>JAQSUU010000529.1:10000000-12400000 GCA_038087645.1 Saccharum hybrid cultivar R570
GCACCGACGAATCACCGCCGACCACCGCGCGGTATGGGCGCCGGCGAGACGCCGGACGGCTTCGGCCAGCTTCCAGGCGTGTCCTCGATCGCCAGCACGACATCGCGCATCTTCTAGTGCAGTAACCGTGGTCGTTCCCTATATATATGTGAGCTCTCCATGACCGGCTTTATTTCTCCGTTTTCGCCACCGCAGCTCCGCCGCTCGCCGCTGCCGCCACCAAGCCGTCTCCGGCCACGCCAATCACACCCTTAGCTCCATCTCATCCTTGCGCACCTCGTGAACCAGTTGAGTTGGCCCAATTTCGCTTGGATCGCCGGGGAGCCGCCGTCTTCTACCTCGGGTCGCCGTCGTTCCCGTCGAACCCACCACCGTGGCCAGCCGCCTCCAGAGCCTCTCAGCTTCAACCGATCACTCCTTCGTGATCGTGGTACGCCCCTGATACTCCCTGACCACTCGCTTTAATCGCTACCGCGTTGTACCGTCGAGTCACCGGTCACCGTGGCCGTCGAGCCGCCACCGTCGTCGGTGAGCTGTCGCCAGAGCTCGAGCCATGGTGTTTAGTAGCAAAATGAAACCGTGGGGTAGTGCAGATTGTGATGGTGAAGTCGGTTTGTCGACCGAGGCACCGGTCACCGGGCAGCCACCGCGGGAGAGAGCGCGGGCACGCGGGAGCAAGCGGGCGAGCGGGAGGAAGGCAATGACATGTGGGGACGCGGTGTCAGCGAGAGAGAGAAGGAGAGCAGGCGCGCGCGGGTGGAGCAGGCCGATGCTGGGCTGGGCCGTGCGGCTGGACCAAGCGAAGGCGCGGGCGAGCGGGCCGTCTAGTTGGGCCAGACCGCGGGAGAAAGGAGGAATCGGCCCGATTTCGTTTTTGTTTTTCTTTTTCAAATAAATGAATAGTGCTGTTATTTGTTTATTTCACTAAAAATTGTGTAGAGTTCTAAAATTCATGAAAATTTTTGTGTAGGCTTCTCAATGTATAAACTATCTAGGAAAAATGTTAAATGCTGAAATTGAGTACTTTGTGCGGTAGAATTAATTAGTTCTAATAAAGATTAAATGCAACTTCCATGAATTTTAATAATTAATTTATTAATCCAAAAATAATGAAATTTATTATGACACTGTTATAAATCATTCTTAATCCATAGAAAAAGTTTGAGCTTGATTAGGTAAAATTTGATTAACTTCTAATTATGTCCTAATTATTTAAATAATAAATAAATGTTAATTTAAGAACTTTAAGTGTTGTGTGCCTTTTTGATTGAGTGATGTCCTTAGGTCACTACCCTTTTGTGATCTTTGGCACCTTAATTCCATGTTTGAGCTCGTTAGTAACTTGTTTAGGTTAAAGCTGGTATCGCTGGAATCGTCGCTACTAGTTAGTAGGTGTTCTGTTTGCGACTGTACCGCGAAGGAAGTTGTACTCCAGTCGTAACTCGTAGCATGTTATCATCAAGCATCATATTTATCATCAAGCATCATGTTAAAGCATGTTATGTGTTCGTGTAGTCTCCGCTTTCGAAGAAGTCGAAGCCGTCGAGCCAGTTTTCGGAAAAGAGCGATCGTCGGTGGGTTTCGAACCTGACGTTGGAGTTCTCGGGTCTGAGTCAGTCGTCGTGTCCGAGCAAGGCAAGCCCCGGTGCATTTAAACCCTACCTTAAATTTTACAAATATTTTATTATTTATAATATGGTTTACTGCATTAAGTAATTAGGAGTTGAGTGATAACCCAATTGCTGCATTATCATCCTTGATTATTGTGATATCAACCTTGATACCTGTTTTACGGAAAATGCGTAGTATGCTTCGCTATGCTTAGAAGTTAAGCTTTTAAATGCAATGTTTATATAGCCATGACGGCATATTGAATGAATATTGAAATATGAGAATGAACTTGAAAGATCGGGCGGGTGGTTTGGCCACTGCTAACATGCATTGGGAAAGGAGTCTCAATGTAGTGTTTCCGCCTTGTCAGTTAAGGTCCGTTCGTTGTAAGCCTGTTGTGTTCAAGACTTTGCAACTAGCCTCATGCCTTGGGTAAGCCCAAAATGTTGGTGATTCCATTACGAGAACGTCTAACCTCGCACTGGGAGTGGAGAGATGGCGAGAGTAGCGTGTACCCTCGGGGCTAGAATTTGATCGGGTTCGAGAAGTACTGTACTCTCGGGTGGCGATGGACACGTTCTGGTTTTGGGAGATCTAAATGAGGGTTGATATATGCAAGATTCAGTTCTACATATGTCGTGAGGTTAGGGATCCCCAGCTGGGTATAATCGGTTCGAATCGTCGTTGCTCCTCGGTTATGGAGACTTGATCACCTGGCTTGCATCGTAGTTAAGAACTGGAATGAAAGAAAGAATGAGAAAGGTTTTGATGATAATTACTTTGATCTAGATTAGGATCACCTAGATTTGGTTAATGAACCATCAATGGTAAAAGTAAAATGTTGAAGATAAGGATCTACTTTAGTAAGCTTTTCTGCAAAGGAAAATTTGATTCTAGAATACCCGTACCTTGATTCCCTAAAGCTAGCATGCCCTTGGAGTCTTTGTCTTAGTCGGGTAAGTCTTGTTGAGTACCCTCAAGTACTCAGGGTTTGTTAACCCCTTATTGCAGGTGCGGTTCATGAACAAGTCTGCTTCGAGCCTTGTTGCATGACCGTCGTGGTTAAAGAAAGTGACGGCGAGTAGACTGTGTGGCCTTTGGGCAAGGCATCTCGCTTGTGTGTTGTAATAAAGTTAATACCGATACTTCTCTACTACTGGTTTGTAATAATGTTACATAAGGTTTGAAGTTTGAAAACTGGTTTGTAAACCTATATTATTGTAAGACTTCCGCTACGTTACTCTGTTGAATATTTTGAATAAACTATTGTAATATTGCAATACTCCTGTGATTGGATCCTGTTCGGAGGAAAGCATGCCTTTTAAGTTATGGTGAACATAAGTACGGCCATCAGAGGTCATTATGGCAATGACGGGTACTTGTGGGCCATCATAATTAGGAGGTTCTATGACAGCTGGTACCAGAGCATAATCACTCGGGTTATTGTAGTATTACCTTACAAAACTTCAAAATGATTTGGGTCAAACAAACTTAATACTGATATTTTGGTCCAAATTGCTTTTGCTTATCTTAATCTATTCTATAGTTTCCTTAGCTCATATTTGAAAGCTTCATAGTGAAGTATCATGTATAGTGCCCTATGTTATAAAGATTGCATGTGTTACTTAAATCTTTCTGTTAGATCGTAAGTGCGATGCATGCATCATGTTTAATTAACCTGCTTAAGCTACCTTCCCTTTTAAAGTGGTTTGGGTTAAGTAAGGTTCAAATCCTATTCATGCTAACCTTCAGATCCCCCTATCTGTTCTTATCGTCCTAATTCTATCTTGCTATAGGATGGCACGTGTGAAGACGACTCCTCGCAAGAAAACAGGTCCGCAAGGAATGTCGCGTCATCAGTTGGCCGCTAGAGGTCATGGAGCAAGCAGTAGCCGTAATCCAAACCCGGATTCGGAATCAGAGGTTGCAAGGCTTACATCAGAAGTGGAGCGACTGAAGCGCAACATGCGTTTTTGGAAACAATTCCAGAAGGAGTCTTTGGAAAAGGAGACAGAAGCCAGGGCTCGTGTTCGTGAGTTGGAGCTTTATGTGACACACCTAGAGCAGTACAAAACAGTTCTGCATGAGGAAGTCCATAGGCTAAATGATATGATGAATCCCAATCATCAGCCCCAGGCAGTAGAAGATGATGTCGGTGACATGATTGTTCCTGATAGAGAGGACAATGAGGAAGAAGATCCAGAAGAAGATGAACCCATGATGGAAAGTGGGGATGATGCGAGTCATGTCACTGGTGCAAGTGCTCCAGAGAATGAGGATGGAGTGATCGTGATCAGCGATGATGATGAGGAGTGAAGTGTCGACATGGATGGTTGTGTAATATAGTAGTCTTTCCTGCTTTCTAAGAACCTTAGTGGGTAGTTTCTTGCTTGAGAGCAAGTTTGTAATGAAATAATGTAAGATAAGTTGTGTGTGTATACAAGTACTATACTAACTGCTTTTTAATTCAATAAAGCGATGTAAATAAATATAGTTTGTGTACAACAGATGGACGGTACTGGAACTTCCCAAGAAAGGGACAATCCTCCGAATCCCCCACCGTTTCCACCCACCTTGGCAGAAGCTATTGCCGCACTGGTTAATGCCACTACCTTGTTGGCTCAGAATCAGAATCAGAATGGAAATCAGGGCCATCGAGGCCG
Source organism: Saccharum hybrid cultivar R570 (assembly GCA_038087645.1). Lineage (NCBI taxonomy): Eukaryota > Viridiplantae > Streptophyta > Magnoliopsida > Poales > Poaceae > Saccharum > Saccharum hybrid cultivar. The sequence goes on from JAQSUU010000529.1 coordinate 10,004,275, forward strand.
TAACAATGGAGGGGAAACCACTTATGTGGATTTCACCGATACCCGTCCACCAGTGTTCTCAAAGGCAGATAAGCCGCTTGAGGCGGATGACTGGCTCCGTACCATGGAGCAGAAGTTTGAACTTTTACAGTGCACGGAGCATCAGAAGCCCGTGTTTGCAGCACAGCAGCTTAGAGGTGCCGCAGGGGCATGGTGGGCGAATCTGGTCACCGCACGGCCTGCTGGCTACCGTATCACTTGGCAGGAGTTTCGTGAAGCCTTCAGAGCACATTATATCCCAGATGGTGTCATGGCCATGAAGTTAGAAGAGTTTCTCTCGCTGAAGCAAGGGAACCAGACAGTTCTACAGTATGTGGGCAAATTCAATCATCTGTCCTAGTATGCAGCGGAATATGTGAACACCGATGCAAAGAAGAAGAGTTGTTTCATGAGAGGTTTGAGTACCAGAATCCAGGAAGCATTGGTCACCTGCTATAATGCCACTTACCATGAGATAGTCAATGTGGCTATTGCGTCAGAAGAGAAGTCTCGACTGCATAAAGAGTCGAAGAAAAAGAAGCCGGTGTTTTCTAGCCCGTCTGGTGGCATTAAAAAGCGCCAAAGGTTTGTTTATCACCCTCAGAACCATTTCCGCCCAACTTATCGTCCACCGCAATACCAAGCTCAGCCGCAGATGTTTTTCCGTCCTGCCGCAATTCCGCAGTATCCACAGCAGCCGAATGCCCCTGGTATTCGAAACCAGACTCCAGTAACCCATAACTTTCCCTGTTACAACTGTGGAAAGTCAGGCCATTTTTCCAAGGACTGCCCGTATCCAAGGCAGTACAATCCCAGTTATCCCAGAGCTCCCGTACCGCAACAGCAACAACCTCAGAGTAAGAAAAATAACCTGAATGTTCAGAAGGGTAAGGGTGAGAAGAAGAAGACCGGACGTGTGTTCTACACTCAAGCAAGTGTAATCCCAGAGGGAGAACCTGTTATGATGGGTATGTTCCCTGTTGCTAATCATCCAGCAGTACTGTTATTTGATTCAGGTGCATCGCATACATTCATAAATCGCACCTTTGTTGTTAAGCATGACATTCTAATTATGGGAACATAAGAAGATTTCTTTATCCAGTCGCCCGGGGGACGACTGTGTACTAAGGAGATGGTACGTGACGTACCTATAGAGTTAGGTGGGCATATATTTCCTACCTCAATGATAATATTACAGAAACAGGATATAGATGTAATCCTGGGTATGAATTGGATGTACCAAAGAGGAGCCCTTATAGATGCACTGCATAGAACTATAAGGTTGAACCTGCCAGATAATAAATCTCATCTTCTTATCCAACTTCCTATCCCAAAGAGAACAGTTGAAAGGATATGTGCAACTTCAGTACAGGAGATTTGTGATATACCGGTAGTCTGTGAATTTCTAGATGTGTTTCCAGATGATCTACCAAGTCTGCCACCAGACAGAGATGTAGAATTTGTGATTGAGTTAAAACCGGGTACTGCCCCAATATCCCGGAGAGCTTATAGAATGCCACCCAATGAATTGGCAGAACTTAAGGATCAATTACAAGAGTTACGTGACAAAGGTTTTATCAGACCCAGTTCCTCACCATGGGGATGTCCAGCTCTTTTTGTCAAGAAGAAAGATCAGACTTTAAGGATGTGTGTTGACTATCGACCGCTGAATGAAGTAACCATTAAGAATAAATATCCGTTGCCTCGCATTGATCTACTCTTTGATCAGCTTGCGGGGGCAGAGGTATTTTCAAAGATCGATCTTCGGTCAGGGTACCATCAAATCAAGATTCGACCTAAAGATATCCCAAAGACTGCATTCACTACCAGATATAGACTGTATGAGTACCTAGTTATGTCTTTTGGTCTCACCAATGCACCGGCACATTTCATGTATCTGATGAACTCAGTTTTCATGCCGGAGCTTGACAAATTTGTGGTTGTGTTTATTGATGATATTCTAGTATACTCCAAAAGTGAAGAAGAGCATGTTGAGCATCTAAGAGTTGTTCTGACTCATCTGAGAGATCACCAACTGTATGCCAAGTTCAGTAAATGTGAGTTTTGGTTAAGAGAAGTGCAATTCTTAGGACATGTGTTGTCAGCCGAAGGAGTAGCAGTAGATCCTGGCAAGGTGGAAGATATTCTGAATTGGAAATCACCAATCTCAATTCATGAAGTCCGAAGTTTTTTGGGAATGGCGGGTTATTACCGTCGATTCATACCTGACTTTTCAAAGGTAGCCAAGCCAATCACAGAGTTGTTGAAGAATCAAACTAAGTTCATATGGTCTCCAGAATGTGAGAAAGCTTTTAGAATTTTAAAGAAGTCATCGACAACTGCTCTAGTTTTGGCACAACCAGATATAGAAAAGCCATTTGATGTTTACTGTGATGCCTCGGGTATTGGCCTTGGTTGTGTATTGATGCAAGAAGGCAGAGTCATTGCTTATGCCTCGAGACAGTTGAAGTGTCATGAAGAACATTATCCGACACATGATCTTGAACTAGCAGCTGTGGTTCATGCATTGAAAATTTGGCGTCATTACTTGTTAGGTAATACTTGCCACATGTATACAGATCACAAGAGCTTAAAGTATATCTTTACTCAGTCAGAGTTGAATATGAGGCAAAGAAGGTGGCTTGAGTTAATAAAGGACTATGATTTAGAAGTGCACTATCACCCTAGAAAAGCAAATGTTGTTGCTGATGCACTCAGTAGAAAGAATCATTGCAATTGCATTACTGTGAAGCCAATGGATTACAGTTTATGTTATGAATTAGAAAAGTTGAATATTGAAATAGTTCAACAAGGTCAGTTGACTAATGTCATAGTAGAATCAACAATCAAAGATCAGATTGTGTCTGCTCAGAGAAAGAATTCCGGAGTAGCTCACATCAAAGAAAAGTTAGAACGGGTCAACAGACAGATTTCAGTATTGATGATGCAGATGTGTTGTGGTTTAAGAACCGGTTAGTGGTCCCAAAGGTTCCAGAGTTACGTCAGCTCATTCTTGATGAAGCACATAGCACAAGGTTTTCTATTCATCCAGGAAGTAATAACATGTATCAAGATTTGAAACAGAAATTCTGGTGGACCAAAATGAAAATTGAGATTGCCAAGTATGTGGCCAGATGTGACACTTGTTGTAAGGTGAAGGCAGTACACCTGAAGTCGGTAGGAATGTTACAACCCTTGCCCATTCCATCCTGGAAATGGGAAGATATCAGTATGGATTTCATTACTGGGTTACCCAAGACCTCAAGAGGCTTTGATTCAATTTGGGTCATTGTGGACCGACTGACAAAGTCATCTCATTTTATTCCAGTTAAGGTGGACTATTCTGCTATAACTTATGCAAGAATTTATATTGCACGAATCCTGAGTCTTCATGGGGTACCAAAGACCATTGTATCAGATAGAGGTACTCAGTTTGTTAACAAATTTTGGAGACACCTACATGAGTCCCTGGGTACAAAACTTTTGCATAGTACCGCTTATCATCCACAAACAAGTGGTCAGACTGAAAGGGTCAATCAAATTCTAGAAGACATGTTAAGGTCATGTGCACTTAATTATTCAGACACTTGGGACGAGTGGTTACCTTTAGCAGAATTCTTCTATAATAATAGTTATCAAGAGAGTATCAAAATGGCACCGTTTGAGGCATTGTATGGCCGTAGGTGCAGAACTCCATTGAATTGGTCAGAACCGGGAGAAAGATGGTTTTTCGGTGTTGATCTTGTGAAACAAACAGAAGAAAAAGTTAGGCAGATCCAGAATAATTTGAAAGTGGCTCAGTCTAGGCAAAAGAGTTATGCTGATAAAAGGCGTAGACCTTTGGTATTCCAAGTAGGGGATTATGTTTATCTAAAAGTATCACCCATGAAAGGAGTTAGCAGATTTGGAGTCAAAGGCAAACTCGCACCACGTTATATTGGTCCTTTTCAAATAATTCAACAATGTGGAAAGGTGGCATATAAGTTAAAGCTGCCAGAACAACTATCAGCCGTGCATAATGTATTTCATGTATCACAAATGAAGAAGTGTCTATAAGTACATGATCAAGTGGTTGATGTTGAGGGAGTTGAACTTGAACCGAATTTGACATATTCTGAACATCCTGTCAGAGTTTTGGATCAAAAAGATCGTGTTACCCGAAGTAGAACAACTAAATGGTACAGAATACAGTGGAATCAACATTCAGAAGAGGAAGCCACCTGGGAAACGGAGGATTATCTGTTAGAGAATTTCCCGGAGTTCTTTGCTTCTATCTAGGTTGCAATTTTCTCTTTAAACTGTAACCTATCCTTTTAAAATCTTTGTAATGCAGAAAACCCCTACCTGTTTTGTAGACAAGTCTTGGACGTGTTTGTTTAACACGTTTCCTTTTCTATTACTTAACTCAAGGCTTTAAATCTCGGGACGAGATTTCTTTAAGGGGGAAGGGCTGTAACACCCCGGGTGTTATAGTGCTAATTAATCTGCCATGTCATCATAATGCATTGCAAAGCATCCCTGTTAGGTTAACTTTGTTATGCATCAACTAAAACAAGTTTACTCATCTAGGTTGAATGTGTTTCTCAGTGGTGTGCTTCAAAACCCGAAAACCCTAATTTTTAATACCACCGTAAATGCTTAGTCCAAGCCCTGCGTAATTTGAGGTGTGCGACTGTGTTGCACACTAGTGTCAAGTGCAGGGTATGAGCTCAAGTACAACCTCTAAAATGAAACTCCAAATTTGAGTTTGAATTGGAGTCCCAAAACTTGTCACGAGTTTTCCGATTCGAATTCGAATTCAAAATTGGGGAAAATGTAAAAGAATTTTAAAAGCTAATTGGTCAACCAAGAGTGGCATTTGGTCAACCATGTCATGTTGGTCCAAATGATGCCCTTGGGTGAGGTTTTGATCACTAAGTAATCACAAATCAAAGTAGCAACAAATTCCAATTTAAAATTCCTCCGAAAACCCTAAATTTCAAAACCCTGTTTTACCCCTTTTGAAATAATTCAAAATCTAAGCAAAATTTAGGAAAAAGTTCAAAACCAAGTTTGTAGAACTTTTCAAGGGCTACAACTTTGGTGTTTTGAGTTTTCAAAGTTTTAGTGTAAAATGTGGAGCAATTTTGAAAATAAACAAATTTCAATTTTGACTCATTTTTGTCCCCAAACTAAGATTTCAAAATGGAGGCAGAATTTGAAAATGTTTTGAACAGCAAAGTTGTAGGTATTGTCAAGATGTACAACTTTGGTGTTTGGAGATTTTGAAGTTTCAATATAAAATCAAAAGTAATTTCTAAATTACCAAATCCAAAAAATGTGTCCCCTTTTGAATTTAAACTCAAATTTCAAAATCCAGTGAGAATTTGAAAAAGTGTTCAATACAAAACTTGTAGAGCTTGAAATTCTGAAGATTTCATAGATTGGAAGTTTTCAAGTTGTTACATGAATTTGAAAGTAATTTGAAAAATCAGTTTGAATTTCAAAAGTTGGGGGGCAGCTACAGTGCACCGACGAATCACCGCCGACCACCGCGCGGTATGGGCGCCGGCGAGACGCCGGACGGCTTCGGCCAGCTTCCAGGCGTGTCCTTGATCGCCAGCACGACATCGCGCGTCTTCCAGTGCAGTAACCGTGGTCGTTCCCTATATATATACGAGCTCTCCATGACCGGCTTTATTTCTCCGTTTTCGCCACTGCAGCTCCGCCGCTCGCCGCTGCCGCCACCAAGCCGTCTCCGGCCACGCCAACCGCACCCTTAGCTCCGTCTCATCCTTGCGCACCTCGTGAACCAGTTGAGTTGGCCCAATTCCGCTTGGATCGCCGGGGAGCCGTCGTCTTCCACCTCGGGTCGCCGCCGTTCCCGTCGAACCCGCCACCGTGGCCAGCTGCCTCTAGAGCCTCTCAGCTTCAACCGATCACTCCTTCGTGATCATGGTATGCCCCTGATACTCCGTGACCACTCGCTTTAATCGCTACCGCGTTGTACCGTCGAGTCACCGGTCACCGTGGCCGTCGAGCCGCCACCATCGTCGGTGAGCTGTCGCCGGAGCTCGAGCCATGGTGTTTAGTAGCAAAATGGAACTGTGGGGTAGTGTAGATGGTGATGGTGGAGTCGGTTTGTCGACCGAGGCACCGGTCACCGGCCAGCCACCGCGGGAGAGAGCGCGGGCACGCGGGAGCAAGCGGGCGAGCGGGAGGAAGGCGATGACATATGGGGACGCGGTGTGAGCGAGAGAGAGAAGGAGAGCAGGCGCGCGCGGGTGGAGCAGGCCGATGCTGGGCTGGGCCGTGCGGCTGGACCAAGCGAAGGCACGGGCGAGCGGGCCGTCTAGTTGGGCCAGACCGCGGGAGAAAGGAGGAATCGGCCCGATTTCGTTTTTGTTTTTCTTTTTCAAATAATTGAATAGTGCTATTATTTGTTTATTTCACTAAAAATTGTGTAGAGTTCCAAAATTCATGAAAATTTTTGTGTAGGCTTCTCAATGTATAAACTATCTAGGAAAAATATTAAATGCTGAAATTGAGTACTTTGTGCAGTAGAATTAGTTAGTTCTAATAAAGATTAAATACAACTTCCATGAATTTTAATAATTAATTTATTAATCCAAAAATGATGAAATTTATTATGACACTGTTATAAATCATTCTTAATCCATAGAAAAAGTTTGAGCTTGATTAGGTAAAATTTGATTAACTTCTAATTATGTCCTAATTATTTAAATAATAAATAAATGTTAATTTAAGAACTTTAAGTGTTGTGTGCCTTTTTGATTGAGTGATGTCCTTAGGTCACTACCCTTTTGTGATCTTTGGCACCTTAATTCCATGTTTGAGCTCGTTAGTAACTTGTTTAGGTTAAAGCTGGTATCGCTGGAATCGTCGCTACTAGTTAGTAGGTGTTCTGTTTGCGACTGTACCGCGAAGGAAGTTGTACTCCAGTCGTAACTCGTAGCATGTTATCATCAAGCATCATGTTTATCATCGAGCATCATGTTAAAGCATGTTATGTGTTCGTGTAGTCTCCACTTTCGAAGAAGTCGAAGCCGTCGAGCCAGTTTCCGGAAAAGAGCGATCGTCGGTGGGTTTCGAACCTGACGTTAGAGTTCTCGGGTCTGACTCAGTCGTCGTGTCCGAGCAAGGTAAGCCCCGGTGCATTTAAACCCTACCTTGAATTTTACAAATGTTTTATTATTTATAATATGGTTTACTGCATTAAGTAATTAGGAGTTGAGTGATAACCCAATTGCTGCATTATCATCCTTGATTATTGTGATATCAACCTTGATACCTGTTTTACGGAAAATGCATAGTATGCTTCGCTATGCTTAGAAGTTAAGCTTTTAAATGCAATGTTTATATAGCCATGACGTCATATTGAATGAATATTGAAATATGAGAATGAACTTGAAAGATCGGGCGGGTGGTTTGGCCACTGCTAACATGCATTGGGAAAGGAGTCTCAATGTAGTGTTTCTGCCTTGTCAGTTAAGGTCCGTTCGTTGTAAGCCTATTGTGTTCAAGACTTTGCAACTAGCCTCATGCCTTGGGTAAGCCCAAAATGTTGGTGATTCTATTACGAGAACGTCTAACCTCGCACTGGGAGTGGAGAGATGGCGAGAGTAGCGTGTACCCTCGGGGCTAGAATTTGGTCGGGTTCGAGGAGTACTGTACTCTCGGGTGGCGATGGACACGTTCTGGTTTTGGGAGATCTAAATGAGGGTTGATATATGCAAGATTCAGTTCTACATATGTCGTGAGGTTAGGGATCCCCAGCTGGGTAGAATCGGTTCGAATCGTCGTTTCTCCTCGGTTATGGAGACTTGATCACCTGACTTGCATCGTAGTTAAGAACTGGAATGAAAGAAAGAATGAGAAAGGTTTTGATGATAATTACTTTGATCTAGATTAGGATCACCTAGACTTGGTTAATGAACCATCAATGGTAAAAGTAAAATGTTGAAGATAAGGATCTACTTTAGTAAGCTTTTCTACAAAGGAAAATTTGATTCTGGAATACCCATACCTTGATTCCCTAAAGCTAGCATGCCCTTGGAGTCTTTGTCTTAGTCGGGTAAGTCTTGTTGAGTACCCTCAAGTACTCAGGGTTTGTTAACCCCTTATTGTAGGTGCGGTTCATGAACAAGTCTGCTTCGAGCCTTGTTGCATGACCGTCGTGGTTGAAGAAAGTGACGACGAGTAGACTGTGTGGCCTTTGGGCAAGTCATCTCGCTTGTGTGTTGTAATAAAGTTAATATCGATACTTCTCTACTACTGGTTTGTAATAATGTTACATAAGGTTTGAAGTTTGAAAACTGGTTTGTAAATCTATATTATTGTAAGACTTCCGCTACGTTACTCTGTTGAATATTTTGAATAAACTGTTGTAATATTGCAATACTCCTGTGATTGGATCCTGTTCAGAGGAAAGCAGACCTTTTAAGTTATGGTGAACATAAGTACGGCCATCAGAGGTCATTATGGCAATGACAGGTACTTGTGGGCCATTATAATTAGGAGGTTCTGTGACGCCAAGTTTGGTTTTGGTAATTAATGACACCAAGTTGCTAATGCCATGTGTTAAGTGTTTTGAGTTAGGCATAAGCAACACATGTGATGAAGGTGTATGTGGCAAAGAGTGGTGGCCACAAGATCACAAAGAGATGGTGCATGGACATGAAATAATGATCATGGTGGAGATGCACATAAAATGAAGGACATGATGATCAAGTGGAGGAGAATGATCTAAGAGCGCAAGGCAAAGGTATAACCATAGGGGTTTTTCCTTTTGCCGGTCTAAGATGAGTAGAGAAGTAATTGACCAGGTTTAGGATACATAGCCGACTATCAAGAGGGGCAATCACAGTTAGCTCGGAAATCAAGTGCCACTAGATCATTGTCTTGAGCATATGCATTAGGATCTAGTAAAAGAGCTAACATAACGCCTTGAGAAATGATTATGAAATGCTAACACACATGCATATGGTGGTGTACACTTGGTGGTGTTAGCACATTTGCGAAGGCGGTGGAGTTTAAGCGGTAGAGAGGGGTTTGGGTTCCTCTCTCCCTCTCGCTGAGCTTGCGAGGCGGGATTCGGCGCTTTTTGGGAAAGTGAAACGCCTATTTTCTATTGCGTCGGAAGTCAGAAAAGAAACGGAGGCGAACGGAGGTCACTGTGGTGACTGGACGCTGCACCGGACGCGGTCACGGTATGACCGGACGCGTCCGGTCAGTTCAATCCGGTCAGCGCGCCTAGGGTTAATGACCGGATGCTGGTCTGGCCTGACCAACGCGTCCGGTCAGTTCACCTGTGCGCAGAAGCATAGCGCGCGACCGGCGTGTCCGGTCCTTCACGGGACCGGCGCGTCTGGTCAGGCGTCTAGAGGGGCAGAGAGCGCATGAGTGATGATCGGACAAGGGGCGCGTCCGGTCATGTGCGATCGGACGCGTGAAAGCCCAAGTTTGGTTTTGGTAATTAATGACACCAAGTTGCTAATGCCATGTGTTAAGTATTTTGAGTTAGGCATAAGCAACACATGTGATGAAGGTGTATGTGGCAAGGAGTGGTGGCCACAAGATCACAAAAAGATGGTGCATGGACATGAAATGATGATCATGGTGGAGATGCACATAAAATGAAGGACATGATGATCAAGTGAAAGAGAAGGATCTAAGAGCGCAAAGCAAAGGTATAACCATAGGGTTTTCCTTTTGCCGGTCTAAGATGAGTAGAGAAATGATTGACCGGGTTTAGGATACATAGCCGACTATCAAGAGGGGCAATCACGGTTAGCTCGGAAATCAAGTGTCACTAGATCAATGTCTTGAGCATATGCATTAGGATCTAGTAAAAAGCTAACATAACGCCTTGGAAAATGATTGTGAAATGCTAACACACATGCACATAGTGATGTACACTTGGTGGTGTTAGCACATTTGCGAAGGCGGTGGAGTTCAAGCGGTAAAGAGGGGTTTGGGTTCCTCTCTCCCTCCCACCGAGCTTGCGAGGCAGGATTCGGCGCTTTTTTGGAGAAGTGAAATGCCTATTTTCTATTGCGCCGGAAGTCGGAAAAGAAACAGAGGCGAACGAAGGTCACTGTGGTGACCGGACGCTGCACCGGACGCGGTCACGGTATGACCGGACGTGTCCGGTCAGTGTTCAGCGTCTGCGCGGTTTTTAGTTTGATGATCGGACGCGCAGCGTGTCCGATCACTGACGACCGGACGTGTCCGGTCATCTAGGGAGCTTACTGGACTCTAACCGGACGCGGGCACTATCGCGTCCGGTCATTGCGAGAGGCGCGTCCGGTCGTTGTTTCGTTGTGCGCTACTCAAGTTGACCAGCGCGTCCGGTCAGTTGCGGGACCAGTGCGTCCGGTCACACCCGGCGCGTCCGGTCAGTATGACCAGCGCGTCCGGTCGGTGTTTCAGAATTTAGCCGTTGCGCGACCGGCGCGTCCGGTCATTTTGACCAGCGCGTCCGGTCAGCGCGACTTCGGCTGGTTAAAGTTCCTAACGGCTATATTCGAAGGGGTACGCTATAAATAGAGTTTGGCCGGGGTTTGAGGGTAACTCTTGCACATTTTGAGAACTAGAGACATACTTTGAGCTAGAGAACAACCCCTCCACTCATCTCTTTGCATAGTTGCACATCTTGAGTGAGATTGAGTGAGATTCAAGTGCATTGCTTGAGAGTTGCATTCTAGAGGCACTTGATCTTCGAGTTGCTGCGGATTTCTTGTTACTCTTCCGTGTTTCCCGACACGGTAGACGGCTTGGAGCAGCGGAGGTGATTGAGCTCACAATTGGAGATTGTTGGAGCCTTCACCAAGTGTTGTAAGGGGTTCTTGATCCTTCCCCGCGGGAGTTCGCAAATTGGATACTCTAGTGGAGCTCGTGGCTTGGAGGATCCCCATCTTGTGTGCGGTTGTGCGGCGCCCGCCGAGGACTCGACTCTTGATAGTCGATTAGCTCGCGAACCGACAAGTGGGTGTATCGCCACAACGGGGAGTAGCTTGCCGGGAAGCAAGTAAACCTCGGGATAAATTCTTGTGTCATTCTCTTCCCAAGGATTTCTCTTGTGTTATTGATTGATTGGTACTTCTCATCTCTTCATGGCGGTATAATCACTCAAAGCTCTTCTCTTGTATTACTTCTTGTTTCTAGCTTGTAGTTGTTGTTGTGTTTAGTGAATAGCTTTGTTATAGACTTGTGTAGGTGGCTTGCCTTTTTAGTTAGAGCTAGTGCATTTGCTTCGCCACCTTTCGTACTAACGTGTGGTTAAGTAATTCTTGTAGAAGTTTTAATTAGGCTATTCACCCCCCCTCTAGCCTATTTGGACCTTACAAGTGGTATCAGAGCCGAGACACCGTTTATTTGAGGCTTAACAACCTACGGTGAAAAAGAAATGGCTCAATTAAGCTTGCACATCAACAACACCAAGAAGGCACCTCACTTTGATGGCATAAATTATGCATATTGGAAGGTTAAGATGACTGCACACCTAAAGTCAATCAATAGAGAAGTGTGGAAGGTCACCGAAACAAAATTTGAGGTTGCTAATCCGGAAGCACCTACATCGGTGGAAGAGAAGAAGCTCCAATGCAATGACATTGCCATTAGTGCTCTTCATGAGGCATTAGATGACAAGACCTTTGAGCAAGTAAAGAATATTGAGATTGCTCATGATGCTTGGGCCAAGCTAGAAGAAACATTTGAGGGCACCGAAGGCACAAAGACCGCTAAAGCATATATCTTGCAAGAAAAATTTTCAAGCTTTAATATGCAAGATGATGAGAGTGTACCGGAGATGTTTCATAGGTTGCAAGTCATTGTCAATGAGCTCAAGGCACTTGGTGAGGAGGTCAAGGACAATCAATTCTCTATGAAGTTCTTGAGAAGTCTACCCAAGAGATTTGATACATTGATCACCGTGCTAGTGAGGACTACATTGAAGAATTCAACTCCTCAACAAATATTCCAAGAAGTGATGACCGATGATTCATATAGAGAAGATGATGAGAAAGATGAGTTGGTCAAGAAGAAGAAGGAAAATGAGAAGAAAGATGATGAAAAGAAGAAAAGTGTGGCATTCAAAGCCACCACATCTAAGGGCAAATCCAAGATTGAATCATCAAGTGATGAAGACTCAAGCTCTTGTGATAGTGATGACATTGATGAGAAGATGGCTCTCTTTGTCAAGCAATTTGGCAAATTCATGAAGAAGAAAGGCTTTCATGCAAGAAGAAGGAAGAACTCATCCAAGAAGAATGAGCATACCATGAGATGTTTTAGATGCCATAGCAAGGATCATCTTATTGCAAAGTGTCCTTATGATAGTGATGATGAAGATGCTATCAAGAAGGAGAGGAAGAAGCAAAAGAAGAAGCTAGAGAAGAAGGAAAGCTTTTATAAGAAGAAGAATGATTCTCATGTTGCTACATGGGATAGTGATGATTCCTCAAGTGATGATGAGGATGACAACAAGAGCAAGAAGAAGGGACATGCTAGCATTGCCATCCAAGAGAAGGTCTCCCTCTTCGACACTCCATCATGCTTCATGGCTAAGGCCGCTAAGGTATCATCCGACGATGAGAGTGATCATGATAATGCTAGTGATAGTGATAGTGATGAAGAAGAATTCACTAAAGATGAACTAATCACTATGCTAGAAGATTGCACTCAACATTTTAAAGAATCTAGAAAGGAGTGCAAGGGCTTGCTTAAGGAAAAGAAAAACCTTATGCAAGAACTTGATGAGCTTAGGGCATCTTATGAGAGTCTAAAGGTAGACCATAAGAAGCTTCAAAAGTCTCACACCAAGCTTGAAGAAGCTCATTCCTCTCTAGTTGAAAAATGTGAAAACATGCCAACTAATGTTGAGAAAGCTAAAACTTGCAACATAGGCATATCATGTGATATAATTGATGAAACCTTTCATAAGCCTATTATTGTTGCTCCCACTAACCCTTCATGTAGCGCATCTACATCATCCTCATCTAGTAGTGATGGTTTCACTTGTGACTCCACACTTATAGTTGAGAATGAAAATCTCAAGAAGGAGGTAAAAGAGCTTAATCACACATTAGCTAAGGCTTATGGTGGTGAGAACCGCTTGCTTATGTGCTTGGGTAGCCAAATAGCTTCTCTCTACAAAGAGGGATTGGGCTATAACCCCAAGAAAGGCAAGGCCGCTTTTGCTCCTCACAAGACTCGTTTTGTGAAGAATAATGGTAGCTATTGTAAAAGTTGCATGCAAGTTGGTCATATAGAGCAACATTGCATGAACAAGAAATCCAATGTTAATGTATCCTCAATCAAGTTTGATTCTTTCTATATGCTTACAAAGGGTACAAATGGTGTTCATGCTAAGTTCATTGGTGCACCATGGATGGGCTCAAAGAAGAAAGCCATTTGGGTACCAAAGAGCTTAGTCTCTAACCTTGGAGGACCCAAACAAGTTTAGGTACCTAAAAAGAATTGATCTTGTCTTGTAGGTCAATTACAAAGCCGGAGGAAGGCATTGGGTGCTTGATAGTGGGTGCACTCAACATATGATCGGGGATTCTTGTATGTTCAAATCAATTGATACAAGTCAAAATGGTGGTTTTGATGCTATCACTTTCGGCAACAACAAGAAAGGCAAGGTCAAAGGGCTTGGTAAAATTGCTATCTCAAATGATATGAGCATATCTAATGTGTTGCTAGTTGAGAGCTTGGATTTCAATCTTTTATCGGTAGCACAACTTTGTGATCTTGGCTTTAAGTGCATATTTGGTAGTGATGATGTTGAAGTCATAAGTGTTGATGGATCAAATTTGATATTCAAAGGATTTAGACATGGTAGCTTATACTTGGTTGACTTCAATGATAGTGAGACACAATTGATATCATGCTTGCTTAGCAAATCTAGTATGGGATGGTTGTGGCATAGAAGGCTTGGTCATGTTGGAATGAAACAATTGAATAAACTTTTGAGGCATGACTTAGTTAGAGGCTTGAAAGATGTCACTTTTAAAAAGGATAAACTATGTAGTGCTTGTCAAGCCGGCAAACAAGTTGGAAACACACATCCTAGTAAGAGTGAAATGAGCACATCAAAGGCATTTGAGTTATTGCACATGGACTTGTTTGGACCAACAACATACACTAGCATTGGTGGCAACAAGTATGGTTTTGTGATTGTTGATGACTACACTAGATATACTTGGGTGTTCTTTCTCTATGACAAGAGTGATGTTTATGATTTATTCAAGTCTTTTGTCAAGAGAGTGCAAAATGAGTTTGAAATCACCATCAAGAAGATTAGAAGTGACAATGGTAGTGAGTTCAAGAACACAAGAATTGAAGATTTGTGTGATGATCTTGGTATTGGACATCAATTCTCACCAACATACACTCCTCAATCCAATGGTGTAGTTGAAAGGAAAAATAGAACCTTGATTGATATGGCTAGATCAATGCTTAATGAATACAATGTTAGTCATTCATTTTGGAGTGAAGCCATCAACACGGCTTGCTATTATAGCAATCGTCTCTATTGCCATGGGAAGCTTGGAAAGACACCATATGAGCTATTGAATGAAAGAAAGCTCAACATTGCATACTTTAGAGTGTTTGGTTGCAAATGCTATATTCTCAAGAAAGGCACTAGATTGAGCAAGTTTGAAAAGAAATGTGATGAAGGGTTCTTACTTGGTTATTCTACCACAAGCAAGGCATATAGAGTTTGGAATCTCACTAATGGCACCTTGGAAGAAGTTCATGATGTTGAGTTTGATGAAACCCAAGGATCTCAAAATGAAGCTCAAAACCTTGATGATGTGAGAGGAGATCAATTGTCAAATGCAATGAAGAACATGGACATTGGTGATATAAGGCCGATGCAAGTTGATGATGATGATATTCATGTGATCAACCAAAGTGTGCAAATGAATACAAATCAAGCAAGCTCTAGTGGTACTCATGATGAAGCCCAAGTTCAAGGTCAAACAAGTGAAAGCAATCAACTCCTAATACTCCAACCTACTAGTATTGCAAGAGATCATCCATTGGACCAAATCATTGGTGGAATTCAAAGTGGTGTTCAAACTAGATCAAGGCTAGCATCCTTTTGTGAGCATTACTCATTTGTCTCATTAGAAGAACCAAAGAAGATAGAAGATGCATTGAAAGATTCCGATTGGGTGAATGCCATGCATGAAGAACTAAACAACTTTGCTAGAAATCAAGTTTGGAAACTTGTTGAGAGGCCAAAGAACTACAATGTGATTGGCACTAAGTGGGTCTTTAGAAACAAGAAAGATCAAGATGGCATGGTTGTGAGAAACAAAGCAAGATTAGTAGCACAAGGATACACTCAAGTTGAGGGTCTTGACTTTGGAGAAACATATGCACCGGTTGCAAGATTGGAAGCAATTAGAATCTTATTAGCATATGCTTGTTCACATAATATCAAGCTCTATCAAATGGATGTCAAGAGTGCATTTCTCAATGGCTACATCAATGAAGAAGTTTATGTTGAGCAACCTCCCGGTTTTGAAGATGACAAGAAGTCCAACCATGTTTACAAGCTAAAGAAGGCATTGTATGGTTTGAAGCAAGCACCTAGAGCATGGTATGAGAGGTTAAGGGACTTTCTCCTCTCTAAAGGGTTCAAGATGGGAAAGGTTGACACCACTCTCTTCACCAAGAAGCTTGGAAATGACTTGTTTGTGTTACAAATCTATGTGGATGACATTATCTTTGGATCAACTAACCAAGACTTTTGTGAAGAGTTTGGAAATATGATGGCTAATGAGTTTGAGATGTCTATGATTGGAGAGCTTAGTTACTTCCTTGGACTTCAAATCAAGCAAATGAAGAATGGCACTTTTGTAAGTCAAGGCAAGTACATCAAGGACATGATCAAGAAGTTTGAATTGCAAGATGCTAAGCCAATGAGTACTCCAATGGGCACTAATGATCAATTGGGTATTGATGCTAGTGGAAACATGTTAGATCAAAAGCTATACCGGTCTATGATTGGAAGTTTGCTCTATGTCACCGCTTCTAGGCCGGATGTGATGTTTAGTGTGTGTAAGTGTGCAAGATATCAAGCTTCACCTAGAGAATGTCACTTGAAAGCAACCAAGAGGATATTGAGATATCTTAAGGGCACTCATGATGTTGGATTATGGTATCCTAAGGGATCTAACTTTGAGTTGATTGGATATTCGGACTCCGACTATGGTGGATGCAAGATTGATAGAATGAGCACAAGCGACACTTGTCAAATGCTTCGAAGATCTCTTGTTTCATGGTCATCAAAGAAACAAAATAGTGTTGCACTATCTACAGCCAAGGCCGAATACATTAGTGCCGGTAGTTGTTGTGCACAATTACTTTGGATGAAGGCCACCTTGAATGATTTTGGAATCAAGTTCAAGAATGTACCATTGTTTTGTGACAATGAAAGTGCTATCAAGATGACACAAAATCCGGTTCAACACTGAAGAACAAAGCACATTGACATAAGGCACCATTTCATAAGAGACCATCAACAAAAGGGTGATATTAGCATTGAGAGCATTGGCACCGAAGATCAACTAGCTGACATCTTTACAAAGCCACTTGATGAAAAGAGATTTTACAAGTTGAAGAATGAATTGAACATACTTGACTTCTCCAACTTGAGATGAGTGCAACCCCACATTCTTATATGACATGCCTCTCCTCTAACAATGCAAGGTAAAGTTATTTGGCATATCATTCATACTGTGCTAAGGACATGGTTAGAACATATAGACATATTTGCATATCAAATAGGCTCATTCATGAAAATCAAATGATTTTGATGTATATATGGTACCACTATTGCTTCTATGTTTGATTGATCTAGTGGTAGCATATGACATGTTTGTGGGCTTGCAAACCTAGTGTTGAATCTAGAAAATAAGCTCATGATGTGTAATTCAACATGGTCAAGATAACCCTTATACTTTATGAGGTGTGAAAAAGCTTGTCCTTGGATCAAACCGAATTACATATTCTAGGCAAGTAATCTAGATTGAACCATAATTTGGACTCCCTCATAATTGATTGACTTATCTCTCACTAAAATTGGCACCTTTTTGGTGATTGTTGACAAAGGGGGAGAGAAAAGTCACAAAGATATTGCAAAGAGGGAATAAGATATAATAAGGGGGAGAGAAAAGTCACAGGGGAGAGAAAAGTTACAAAGGGAGAGAAATCAAGGGATCAATTAAATTTGAGCACACAAGTAGGGGGAGCAAGCTCATGGATTACTTGTTGCACTTGTATGTGCATTAACATGATGAAATGTTGCATTGCAAAGTTTAATTTCGATATTCATGATTGAATGGTGTATGCTAGATATAGAACTTGAATGATGTTTTGTTAAGAGTAGCTTTACATGTGGTATCTAGACACCTTTGCTTTTAATGTTGATCTCACAAAGTACTTTAGTGTTTGTGATCTTTACAAGTGATGTATTACAAGTGGTGTCTAGCTACTTCGATGCTAAGGATGGTATATAAAGGCAACTCCGATTGGTATCACGCTTCAAAGGTCCATTCTATATACCTTAGCATCAATTTGATAGTAGTAACTCTCCCAAAATTCAAATCTATACATATGTGCATAATTGAACCAAACTCATGGAAGCACATATGTAGGGGGAGCTAATACTATCGAAATTGAAAATTGATTTCATTTCATATCTTTGTGATGGTTGTCATCAATTACCAAAAAGGGGGAGATTGAAAGCCCAAGTTTGGTTTTGGTAATTAATGACACCAAGTTGCTAATGCCATGTGTTAAGTATTTTGAGTTAGGCATAAGCAACACATGTGATGAAGGTGTATGTGGCAAGGAGTGGTGGCCACAAGATCACAAAGAGATGGTGCATGGACATGAAATGATGATCATGGTGGAGATGCACATAAAATGAAGGACATGATGATCAAGTGAAAGAGAAGGATCTAAGAGCGCAAAGCAAAGGTATAACCATAGGGTTTTCCTTTTGCCGGTCTAAGATGAGTAGAGAAGTGATTGACCGGGTTTAGGATACATAGCCGACTATCAAGAGGGGCAATCACGGTTAGCTCGGAAATCAAGTGCCACTAGATCAATGTCTTGAGTATATGCATTAGGATCTAGTAAAAAGCTAACATAACGCCTTGGAAAATGATTGTGAAATGCTAACACACATGCACATAGTGATGTACACTTGGTGGTGTTAGCACATTTGCGAAGGCGGTGGAGTTCAAGCGGTAAAGAGGGGTTTAGGTTCCTCTCTCCCTCCCGCCGAGCTTGCGAGGCAGGATTCAGCGCTTTTTTGGAGAAGTGAAATGCCTATTTTCTATTGCGCCGGAAGTCGAAAAAGAAACGGAGGCGAACGGAGGTCACTGTGGTGACCGGACGCTGCACCGGACGCGGTCACGGTATGACCGGACGCGTCCGATCAGTGTTCAGCGTCTGCGCGGTTTTTAGTTTGATGATCGGACGTGCAGCGCGTCCGGTCACTGACGACCGGACGCGTCCGGTCATCCAGTGAGCTTACTGGACTCTAACCGGACGCGGGCACTATCGCGTCCGGTCATTGCAAGAGGCGCGTCTGGTCGTTGTTTCGTTGTGCGCTACTCAAGTTGACCAGCGCGTCTAGTCAGTTGCGGGACCAGTGCGTCCGGTCACACCCGGCGCGTCTGGTCAGTACGACCAGCGCGTCCGGTCGGTGTTTCAGAATTTAGCCGTTGCGCGACCGGCGCGTCCGGTCATTTTGACCAACGCGTCCGGTCAGCGCGACTTCGGCTGGTTAAAGTTCCTAACGGCTATATTCGAAGGGGTACGCTATAAATAGAGTTTGGCCGGGGTTTGAGGGTAACTCTTGCACATTTTGAGAACTAGAGACATACTTTGAGCTAGAGAACAACCCCTCCACTCATCTCTTTGCATAGTTGCACATCTTGAGTGAGATTCAAGTGCATTGCTTGAGAGTTGCATTCTAGAGGCACTTGATCTTCGAGTTGCTGCGGATTTCTTGTTACTCTTCCGTGTTTCCCGACACGGTAGACGGCTTGGAGCAGCGGAGGTGATTGAGCTCACAATTGGAGATTGTTGGAGCCTTCACCAAGTGTTGTAAGGGGTTCTTGATCCTTCCCCGCGGGAGTTCGCAAATTGGATACTCTAGTGGAGCTCGTGGCTTGGAGGATCCCCATCTTGTGTGCGGTTGTGCGGCGCCCGCCGAGGACTCGACTCTTGATAGTCGATTAGCTCGCAAACCGACAAGTGGGTGTATCGCCACAACGGGAAGTAGCTTGCCGGGAAGCAAGTAAACCTCGGGATAAATTCTTGTGTCATTCTCTTTCCAAGGATTTCTCTTGTGTTATTGATTGATTGGTACTTCTCATCTCTTCATGGCGGTATAATCACTCAAAGCTCTTCTCTTGTATTACTTCTTGTTTCTAGCTTGTAGTTGTTGTTGTGTTTAGTGAATAGCTTTGTTATAGACTTGTGTAGGTGGCTTGCCTTTTTAGTTAGAGCTAGTGCATTTGCTTCGCCACCTTTCGTACTAACGTGTGGTTAAGTAATTCTTGTAGAAGTTTTAATTAGGCTCTTCTCTTGTATTTGCTTCCCAACACAAGAATTGAAGATTTATGTGATGATCTTGGTATTGGACATCAATTCTCTCTAACCTACACTTCTCAATCCAATGGTGTAGTTGAAAGAAAGAATAAAACTTTGATTGATATGGCTAGATCAATGCTTAGTGAATACAATGTGAGTCATTCATTTTGGAGTGAAGCTATCAACATGACTTGCTATTGTAGCAACCGTCTCTATTGCCATGGGAAGCTTGGAAAGACACCATATGAGCTATTGAATGGAAGAAAGCCCAACATTGCATACTTTAGAGTGTTTGGTTGCAAATGCTATATTCTCAAGAAAGCCACAAGATTGAGCAAGTTTGAAAAGAAATGTGATGAAGAGTTCTTACTTGGTTATTCTACCACAAGCAAAGTATATAGAGTTTGGAATCTCACAAATGGCACCTTGGAAGAAGTTCATGATGTTGAGTTTGATGAAACCTAAGGGTCTCAAAATGAAGCTCAAAACCTTGATGATGTGAGAGGAGATCAATTGTCAAATGCAATGAAGAACATGGACATTGGTGATATAAGGCCGATGCATGTTGATGATGATAGTGACATACATATGATTAATCAAGATGTGCAAATTGATACAAATCAAGCAAGCTCTAGTGGTACTCATGATGAAGTGCAAGTTCAAGGTCAAACAATTGGAAGCAATCAACTCCCAATACTCCAACCTACTAGCATTGCAAGAGATCATCCATTGGACCAAATCATTGGTGGAATTCAAAGTGGTGTTCAAACTAGATCAAGGCTAGCATCCTTTTGTGAGCATTACTCATTTGTGTCACTTGAAGAACCTAATAAATTAGAAGATGCTTTGAAGGATTTCGATTGGGTAAATGCCATACATGAAGAACTAAACAACTTTGCTAGAAATCAAGTTTGGAAACTTGTTGAGAGGCCAAAGAACTACAATGTGATTGGTACTAAGTGGGTCTTTAGAAACAAGCAAGATCAAGATGACATGGTTGTGAGAAACAAAGCAAGATTAGTAGCACAAGGATACACTCAAGTTGAGGGTCTTGACTTTGGAGAGACATATGCACCGGTTGCAAGATTGGAGGCAATTAGAATCTTATTAGCATATGCTTGTGCACACAACATCAAGCTCTATCAAATGGATGTCAAGAGTGCATTTCTCAATGGCTACATCAATGAAGAAGTCTATGTTGAGCAACCTCCCGGTTTTGAAGATGACAAGAAGCTCGACCATGTTTACAAGCTAAAGAAGGCATTGTATGGTTTGAAGCAAGCACCTAGAGCATGGTATGAGAGGTTGAGGGACTTTCTCCTCTCTAAAGGGTTCAAGATGGGAAAGGTTGACACCACTCTCTTCACCAAGAAGATTGGAAATGACTTGTTTGTGTTGCAAATCTATGTGGATAACATTATCTTTGGATCAACTAACCAAGATTTTTGTGAAGAGTTTGAAAATATGATGGCAAATGAGTTTGAAATGTCTATGATTGGAGAGCTTAGTTACTTCCTTGGACTTCAAATCAAGCAAATGAAGAATGGCACTTTTGTAAGTCAAGGCAAGTACATCAAGGACATGATCAAGAAGTTTGGATTGCAAGATGCTAAGCAAATGAGTACACCAATGGGCACAAATAATCAATTGGGTGTTGATGCTAGTGGCAACATGGTAGATCAAAAGTAATACCGGTCTATGATTGGAAGTTTTCTCTATGTCATCGCTTCTAGGCCGGATGTGATGTTTAGTGTGTGAAAGTATGCAAGATATCAAGCTTCACCTAGAGAAAGTCACTTGAAAGCAACCAAGAGAATATTGAGATATCTTAAGGGCACTCATGATGTTGGATTATGGTTTCCAAAGGGGTCTAACTTTGATTTGATTGGATATTCAGACTCCGACTATGGTGGATGCAAGATTGATAGAATGAGCACAAGTGGCACTTGTCAATTGCTTGGAAGGTCTCTTATTTCATGGTCATCAAGGAAACAAAATAGTGTTGCACTATCTACCGCCGAGGCCGAATACATTAGTGCCGGTAGTTGTTGTGCACAATTGCTTTGGATGAAAGCCACCTTGAATGATTTTGGAATCAAGTTCAAGAATTTATCATTGTTTTGTGATAATGAAAGTGCTATCAAGATGACTCAAAATCCGGTTCAACATTCAAGAACTAAGCACATTGACATAAGGCACCACTTCATAAGAGACCATCAAAAAAAGGGTAATATTAGCATTGAGAGCATTGGCACCGAAGATCAACTAGCCGACATCTTTACAAAGCCACTTGATGAAAAGAGATTTTACAAGTTAAAGAATGAATTGAACATACTTAACTTCTCCAACTTGAAATGAGTGCACCCCCACATTCTTATATGACATGCCTCTCCTCCAAAATAGCAAGGTAAAGTTGTTTGTCATATCATCCATACTTTGCTAAGGACATGGTTAGAACATATAGACATATTTGCATAAAAGATAAGCTCATTCATGAAAATCAAATAATTTTGATGTATATATGGTACCACTATTGCTTCTATGTTTGATTGATCTAGTGGTAGCATATGACATGTTTGTGGGCTTGCAAACCTAGTGTTGAATCTAGAAAATAAGCTCATGATGTGTAATTCAACGTGCTCAAGATAACCCTTATACTTTATGAGGTGTGAAGAAGCTTGTGCTTGGATCAAACCGAATTACATATTCTAGGCAAGTAATCTAGATTGAACCATAATTTGGACTCTATCATATGGATTGACTTATCTCTCACTAAAATTGACACTTTTTTGTTGATTGTTGACAAAGGGGGAGAGAAAAGTCACAAAGATATTGCAAAGAAAAGAAGATATAATAAGGGGAAGAGAAAAGTCACAAAGATAAAAAGTTAAGTTACAAAAGGGGAGAAAGGGATCAATTAAAATTGAGCACACAAGTAGGGGGAGCAAGCTCATGAATTATTTGTTGCATTTGTATGTGCATTAACATGATGAATTGTTGCATTACAAAGCTTAAATTCATATTCATGATTGTATGGTGATTGCTAGAAATAGAACTTGAATGATGATTTATTGAGAGTAGCTTTACAAGCGGTATCTAGACACATTTGCTTATAATGTTGATCTCACGGGGTACTTTAGTGTTTGAGATCTTTACAAGTGATGTATTACAAGTGCTGTCTAGCTACATCGATGCTAAGGGTGGTATATAAAGGCAACTCTGATTGGTATCACGCTTCAAAGGTCCATTCTATATACCTTAGCATCATTTTGATAGTAGTAACTCCCCCAAAATTTAAATCCATACATATATGCACAATTGAACCAAACTCATGAAAGTACATATGTAGGGGGAGCTAATACTATCGAAATTGAAAATTGATTTCATCTCATATCTTTGTGATGGTTGTCATCAATTACCAAAAAGGGGGAGATTGAAAGCCCAAGTTTGGTTTTGGTAATTAATGACACCAAATTGCTAATACCATGTATTAAGTGTTTTGAGTTAGGCATAAGCAACACATGTGATGAAGGTGTATGTGGCAAGGAGTGGTGGCCACAAGATCACAAAGAGATGGTGCATGGACATGAAATGATGATCATGGTGGAGATGCACATAAAATGAAGGACATGATGATCAAGTGAAAGAGAAGGATCTAAGAGCGCAAAGTAAAGATATAACCATAGGGTTTTCCTTTTGCCGGTCTAAGATGAGTAGAGAAGTGATTGACCGGGTTTAGGATACATAGGCGACTATCAAGAGGGGCAATCACGGTTAGCTCGGAAATCAAGTGTCACTAGATCATTGTCTTGAGCATATGCATTAGGATCTAGTAAAAGAGCTAACATAACGCCTTGAGAAATGATTGTGAAATGCTAACACACATGCACATGGTGGTGTACACTTGGTGGTGTTAGCACATTTGCGAAGGCGGTGGAGTTTAAGCGGTAGAGAGGGGTTTGGGTTCCTCTCTCCCTCCCGCCGAGCTTGCGAGGCGGGATTCGGCGCTTTTTGGGAAGTGAAACGTCTATTTTCTATTGCGCCGGAAGTCGGAAAAGAAATAGAGGCGAACGGAGGTCACTATGGTGACCGGACGCTGCACCGGACGCGGTCACGGTATGACCGGACGCGTCCGGTCAGTTCAATCCGGTCAGCGCGCCTAGGGTTAATGACCGGACGCTGGTCTGGCCTGACCAACGCGTTCGGTCAGTTCACCTGTGCGCATAAGCATAGCGCGTGACCGACGCATCCGGTCCTTTACGGGACCGGCGCGTCCGGTCAGGCGTCTAGAGGGGCAGAGAGCGCAGGAGTGATGATCGGACGAGGGGCGCGTCCGGTCACGTGCGATCGGACGCGTCCGGTCGTGATGGGAGCTTACTGGACTCTGACCGGATGCCAGGTGAGGTGCGTCCGGTCATATGCTAGGGCGCTTCCGGTCATACACTAGAGCGCGTCCGGTCATAGCAACGGTAACTTCTGACACGCACTGTTCACGCTTGTCCTATAGTAATCGGACGCGTCCGGTCACCCTGACCGGAGCGTCCGGTCATCCTGTTTTGAACTGCGTCGTCCGTAACGGCTAGCTGCGTACCCCTTCGTTATAAATAGACGTTGGACAGTGTTTGAGGGTAACTCTTGCACATTTTGAGAACTAGAGACATACTTTGAGCTAGAGAACAACCCCTCCACTCATCTCTTTACTTAGTTGCACATCTTGAGTGAGATTGAGTGAGATTCAAGTGCATTGCTTGAGAGTTGCATTCTAGAGGCACTTGATCTTCGAGTTGCTGCGGATTTCTTGTTACTCTTCCATGTTTCCCGACACGGTAGACGGCTTGGAGCAGCGGAGGTGATTGAGCTCGCAATTGGAGATTGTTGGAGCCTTCACCAAGTGTTGTAAGGGGTTCTTGATCCTTTCCCGCGGGAGTTCGCAAATTGGATACTCTAGTGGAGCTCGTGGCTTGGAGGATCCCCATCTTGTGTGCGGTTGTGCGGTGCCCGCCGAGGGCTTGACTCTTAATAGTCGATTAGCTCGTGAACCGACAAGTGGGTGTATCGCCACAACGGGGAGTAGCTTGCCGGGAAGCAAGTGAACCTCAGGATAAATTCTCGTGTCATTCTCTTCCCGAGGACTTCTCTTATGTGATTGATTGATTGGTATTTCTCATATCTACACGGCGGTATAATCACTCCAAGCTCTTCTCTTGTATTACTTCTTGTTTCTAGCTTGTAGTTGTTGTTGTGTTTAGTGAATAGCTTTGTTATAGACTTGTGTAGGTGGCTTGCTTAATTAGTTAGAGCTAGTGCATTTGCTTCGCCACCTTTCGTACTAACGTGTGGTTAAGTAATTCTTGTAGAAGTTTTAATTAGGCTATTCACCCCCCTCTAGCCTATTTGGACCTTACACCCGTTATCTCCAATCTTGTTTAATATAGTGGTTGACATGCTGGTCATCCTGATTTCCCGAGCTAAAGATAGTGATCAAGTTCATGGGGTTGTTCCACATTTAGTAGATGAAAGACTTTCAATCCTTTAGTATGCAGATGACATTGTCATCTTTATAGATAATGATCTAGAGAAAGCCAAAAACATGAAGTTTTTGCTATGTGCTTTTGAACAGCTATCAGGACTCAAGATCAACTTTCATAAAAATGAATTGTTCTGTTATGGCACGGCCAAATCTAATCAAAATGAATATGTATAAATTTTTGGGTGTGATTTGCATCATTTCCATTTAGATATTTGGAAATCCCTATGCATCACAGAAAGCTCATGAATAAGGATTGGAAGCATGTTGAAAAACGTTTTCAGAAAAAGGTTAAATTATTGGAGAAGCAAAATGTTATCAGTAGGGGAAGACTTGTTCTGATTAACTCTATTTTGAGTAGTCTCCACATGTTTATGCTTTCTTTTTTTGAAATACTAAGATGGGTTCTAAAGAAGTTGGATTATTTTAGATCACATTTTTTTGGCAGGACGACGAACATAAGAAAAAATATAGATTGACTAAGTGGAAGATAGTTTGTAAGTCAAAAGATCAAGGGGGATTGTGTGTTCTAAACCTAGGCGTGCATAATATATGTCTTCTAAGCAAATGGCTCTTTAGGTTACTTAATGAAGATGGGGTCTGGCAACAATTGCTTAGAAATAAATATTTGAGAGATAAAACTTTGAGATAGGTTCAATACTTGCCTGGAGACTCTCAATTTTGGGCTGGCCTCATGAAGGTCAAGGAGGAGTTTCTGTCGTTGGGTAAGTTTGATTTAGGTGACGGATCTCAAGTGCGATTTTGAGGGGATGTGTGGATAAGACCACGTCCATTAAAGTCCCTCTTTCCCGCCCTATATAATATTGTGAGGAAAAAAGTGTTTACGTAAGAACAGTGTTCTCAACGACACCGTTAAATGTGGCTTTCAGGATATCCCTGCTGGGTGGTAATTTGCAAGCATGACATGAGGTGGTTGCAATGGTTGCAGATGCACAGTTAATAAACCACATGGATCGTTTTGTGTGGGGGCTTCATCAGAATGGTTTGTTTTCAATCAAATCCATGTACAGAGTTGTCCTAACAGTTCAAGCCATACCCTATAACATATTAATTTGGAAACTGAAACTACCTCTTAAAATTAAAGTATTTTTGTGGTACTTATATAAGGGAGTAATCTTAATAAAGGACAATTTAGCAAGGCGACAGTGACAAGGAGATAGAAAGTGTTGTTTTTGCTCTTCTCAAGAGTTTATACAACATCTATTCTTTAATTGTTATTTTGCTAAATTAGTGTGGTGAGTTATTCATGTTTCCTTTAATTTGTTATCTTCGACTAGCGTTCACAATATGTTTACAGGCTGGTTAGGTGGGATTAATAAGAAACTGAAAGCTAATATAATTGTGGGTGCAAGTGCAATGTGCTGGGCAATTTGGCTAACCCGCAACAATACAATGTTTGATAAGGCTGTAGCACCATCTTATTTACAGGTTATCTTCAGAAGGACATATTGGATCCGGTATTAGTTTCTATTGCAGAAGGAGGAGGATCGCCAGATGATAATGATGGGCTGCAGGAGTATTGAGACAACCGCGATGGAAATATTTGTAAGATACGGGTGGAGATTTAGTAATAGGATCGCTTTCTAGATGTCGACTTTGGAAGTTTCTCTTTTTTTGTTTAGATCAAAACTTTGTGTTTCTGATTGCGTGGTTGTGATTTACTTGTGGTGTAATAATGAATAGCTATATGCATCGGTCGATACCTAAACTGAGATATTAATATATATTCCCTTTTCTAAAAAAAACTTTTTAATATTTATTATTGATTTTATACAAGTTTAAGCTGATTTGATTCTTTTTTAAAATAATAAAAAGCTAATAAATGATTTTGTATTGTTTGCATGGAACTAATTAAATATTACTCCATCCATTCCAAGTTATAACCCGTTTTAGCTTTTTTAAGATACATTGCTTTTGCTATGTACTTAGATATACACTATGTTCAGATGCATAATAATCTGTACAAGCCAAAACGCCTTATAATTTAGAGCCGGAGAATAATAATAATTGATTATTTTATTGATTGCAGCTTTTTTAATACTTATTATTTTATACTCCATCCATTTCAAGTTATAAGTCGTTTTAGTTTTTTTTTTTGAAGATACATTGTTTTTCTATGTACTTGGATATTCGCTATGTCCAAATGCATAGTTAAAGCAATGAATCTGTACAAGCCAAAAACACCTTATAATTTAGAGTGGGGAGAATATTGATTATTTTATTGAATACTACTTACTATTTTATTGATTGCAGATTTTTTTAATACTTATTATTTTATTGATTACGGCTTTTTTAATATATAAATTTAGCCGCTATCCTAACAAGCTATATTGAATACTTATTATTTTATTTTATTGACTACAGATTTTTTTAATATATAAGTTGAGCCGCTATCCTAACGAGCTATGTTAAATATTATTTTTTTATTAATTGCAGTTTTTTTAATATATAATAAGTTGAGCTGCTAGCCATAATAAGGAGCCAAACAGCCCCGAAGGGCCTCCACCGCTACCATACTCGACTGAGCGGAAACTCATTGGGCCACGAAATTTTAGCCCCTGGCACGCACGGCGCACGCGAGTGCGGCACGCTGTCCCTGCCGGCCTGCCCCACCCCACCCGAGCCGACGGCCGACGCAGCCACGCAGGCAAGAGCCAAGAGAAGACAGAAGAGGCACGCGGGGCCGCCGCAGGGGTTTGGTGTCGTGCACTCGGGGCCACGGGGAGCAGTGGGGGGCACTCGACTCGTGCACTGGGGGTTTTCTTCCGCGAGCTCCTCCCCTCGACTCCGGCCCGTCCCCCGCCGCAGGCATCGTGTCGTGCTGAAACGAACGCCTCCCGGCCCCGGGGGATTCGACTCTGTTCTAGTCCTCGATGATATCCCAGGTCTGTGCTGCCTGATCTCTCCCCCGATCCCCAACCAAGCTCCATCAGCCACCGCTTCCGTCAGCGGCGCCCTAGCCGGCCGCCCTGCGCTCCGTCGCCGATCCGCCGCGCCACGGGCCGATTCGCGGTCCCTCCGTCCATCGAGCGCGGCCGGATAGGCAATCGCGGCCCTGAGACGCCCTCATGGACGCCAGATCGGTCACGGGGCCTCCACAGCTGCCGACCCCGCCGGCGCCCCTTCCCGCCGGCTGCTTCTGCCTGCCCAAGACCTCGTCGACGAGTCTGACCAAGTCCTTCACGGCGGTGCACGACTTCAGGGTGACCGACTACTCGCTGCTGGAGGGCATGGGGTTCGGCAGGTACGTCAGCTCCAGCACCTTCTCCGTCGGCGGCCGCGAGTGGGCCGTCCGGTTCTACCCGGACGGCGCCACGGTGGGCTTGCTCGGCGACGTCTCGGCGTTCCTGTACTACTACAACCGGGACCGGGACGCCTCCGGCGTCAGGGCCCGGTTCACTCTCAATCTGCTCGAGAAAGACGGGAAGATGCCCCCGGTCACCAACCCCTACATGAAGCACACCTTCTCTCCGGCCAGCGACAACTGGGGCTTCACCAAGTTCATGGAGAAGTCCAGGCTGCAGCAGGGCTCGCCATACCTCGACAGGGACTGCCTTACAATCAGATGCGTGCTGACGGTTCTGATCGACTCCCGCACCGTGGCGAACGAGACGAACTCTGTCGTCGTCCCGCCGTCGAGCCTGCACCAGGACTTTGGGGAGATGTTGAGCGATGGCGAAGGGGCAGATGTCACATTCACTGTGGACGGCCAGTTGTTTCGTGCTCACAGATGTGTCCTGGCTTTCCGCTCTCCGGTGTTTAGAGCGGAGCTCTTTGGTCCAATGAAGGAAAAAGCTGAAAATCTCATCAAGATCGATGACATGGAGCCAGCAATCTTCGAGGCTCTACTTCAGTTCATCTACACAGATCGTCTGCCTGATAGCTGTAGTGATGGCCGGAATCCGGCGATCACGCACTTACTAGTTGTCGCGGACCGGTATGGAGTGGAGAGGCTAAGGTTGCTGTGTGAAAGTAAGCTCAGTGAAGCCATTGATGTGGAAACAGTGGCGACAACGCTAGCTTTAGCAGAGCAGCACAACTGCTTGCAGCTGCGACGAGCCTGCATTGGGTTTATGGCCTCGCCGAACATGCTTGGCCCAATCATGGAAACCGATGGATTCAATCATCTCATTGCAAGCTGTCCATTGGTTATGAAGGAGATTCTAGACAAGGTGTCCTGCATTTGGAGTGGTAAGTAGTGCCAGTGTCAGTCATGTGTATTACTGTGGCATATCTTTTAGGGAGTTGAGTTCATGATGTTTTAACAGTAACATCAGTTTCATGGCAAATGACTCAAAAAAATTGAATTTTCTCTAGGTTTGGGCATATGTTCAGTTGCTATCCATGAAACTCTATCTAAACGTCAGTATCGATTCACCTTTGTCCCCTTGTCGTTAAATTGTGGTATTTAAGCCATGTGTGGTTCTGGTTCTGTGCTGCTGGTGCGTGGAGCTTCAGAATAATTTTTCCTTCGATGAAAGTTGTGTTATGCTATGCATTGTGTTGCATTGGTCCTGAATCATTTCCCATCTGATGTCCATAATTTATCCATGGCAATGCATATATTCAGGTCCTAATGTTTCATGCAAGATATATCCGCTGTATTTTCCTTTGATCTACCTAAAATCACTGAGGATTTGTGATGATTGGTACCCGGTACAAACAATATGCTTTTCTTCTTGATATGTCATAACTTCTCAACCTAACTTGGTTGAAGTTAACCTGGCCATGTTCACCCTCCCACTATATACCTATTTGGATTGAACCAGGCTAGAGCTTCATGCACCTAGAATTCCAGGTGATCGATTTTAGGTGTCGGGACTGGATTTTTCTTCTCGAACACGCAGGAAAGCTGCGTATCATTGTATTGATAGAAGAAGAATGAGTCATATAGAGGCCCCCCACACCACTAGAAGCTTGTGATCCTAATCACCTATTACATAAAGACAAGATGCGACCAAAATGGCGAGAGCACAATCTAACCTCTTTCCCTAGCAGTGAGCAGGGTGAGCCCCTTTGCCCCTTCCAGACTCCACCACTCTATCTCCTCCATAGCAAGGGCCAAGGCTGCTCTAGTGTTTCGAGCAGCTCCATTGAACACACGGTCATTGCGGTGCCTCCAAATAATCCAGGATCCAAGGATGATAATAGAATTTAGACCTTTCTTTACATCACCTGTAACCACCCTTTCCGCTCTGGACCACCATTCATCTAGAGATGTATCACTGGGCTGTGGAGCGAGGGCGGAGAGGCCGACCTGCTGAACAAGGGAAAACCAGAACTGTCTGGCAAACACGCATCCAATCAAGAGGTGTTGGATGCTTTCCTCATGCTGATCACACAGGAGGCAGCGATCATGGTGGGGGAGCCCTCGCTTGGTCAGCCGATCTGTTGTCCAACATCGGTTATGTGCCACCAGCCACATAAAGAAGCTACACTTTGGTGGAGCCCATGACTTCCATATTCGTTCATAGGGTTCAAAGCGGATGGCACCCTGAAAAAGAGCATCATAAGCAGAGTTTGCGGTGTACTCACCAGTAGTGGATAGCCTCCAAATATTGTATGTCAGGTACGCCTTCCTGAAGTACCACAACAGAAATTATATCCCAAAGCTCCAGTACTCCATTAGTGCTTCCAGGGAGATGGCGCCTTGAATATCCTCCAACCATTTATTATTATTATTGAGGGCCTCCATCACAGTACACCTTCCTGACATCCTTTTAGTCACTAGTGCATACACCTTTGGTGCAAGGTCATGGATGCTCTTCCCGGCCAGCCATCTATCTCTCCTCAATAAAGTGTTGGCCCACAAGTTTGGCGGGAGAAGGATGACACATCTCGTCCATCTCTCCAAAATCCTGTCAAACTTACGGCACAGAAACCAAAAGCGACAGTTATTTAGGGATGGAGGGAGTACATGTCCAATTGACACCTACCAGCCACCACATATATCTATGCTCAAGATGCTTCTGGTTGGCACAACAGATCGATCGATGGATATCTAAATTCATCACTCACTTGGTCCATGATGAATACATACAGGAACGTTGGGCATTACGGAGCATCATCATATCATATCCAAGTGACAAATCTAGCCAAGGATGTGATAGTCGTTGTCGATCATGGTAGTCTTTATGGTAATGACTTAAAAACGGCCGGCCGTTTTTTCTCGTTTGCACGGCCCGATGCCCTCAGTGCTCACGCCTGTGCTCGACGCTCGCCCTACCCTGGTCCTTCCCCAACTCCGCGGCCGACGACCAACGCCCGCTCCACCCTTTCTTCCCCAACTCCGGCCACCGACGCATGCCCGCGCGCCCGCCCCACCCCCTTCTTCCCTAACTCCGACGGGCTTAGAAGAGAAGGGGCTCAGGGAAGGCAGGCTAGCCAGGCGGTGGGGACGGCAGGAGGGCGGCTTTAGGGTCCTGACGGCGGTGGAGGCGGCCGGGACAGGTCGGGGTGCTGGCGCCATGGCCGTGGAGGTGGGGGGAGGGGAAGAAGATGGCCGCCGCGGAGCTCCGGTGAAACCAACCCTAGCGTGCCCGTGGTGGGCAGTGGCGGGATCAAGGGAGCCACTGGCGTGAGGAATTAGAAGGCGGCCGTCCACCATCCCTGTAGCCCACTCCAATGTTTTCTACTTTGTTGTTGGCGTCTTTGGAAGCGCAGGCATGATGTTGTGTTCCGTTCCCTGCCTTCTTGCTACACTCGCCTCTTCATGGTCATGGGGTGTCGCAAAGATGCTGAGCTCTGGGCATGTAGGTTGCCCCCATCATCAGATAGAGTTCCCCATGTGTTGACGCTTAATTAGGTCACCACACCGATAAGGAGCTAGATCGCTCGATGTAGGGCCTAGCCGACTTTGACGTTAGCCGACGCCTAGCGGATGTCCGCACCCTGACCTTGTGCCTCCAGCAATGAGCGCGATACACAAGACACGTTGCCGGAGGAGCCTCGTCGGGAGCGCGATACGCAAGACACGCCGGTGAGGTCTCTTAAAACTCGAAACCCCACACACCCTAAGTTTGACAATGCTATTAGAATTAGAATTGTCATTTCATAACCAATGTTGCACCTAAACATCTTACTAGACAATGCAACTTTCTTTAGGCAGAATTAGCGCAAGCAGTATTAGGGAGCTTGAGAGAACGCCTAATCTATGAGTAATAAGAGTTACCATATATATAATTTTATCTTGTACTCTTATAAAGCAAAACCCCACTACCATATTTTACTGCAATTTCATGAAGCCACGTCACACCAAGGGACCCACTAAGCCACTAACATCATCCATTGAGTCTTCGTACAATCCATACATGGAACTTCCATCTCCTTGCATCCTGTGCCCTTTGGTTTGTTAATCTCCTCATCTCCTGTAACTGATTAGCCATAATGTCATGGCATCCTTCGGCCTTCGCAAACAGTCTTTTGAAAGGAACTTCTGGGCTTTGACGTTCTATTGCCATGCCAGTGTCCACCACTCTCCTGTTCCTGGATGCCGACCTAGGCCACGTCACTGTTTTTCACGTGGCCCGTCCGATCAACATCATGCGGCCTCTGTTCGGCGATGGCTGAACTCTCTCACACCCAAAATATCTAGCGGCGCGAGCGCCTCTCTCCCTCTCCACGCGCACATGCTCTCGTTCCTTCGCTGCTCCTCCCTTTCCCTCTCTCTCAGCGGCTAGGGTAGGCCCCGGTCGCGCGCGTCCCGGCCTCGGCTAGGGCGGCTTGGCGCGGCGGCCCTAGTGAGGGAGGGCCCTGGGCGCGACGACCCTGGCACGGGCGGTGCCCAGCGCGGCATGGTGCGGCGGCGACACAAAGCCAGGTAATGACCTCCTCCTTTGCGGCTCAAGGTCCCAGTGCGGGGCTAAGTTGGTGGAGGTAGGAGGACGTGGTTCCACCCTTGAAATGTTGCCCCTCCTCTTTCTCTCTCTCCTTTTTTTTTACACTTTGGGTTAGACTTGTGACTTCTGCATTTGCTTGTTAGATTACTAGCTTCAAACATTGGCTTCTTGTTGCAGATTTCCTTGATCGGTTGCTGACCAAACTATGTGTTGCGAGTTGCATACCATGTGTTTGATATAATGCCCATGTGAGATGTGACCAGTGCTTACTATCCTTTTGCTAAACTGGATTTCATTTGCATAGATAGCTAGAAGGCCATCGCTGACATACCCGAGGGCCTGCCCGCCATCATCACTACGTGCCTCACGCTCGGGACCAGGAAGATGGCTGCTGGTGATTCTTCGAGGTAGACAGTACAACGTATGATCCCTGGGATGGGAAATTCACGATTGCCCTGCTGGGATCATTGATGCCAATGTCACACATTCTTCGCATCAGTATGTTGCCTCTGGAATGCCGACATAGGCAGCTTTGAGGATTGCTAAAACTTACACGCTATGCACATTCTGTTATTGTTACTATCTCCGGATCCTTATTAGTTAGGTGTATATGGTATAACTCTAATTCACCAGTTTCAAATGTAGTTGATCATCATTCTGCAAACAGCCTATTATGTACAGTACGATGATAACTGACAACTGAAAGTGGTTTTCTCCCATGTGTTCGTCCAATGAAGAACCATCTAGATTAAGCTAATATCTTTACATTCTTATCAACTAGTGCAGTCCTTTCCAAATTACTGAGAAGATAAGAAAAAAAAAGTTTGTTTGCAGCACTGATTTGTTTGTTGATTGGATTTGAGATTTGTATCTTCGGTTGATTAAAGAACAAGTCCAGGATGTTGCATTTAATATTTTTTTTACTTAGAAAACCATGAATCCTAATTTTCCTGCATCCCTTGTTCTTTCTGTAATTTTGCAGGTAAAGGCTCTTTTCACTGATTCGGAACGAAGTGAACTTTTGAGAAGACTTAGCGAAGCAAATCAATATAACCGATTCCTCAAGAGACAGGTTATTTTTAGTGTTCTCTTTCAAATAACACATCATCAAATATTTGTCCATAGCAATGTTTTCAAGGCGTCGCTTAGGCGTCGCTTAAGCGTCGCTTAAGCGCCAAGGCGCTGAACGCACGACGCCTTAGCTGACGACTCGCCTTAGATTCGTGTGGCGTCCGCCTTACAGCCGAGGCGTCCAAAAAACGTCGCTTTGGCGTCCAAATCGCGCCAAATCGTGCATGGCAGGCGCCATATGAGGAAGCCTCTGCTCTGGGCAGTGGGAAAACACGGGAGAATCGGCGCGAAAAAAGGAAAGAGAGCGCGAGCGCACGGTAGAAACAGCGCACGCGCGCGGGAGAAACTCAGAAACAGAGCGCAGAGAGAGCAAGCACGCAGGGGACTCCAGTGAGCGGGAGAGGAAGAGGAAGCCGCAGCTCACCCGCGCCGCCGCATTCACCCCCGCTGCCGCTGCTGGGGGAAGTTGCCGCTCGGCCGTCCGCATCTGGGCCATGCAGCCGCGCCCTCTTCCCTGTCAAGAAGCCATGCAGCCGCGCCCGCATCTGGAAGAGAGAGGGAGGGAAGAGACAGAGAGAGGGGCGGAGGCCGGAGGCAGAAGTCAGAAGGCAGGAGAGTTGCGGCGGCGCTGGAGTCTGGAGAGGATTGGGGATTCGGGAGCAGAGAGATGAAGACATGCTTGGTGGATGAGGAGCACATGGGCTGCCTAATGGGCTGGACCAGACCACTTCTTACTCCTCCTTTCTTTTTCCTTTTTCCTTTTTTTTTTCTCTTCACCATCTACTACTCTGAGCACCTGTTTTAAATTTTTCTTAAGCTGTTAAGGCGTCGCCTCGCCTTACGCCTTACTCGCCTAATCGTAAGGCGGTAGTCAGTCGCCACGCCTCGCCTTACCGCCTTAAAAACATTGGTCCATAGCGAACTATTTTCTACTTCTCCCAAATACTAAGCTACTGAAGGAATAGCCAACAGCTGCTCAATTTCTTAATCTATTGAAAACCGCATCTAGACATTTAATAAAAGGAAAACCAACTGCTCTGTCCAGTCATTGTGTTTGTAATCATGAGGTGGTCAGCGACATACAGTGAATTTGCTTTGATCAGAAACAAATGCATGTAGAACTCACCAGTTACTTTTAATTACAGTTTAATTCACTTTTTTTAGCAAAATCAAAGGATGTCTACTTAACAAAAAAATGATAGAGAAAGCATAATTTAACAAAATAGGGGCTGTGGCAGAGCTAGGGAGAACACTGCCCAGGATTCCGAGTCCTGGACTTGAAATGCAACTCACAGCAGTTGCTCACAAAATATAATGGTGAACAGAAAAGCCTGGTTGTAGCTGTTGGTGATTAGCAAAAGTGAAAAATAACTGAGACAATTCACTTTAGAAGACAAGTAATTGAGACAATTGTTGTTGGGAAACAATGGCATCGTGTTTGCTAACTTCCTTTTTTTTTGTTTCTTGTTACTTCTAGGTTTTGGTTGAGAAAATGGGTCTACCTGGAGGAAATAATGGTCTGTCCTTGGATCTGTCTGATACATTAGGCAACAAGTACATGCTCTTTGCACGTTACCTAGGTTCTATATTTTTCCTCCATGGTGAGTGGTGCTTAATAAATACGTACAGCCAAGGAGTCTCACACGAGTGGACTGCAATGTTGTTTGTGACAGGCTGCTGCAAATGGTGGAAGAATGTTGCCAAAAGGATTGCTACCCTTGAGTTTGATCACAACCAAGAACATCAATTGGTGCCATTGTGAAAGCCAGTTCAGGAAGCAATACCCTGCTCGTGAAGGTATCATTCCCCTATTTCCTGCATTTGTACTTAACGATTTTTCATGTACAAGTGTACCCCTTCTCTAAATATGATTTTCATTGGATCACATGTTTGCTGAACTGGTATTCAGAGTGCTTGTATTCATGGCAGGGAGCTGTTGAAACTTTACTTGAGCATCGGTGTGTGTTGTGGGTGCCGCTGTTTGGGGATCTCTCTTGAAGGCGGCGGCGGCGGCGGCTGTTGGAGTATGTGTTTAGGCCCATGGGGCTGAGGCCCATGTGGCCCATGTATGGAACCTATATAGCTACCCTTCTAGGGTTAGCCCTAATGAAGTGAATCACTTTCCTCAAACATGGTATCCAGCCTTCCTTCTCCTCTCTCCTGAGCCGCCGGCCACCCCTGCACCCGCCGGCCTCCTCTGCCGCCAGGGGGCCATGGCCGGCCGCCCTCCACCTTCCCCCTCCTACTTCTCCATGTTCCCTCCCCTCTCCTCCCCTTCCTGGGCCAATCTCCTTCGTTCCCCCCTCCTGCTGTCGCCCCTGCTCTTCCTGGGGCGGACCGGGCTGGAGCCGCCGCCCTGCCTGGGACCGGTGCGGCTGCTCTGCCTGGGGCGACCGGGG
The DNA here is from genome assembly GCA_038087645.1 of Saccharum hybrid cultivar R570. Taxonomy (NCBI): domain Eukaryota; kingdom Viridiplantae; phylum Streptophyta; class Magnoliopsida; order Poales; family Poaceae; genus Saccharum; species Saccharum hybrid cultivar. Next base: position 10,040,775 of record JAQSUU010000529.1, read on the forward strand.
CTGCTGCTGCTGCCCTGACAGAGCGCCCCGCCGACGCCGTCCACCTTCCCGGCGCCGGGCTGGACGCCGGCAACCTCTTCCTTGCCGGTGCCCAGACCTTCCCGGCCCCGACACCACCACTGCTTTCCCATCTCTACGCCGGCCGTGACGCCTCGTCTCTCGCCGCTGCCCTCGCCGCCGCACGTGCCTCTGCCGCGGAGGGGCAGGCCCGGGTGCGGGCGGCCGCCCTCGTGTGGGAGCACGAGCGCGAAGCGGCCGATGCCCTGGCTCGCCAGATCGCCGAGGCGGAGCGGCTCCTCACCTCCCCCGTGGGCCAGGACGCTGGGGCCAACTCCTCTGCCTCGCCGGGTCGCCGCGTGTCTCACACCGCCGTCCTCTGGCACGACCCGGCCGACCCGCTCGTGGCTCAGCTGCACTACCAGGCGGGGGGGGGTCCAGAACATTCGCCTGCTTGTTCCGGTCGTCCTCGAGCCGGAGTCGCCCTCATATGCCCGCTGGCGGGACCTGGTCCTCCTCACTCTTCGCCGCTATGCCCTCGACGACCACGTCCTCGTCGACACCTTGGTCGCCGTCTAGACGCCGTCGTGGCTTCGTCTCGACAGCATCGTTCTCTCCTGGATCTTGGGGACGATCTCTCTGGACCTCCACGACCTCGTCCGCACCTCTCCGGACGCGCGCCGGGCATGGCTTGCCCTCGAGGGCCAGTTCCTGGGCAACGCTGAGGCCCGGGCTCTGCATCTCGACGCGAGCTTCCACACCTTTGTCTAGGGTGACCTCTCCGTCGGCGAGTTCTGCCGTCGGATGAAGGGCATGGCTGACTCCCTGGGGGATCTCGGGTGGCCCGTCGAGGATCGCATCTTGGTCCTCAACGTCCTCCGGGGGCTCAGTGACCGCTACGCCCACCTCAGGACGTGGATCACCCGCCAGAGGCCCTTCCCCACCTTCCTGGAGGTCCGTGACGATCTCGTCATGGAGGAGCTCACGCAGGGCCTCCAGTCGGGCTCTACCACTTCCTCGTCCTCCTCGGCGGCCCTGGCTGCTACTTCGCCGCGTCCTCCTGCTCCACCGCGGTCGTCGGCTCCGCCACCGTCGTCTCTCCTGGGCCCTCCTCCCTCCGGGCCGAGCGGAGGTGGGGGGGGTCATGGCTCTCGTCGTCGCCGTGGAGGGGGCCGTGGGGGTGGCCGGGGTGGTCAACCCCAGGCTCCGGCACCGGCTGGGGCACACGGGGGGGGCACCATGGCCTTCGTTCCAGAACCCATGGTCCGGTCGCATCTCCATGTGGCCCTACCACGCCCCCGGAGCCGACACTCGCCCACCGATGGCCATGCTCACCGGAGCTCCTCCTGCTGGTCCTTTCCCTGCTACGCCGTGGGTTCCACCCTCCGGGACTCCACCGGGGGTCGCCGGCTAGGATCAGGCGGCCCTGGCTCGCTCGTTCAGCACCATGGGCCTGACACCTCCGGTCGGACCCGAGTGGATCGCTGATTCGGGGGCCACTTACCACACTACTCCTGACCCCGGTATACTTTCGTTGATTTACTCTCCCTCTTCCTCTCTTCATTCCTCCATTATGGTCGCTAATGGTTCTTGTATTCCTGTCTCGTCTGTGGGTACCGCCGGTGCTCATGGCTCCTTTCGTCTTGCTCCTTTCGTCTTCCTGATGTTCTTGTTGCTCCTTCTATGGTTCATAATCTTCTTTCTATTCGACGTTTTACAGCTGACAATTCTTGTTCTGTGGAATTTGACTCTTCTGGTCTTACTGTAAAGGATTTGGCTTCCCGGCGTCCTCTGCTCCGATGTGACAGCACCGGGCCTCTTTACACTCTTCGCTTACTGGCGGCTCCTTCGTCTTCTTCGCCGCCCGTTGTGTCAGCTGCCTTCGTCGCTTCTACTTCCTCTACCACCTGGCACCGGCGCCTCGGCCATCCTGGTCGCGATGCCCTGATACAGCTCAGTCGTAGCTCCGGTCTTCCATGTACTCGAGCTCATGATGAGCAACTGTCATGCGTGCCAATTGGGCCGACATGTTCGTCTTTCTTTTTCTAGTTCTACTTCCCATGCGGCCCGCATTTTTGATCTTGTACATTGCGACCTATGGACATCTCCTATTATGAGTATTTCTGGTTATAAGTACTATCTTGTGGTTGTTGATGATTTTTCGCATTATTCGTGGACTTTTCCTCTCCGTGCGAAGTCTGATACGTTTACCACGCTCCTCCACTTCTTTACTTGGGTGTCCACACAGTTCGGCCTCACCATCAAGGCCGTCCAGTGTGACAATGGTCGCGAGTTTGATAACTCCACCGTCCGAGATTTCTTCCTCTCTCACGGTGTTCAGCTCCGCATGTCTTGTCCATACACCTCTTCGCAGAATGGCAAGGCTGAGCGGATGATTCGTACCACCAACGACACCGTGCGTACCCTTCTCTTTCAGGCCTCTCTTCCCGCTCGCTTCTGGGCTGAGGGCTTGCACACCTCCACCTATCTTAACCGCCTTCCTTCTGCGGCCTGCCCTGCTCCCACTCCTCACCACGCCCTCTTCGGTACCCCGCCGCGGTACGATCACCTCCGCGTGTTTGGGTGTGCGTGTTACCCCAACACCGCTGCCACTTTCCTCTCACAAGCTGGACCCTCGATCCACGCTCTGTCTTCCTCGGGTACTCCCCGGATCACAAGGGGTACCGGTGCTATGACTTTACCTCCCGACGTGTTCTCATCTCGTGCCATGTGGTGTTCGATGAGTCCGTCTTTCCCTTTTCCAGCACTACCACACCTCCGGTACCTGACCCACCCTCTCTGTTTCCCACTGACCCGGTGGTCCAGCCACCTTTTTCGTGGTCTCCTACAGGTACCGCTTCGCCGCGCTCCACGCCGGCTACCGGTCCTGGATCCCCTGCGGGTCTGGGCCCATCGTCCTCCGGCGCGGCCCCGTCTTCTTCAGTTGGTACAGACCCGGGGCCTTCGTCTCCCGCTTCTGCCCCGGGGGGGTCGTGCCGGTCGCCGACGCCGGATCCCGTCCCGGTACCTGCCCCGGCACCTCCGTTGAGGTTCGCCACGCCGGTACGGGTGTACCAGCGCAGGCCGCGGCCGCAGCCGCTCGTGGTCCCTTCTCCACCAGGGACGCCGACACCACCGCCGCAGTCCCCGTCGGCTCGTGGTGCCCCGCCGGTTTACCACCCGTCGCTGCTTCACCGACATCCGCGGCATGTTCACCCGATGGTGACACGGCACGCGGCTGGCACACTGCCGCCTCGTGCCCTCGAGGCTTCGACCGACGACGCGGTGGTCTCCCCGGTACCCTCTTCCGTCCGCGACGCCCTATTGGACCCTCACTGGCGCCGCGCGATGGAAGAGGAGTACGCCGCGCTGCTCGCCAACCAGACGTGGGAGTTGGTGCCCCGACCACCAGGCTCCAACGTCGTCACTGGCAAGTGGATCTGGACCCACAAGCGCCGGGCCGACGGCTCTCTCGAGCGCTACAAGGCTCGGTGGGTCCTCCGGAGTTTCACTCAGCGCCCTGGAGTCGACTACGACGAGACCTTCAGCCCGGTGGTCAAGCCGGCCACCGTCCGTACTGTGCTCTCGCTGGCGCTTGCTCGGTCTTGGCCCGTCCACCAGCTGGACGTCAAGAACGCCTTCCTCCACGGCCTTCTTACCGAGACGATGTACCGCAGTCAGCCGGCGGGGTTCGTCGATTCCACCCGTCCTAACATGGTCTGCCGGCTCAACAGGTCCCTCTACGGCCTCAAGCAGGCACCTCGGGCGTGGAACCACCGGTTTGCGGCTTTCTTGCTGGCCCTGGGGTTCATATAGGCCAAGTCTGATACATCCCTGTTCGTCTACCACCACGGAGCTGACACTGCATACTTGCTACTCTATGTTGATGACGTTGTCCTCATCGCCTCCAGTGAGCCACTTCTCCGTCGGATCATCACCGCTCTCCAGCAGGAGTTCGCGATGAAGGATCTGGGTGAGCTCCACCACTTCCTCGGTGTCACTGCTGAGCATCGTCATGCCGGGCTCCTCCTTCACCAGCGGCAGTACACTCGGGACATCCTGGAGCGGGCTGGGATGACTGACTGCAACCCCTGCTCCACTCCGGTCGACACTCAGGGCAAGCTGTCTGAGGCTGAGGGATCCCCGGTGGCCGATCCCACTGCGTACAGGAGTCTCGCTGCCTTCACCCGGCCGGACATCACCTACGCAGTTTAGCAGGTCTGTCTTCATATGCATGACCCCCGGGAGCCTCACCTCACGGCTCTCAAGCGCCTTCTTCGCTACCTCCGGGGCACGCTCGACTTCGGCCTTCTACTCCACCGGGCCTCCTCCACCGACCTCGTTGTCTACACCGACGCTGACTGGGCGGGGTGCCCGGACACTCGCCGCTCCACCTCCGGCTACGCCGTCTTCCTGGGCGGCAACCTGGTGTCTTGGTCGTCCAAGCGCCAGCTGGTGGTCTCCCGGTCCAGCGCCGAGGCGGAGTACCGCGCCGTTGCTAACGGTGTGGCGGAGGCCGCCTGGCTCCGGCAGCTGCTTGCTGAGTTGCATACTCCGCCCTCCCGGAGCACACTGATCTACTGCGACAACGTCAGTGCGGTCTACCTCTCCACCAACCCCATCCAGCACCAGCGGACGAAGCATGTGGAGATCGACCTCCACTTTGTCCGAGATCGGGTGGCCATGGGCGACGTGCGGGTCCTCCATGTTCCGACGACCTCCCAGTTCGCGGACATCTTCACCAAGGGCCTCCCGTCCTCGACCTTCGCCGAGTTTCGCTCTAGCCTCAACATCACCGGTGGCTAGTTGCGTCTGTGGGTGGGTTGTGTGCATTCTTTCTTGTTCAGCCTTGAACTCCGCTGCGCCGGTAGTTCAGACTGCGGGGGGGGGGGGGGGGGTGTTGGATTATGTGTTTAGGCCCATGGGGCTATGGCCCATGTATGGAACCTATATAGCTACCCTTCTAGGGTTAGCCCTAATGAAGTGAATCACTTTCCTCAAACAGCGGCATGTGCTATGCGTGCCATCACCAGCCTGGAACACGAGTCCTGCACAGCGGACCCGGGTGCTTCTAGCGCACTCTGCTTCCTGTTCGTCTTTGGTCATTCCATCTACTTCTGATGATTCTAATTCATGCTTTGCTTTCAATAGGCAAGACGAACGTGATGGGCAAGAGGCAACAAAGGTTTCATGTGAATACGTCGGGCTTTGCTTTCAATAGCTGTATGCCGACAAGAGGCCTCTTCAGGCGTGGAATTACATCTAGCTGCTCGACACGGTCAGATATGGGTTTCAGGTAAGGCTGCTCATGTCCCTGTTGAAAACTTCCATTTCTGAAAGTACATGCGTTGCTCATAAAATAGTCTGGTCAGTTTTTTTGGTGACAAGTGCAGCAGATTGCGACTGTCGTTTTGTTTTAGCAAGGCCCTGATTTAATTGCTCCTATTTTTGCATTCCCTGATATTTGTAGTTTACTAACTTTACAACGTCAGAATTGCCTAGCTTTCCTTGGTTGTGCATGATTGTATAAGATTTACTGTACCGAATTCATATCCCTCCAAATTTTGTGTGAATCATACTAAATTTGCTCTGACCCTGTCAGTTACATGTATATTGATTCAATTCACAGAGTGCCATTTAATTAGGACGGTTATTATGGGCATCGAGCTAGGAAGCCCTTAGTTTGAACAGTGTGATATTTTACCACTTGATGCCTCTCCAATAGCTTCATAGTTCAATCTCATTTTTACGGACTTATTGCATTATTGTATCCAGTTACAGGGAGGTGGAACTGAAAGATATTTTATACCTCTTCAGTCAATGCATAAAGTAATTATCCTGGGAAACTACATGAGGCATTTTTACTACTTCGACCTGTACTTCCTCTCTGTCGTATATTGTGGAAGATTTTTACCCTACACAAAGCAATTATTGGTTCTTTTCCATGCACATATAGGTACTGAGATTAATACAGTAAAAAAACATTCCTTCTATGCATGTCATCCCCACATATTTTATTCTGAATTTAAATTCATTCTACCTAGCATTCACATTCGAGTAATTATTTGTGCTCTGTCTGATTGAAACAAACCATGATACCTAGCATTTATAGAACACTCTAGCAGATGAAACTCATACGGAGAGCATACCAACTGGTTATTCAAAAATTATGAATGTTAATTTGCGTCTCGAAGATAAATATCTTGTATATCCAAAGGGGTGTCAAATGACAGAAGCTGTATGTATTGATTTCTTTGAGCCGGAATAGAGGCATGGAACTACTGGCCTGCAGGTAAAAACTTGATCATTTTGCAATACTTTCTTAATAATAGTGTATGCTGTGAGACTTAGAATCTTAGATATCTTTCTTATATCTTGGCCATGGTTTACCATGTCTTTTGTGTTGCCAAATTCCACTACCTCAATGAGCAAATAATGTCTAAAAAAGTGCAGAGATTTAGAGAAATCTTAGGATTGGTTGACAGATGTTGTATTTCAGCATTAGTTTTTGTTAAGATAATGATGCTTAATGTGTTGGCGTGTCTGTTCCTCCAGCTTCAGCAATCACGCACATCGAAACAACAGAGCGTGACGAATTTGGCATGTGTCGAGCTGAAGAAAGTTGACGGTCACTGGAGGTTTAGGTTAGGTGTACATATCTCATACCAAAGGAAATATCCACTTAACTTTTCACAGATTTGTTTGTAGCAAAGAGCTAAAAAATTCTGATTAGGTACATGCATACATGACGATCACATGAGCTTTAGAATTTGGAGGACATGTTGGAGGACATGTCTGGTGACTGGTGCAACGGGCACGCTTGGTCGTATGGCCCTGAGGTATTTACCTATTTCCGAGGGGAGAAAACAAAATTAGAGTAGTGTTATTAGGACTTCTAAATACGTACGACTCTTATCTAGATTCCAATGAAACCATCAATTTTCAACACTTTTAATACTCCACATTTTACTTAGATGCCCTGATAACCGGAGCCTCTAATCTATGAGCAAGGGTCTCTTTGACCGAGAGAGGATGTGAAGCGCATGATCACCTTTATTGTACTTCTGGTTATCCAACTTGATGCTATCTTGGGTCTTGGATCGAGCTTACTCTGCTTGTGTAATGATATTCCGGTATTCTTATGTAACTTTGTGAAGAACTAATATTGATGCAGGGGACATTTATGAACTGTTATCATGTTGTTTATGTCAGTTCGATGGTAAATAAAGAAAAAGGCGTTACACCTGCATGAGACCTTTATGTCAGCTATTTGAGGAACTATGTTATCAGCGTGTGTTAAAATTTGTACCTTTGAACCCTTTGTATTACCTATCTTAGGATCTATGTTGTTAATGTGCATAGTTTGTAATCTCAAACATCTTGGCTTTGAAACTTTACGTCAGCTATCTTAAGATCAATGTTATTAACGTGTGGTAAGTTTGTAATAATCTTCAAACATCTTAGCTTTGCTTCATGTTTTTGTTTCGTATGTCGTGCTTTTTCGTAAAGATACGTGCGGTGCCAGCCCGCCCGCAAAGCCGCACACTAATCACTAGTATATATACTGTTCTCCCTTTGTCTCACCACTTTTTCCTTACCTGGATGTTGCTCAGCTTCCGTGATGGTTTCTTATGATTCTCATTAGTCATTTCCATCCCTGCAGGGTTTCAGTCGTCAATCGACCTCAGTTGTGCTCTTGCAGTAGTGCTCTCGCAACCAGATCAAGTGCTAACTGAACAGTACGTGAGTTTGTAATACATCATGACCGATGCCTCGCTGGCCAGTGACGGAGCTAGAGCGAATTTGATGGGGTGCGCTGGCCTTGTGGGTGCATAGATTTTTGTTGTGTGGGTGCAAATATGGTGAAAAATTGACCTTTTTTTTGCGATCAAATGGTGAAAAATTGACTATAATCACTGTTTTTCCATTTTATCATGGGTGCGGCCGCACCCACACCCATATACATGGATCCGCCCCTGTCGCTGGCATTGACGTCGTCATCGAGAAGCTTCTGCACATCACAGCCATCGACACGGGTGACGCATTCCTTCATCGCCATGAAAGCTCATGCGTCATCAAAACTGAAAAGGCATCTAGCATTTGCTCAAGGGTTTCGGATTGTTCGAGTTCTGTGAGTACCTAGGATGTCACAATGTTTGACATGACATGTCTTGAGTTATTAATTTGCAGCTGTTCAGGTGCTCATACTCTAGACTCTCTCCGTCCATAAAATAATACAATCATGGGTTACGTGCAAATCAAACTAATTTAATTTTGATCAAGTTTATGGTGAACAATATCAATACTTATGTCTCGAACTAATTTTATTACGAAAACATATTTCATAATCTATTTAATGGTACTTATTTTGCATTATAATTGTTAGAATATATTTTCATTTTCTATCATAGCACACCATTTTTCTTTCATATGAAAATATCGTGCATCTAAACATTGGATGTATATCTCAATTCCACAATTCTTTTCAGCAAGGTTTATATTTTCATCTACGATCACATAAGTTTCATCGTCTAATTCCCGGGATTGCATCAAGCAGTTTTATACTCCCTCTGTTCCAAAATAGAAGTTATTCTCGTTTCTCAAGAAATTAACTTTTAAAAATTTTGACCAATTATATATAAAAGAATATTAATATTTATAATACATAATTAGTATCATTAGATAGATCGTTGAATATAATTTCATAATAAACTTATTAAATGTTACACGTATTTTCTATGAACCTAGTTAATGTTGAAAAGTTTGACTTACACGTTTTTTCATAACGTCCTGTTTTTTTAGGACGGAGGGAGTATAAGTCAAGCAGTAGTTTCTTACCTTCTCCAATAATCAGTGCAGGCATCGTGCCGGTTCAACTCAGCATTACAGCTGTACTTGACAAAGCAAGCACCAGTGCACTACCAAATCGGAGGCCTACGTGGCAGCCGACGCCCACCGAAGGAAGCTGTTGCCGCGGATAGCAGAGCTGTCGGCAGCTGGAAGACCGATAGGCGCAGTCGGCCTGTGGCCGGCCGACAGACGAGTCGGCCTACCGATAGGCCTGTGATGCCGGTGTTCAGTCGGTCTCCCAGCGAACCACCGCACGGCCCACGGCCCACGTTAAGTCTCCTCGTATACAGACTATGTCAACCTGGAATTTTCCTTCGTCCCCCAACTCCTCCTCGCCGTCCCTCCCCCCTCTCTCCCGTCTCGGCTAGGGTTAGGGTCGTCTCGCCATGATGCAGCAGCCCCCGCCGCCGCAGCCGCAGCCGGGCATGGCGCCGCCTCCGCCTGCGCAGGCCGGTGGCGGGCAGCCACCGCAGTGGGGCGGGATCCCGCCACCGATGACGCAGCAGTACGGCGCACCGCCTCCGGCGATGTGGGGCCAGCCTCCGCCGCAGGCGCACTACGGGCAGGCGCCACCCCCTCAGCCGTACTACGCCGCGCCGCCTGCGCCTGCGCCGGCGCCGGCCGCCCCCGCTGCGGCGGACGAGGTCAGGACGCTCTGGATCGGGGACCTGCAGTACTGGATGGACGAGAACTACGTCTTGGGATGCTTCTTGAGCACAGGGGAGGTATGGGACCCGATCTGATTGATGCTGGCGGTGGATGCGTGTTTGTATCTTGTAAAATTTCTTAAAATTGTGGTTTTCTGTTTTTTTGCTGCCTATTATCTCTTGCCCAAGGGTAATAATGTTTAGCAGCCATAAGCCCATAACCCTTAATTTTTTTGCGCAGTTCTATTTATATGCTTCAGTTTGAGTTTCCTGATTGGTGTTTATAGCTGTATGCTGCCCATGCATTCAGGATTTTCTGACCCTTTACTTCATATTTACATGATTTTGCAGGTTCAAAATGTTAAGCTCATCCGTGACAAGAATTCAGGACAGCTTCAGGGCTATGGTTTTGTTGAATTTACAAGCCGTGCAGCTGCAGAGCGAGTTCTTCAGACATACAATGGACAGATGATGCCAAATGTTGAGTTGACATTTCGGCTGAACTGGGCCAGTGCTGGTGAAAAGCGTGATGATACTCCTGACTATACTATTTTTGTTGGGGATTTGGCTGCAGATGTTACAGATTACTTGTTACAAGAGACATTCAGGGTTCATTATCCCTCGGTGAAGGGTGCAAAAGTTGTGACTGATAAATTGACAATGCGCACAAAGGGATATGGGTTTGTGAAATTTGGTGATCCTACAGAGCAAGCTCGTGCAATGACTGAAATGAATGGAATGCCTTGTTCTTCCAGGCCTATGCGTATTGGTCCTGCAGCAAGTAGGAAAAATGCAGGAGGTGTTGTTCAAGAGAGAGGTAAGCATGGCCAGTCTCATGTCCCTGTGATTCTTGTTAGCTTCTACATGTTTGCTGATTGATGCAACTTAGGATACATTTAACTTGTTCTGTTCATATTAGTCCTTTGGGTTGTTTGACTACTTGTGTTCAAATCAAAGTTAGGCATAGGTGGCGACCACTTCACTTCCAGAAGTCATTATTCCTAGTACAACATTCCCAGTGTGAATTTGGATAATTTAATACATAGAACGATAGTAGACTCATGAAACTCATGTTATCTGGAAGCAGGATACCAACAGGCTCTATTCGTATAGGAGCCTTGGAACTGACCTGAGCTGCAATGCATTTCTTGTTTAATGCGTGGCCTCATTTAGGTCAGTGTAAATCATTTATGTCCTAAATTCAAAGTTGGTTTCCTTAAGTTTATGGTTCTTTGTACTTTCCCATGCTATCTCTGATTATGTTTCGTCTGTGTATGCACTTAGTGTACAATTTCTTTTTGTACATCTTTTATTAGTGCATGCTTTCCACTAAGGCTGAGGGATTGAAACTCTTTTCCATATATTTAGACTCCTAGTATAGAGCTTATAAATACTTGTCAGCTCCTACCCTACAAGGCTTTGTTGTGTGTGTGGTGGTGGGGTTGGGGCAAATAATGCCTTTTTATTCTCTTCAATTTGTTCTAGGTGTTGATGGTCGAGTCTTGCCTACGTATTCGTCAGTTTTCCTTTGTTTCCTTCAACTTAGATTTATCAATATCTGTGCACAACTGCCCATGTGCATGGTTTGTACCTACTTAGCTAATCTGAGGCATAGTCACAAAGTTTCTGGGTCGATGGGGTCGAGGTACGGGGTCGTGGTACGTGGTACACTAATTGCGAGAGACTTTTACACTTCGGGTCGAAAATGAACCCGTGAACCCAGGTCGGGGTCGACGAACCCGGGTCGAGGGTCGAAGGTGATGAACCCGTTTTATGTGACTATGATCTGAGGTATAAAGTAATGGTTATGTTAGAAGAGTCAAGGGCCTATTGGGCCTTAGCCCGTTAGGGTTAATTAGTCGCTTGCTTAAGGGTCAATTAAGCCTTACTTGTAAGTCAAGAAATCCTCTCTATATAAGGAGAGGAGATGTATCAATCTAATCAAGCAAGAGATTAGAAGGAAAAACCTTCTCTCTTGCCAACCGTGGGCGAAGCCCCGCGGCCGGTGTTCCCAGTGGCCCTCGCAGCCCTAGCTCGTGAACAGTACCGCGGGCACTGTAGCGCGCCCGTCGCCGCTGCTCCCCTCGACTCTCCCCTCTCGATCCCAACAGCCCACGTAACAATCTGGTATCGGAGATGCCAGGTTATGATGAGCCGCTGCCGGTCACTTCCTCACCGATGACGCCAGATCAGTTGACCGCGGCTATCACCGATCTCGCCCGTTCCGTCGCCGCCATCCAGTCCTACCTCGGCATACCGCCGCTGCAACCAGCCAGCTGGCCGTTGCCGCAATCGGCCGTGGCCTCTCTGCCACCGGTTTTCCCCTACGGGATGCCAGGTTACGGCACGACGCTGCTGCCGGGCACGACGCTACTGCCGTTCCAGGACGTGCAGCCAACGGTGCAGCCAACATTGCCGCAGATCAAGCAACGAAAGGACATCGCAGTGCAGCCGATGCTTATTCACCAAGTGTCGGCTGTGGTGCGGCTGCAGGCTGCTGCGCGCGGTCTCCGAGTACGGCGGCGGCTGCAGGAGATGCGACAGAAGATGCAGGAGGCGGTCCTGGCGGTGGTATAGTTACAGGCTGCAGCACGCGGACTCCTGGCGCGACGGCAGGCGCGGGAGATGCGTGGGTTGCAGCTGGTGCCTGTGCCCCGTGCCCCTTTGCTTCGCCACCAGGCTGTGCTTCGCCACATGGAGGGCCCCGATCTCGTCCGCTGCGTCATGGAGATCGGGCGTGCCATCGCCACCTCGGGTGGCGAACTCGGCGTCTACAGCGCCGGCGTTTGGGGACGCGGGTGTGTGGCCACCCATAGGCGGACTTTAATTGGTGCTGCCGTGCTCCAGCACCGGCCGCCGCGAGGGCGCCTCCGCTGGCCACAAGTTCACCTTCATCAGCCTCCTCCAGTTCAATGTCAAGGCCACAACCCAGCCTTTGTTGAGGGCCGGACCCTCTCTCTTCAAGCTGCTGGATGGGGGCCACCTTTATTCAAAGATGCAGGGGAAATAAAGAGTTCACGTCGTGTCTTATGGCCGAATAACTAAATAAGCCGAGATGTAAAAGGCTTGTTTTTAAGTGATAGGTTTGTGTCGAGTCGAGTTAGGTTGCAGCTCGAGGACGAGCTGCATGTCCAGGTGGGGGTTAGTGTTAGAAGAGTCAAGGGTATTGGGCCTTAGCCCGTTAGGGTTAATTAATCGCTTGCTTAGGGGTCAATTAAGCCTTACTTGTAAGTTAAGAAATCCTCTCTATATAAGGAGAGGAGATGTATCAATCTAATCAAGCAAGAGATTAGAAGGAAAAACCTTCTCTCTTGCCGGCCGTGGGCGAAGCCCCGCGGCCGGTGTTCCGAGTGGCCCTCGCAGCCCTATCTCGTGAACAGTACCGCGGGCACTGTAGCGCCGCGGTACTGTATCGCGCCCATCGCCGCTGCTCCCCTCGACTCTCCCCTCTCGATCCCAACAGCCCACGTAACAGGTTAGAGCTGATATTTTAATTGCATAGTGTGTTTGTTCTATTGGTTGAGCTTGGTTTCATGCTTTATGCACAATTGCACAGTGTACCAAAACAGCATTTTTTTTTGCCTTGGGCCAATAAATAATTTTCTGCACAATCTATTCTTTCTTATTGGCTCTCTTTGGCAATTTATCCACTTGAATCCTACGTTACCTGAATTTTGGACCTGTCTAGTTGACTAATGTTCTTACCAATACCATGATTCTTCATAATTGTATGTGTTAGATGGGCTAACTTTGTATAATTGCTCTGATGCATTCAATTCCCCTATGTACATATAACACGATATGCATGCCCAATTTGCCATTTGTAAATGTTCTCATTGTTGAATATGAGTTAACCTAATAACTTTAGTGACCTGTAGGCTTTTCCGTGGTAGCATTCATTTATTAGATATTACTATTCATCAATCTTACAATATATGTTACTTTCACTTTTTTGCTTTTATTTACAGTACCAAATTCTCAAGGAGCTCAGTCTGAGAATGATCCTAACAATACCACCGTGCGTTCTTAATTCTTTTTTCTGCATATCAGTCATTCATCTCCCAGTTTTTTGTTAACTTTATTCTGTTATTGTCTTCAGATATTTGTTGGTGGGCTTGACCCCAATGTCACTGAAGATACCCTGAAACAAGTTTTCTCTCCTTATGGCGAAGTCGTCCATGTTAAGATCCCTGTTGGGAAGAGATGTGGTTTTGTTCAGTTTGTTACCAGGTTGACCTTTATTTACTCATTTGGTCTGTTGGCATGTATTTGTAAAAGTATTTTTGTCTTAGTTACTATGACAATGCATTTCAGACCTTCTGCTGAGCAAGCGCTGCTAATGCTGCAAGGGGCCTTGATTGGTGCACAGAATGTTCGGCTTTCGTGGGGTAGAAGTCTGTCGAACAAGCAGGCTCAGGTTATTTCTTGCATACCATTTTTCTTACTTCCATGTTGTATAGTGTAGATGAAGTGGCTAATACTGATGTAAAAATTCTCAGCCTCAGCAGGAATCCAACCAATGGGGTGCAGCAGCGGCTGCTGGTGCTGGTGGTTACTATGGTGGCTATGGACAAAGTTATGAGGCTTATGGCAGTGGGTATGCACAACCTCAAGATCCTAACATGTATGGTTATGGTGCTTATGCTGGTTATCCCAATTACCAACAGCAACAAGCTGCACAGCAGCCACAGCAACAACAGGTGAAGCTCCTAGTTAATTAATGCCATTTTGAATTTAAATGGTGACAAAACCATCACCATTATAGCAAATGTACGCCAGCGTTTGCATTGCCTTGTTCAACCATGCTTACATGCCAGGATCATTACATGATGTCTATAACCTTATTTACTGATCACACGCTAATTTTGTTCTCTCTCTTGCAGTGAGGCGTGTTTGCTCGGGTAGGTCATTGGGTTGTCGAGATGGAACTAATTAATATTATTTCAAGGCACTCTTATATTGCATTCTTGTCAATAGAGGCGGTTTCGAAAGGCTCCTGATTTTGATGGCCCCATGGCCCGGTTTCATCTATTTATATCATATATGCACTGTGTTATGTCTATGAACAAGTGGTGCTCTACTGTGATTGCTATGTTGAGACATGCTTTCTTAGTTTCTTTCCATGCTTCTCGGATCTATTGTTACCTGTATTACTGTGTATTGCATATCTACTGTGATGCTATATGCCTTTATATGAACTGTGCCGTTTGTTTCCTATTCCATTTTTCTGGTTACTTTATTATAGCGTTGGATCCGTTCTTTATCACTACGGACAACCGTGGCCTTTTTTAGATTGCAAATTTTTTCAACTTTAGTCGCACTTTCGTTTGTATTTGGTAATTAGTGTTCAATTATGGACTAATTAGGCTCAAAAGATTTGTCTCGTGATTTATTATTAAACTATGTAATTAGTTATTTTTTAACTAATATTTAATGCTCTAGGCATGCGTCTAAAAATTGAAAGGGAAGAGAAAAGGCCGTGTTTTGTTCTCTGGTTGGGCACGTGGACATGCACGATATCATGACAGGATGTGGCGATGGCAACGTGGCCTCATTTTTATCTGTTTCGACGCCTTTACCTCTCCCTCTCTCTCTCTTTGCCGTTGTGATTATAGAACCACGAGCTACCGTCGTCTTCGTGGCCGTCCAAATCTGAACACAGTGGTATTACAGTACGATGAATACTTTTCAGTATTATGCGTGGAATTCCACCATGGGTGTTTCTTTACGATAGCGTAACTCGCTTCTGGAAGCTAGGTGGCTTCGCTTTTGCCAAGTGATAGGATGGATCGTGTAAACAACGAGCTTGTACCAGGAACAACCTTCGTGGTGCTGTACGCACACTACCGATGCTTACTTGTAAGAAAGTCTTGTTACGAGATCAGATCTAGGTATCATTTGAATGTCTACCACAGTTCGCACTAATTTCCCCTTGCTAACGCCTTTCCTCGTTTTCAAAATTTCAAAGCGTAACACATGCATGCAAATTTGGTGTATATATAAAATAAATAAAAAAATTCCAAACATGCCCATGCTTCGCCTTCGCGTACATACCGTACCGATATCATCACTTATTAAAAATAGTATAGTGCATGTGCTAACGTCACGGCTTCATTTTATGGATGCATATGAAAACAAACGACATTCTTCGATAGTTTAAATATCAATAATTTAAAGTATACACGTGTACTTAAATATCAATAATCTAAAGTATACACATGTACTTACTTCGCCATCAAATTGTCCATGCTAACACTACAGTGACATTTAGGACAACACAAATTAAACAACCAAAATGATCTAAATGCTTTGATGATTTTGAAAAAAAAAACAATGAACACATATTATAACATTAGAATAGTAGCCTACTCGTGCAAATGCTACAGTAAAAACAAAAGACAATATATCAATTAAAACAAAATAAAACAAAACTCATGCTCAAAGACAAAGAGATAAATTATGGATGCTTGAATTTTGTCATCCATTATCTACCGGCATGCCTACAAAATAGACTGAATAAACAATTAAACATAGATAGAAAAATATATTAATGAAAGGATCATTGTAAGCCATCAATCATCTCATAGCTTCCGACAATATTGCAAAGCTACTCAAGAACTATAACAGTGCCCTCACCTCAAACATTGTTCAGATAAATGGATTATAATGAAAATAGAAGCAGATGTTAATACACATGAAAATAAACTCACGAGTAAATAATGTCATTTTCGGGAAAATTTTCCAGGGCAAACTTCAAACCATATCACAAGGGAAACTATCTTCTCAGGAAACCACAAAATCAAATTTTCTCCACCTTATAACATAGGTTTTTGAATTTGCTTGGCAACGAAAAGCATCTCTTCATTGAGGTTGATGGCTGTCAGGTTGGTTTACTACCTCCCAAGCACCATCCAGTTCCAGTGAACCTCTACATGTTTAAAGTTTTCAATGCCATCTAAGCACCACCCATGCTCAACCACCCCCTCGTAAACACGCTCTGCTCCTTGATCGTCTTTTTTATTTTTTAGCCCTTTTTTTGAAAGATTTTTTCAAATACGTCCTTGACGGAAAGATTTTAAAAAATGGACCTAGGGCTTGGCGCTATCCACGCTAGCGCCAAGGTAACACAGCTTGGCGCCGTTGACGTTGGCGTCAAGCCTCCATGCCACTTGGCCGACGACGCCGAGCTGGCGCTGATGTGGCAGCACCTTGGCGCCGTCACCATTGGCGCCAAGCTTGGCGCCATCGTCATTGGCGCCAAGTCTGGCGCCATGGATTTTGGCGTCGAGCTGTTGGAATTTCTTAAGTTTGGAATTTTATCATGAGATGGACATATGAAAATTTGTTAAGTCTATAAATTTACCATGAGATAGGACATGTTGGAATTGGTTAAGTCTGGAATTTTACCATGACATTGACAAATTTGATGCTATCGCATGGTAGTTCGTATTCTAATATATTCAGGCCGCAACAAAAATCCCGACTACCTAATTTTACCGTGAGATGGACATACAAAGCTCTAAATTAACATGACTTGGACCCTAATTTTTCTATGAGATGGACATATAAATTTTTGGCAAAATCTTGATATTTACTATATGATGGTCAACCTAGAAATTGGCTGAGTCTTGAATTTTACTATGACTTGACTATGCTAGAATTTGGCTAAGTCTGGATTTTTGCTATGATTTGGACATTGACAAATTTAAAATTTTGCCATGACTTGAATATTGAAAAGGGGCTTCATGTTTTGGACTAGGATATTTAAAATTTTACCATGACGTGGACCATAATTTACTATAAGATGGAATTTTAAGTCACGATAAAAAGGGCTTCATGTTAAGTCACGGAATTAGGGCTTCATGTTAATTTTACTATAAAATTTTACCATGACTTGGACCCAAATTCAAAACATGAATAATTTAATTTGGCTAAATCTTGAATTTGAATATTTAAAATTTTACCATGACTTGGACCCTAATTCCATGACTTAACATGAAACCTTTTTTCAATATCCAAGTCATGATAAAATTTTAAATTTGTCAATGTCTAAATCACAGTAAAAATCCAGACTTAGCCATATTTCCATCCCCATCTCATAGTAAATTTAAAGACTTAGCCAAATAAATCTGGATTTTTGCTACGACTTGGATATGTTAGAATACCGACTACCATGTGGTAGACATATGGAAAAATAACTTTTTTAACATGACTTGGACATTTACAAATTTGAAATTTTACAATGACTTGGATATTGGAAAATATGACTAACTCTAGAGTTTTTATAGTGACTTTCTGTTTGATCACTTAGAACAACCTAGAAATACTTAGGATAAAAAATGATATACATGGTGATTTGACCTGTGGCGCCAGGCTTGACGCCAATGACGATGGCGCCAAGCTTGGCGCCAAGGTGCTGCCACGTCAGCGTCAGCTCAGCGTCGTCGGCCAAGTGGCATGGGGGCTTGGCGCCAACGTTAACGGCGCCAAGCTGTGTTATCTTGGCGCCAGCGTGGATGGCGCCAAGTCCTGGGTCCATTTCCTGAAATCTTTCTGTCAGAGATGTATTTGAGAAAATCTTTCAAAAAAGGGCTAAAAAACAAAAAAAAAAACGGGCTCCTTGATCATCCCCTCCACACTATATGACCTCACAGACGCATGATTATGACAAGGACAAGGAACACTTGCTGCAAATGTACAAATCTAAATTAGAAGGGTGCAAAAAATATGAACATGAATGGCCACGTGTTATTACAAATCAGGAATGATTCCCAAGCCAACCTAAGTAGAAGAGTGATCTCAAGAAAGTGGAACAAGTGATTCCAAGGATGCCTGCTTACTGCATAACCTCTTAACAGAAGGGCAGTAAAGTTCTTCATATGCAAGAAAAACACATGCCAATGTGGTCCTCAACCTGAAACCCACACGCATGACATTCTGAAAGTACTATGCCTCAGCAAGAACCCCCGTGACTGAAAAATAGAAGAGTCATAGTTGTTGATTGGAAGTTCAAATACACCTGAAGGAAATGAAAATGATCCATACCACTCCTGCAAAAATTGAGAAGGCATAGATGTACCCGTTCCTAGATGCAGGGGCGAAGCTAGAGCAAATAGGTGGGGGGTGCCCAACTTCATCATGAATGCAGTGACCCACAATCCCATATGATGTTCAAACAAATAGCACTAATCCACAATTTTTAACATCAAAATTCAACTGGTAGGAGCAAGGGCAATAACATTCACCATTTATAACAAAATAAAGACGACATTTAAAGCAAAAGATGTTCATATAGCAAAATATGTGATCCAAACACCAGCCTAAAGAAAAGAGAACAGATAGATCAATTATTTAGCAAAAAAAATATAATTATCCATTGAAAATAGATGTATTTTGCATTACCTCTTAGAGATCATATTTAAGTTCTTTTCCTTTCATGATCATGAAACAATAAAAGCCAAGCACCAAACTTATCAAACCATCACGGAAGAAAATAATTGGTGGTTGAGGTCATATTTAATAATGATAGAATACTCTGGAATTGTCGGTTTCACTCCCATATTTCCAAATTCAAGGCAAGAAAGACAAACCTGTCCAGAACCTCCATTGAGAACAGTTATCGGACATGAAGAAGCAAGCTGTCTGACCTCCATGGTTAGGCGACGCACCTATAGAGAACGCAGTTTCCATTTGACATGAGAAAACTGAATAAAGACGACAACTAAAGATAATGAACAATGACAAAAGAAATTAAAAAAAATGACAATTGTAGTTTTTCAAGGAGTATATTTATAGTTAGATATATAATAATAACTGAACACCAAATGTAGAATACTGAAACCGCATATAATTGTAAGGAGTTGATCAACCTCATTAATCGGCATGTGAACAGTATTCACATGGCAATAGGAGTGGATCAACACCGAGGATTGAGAATGCTTCATCAATATCAAACAAGTAACCTAGGGATTTAGGCCCCAGACATCAATCAAGAAAATAGTATAACCAAGTCAACCCAGTCTACAGTCTAATCCCTCTTCTAGACTATTAGGTCTCTGCCTAGCCCTATGTTGTGTAGTGTATACCCCTACTTCACAATGATATGAGAATCAATGCTAAACTAAGACACACTTCCAGAGGTGACAAGGATTCTTATAATTACAAGTGTTTGCACTGCATCAGAACATGAAAAATAAACAACAATATGAATATCAGAAAAGCTATGTTAGCTAAGTTCCAACTATAACAAAACAGGCAAAATATAATACCTTTCAAATGTTATTTTGAATTGAGCTTACTTCAGGATACTATACCTCCAATAAAATACAACAAAGCCTTTTAATTCTTGGCAAGCAGGGTTAGGAAATAATTCTAAACATAACGCTGGGCTATAACCACACCCTTCCTCCCACCTTATGGAGACAAAAAAATTGCAGAAAAGAGAATTCACTACTACAACAACAACAACAACAATATAGCCTTTTGTCCCAAGCAAGTTGGGGTAGGCTAGAGATGAAACCCAAAAGAGACAAGAAACATGGAGACACATAAAGGGACATAAAGGGCACAAAACAAAAAGAGGTCACGGTTCAGGCACGTTGATGGCCAATCTCCAAGCGCTCCTGTCCATAGTTAAATCCTTGGAGATATTTCACTCCTTAAGATCTCTCTTAACGGACTCGTCCCAAGTTAGTTTAGGTCGACCTCTACCGCTCTTTACATTATCGGCCCGCTTTAGAACTCCACTACGCACCGGCGCCTCAGGAGGCCTCCGTTGGACATGTCCAAACCATCTCAGCCGATGTTGAATCAATTTCTCCTCAATTGGTGCCACCCCAACCCTATCCCGAATATCGTCGTTCCGGACTCTATCCCTCCCTGTGTGCCCACAACACCAACGTAACATACGCATCTCTGCTACACTCAATTGCTGGACATGTCGCCTTTTTGTAGGCCAACACTCAGCACCGTATAACATCGCCGGAGGAATTGCCGTCCTATAGAACTTACCTTTCAGCTTCTGAGGCACCCTTTTGTCACAGAGAACGCCAGAAGCTTGACGCCATTTCAACCAACCGGCTGAAATTCTATGTCTAACATCTTCATCAATGTCTCCATCCTTTTGTAGCATCGACTCTAAATACCGAAAAGTATCCTTCTTGGCCACCACTTGCCCATCGAGGCTAACGTCTCCCTCCTCGTGCCTAGTCGCGCTGAAATCGCACCTCATGTACTCGGTCTTAGTCCTACTAAGTCTGAACCCTTTCGACTCTAACGTGTGTCTCCATAGTTCTAACTTTCTATTAGCCCCCGTCCTACTGTCGTCAACTAGCACCACATCATCAGCAAAGAACATACACCAAGGGATATCATCTTGTATGTCCCTTGTGATCTCATCCATCACCAAAGCAAATAAATAAGGGCTCAAAGCTGATCCCTGATGCAGTCCTATTTTAATTGGAAAGTCACTGGTGTCGCCATCACATGTTCGGACAAACGTCACCACATCCATGTATATATCCTTGATGAGGGTAACGTACTTGGTTGGAACTTTGTGCTTTTCCAAGGCCCACTACATGACATTTCTCGGTACTTTGTCATATGCCTTCTCGAGGTCAATAAAGACCATGTGCAAGTCCTTCTTCTGCTCCCTATATCTCTCCATCAATTGTCGTAATAAGAAAATCGCCTCCATGGTCGACCTACCAGGCATGAACCCAAACTGATTTTGGGTTACATGTGTCACTCTCCTTAGGCGATGCTCGATAACCCTCTCCTAGAGCTTTATCGTATGACTCATCAATTTAATCCCACGGTAGTTAGTACAACTTTGAACATCTCCCTTGTTCTTGAAGATAGATACTAATATACTTCTTCTCCATTCTTCAGGCATCTTGTTAAACCGAAAAATAAGGTTAAAAAGCTTAGTTAACCATACTATCGCTCTGGCGCCTAGGTATCTCCACACCTCAATGGGGATACCATCAAGGCCATCGTTTTACCTCCCTTCATCCTCTTCAAAGCCTCTCCGATCATTAACGAAATGTGGAAGCAAGAATCCCAAGATTATAGCAGCCCTGCACACTAATGGGACCCTCGACGACTACAGATAGAAGGATTTGTTTCTATGGTCATGGTACTTGTTCGAGACAAGCATGTACTTGCAAGAGAGTGGATAGGAGACTGAAGGGAGGGACGCTCACCTGAGGTGAGCACACGGGCCGCACGGTTGGTCAATCTATGACCAACACAGCCGTGGCGAGAGTAACCACGGGGCTGCAGCGGCTAGGGGGCCCCGCCGCAACGACGACCAGCCGGCCTGACATCTCCTCGTCGCGCACGAACACAAGCGCGGCGACGCGGCCGCCGTGCGTCTAGGCCCTGGCGTCGTTGATGTCGCAGCAGGAAGGAGGTGGGAGAGGGAAGCGCGGCCAGCGGGGGAGCCTGCGGGACACGACCGCCGCCGGCCAAAACCCTAGCCGTCCGTCGACCGGGAGAAGGAGACGGAGGCCCTCGCTGAGGACGGAGAGAGGGGCGCGGTGCTGGCCAGAGTGGAAGAGGAGGTGCTGGCTGGAGTGGAGGAGGAGGTGCTGGCCGGAGAGGGAGGCGCCGTCGCCGGCTAGACGTCTCTCTCCCGAGTGTAGCGTTGATGTCTTTTTTTTCCTCCAGAAAAAGAAGCGACCCGAGGAATCGAACCGTGCCCGGTGGGGAGGGAGGGAGTTGCGTGCGGGGTGGGGAGGTGGGACGGTGAGTGAAGAGGTCTGATCCAAACAACTTGGACCATTGGATTTGAGGGAGTGAGAGAAATAATAAGTTAGAGTAGATCTGGTGTATTCGTTTCAATGGTTAGTTGTTACTGGGTGTATTTTTTTTTTACATTTAGGAGAGTTTATGACTGTGGTGGACATGTTTTAGTGTGACTTTAGTAAAGTTTTATTGGTGCATTATATGTGGTAGAGATTTATGACTATGGTGGATAAATTTTAGTGTGACTTTAGTGAAATTTTATTGGTGTATTATATGCGGCAGAGATAGAAAAGAGAAAATCACGCCGCCGGTCTTTAAGACTCGCGCGGAGCAATAGCAGACGCACCATCAGCTCGGAGAGGAACGGAACACAAAAAGCGCGAGCATTCGCGTCTTGGTGCCACCTCCGATCCGAAGCGAGTCCGAGTCAACACGGCCGCGCCCCTTGGTCCTTTCCCCGCTTGCCTTTTTCGGGTCGGCTCCTCGCCTCCCCTCCTCCCTCCCTCTCTCCCCCTCATGGCCCGCCCCAGGAAGGCGAAGCCGCCGCCGCCGCCCTCGCCGCCCAAGGCGGCGGCGCCGTCCATCGCCGAGGCGCTGCTGCTCGCCACGGTCTGCATGGTCGGCCTGCCCGTGGAGGTGCGGGTCCGCGACGGATCCGCCTACGCCGGCGTCCTCCACACCGCCTGCGTCGACGCCGGATACGGTTTGCGCTCCGCTCTTCCCTCACTCCCCTTCCCTCCCGCTCCCGTACGTCATAGCTCGCCCTTGCTGGGGTCCGCCCGCAGGGTTTGGGGATCACGGGAATGCCGTCCGGGACGTGATCCAACAGTGGGTGGAGTCCGGCGGTGGGTGCTGCCGGGCTGGCTGGTGCCCCCGGTTTCCTTTGCATCCGTTTGATCTGCTCGCTGGACGGGTGATCGTGGTCGCTGGGAGCCCGCGCTATGTTGGTTTTTTCGGTGCGTCGCCGTCGGGATGGATTTGGAGGCGGGTGGTAGAGATCGCTGGGTCTGGTTCCTCTTGTGTTACAGCTATGCATGCTTTCTTTTGTTCGCGGCCTAGATCTCTTTCGTTTCGTCTTGGTTGAGGTGGTTGATTTTGCGATGTCGTGGGAACCACAGCATGATTGGGCTCAAGGTATGGATTAGGGGATGACGCACTGCGAATTCCGAGATCATTGGGAGGGCTTCTAGTTTCTGCAATTGTATGTAAGGGGGTGTTTGGTTTGAGAAGTTAAAGTTTAACAAACACTGTAGCACTTTCGTTTTATTTGACAAAAAGTTTCCAATCTCGGACTAATTAGGCTTAATAGATTCGTCTCGTAAATTACTTCTAATCTGTGCCGACATGCATGCAATTAGTCTACATTTATTACTCAATGCATTTGAGGGAACATTGATGTGATGAGAGTTAAACTTTAACAAGTTGAAACCAAACAGGCCCTAAATAGAGTATGTGATACTTTTGTGGTAGGCATTTATTACTAGTTTGTCCTATATACGATTCTAGCTGCGAGTTGAAGCGCCAAATATTTAAAGATGAAAAAAACGGTCTTTCTGTTGGGAAAAACATTGCATTGATGACTTCATGTTGAGCAGGTGTCGTGCTAAAGAAAGCAAAGAAGATTGCAAACGGGAAGGGAGATGCGAATCTGCTGCTGGGATCGTTTGTGGATACTCTTGTGGTTCAACCAGATGACCTTGTTCAAGTGATTGCAAAGGTATGTTTAATTCAGTAGCATGCTACAAGGCATTGTCTTGTAACGGTGTTCATGATAGCCGTTCTTTTTTCTGCAGGGTCTTTCGCTCCCCCTTAAAGGTGTTTGTAAACCTCTTGACTCCAACATGGTGGCTGCCAGTGGATCTTTGAAGCCTCAAACTTCACATGCAAATGACCCGAAAATGTCTAAAACTGAAAATATATCTCCACTTATGTATGTTCTCAATTCCAGCTATGCATACTGTTTTGTATTGTTCCATATATATCGCATTTGGATTGTATGTATGCATCGTACTTGACCCCAATGTAAATGAGAATTTGCTTTTTTTTTTCCCTCATGTGGATTCAAGCAGTAGTAGACATCAAGGAATCTATTTAACTTCATTAAATTCTTCTTTCCATTGTTGAACAATTAATACTATTTTTGCCACAGGCAAGCTGAGAAATGCGCCTTGGTGGGTCAGGAGAAAAATACTTCTGTTAAGAAAAATGGTCAAAGTATGAACCCCTTTTGTTTTTTCTACTACCAACATAGTATTTTTTCCCCTTTGCATTAAATCAGCTCAATTACTCAGATAGTGGTAGCACTACAAGTTTAAGCTCTTCAACCAGACATGTGAGGCCATGTTTCTCCATGAATGGGGATTCTGGGTCTGCAACTATGGTGCCTAAAGTTGATGTTGTTACAAGCTCAGCTATAGCTGTGCCCGTGGTGGCTTCAGATGTTAAACCCTCTCAGCCAACCAATAATTCAGTTACCAAGATTGTCACATCAAGCAAAACCGCTGCTAAGGTGAGCTCATTTAATATTGGATTGTGACAGTTCTGTAGTGATATGATTTCTGACCTATTAGTGCTTGCAGATTTTATCTTCTGTTTTGAGTTTTGACCATGCCTGTAGTTGCTAGCTGTACAGATTTGTTGATTGTGTCGGTTGTTTTTGAATCCTTATTTTCTATGTTAATAATATTTAATAGAGCAATTTTACATTATTTCAGGAATTTAAACTCAATCCTTGTGCAAAGGTCTTCTCTCCATCTTTTGCAAGTTCTAGGCAAGTACTTGCAGCTACGACGGCCCCTGTTGACACATACTACATTTCACACTCTGCCCCTGAAGTACCAATGGGCGTACCTGTATATGAGTCAAAATCTGTGTCAGGCGTTTCACCTCTATCCAGCAAGGTTCATTGTAGTAACCTGTCTCCTGCAAACTATGCCATCTCACCCCAATATGTTCAGTCAGTAAGTACTTCGATCTATTCTTATGTGCGTTTGATTGTTTCACCCTTCATTGGATAACACTTTAGTATTCCTTTGACATTAAAAAAAAGGAAATATTGGATAGCAACTTGTAGCATGCCTCCCATAGCTCAATTTATTAACTTGCTGCACATGGGTTACTCCATTATTATTTTTTCTATATTTGAGCTCGTGCAGTTACTCCTAATCTCCTATGTGCTTTGCAGTTGAGCTATGCAAGCCATCCTTACTTGTTAGCTGGCCAATTTACCTTTTCTATTGGCCTAAATGAATGAATTGAAATTGTAAACCTATTGTTCAACTTTAATTTCATTCTGATGCAATAAAAATCACATCTTTTTACTCCGAACTGAAAAAACTAGCTCACATCACATGTAAATGTATTGAAGGCTTCTTTTAACCACTTGTCTTTTATGTTCTGTTACTGTACTTTGTGCAAGTATATGCCAATACACTAAAATTTGGTCCTGCCTCTATCGTGAATGTCTAATTCTAACATTATCATGCTTCTGAATTCTGATACTGCTTAACCTTTTGGGTCATAGATTGTGGGCCATAATGCATCCAGGCTAGACCCAGCCAGAGTTGGCACACCATACCATCCCATGCAGGTGGGCGCAACCTACACTACCCCTAGTCCTCAGGCTGTAAGTCTAAATTGCCTGACCTTATGTACATAAAGTTATATTAATTTGTGTTCTAATAAAAAAATTATTTTATGTTACGACATGATAGGTAATGACTGGGAAGTTCAGTCCTGTTGTTTATGTTCAACCAGTTCCTCAGGTGAGTGATTCACAATTATTATTTGCCATGTGACACTTAAAGTGGATAATATCAATAATAGGACGACAATGCAGAGAATTGTTCACTATTATATTTATAAAACCTAGACCTTGGGTAAAGTATTTTAGCTTTACACCACTGCAACTTTGAGTGTTCTTCACATGTGATTGACCTTTGCTGCCAACCCTGATGTTGCAGAGATTGTTTTACATATTAAGTTTGTTAACCAGAATGAACTGTTTTCTTTTGGAATGTTTTTTTTCCTGTCATGGTTGATCTGCCTGTTTAATCTTTTCGTTATCTCTGGCAAGTAACCAACCATGTTTCATACAAATGATATGTAGTCTAAATAGTATAAGTTAGCACAGATTTTTTCCCCCCTTTCTCTTGGCTCATCTATTCTTGGTTCCTGTTGAAGGATGCAATGCATGGAACAGCCCTTGGTTTTCAAGGATGGCCTCGCCCTGTGCTGTTGAATTCATATCAAGCTAGCATGCAGAAGTTCCAAGGTAACATACCAAAAACATGGTTTTGGCTACTGTAGAAATGATATTGCAATGTTTAGCTTTAAGTTTATTTTTCTCGAATGGAACATACTTGTTTTGGACTGAACTGACCGTGGAAGTACCTGCAAAATCTTTTCTCTAGGCAACACCCCGGTGTATTTGGCCCCTCCAGTCATGGCAACTGGGAACCTGCCATTGGTGGTACCAAGCCCTGCACCACTTGTGCAGCCGTTCCAGGCCATTCATCCCATCATGGTCCCTGCTGCAAGCAGCATGGTCCCAGGAAAATACATGTAAACTTGTCGTACCAATGACAATCTCCTTTTGTTGGAAGAATCCTGGCTTACCCCTTTGGTTTGGGGAATACGTCTGAAAGGACTCCGCGATTTTGCCTAGTCTGTTGATTCACTTGTCAGTTGCTGGTCTGTGTCCGTATTTTAGTTGGAAGGGCTTTGCAACTTCTTGCCATTCTTCATGCTTGGTGTGGGTTTCCAAAACATTCTTTTTAGGGGGGGGGGGGGGGGGGGGGGGTTCCATGGGGCAGTAAAATGAAATAGAGAGAAATTGCAGCAATTCTTTGTTATCTTAGCAACACCTTTTCTTCTTCCAAGAGCACTATGTACAATGTGACATTGTAAAAGATTAAGATAGTGAAGGCCTTATTTTCAGGAGGCTAATGTACATTCATCTTGCAAGTGTAACAACTTTCGAGGTTTTGTTTAAGAAAAAACATGAAGTTTTGTTCGGCAATATTGTTTCTGTAATGTCAGCAATATTCTTTTTCTATTAGAGCTGGCATCGATCGAAATTGTTTTACCAAAACTGGCCATAAGAGCAAGTCACTTATGACCTTAAAAACTAGGTTTAAACTGTTTATTTTGTAAACATGCAAAGTGTGTAGAATTGTATTGAAAATACATGCAGAATCTCAGAAGAATTTTAAGAATATTCTAGAAGAAATTATTGATGAAAATGCATGCATCGAAGACTGAAGGTTAAATATATTTGTTCGACCAGAGGTAGTATGCCAAAAGAGTAGTAGAATATGTAATAGCGTGTAACTTTCCTTCCAAATATCTTTGCAATTGTTTGAACGGCCACGATGAGCCTGTTCTGTTGGAAGGCTTTCCTTGACCATGATATGGCCCGTCGTCTTATATGAGTCTTCTTTTCCGGACAGCAGGGGTAAGAACAGCAAGGCAACGACACAACTAAAAAGGATAGTAAATTTGTAATCGCAAAAATACCTTTTTGGGGAAATTAACAACAGACAAGAGGGCCATAACATCTTAACATGCAAATATTCCTGTATAGCATCAGGTTTCCATATGCATATTACAAGACCAACAACAACAACAACAACAACAACATAGCCTTTTGTCCCAAGCAAGTTGGGGTAGGCTAGAGATGAAACCCAAAAGAGACGAGAAACAGGGAGACACATAAAGGGACATAAAGGGCACAAGACAAAAGATGTCACGGTTCAGGCACGTTGATTGCTAATCTCCAAGCGCTCCTGTCCATAGCTAAATCCTTGGGGATATTCCACTCCTTAAGATCTCTCTTAACGGACTCGTCCCAAGTTAGTTTAGGTCGACCTCTACCGCTCTTTACATTATCGGCCCGCTTTAGAACTCCACTACGCACCGGCGCCTCAGGAGGCCTCCGTTGGACATGTCCAAACCATCTCAACCGATGTTGAATCAATTTGCATATTACAAGACCAGGAGTTCAAAATAACTTCCAAGTTATGTCATCTTCCTAAAAGTGAGAAGTCCATCAAGTATGTTTCTTTCACTTTTTTTTTTTTCTGGTTTGCAATTCTATCTGTGCTATAGCTGCTATGCCCTAGGTGCTTTTTGGGTTTCTGTACCTCTACTTAATCTCTCACCTATACTTGCTGAGGAATAAAACTAAAATGTAAAGATAGGAGTCTACACCTAAAGCATTGGTCCATTCACAAAAACTCCAGCTCCATTCCAATAAGCCTGACAGAAACATTACAGACAGCAAACTTTTCACTAAACATCAGGATCTGTGTTGTGTTCGTTGAATCTTGATCTCTACTTTCATTTACCGCCAACCTTCATTTCTTGTTCGTCATGCGCAGGCTGAATGTCATCTGGAATTATACAAATTTAAACACCGTGTTTGTTAGCTCTTGGAGTAAAAAAGAAGTCTCCCTAGGAGGTGACATATTTATATGCTAAGCTGCCTGTACTAAAAGCTTCAGCCATAGGCAAAAGGTAGGTTAGGATGAGCCAATGGCCACCCAGTCTAGTCATGCATGGCAGATAGTTGCACACAGGTACAAATTTTTGCAACAAATTTGGCATGGGCTTAGTAGGGTCCAAAAAAGTGTAGGATAAAGAATTATATATCTTTTTTTTCTCTCGAATGCATGAGAGTTGCATATCATATTCATTTCATTAAGAGAGGAGAGTACACAAGAGAACTAGACATCTTGGATGCAGTTCAACAAAATTACAAATTCCTACATTTAGTACAACTTTTTAGTTTGTGCAGATAAAAGGGCATAATCAAATCATTACATTCCCTTCGATTTGATCAACACAAAAGTATTCAGTCATCGCAATACTTTATCATAAAATCAAGATTCGGATGCCACTAGAAACATTAAAAGGAGAGGTTTAGGCTTCGTTTTCGTTTTTACCTGAGGCATCTGACTTTGAGGCATCAACTCCTTTCTCGACATCGGTCTCTGTCTTCAGCTGCTCAGATTGTTCTGTGATGTCTAAATTTTCATACCCACGTTATAAGATCATGGCCAGTTTTTTAAGTGTGTGAAATATTGGGATCATATATCACCTGATGGTTCCTTTGAACTCTGCTGTTCACTATTTGCAGAATTTGGCTGATCTCTGGCGCCTGAAGAAATCCCCCACTTAATGGTCACTTTTAAGTTTTAATAAAATAATATGGAATTGAAATCAGGAGTATAAAATATTGTACCTGATGCTATCTTGATCTCATCAGACATTGTCACATCAGCATTCTGAGTTTGACCTGTCAGGAGAAAGAGCACTTAGACTACATGCACTATGCCAGTTATACTTCAAGCATAGAATTCTAGATCTTACCAGAAGATTCCCTAACCACATCTGTTACTTGATCATTAAGCTGTTGCCTTTCCCCTGTAGGAACCAATCAAGGTAAGGAGATCAGGCCACATTAGTTGAAGTCTCTTTCAACCCAGAGACAATTTTCATTTTAATTTTATATAAAGGGTAGCACATAAACTAGTTTTGACCTGGAGAATCCTTGACCACTACATCCACAAGAGTAATGTTTGGTTTTTCAGCTTTCACTACAAAAGAACAAATTTACAAGCATTAATATGGCAGTCATAAGACTTATGAGATTGAAAAATCAGATGGGAAATGCAGTCTGTGGGACAAAACAGTTTCGAGAATTCAAGTCAATGATCTGAAACACAACAGGGCACCGATCCAGCAAAGCATACCTGGTGATTCCTTGGTTACATTTGGAGGTTCTGAATCTTTCTGAACCTCATCAACAGACTTCTTTCCAGTAAACTCATTTTGATTAGCCAGTTGCTTGCATGGTACCGAGACAGGACGAACAGATTTAATTGGCACTGCAGCAACTGATGATTGTGGGATCACAAGTTCAGCATCCTGCCTGGCCAAGGTTCTCATTTCGGGATTACTGGGAGCAACTGATATAGGTACTGCTGCAACAACACCAGAACCAATGTAAGGCCTAGGAGCAAGAGGCACAGCGTGCTTAGCAATACTTTTCTCAACAGGCCGCCTCATCTGCAGAGGCTTTGCAAGTGTAACATCCTCCAAGTGCATTGGCACAGGAAGAGCAGGTTGCATGTGGATTGCTGATGCTCGCTTTCGAACTTGACTTGGTCGAAGCATGGGTAGCTCTGGGGCAAGGTCATCCTTAGGTGTTATTGGACGGAGATTAATTTCATCTGGAACCCAACCTTTGAGCACCTGATTGTCCTTCACTTTTACCGTAATGAGGGAAAACCCAGGAACTTTCTTGGTCAGCTTGCCAACAAAATGCTTGCCAAGAAAGTCATCCTTGCCAGAATTACCTTGCAGAGAAGCATTAGCCGGATTCCTAGGTTGAGCGGACCAATTACCATGAGCACTGCCACCTGATGTATGGCTGGCCATACTTGAGCCATCTTGTGTGCAGTGAAGAAGAGGTGGGGCGCTCTGGATGGGCTGTACCTTCTGTGGTAGTTCATATACAGGATACTCGTATTTCCTTGGGCGGCCACGCTTGCGCTTCACACCAGAAATTGATGACTGATCCACGGACAAAGCTTCATTAGGTACATCTTTGTTCCGTTCCGATGCCATCTTTGCTAGTTTTGTTCAACCAGCTGAATCTGAAAATGGTAAGAACACCCCGTTGGTGTCAATCAGCACTTGACCTGGAAAGTGATGCAGTAGAACAAACACCTTCAGAATGAAAAAGCACGCCTAGAATTTTCAGAAGCTACATGGCACAATTTACAACCAACAATGCAATGTTTAGAGCGCGTCTTGGCAAAGCAGCAGTTCAGGCTGAAATCCAATGTTCCCACAATGCATTTTATAGTATAGATAGTTTTTGAGGCTGCTGCTAAATGATTCAAAAGGATCAAAAACAAAGAGATAAATATATTTCCTGGTCTAAAATGCGAGAGTATAAAAGGTAATCAATAAGGGTAACTTGATCCCTTAAATAAATCAGCATACAAGCCGATTGATCCCCTGCGCATGAGTGTATTTAATACGTACTCTGCCATCTGCATGTATACGAACATAACACGGGGACATCGTGGTCAGTCCACCCCCAAAATAGGAAATAAACCGCCATCACACTTCGTCACACACCAAAGTGAATCGCGATGAGCCCATGATCGGAGAGAAATTTCGATTTGAACGCTCACGACAAATAAATGGAAACGGTCAATGAATCCAAACGAACTATGGCTCCCTTACCGCTGAACCCACCACGCGCCAATCCGGAGGGATCGAGTGCCGCGAGGGAGAAGACGAGAGGGGCCGTTGCTGCGGAATCCGGATCGACGCGAGGGAGAAGACGAGAGAGGGAGCGCGGCGCAGCAGCCCCAGGAAAATTGGGGAACGGAACCTAAGCCACAATTAACGCGAGGGAACGTCGCCTTCAGCATAGAGGGCCATGCTTCTTCGTTTGTGGGCCGCGCGTCCGGAGGCCCATGCTTCTTCGCTTGTGGTGCCGACTGCCGACCCAGCTTCAGGACCAGCCGACCAGGAGAGAGTATCGTGGGCACGCGTGGTTCAGCCGGCTGATTGCGCGCAGATGTGCTGCTCGCTCGGGCAGCCGGGCGTGCCGGCACGCGGGCGGGAAGGCAGCGACGCCGACAAGCCGTTTGACGGAGAGCGGTGCACGAGGCCGCGCTCAGGTGCTGGCTTCAAGCACCGCCTGCCGGTGGTACGGTGACGGCGAGCGGCCACCCTTTTGGGCATTTCGTCGAGCAGGTAATAGGCAAGGTGTGCTCATGGGGCTTACCAGGGACCCTCCGGCCATTGAATCGCCATCGTTAGATCCCTCTCGACCTGCTCATTCCATCTGTTTCCCACACGAGGTTCCCAACCCTTCTTCTATTGCTGCCATGAACATGTGATGCCAACCATGGTGTTCTCTGGTCTGTATGAACGACTGAAGGTCTTTGGCAGAAAAAAAAACTAATAAGGGGGAGTTAAAATAGAATAAAGGTACAGTAATAATGTTTTGTAACTCGATGCCATACAAGGAATAAGCGATTTTTGCGATGGCCTATCAGGGACAGACAATTGCAATGGTGTATAAAAACATCAGAAAAGAACAAACCCAGTAGCTGAAGAACGGATCTGAATCCTATATATTCCGCTCTTGTATAGCACGTACTAGAAAAAAAAAACAATCAACTTAAAGAACTAACTGATACAAATATTAATCTTATACATCGCTTTGTTTTAAACGTGCCTGAACCGTAACATCTTTTTGTCTTGTGCATTTATGTCCCTTTATGTGTCTCCCTGTTTCTCGTCTCTTTTGGGTTTCATCTCTAGCCTACCCCAACTTGTTTGGGACAAAAGGCTATGTTGTTGTTGTTGTTGTTGTTGATACATCGCTTTGTTTTCCTCCTTTGGTTTCAGCTATCATTCTCTCAAAACTCTAACAAGCCACTGCCAAGGCCACATGCAAGTCAGGCAGCAACGGAAGTTTATTTTTCTGATGGTGAGTTCTAATTTTCTAGCTCACACACTTCACTGAGGTTACTGGATATTCAAATAGTTCAGTATCATCATGGTTTTTGGGAGAATGTTAGATGTTCTGATAAAGCATATAGCAAAATTCATATTAGCAAAAGTCAGAACAAACTGAACTTCATTCCATGCAGCTCCAACTGGAGAAGTGGACAATTGGTTACTGAACAATGCTACACTGGTTTTACTTGAAGTACAGTTCAAGCAACTTCTTCAGGGTATCAAACACACTTGTGAATGGGTTAAGTGCGACTGGTGCCTTTAGCTTGAGATCTGGGAACTGATTCGTCAGGGCCTCGTTCATCCCGGGCATCGACATCATCAAGGCAATCTGGTCTGAGGATATGTACTCGCAGTCTTGAGGGGTGTCCCTGATCTTGCTTGGGTCATAGCCGAAGTTGGCAACATAGGACTTGTACTTCTCAATGAATTCTGGCCCTGGGTTGGGTGTTCTTGAGTATATCTGATCAGTGGCGGAAAGATGTTTTAGTGCCTATGGTGTTTCAGATCACGAGTGCATCAGATAAGATTTGTTTACCATTATACAGGTAACTTTCCGTACTTGCTTAATATTATTATTATTCAACAGCACACACTTTCAAAGTTCAAGTATCCATAACCATAAAACAATGAAGTTTTTTTTTGAGATAAAAACAAATAAATGACCTAGTTCTGTTCACTATATAATCAGTTCTTAGGAGATTTTCATGTTAAAATTAACTTTTCCAGGAACCCAGGTAAAACCGCAAATAAAGAACTTTCAGCAGTTCATAGTTCAGTTCCTCACCTGAATAAAGCTTGTATCCTTAGCTCCAGACACAACCGCATAATTGTCATAGTCAGTTGCAAGGACATCGTAGGGCTCCTTGGGTATGAATGGCAGTGTGGGGAACCGGAGAAAGCATTTCTCACGGATCATCTCCTGCCTCTCAAGATCTGTCTCAGCGCTTGCCATGTCCTCTTCGGACAGGCATTGCACCCTCCCCCGAATACCAGTGATGTATCCATCAGGTCCACCATGGACACAGAATGTATCCACCTGGATTGAGCGCGACTTCGCATCGAATGAATACACTCCCTGCAGTTCCAAAAAAAATGTGCAACACCCATTAACAGACTATATCATGCAAAGCATATGGAAAATTGGAAATACCATCTCTATCTGAAACAATATTGTTATTAAGATATCAAGTACTAGTTTATCATGACTAATTATGATATATTATTGTAGCACCATCATGCAGACAGAGATGTTTTTTTAGATAAATGGAGAAATTTCTGGCTTCAGATGTCCAATCTGTTCGATGTTTCAGGCATTACAATACCTGAGTACAATGGCAGTCTTCTTGTCCCTGACCAGCAAATCCACTTTTCAATGAGGCTACCTCAAACCATCTACCAGAGTAGCGAACTGGATCGAAGTTTTTGGCAGTCATACCCCTCATCATCATCATCCCTGTGCTGCCATCATCTGAAGGGTTGTCAAACTTCAGAGGAACTGAAGCACTGTCAATGGTTGCCACTGTTGCAATCTGGCACAAGCCTGGACGGGCAAAGGTTTCTGCAGGAATAGCCTGGTCAACAAGAAGAGTTCATCGACATTGTGGAATATACTTATTTTAACTGGTAGTCTTACTCCCATTATTTCCATGTGTGTAGTGTGCACTGAAGTCAGTTAATTTTTGCTTACTTGATTGAATGAATCATGTGGCTACTCTGGTGCACCTTTGCTCTTTCCTTATGTTTCTTTCGACAAACAAAATTTTTGATCTATATGTTGTCTCTAAACCTTTGGTCTTTGGTGATACGTATGTGCATACACTTAAGCAGCTACAAACATAATGCGAAAAGAATCCTCATTGTGGTCTCTAGGCTTTTGTGTCTGTATCTGATAGTGATATGGTACAAGTGGATCTAATAAGATGATGGAACATGCAAATAGGTACCTGACTAGGGGCCGGTTTAGATCCAAAAAATTTTGCAAAACGGCACTGTAGCTCTTTTCGTTGTTATTTGGCAAATATTGTCCAATCATGATCTAATTAGGCTTAAAAGATTCGTCTCGTCCATTTCGTCTAAACTGTGTAATTAGTTTTATTTTTTATCTATATTTAATACTTCATGCATGTGTCCAAAGATTCGATGTGACGGGGAATCTGAAAAATTTTGCAAAATTTTCTGGGAACTAAACAGGGCCTAGGTGGAACATGCAAATAGGTACCTGACTAGGTGGAGAGACGAACACAAGCGAAGCAGCAAGGCATGAGATTAACTGCTTGGATACTAGTCCATGTTTGTTCAGCTGTGTTTCCTCATTCAGAGAGCATCTGACCATTTTCTGTCCGGCTGTGCTACATCTTCTCCTGCCAAGCCGAAACCAACAGACTCAGTGTGGAATGGCATTCAGAAAACCAGTAAGTTTTACTGCAACTTGGCATGCTCCTTTTCGTAATATAATCTGGATGAACTCATCTACATCGAATCCAGGCCAAGTGGCCAAGAATGACAATGATAGTGAGCTACTGCTACAGTGCTAGTCACCGTGGCTGGATCACTAGTAAAGTGGGAATTCCATTTAGCCTCTAGATTCAGGAACACCCAAACACGCTTGAAACTCTAATAGCATCTCAAACCTTGCCGTCAGTCTCCTCCCCATTGTCAACAACAACCACCCTCCTCAACCTGACCCAGTCGAGAAGCATTTTTTTTTTAAAAAAAAACAGAAGCATCAGCAAGGAAAACCAACCATAACGCCGGCACTCTGTTCCTGGGCCAGTACCTGGAAGCTGGAGAGCAGTCTGGGCGCGACGATGCAGGAGACCAGCCCTGCACCACGAGAACCATGGCGCTCTCCCGTGGCCTCGCTCGCCTCCAAATTTCAGGAATCAGGACAACGAGATCGATCACTTAAGGTTTCTTCGCAGCGGATTATGCAGTGGAGTTTCGCTGTCCATGCTGTGGTGTGGCAGCTCGGATTTGGAAGGGGAGCTGCTCTGCATCTGCTGCAGCCTGCAGGCCGATGAATCTTGGACGGGAGTGAGGGGCATCCAGCGCCAACCAATGGGAGGTCCCCACGTCTGCCGACTCTCGGATTGGAACTGGAAGGTCTCGGAAGGCGAGTTGTTGACAGCTCTGTCCTTCATTGGGCCTGGGCCGAATCTCATAAGTGCAGGCCGGATTGTTACGTAGCCCGCGAAGAAAGCCTGCTTCTTGTTCCGCTCGCTGCCAACGGTAACGCGTCGCTGTCTTCTTGTTTGTGCACAGGGTGCATATTCCTTTGCCATCACTATCCTCAAGATTCGAGAGGTGTAGAGTAAGCAGCTGGGGGAGATTATCTGCGTCTGTCACATTCACATGCCTGATGTCACCGAACTCAGCTGTAATGCCGTCCGTTTCCATTTGATACTCCATATCTCGATGCCTCTGTTTCCATTTGATACTCCATATCCCATTAAACTATCAGAACTGACGCTGGCGACAGGCCATTGATGACTCTGCTCCCATATCTTTAGACTACACGCAGTGGGTACTCTAAAACGATACTCTAAAACTTTAGAGTATGAATATAGAGTAAAAACTGCTGCACTGGGTACTCTAAAACGATACTCTATCATTTCTCTTACTCTATATTTAGAGTGATACAGTGCTTACTCTACAGTGGGCAGTGACGGACCCCACTAGCTAAACAAAGGAAAAAAATGCTATAACTCACAAACCAAAAATCCAAATTAAATTTCGATTGCACCATTAAATTCGTCTCAATAAATCCTTCAAAACTAGATCACACATGGATATATTTAGATAAAGTGATAAGTGGTTCCCACAGTGAATAGAGTGGATAGAGAATGATATAGATGATGAATGAGTGCGGGAGAATTGAGTATAGAGGAGAGAATCTTACTGACTAGGACATATAGAGGATGAATATAGAGGTCCATGAGTGCGGATAGCCTTACAACTCGGCCATCTCCACGCTCCACTCTCTCCCTGAACAACTCCTCGCTATCTCCACTTCACCCTGCACACTGTCATACTCACAGCTCTTCTGCATTCCTCCACCACATCTCAACGCCTTCACGATTTAGCGTCATTGTATCAACCTCTGGAGCCCGCGCTCCAACAGAAGCCTCTGTCGCCTCTGACCCTGGGTAAGGCTCCGTTCACTTTCCATGCAAACTCAAAATATTTCCTCTTCCATTCATCATATCAAATATTTAGACGCATGCATAGAATATTAAATATAGGTAAAAAAAATAACTAATTGCTAAGTTTATCTGGTTTTTGCGAGACGAATCTTTTGAGCATAGTTACTTCATGGTCGGATAATATTTGCCAAATAAAATGTACAGTAACTTTTCATTCATTTTTCACCACCTAAACACACCTCCTTACTATGTTGTTCCAGTTTTCCCCCCTGAAACAGTAAGAACGCTAAATCTTCCTGGCTAGGCAGCAACGAGTCATATCTGCCGCATGTTCTTACCGCATTCGCACTTAACATCAGCAATTCTAGTGCCTAATTGCATCTGCAAACGAATTTGTCTTCCTTGCTGGTTGCAGCATCCCCAAAGATCCACTGCGTCCTGGCCTGAGGATGGAGGTTGCCGCTGTCAGCGCGGCGCGTTGGGTGCTGAGCAAGGCGTTAGGCCCCGTCGCGGACGGCCTGCTGGAGGCATGGGCGGCAAGTACTGGGCTCGGCCCTAACGTTGAAACCCTCAAGATGGAGCTCCTATACGCGCAGGGAATGCTCGACAACGTGCAGGGAAGGGAGATCCGGAGCCCTGCGCTGAAGGGGCTGCTACTTAAGCTGCAGCAGCTGGCGTATGGTGCCGACGACGTGCTTGACGAGCTCGACTACTTTCGCATCCAGGACGAGCTCGACGGCACCTACCATGCCACCGATGTGCACGGCATCATCCTAAACACACGCCACACTGCTAGAGCTGTTGCAAGGAAGCTGAAGTTCTCGGGCTCGCGTGAAGCAAGTCGTGGCGATCCTGACCCTGATGAGCATGAAGATGGTGCAAAGCAAGGATGCCTCTCTGTCATCTGTTCGTGTGGCAGGCATGCTATCCGCTCCATACCAAATTCACCCAACATCCAGAGCGACCAGAATGGCGGGTGCATGTCAAAGGTGGCCTCGACTGCTCGCCAGGCTGCACATACTATCGGTAAACACCACCCTTGCTTCTCATTTCCATGTGTCCGTGATAATGCTCACTCTGACATGCTGGATGCCTCCAACATGCCAGGAAATTCATGGCCAAGTTTCTGTTGTGCTTGTCCATCCAAGATTCAAATCCAAGAGGGAAAACGTGTTGTGCAAATACCAAAGTTGAAGTTTGACAGGGTGCAGATATCCAATAAGATAAAAGACATTACAGAGAAGTTAAGGCCTGTATCTGCCAAGGTCTCCACCATTCTTGATATGGAGCTGTTGGGTTCTGCTATTCTTAAGCTCGAGAAATTAGGCTCCAACCGTACCACAACCCAAAACAGTGCTATGGACCGTCCAAAGTCCACTCCGGACATTATAGAGCCCAAGTTGTATGGGAGGGATAATCAGAAACAGATTATTATAGACGGCATTAAGCATGGAGAATATTTTTCAGATGGCCTAGTGGTGCTTCCAATTGTTGGTCCGGGGGTATTGGGAAGACAACTTTCACACAACACATATATAAAGAAGTGAAGGACCATTTTGAGGTCACAATTTGGTCATGTGTCTCCCTCAATTTTAATGCTAGTAGGTTGGCACAGGAAGCAGAGAAAACAATTCCCAAAGTTGACGGTGAAAAGGAAAATAGTAGTGTTCAAGAGCTAATCGAGCAAAGATTGAAAGCTAAACGGTTTTTGCTTGTACTAGATGATATGTGGACGTGTCATGAAGATGAGTGGAAAAAACTACTAGCACCATTTGGAAGAGGGGGCCAAAAGGGTAATATGGTTATAGTGACAACTCGAATTCCAGAAGTGGCAGATATGGTTAAGACAATTGATTGTCCAATAAAAATGGATTGTTTAGAAGCCAAAGATTTTATGCATTTCTTTGAAGCATGTGTGTTTGGTCACCAGGAGGCATGGAAAGATCATCCTGAACTGCGTGATGTTGGGGAGAAAATAGTGAGCAATTTGAAGGGTTTCCTTCTTGCAGCAAAACAGTGAGTAGAGTACTAAGAAACCAACTTACTTTGGACCACTGGACAAGAGTTCTAGAAAGCAAAGAATGGGAACTACAGACCAATGAGAATGACATTATGCCAGCTCTAAAACTTAGCTATGATTATCTTCCTTTCCATCTACAGCAATGTTTTTCATATTGTTCTTTGTTTCCTGAAGATTATGAATTCGGTTGTGAAGAGCTAATTCACTTGTGGATGGGACTAGATATTTTACACTCATCTAGTCAGAACAAGAGAACTGGAGATGTTGGGCTGAGCTATCTGATTGACTTGGTTAACAATGGATTTTTTTATAAAGAATGAGAAAGACGCTGGTACTTCTTATTATGTCCTACATGACCTACTGCATGATTTAGCAGTGAAAGTTTCATCATACGAATGCATTGCAATACCTAGTTACAATGTTAGGTCCATACAAATTCCAACTTCAGTTCGCCACTTGTCCATCATCATAGATGACAAAGAAGTTGAGAACAAAGAGAGTTTTGACAACTTCAAAAAGGAACTAAGAGAACTGGACAAAAGACTGAATACTGAAAACCTACGTACATTGATGCTTTTTGGGAGCCACCATGGAAGCTTTGCCAAGATTTTTGGTCATTTATTTAGGAAGGCTAAAGCTCTTCGCAGTATTTATTTGTCTGAAGCATCATATATTGTAGAAGATGTGTTGCATAACTTCTCAAAATTTGTTCATCTTCGGTATCAAATCGGAGTATATGGAGGATAAGTGCTTGCTGAGTGCTCTGTCTAGACTTTATCATTTAGAAGTCATAGATCTGCAGGAGTGGAGATGCTGCTCTGGTTCCGTAAGAGATATAAACAACCTTGTAAAATTGTGTCACTTTCTTGTGCCAAAAGACGGTCTTCAGCTTCACTCTAACATAGTTGAGGTGGGGAAACTAAAATTATTACAGGAACTAAGAAGCTTTGAAGTTGGAAAAGAATGTAAGGGCTTTGAACTAAGTCAGCTAGAGCAACTATCGGAACTTGGAGGTTCACTTGCCATTGGTAATCTGGAAAAGATACAAACAATGAAAGAAGCAAGTGAGGCAAAATTGATACACAAAAATCGTTTACACAAGCTAACATTAGAATGGGATGTCAATAGACTTGACAAGGATCCAGAAAATGAAGCAAATATTCTGGAGGCTATGAAACCACACATCAATCTTCAAGACATATGCATTAGCGGGCATGGAGGCACTAATTCCCCAAAATGGCTAGGCGAGAACCTCTCTGTTAAAAATCTAAAATCTCTTCATCTGGATAATGTATCTTGGGAAAATTTTCCACCAATTGGAGAACTGTGGATGGTCAATGAGCATGGTGAGGAGCATTTGGGTCACGTACCTCATAATAGGTTTCGATATTGCCAAGACTGAAGAAATGGGCTGAAAGTGACCCTTGTAATTTATTCTCTCACCTGGAAGTGCTTATCATCACAGATTGCTTTGAACTCACGGAGTTGTCATTTTCCCATTCGACTTGCTGTGAGCAACAGAAAGAGGCAAAGATAAATTGGTTTCCTAGACTACGGGAGCTCAAAATCAAAGGCTGTCCAAAAATGTTGTCAAAATTCCTAGACTAGGTCTCCATGCTCAGCTAATATAGAAGGAGTTGGTTCCGGCCTTGAGAAACTTGTTTGTGAAGAGAATTACAAATCTGAATATAGCTTGCATATCAGGATGAAGGATGCTCTTGTTAGTGAGTTAGGGAACATGTTGGACTTTGATAATCTAACGGAACTAAAAGAGGTGAGGATGGACACATGCCCTCCTCTCCCACTGCATCATTTCCAAATGCTATCATCCCTAAAGACCCTCCGGCTATATAACGGTTCAAGTATTATCTTCCCGTTAGTCGAAGGTGGGATCCATGCAAAATATCAATCTTCAGTTGAATGTATAACCGTCAGAGGGTGGAATGCTAGTGCCAAGGAATCGACACGACTATTGACTTATTTCCCGAAGCTCTCTGAACTGTACGTATGGTTCTGTGAGAAGATTACAGGGCTAGCTGTAGTGGAGAAGCAGGTAACAGAAATACCGGCGCCAGCATCTTCAGATAACAAAGTAGACGCCGATGCAGCAATCAAACGGCAGCAGCAGCAGCAGCAGCAGCAGGATGGCACAGAACTAGAGGAGCTACTGTTCTTGCCTTCCCAACTACAGCAGTTGGAGATCAGGTATTGCCCAGAGCTGAGCCTCCGCTCCAATTCAATCGACCACAACAGAGAATCAGGACGAAGTGGTGGAG
This sequence comes from Saccharum hybrid cultivar R570, assembly GCA_038087645.1. NCBI lineage: Eukaryota > Viridiplantae > Streptophyta > Magnoliopsida > Poales > Poaceae > Saccharum > Saccharum hybrid cultivar. Next base: position 10,082,005 of record JAQSUU010000529.1, read on the forward strand.
GACAAGGGCTCCAAGGTCTGCGCTCCCTCCGATACTTGGAGATAGATAATTGCGCCAAGTTCCTCTCTTCCTACTCGTCATCCTCCTCTTCGTGTTTCCCCTTCCCACCCTCCCTGGAACGCCTCTCTCTTATCGGCGTGGTGGGCACGTCGACGCCATTGCCTCTCTCACAGATGGAGATGTGGGGATTTAAGAGGCGAGGGACTACGGCATCTCCTTGCCCAAGGTCGTCTCACGAAACCCCCAATTTCTTCACTGGTCCTGAGCCCCTGCTGGCCCATGAACAAGAGTTACCATCCCCTTCTGTACCTTGCTCTCTTCCTCGCTCACTGGTACAGATGGGCGCAGCAAGGACGCCCATCTGTACCTTGCTCTCTTCCTCGCTCACTGAATTGACACTTCGAGGGGACAAAGAGGTGGAGCGCTTCACGGAGGAGCAAGAGGAGGCCCTTCAGCTCCTCACCTCTCTCGAGGAGATCCTGTTTTGGGTCTACGACAAGCTGCAGGGCCTCCCTGCACAGCTGCACAGACTTCCCAACTTCAAGAAATTAGCCATCTATCATTGTGCAGCCATCCGGTCTCTGCCCAAGGATGGCCTCCCAAGATCACTGCAAGAGTTGGTTATATGCGGTTGTCGAGCCATTCAGTCTGTACCCAAGGATTGCCTCCCAAGTTCACTGCAAAAGTTAGAGATCAATCGCTGCCCAGCCATTCGATCGCTGCCCAAGGTGAATGACCTTCCAAGTTCACTGCGAGTTTTGGTTGTCCGGAACAGCCAAAGCGAGGAGCTAAGAAGGCAGTGCCGCAAGTTGCTTGAAACCATTCCAGTTGTCTACGCCTGACTAACCGAAGGTAACACAAACGTGGAACTTCCTAACCACAAATGTACTTGTATCTAATATTCTCCTTTTTTTATTGATCACAGTTACTGTTTCCTTCTGAATAACCCACTTGTTTTCACCTGTTGTGCAGGGCTTTTCTTCGAATTGTACATCCTTTGATCTCTGCATTCTCTATGTATCTATGTGTGCTTCCGAGTTGTCAAGTTGTAACTTCCAGCCAGTAAATACATCTGGTTAGTATATGAAATCACTCCATAGTCCCTACACTATTGACAAGTTCAATTCTCATTTTTGCTTATCTGATGCTTGTTGTTCTGGTTATTTGGATGCCTTATGATTCCTTATCTTCGAGTAACCCTGTATTATAGTTGATGAAAATATTAGTGGAGAGATTACTTATCAGTTCTCAATTCTGATTCACTCATCTCTTTGCTCACTGCAGCACTGATCTGTTATCCCAGCATGGTTATTTACCTTTGCTGCAATTCTCATTTAGCATAGCTAATGGAGCATAACAAAGCCTTATGTTGGTACGCATTCCTCAAGCATTCGCTGCATTCCTTTTTATTATTACATAGAGACGGACGTCGAATACTTTCATACTGTCAATTATACCTTTTCTGGATAATTTCCATTGTGGAGCCCTAACTAACATAATAGAACAACACTGATCAGATCATACTAGTGCAAGATAATGACTCTTTGCGTTTTCCTTATCTCGTTAATATCAAGTCATTTTTTTTACATATATCATGTTCCACAATTGATGCTCGTTTTGATCTGCAGTGTAAGGGAATTAGGAATATCAAGTCTTCAAGCTGTACATTCTACTCTTGTTGAACCTTTCTCAAAACACTGTTGCACACTAGTGAGTTGAGGTGTGTCTTCCTGATGTAAGAAAACCAATTTGCTAGCTTATATGTCCCCATGCAATAAAATGAATTGAGTTTTCTTTTGCTATTTTGGGCATTCAGCATTAAGACACTGCTTTCTCAATTAGTGGTTGAGTCCAAAGATCTAGATTAAGTCCAAGCAAAAAAAAAAATCCAAACCTCATGGGTCATTATAGCAGTTCTGTTATTCCAAGCACTGTTACGAGGCAGAAAGGAAATGGATCCATTACCAAACTGATGAGGGCTTTCATCTATGAGCAGGTCATGCTGAAGGATGTAATTGAAGCGTACATAGGCCCTGACCAAATGGGCACGGTTGCAAAGAGGAAAAGCCTATACCTCTTGTAAATCGCCATGAAGTTGATAGGGCCTTGGGGCATAGGCTGCAGGTTCACAATAGCAACGTCATTGTTCTGCTGGGCGACATGTCCAATCACTACACGCCGCATCACTGGACGACCATGAACAACACGGCGCTGCGCACCCAAAGTGCTTCGGTTCACTGATGCGCGCATGATGTGATCTGCGTTGCCTCGCGTGATCTTCCCCCGTCAGATTAGTCGGGCACTCTCGAGTCCGTTCGATGCTTCTCCTCACTGTCATCAACAGTTAGGTCTCGAGTCCTCCGAAGCAGCTGTGGCGTGACGAGCCCTGGGAAGCGCTGTGGCCATGGCGTGCCATGCCAATGGGTTTGCACGGACCTCCTAGGCTCACACTTCCAGGCGCCAGGCGCTGCGCGGCACGGCGACACACTGACACAGGAGCACAAAGTGTACAACCCAGCACCATGAGAAGGATATGGCTGATAGCTCCCTCCCTCGCAGCCTCGCCCCAAGTTTGCGGCCAACAGCGAGATCAAAAACTTTCGAAGGTTGCTCTGCTCATGGTGTGGGGCTGTCGGCACGTGGCATGGCAACTCCCCGAAGATGGAAGTTGGAGTGGCACATGGCATGGGAGTGGGCGCCATGCCGCCATCCAATGGAACTATGGGAGGTCCCCACGCGCGTCTCAGTGCCGACTCTCGGATCGGATTGGACCTTTTTTTTAATCGAAAACAGTTTGGAACCTGGTGAAGGCGAATTCTTGACAACTCCGTGCCTCTGTCGTTGATCGGGCCTGGGCCATAGCCCAAAAGCGTGGGCTTGAGGCTCGGATTGGGAATTTGGGGAAGAAGCACGAGGTATGTTCTTCAGTATGCGAGAGAGAGAGAGTCTCTTACAAGTTTATTTATCGGTGATTTCCTTTACAAGCTAGGAGATGCTAGTGCCTGCACGTCCGGCGCTAGCGGCGCGTCCGGACGCCACGCGCCTGCTGCCTAGAAATTATTGTGCCCGCTGCCATTAGGAGCAGCAGCGATAGGCCCACGTGTGGCACACACTCCTGTTACCCACATGCTGCTGCTGGCGCGTCATGCTACTGACCGGCCGCATCCAGCTGGAATAAGGACAAAGAGAGAGCAACTGAGCATACATGCAGCTTCATGCTCCGCGCCCAGCTTCGTGCTCCACGCCCATTTTTGTGCACGCGGGGGCTACTGCGCCCGAGGGCACCACCTCTACCTGCGCCACCTAGCCGCGCTTGCTGATAAAACACTTGCAACGTAAAAAACATTTGCCGCAACATACATCCAAAATAGATGAAATAATTACAACATACGCTTGCAACATATGTGTATGGACACTGCAACATATGCAACATCCAGATAAAACACCTGCAACATACGATTGAAACAGGTGAAACATTTGAAACATACACTTGCAACATACGTTTATAGCTAGTGCAATATATGCAACATCTAGATAAAACACTTGTAACATATGTTTGAAACAGTTGAAACATATACTTGCAACATACGTGTATATCTAGTGCAACATATATAACATCTAGATAAAACACTTGCAACATAAGTTTAAAACAACTGAAATATTTGAAACATGTGTATAGTCATTGCAACATGTGCAACATCCGTATGAAACACTTGAAACATACCTGTAAAACATCTGAAACATTTGAATTGTACACCTGCAACATGCATTATATCCCGGTGCGACTCTGATGTTGCACGAAATCTCGACGAACTGCAACTCCCCGGTGGGGTCGTAGACGCTATAGACTTCGGGCTTTAGGGTTAGGGTGTTCTCGTCAACCAGGGGTTGCATGGGCTCCTGAGGGATGGGCACGAGGGACGCCTCTGAGAGCTTCTTGAAGGCAGCGATGGCGAGGGGTGGGAGGCGCGGCGGCAACAGAGAGGGGAGCGAAGGGTATTAGAGGACGATGACGAGGAGGACAACGCGGAGAGGAGGGGGAAGGCGAGGCAGAGAGAAGCAGCGGCGGTGACGGTGCCATGGGGATGGTGCGACGGTGCCGTGGTAGGGCATTTACTTTACGTCGGCGGTGGGCGGCAGGAGCTGTGGTAGGAGCAGCGAGGTGGGTGTGCGAAGCAGAGGCAGGGAGCGGCGGGGCGAGCGCATGGAGCAGCGGCGGGCTGCGGTGTGGGAGATGGACAGGTAATTGATGGGATATTAAAGTTGTGTTAATTGGAGAGTAGACGAGAATTAAAATTGACATGGCCCCACGTCTCACGTCCCAGTAAAGAGTCGGACGCTGGGCTCAACGCATTACCGTCGACTCGAGGCAACCTCCTGTGTTGTTCACCCAGTTAGGTCTGAAGACGCGAGAACTCGGAACTGTGGGCCGATGCGCACGGGCTTCCTTCGATCCGCTTGGTGGCCGCGGCTCAACGACGTTTGGACGCCGCCTGTCCTGTAGTACGTCTGACAACAGCGGAGAGGCGACCATATGTTGTCGGAGCCCACGGGGAAGCAGCGCTAACACTATGGAGCCCGTAAATTAAAGAAAGCCCGGCTCTTGAGCCTCTCTCCCAACGGTAAACCCCAGTTGCTGCCTTGTCACAGCACACAACACGGTCTCTCAGGCAACAGGCAGGGCGTCGGCGACGCAGCAGGACTCGCCCCATGTTTCATCAGGCTCAGGCCCAACGACGAGAACAACTTTCCAAACATTGCTCAGCTCGGTAGTGGAGTGGAAGATGCAGCGGACTTTCGCTTCCCATCCAGCGCCATCCAATGGGGGCGTGCCGACTCTCGAGTGCATGCTCCGTTGGCAGTGATTAGTTTAACTCTTATGATGAGTAGTGAATCCGAGGTCCCTAGAGGCGTCTAACTGCGAGTCTGCCACACTCACATGCCATGATGCCGTCCGTTTGGAATTGGATAGGATCCTCCACATCTCAATGCCTCGACCTCGGTAGATACCCACCCGTAAACAATTAGACCTCGGTACTTAAGTGCCTCCGATCCGTTGGTTGCCGCCATTGCCGGCTCATTGACGACTCTGCTCACATCTTCTATATAAGATTCCCTGGCCCTGCAGCGCCTCGACTCCTCTGCACACCGTCTCCACTCTCACCCCGCACAACGTCCCATCCCTTCCTTCTACTACGTTCCTCCGCTTCGATCCGACACACATCTCGACGCCTTATTCTCACCATTGTGTCCACCTCCGACTCCGACTCCAGTGTGCGCCATGTCCTCCGACTTCCTGTCAGTGTCATTCCCGGTAGGAGCTCATTCCAATCCGGTCTCTGTATGTATCCTTATTACTCTAACTCTCTGTGTGTCTTAAAATAGAAGGTGTGATTTAACTCGGTGCGGTCTTTAAGATCACACTTTGACCATTAATTTCTTTTATTATATACAATTTATTACTTTTTCTTTTGGACTGCCTGTTTTTTCTTCTTGTTTTATATCTATTCATATAAATCCAGTAGGCACAAGCCCCTCCTGGTTTCCTCAAAAATTTACGAAAGTATCAAAAGTATTATTACAAAGTATTTCTAAACACATATCTAATGTCACCACTATTGTACTATAAGTGTTTTATGTCAAAGATATCAAAGTTTTGAATTTTGAAATACGTGCATGTCTTATATTTTGATACAGAGGGAGTACTACATTAGTACCCGTGTGTTGTATCTTTTCCTTTTTTTTGTCTGAAAAAAGGAGAAAGTACAAGTAGTAAATGTAGCTAACTAATATATATAATTTCTCTTAATATATATATTATCATTATTTTTTCTTTAGACTTTCTTGTTTTATATCAATCAATCAATCAATCAATATATATATATATATATATATATATATATATATATATAGCCCCCTCGTTTCCACAAAAAAAACCGTCAACGACAAGATGATCATCATTAGAATGTATCTGTAAACACAAATCTAATGTCACCCCTATTGTACTATAAAAGTTTCATATTATTCGCTAATCGTTAGTCAAAGATACTAAAGTTGAATTTTAAAATATGTGTGAGTCTTATATCGTGAGACGTAGGGAGTACTACACTAGTAACAATAATGGCGTGTTCTGTCTTTTCTTTTCTTTTCTTTTTTCGCGTGAAAAAGAAAAGGAGAAAGTACAGGTAGTGATGTAGTATACATCGGCCGCAGCTAATTCACGTCTGCACGTTTTCTTGCATGGTGAATTAACATCCGTTCCGTGTGACTTGCTCTTGTTCCATGCAGCAGCCTCAGAGTCAGAGATCCACCTGCACCTTCGTGTCGATCGCCTGATCAGGATGGAGATCGTTGCCGTCAAGGCTGAGGGTTGGGTGGTGGGAAAAGCGCTAGGCGCCGTCACGGGCACCTTGCTGGAGGCGTGGGCGGCCAGCAAAGGGCTCGGCCCCAAGGTCGATGCCCTCAAGGTGGAGCTGCTGTACGCGCAGGCCATGCTGGACAACACGCAGGGAAGGGAGATCCACAGCCCTGCGCTCAAGGAGCTGCTGCTTAGCTGGCGTATAGCGCCGACGACGTGCTCGACGAGATCGACTACTTCCGTATCCAGGACGAGCTCGACAGCACCTACCTACCATGCCGCCGATGCGCACGCCGGCGGTTGCGTCCGCGACCTCATCCTAAACGCCCGCCACGTTACTGGAGCTGTCGCTGCTAAGCTGAAGCCCTCCTGCGGTTCGCGTCACGGTCACACGATCGGCGAACATGACGAGCAAGACAGTAATCCAAAACATGGATGCCTTTCTAGCGTCGTCTGCTGCTCGTGTGGCGCGGGCACGGTCAGCTCCTCACCGCCATCTCCCACCAACCAGGATGAGCAGAATAAGGTCCATGGCGGATGCATGCAGAAGTTGGCTTCCAACGCCAGCACCGCTGCATGTCCCGGTAAGTGCTTTATTTATTTCTTCCCGTGCGGGCTCCCCGTATCTGCTGGTGATAATTGTGCACATATCCGAGGTTTCCGACACAACAGGAAATGGACGAGGATTCTTCCTTCCAAAGTAAAGGGATGCTTGTGTGGTAAGCGTGAGATGATGATAGTTGTAGATGGAATTATCAATGGAAAATATTTTGCTAATAATGATGAGCTTGTTGTGCTTCCGATTGTTGGTCCTGGGGGGGTTGGCAAGACAACTTTCACACAACATGTTTATGCAGAACTGAAGAGCCATTTTGAGGTCACAATTTGGATATGTGTTTCCCTCAATTTTACCGTTAGTAGGCTGGCACAGGAAGCTGTGAAACAAATTCCTAGTGTTGATGGTGAAAAGGGAAACAGTAGTGTTCAAGAGCTAATCGAACAAAGATTGAAATCTAAGCGGGTTTTGCTTGTTCTAGACGATATGTGGGCGTGCCTTGAGGATGAATGGGATAAATTGTTAGCGCCATTTAAAAGAGGGGGAGAAAAAGGTAGTATGGTAATAGTGACCACTCGGATTCCTGAGGTGGCAAAAATGGTTATTAAGATAGTTGATTGTCCAGTAGAAATGGAGCGCTTAGAGGATAAAGATTTCATGGATTTTTTTTGAAGCTTGCATATTCAGTGGTCAGCAGGCATGGGAAGGTCACACAGAATTACGTCATGTTGGGGAACAAATAATGAGCAAATTGAAAGGTTTCCCTCTTGCGGCAAAAACTGTAGGAAGATTACTAAGGAACCAGCTTACTTTGGAACATTGGAATAGAGTTCTAGAAAGCAAAGAATGGGAACTCCAAAACAATGATAATGACATTATGCCTGCATTAAAGCTTAGCTATGATTATCTTCCTTTCCATCTGCAACAATGCTTTTACTATTGTGCTTTGTTTCCTGAAGACTATGAATTTGACAGTAAAGAGTTAGTTCACTTGTGGATAGGACTAGATATTGTACAACCATGTGACCTGACCAGAAGAATTGAAGATGTTGGATTGTGCTATTTAAATGACTTGGTTAGTCACGGGTTTTTAAAAAAGAACAAAAGAAATGATGGTTCTCCTTATTATGTTGTCCATGACCTACTACATGATTTGGCAGTGAATATTTCGTCATTTGAATGCCTCAGCATATGTAGTTCCAATGTGAAGTCAATACATATTCGCCAAGATATACGTCACTTGTCTATCATCATTGATAACAAGGATGTAGAGGACATAAAGACTTTCAAGTACTATAAAAATGACTTGAGTGCACTTGATAAATATTGAAAACCTACGTACTTTGATGGTGTTTGGAGGACACCATGAAAGCTTTGCCAAGACTTTTTGTGATTTATTTGAGAAAGCTAGAGCCCTTTGTGTTATTTGTTTATCTGGAGCACCATCACATACTATGGTAGATAATATGTTTCACAAGTTTCCAAAGCATATTCATCCTCGCTACATAAGGATGAAATCGGCTAGTTATAGAAAAGACATAGACTTTAATCTTAGTGCTCTGACTAGACTTTATCATTTAGAGGTCATAGATATGCAAGAATACAAAGGTTGCTATGGTTTCACCGGACATATGAGCAACCTTGCAAAGTTGCGTCACTTTCTGGTGCCACAACATAAGCTTCAACTTCACTCTAACATAGTTGAGGTGGGAAAACTAAAATTATTTCAAGAGTTAAGAAGATTTGAAGTTGTAAGAGAATCTAAGGGTTTTGAACTAAGTCAGTTTGGTCAATTATCAGGACTTGGAGGTTCACTTTCCCTTTGTAGTCTTGAAAGGATACAAGCAATGGAGGATGCACATGAGGCTAGATTGATACAAAGAAAACATTTGCACAAGCTAACACTAGAATGGAATGCCAATCGACCTAAAAAAGATACCACACAAGAAGAAAATATACTAGAGATTCTTACACCATGTAGCAATCTTAAATACCTTTGCATTCGGGGGCATGGAGGTACTAAATGCCCACAATGGCTAGGTGAGAACCTCTCTGTCACAAATTTGGAATCCCTTCATCTAGATGGTGTAGCTTGGAATATATTTCCACCCATAGGAGAGTTGTGGTTAGTTAATGGACCTCACGAAGAAATTTCAAGTAATATCCACCATGAAAAGTTTCACAATTTGAAGAGGTTGGAGCTAGTTAATCTACCAATGTTGAAAAACTGGGTTGTCAATGCACCTTGTCATTTGTTTGCTCACTTGGAAGTGCTTCTCATTAGGGATTGCTCTGAACTAACCAACATCTCATTTTTCACATTCTACTTGCTGTCAACGAGAGAGAGAGAGAGAGAGAGGAAGAGGCCAACATGAATTGGTTTCCTCGTGGTCTACATGAGCTTGTGATTGCAAGTTGTCCAAAACTGTTGTCCATTCCTCCTGTTCCTTGGACCAGTACCTTGTGCTCTACTGAGTTGCTTTGGGCTTTAAGAATTTAGTTTGTAAAGCAGATAAACATTTGGGATATTTCTTGGACATTAAAGCAGCTGTTGCTTTAGATGATGGCACATTCTGGAACGTGTTGGCCTTTGATAATCTAACGGAACTAAAACGGTTGGAGATGCCTCCTCTCCCACTGCATCACTTCCAAGTGCTATCGTCCTTAAAGACCCTCGAGCTAAAAGGTGGTTCAAGTATTGTCTTCCCGTCAGTCGAAGGTGTGAGGCATGCAGAATATCAATCCCCAGTTGAATGCATAACCGTTGATGGGTGGGAATGGGATGCTAGTGCCAAGGAATTGACACAGCTACTGACTTGACTTATTTCCCCGAGCTCTCTAATCTGGTCGTGCAGTTCTGTAATCAGATTACAGGGCTAGCTGCAGTGGAGAAGCAGGCAGCAGAAACACTCGCACCAGAGTATTCAGATAATAATAAAGTGGACGACCAGCAGCAGGATGGCACAAGAACAAGAGAGCAGAAGGGCTGCTGCTCTTGCCTTCCCAACTACAATCCAGAGCTGAGCCTCCGCTCCAATCCAATCGACCGCAACAGAGAATCACGACCAACTGGTGGAAGAATCACATTTGGGCTCCAAGGTTTGTGCTCTCTCCGATCGTTGGTGATAAGAAGTTGCCCTAGGTTCCTCTCCTCCTATTCGTCATCCTCCTCTTCTTCGTGTTTCCCCTTCCCAACCTCCCTCTCTTTACGGCGCGGTGGGCACGGCGACGCTGTTGCCTCTCTCACAGATTTAACCATATGGGGATGTGAGGATTTAAGAGTCGAGGGACTGCGGTATCTCCTCGCGCGCCCAGGGTCGTCTCACCAAATCAACCGTCCGTGGAACCCCCAATTTCTGGGCTGGTCCCGAGCCCCCGCTACCCCAGTTCCCATCCTCTTCCTCCAAACTGCAGGAGCTTGAGACAGACAATAACAAGGATACATATGCACTATGTCCTGGTAGCAGATTGCTAACTAGGAATGCACTGTATAGTGCTGATCAGCTAACTAAAGATCAGAAAGTATCATCTATGTTGCTCACCTACACGTGCAAATATGGGTATCTTGTGATATAACTATAAGTGCTTGGTTGCTTCATAATTTATTATTTACATCAGTTTTGTAGAGCATATCCTTTGAAAGAACATATATATAGGCAAAAGTTGTGGTAACGAAGGCAATATTCTGCTACTGCAACATCCAAAATGATTATTGTTAAGTACATGCACATTTGTCTGCTAAGTCCTCAAGTATGAAGTCTTCAACTACATGTTGCATATAAGCCTTCTGTCAACAGACCTGTTCTGGACTCTTGCCTACGGGCTACAGCCTTGTACATGGATGATCTGTAGTAAACTAAAAACACCTCAAAGTTCAGCTTGTTGAGCCCGTGAGGCCTTCATATGAAAAAACAAATCTGGTAAGTCCCTCGAGTATACTAAATTTTGCTTTAGTTCCTTCTTTTTTTTGTTATGGATTATTCTGAAATGTTTACTTTGATTAAGTGGTGAACACTTACATGTTTATTGATATTTTTGCCACAAGATGTAATGAGGAAGGTACTGGCAGAAATGTGCAGTGTTTGGTATTCTGAAAACATGTTAAATCAGTTCAAGATGTTGAGACACAATCGAATTATAAAATGTTTTCTTGTCAGGCCATCTCAAATGATGCAGATATCATAAATTCATGCTGTTGCTTAGTAAATTACCAAGCTTCTCTGAACTGATAATAGCTTGCATTGTGTGTTTTGTTCCCTTAAACTTGGATATCTTGGTGAAAAATGAAATGCTACCTTTGGACACTCTTTTTTAGAGTATAAAGGAGATGCACATATCTGATATGATTTGAATTTGCAGATAATAAACTGTTACTCTGTTAATTGGCAAGTAGTACTTTGAACTGACTGGAACTCTCTAGTGCACAGGTAATTTAAATTCTCATTATTATGCCATAAGAACTTGTTTCCTTATACTTTGTTTCACTTATTATCTTCTTTTCGTCCTTCATGCAGCGAACATTGATGAAAAAGATAAATAAGAAGATTTACAAGCGCCATTCTCAATCACCTTAGGTAGCATTACAGATACTTAGATATCATAATTTTGTTTTTCTTTTTACCGTGAATTATGTTTTTACTTGTTATGCTTTCCATATCACAGGAGCACTTCTTTTTCTACTAGACCACAAACTATCCTGCTCAAATGCGCAAGTGCAAGCTTGCCTAACTGTTGCTGAGAACAGTAAGGGCTTCACTTCTGTCAATCTTTGAAATTCAGTTACAAATAATATAGGTAGCTAATGTGAAAAGTCTCTTAATGTTCGTCTAATTTTCTAATCGAACATTGCATGGCAGCAGTGTTGGCTTGAAGATTTGGCTGATTCAAGGAGGTTTCTGGCACTTCAGTAGTCAACATGAAACTACTACTCCACCTACTATTCTATTCACTGGAACAACTTCAGATGTTCCTACTGGGTCATTCTTGTTCTCTATGATCTGCCTGTTGATTGGCAGATCCAGCCACTGCCGTCAAGCATCTGTGAACCAAGTGCTCCTTCACATTGCACTCATCTACTCCAACAGAGTAGCTGCATGCATTCGGTGGTGCTCACTCTTTTTAAGCACTCATCCTGGATTCAATATGAGGTGAGTGTTACACTTCTGCTCAGGCCGATTTGTGATGCTAGTAGACAATTGTAAATGCCATTTTTTCCAGGAGAAATGTTGATCAACCTTTTCCCTCGGACCTTTTTGCAGGAACTATGCCCTGAAGTTGTGCCAAGATTACAATCATCTTCAGAAGATACCGCTTCAGGACATCATTTGTCTTGAAGCTGGGCAAGGCTTCTTGCATCTGTCAGGTTCTTGCCATCGCAAGGATGGCAGGGGGAAACTAAGTTGAAGCGTCGTCAGGGAAACTCAGAGAGGGCACTATTGTAGTTGTAGCAGTGAAGGGATCGATCTATTGCCGTTTGAGATGAATCGCATCATTCGACTTTTCTTTTAGACAGCTAATGCTGCTAGCTTGGATAAATTTTCAGTCCAACTTGGTAGTTTAATCTAATGGTTGTGCACGGATATATTTCCGATTGTATTTTGGCAACTATGCTAGTTCATGTATCAATGTGATTGACTTTGCTCCAGCATAACCGGCAGGGCATCAGGGGGCGTGCCGAAAACTGATTATGGTTTCTGAATCATGCGACAAAGTTCATGCCAGAAAACTTGCGTGCCGCGTGCGTACTGTGCAGTGCCTGAACTGATAACTGTTTACGGTTTACCTAATGGGGGAAAGAATAGACATCATATAAAAGATCTTGGGTCTTTGGACAAGTACCCACCTGTGCTGAAACTGAGATTCCTTCTCATCAACACAGCACAGAGCACGCGACAACTCCGATCAGTCGTTCTGCTGCTGTCCCAGTAGTGATAGGATTTGGCTCCAAATCACCTTAGCAAATGGACAGCATAAGCGTAGGTGCAGCCCGGTCTCCAAGGGCCCATTGCAAAGAACACAGTGTTCCTCATGTGGCCAACCCCTTTTTTCCAAATTGTCTGCCATTAGTAGTTTTCCGTGTATTAGGATCCAGACGAAGACCTTGCACTTATTTTCTGTAAGTGCTTTCCAAATGAGGTCTCTATGAAATTTTGTGAAAGAGCCTCTGAATTGGGCGCGGTATGCTGAGCGGGTGGAGTAAGTGCCATCCGGCGTCCATTTTCCAGGTGATGGAGTCATTGACACCTTGGGTGAGATGTACATCCTGGATCCTGATCCAGAGGGAGACAAATTCCTCTATGTGGGTGGCGGTGGTGATATGACGTCGCAGGGAGCGCATCCAGTTGTTGTTATGGAGTTCCTGCTGTACTGTTCTATTCTTCCTCGTGGCTAATTGGAAGAGGTTTGGGGCCAAATACTTGGGTGCTTCCCCCTCAAGCCAGTTGGTGTGCCAGAAGCGAACCTTTGCACCGTCTCCGATGGTGATTGTGGTTGAAGCATTGAATAGTAGGCGATCAGCATCATTGCAAGGAAGGTCCATCCCAATCCATGGTTTGGAGTCTTCCGTCCAATCCTGCCACAACCAGCAAAGTCAAAGTGCACGGCAAACCTATCTAGGTCTGGTACGCCTAGCCCTCCCAAATCCTTTGGCCACGCGATCGTTGACCAATTTACTAGACAATGTCCTCCATTCGCATTTTCCTCCCCTTTCCATAAGAACGATCTGCCACTAGATATAATGAGGAAGGTACTGGAGGGAATGTGCAGTGTTTGATATTCTCAGATCATATTAGATAAGTTCCAGTTCCAGATGTTGAGACATAATCAAATTATAAACGTTTTCATGTCAGGCCATCTCAAATGATGCAGATATCAGTCAGCTCACACTGCTGCTCAGTGAGTTGCTGAGCTGCTCTGAACTGTGCATGATAATAGCATGCATCACTTCAGTATTTTGTAATTGTGTGTAATTTTTTCCCTTAGTAAATCTGGTTATCTTAGTGAAATAAATGAAATACATGTTTTTTAAGATTATAAAGGAGATGCATATATGTCATATGTGCACACCAAACACTTGACTGTGCCTCTGGTCTTGGACATGATTTGCACTTGCACATAATGAACTATTACTATGTTAATTGGGCTACCAATGAGTAAGATTTTGAACTGACTGGAAATGGCCTCCAAGATACCGATGAATCATGAATGCGCTCTTTGCGGCCAGGAAAAGGAAACTGGAGATCACCTGTTCCTCCGTTGCGTCCTGGCTAGACAACTATGGTTCAAGCTGCTAGAATCAGTTGGCCTGGCCGCGCTTGTGCCGGTGGCCAATGACGAACTGGACGACTGGTGGCTACGGCAGCGGCTACGGCTGGACTCCGACGCACGTCCGCCATTTGACACGCTGCTGCTCCTCATCTCCTGGACTCTCTGGAAGAAAAGAAACAGCAGGACATTCCAGGAGACACGTCACCCGGAATCCGGGATCTATACCGCGCGGTGATCACTGAAGCAGAGGTTTGGGTAGAGGCTGGGTTTACGTCGCTGGCCTCGGTGTGCCCGATTTGGTCGCAAAATTTGTCCACAATGTAATAAACCTTTTTGAGAATCCAGTAGCTAGGGCGCCTGTGGTCTTCGCGTGATGGCTCCTTGCCACCATGGTTGCTCCACATTGTAATGTTCTCCCAAACTTCCTCTTAATGAAAAACGGGCACAATGCCCGATCGAGAAAAAAACTGACTGGAACTCTCCTGTGCACAAGTAATTTAAAACCAGATTATTAAGTTATAAGAAAACCTATTTCCTTACACATTGTTTGACCTTTTGAAAATGCAATGGAAATTTCCTTCACAAGTCTATTCCCTTTTTTCTTCAGTGCAGGGACCATTGATGGAAAAGATAAATAATAATATTTTTTAATACAGCCATTCTCAGACACCTAAAGTAGCATTACTGAAAGTCAGATAACATAGCCTTTCTTATTTGTATCATGAATTGTGTTTTACATGTTAAGCTTTCCATGTCACAGGAGTGCAATTTCTTTTTATGCTAAACCATACGCTGTATGCTGCTGGCTGAACTATGTAGTGCAAGCTTGCCTAATTGTTGCTAGTGACAACACTAAGAGCTTCATTATTGCCAATCTTCGAAATTCAGTTACAAATAATATAGACAGCTAAGGTGAAAATTTTTCTAATGTTCGTACAGTTTTCTAGATCAAGCATGGATGGCAGCAGTGTTGGCACAAAGATTTGGTTGATTCAAGGAGGTTTCTGGCACTTCAGCAGTCAACATGAAACTACTACTCTAGTCACCGGAGCAACTTCAGATATTCCTACTCGGGTCCTACTCGTTCTATGATCTGCCTGTTGATTGGCAGGTCCGGCCAGTGCCGTCTTAAGCAGCTGTGAACCAAGTGCTCCTTCACAATGCACTCATCTAGTTCAACAGAATAGCTGCGTGAAATCGATGGTGCTCACACTTGTAAGTACTCATCCTAACTTGCATATGAGGTGAGTGTTACACTTTTTCTCAGGCCCTTTCGTGATGTCAGTAGACAATAAATGCCGTTTTTTTTCTGGGGAGAAATATTGATCAAGCTTTTTTTCCCCCTTGCTGATCTTTTTTTGCAGGAATTATGTCCCAAGTCTTGCCAAGATTACAGTTACCTTCGGAATCAATCGCTTCTGTACACTTGGATTGATGTTGAACAAGGTTTGCAGCATTCGTTAGGTTCTTGCCAACGCAAGGATGGCACATGGCAGGGCTAAGCTAAGTCGAAGCTTCAGGCAAACTCAGTGGATTGCTGTTGACCAAGGTTTGCAGCATTCGTCAGGTTCTTGCCAACGCAAGCATGGCAGGGATAAGCTAAGTTGAAGCTTCAGGCAAACTCAGCGAGGGCATTGTTGTACTGTGGACATCTGCCATCCTCAAAAACTCGGAGCATGCTGTAAAGGGAAGAGATCTACTAACCGCCTAATAATCTACTGCCGCTTGAGACCTCTAATGTTATTAGCTGGGTTATTTTTAGTACTACTTTCGTCCCCAAAAGAATGCAACATGTTTAGTACCTTAATTTTGACCAATTATAAATAAAAAAGTATTCATATTTATAATACTAAATAAATACCATCAGATTAATTACGAAATGTATTTTTATAATAAATTAATTTAAAGACATAACTGTGAATATTATTCACTAAAAACTTGGACAAACGTAAATCACTTTTCGTGGCACGAAAGTCATAGTTACATCCTTTTCAGGTCGGAGGCAGTAATAGAAGTACTATTGGTTGTGCTTGTGCACTGATATATTGCGTTGCCGAGTGTACTTTGGCAATCGTTCTGAAAATGGAAAGACCACCGTTTATGTTGTGATGATTTTGGCAAAAAGAAAGCAACATAAACTGTTTCAACAATGTTGTTTCTTGCAGTACATTTTAACAATTAACCATCAGGTGAAATATATCATCTAAGCAAATTACACATGTCGGATATCTATTAAAATTGCTGGGTTAGTTTTGACAAACTTTTGCAGTTTTGCCCACCTTTTCGCTAATAAGGTTGGATACAGTGTTTAAAATTTTGAACTATAATATTTTCAAAATATTTTGTCAACTGTTTTAGAAACTTTATTAAGTGCAGACAAAAGAGGGAAAAAAAGGTCTTCCCACGATAACATAACAAAAAATAAAAGAGTATATGGGCGCATGCACCTACGCCCTATTCGTTTGGCTGATAAGTCATGGCTGAAAGTACTGTTCGTTGATTTGTTGTTAGAGAAAAATACTGCTAAATTGCTAGCTAATTTGGCTGATAAACTCGAACGAACATGGCACTAATCGGCCATCCACGGAGAAAGGAGGCCCTCTTCTCAAACCCAAACCGTCAAGTCATCTTGTGGGCCCAAGCTTCGCAGGAGCTCGCCGCCGGCGATGACAGCTTCGGTTCCCTTCTCCGCTAGCTCTCTGCGCCTTGTTTAGTTCCCCTTAAAAATGCAAAAAGTGCAAAGATTTTCTATCACATCACCATCACATCAAATCTTTGACACATACATAAAGTATTAAATGTAGGTAAAAAATAACTAATTACACAGTTTAGTTGTACTTTACGAGACGAATATTTTAAATCTAATTAGTCAATATTTAGACAATAATTAACAAATACAAAACCTCCAACTAAACAAGGCCTGCGGCCTCACGGGACTCTGCTGCAGCCGCCGAACACAACCTCCTCAAATCCTAGCCGTATCTCCCCTCCATCTGTTCTACACATCTGCGCCATTAGACTGTCCGCACCGGGGGCCTGGATACGAACCGGTATCGAGCCACCTCGGATATGGCGGACGCGATGGCGGAGAAAACACCTGCAGCGGGTACAGGAAAGAAGACGCGAAGTGCTCCTCGTCTGCCATTCCTGGCGACTTCGCGGACGACCGCTACCGCGCGCGCGGGGCCCGCGCGTCCTCGCGCCGCTCGCCGCGTGGCACCGGGAGAAGGAGGAGATTCATGGTGTCGGGGAAGGGAGGGGGCAGCGCGGCGGCGGAGGTGGGAGAGGGAGAAGGCGGCGCGCCGCCGAGATCCGGCCGCCACGAGCTCGCTGGCCGAGCTCCACTCGCCGCTGGAGGGAGCAGGGGCCGCCGGACGGAGCAGCGTGCAGGAGCCCGCCGCTCGCGAGGCCGCCGGAGGAGAGGGCGACGCGGAGCCGAGCCCGCCCGCCGAGGAGCCGAGTCCCCTGCGCAACGCGGGCCACCCGCCGAGGAGCCGAGCCCGGCCGCCGAAGAGCCGCCGCGCGGCCGCCGTGGAGCGCTGCCGCCCGCCCGCCAAGGAAGTCGAGGCCGCCACGCGCCGAGGGAAGAGGGCCGGGCGGAGAGGAGGCGTCCCCGCGCGAGCTCCATGGCCGAGCGCCGCCGCTGCACGCTTGGGCTGCTGTCGCGCCCCCCACGGTGGGTGGGGAAAAGATAGAGGAGAGAGAAAGCGGTGGGGGAGGGGGAGAAAAAAAGAAGAGAGGGGGAATAGTGAATGACATATGAGACCCATGATATAGAGTGTGAGATACAGATGATGGATGAGTGCGAAAAAACTATATATTTTGGGATGACTAGAATATAATATTTTTTTAGAGAATAAATATAGAGCTCTATGAGTGCGAACAGTCTTATGGCTGGTTCGTGCGCCATTATTGTCTGCGCGCGTGACGTGACCGCGTGAAGGTGAGGGTGTGCAAGACGGGAAAAAGAAAAAAGCCGTTAAATTAAAAGAGAAAAAAAAACTAGTACACGGGCCGGACGCACCTAATAGGCCGTCCACAGAAAAAGGAGGCCTTCTTCTCTAACCCCAACGACAGGACGCAACACGACGACGACGGCCATGGCTTCGCCGGAGCTCGCCGCCGGCGACGGCAGCAGCTACGACTTCCACCTCCGCTCGCTCTCCGAGGCCTCACGGGACTCTGCTGCGGCCGCCGACCCCACCTCCGACCCCAACCTCCTCCAATCTGTAACCGCGTCTCCCTTCGATCCCTTCTCCCCCATGTCCGGTTTCTTGGATGTAGACGAGGACTCTTAGGTGTGTTGTTTCGTGTGCACCATTTTTTGTCCGCGAGAAGGTAAGGAGGGTGTGCGAGATGTGCCGGACTGCGAAGGAGGCGAAGGACGAGATGGTGGCGCGGGCGTTCCCGGTGATGGGCAAGCTATTTCAGCGATGCGCCGCTGCTCCGACGCAGGCCGTGGCCTCCACCGGCGTGCTGCTTCTAGTAAGCCGACTTTTCCTCAGTCTCGCGCTGCAGAGATGTTATCCTTAACATTTTGATGGATACAGGCTCGGATATCTGAAAATAGTGTCCTTTTGCGTAGAAATGTGCTTCTCCATTTTCAATTTTATCAAAATTTCACACTCGACGCGACTATGTAGTCTTTGGGTTTTAATCTAGTGTTAACTGTATGATTAATGTCCTTGCTTCCTGATCCACCGAACAATGGATTACTTGCATAGTTGTTGGTGGCAAATTACTTATTGTTGATTTGTTGTAAAGAGTTTGCCAAACTTATGACTAATTTAGTGTTCTCTATTTTTTACGTACCAGACCTTTCTGCAATTCTTCTTGGATTTTGGGGAGGCGGTCTTGCACGATGCTGATGGTAGCTTCAAAACCTTCTTCCGCTCTTGCTTAAGTAGGTAATGTTGTTTTCTATGTTTGACTCTTGATCTGTATACCATTGTTGGATTGCTACCACAAGCATCTAAGATACTCCACTTTTTTTCTTGTAAATAGGGAGTTTGCAGATCCTGTTGTTGCAGAGCGCACGGTTGAATTCCTTGTAACAAACAAGACAAAGATCCTTAGCTCCTTTCCCAATTTGATTCCACAGGTGCCAACACTTCAAATATTTACTTAATTGAAACTGGCAAATTCCACATGTAGCTCCTATTATTCATGTTGTTGCAGATCATTGCTTTGAAAGATATAAATCCAGCTTCCTTGTTTGTTTTATAGCTTATTTATCATTTTTTTATGAGAATGGCGGGGGAGGCCCCTACATGTATTTCTTCATAACATAAGAAAAGAAATATTTATGATACAGGAGGCCATAGGCCAAAAAGGTAGAGAAAAAACAGAAAACCCCATATTTGTATGATAAGCTACTCAACCAATCTTTTGTAAGATTCTTTATAGAATATCTCTGTCTTCTCTTCCTATTTTCCAAATTCGACTTAATCATGTTAGCACATGCCAATGCTTATGTATTCTTGTTTATACACAGTTCTATCCTTTGCTTTTAAAGCTTATTGCATCAAATGGTGAGAGGTATGTGCTCGTATTGTCATGAACTTCACATAGTTCTATCATCCATATTTCCTTTAAATGACTTGGTACTGGTAGCATAAATACTCCATAGCAATCCTGCTGAACTACCTAATTTGTTTGCTAACCTTCTAGACTGGAGAATAAGTTTTTGGAAGTACTTCCGTTAATGATGTCAGCAGGATCTTTTCTTCCTCTCTTCCTATCCCTTATGGATTTGCCAAGTAAGCCTGTTGATATTTTGCCTTCAGGACTTATTCATTTTTATATAACCCAAACAAGTTTGACTGCTAATTAGCTGATGAGTTAGGTGCACTATGGCATTATTAAATTATTGTTTCTGCTTTCATGTGATGTGCATTCCTTACAATATGTGAGATTTCTGTAATGTATAGCATACATAACTGACCTAGTCCCTGCTGCCCTTGATTTTTTATCCTGTACAGCCTTGATTGTTTATCCTGTACAGTTACTCACTTTTTATTTGTGAACATGGAGTAGGCAGTTGCCACACTATTCAGATTCTTTTGGTAAAGAACTCTTCATTTCGAGTTCCAATACTGCACATAATATGAACCAGTTGTGATTAATATTAATTGGAGACTACCAGATTTTATGGCTTGATTTAGATAAGTGTCTTTTGTCTTAATGTATTTAACATTCAACCATGCATTATTGGTTTTTGTTCAACTATAATGTATTGATTTCTACAACTTTGTTCCTCATCACTCTGAATTTTATCCAGTGTTGGTGGTGGCATTGGAAAAGGTGGAAAGAAGTTCTGGAACTCTTATTGGCAGTAGTATAGCTACAATCCAGAAGAGCGCTGCTCCTGAGGTAATCTTCAGAATGAATTGGCCTAGAAGCTATGAGTGAATTATCTAGTCCAAAACTGTTAAGAGCATTATCCTTTTCTATGGTACAGATGCTTCTTGCACTGATGGACGAGGCATATACTGGTTCTGCAATTGAAGAACCTAGTGGTAATTCAGGCTCTGATGATAGTGGTCCCCTAGACCTTGCTGACCCAATGTTCTTAGACCTTCTAAAAGATGAGAATGATGGCATTGCTGTAAGTAGTTTCTCCTATACAATAGTGTATATCCCCTCTGAATTCTTAGTTCTAGTGATATCTTCTTCTGTTTTTCCCTTTAGGCAAAACATTGGATATCCCCTACGATATCTTCAACATTACAAGCAGCATTTAACAGCCCACAATCAGATAGATTGAAACAGTCACTGGAAATGGCACCTCGCTTTCTTACTTTGTATTTCGCAACAACATTGCGGGATGTTAATGACTGTAGGTTGCATATCTTTTTTATTATTTTTTTTTCTACACATGCTAAGTGACCAACATATTGTTGATTTGACGATCTATGTTTGTTGGTTCAGCACTGTTGTGTGCTCTTATTCCAGTAGTTATGTCAAGATATGCTGCGATGTTCCCAGACAAGGTTTTCTCTTTCAAGGTAGGCAAACTTAATTTATTCTAAATTTCCTTATCTACTACTGATCCTTTTAAAGGTTTTGGAACCAAGGATATATTACTATATATCTATTTGCTTAGTCTGACATAACCGATTAATTGCATAGTTCAACAATTTATAAGCAATTGATAAACAACTTCTTAAGCCGAATTGAAGGATTCAACCATATATGTTGAATGATTGGAGCTATAGTTTTTACTAAGCTTAATAATTCTGAAAGCCACCCTAGACGATGCTTTGAATAACTAACCGATGGAGCAGCGATACTACTTTATGTCAGAATACATTGAATGGAAAAAAAATGAAAGAAGTACAAACTTAAATTTTTACCATAGTACCTGTACCTCAAATGATGGTATGCCATATGGCTTGTCTGGCTATAAACTTGGTTATTTGCCTAACATGTCCTGTGTAAGCTCAGCTTCCAATGGCATATTATAGGTTCCATGATATTATATATTGTTGCAGGTGAGGAAAAGGCTTTCAGACTTCATTTTGGCTGCATTCCAGCGGTCTCCTGACATCATTGCAGTACTGAAGGTAATGTGTGTAAATATTTAGTGATTTATTTCAAAACTCTGAACTAAAAGCCCATGTCATTGTCATGTAGCACTTTTCAGCGACAAGGAAAAGGTTCTTTGAAAGTTTCCTTTATATATAGGATTTTATAAATGGTTCTGCATGATCATTTTGAACCATTCTGCAGAAACCTATTACTGACAGACTTGGTGAGGCTCATGATAATCCTGCTAAGGCAAGTATATCTTTCAAGTTCGTACTCCTATTTTTCGAGTTTGTATTGCCACTGAAGCTACTATATCATCACCTGCTCTTCTTATCCTTCTGCTGATTATCTTAAATGGCTAATTATCTTTCTCATTGCAACTGAAAGTTGGACTGTGGCCAGTGCAGACAGAGTTAGCATTGCACTTGTGCTGGGCCATTGGTGAGCATGGAGCTGGAGGGATAGATCGCAAAGATGTAGCTCGTGAGCTATTTGAAAATTTGGAATTATTATTGTATGAAAACCTGGCAACTAGGTGAGGCCCTAGTCTACTATGTCTTCTGTCTGGATTTCCATTGCATTACACATAATTGACTTCTTTCATATATTTGTTGTCAAGCCGTGTGGTATTAAACCAGGAGCCAGGATCTGATTCCATGGGTGCATCATCTAGAAAGTCATCCCAAGCCAGGCTTCTCTGCTTTGTGGTGACTGCCATTGCAAAACTAGCAACATGCCATAGCGAGTTGCTTCCGAGAGCACGCGTGTCATTGGGTAAGGTACTGGCTCTTGATCCTTGCTGTGTAAGATAAATGATCAGTGCATCCATCACAGAGATCTTAATTGCTTCATTTCCTGCAGGTCGCTCGTTCCCCAACCTCAGACAGGAGAGTCTGCCAACGGGCCTGTGACTATTTAGGGCTCATGAATGAACCAGCCATCTGCTTATCTGTACTGGGACCGTCCACTGCCCAAGGAAATGGTCCTGGTATTGTGAATTGGAGTGAAGGAGGAACAAAGATGGTAGCTCACGTTCCTTTTTACCTTTTAGCTGAGCAAAAAGGTAAAAATTCTGCAAGCACTTCTTTAGTTAAATGTAGAATAAGCATCCTTTCATGTTCTTTAAAAGAACTATATATGCTTACAATCTGAGCACAGCGATATGAAACTTGTGCATTTTAACTGAGGTACTAAAACTAAAGTGTCATAGCATCAAGGGAAGACACTGTCTAAACAAACTTGCTGTTTGCTTATGTAAAATATTTTCATGGTATGCTTTACGTAATATTATATTATAGAGAAAATGCCAAAGTTACACCTGAATTCAACATGTATTGCAGGTCCACCGTTTCATGATTTTTCATTTACCGACCTCCTCCCAACAGAATGAAGAAAATATCTTCACGAATGCATCGGTTCAGGCATGATTTCTCTAGCGATGCCATGTGCATATTTAGCGACCTTATTCTGTCATCATAGCATGCTGAAGATCCAAGTTCCTTTTCAAGAAAAAGAGCTGGTCTGAACATCCAGTTTTGTTTCTCGAGCAGAATGCTTGTAGGAGTCCTGTACTTCACATGGTTGACCATTTCAGAGACACTCAGATGCACTCGGGTTTGTACATGGAATGAATGATATTGCATCTTCTTAGATGAGGACCGGACTAGTGTTGGTAGAATCGATGATCCTACAACGACTGCGGAGGGCGTAGGGGTAGGAGACCGGTGGCCGGGGCCTGAACCCCCGGCATCGAGTGGGTGCCGTGAGGGCGTGCGTGAGGGAGAGGAGAGGGACGCAGGGGAAAAGCCCAGCAACAATACTGAATTGTTGCTTTGCCTAACTTTCTTTCACGGACATTACAGATTCTTATTTCCCTCATCACTCAACTCGCACCACTCGACTAAGTCCTTATCTAAGAATAGTAAATACTTTCACGGCTGGGAAACACTTGAAAGGGTCTAGAGGCGCATGCCAGCATGCAATGGCCAGGAAGCAGTCACAGCACTTAGCCACGGACAGTCACAGCACATAACAAGTGTCATAAATTTACATCTGACTTTTAAAGTGCGTCCTAAGGAGCTGTTTTGTATGAAATATACATGCTCAGATGTGATACCTGGTGACGAAATCTCAGACATTGAAATGGTACGGCCAATAAGGAATGCAGCCATCTTCCCCAGGATCGATGCATGGCTTATTCTAACGAGAAACAGAAGGTCGAAAGCAGGAATAGTATTGAGAGTGGCGTTCCATGGCCATATCAACAACAACAACATAGTCTTTTGTCCCAAGCAAGTGGGGGTAGGCTAGAGATGAAACCCAAAAGAGACGAGAAACAGGAAGACACATAAAGGGACATAAAAGGCACAAGACAAAAAGAGGTCACGGTTCAGGCACGTTGATTGCCAATCTCCAAGCGCTCCTGTCCATAGCTAAATCCTTGGAGATATTTCACTCCTTAAGATCTCTCTTAACGGACTCGTCCCAAGTTAGTTTAGGTCGACCTCTACCGCTCTTTACATTATCGGCCCGCTTTAGAACTCCACTACGCACCGGCGTCTCAGGAGGCCTCCGTTGAACATGTCCAAACCATCTCAACCGATGTTGAATCAATTTCTCCTCAATTGGTGCCACCCAATCCTATCCCGAATATCGTCGTTCTAGACTCTATCCCTCCTTGTGTGCCCACAACACCAACGCAACATACACATCTCTGCTACACTCAATTGCTGGACATGTCGCCTTTTTGTAGGCCAACACTCAACACCGTATAACATCGCCGGACGAATCGCCGTCCTATATAACTTACCTTTCAGCTTCTGAGGCACCCTTTTGTCACAGAGAACGCCAGAAGCTTGACGCCATTTCAACCAGCCGGCTAAAATTCTATGCCTAACATCTTCATCAATGTCTCCATCCTTTTGTAGCATCGACCCTAAATACCGAAAAGTATCCTTCTTGGCCACCACTTGCCTATCGAGGCTAACGTCTCCCTCCTCGTGCCTAGTCGCGCTGAAATCGCACCTCATGTACTCGGTCTTAGTCCTACTAAGTCTGAACCTTTTCGACTCTAACGTGTGCCTCTATAGTTCTAACTTCCTATTAACCCCCGCCCTACTGTCGTCAACTAGCACCACATCATCAGCAAAGAGCATACACCAAGGGATATCACCTTGTATGTCCCTTATGACCTCATCCATCACCAAAGCAAATAAATAAAGGCTCAAAGCTGATCCCTGATGTAGTCCTATTTTAATTGGAAAGTCACTGGTGTCGCCATCACATGTTCGGACAAACGTCACCACATCCCTGTACATATCCTTGATGAGGGTAATGTACTTAGTTGGGACTTTGTGCTTTTCCAAAGCCCACCACATGACATTTCTCGGTACTTTGTCATATGTCTTCTCGAGGTCAATAAAGACCATGTGCAAGTCCTTCTGCTCCCTATATCTCTACATCAATTGTCGTAATAAAAAAATCGCCTCCATGGTCGACCTACCAGACATGAACCCAAACTGATTTTAGGTCACATGTGTCACTCTCCTTAGGCGATGCTCGATAACCCTCTCCCAGAGTCTGAGGCCATATCACTATAACTAAATTAATTGAGAACTTAAAAGCTGCAAAATAGCAACGAAGACATTCAACAACAATGCAAGTATGCAACCACGTTACACAGGCACGTTTGGTACTGAAATGGGAAATGGTGGCTAGACATAAGAAGCATTGCAGAAGTATAAAACCTAAGGGAAACAAATCTCTATTTGGGGAATCCAAGATACTGGACAAGTCTGAACAACTGCAGCAACAGCACAAATTACATGCTAAATTACGGTTTTGTACTCCACAAGAGAAGAAAAAGAAGCCTAAATTCAGAGGTAGCAGCATCCGAGAGGCCAACATGAAGAGGAAGTCAATACCCGAACCAACTACCCTTGCGTAGTGGTGACTCATTTTCTTCAGCGACTGAAATATTTCTTGGAATAATACCCAGAAATTCTGGGGAAACTAGGCGAAAAATAACCCAAACTATGAGCACCACATGGCAAGGAGAGTCTGAGGTGCGTTCTTGACTTCCCACTGATGAAAGCTCTAAAATTTGCTGCTCCTGCAAAGGCATTGATGATCAGATTTCATCAGTATTCAGACTAAAGAATAAGATGAAATCTTGCAAATTATGACCTTGATGTGATTTGGTTTTATGCATACCTTCAATGCAAAGGATAAGAACACAGTTTGATTCAACGAAGCTACTGCTGGGGATTGCTCTCGCCAGAGACCGCCGCCTTGATGCGCTCCACGGTGCAGGCGATGAGGCTGTTCACTGTCGCCACCGACCCCAGGGAGAGCTTGGCAGTGGGGACGGAGTCGACCAGTATCTGGAACGCCACCGTCAGGAGCGATCCGCCTGAGCCGACGCCGCCATCGCCTTGCATGTTGCTGCCAGCCGGGCCGTCGGGCAGGATGGCAAAGCCAGAGGGCAGGAGCGCCACATAGTCAGGATCGCCACCGTTGAGGACCACGTTCATGGCCACCACGTCCACCGGGGCATAGATGACGTAGGAGCCTGAGGCGTCAGTGCAGCTCTCTTGCAGGATCAGCATGTTGCTTTGGTTCGAGTTGGTGCTCTGGGACGTCTCATCAGCAAACACAGTCAACATGTTAGAAGGCAAGCGTTATCGCATGCATCGATGAATGAAAAGCCAAACTCATTGTGCTTACATTGACACGAAGAAGCGAAACGCAGTTGCCATGGTCGCGGCCATTGGCGATGTGAGCCATTTCTTGAACAACGCCGCCATTGGAGAGAATGTCCCACTGTAAAAAAGAAAAAGAAATGCGGTTCACACAGTGTTCTCGAATTTGTTCATGATGAATTTGTTAGGTATGTGTGTGTGCGCGCGCGTGCCTCGCTGCGAGAGCTTTCGTCACGGAGGAAGTCGAAGACACGCTTGGGCGGGACGGGCAGCCAGAAAGAGGTGGCAGCATTGAGGACTATGCCCGGCGGCCTGCCAGGGTCGTCGACGCTCTTCCTGGTCATGACACGGACGTCCTCAGCACCACTGCCGGACAGTGTTGTCCACTGGTGCGCAGCTGAGGCCGTCACGCCACCGCAGAAGCTCATCACCATCCTCTCAGCCAGCTTCAGCATGCTCTTCCTCCCCTCCGTGCTAGTGATCACTGCAGCAAATGATTTGTTTCATAAGGATATGAACATTTTAGGGGGATTCAATTGAACAGAGAGAGCATATATATGGTGTGCTGCGATGCATGGTACAGATTATATAGAGCTTTACCACCGATGTCACTGGTTGGAATGTTGCTGGCCATGACACTGGCAAGGCGTTCACACTGGCGATCCAGCGTTCCAACCCACCGGCGTGCACCGAAGGCGAGCCCAGAGTTCACCAGCAGTTTGTAGATGCTGTGCACCGACCTGTCGTCCACCTCGACGTGCTCCACCCAGGTCACCTGACACACAGTGCAATGTACTACAAATATCAGTTTTTTTTAGATAAAATACAGTACACATCTCACGACTTGTCTCTGAACCTTCAGCTACTGAGAATATCTGAAAACTGGAAAAATCAATCATGTACAGACCACAGACCTTTGAGTAGCCATTGGGCATTTCCTGGATCAGACATCCTGACGGCCGGCGCCGGCACTTGAGGACTGAGCTGGGGCGCAGGCTGTCCAGCGAGACGTCGACGACGACCCATGATCCATCAGCGTTCTGCTTGCAGTATCTCACGAAATAGCTTTCCCTGGTCGGCACCAGTGGGGAAGGCACCTGAAACTCAACCGACATCTGCAAAATGCCCAACATGGGACATGTCTAGCTTCAGCAATCAACAGATGACATCAAACTACCTATGCATCCAAAATTTCAGAACACGCACCACTTGCAATGCACCATTGTAGTTCTCAGCCACGCCAGTGGATAGCACCTCCAGCGTCGCGGCTCTCGACACGATGCTCGAGAACACCGTCGCATACTGATTCTGCTCATAGAGAAATTGAATAATTGAAATTCAGAAGTTCAGAGCCAGCAATCAGATCAAATATCCTGAAGTTTTATCACAAGAACGATGAAAGGAAAAGATTGTACTCTTTCCACATCGATCACACGTACATACCACGTCCATGAGGATCTCGACGAGGTTGGCATGGGTCATGATGACGACGGAGCTGTCGCGCGATGCCTCCGACTTGAACCCATACTGCTTTAGGCCAAGCCCGCCAGGGAACATGCGCATATACTCCTCCTCGTTCAGCGTCTCAGCAGATCCATCGAGCCCCGGCGCATTCCACAGCGGCTCGTCCAGCTGCGCCATCCGAACCAGCTCCTCCATGGCCGTGACAGCCAGCTCCACAATCATAGGCTTGTCAGCGTCAGACTGCAGTGCACCCCTCAGCAGGTCCCCACCAGCAGCGACACCACCGCCGAAGATGTCAGCGGCAGCACCATACGCAGCAGCACCCCCCACGGCGCAGCCGATGTCCAGCGGCGACAGGCGTGCGCCTGCGAGCGGGCTGGACAGCACGGGGAAGGACACCATGGGCTTGCCCACGTATTTGGCGGCGATGGTGGAGATCCTGTCGATCTCCTCCCGGAGGCGCGCGTTCTCGACGCGGAGGTGGTGCTCGTCGAAGGACATCTCGCCGAGCGCCGCAGGCCCACCGCAGTTTGGGCAGGACGCGCTGCTGAGGGCCTCCTTGTACCTCATGTTCTCGGCACGCAGCTTCTCGTTCTCCGCCCTCAGCTGCGAGTTCTCCTGCCGCTCGTGCTGGTTCTGCAAGTCGATCCACACGCCATGGATCACGGTAAGCTCGCGGTCCATGATGGAGCGTCTCTACTACTGCACGGATATTAGCTGTTTGTTGCCCACTACACTAACTAATATATAAACCATGCATTAAGTGCAATAGCAATGCTTGGTAATCGGCAGCTGCTGGTGATGAGTCGGACTACTGCTGTAAACGTCTGCCTTGCCAGGTAGGAGTAGGCGTCAGCAGCAGCAGCCAGTAGGAGGAAGACATGCACGCATGATGCATGGGGTGGGGTTTGACCATGGCTGGTGCCAGCCACGGCCTGGCAGGGCTGCGGCAGCACATTTGGCAGCGCGCATGTGGCCAAGCTTTGTCCAGTTATACTGTTATAGTAATAGGCCATGAATGCTGCCTGCCAGACGCTAGGTCAGAGGCTTAAATGAAGTAGTTGTGAGACGACGCTCGCGCGCGCCTGCCTTGCAGTTGAACGCAGCCCCAAAATTTCAAGATCAAAACGCAGAGATCAGAGAGTGAGATTAGTCAAGATCATCACCTTCATTTGCGTGCGCTTGTTCTGGAACCAGAACTTGACCTGGAGGGGCTCCAGCCCCAGCTCCCGGCTCAGCTCCTTGCGCTGCTTGTCGTCCGGGTGCGGGCATTCCTTGAAGAAACTGGTCAATCAATTTCAGATGAAAAGATGAGCATCCTGTGAGTGACGACGAATTAACTAATGTTTCTAGAGAAAATTTGGAAAAGAATAAAAATAGCAAGAGAAAGGAAGTTCAGTGTGAAGTGTGAACGCCGCCAAGGTCCTACTTCTTGAATGCTATGTTTGTTTTTTTGGTTTTGCTTCGAGAAGGAGAGCTAAAAGAACAAAAACCGTTTGCATGGGGTCAACGAATACTACAATACTTCGTGAAGGAGACCAAGAACTCAATTTGACTTGTGCGTAAGCTTACATCAGTCTCAGCTCAGTGAATGCTCTAGTAACCGAACTGATGACCAGCTTGTCCTCTCTCTCCTTATTAAATTCAGTAAACCAACAACATTTTATGCGTATCTCTTTTTGTAAACTAAGGCCTCGTTTAGATGCCCGATTCGGACACCGAATTGCTACAGTGCGCAATAAATGTGCAATGTAG
This sequence comes from Saccharum hybrid cultivar R570, assembly GCA_038087645.1. NCBI lineage: Eukaryota > Viridiplantae > Streptophyta > Magnoliopsida > Poales > Poaceae > Saccharum > Saccharum hybrid cultivar. The sequence continues at coordinate 10,111,634 of JAQSUU010000529.1, forward strand.
CAATTTTGTTTTTATGTGGTAAAAATTGTCTAATTTTTGGCTAATTAGGCTCAAAATGTTCGTCTCGCAAAGTACAACAAAACTGTACAATTAGTTTTTGATTTCATCTACATTTAGTACTCCATACATATGCCGACATTTCGATGTGATGAGAAATCTTCTTTTTGCATAGTGAAATTTGAACGTGAATTTAGGTATCTAAACAATGCCTAAACATTGACAGGCAAAAGTCAATGCAAAATTATTAATCACCAAGACATCCGAGAACAATCTACGAACAATTAATGAGGAAAAGAGAACAAATTAACTAGTAGAAAAGCAAGTAGAGCACGAGTGTCATTACGTACGCTTCCATCTCCTGGATCTGATGCTGGTTGTGGCGGTGGTAGCGCTTCTTCTTGCTGGGACGCTGGTTGGGGTCCTGGTCGTCCACGGAGACGCCGTCCACGTTCTCGCTGCCGGACTTGCTCTCGAACTCGTCGCCCAGCGGGTCGGACCCCCGGCCGCCGCCGCGCCCCATGTTGTCGCCGCTCTCCGCCGTCGTCGCCGGGATCTGGTCCAGCAGGTGCTGCTGCTGCAGCGCCTGCTGGAGCTGGAGCTGCTGTTGGCTGTCCAGCAGGTTCGGCTGCAAGCAATTAAGGAAGGGGAAACAGCTCAACATCAGCCTGTTTCGTTTGTACCGTTGCACAAACGAGTTGAAATTAATATAAGCAATTAAGTGCCGGAGATCGACGACTGGGACGTTTGCCTGTTGAGGCATATATGTTCTGTGCGTTTCATCGCTCGTCGCCATTAATTTGTAGCTGGACTGGACATGGGGGAAAAGTTCAAGGGACGACGACAAGATAGAATCGAAAATATTTAGTGCAAGAGCAAAAAGAAAATTTTCAAGAGAATGTACTGACGGAGCCAAGTAATTTAGGGACGAAATGGAAGGGTCGCTCCAAGGTATAAATCGGGAAGGAAGTCACTTTTTTGGGGGGTTCGTTGGGTACACATGTATGACTGGAGGAGATGTGAAAGCAAGCTAGGAAGAAGAAAGAAAAGGTAGGTTTCTTGTCCCAAGGGCCACAAGAGAGACCCAAAGAGCTGGAAGAAGCTAGCAACGCAACTACTAACAACCTACTTGTTGATCTGTGTGTGTGAATTGTGACCAGCAGGAATCGAAGCCTTCCCTCTTGCCAAGCTGATGGCCCATTCATCTGTCCCCTTATATAGGAGCAAGTCTTAAAAAAAATGGGGCTCATGCACTCTGATGACCTAATCTATGTGTGAACAGCAGCCAAAGTACTGGACATAGATACACCTCCCTCTCTGTCTTCTCTCTCTCCGGAGACTTATCAGTTTCCAAGCAAAAAGCTAATCCTTGCAGGATCTCAGTACATGCTACTGCAGACATAACCCTTCTGTTTACTTCTCGTATCCCTAGTACTGATGAGACTGAGACCTCAAATCAAACAAAAGAAAATTTTACCCCGAGCAAGAAAGAGAACAAAAAAACTAAGAACAACAAGTTCTGATTTTTCCAAAGAAAAAGAGAGAAGCTAAAAGGCTCGCCCTTTTGATCTCAGAAACCCCAAAGAAAGACAGAAAACTGAGATTACCTGGCCGAGCGAGAGTGCCGACGAGGACCCGTACGCCGCGGCGCTGTTCCGGACGATCATCGGCGGCATGTGCCTCGCCGGGATCATCATTTCTCCTCTCACGACCTCTCAAACCCTGATTCTTATTGCCGCCTCACTAGCTCCTTTCCATTTCTTCAGTGGCACATGCGTATCCCTCACAGTCACAGCCAACGAACAGGCAGCGCCAATCCTATTCCTATATGGAGATATATATACCTTGCCTGCCAAGTAACAGCACGACCAGCAACAGATCTAGCGACAAGGTAGCCCAGAGAAGCTTCGCTGCGAGCTGACTGGCAGTGAGATCTAGCAGAAGAACTATATATGTTTGTGTGCCTTTGCAAAAATAGAACTCTGATCGATCTCTGCCTGCAGCTCTCAAGATCGATGTGATGCAGCAGAACTTTGCAAGCTCAGAAGGGTAGCTAGCAGGAGGTGTGTGGCGAGAGGGAGGAGACCTTGAGAAGCTAAGCGGCGTCCATGGAAGGGGAGAGGAGGGGAGGAGGAAGAGGAAGAGGAGAAGAGAAAGGGGAACGGACGGAGGTGGAAGAGAATGTGGAGAAGAGAGGAGGAGTTATTGCGGACGAGTGTTGAGGTGGTGCAATCCGCATTTATTGAGAGGGCGTATCGTAATTGCTAGCAGAGAGAGAGAGACGGGTGCATGATTTTCAATTTTTATTATTTCTATTTCTACAATATGGGGTCCTGTTTGGTTGAAGAATGTTAAAGTTTAACTCTCATCACATCAATGTTACGGTAAATGTATGAAGTACTAAATATAGACTAATTGGATGCATGTCGGCACAGATTAGGAGTAATTTACGAGATGAATCTATTAAGCTTAATTAGTCCAAAATTGAAAACTTTTTATCAAATAAGACGAAAATGCTACAGTATTTGTTAAACTTTAACACCTCTAACTAAACAGGCCCTTAGTATAGTATACAAGGAGAAACATGTACAATATGTCATGTGTTTTGGATTTAGGCCCGTTTGGTTTGAGTATGTTAAAGTTTAACTCTCATCACATCAATGTTCCCTCAAATACATGAAGTACCAAATGTAGACTAATTGCATGCATGTCGACACAGATTAGGAGTAATTTACGAGACGAATCTATTAAGCCTAATTAGTTCAAGATTGGAAACTTTTTTGTCAAATAAGACGAAAGTGCTATAATGTTTGTTAAACTTTAACTCCTCCGACCAAACACCCCCACGCCGTCATATGTAGTTTTTTTTGGCAAAGAATGTGAAATGAACGTTCATGTATCTCCATGTCATATATATTTATTTTCGAGCTATGTATACTAGTCAATAGTCATGAAGGAGAGAGGAGAAAATTAAAGGCAGAAAGCCTTGATGATCATGCATTTCCATGTAGAGATAGGCATATTATATCATTTAGTACTGTCACTCGAATAAAAAAATACCAATTAATATCAGTCTATTTTTCAATTGTCTTAGTCGGGTCTACAATATACTCCCTCTATCCCTGAATAAATAAATTTCTGAAGTTGTTTTACTTCAAACATTTTAAACTTTGACCATATTTTTAGAAAAAAAAACATCAAGATTTACGATATCGAACTAATATTATTATATGTATCATAAAATATATTTTTTATAATATACTTATTTTATGTTATAGATATTGTTACTCTTTTTATAATAAAGTTAGTTAAATTTAAAAAGTTTGACTAGCATGGATTATATGAATTGATTTATTTGGGACGAAGAGAGTACTTTGGCTGTACTTGTACGTTTCTGGATGAATAATACGCAGTTGACAAATGTTTAAGATTAGATAACCGGCGTAATTACTGAGTGATGGAGAGAGGAAGGTTCCAGCTAGCCATGGATATACATAGCGTCTGTTCAGTTCTAGCCAAAGGATAAGAGCCATGTTAACACAGCATTGTTCTTGTTCCGGCGTGTTGCTGACTGACTAGTGACTACTCGTTTAGTTCGCGAATATTTTTAGAAAATGGTACTGTAGTACTTTTGTTGTTATTTGATAATTAGTGTCTAATCATGGTATAATTAGGTTTAAAAGATTCGTCTTGTGAATTTCGTCTAAACTATATAATTAGTTTTATTTTTTATCTATATTTAATGCTTCATGCATGTGTCCAAAGATTCGATGTGACGGAGAATCTTAAAAAAATTTGCAAAATTTTGGGAACTAAACATGCCCCCGGTGGGACTTGGGATTTGAATTTGCTGTGTAATTAATGTCTGGCTCGAAATATGCATGGGATAGAGATATACTCCTATGCTGCTTGAAAATAAACATTTAAACTTGCTAGGAGAAATGGGTCATGTGATTACATGCTGTACAAGGAATTTCAACGATCGAGTCAAACCTCTGGATGGATGGATGTACTATTGACGTGTAGCAGTAATTTATGGCGCCAGGAAATAAGTTAAAACTAAAGAAATGGATGTTTTAACAAGAACTCAAAAAAGGCTTCAAAAATTCCCATTGCAATACTCCCTCTGTCTCTAAACATTTGTCGCTACGATTTACGTGCCGATAACTTTAACTCGATTTATAAAAAATACGTGTAATATTTTTATCCCCAAATAAATTTATTAAAAAAATTAGATTCAAATATTTATCCAATGATACTAGTTATGTATCATTAATATTAATATTTTTATATATATATGTAGTCAAAGATTTTTCTCAGAAAGCTAAAACGACACACATTTAGAGACGCAGTGAGTATATACAACAGACGGCCGGCCAGATGAATCCGTGCAGGTGATCGAATTTTAATTTGGCGGGGGGTTTCTCTCTCTTTTTTTTAAAAAAAAAGTTCTGAATTTCCAGAAGAACGGGCGAAGAGATCGATGCATGCTTGCTTCGGCTTCCCTCTGCTGCGGAGTGCATGCAGTACTGGAATAGTACTGTTTTCATGCCTCGACACGGCTTGTTGGGTCAGTTTAGATGCAAAAAAATTTTACAAAAAACAGTAGATTTTCTGTCACGTCTAATCTTTGGATATATGCATGAAGCATTAAATATAGATAAAAAATAAAACTAATTACACAGTTTAGACGAAATGGACGAGACGAATCTTTTAAGCCTAATTAGACCATGATTGGACACTAATTGTCAAATAACAACGAAAGAGCTACAGTTATATTTTGCCAAAATTTTTGCCAACTAAACAAGGCCTTGGCCTGCGTGTGGGTCCCATCTTTTGCATAGGAAACACAGCTTTTTCCTGCTCAGAAATTAATAAAGTAATGAAAAAAAGATTACTAGTAGAGGAAATGTGAGTATGTAGAGGAAGTGATAATCAAAATCTACATTGCAATCGGCAATCTTGCATTATCGATCTTGGCCAGATATAAACTTGCATGCGTTCAATGTGGTAATGTCCGCGCAACTTGACTTCCGTAAAAATAAACTAAAATAAAAGCAAATAAAAATGAACTTTAAACATGTATTTTGCATTTGCATGACAACATGCATGACTCGACCACTGGCAAAGTAAAATAGTAAATGGCGGTGTAGCTGGAGTAATTTCTCAAATACACCTATTTTGTCACGTAATGCCTCATCACGGTTCACCTATTTAAATAACGTGCCATATATTGGAGTGTATCTTTTAACGAAATTCTATTGCGCTAGCAGCCTTGTACCGTTGTACGTGCTGCTGGCTCATGACGTAGTACGTGTACATACAATTTCAGTGAACCCACACCTACACTCTAGGACACAACTCAAGCTCTGGGAGAGAAACACATATTCAAGTTTTGTAACGTTGTCAAAAGTCCAAACAAACAATTCCACCAAAATATAACAAGGTACGGTGGGCATGCACGTCCATCATCAATATGTGTTCATTTGGAGTAGTATTACCTTCATTTTTGTCACTAGCGATCTATCTATATCCATCTTTCCTTCCTTCCTCTTCCTCTGGCGGCCTGGCGGTGTTGCCATCCTCAACTCGTTTGTCTTTTTCGCACGAACCGAATCGACGATCCGTCGTCCATCCTACTCCTATGTATGTACACCTGCAAACCGTGTGTGAACAAATCCCAATGTCAAACTTAATCTTGGTCCATTGTTGCACTGTTGCCCTGCTGGTTTGTTGTTGACCGGCTGTGCATCAAGCATCGTCCTCTTGTGTTTTTGCACTTTGGCTGTGTTTAGTTACCTGAAAAAAGCACTATACAAAAAAAATCCCCGTCACATCAAACTTGCGATACATGTATGGAGTACTAAATGTAGATGAAATAAAAAACTAATTGTACAGCTTGGTTGTACTTTGCGAGACAAACGTTTTGAACCTAATTAGTCAACGGTTGGACGCTATTTGCCAAATAAAACCAAAACGTGCTACAGTACACTTTTCACCCTTTTCAGGGCAACTAAACATAACCTTTCTGTTTTACTGTATTTCTTTGGGAAAATTGCAACAAAAAATTCATATGGCTCTATTCGTTTTGCTGAAAAGTCATGGCTGAAAGTACTGTTCGCTGATTTGTTATGAGAGAAAAACATTGTTCGTTGGCTGAAAAAGTACGGCTGATAAGCCAAGCGAACAGAGCGATAATTTATAGTGTTTGGTTTGACAAATCAGGTAGTCCATCATCTTTCCACACTCCTTTCTATGTTATTTAGCTTTGTGGAATACAATAAGCTGATCCACCCTCACTAAGTTTATGAGATAGATGATGAATCACCTCATTAGGGCGCCTCCAGCGTCAGAGTCGAACTGTGAAATCGAACAAAAGCAAAGTTCGGTCTCTAGTGTGTGCGTCGATTCCTGCGTCCGAATGGTACTAAAAAAGGGTTTTTTTATCTAAGCCATTACAATTTTCTGGAGTTGGAGAAATGACATTACAATTCGGGTATTAGGAAACATGTCATTACAATTCTCGATCTACATGCTGCTCGCCATTTTCGACGTATCCCAGCAACTTGGGCCCATTGTCAGGTCAAGTATACGTATAGGGGAAGGCATACATGAGTTGATGGACATCGATGCCCTGCTTGCATGTTACAAGCCATCGATGCAGCCCTCCCTCCCGTTCAGTCCGTCCCCCACCCATGCTCCTCTCCGTCTTCCTCTTCCTCTGTTTCCTCTAAACCCTAACCCTAGACTGTAGCAGCCGCTGGAGACCTGTGGAGCTGCGACGACGACCTACGGAGCTGTGACGGAGAGCTGCGGAGGTGCAACGGTGGTGGCAACGGCTGGTGGTGTCACGTCTGTGGCCGGCACATCCACCAGAGGAGATGTAGGATCCATGAAGTTGACGGACGGGGTCTTCTTGCATCTGCGCCGTAGTGCTGCGGCGGAGATGGAGGACTGCAATAGCAGGTAATGTGTGTGCATCCCCTGTTATCTATTTGAGCATGTAGTGTAGTTGACTTGTGCTTGCCTATTTACACTTCGATTTGGGGCTGGATTTGATTGTTGGTAGGAATGGTATGTTCGCGGTAGAGATTAAAGTCCACGGTTTCGCTACAAAAGACTCAGATGGTAGGAAATCATACACCAAAGGCACTGTGATTAAGTGGGACTGCCCACTTGAGTCTTTAACGCTTGAACTGTTGCTGTCAAGTATTGCAAATGAATTGAATGTGCCCTCTAACCAGTTACCCACAGTGTGGTTCTTTGATAAAAGACTACGTGAGGATGTCAGATTAATTAGTGAGATTCAGATGGTTGATGTCTTTGAGATGTACAAGGAAGAGATGGGTTGTCAGCTTATAGTGGGATTGTTTGATGATGATGCTGAGTTTGATGACCTGCAACCTTTATGTGCAATTCCTGCTGATGTTAGATTTGAGATACCCAACAATGATTTTTCCATTGTCGATGAACCAAATAGTGCTGCTAACAATTGAGAGGCTCCTGAACCTAGTATTGCTGCTGCTAACAATCTAGAGGCAGCTATTGATTTAGAGCCGGAACAAGGTGATGATGTTGATGTAGAGCCTGAGAGGGAGCCTGATATCTTTAATAATCCTGAAAAATATGTTGGAGTTGATGTTGAACAAATTTATATTTCAGTTCCACCTGCTAATGCACAGCCAGCTAACAATGCATATGATTCTGCTGATGCTCACCCATCTGATGAAAATGCTTTTGCTGTTGATGATGAAGTTGATGACGCAGACCCTCTTGAGGTGCATGTACTCCATGATCCTGACAATCCAAACATAGTGCTGGGGGCACTGTTTCCTGATATTATTGCATTCAGAAAAGCTATTACACACCATGCTGTGAAGACTGGTTTTGAGTTGGCTGGGCGCAAAACAGACAAGACCAGGTTCTTAGCGCGTTGTGCTGCCAGGGGTTATCCTTGGCGCATACATGCATCGGCAATTTATGATAAAAAGACAGTAAAGGTAATATGTTGTGACCTATTTTTGACCTTTCTCTGACATGTTTTAACCTATTTTTGACCCGTTTGTGGACTGTTTTTCATGTTTTTGCAGATAAAAAAGCTTCATGCAGAGCACAATTGTCCTACCACCAAACTTAGAGAGGGAAAGATGGCAGGTCAGGGCCGGTGTGCAGACAGGATAGCTGATTGGGTGAAAAAGAATCTAAATAAAGGCCCAAAGGATGCAAAGGAGAAATTGGAGGGTGACTATGGAATAAAGTTGAAGTACTCCAAAGCTTGGTCAGGTTTGCAGGTTGCTCTCGATCAGATTCATGGGTCTTATGAGGAAAGTTTTCAACTTCTATTCAATTGGGCTGTACAAATTGAAATAAGTTCTCCTGGTAGCATTATAAAAATAAAGTTAGAAAAAGTAGGTGAACAGAATAGGTTGAAAAGGATATTTGTTGCCTTGAAGCCATGCATTGATGGGTTCTTAGCTGGTTACAGATCATTTATTGGTTTAGATGCTTCTAGTCTAAATGAAAAGTACCTTGGACAGTTGGTTTCCGCTACTGGGGTTGATGGACATAATTGGTTATACCATATTGCTTATGGTGTTTTTGACACAGAGACTGAAGATAACTGAAAGTGGTTCATCCAGAATTTGCACGGAGCAGTGGGGGACCCTCTAGGATTAGTGATATGTTCAGATGCTTGTAAAGGACTAGAAAAGGATGTGGGGGCTGTCTTCCCACAGGCTGAGAATAGAGAGTGCATGAGACACTTATACCAAAACTTCATGAAGCACTACTCAGGTGATGTGTTCACTGACCATCTGTATCCTGCTGCAAGGAGCTATACAGAAGGCTTGTTCAGGTGGCACATGAAGAAAATTTTTGAGTTTGCTCCTGATGCAATTCAGTACCTTGAGGAACATCATTCTAGGATTTGGTACAGATGTGCCTTCTCAGAGCTTAGCAAGTGTGATTACCTAACTAACAATGTGTCAGAGAGTTTCAATGCACAGATTAAAAAGCTGAAGGGACTTCACCTCCATGAGTTGGTTGACAAGCTGAGAGAGCTCATAATGGAGAAGAGGTACATTAGGAAGAAGATTGCAAGGCAGTGGGAGGATGGCATCCTCCCAGGTGTACTCAAGGATCTCAATGCCATTAGCAAACATTTGAAAATAGTCAAGGTTACAGCCTGTGATGATGGCATTGTAGAGGTCACAATATTAGATGACTGGAACAACCAGAAAAGGCACACAATGGATCTTGAAAACCACAAGTGTTCCTGCAGGGAATGGCAAATAACTGGTAAGCCTTGCAAGCATGCCCTGGCATGAATTTGCTCTAATAGAGGAGTCCAAATATCTGACTATATCCATGAGTATTACTCTGTTGCAAAGTTTAGAGCTGCACATGAACAGAGAGTGGAACCTATGCCAGACAGGTCCTAGTGGCCTCATTTTGAGCTGGGATTTAAAGTTTTCCCACCGTTACTTGGAAGAAGACTAGGCAGGCCTAAAGTGATAAGGATAAGAGGTTGCTTGGGAAAAAAAACAGTACAAAGAAGAAAGTAAAATGTCACATGTGTGGAGGATTTGGACACTTCGCCAAGACATGCAAGGAACCTGAGATGGGACCTGATGGTGAGACTGCTGCTGCACTGAATAAAAAGTAAGACTTGTACTGTTTTCATTTTGTATGTGTCAACTAAACAGTGGTATCAAAAATAATTTGTTTGAACTAATGGTGCAGGAAGAGGCCGGCTGAAGAAGAAGCTGGACCATCTCAAGTGAAGAAGAAGAAGAAGTCAACTTCAGCTAAGAACAAGAAGACAACTAAGAAGAAGAAGACACCAGTCAAGAAAAAACTGATGAAAAATGCTGCAGCTCCACCTGCAAAGGTTGTTAAAAGTCTGACAGATATGCTGAATAATGGGCAGTAATCCACCTGCAGCTTATTTTGTGAACTTGGATGTATTTTGTGACTTAGGAGTCTTTAATGTAAATGGCCTTTGTGGCCTGTCACCTTAGTGTATTTGAAGCTGCAGCTTAATTTGCGAACTTGGTTGTGTGAATGGCCTATATGGCCTTTGGACCTGAACCTGCTGTAATGGCCTAAGTGGCATTTGAACCTGATCTGCAATGGCCTAAGTGGCATTTGAACCTGAACCTGAGAACTTGGTTGTCTGAATGAAATGGCAGATTTGGTCTTATTTTCTTATCTTCACTTGTGATGGCCTAAATGGCATATATTTCTGAAATATTCTTATTCCCTTAAGTTGTGTTGCATTTCGACTTGGCATTGAGATATACATACAGCCATTTGGGTCATACATTTAAGCTTGGTCTATAATTATGGAAACAGACAACATATATTTGGGCTGTGTGGCAATCCATGGTGGTACCGATCAAGAACTATGACTGATATGCCCTGTGGAGAGGGTACAGATGAGTGGTACCTAACTGAAGGCAAACAGGGTCCGGAGGAGATGCAGATCCACTACTTCGACATTGGAAAAAGGAATGGGCCTCATCAAATTTAACAGCAAACAAGAGTACGAGTCAAGCAGTAAACTACTCAAAGGATGTGCATACACATCTTGAAGCCCTTTTCTTCACATTCAAAGGGATCGGTTTTACACAAATCATGGACATGATTAATATGCACAAACTTGTGGCCACATCCCTTAGTACAATCTGGTCACCAGCTCCATCCACCACACACACATGTACAATATGGTCACTTCCACATACCATTGACAACCATGCCAATCAAAACACCTACAAATCCTACAAAAACATGAGCAATTCTTCCTTCAAATCAGCGCAACAGTCACCAGCTCCATCCTTCACAGTCTGCAATCACCGTTCCTGTGCTTCCAAGGCCTCGTACTCCAGCTCAGAACGGATATAGGGACAAGTACTAGAATCACCCTGCACTCAAAAATAGTGGGCACAAATCTTGATCAGGGACTGCCATATTGTGAACCAATGACAAAAAAGAAGAAATGCAACAGCATTGGTTATGATCAAGCTATACTTTGTGTAAATGTAATGCAATTATATTGGGGTATATATCTGCTCTAGTTTACCAAACAAATAGCAAATCCTCACTGAAAAATCCAGGGTCTAGTTTTTTCCCATATAATCCATTGCATATATTGAGTTCAATTTTTGATACATGGAAAGGTAAACGTAACTGTAGTGAAAATGCCATCATTTAGCTGCTGCTAGCTTGAGTATATTGTCGTCGTTGCTAGTTGAGTAGTGGTCGGGCCAGCAGGCCAAGAAGCACAGGCGTGGTGCCCCCCTCGCCGTCCAGGCGGCCACAAGCCTCTCTAGCCTGCACCAGGCACATGCGGCGTACTCGGGCCATGATTGCAGCACACACCTAGTAGGCGCAAGTACGCTTGGAGCAGAGCAGAGGGCCTTCAGTTCAGAGCGGAGCAGCAGGGGCTCCGGCGCGGGGGGCAGGGCCTTCGGTGCGGGGCGGGGGCGGGAGCTCCGGCGGGAGGGGCGGGTTCTCCGTCAACGGGCTAGGGCTCCGGCGGGGGGCGCGGGCTCCGGCGTGGGGCAGGGGCTCCGGCGAGGGGGGCAGGAGCTTCGGCGCGGGGCGAGGGCGGGGGCTCCGGCGCGAGGCGCGGCTGCTCTGGCAACGGGCGAGGTCTCCAGCAGTGGTGGTTGGCTTGGGTTATGGTTGATGGAGGAGGGGATGGGAACGGTGTCAGACAAGAAGATAAGGGAAGGGCATCGGTGTCCATACGAAATTCGCGTATGTGTTCATCAACCTGACAGTGGGCTCGAGTTGTTCACGTACGTAGAAAATGGTAATTACCGGTGATACCCAAAATTGTAATGGCAAGTTTCAGAATAACCGAATTGTAATGACATTTGTCCGAGTTCGAAGAATTGTAATGGCTTAGATAAAAAAAAACCCTAAAAAAGTCACCTTTGTTTGAGTAGTGCTGGAGCGAGCAGGAGGGTGGCAACGCGTCCGGAAACAATTTTTTATTCTCCACGGTTCAGCTCATCTGCAAACATCGATTTTTGTTTTGACACCGAACGTCCGAATGCTCCAATGTCCTCGGTTCGTTTCTGTTTCTCTCGGTTCGCCTTTTGCCAACACTGGAGCTACTTTTAGAATGGAGTGATTATTCCTCGAACCAAAACAAGTCTGAGTTTTTCCTGGATCCATAAGTCATTTTGTTGCAATTTGCAAATGCCCACCCCTAACGTGTTTTGTTGCAGAAAAAACACCCCCATTGTGCACATGCTTAATTAACAAATCGATAATGCTTCGGCTAAGGAGTTCATCCCATGTCGGACACGGCTAGCTGGGCCTACGGACCGGCCCACAGGCACTTGCATACAGAGTTCCTAAAAAAACAAAATAAAATAGAGCGACACATTATTCCTCAATTCGTATCGGCCGCTGTGGGTGCCTCCACCGCACCGCCGCCCTTATCTCGCTTCTTCTCTGCCGCTGCGGCCACGACCCTCTCCCGCACTCCATGACGCCCCCCACTCCATGGCAGCCACTCCCCCCACTCTAGGCGGCTAGAGCAAGCCTCCTCCCCTCCCTTCCCCTCCATGGATCCAACCACTCCTCCTCCACTTGCGTCTTTCCTCAAGTCCGGCGGCCTCCATGGCATCCCCTCCTCCCACTCCATGGCGGTCGCGACCCTTCCCCACGTCCCACCGGATCTGGCCGGCAGACTCGAGCAAGCCATTGGCGTGCGACCGGCGGGCTCAAGCAAAGCCGTTGACCCTCCCCTACCCCGGCCAACGACGCCCTCCCCAGATCCGGCAGCATCTCTCCTTTGGTCGACGACGGGCATGGCGGGGGCGTGCGGGCGCGCACCATCCAGCGAGCCTGCGGCACCGCAGTTGCCCACCAGGTAGGTCATGGCCGTGCGGTGATGTTGTGTTTCAAGTGTTTCTGGACGCGTTTTAGATATGTTGCAAGCCCATGTTTCAAGTGTTTCAGTTGTTTCGGATGTATGTTTCAATTGTTTCATGCGGATGTTGCAAAAGTAGATCGGGATGTTGCATATGTTGCAATGGTTGTACACGTATGTTGCAATTATTTGTCCCCAATGTTTCATCTATTTTTTTACACGTATGTTGCAAGTGTTTTCGACCCATGTCTCAAGTGTTTCATCTGTCTTATTTTTGTATGTTGCAAGTGTTGCATCTGGATGTTTTAAAAGTAGATCGTGATGTTGCACATGTTACAATGGTGTTTCAACTATATGTTCCAAATGTTTCATCTGTTTTAGACGTATGTTGCAAAGATTTCATCTGGATATTGCAAAAGTAGATCGGGGTGTTGCACGACACGGCTAGTGACTGTCGCTGCTGCTGGGGCGCAGTTGTGGGTCAACCCACGTGGGTTTCCCTATGCGGGGCGCGAGTCCCTGCGACGGACACGAGCACGCGGTGCTAGGGTACGATGGGATGCGGGACGCGGGGCATAGGGCGGGTGCGGACGTGGGAGCAGCGCAGGTGTCGGAACCGCGTCCGGAGGCGACGTCCCATCCGAACGTCCAGGCGCTAGGCGTCCCCTTAACAAATTCAACTTTTTTGTCAATTAAGAACTGCGAAAGTAGTCTTGATTGTAAGAGTGTAATAATCCCTATACTCTTGGAGATTCCATAAAAATCGCCAATAAATTTTTAAACATTGTCATGCCGCTGTCTGTATAAAATTTTCACTACATCACGATGAATAAGTTTAATTGTCCTAGCACTTAAATTAACTGAAAACAGACTTCGAGCTAAAGTTGTCTCGTCCTACTTCAAAACCACAGTGCGCACTACGACTTTGATCTAACAGCCTCTGTTTGCTAGAATTGGAATAGTTGAGAACAAAGTGGCGAAAGGGTGTGCAACGCATGGGAATTTGCTGAACAGCTGGGGCCAAATCTCGAAATCAACAGCGCTTGTTTGATGAGCATGCATAGTACTCTCTCCGTCCATAAAAGAATGCAACTCTCGCTTTTTGAAAAGTCAAATAATTTGAACTTTGACTAAATTTATATTAAAGAACATTCATGATACAAAATAAGTATTATTAGATTAGTTATAGAGTATATTTTCATAATAAATTTATTTGGAGGTATAAATGCTAATATTATTTCAATATATTTGGTCAAACTTGAGCTAATTTAGCTGGTACAAATCTTATAATTGCATTTATTTTGTGGATGGAGGGAGTATTAGGTAGTTGATCACGTAAAGTTTAACGGAATAACTAGCGCACGGACGTCCGGCCCTAGGCCCTTATCCGGACGCAGCACCACTGCACCCTGTCCCGTCCCCCGCGTAACAGAGCGTATGCCATGCCTACGTAACAAGGCAGCCCGCCCGCTCGGCGCGCTCACAAGGGGTCTCAACCTTCATCGCGCTCGCGTCACCTACATAGCTAGGGTCTGCATCTCCGTCACATGGGGAGATGCCACAAGCTTCTGCTCCAGGACCTTTGGCAGGGCTAGCGGAGGCAGCATGTCGTACGGGAATGAGCCACGTGCGCCAGTGCGGATGCCCGTGTGTCCTCCGGGGGAGCGCTGTCGCCAGCTTACAGCCGATGCCGCCATGGCTCCTACACTAGCTCTCTCCTCCTCGCTAAACAACCCAACATTGAGATCTATTTTTGCAACACTGAGATGAATCAATTGCAACATACGATTGAAACAGATGAAACATTTGGAACATACACTTGCAACATGGTAATTGTAACATGCAGCATCTAGATAGAACACTTGCAACGTACGTCTGAAACAGATGAAACATATAGAACATGTTGTTGCAATATATGTGTGAAACATATGCAAACATCCGGATCAAAACGCTTGCAATATACGTCTAGAACAGATGAAACATTTTGAACTTGCAACATATGCAACATGTGCAACATCTTCGATCTACTTTTGCAACATCCATAAGAAACAACTGCAACATACCTTTGAAACGACTGAAACACCTGAAACACGCATTTGTAGCATAGGGGAGGGGAAGCCTGGGCCGGTCGATTCCAGCCATCAGGGTCGGAGTTGGCGGCGAGTGGCGGTGCACGAGCACCAGCGGCGTGCACGAGCACCACTACCGGCCAGCGCCATCAGTGCCAGCCTTGGCTCAGCCACAAAAGTAAGTAGGACATGCCATTTGGAATGAAAACTACTTATTTGGACATCTATACAACTATAAATGCCCGTTTAACATGTTTAGTAGTACATAAAAATAAACAGTACTTTCTCTGTTTTAAAATATAGCTAACTCGCACATTGCCTAAATTAATCCTTTCTAATTTTGATCAGGTTTTATAAATGGGAAAAGTCCAAAGTAGCCCCTTCATGTGTTAATTTGACCTATGTCCGGGTAACCCCTAGAACAATGTTTGGTTCAATTTTCTATCACGGGTATTTTTTATGGTCTAATTTACACCTTAAACCATTTTGTATTTTTTTATTCTCCACATACAAGTTGTGTTTTAAATTGAAATTATGTGAGATAATAAAAAGCATCATGTTTTGTGTTAGAAAAGTATGTACATTATAATTTTTTGTCATTATATTTTGTTCAATTTTGTATCTATAATGTAATTCATTATAAAATTATATCAAAATAACGAGGAAAACTTTAAGATATATTTTCTAACATAAAGTATAATATCCTATGTCACCTCACATTAGTTTATATGTGGAGAAAAACTTATTCATTCTTAAAGGGTAAATTAAACCATCTGGGGGATTAAATTGAACCAAACATTAGTTTAGGGGTTATCTAGACATATGTCAAACTTGGATGTAGTAATTTGGACTTTTTCGTAATAAAAATATTCCCTCCATTTCAGATTATAAGACGTCTTACTTTTTCCAGATGTGTAGCTTTTGCTATGCATATAGGTATACGCTATGTCGAGATACTTAATAAAAATAATATATCTTAAAAAGTCAAAACATCTTATAATTTATAAAAATGAGAGAGTATATTGACGTGCACAAGCTCAAATAATCACACTATTGAAACATGAAACGTGGTGAATTTTATTAGATTTTGTAAATCTTGACCTGTTTTTTGTAGACTTGGTCAAATCTTTTTGAATTGTATTGCACATACGTAGACGACCACACAAACACTTGCATACACTTCTTCTACAAACACATACACGAAAATCTAACCAAGTTTGACTTGAAATAAAGTCAAAATAAACTGTAATTTGAATGGATAGAATAAACTGTGGATGGATTTTCGTCGTCGAAAGCAACATATGCATTGCTTCTATGTATCGTACGTACGGTACGGCGGGGCGGCAGTGGAGAGTGGAACCCAAGGGTAGATGCGGTCATGCGGGTGAGCCGGAGACGGAGAGTACGCGAAGTCAGCTGGAGCCGCGCGCTCGCTCTCTCTCTCTCTCTCCTCTCTCCACAGCGCGGCGCAGACGCGCAGCCCACATTGAATTAGGGATGAAAACTGGACGGAAATTTTCCCGTGCCATCCCGTTCCGTTTTCTATATTTTTCCGTCCGTTTTCTTATTCGCGAGATCCCGTTTTCGTATTTGCGGAAGTAGAAAATGGTGTTTTCCGTCCGTTTCCGAGTAATCCCGTTTTAATACGAAATAGACCCGTATTTATTCCGTTTTTATCACGTTTTCAATCTATGCTCAACATGTTCAACAATTACATATCCTTATATTATGTTAATATAACTACGAATCATCAAATATGCATGTTATGTTCACGTACATAGCGTGTAAATAAATATTAAACTTTGTATATATTATTACATGACTTTATATATGTATACTTTGAGAATATTAGATTATGTGATCTTAATTTAATTTTTCGGCTCTCCGTCTGTATTTGTTCGTTTCCGTATGTCCGCATATTCCGATTCCGTTTCCGAACCCGGTCCCGTTTCCGCCAAAAATATAAAAACGTAAGTAGAAATAGGGTTTTTCCGTCAGTTTTCATCGCTACATTGAATGGCCTCTGAGCAACACCGCGTGAGGTGGGCACCCACCCCACCCGACCTCGATTGCAGCGCAGGAGACCTCGGGCTGCCAACCTAGCTGCTGGGGCTAGGCGGCCAGCCAGCCGTCGGCCCGGCCCGCCCGGCCAGCATTTACTGCGTTCATGCCTCCCTCGCGTCGCCCAACGGCGCCGCCACCACGCCACCGCCGCCGGCACCGGCAGCCCGGCCCCGCGCCCACCACCGCCGGACCGGACCTGGCCACGGGATTCGAGCGACCTGGCAGTACGGATCGCTGCCGCGGCCTCCGTCCAGAGCTCTCCATCCGTCTCCCTCCCCGACGGCGTTCGTACGGTACGGTACGGTACGGGCTATGCGCCTATGCGATGCTGGCTACGCCTAGGAAGGTTCGGTAGCATCAAGAGACTGGGCCGGGGCAAATGGGCAATGGCCACTTCGACTCCAAATTAAAACGTGTGCGATTTCAGACTGACAACGTGTAACAAAGCAACTTTAACCATAATTTATTTTTTGTTTCAAATGTTTTTTTCTTCTGAAAGCACGTGAAATTGCGAAACAGATTTTGCCGGTACAGATTTACTCGTGTGATCGTCAAAACGTCCTGTACTCCACTGCTACGAGGCGAGCCATATAGATCGACCTGAAACGTGCCTGCCACTGTGTGCCACATACTGCAATGGTAAACGTCAAAAAATACTGTACTTACCCCAGGAACAAGCCAAAAAGTTCGTCTGGTTACGAGCTCTCCCAAAATTTCGTTGATGGCGTTGAGTCACTTTGAAACACACAGCGGCCCCGTTCGGCTGGAATTATAAGCCAGCTGAAAAACACTGTTGGCTGATTTTTTTGTGAGAGAAAAATACTGAATAAGACGGATTATAAGCCAGGGCCAGCTTATTTGAAACGTTCGTCCCGTGCAGACTTCCATTCCAACCAATCGGGAACCCAATGACGCCTTTCGGCCTCCAGATTTGTCCGCAAATTCAGTTCATCAGTTGCTTCGCCCCCCTCTCCAGATCTCCAGTACACACACGCACACGCACACGCACACGCACCATCTAGAACCTCAGCCCACCCGAACGTGCTTCACAAGATCGCCTGCATGCCCAGTGCCAGTTCAAGGACGCTGCGCGCCCGCCTGCCTCTGCCTGCCTGCGCGCGCTGGGGGGGCTCACTGTCACTGGTCACCGTCAACATTGCATCAATCTTCGGGCACATTTACACTGTAGGGTCCCGTCCAGCTGCACCCGTCGGAGTCGGACCAGAGAGTCCTTGCGCGAGGGTTCCTTCCTTCTCTCTGCACAACAAGATGGGAAGGAAGCATGATTGTTGATCATTCCAATATCCTCTCATTTATGAGAGTCAACTGCTAGCTTCTCAACTAAGCTGGGTTAGGCCTTGTTTAGTGTACCTAGCAATCGGATTTCAGTTTCAACAATAATACAGTACTGCCGCCTGATAATCAGGTTTGGCTATCACGGTCAAATGTGTGCACTCAATGTCAAACAAAGAAATGAGCGCCAGAAAGCTAGACGGGACTATGATCTGACTAATGATACCATCTTTCCTTCCCCACCACCCATAGCTGCCTTTCCTTGGATTCAAGCTCCCTGAGCAAATATTTTCTACAAGTCCTGTCAACACAAACGAAACTCCTTCACGAGCCATAATAACTGACATCAGTTGCATAATTTATTGGACTTCTTAACTGTATTGTCTTACGAGAGTTAAAAGGATTGCCTCACAGATTGTCATTCTACAGATTGTCATTACAGGAATTGATTGGGTGAAGGTCAACTTTTAGAGTAATTTGCAGACAGCTGTAGCCCACACAACATGCTTTCTTGGCCATCTTTGCTGATCACAGTACCTATATTCATAAACTCCCTAATTTAGTCCAAGGAAAGGAGTCTGTCCTTCATATGTTCTACTGATTAGTGATTACAACATTACAGATATCTAGTATATGCATCCGGTTGGTTATATCCATTAGTATGTCTAGTCTACTTGCTTAACATAGCTGCCTATGTTGACTAATTTCAATGTGCTACCTTCAAATATTTTCATACCTATATGAAATCCATCTGGAGTGGGACCACTCATTGCCACCGGCCATGGAGTGATGGAGGGCCTACAGGGATTGTTATTATATAGGTGATATAATGTAATTACTTACAACTCAATGATACAATCTTATGAAGTTATGATTCAATTTACACCTGTGGCTCTAATCTATGCCGTGGCATCTATGTATATGTACAGTTTTAGTGTGTGGAGAAAGATATTCGCACTTAGCAAGCATAACACAACCATACAACTGTAGGCAACATATACTTTTCAGATACCATGTAAGACGCATCGATGGAACGTATGTAAATCAACAAGCAACACTCATCAACAAGAAAACCATACCACCTATGAATATCACAAATGTCTACTATGCATAATCCTAGAAAGGCAGGCATTTGCAATACAACTATATTTCTCTATATTTCCCTCTTTTTATTGCATGATAACTCTTGCAGCTGGTTCTTCAATTTATGCAAACAGTGATGGAAATTTCCAGAAGAGATCACTAAGTGTGAGGTAGGCTAGGCACGCCAGTCTCTCAGATAGAGAAACCTCTAACCAACCCTAGCTTTACGCCATGATGATGGTGATACCTACCGATCATGAGCGCAACTTGCTCCAAACGATAAGTATTTCCTATCAAGAATTGAAATATTCAATGATGAAGGAGAACAATAAATATAGAAAGTGAAACTTGCACCTTTCTCCATCCCACCAGCACACCATGGCTTCTTCCTTCCTACATGGTTAACCCATGGATGTAGTGCATGGCAAGTAACTTCTAATTATCGTGCATGCATTCTTCTTTCCTTCATCGAAATTCGAAAATGAATACATACTACTGCAGGAACTGGTGTGAGACCCATAACCAGGAATTGTCAATCCTAAATCCAGTTTAACAATTCTCTCTTTGCGTGCAAACTATATTTACTGCTATGTGTCACCATTACAATAAATAAATACTACACAACGGATTGTTGTACACTGCAGAAACCACCATTGCGTAAAGCTAAGACTACAGGTTTATCGAACAAACATTTTTTAGAAGTTTTGTGGCATTGAAACATCCTTTCCATGATATCATCTTACCATGACTGATCAATCTGATTAGATGAAAAGGGTACAAGCATTGCTCCCCAAGCCAAACAAAAATTAAACTTGAACAGTTGTGCTATCAATAATGTCACATTGACGTTGACATGTGGGACTCACTTGATTGTATTATTGTTCTAGCTATAGTAGAAATGTCAATTATAATTTCTTCCAGAAACAGAATGGTATTGATATTAGAGTTCCTGCAGTTATTACAGTATGCCCTAGAGAGAAGGTTCTAGCAGCAATACATTATGACTTATGCCCCGTGTTTCACTCCTAGAGTTTTGGGGGATCAACCACTTTACTGCACCTTTTCACATTAGTATAGGTATTAATAAGGCCCTCTCTGGGCGCGCACTCTTTGCCTCCCTTTAAGGAATGGTATAGGATTCCAAGCCTGTGCTTAAATGTTTGATGTAACAGTCAAAGGCAGCAGTCTTAAAGTGAGTCCTAACAAAAGGCTGGCATGATGATTAATTTCACTTGGCAGTGTTTATAGGGGTTGGGCCCATGTTTGTTTTCTTAAGCACAAGCACAAACAGAAATTTCCCCCCTTTTGATCATCATCCTTTAAAGCAAAATCAACATGACACTTGAATGCCAGCAAACATTTGTTTTAGTGCCATAAATACACTCTAGGCATCATTGTCGTATTCCCTTCTAATCCATTGTTGAATTAAACAACCACATAACTCCAACACTGTTTCAACTATCCAAATCAACACTAAGTTACCAATTAATCCAAAGGTTTATCAGCATTAACAAAGACAAATATTGAGTTTATATGAAACTAAACCAATCAGCATTTGAAATTGCAGAAGTTAGGCTGGAAAGGAAAACCAATGTTCACTGTTTACTTGTTCAGGTGCTAACCTGCTATCTAAAACTTGTATATCTTTGGATCTTGGAATTTCCCTTTCCAGTCAAACGAGTTCTCTTTCTCTTTATTCCACAAAAAACATAATTAAAATAATTGTTCTGCCAAGAATAGTAAAAGAAGATAAATCTACCTCGTAAGATATGAAGGAAATTTAAAAGAAGATTTACTAGAATAAAAATTACTCCAAACTATATTCATGACTTCCAAGAGTACAGAAACAATGACTGCAATTTTTCAAGAAACGAAAGGCATCTCTTCTGAAGTATCCCTTTCATATTGCTACAAGTGATTCTAGCACTCTACTTTTGGAGCTTATATCCTACCCTTTCACATCACACTCTTTCCACATCCACAAACCCCTAATAAGTATAACTAATTGTGACAATATGTCTACAATAATGAATTTTCACATGCCAAGGCAGTATAGGTTAAACTTCAGTAATTTCATCACTCATCTTAACTCTGGTGTCTTGCACTGATACAGAATAATAAAAGATGAAAGAATAGAAAATGTTCGCTAAAGAGACAATAACAAGGTAGGGGCACTAGAAAACAATCTAATATTAAGTCAGTAAACATGCAGAAGCTTTCCAATTGGGCAAGATGCCCCAAAATTCTTATCAAATTTCATCCACGAAAAGATCATCTTCATTTTGAATATAGAATGAGCACAGTCAACCTAACCAGGATCCAGGCAAAACCTGATCATTTGCCGACGTAATGATTTGTTCAAACACAAAGATTCGACCCTAGAAAACTCTAGATTGGGGCCTATAGAGGAGCGGTGACAACCAAACAAAATACAGCATAATAACGCATGCATTTATGTAGCATTGGTGGCTCCATGCTGGCCTGGGAAGTGGATTTATACCTGGTCTTGAATAGTGGACCAGCTACCTCCAGAATGGGGTCAGAGAGCACCTCCAATGGTCCCTAGAGACTTATTCACTGCTCTTTTCTTACAGCCTGCACCAGTGTAGTACCGAAAGTTAACACAGGACAGATAGTATACCGAATGCATACATCAAATCATTTGACTTACAATCAGCAAGGCAGTAACCACGTAAACGGGCTGTTTAGTTTGCAATTTTTTTTTGCAAAAAACCACTGTAGCAGACGGTAGCATTTTCGTTGTTATTTGGTAATTAGTGTCTAATCATGGACTAACTAGGCTTAAAAGATTCGTCTCGTGATTTACCGCTAAACTGTGTAATTAGTTTTATTTTTTATCTACATTTAATGCTTCATGCATGTGTCCAAAAATTGATGTGACGGGGAATCTGAAAATTTTTGGAAAATTTTTTGGAAACTAAACAGGCCCAAAGAAAGAATTTCAGATGGAAATCACAGGAACATGTCAGCAATGAATATACAATGTTCTGTAGGATTTATCTTGTTCTTTGGCTTTCTTTTCTTTTGCATAATGTATCTTTACATTTCAGAAGATAATATTCCTTAGTATTTAGAAAGAAGCAAATGATTAGAATAGAGAAAAATTCACCTGCGGTCCCTGAACTTGGCAGCTGGTGTCACTTAGGTCCCCGAATTTTGAACATTGTATTTCTGGGTCCCTGAACTTGCCTTCACGTGTCATCTAGGTCCCTGAACTTGGCTTTGGATGTCACTTAGGTCCCCGAACTTTAAACAATGTATTTTTGGGCCTTTAACTTGGCTTCGTGTGTCATCTGGGTCCCTGAACTTGGCTTCGGGTGCCATCTAGGTCCCAATACTGACGTGGTGCGGTCCTACATGTGGAGCCCACATGTCAGTCGGTTATATTTTTATTTCGGGGGTACTGTAGCTACAATTTCTAAAATATTCCAAAAATTGTATCTTTTTCATATGATCTCGGATGAAGATGATTTTTATATGAAAAATGTAGCTCTCGACGAGATCTACAACTTTCTAATTTTGAATTTTTTAATTTGAGACCATTAAAATGCTTAAAAAATTAAACAAATTTTCAGCAGTATATTAATAGCGTACAAGCGCTTGTCGTCTTGGAAAAATCATATCTTTTTTATATGCTGTCAAATGGAGATGATTTCTATATGAAAGTTGTAGCTCTCGATGAGATCTACGACTTTCTAGTTTTGAGTTTTTTAATTTGAGATCGCTAAAATGCTCAAAAAAATTAAACAAATTTTCAGAATTTGTTTAATTTTTTAAGCATTTTAATGATCTCAAATTAAAAAAACTCAAAACTAGAAAGTTGTAGATCTCGTCGAGAGCTACATTTTTCATATAAAAATCATCTTCATCCAAAATCATATGAAAAAGATACAATTTTTGGAATATTTTAGAAATTGTAGCTACAGTACCCCCGAAATAGAAATATAACCGACTGACATGTGGGCCCCACATGTAGGACCGCACCACGTCAGCATTGGGACCTAGATGACACCCGAAGCCAAGTTCAGGGACCCAAATGACACCCGAAGCCAAGTTCAAGGACCCAAAAATACACTGTTCAAAGTTCGGGGACCTAAGTGACACCCAAAGCCAAGTCCAGGGACCTAGATGACACCTGAAGCTAAGTTCAGGGACCCAGAAATACATTGTTCAAAGTTCGGGGACCTAAGTGACACCAGCTGCCAAGTTCAGGGACCGCCGGTGAATTTTTCTCATTAGAATAAGGAATCACATTGTCTCGAGCTGCTGTACATATTATACAAGGATAATATGTCCAGAATGATAATAAAAGACAATGTTCAGCTTAACTAGGAACAACTAGAAGTTAGCAGGTAAAACCATATTTTAAGCCCATAGCATGAACACAAATTTGCATAGATATACATAGGTTATTTGTATTGATCTATTCTCCATGGTTGACACTTGTTTGCAACATCAATTTCTCATTCCAACTTACTAGGAATAACTCACTCTGCTTTCTATATCAGCCTTTGCTTTCTCATTCCAACTTCCTAGGAATAACTCACCCTGCTTCTATATCAGCCTTTGCTTCCATTCAGAGTCACTATATTTCAATTATTGGTGAAAAGTTTAGCTTAATAACAACAAATACATATATGTAAGAATGAGTACTCTATAAGAATCTTTATTACCATTATATTTGAATATTATATTCAAGAAAGAGAAAAAGTACTTTTGGCCGAAAAATGTAAATGAATGCAATGTACTGAACAGCATGCTATAGATCGACACCTGAAACAGTTTAGTAAATAGTACAAAACACAGAAATTTAACGCCAATACATGGTACGTAGTGGGGGGAGGGGGGTCCGAACTATTTAATAAACTTGACAAAGCAAGCTACTTCCTCCAGAACATCTGTGGCCTCTATTTATGAATACAACAAATTAGAATCTTTTTCCATAAGACATGAATGAGTGGGAGCACAGAATAACCAAGTAGACATTGCACCAATGAAACAATGCTATCGTGGCTTCATTTTGTCCAGGTGCACAAAATATGCATGACAATCTGCAAGTCAGTCACTGAAAAAATAGTTTGCATGACTAAAATTGATATGGAGATGATATTTGATATCTACCTATTCTTTATTCCGCTCTGACATGCACTTTGCAAAGTAGATGTAATTCTCAATACAACAAAATTCCAGTTGGCTGATTTTGATACCTTTTTAAATATCTGATCAATAACTTTTAGATAAACCTGGAAGGTACTGCCTATGCTGACTTATACTCACTTAAAAAAATACTTATTTTCCCAGTTCTTCTTTGGAACAATCAGCAATAGAGTTTCTTTTGTGCTTTGCAACTAATTAGTGATTAGCGTAAATTCAATAACGATAAGTTTTTAATATCTGCCAAATTTCTAGAGAAGTAACAGTACTTTCTGATTGTGCAGAGGATTCCCATGATAACTTCAAAGGATAAATAAACTGAGGCAGTCTTGGATAGCTATTAAATATAGATCAAACGTTATTTATATCCACCAGTTCTACTGAATATACTGCGATGACAACAAGTCAACAATAGCTGCACAAAGATTTATACAACAACAACAACAACAACAACAACAACAACAAAACCTTTTAGTCCCAAGCAAGTTGGGGTAGGCTAGAGTTGAAACCCAACATGAGCCCCTAGTCATGGTTCAGGCACGTCAATAGCCGCTTTCCAAGCACTCCTACCCAAACAAAGATCTCTAGGTATATCCCAACCTTTCAAATCTAAGCTGCACAAAGATTTATATGTTGTAAAAATTAAAAAGATATTCAGACTAAACATGACTCTTGGGGCAGAAATCAACCTTAAACTATGCACAAGAATGTGAGAAAACAGATGTTCCTAAACCAGAAATCAGTTACCTGATTCTGTCCAGTGGGCTCCAAATTTTGTCGACATGGCCTAAACCAATTTGAATGTAGTAAACACAACAGCACATGCTAGAAATGCAAAATCAGCCAAATATATTCCGATGACACCAATAGCTACACAAATATATGTAATTTGTAAAATTACAAACATATTCAGACTAAAACAAGATTGTTAGGGAAGAAATAAACCTTAGTCAATGCACAAGAATGTGAGAAAACAGACACTCTACTCAAGACATCTATACCTGATCCTGTCCAAAGGTCTCCCCATATTTGGTCAAGTGTGCGAGTCTCCAACACTTGAAGCTTCACGTGGACATGCCAACAGAGTTTCCACCAGCAAGTACCATATATATAAGGGGGTCAATGCATCAAAATCATGATCACAAAGAACAGCCGTACATATATCAGACATGGCAAGTGCTTTCTATTGTTCCCAAATACATGGGCCAATGCATCAAAACGGCCATCACAAAGAACAACCGCACATATTTTATCAACATAAAAAATGTATTGTCATATGTTGTCAAAAATAGGATGACAAATGCAGCACCAGTAAAAAAAATATTGCTCCAACAGCATTCAGATAGATAGCTGGAGATGAATTAGAGAGATACAGCTAAATTCCTGTGCTCACATTGACATCAATGGACAAGATCAACCAGCGTCTTCCTCCGGGGAAACCTCTGCGGAAGCCGAAGCGACATAGAATCCTCAATCTGAATCGGCAGATGCGTGGCCACGAACACGATGCCACCCTTCTTCCGGTGCTCCGCGATGATGTATTCAAGCAGCCTGGTACCCTCTGCGTCCAGCGCGACGGAGGGCTCGTCCAGCAGCCAGATGGGTCGGTTGATGGCGAGCAGCCTGGCGAGCTGCAGCCGCTTCCTCTGACCCATGGAGAGCATCCTGGCCTTCTCGTTCATGAGCCTGCCGAGGCCCATGAGCTCGATGGCCGGGCCCGACCTGCTACCGTCCTTCCCCTCGAGGAGCTCGAACCACTGGACGTTCTCGAGCACCGTGAGCTTCTCCTTGACGGCATCCTTGAGCGACATCCAGTTGAGCTGCAGCTTGTACTGCTGGAAGACGCCCGGGGAGGTGATGTCGTGGCCGTTCCAGAGGATCTCCCCCGCCGAGGGGCGCGAGAAGCCCGCCAGCATGCGGAGGAGGGTGGTCTTGCCGGAGCCGTTGGCGCCGGTCAGGACGAGGGCCGTGCCGTCGTGGACGCTGAGGTTGATGTCGCGGAGCACCGTCTGCGCGTTCCGCATGCACGAGACGTTGTTGAGCAGGAGCCGCGGCGGCGGGGGCCAAAGCGGCGGCATGTTGCCGGTGGTGGTGGCTCGGGGGCCGCTGAGCTGGATGGAGACGGACAGGTGGGCGCAGCGAGGTCGTTGAGTGGGCCCGTGGGTGGATGTGGCGGACTGGCGGCGATGGCCGATGGCT
Source organism: Saccharum hybrid cultivar R570 (assembly GCA_038087645.1). Taxonomy (NCBI): domain Eukaryota; kingdom Viridiplantae; phylum Streptophyta; class Magnoliopsida; order Poales; family Poaceae; genus Saccharum; species Saccharum hybrid cultivar. Next base: position 10,138,400 of record JAQSUU010000529.1, read on the forward strand.
AGGGAAGTGCGGCGGCGGGCAGGTGCGGCGCGCCGCGCCGGAGAGGCCGAAGGGGGAGTAGGGCGGGTGTTGGGCCGTGCGGACTACCGAGGTATCGGTTGTGCTCAAGAGGATGCAAGGAAGTTGGGCCTGGGCCGAGGGGGAAGGGAAGGTAGTTGGACCTAGTGGGGAAATTCATTGGGATAAAAAAAAATCATGTTTTGCTCTACAAGGATCTCCAAAAACTACTTTAAAATTACATGGTATAACAAAATGAATAGGAAGACATTTTTTTAATTTCTACAAGATATTACAATGGTTATCTTTCTAAAAAATAAAAACCAGACAGAAGGGGAGGAAAACCGCGAGTTTCCGAAGGCATACCAAAAGCGGACCCATGCTCATATTTATGAGTTGAGGAGAAGTTTACCAAGTAGTACTTATCTTCAAAAAAAATAAAATTCAAAACTTTTGAAGGGAAATTTTTATTTTTAGCAAAAAATAAATTAGGGAATTATTTTAGAAAGCTTTTGGAGATGCTCTAAATTATGGCCATGGTCTAGGATTCCTTTTCGGACTTCAACACCAGACAAACTACCTCTATTAACTCTCAAAACTATTTAAGTCACCTTCCTACTCTGGATAGAAGTGGTTTTATTATTCTTAACTAAAATTCACTAGACACTTAATAATGTTTATAAACCACAAATTATCTTTAAGCTTATAAAAGTTTTGAGAAAAAAAATTATTTAGAGATAGATCGAAACATGAGAAACTGAAATAAAATATTTATGAATCATTAAAATACTAGAAACTTTTAGAAATTAGATTTAGCTTTAAGAAAATGAGAAAAATATCCATAAAATATGGAAGATTTCCAAAACATTCCAACCATTGTCTAAACACTATTCAAAACTTTCCACAACAAAAAGACAAATGCATTCTGTTGGGGTGAGATCCTCGAAATACCGACTCCCACCAACCTGAGGGTAATCTTCAAGTTGGCTGAAGGTACATGACTTGTTCAGTTTTGCAAGAAACTAGACCCTCGTTTAGTTCACAGAATAGGGGAGAAAAACACTGTATCAGAATTCCTGTAGCATTTCGTTTGTATTTGGTAAAAATTATCCAAATTTTGACTAACTAAGCTTAAAATGTTCGTCTCGTAAAGTACAACAAAAACTGTGCAATTAGTTTTTGATTTCATCAACATTTAGTACTCCATGCATTTGCCGACATTTTGATGTGACGGGGAATCTTCTTTTTACATAATGGAATTCGAGGGAGAATTAGGGGAACTAAACAAGGCCTAGGCGTTGCCACCAAGGAAGCGGACGTTGGTGCGACAGAGGTTGGACCAGAAGTGTGGTAAGCGCATATGTACTCAGGTACTGTCTAGGCCTATCCGTACTCATAGACATCTATATTCATCCTCTATACATCTTAGTCAGTAAGATTCTCTCTTCTATACTTAATTCTCCCGTACTCATCCATCCTCTATCCACTCTATCCACTGTGGGACCCACTTGTCACTTTATCTAAATATATCCATGTGTGATCTAGTTTTGAAGGATTTATTGAGACGAATTTAATGGTGCAATCGAAATTTAATTTGGATTTTTAGTTTGCGAGTTATAGTATTTTTTCCTTTGTTTAGCTAGTGGGGCCTGTCACTGCACACTATAGAGTAAGCACTGTACTACTCTAAATATAGAGTGAGAGAAAGGATAGAGTATCATTTTAGAGTACCCAGTGCAGCAGTTTTTACTCTATATTCATACTCTAAAGGTTTAGAGTATCCTTTAGAGTACCCACTGTGGGTAGTCTAAGCAACCCAAGGGTAGCGGATGTGTTGATTAGAAGCATGCTAGGCAAGAAGCTACACTTGAAACCATTCGAACTTGGTTGGCGCCGATGTGGCAAAAGGTGGATCAGAAGCGCAGGGCACGCAGAGGAGATAATTGTGGCCACGAGAGAAGACGACCGTAGGATTGACCATTTTGCCCCGTGTAAGGAAAATCTCCAGAATACCCACGAATATTTTAGGAATGTGGTAGGTAGACCCGGGACAATTAGTAATTGTACTTCTACCCTATGGTATTTTCTTATAAATATAAATACCCCCAACAGGGACTTTACATGATAGGCTGTAGTAATTTTAGGCCAAACATTTTTAATACCACATAATATTTTTTTTTCGAATACGCAAGATCATTGCGTATCATTGCATTAAGAAGGGAAAGAGTTCAAAATACAAAGAGGCCACCGGCCAAAGAAAGAAAAAAAACTGAAGCAACCGAAAGAAGAAACACACGAACAAACAAAAGACCCAGCCACTCTAGCTTGGACGTTACTCTCGTGACATCAGCAACTCCAAATTCTTTGCCCCTGGCCGCACCCACAGATCGGCATCAGCTCTGATGACCAAGAGCAGTTCAGGCACCGTGGAAGCAGCCTCTCTAAAGCACCGCGCATTCCTTTCCTTCCATAATCTCCACGAGACCAAGGCAAAGAGCGAGTCGAGACCTTTCCGCTTGTTACCTGACCAGGTCGACCTGAGCCACCTCCACCATCTGAGAACTGAATGTTCCGATGGTGGCAAAGGCTGGCCAAGAGCGGTGCAAATATGGAACCAAACCTCCCGAGCGAAAGGACAACGACATAGGAGGTGGTCAATAGTCTCTGATCACAAATGTAGCAATCCTCCCTGGACTCAAGGCCATGTCTAGCCCGACGATCGTTCGTCCAGTGCCGTCTCCGGAACGATAGCCAGAGAAAGATTTTAACCCGTAACGGAGCCCAGGTCTTCCAGATGAGTGAGTGCCCCTGGAATTTGATCGACCCGGCATGGAGCATATTGTATGCTGATTTTGCTGTGTAGGAGCCGTCCGGGGTCCACCTCCAAATCATCCTATCTGGCTGCTCGGGTTAGGACCGCTTGTTCGGCGGCCTCCCAAATGTCCAGGTACTCAGCGATTGCGTCGGTGCCCAGAGCGCCGGAGATAGTCCTGGTCCAGTGGCGCCCCTGTAGTCCTTGGCGAACTGTGAGACGGGATCTGGCTCATGTCGAGACATGAGCCATCAAATTTGGCCCCATGTCCGAAGGAGAAACCCCATTGAGCCATCTATCTTCCCAGAATAAGGTGGAGCCGTGTAGGTTGAAGCTCTGAAGAACGCCTGCACTTCCGGGTCCATCTTGATTGGCAGCTCGCTCCAAGCCCTCGCGGAGTCTGTCTTTTGAAGCCAAAGCCACCTAGCCTGCAATGCGTATCCCAAAAGCCGAAGATCAGAGATGCCGAGACCCCCCAGCTCGGTAGGTCTACACACCGTTTGCCAGGCAACCATGCATTTTCCGCTTACTGATTCGTCCTTGCCAACCCAGAAAAATTTTCTACATATGGCGTCTATCTCCTTCCTCGCCCAAGGAGGCAAGCTGTCTGCCATCATGGAATATATAGGAACTGCCCTTAGCACCGATTTAATCCAGACCAATCTACCACTTCGCGCCATGAGTGAACCATGGCAGGGTGGCATTTTCCTAGCAACCGCTTCGACCATGTAATGGATCGCTGCCTTTGGAATTTTTTTGGTGCTCAACGGTAGACCCAAGTACCTGATCGGAAAGTGCTGCACTTGACAGCCCAGGATGTTGACTATCTCCTCCAGGGCCTCCTCCCCACCATAAATTGGCGTGATCGAGCACTTTGCCAAGTTGGTTCTTAGGCCCGTGGCATCCCCAAACAGCCGTAGTATTTCTTTGATTGCTCTTGCCTCTTGGGTTGTTGGCCTGATGAAAATAATTGCATCATCGGCGTACAGGCTGCATTAGAATTTGACGGCCTGCGGTTCGGTCGGCCTCAGCACGCCGTCTCTGCTTGCTTTTTGGATCATTCTGTGCAAGATGTCCATGGCAATGATGAAGAGCATAGGCGAAAGGGAGTCACCCTGCGAACCCCCCTAAGGTGCCTGATCGGCGGACCTTGATGCCCATTGAGGATAATCCTGGATGACGAAGTTGCGAGCAGGGTACTGATCCATCTTCTCCATCTTGGGTCGAATCCTCTCGCTGCTAGAATGTCTAGCAGGAAGGGCCAAGAAAGCGTATCAAAGGCTTTGGAGATATCAAGCTTCAGTAGCAACATAGGGATCTTGCGCTTCCTGATGAGTACTGACGCCCTTTGAATATACTTGAAATTGTCGTGGATCATGCGGCTCCGAATGAACGCATTCTGATTTTTATCAACCAAGTCATTCAGCTTTGGCGCGAGATGAAGTGCAAGAACCTTGGAGACCAGCTTCCCAAAACTGTGGATCATCGTAATTGGCCTGTAGTCTACTAGAGCCGCTGCACCCACTTTCTTGGGCAGCTAGACAATAAGGCCATTGTTCAGCCGGTGAAGACCCCTCTGATCCCCATCCTGGAACGCCCTTACTGCTGCCATGACATCCTCTTGAATGACAGACCATGAGGATTTGTAGAACGCTCCAGTGAACCCATCCGGTCCCGGCGCCTTGTCTGCCGGCATCTCCTTTATGGCATTGAGCACCTCGTCCACTCCAATGTCAGCGTCTAGATCCTCAAGCTGCATAGGCTGAATGCCCAAGGAGACAAAATTGATGGCTGACCCACCGTTGACAGCCCTTCCAAACACGTGGATGAAGTGGTTTGTCATGGCCATCTCCATTTGCTGATGATCAGTAACCAGGTGACCATCAATCGTGAGCGACGGTATGAAGTTCTGCCTTTTCCTGCCTCGCGCAATCAAATGGAAATATGCCGTGTTTGCGTCCCCCTCGCTAAGGTGCCGAATGCGTGATCGTTGGCGAGCCACGGTGCGTTCAAGGCTGTGCTATTGTAGTTTCATCCTTTGCTTCCGTCTGTGTTTCAGCTTCTTTAGTGTTTAGCAACGGATGACCTTCGGTTCTCCATTTCCTATTCAATTGCTATGCTTCTCCCTTGCCTCCATCCGAAAGGTGTAAGCCATAAGTACAAACTTCCAGTACATGTAACATGAATGCATCCAACAATAATGTATGTTATATTCATGCAGGTTGCATTTTGGGAATTTCCATATTTTTCTGGATACTTTTCCCATTTTTCTAGAGATAAACATAATCTAGATATATTTTCATGAGCTCTAAATATTTATCATGTTTATCATATCCAAATTTATCTCTACTTCATGGTTTAAAAACCTTATGAGATGTTTTCTGGAATTTGTTCTAAAATAAAATGGTTTTGAGAGTTGAGACAGGTAGTTTAACCGGTTTTATAGTTTGAGGAGGAAATCTTGACTATGACGATAATTATAGGAGGCAAAAAAATGACCTTTTTTGTCCAAATTGATTTGATCCCGGAGACACTACTCTACCACTGGGTTGCTGTCATGTGGGGGCGCACGTACGTGAGACGCCGTCGTGCGCGTGACATGCGCCGCGCCGCAGAGCGTGCCCAGCTCGCGGCTGGGGAGGCCACTGTTAGTGGCTAAGATTAGAAAGTAGCAATTAGTGTTTGGCATTCCTTGATTGTAGGCATGGCTGTTTCAGTCAGGGACTATTTAAGATTTGTAATCGGCACTATCAAAGTTAAGAAAGATCATTATTCCTAATCTCCGTCTCCTCTCTCAACCAAGCCTACGGTGGAGGGGCAAAACCTCACCGGAGATGACACGGACCACGGCTACGACCTCCGTAGCCGGGGGCCTCCTACCCTAGATGCCAAGGCCCTTGACAACCTGGTATTGCGGTCACACCGATCCTGTTCGTCCGTCCCCGTTGATCCTTCCACCGCCGCTGCCCTACCCACCGCCGCCGCGCCTACATCCAGCCCACCAAACTCCCCACCATCAGCCGCCTCCGCCACATCTCCCATGACGGATCCTTCCAACGCCGACATCGCCAAGATGATCGAGAGCCTCACTGGCACGATCGCCTCCCTGCAATCTGACGTCGCGGCCCTGAAGAAGGACAAGGAGAAGTCCTCATCATCGTCGGGTTCGGGCGGGAACGCTGACGGCCAGCACCACAACGACTGTCCCCCGCGATTTCAGAAGATGGATTTTCCACGATACGACGGTACGGCCGATCCGCTGATCTTCATCAATCATTGTGAATCCTACTTCCATCAACAACGGATCATGGAGGAGGAGAAGGTTTGGATGGCCTCGTACAATCCGGAGGACGTGGCCCAGATGTGGTACATCCAGCTTCGGGAAGACGAGGGCGTCCCTCGGTGGAGCCATTTCAAGGACCTTCTCCAGCTGCGTTTTGGGCCACCCTTGCGTTCCGCGCCGCTCTTCGAACTCGCTGAGTGCCGGCGCACGGGGACCGTGGAGGAGCACCAGAACCGGTTCCAGGCGCTCCTATCCTGTGCCGGGCCTCTGGAGGAAGCGTAGCGCGTCCAGCTCTTCACGGGAGGCATCCTGCCGCCACTGAGCCACGCGGTGTGGATCCACAATCCACAGTCGCTCGCGGCCGCCATGAGCCTCGCCCGCCAGGTGGAGTTGATGGAGCTCGACAGGCAGGCCCTGGCGCCGGCTCCTGCACGCCCCACGCCCCGCGGCCTGCTTCCAGCGCCGGCTCCGCGCCTCGCGCTCCCTGCACCACCACCAGCGGCTGCCGGGGGTGCCAGGCAGGAGCCCAAATCGGTGAAACTCCTCTCGACGGAGGAGCAGGCGGAACGTCGCCGCCTGGGCTTGTGCTATAATTGTGACGAGAAGTACTCCCGCGGCCATAATCAGGTCTGCCGCCGCCTCTTCTACATCAATGGTGTCACACTCACCGACGCCGAAGAAGCCGCACTGGATGGTCCCGACGCGGAGGCCCCGGTATTCTCGTTACAGGCCGTTGCCGGGGTGTCGCCCTGTGACACGATGCATGTCCGGGTGAAGGTGGGCGCGGTGACACTTACTGCCCTCCTTGACATGGGATCCTCTCATAACTTCATCGTTGAGGAGGCGGCGCGCCGCACCAACCTGCCCGTCCAGTCCAAGCCATGCCTCACCACCACCGTGGCCAATGGCGAGAAGCTCCAGTGCCCAGGCGTCCCGCGCCAAGCGCTGATCACCATCGACAGGGAGGCATTCCGGGTGGACCTCTTTGTCCTGCCGTTGGCGGGATACGATCTCGTCCTAGGTACCCAATGGTTGGTCACCCTAGGGCCGATCACGTGGGACTTCAAGGCGTGCACCATGTCATTCGCTTGATAGGACCGACAGGTGTGCTGGTCAGATGTGGCCGCACGCCAGGCACTGTCTCTCGCCACCACAGCCGGCGCGGCGGACCTCCTCGACGAACTGCTAGACTCCTTCCAAGGGGTTTTTGCTGAACCCTCCGGCCTGCCCCCACAGCGTGCCCGTGACCATAGCATCATCCTTAAGCCCGGTGCACAGCCGGTGGCCGTTCGCCCCTATCGCTACCCGGCGGCCCACAAGGATGAATTGGAGCGGCAATGTGCCACCATGATCGCCCAGGGCATTGTCCATCGCAGCGACTCCGCGTTCTCGTCCCCGGTCCTTCTCGTCAAGAAGCAGGACGGGTCGTGGCATTTCTGCGTCGACTACCGTGCCCTCAACGCGATTACGGTCAAGGACGCCTTCTCGATCCCAGTCGTCGACGAACTCCTGGATGAGCTCCATGGGGCGCGTTTCTTCACCAAGCTTGATCTCCGCTCTGGGTATCACCAGGTGCGGATGTGGCCGGCCGACATCCACAAGACCGCCTTCCGCACTCACGACGGCCTCTACGAGTTCCTCGTCATGCCGTTTGGCCTGTGCAATGCGCCAGCAACATTCCAGGCGCTCATGAATGACGTACTCCGCCCGTTCCTCTGCCGGTTTGTTCTTGTGTTTTTTGATGACATCCTAATCTACAGCCGGACATGGGCGGATCACCTTTGACACATCCACGCCGTCATCAGCGAGCTCCAGCGCCACCAGCTCTTCCTCAAACGCACCAAGTGCGCCTTCGCCAGCACCTCCGTCACGTACCTTGGCCACGTCATCTCCGCGGCGGGCATCGCCATGGACCCAGCCAAGGTGCAGGCGGTGCGGGAGTGGCCGACACCGCGCTCGGCACGCATGATCCGTGGCTTCCTCGGACTGGCGGGCTACTACCACAAGTTCGTGCACAATTACGGCACCATCGCCGCGCTGCTCACCGCCCTGCTGAAGAAGGATGGGTTCCTGTGGTCCGGGGAGACTTCAGCGGCGTTCGACGCCCTCAAGGCCGCGGTCACCACCGTCCCGGTCCTCGCCATGCCGGACTTCTCTAAGCCCTTCATCGTCGAGTGTGACGCTTCTTCTCACGGATTCGGGGCAGTGCTGGTCCAGGATAGCCACCCTGTGGCCTTCTTCAGTTGACCGGTGGCACCCCGCCATCGTGCGCTCGCGGCATACGAGCGTGAGCTGATCGGCCTTGTGCACGCTGTCCGGCACTGGCGACCATATCTCTGGGGGCGTAGTTTCACCGTCAAGGCTGATCATTACAGCCTCAAGTACTTGCTCAATCAGCGGCTCACGACGATCCCGCAACATCATTGGGTGGGGAAGCTTCTTGGCTTTGACTTCGTCGTCGAATACAAGCTGGGCCTGGCAAATGCAGTGGCGGACGCTCTGTCGCGTCGTGATACACCGACGGAGGGCTCCGTCCTAGCGCTGTCTGCTCCACAATTTGACTTCATCGACCGGCTTCGCCAGGCACAGGCCTCTGACCCCGCCCTCGTCGCCCTACATGACGAGATCGCCGCGGGCTCCAGAGGCCTACCGTGGGCGCTGGTGGACGGACTCGTCCAGTTCGGCGGGCGGCTGTACATTCCGCCGACATCGCCCCTGCTGCCCGAGCTTCTGGCAACGGTCCACGCGGAAAGGACACGAAGGTGTTCAGCGCACGCTGCACTGGCTATGGCGGGATTTCCATTTTCCTAACATGAAAAAGCTAGTGCAGGACTGGGTGCGGGCGTGCCCTACATGTCAACGCTACAAGTCAGAACATCTCCATCCAGCGGGCCTCCTTCTTCCACTGCCCGTGCCCCAAGGCGTGTGGACTGACATCGCCCTCGACTTTGTGGAGGCGCTGCCGCACGTACGGGGGAAGTCCGTCATCCTGACGGTGGTGGACAGGTTCAGCAAATACTGCCATTTCCTTCCGCTGTCCCACCCGTACTCCGTGGAGTCGGTCGCCCAAGTGTTCTTCGCCGAGATCGTCCGTCTCCACGGCGTGCCACAGTCCATCATGTCGGACAGGGACACGGTCTTCACCTCCACCTTCTGGCGCGAGCTGATGCGGCTGGTGGGCACCCAGCTCCACATGACGACGACCTTCCACCCCCAGTCCGACGGGCAGTCCGAGTCGGCCAACCGCGTCATCATCATGTTCCTGAGATGCCTTACTGGTGACCGGCCGAGGTAGTGGCTCCAGTGGCTTCCATGGGCGGAGTACGTCTTCAACACCGCCTACCAGTCATCGCTGCGGAACACGCCATTCGGCGTCGTCTATGGCCGGGAGCCCCCATCCATCCGGCCATACGCGCCAGGGGACACCAGGGTGGCCGCTGTCGCCAAGTCCCTGGAAGAACGGGATGAATTCCTCGCCGATATCCGCGCCCGCCTGGAGCAAGCTCAGATGGTCCAGAAGTGTCACTACGATAAGAACCACCGCCAGGGATCGTACAAGGTGGGGGATTGGGTGCTGCTCCGCCTCCGTCATCGCCCGGCGGCCTCTATGCCCCAGTCCGTCACTGGCAAGCTGCGTCCACGCTTCTACGGTCCCTACCGCGTCACCGAACTCATCAACGACGTCGTGGTTCGTCTCGCCCTGCCGCCTCGCGCCCGTCTGCACGACGTGTTCCACGTCAGCCTCCTCAAGAAGTTCCATGGTTCGCCGCCGGATGCACCTCCTCCACTGCCTGCTGTCCACCTAGGTGCTGTGATTCCGGAGCCGGAGCGTGCAGTCAAGATGCGCCTAGTGCGCGGTGTGCGCCAGATACTGATCCAGTGGAAGGGCGCGTCGCCGGCCTCAGCCACCTGGGAAGACGTCGACGCCTTCACCGCCAAGTATCTAGATTTCCAGCTCGAGGACGCGCTGGCTCTCGAGGAAGGGGGAGATGTCATGTGGGGGCGCATGTACGTGAGACGCCGTCGCGCGCGTAACGTGCGCCGCGCCGCAGAGCGTGCCCAGCTCGCGGCTGGGGAGGCCACCGTTAGTGGCTAAGATTAGAAAGTAGCAATTAGTGTTTTGCATTCCTTGATTGTAGGCATGGCTGTTTCAGTCAGGGACTATTTAAGATTTGTAATCGGCACTATCAAAGTTAAGAAATATCATTATTCCTAATCTCCCTCTTCTCTCTCAACCAAGCCTACGGTGGAGGGGCAAAACCTCACCGGAGACGACACGGACCACAGCTACGACCTCCGTAGCCGGGGGCCTCCTACCCTAGACGCCAAGGCCCTTGACAGCTGCTTGGCTGGGATCAACTTTCTCCCAAGTCTGAACACATTTCTGCAATTTCAAGGAATAAGCAGTACACATGGAAAATAAAAGCAGTCTAACCCCTCTATTTTTTTACTCGAATACGCAAAAGATTTGTGCATCTTTGTAATTAAGGTAGAAATGTTTGATATAGACAATGCGCTTCATCGACCGCCCTAGGAGGTTTACAAGACTACAGCCGTGGGCTGGACCATTTTAAAATATTTTACAAGTTTTAGGATGGCTGAATTTTTTCAGTTTTGGTTAATTCACAATGTCTCAGGTAGTTCGCTTTGGTCCTCGATTACTAGTAGTTAATTATGGCTACCCCTAGTTATTTGTAGTCAGGGCAAACTGTGTATTTACATGTTGTGCCCTGGTTTGGGAAGCAAAAATCTCTCTTTCAGTGCCGCCCAAGCTTCTTTCGTCGTCTTCGATCACCGTATGGGCACCTGACTTTGCACCTCGAGTCTCGAGAGAGAGGAATGTGGATAGCTCAGGACCTATTGATCCGATGCTACCCAGAGATCACACTCGCAAAGTCGGGATTACGTTGCTTTTGTTGGTCTCTTGACGTCGATGTCTTGAGTTGGCCCAAGCTATACATCCGCGCAACAGGCATAGCATGAGCCTTCCACAAGGCATAGTCGTTATTGGCCAGTTTCCTGGTACCATGAAGGCCGAGAGGGCTCATTATCTGTGGGATGGAAGAGGGGGACACCATAGATACAGTTTAGGAGGAAGATGATCTTGAGACCATGAAAGCGTTCTCACCTCCCTGGAAGTCGAAAGGTAGAATGAGTGTATTTATTTATATGAACATAGAAGAGTTCTTGGTGTGTCTTATTACATCTCAAGTTGTTGCAGCCGAACGTACTAATCCATTCATACAACAATACTTTGTTTACAATAACATACCTACACGCTGCAACAGCTAGGTCCGCAACAACTTTTGCTCACGCAAGAATACACAAACTTGTTAAGACGACACTCATGTTAAAAAGGCTATATATGGTGCCCAAATACACAAACTGAACTTGTAAATAAAGCAATTAAAACAATTCTTTTCTTTGTATTTTTTTTTGTGCGCTTCGGTACACTATACCCACAATATTTGCTTTTGCCCAATGTTTTCAAGTCAACCACCACGCTTGCTAGCCAATTCTCACCTACAAAATGCACACAATAAAATATGAATTATCTTGCAGTTACGAATCGAGTTACTCATCTAATAATCCAATAAGGACAATTTACTAGGAGCCTGTAGAAAAACATTTGCCCGGTCAGTTGACTCTGCCATTACTTTATTCCAAACCGGGACACTCGGAACAGAGATTACGTGCAGTATCCATTAATGCTGTTTAAAGAACTATTTTTTTTTTCATACTCAGCTAGTCAGCTAGGCTCTAGTGCCTGATAATAACAGGATAAAGATAATTAGGACACGAGCTAAGTAAAATCAATCACGTACCTCGCATCCTTTCCTCCTCAGCCTTTAAATAGTGACGGCATCTCTAGCAGCCACGTCATCTCTAGCAGCCTCGGTCTTGGAGCCGATAAAAAGCTTACTGAGAGACGGCAGGTGCAGAAGCCCCTCCGGGAGTTTCTTCATGTTTACGAACCAATGAAGGTACAGGTTTGAGAGCCTTGGCATTGCGTCTCCCTCTATTCTCCACTCCTCAATGGAAAAAAAAAATATAGTGTCAGCTCTTGCAGCCGAGGGAACCCTTTGGCGGAGCAGAACATGGTTCGGCCTTGATACCCATATAATTCAAGCACCACCAGGCAGGGAAGCTTCTCCAGAATCGGCATCGGGTCTTCTTTAATGGCATCGGCCATTAAATGAAGCTGCCGTAGGCCTTGCGGGAAAAGATGGCTCTCGATCAACTTATCTAGCACCTTGAAGTAACCAAGTTGAACGTCAACCAGAAAAGTCATGCTTGCCAGTAAACGAATCATCTCCGCGGGCAGGAAAAACACATGCAACAAGTAGAGACTTCTTAATTGGGTCATTTCACCCAAAAAGGCCACCATGTGCTTGCTCTGAAAATATTTACTATCCTCAAAATGTGCGTGATATCGGACACTCAAATATAAGGTCTGGAGCTCCTTTTTTGGACAGTTCCTCGGTGCAGAAAATCCCGTTTCGAGGTAAACATGCCTTAGAGTAGGAATGTCCCATATAGAGTTTGGTTCCGCAGAGAATTCGGTGTGTCTGAGGTCTATAGTTTGCAAGTAAAGGAATTGCCCAATTGAAGAAGGGAGCGTGACAGGCTTACACTGTTTTAACCTGAGATATCTTATGTGAATGCACCCACTGATCGCCTTACTGAAATTCAGTAGGTTCGATTTTTCTACATGGAGAACTCTTAGGAATCTCAACTTGGGTAGGGAGCACGATGAAAGTTCAAAGCCAACCAGATTTCGGAGGTTAGGTGTTGCTGGGGATATGTTACCATCATGGTAGCTTTGAAAAGATGAACGATAGGATACCATGGTTGTATTGGAAGATGATGCACCAACATGGCCTACAATTTTTGAAGTGCTTGACAGGTCAGTATAAGGAGCCAAAAATTATGAAGTATTTTCAAGTAAATTTTCAGAATGAAAGAATAAGAGAGGAAGCCTGACCTGCAGGGTTGTCAATGACATCGACGAAACCAACATATCTCGCTTCTTCTATGCACCAATCGTGTAAAATATCATGAATCTTTATTTCTTCGATCCATCCATGCGCCTTGCTTTCACTAACAACTTGTACCAAACTTCTTTGATACAGCTCATTTATGTACTTCCGTGCTATTTCTTCCTCTCTGTGCTTGGATGTACGTTGAATAAAGCCTTCGGCTATCCATAACTCAATTAGAGATGATGCAGATATGGAGTAATCCTCAGGAAAGACCGCAAGGTACAGGAAGCAAGATTTTATACTACTATTTGCTATTTGGCAAGTCATTATAACTTCGAGCTAGTATATCTCTCATCACCTGTCCATTTTCGGTTGATGCCCAACCGACTAATAAATCTGACCATGCTCCTACAGATAAATTCTTTGATAGATAGCCCCCCAAAACAGCAAGGGCAAGTGGTAATCCATTACATTTCCTTGCAAGCTTTCTCCCCAGTTCTTCAAACTCATCAATGTTATGTATCAAAGAACTTTTATATGATGGCAAAGCTTTGCTACTAAAGAGTTCCCAACTTTTCTCAGCATCCAAGAGCTTCAATTTGTGAACATATGTTGGCATTTCAATATGATTAGCAACATCAATTTTTTGGGTGGTTAACATTACTCTGCTGCCATTACTTACATCTGGAAATACTTTGACCATTCTATTTATTTGGTTCCATGTACTTGTTGTCCACACATCATCAAGCACAACTAAATATCTTTTGTCTCTAAGGAATCCCTGTATTTTCATTCCCAGATCATACTCCCTCATTTGATCAATTTCTCTAACTTCGTCTGTTCCCCTCATGATTTGTTTAAGAATATCCTTCAATAAATCAACACCCTTAAACTTTTGAGACACTGTCACCCAAACAGTTGTGTCAAAATGTTGTTTGATCGTATCAGAAGTGAAGATTTTTCTAGCAAGTGTAGTTTTACCTGCTCCACCCATACCAACTATGGAGATAACACTAAGCATATTGTTATCCTTTTCAACTAGTTTCTCAACTATTTCTTTTTTCTCATCCTCAAAACCGACAACAGTAACATCCTCAACATGCTGGGGCACAAGACCGTAATCTTGTGGAAACTCATCCACAACATGACCCTCGGTGTTTCCCAAATCGATTCCCAAACCCTTTGCGCTTTCAAATATCTCCCTAACCTTCCTTCTTATGCGTTGAATTTCATTACCAGATTTATGCAGAGTAATCAGGTCAGTTGGTAAGCGAGCATACCTTGAAACTGCCCGCATGAAGCCCTTCTTGAGCCTGTTTCTCTTCTCCATGTAGTCCACAACCTGGATGGCATTCTCAGCTTCATATGCAGCATCCCTGATCTGACTGATCCATATACTGGCACTTGGATTCTTCTGGAGGAAGCTCTGCAGCCGCTGCAGCTCATCTTTCAAGAACCTGGCTTCAAGTGTGACTCCACACAGCAATGTGGTTTCCTGGACAGCTAGGTTGCTGATGCTCCCAACCACAGAGGAAACTACAGAGGAAACAGCAGGGTCAACCATTATGCCTTCTCTCTGTTCCCAAAGTCTGAATGCTTGGTTGGGGGATAGAATGAAGTTTAGGTTCTGGCAGGAATGGTTTCGTTTTGGAATGCAAACTTGTCCTACAGAGTTTGTTGTTCCTCTTGACGTGATGGTAGAGAAAAGCAAAGCACATATTATGGTAGAAGTCCGGATAACCACAGCAAGAAGATGCCATAGGAAAAGCTCAAGCAAAGAGGATCCCCCACAAATCGTGAAAATTTTATTGAGGAAGCTTTGATTAATAAAATATGAAAAGCAATACATCAAGTTCATTGAGAAAAAGTTGCGACCTCTGCCTCCTAAGACTATCTCCAACAACACCACCCAAAATACAAGACTCATTTGACCTTTGAGTAGCGCTACAGGCAAAAGGGTTGAGTACCAATTCAGTATCTTCTCCAATAACATGACCCAAAAGAGAATCCATTCTGCAAATGAGTTTCCAGGAGAGAGGATGCTCATATTTGGGTTGTGCCTCTCAGACAACCCAAAATGAGTCTCCCATATAAGTAGTCTGTCGAAGGCCGATTTTGGGTCTCTTGCTATCTATTTTGGGTTTGGATGTCCATATGGGTCACTCGTTGGAAATAGTCTAACAAGAGGATATGCATCCCAATTGAAACACGAATCATGTGTTTTACAGGTGAAACACATTGGTGGGGGCGACATCGGAGCGCCGCTCCAAGCCCCCGTGGCACAACCAAGCTCACGGCAGACGGCACCCTCTTCCCCTCGGAGGGCCGCAGCGCCACCACCGGCGGTGCGCTCAGAGTCCCGCTCAGCGCGGACCGCATGAGATGGGAGAGGGAGAAGAGGAGTCCAGCATGGACACCGCCCAGCCGAGGGAGGAGGAGGAGGCGGCGGTGGCGGCAGCCGTGCTTCACTCAAAGCCTTCGTTGCAAGAAGCCAGGAACTCGCCCGAGTAAAAAAGCATCTCAACAACCTGGGCCTGGGCTGAGAAAGTGTCGTGCCCACACTGGCCTACTCGGCCCGAGCCGCTGCCGACAACTCTGCACCGTTGTGGGCGTTCCGATGGTAGGGGTCGCTCCCTCGAGGATCCAAACCGTGGCACAACTGCCGCCCCAAACCCCAGCTCCATTTCCTCCCTCCCTTATCTCTCCCCCACCCATGGTGGCGGCGCAGAGCGGGGAAGACGGTGGCGCACCGTTGGGTTTCCGTCAAGTGGCACTCAGTGGTGCCCTTTGCGAGGCGGCCGCGCACTCGCCGCGCCAGGGCGTCACTCGGCCGATTCTACGTGAGCGAGGAGGAGCCACGCCGAGTCGGTGCGGCTGATGCCTCCACCGCCACCGCCCTCTATACCTTCCGATCTGGGATTACGTATTTGTGGATTTTTTGCGCGGGTATATATTTATGGAAAAGGACAGATTCATCAATTAATTAGAACACCATGATTTTTTGGGCTAGTAATTTGCGCACGAGGAGGGTCGTGGTGGGGTAATTAAGGAAATCATTGGAGAAAAAAAAACGCTTCGGGGGAGTTTATAAGGTGAATCCACTGCAGGAATCTCTATAAATAGATAAAAAAAAAGATCCGTCTTACGGGTGGATGAGGTTTTCTTACGCGTTGGTGAGATTTTGGTGGACCAAGGTGAGATCTCCGGTTCATCGAACACATCCAACGGTGATTATTTAGGTGGGTAGAGATTTTTTTGGTAAAAATTAATCTCAAATTGAAAAGAAGTGGAAAAGAAGAGAAAAAAAGTAAAATAAAATAAAATAATAATAACAATACGAATATATATATATATATATATATATATATATATATATATATATATATATATATATATATATATATATATATATATATATATATATATATATATATATATATATATGACTTAGGAGTCGTCGTTTCCGATTCAAACTGCGGGCTTTTAGGTTGTGGCACAGCGTGTGCTTGTGGCAGTCTGAGGGCACCTGCAGAGGCATTGCCGAAAAAAACGATAACTTGCCAAATCTTACCCCAAACCCTACTGCTTTCCACGCTCTAGATCCGTCCTCTTTTTTTATATACCCCTCCAAAACCCAAAACCTACGAAACCGATATGGACTTCCTGTACCGCTCCATCGACGAGCGTGGCCGCCGATCCCCGCCAAGTACTCCTGGCTCCGGATCGGCAGGTGAGATCCCCTAGACTCCTATCCTGATCGCTCTGTCAGTTTATGTTCAGTCGATTGATCGATCTCCCATTCCCCCCTGTTTCACCTGCTTACTGCTTTAGCATCCATATCCCGCGCGATTCCACCAGACAGCCATCACGGCGATGGTCCAGCAGAGCGTGTGGGAAATTCAGCCTTGACGCTATGGCAGCCTGATCTACCGACGCCGGAGACGGCGGCGGTCAACGTCGAAGAGCTGCGGCGGCAAGCGGAGAAGGCGATGATCAGGGAGCGGATCCTCAGGGAGGAAACGGAGCACTGGGAGCTTGAGCTGGAGGTGCGCAGCGAGTTAAGGGAGCAGATGCTGTGTCTGCCGTGGCCCGTGCTTGGGTGATCGGTGAGGGGATGCGACATGCTGGCGGCGCTGTCAACGGGAATTATTACCGCCACTAACAGCTTGTTCACGTGAGCTTTCAGCCGCTTATTTTCAGACAGTTAGTAGTGTTTTTTTCTCGCGTAAATCAGCCAACAGTACTTTCAGTCGCTTATTTTCAGCACAAACGAACAAGCCGCAAATCGTCCCTGCCTGTTGTTGCGTTTGAGGTCTGCTGTCTTTTTGGCCTTTTGTGTTTGATCACGCCTGTTTCTCCCTAGCTCTCGCCTCACGTTTTCTATGTCGCATCATGGAATCTTTCTGATCTAACGTAATCTACGTCAGATTAAATCTCGGCCGTAGTTACTGATAAGATAGATTTTTCACCCCGAGGGATGGGCACAACTCGATGCATCATTCAGTCTTTTGTTGATTTGCTTTCCAATTGAAGCACGTATTTATGCCTAAAATATTAAAATTCACTTAGATATGCCATTTGAATGTTGCATAAACCATAAGTGAAGCTTCTATATAACATATCAAATTTGTTGTTTCTTAAAGTAATTTTTGAATGGTAAATTTTTCCATAGAAGTGTCGAGTGTAAATAGTAATCATAAATAATGATCATGTTTAGCCGTTTGCCAAAAGTGTGCCTTTCTTGTTAAGTTTTGCAGAATTTTGTTGTTCTATTTGGTGTGGTTTATTGGTTAGTGATGATTATTACCAATTGCAACAGTATGCCATAATGTTTATTTTTGCTAGAGTATGTCATGGGGCCATGGATAGATATATTTGGTGTGGTTTATTGGTTAATGATGCTTATAACCGCTTGCAACAGTATGCCACAATTTTTGTTTCTGGTTGCTAGAATATGTCATGGAGTAATCAATAGAGAAGACCTAATTTGGATTTTTTTTTACTTCGTTCATCTTCAAAAGTTAAGATAAATATGCATGCATTGTGGGAAACTACATTAGCATACATGTAAGATAAATACAAATAATTATGCATGGTATGTGTATGATGACTATAGCCTGTTCGCTTGGGCTGAAATCTGGCTGATCTGGCTGGTTTTTTATGAGAGAAAAACACTACTGAATGGCTGGCTGATCTGGCTGATAATCTCAAGCAAACAAGTTGTATGCATCTCTCAACTTGAGACTAGCCTGCTTCCTTCCCCGAGCGCCCCCCAACGGGCAACTCGGGGGGTGAACCCGCCGGCGACCCGAGAAGCCCTCCTCCCCACCTCCTCTCTGACCGCCGTCGCCGCCCTCCAGCGTGCGGCGGCGGCGGCCCCTGAAAAAGGGAGCCTTCATAGCCCCTCCTCCCCCACCTCTCTCCTCTAGCCCTCCTCCCTTTCCTCCTCAACTCCGGCGAGTTTGGACAGCCGATCGGCAAGATCTACCCCCCCGGTCCGGATCTGGTGCCTCCTCATTGCTGCCATGCCGGGGGCTCAAGGTCTGGGCTTCTTCGACCTCCGTTGCGAAGGACGCAGGCCGAATGGATCTAGGCCGGGGCTGGCTACCTGGGGCCGGGCATGGCGGCCTGCGCGGTCAGCGCCGGCCTGGGGCTGGCCGATGACCACCACTCCTGCTATTGGAGTGCGCGGCTCAGGCCGTGCGCGCTCACCGGTGGGCGGGCGGGGCCGCAACCGCACGCCGCTGGCGGTGGCGGTTGTAGCCCGCGGTGGCCAGCAAACTCCTGCTGCTGGCGTGCACAACTCGGGCCGTGGCGGGGGGCGGCGAGCAGCGTGCACACTTCCCCCCTCTACCTCCGGTGTCGTGGGCTGGCCGGCCAACGGATTCGGGCACCCCGCGGCTGCATCTGGCGTCCTCAAGCAGCTAGAGGCGTGTCGGTGTGGATCAACTCCTTCCTGGCTAGGGCGGCGCGACTTCTGCTGCGTGCGCCTGGTGGCCAGAGCTGGGGCTGGCTGCGAGTGCCTAGTGTTCGGGCCTCCACCCCCGCAAGTCCGTCGCGTCCTATGGCTGGGGCGGCGGCGGCCTGCTAGGGTTGCCGGTGGTCGGATCTGGCCGGTCCGTTTGGGTGGCTGGCCACGCGGATCCGGGTCACCTTTGGCCGGATCTGGCGCATGTGTCCCGTTGCTTGGTGGTGGGGTGACCAGTGGCCGACGGTCGTGGTTGGCCCTGCGTGGCCGGCGACTGCCTGTGACCGTGCAACGGTCGGATCTGACCGTCATGTGGCCGGATTCGGGCCCCCTAGTCTAGCTGGACCTGTGGATTCCGCCGAGCAGGGGCGGCGCAGCCCGTGCCTCCAGGGGTCGGTGGCCAGGGCCAAGGGACACCACAGAAAACGTCGGCGAACAAGCTCTTGGGTGAGAACTCTGCCCAGCTTCTCGCTTCGGGCCGGCGGCGGTGGTGCAGCATGCATCATTCACCTTACTGAAGGCGTCGCCGAAGGATCTATTCGTCGCGCGGGTCATTGGGGTCGGTTCTAGGGTGAAAGTCCTTCTGCCCTCTTCAACGTTGCTGGCGTCTGTGGACGTCATGCCCTCCTTGGAGGCTTCGTTGTTGGCCACCATCCGCCGGAGCCGCTCCTTGCTTGTGCTATGCCTGCTTGCCTGTGCTTCAGCTTCCTCCTCGCTTTGGTCTATCCACTTCGGGTGTTGGTATTGCCACAGTCGTCGTCTTCTTCGCAGCGGCTACCTAGTCGTTAGCGGATATGTCTTCTTCTTTGCAGCGGCTACCTGGTCGCTGGCGGACACTGTCGCCTTCTTCTTCGCAGCGGCTACCTGGTCGTTTGTGGATGGATGCTGAGCTCTCAGTAGCGGCTACCTGGTCGCTTACGAATGTATGCTGAGCTTTTCTACCGGTGGATGCTTTGCCACCACGGCTTCACCCACCCTCTATTGGCGACCATTGTGCAGATGTATTTTTTCTTTGGCAGGCATAGTCGGTTGGTGTTTTGAGGTGGAGGTTCCCCCTTGTGTATTCTTGTTGTTCGTTTGTGACTTTGGGATTCCGCCGGTAATCCTAGGATTACTTGTGGGTCCTTTGTATCCGTGTTGCGGCCTTTCTTTTGGCCTTTCCTCTTAATGAAAAACGGGTAAAAGACTCGATCGCAAAAAAAAAGATACAAATAATTCATATAATCTACATAAAATAAATTTCGTGCAGGTGAAAATCATATGCATTATTGATGCCAGTTCATTCTCCACATTTTTGTATGGGCTAAAATGGTTAGCTGAGAATCCTTTTGCTCATAAGCATAGTTTTGAGCACGAGGGTGCTGGAACTATTTTTCACCTTTTTTATTATATGCAATGATCAGAAACTGAAGAAAATAGAGTGTATCATATACAAAGTTTATGCCCTCATTGTTGATACTTCAGAATTTCTTTCTAATCAAACACCTTGCGCTGAAGGAATTCTTTCTGATATTTAAATTGTGTTTTTTCTTCCCTAATATTTGCAAACTGCCACCACGGTTTAAACACAAATTTTGGATTATAAATTCAAAGCTTTGTTGTCAGATTGCAGACTTTGCAATACATGCTGCAGATTTTTGCAGTTTTGACGCTGATGGATGTAAAATTGCAAAACCTTAAAACGTCTAACAAAATTGTCATCTGCAATATCAAAATTAAAAAATAAACTAAACAGGAATAGCTATGTGATAAGGATGCCCACGGCATGTATATTAACTTAACTTTTGGAGATCTTCTAGGAGTACAGAAAAAACATGACTAGTTGCTCTCACAATATTCATGCAATTCTGTCGTTTTTGCCCGAAAAAGCTAAGTTGTAGTTCATTATAGTAAAAGAAGTAGCCAAATCTAATGATGTACTGGTGTTTTGAACATTTTTTAAGAGTTCAGTTTTCATGTGTGTTCTTAACATACAATTATGATGTTTAGTTGCGACTACTTTTGTTTGCTCATCTAGAAGAAACTCTCATGCTGGTTGTGCAGGCCCACTCAATTGCAAACGCACTAGCAACCGCGCCAACCAAGCGGAAGAGCCCTGATCATGCCACCGGAGCATTGTTGGTTCCAAGCAGCAAGAAGCACAAGAGTGCATTAACCTGCATGGTGTGTGGCATCACCGCAAACAGCAAGAAGGCCATGCAAGACCACCTCAATGGGAAGGTGCACAAGAGGAAGGTGGTAGCACTTCCGGAGCTGCCAAAGCTAGTGCCAGAGACAGAGCAGGAGAGAGGGCTCGAGGCAGGGGTGGAAGAGGCAATGGCAAGATTACAAACCGACGAAGTTCATGATGGCGACGACTGCAAGAGAGCTGAACGAAGTGACACAGATGGATGGGTACCTCATCTGTGAGTTGTGCAATGTGCGGACATCAGATCGTGTTACCATGATGTGCCACCTACAAGGGAGCAAACACATCTCCAATGGCCAGAAGAAGCGTCAACCGTCCAGCAAGCCATTAGGTGAGGCGAAGGGTACAGTTAATGCTGCCACTTCAGCTATTGGCAGTGCTGATCCTAAAAAGCTGGTTCTGGAGGATTTCAGTGCGCCGCTGCCACACACGGTGCGGTGCTTGGAAGGCTTTCTGCTCTGCAAGCTTTGTGATGCGAAGGCCCCATCGATGAATGGCATGCGTCAACACTCGTCAGGGAAGAAACACAAGAATAAGGAGAATGCCAGCTCTGATGCCTCTGTCAACGTATCCACAGGTGGAAAGGAAGCAGCCAAAGCACAGCCGATAGACACAGACACGACTGTCATCTCTGACACCGCAGCAAAGGTGGAAGCCCCATTGGAGAAGTCCTTGCAACCAAAGCTTAGTGATGACAGTGAGGTGCAAGAAATGACCGTGGCACCACCAAAAGAAGACGTCGCCACTGGGGACAATGCTAAGACTGCTGGAATGGAAATGATGAAAAGCAGTCCAACTTCTGTTGGGGCTCAGCTTAATAATGTCTCTAATTCTGACTCGCTGACCATGGAAGTAGACGGTGTGATGCACCCTCTCTCACGGGTGGATGGCTTCCTCGTCTGCCTGAGGTGCAACGCAAAGGCACCATCTGAGACCATCATGCGGTCTCACCTGGCTGGCAAAAAGCACAAGCGCAAGATGACGCTCGCTGCACGAGGAAACAATGATTTGTCTGTCCTTACCACCAGGGCTGATGAGCTGCAAGACAGCGGCTCAAAGTCCATGAAAGCCAATGCGGAGGCAGGATCGGTGCCGTCGGCGGTGCCACATACTGCTGCCGACGAAGAAGAATCAGCCCCGTCATTGGCAACTCCGCAAACAAAAAACACTGTTACAATGGCATTGACATCCATGGCAGTAGATCGACCAGCAGAAGCTCAACTTGATACTTACTCGCCATCATGAGGATTGCGAGAATACTGAGGAAGCTGCGAACACAAGGTTGATAAGTACCCTTGTGTGCTCGTTTTGTGATGAGTGATTGTCAATGTGATCCACGAAGTAGGTTGAGGGGTGACTAACCCTACCATGACGAAAGCTATGTGTGCATGTATCTTGGCTCGTGGTGTGCAGGTGTGGAGCACGGAGGCGGTAGTCGATAGCGCGGTGAAGGTCAAGGAGGACGTGCCGTGCCGACGGATCGAGAGTGGTGAAGGGCGGACGTGAGGCTTAGACTGAGGGACCAAGAGGCCGGGTGACTAGCCGCGGTGGCTGACACTTGGGACATCGACGAGTGCAAGTGTACATGGTGATGAAGACGGCGTCGGCCAAGTCAAGATGGAGACGATGGTGTCGTGGCACTTGGCGGGAGGCCGGTGGGCCGAGTCAAGGAGGAAGGCGAAGGCGTCATGCTTGGCGGGAGGTCGGACACGCGTCGACATCAGGGGTTTGGTGGTTTCGTCCTCAAAACCATCGGCGGGGGACGCGTATGGAGTACGCTACTCACGAGCGGTTTGGTGGTTTGGACCTCAAAACCATCGGTGGCGGGTTTACGGGTTTGGGCCTCAAAACCCGGGCGAAGGTTCCGAGGAGGAACGGACGGCACGTGGCGGCATCGGGGAGTTCACGTCAAGGCGAAGCTACCGGTGAGGAGGCGCGGTGGCCGTCGGATGAAGTTGACACAGGGTTGGACCTTTACGCCCTTGGGCTAAATGGTTTGGCTCATTTGTATCTAGGGGCAAAACTGAGAATGTGTAATAGCCCTGTTAAATAGGATGAGGGAGCCCCCATCTCCCTCACCTCCTTCATTAGCATTTTCTTTCATCCTTGTTAGGGTTTCCCCTCCCCTTAGTTGCTTGTGAGAGAGAGGTCCATAACTCTTGTTGAATCTGAGTTTATCAAGTGGGAATGGTGGCCCTTACCACCTCTTATCCTTCGGGATTCAATTTTTGAGTTGTGTTTATGGTGTTCTTTGTATTCTTCACGTTCCTCTTTTCCCCCTCCTCTTTCGTGGCTTGATTCGTCGATTTGAGACCGTTTTGAGTCGTTCTTTTTAAGTTGATTTGTGCTATGACATGAGTTGAAGCTATTCTAAGGGTTAATTGGACTAAATCAACTTGAGCACGAAGAAATCGACGTTTTTCTTTTCGGGCGATTTTTTCATGTTCTTGGCTACGATTTGATTTTCCCGGAGTTTGGATCAATCTCAGGCGATGATTTTTGGAGGTTAGATTCGTAGCGTGTTGAATTTGGTCTGTGTAAATTTTAGGTGCAATTTGTGTTGATTTGATCCGGTTTCCATCGGATTTTCGAGGACGCCTCTTTCCAGTTCGTTCTTCTGTTTCGTGCGGTGTTGTTGCTGTTAGCTGAGTGGTGACGCAGATGCAAGTTGGTTAGGCAGGCAGCGCTACCGATGCCGGTGCTCAGCCACCGTGCGTGCTCCTGTGAGCGGCGCTCGCCCCTGGGGCCTGAGCGCTCCCATCCGCTCCAGCGCTTGGAGCTCCCAGGCCAAGCTGCGGTCGTTCGTACGGGTGCCGTGCTTCCTTTCTCTTTGTTTTCCGGTGCTTCGGTCTTGGATTCAAGGTGACTGACTTGCAGCTCGTGTTCTGCTGATCTTCAGTGCTCGTCTTCTCGGTCCAGTACAGACCCCAACCAAGTCGTCAGTTTCTACAGTCTTGTTTTTGCTCTGGTGGTCTTCTAGGAAGCAGCTTCTTTGCTCGGGAAATTGCTTGCAGCTACGTGATTTGTTTTTCAAAGGTGTAGTCACTGTCAACTACACGAAGCAATTATTATATGATTGTTTAGCTAATTTCAGTCATGTGCAAGTGATTGAGTGTGCTTCCAACAGTGTTAGCTTGTTGCTAATTTCGTTTCTAGCAGCAGCGTCGGAGAGCAGCCCCTCCACCCTATCTCCTTCTCTCTGTTGGATGCTAAATTTCCAGGTGATTGTCTAATCAAATTTTCAGGCCTTGATTTCTTATTTTGCGCATGTTTTGGTTGTTTGGGCTCCGAAACGTGTTCCGTCTTTTGCGTTGGGTTCCTACCGTTCCGAGGAATTTTTTAAGGTACGCTTGTCACTAATTGGCTAGGGTATTTTTGTTTGGAAACTCACTTGTGTTTGGCGGTGATATTGGGACAGCTACCAAATATTTTGAGAAAAATTTTACGCCTCCCATTCACCCCCCTCTGGTCGTCGTTTTCGGTCCTTCAATTGGTATCAGAGCCGATTAAGGATCATTTCACCTTAATCGATCCGTGATCTACGAAGGCGACATGGAGCGTGGTTCCGGCAAACCACTGTTCTTCGATGAAACAAATTATCCCTACTGAAAGATTCGCATGTCCACGCATCTCCAGGGGATTGATTGGCTTGTTTGGGAGATTTGCGAGGATGCTACTTACGTTGTGCTTGAACCCCATGCTCGTGTCACGCAAGATCAAAAAGATCAGCACAACGCTAATAGCAGAGCTCGCGCAGTTCTTTTCTCGAGTCTTTCGCTTCAGGAGTTCGAGAGAGTCTCTGATTGTACTACTGCTCGGGAGATCTGGGTGAGGCTTTAGACCTATCATGAGGAGACCGCACAGGTCAAAACCAGACTCTACGAGACGTACAAGAGGGAGTACAAGAACTTCACTCAACTTGATGGCGAGTCCATCGATGCCATATTTTCTCGCTTTCAGACCATCGTCAACAAGATGCGAGCAAACAAGGCACAGTTACCTTATGATGATCATGAGAGGGCACTCAAGCTTCTATATGCCCTAGATCAGAAGGTATGGGATGTGAAGGTGACCGCCATCATTGAGTCTTCGGGGTATGAGACCCTCACTGTGGATGAGCTTTTCGGCAAGCTCAAGTCCACTAAGATCGACTACCAGACCCAAGCCAAGCTCAAGAATCCCTCTGCACCGACTATGGCCTTGGTCTCAGGTAATGGCTCAAGTTCTTTGGCTAACCCTTCACAGGTGTATTTTGCCTTGTCTTCTTTGGTATCTGTCACAGAGGAGCAGATGGAGAGTCTTGGGGACGACGAGCTGACGTTGATCATCAGCCGGTTCTCACGGTTTCACAACAACCGCTTGAATCGTTGGTGTGGTGGTGGTCCGAAGGAAGGATGCTACGGCTGTGGAGATTCCGACCACTTCGTCGCCCACTGCCCCAAGAAGAACAAGCACTCCTTCAACAAGTATGACTCCAGCAAGCGCAAGGACAAGCGCGAGTACACCTCCAAGCACAAGTCGAAGGGAGGATTCGATAAGGAGGCGCTGAAGAAGAAGTACTTCAAGAAGGCCAAGGCTCAAGAGCGCGCCTTCCTTGCCTCCCTCAGCGACCTCGACAATGACACCGATGACGACCGGTCTTCTTCTCCCTCGAGCGATGATGAGTCCGAGAAGAGGCATGAGGACAAGTTGACCGGGCTTTGCTTCGTCGCCAAGTCCATCCACGGAGGCTACTGCACCATGGCTGTGGATGAAGGTGTGAAGCCCAACAAGGACGTGCTTCCCGGCGACGATGACTATACCGAGGTAAAACCCTCCGTCGACGCTCTTATTGCCGAGCTTGATATCATGACCGATACTTTGATGAGTCAAGATAAGCTGCTGAAATATGCTACTCATGAGAGGAAAGAGTTTAAGGACAAGCTAGAAGTTGTGGAGAAAGAGCTTGAGGAAGCTAAGAAGCTTGTTGTTCATGTGTCTGACGAGGTTGAGTGCGATGAATGTGATGTTCATATGACTAACTTTTCTGAGTTGCAATCTAAGTATGCTGCCTTGTTAGATGAGAACGATGAGCTGAAGGCTAAGTCTAGCTTGTTGGGTGCGTGCAAGTCTTGTTTAGGCTTGCAATCTGAGCTGGCAGAGAAGAATGCCAAGATCCATGCTCTTGAGAAGACCAGTTCAGATAGCACTGTTGTTGAGTGTGCACGTTGTGAGAGTTTGGTGTTGGAGCTTGAGTCTTGCAGGTATGACAAGATAAGATCCGAAGAAGACAACACATACCTTCGGTCCATCTTGAATTGGGTGTCTTGTAGTGAACCGCAGTTGGGCATGATGATGAGCCAGTTCAGGCAGGGAACTGAGACATCGGGAGTAGGCTTTGCTCTAGGTGGAAAGGGTGAAAATGTCTATGGCAAAGTTGATAAGTTCAGTGGTTTGAGCCCAAGTGAGAAACCCTCCACTACTCTCAAATTGATCAAGATCAGTCCACCTAAGCCTACCGAACCCACTGTGAAAGATGGAGTGTTTGAAGAACCTCCAAGAGCTCCACCCCAGAAACAAGTTTGGGTTCCAAAACTGAACCATCTCAGAAACTCACTTGACACTCTACCGAACATCTCTGAGGATCCCTTTCCTAAAGCCAAAAAGCTACCAAGAGTGAACCATACCCACAAGAGAGTGAGCCAACAACCACCTAAGAGAGAGGTGAGGTATTACTGTGACTATTGCCATAGGGATGGTCACCTTGTTGAGTTTTGCTTTAGGAGGAAGAGAGATGAGCGGCAGGAGTATGAGTTGAACAACCGGAATATGTACCGTCCGCCCCATGGCGTACATGTGCCTCCTGTTCAGAGGCGCAATGCTAGGCCAAGAGGTGCAATGCCTCAAGGTGCTAGGCCTCAGGTTGCTAGACCACGCGGTGGTCATGGTGGTCGTGCCCGGCGTGGTTCAGATCATGATCAATATGACTTTGGACCTCGTGACAGTGGCTTTCAGTCCTACAGCTCTAGCGGACCATGTTTTCCCCCACGTGGTGACCGCTTTCCTCAAATGGGACATGGCATGTTTGGTGTTTTTCCTAACACTTTTCTAGGGCAAATGAGCCAACACTGGTATCCTTCACAGTTTACTAACCCCAGTGTTGTGCCATTTGCTCATCCTATGTCTTTCTATTGATGCAGGACGGAGGTCTGGAGAACACATGGCTCATTGATTCTGGATGTTCGCGCCACATGACCGGAAGTTCCAAATGGTTCTCTAGCCTCGACCCCGTGCAATGTAAGGAGTACATCACATTCAGGGATAATAGCAAAGGTAAAGTGCTTTCTCGTGGGACCATTCGGGTGTAAGGTCCTAGATGGCTAGAGGGGGGGTGAATAGCCTATAAAAAATTCTACGAGAAACACTAAGCAAATTAGTTAGAACAACAAACGGCGCAAAGCGAGTTTAGCTTAGCCTACGGTTGTGATGCAAGCCTCCTATCCACAAGTCTAGTAGATTATGATCTCTAGTTCACACAAGGGCTATGTCACTAAACTTACACTAGTGAGCAAGCTAACAACACTAGCAAAGGCTATCACTAGAGCTTACACAAGATAATCTAGTAAAAGTAAATGCAAGAGATAGGATTGTGAATCTTATACCGACGGTGGAGTGAAGATGTTGCCAATCACCAAGATGATATACAATCAATCAATATTGACAACAACACAATATGAAGACCAATCACCGGGAGACAAGAGACACAATATTTTTGTTCACCCGGTGTTCACTTGTGCACCGACAAGCTACGTCACCGGTTGTGTCGACCAACACTTAGATGGTTCCTCGGTGTGACCCTCAAGTCACTTGCCCCTCAAGGCATGCCCCGCAAGGCACCGCAAGACACCACTCTCAAGTGAGGTAACTCAATGACACGCGCAATGTAATAGAGTTGCTTTTGGTGTCCCGCCGAGGAAAGCACAAGAACCTCTTACAAACAACCGGGGGTGGCCAAGAACAATCACCTTCTCTTGCCAACGCCTCCAACAATCTCCAAGCCGGCTAGGAGCGGTACTCTCCAAGAGTAACAAGAAATCCACCGGCTAAACCACCCACAAGTGCCACTAGATGCCCTCAAGCTATGCAATGCACTTTGGGATCACTCAATCTCACTTTTGATTTGCAATCAAGCAAGAGAGATGAGTGGGAGGAGTAGCTCTAGCTCAAAGGATGCACAAGAGTGTTAGAAATGCCAAGAGACCTCCCCAAGGGCCGGCCAACGAGTATTTATAAGCACCCCAAACAAATAGAGCCGTTGCCACTTCACTGACCGTTTTTTCGGGACGACCGGACGCGCCGGTCGAAACTGACCGGACGCGCTCAACCGCGTCCGGTCGCCCTACGACGTCCACGTGTCCCTCAAATTTCAAATGCGACCGTTAGATCCTCCAACGGTCACTGCACGCCAACGGTCAAACGCTATGACCGGACGCGCTGCTCAACCGACCGGACGCGCCGGTCGCACAGCACCGCGCGCGCGAAGCAACGACCGGACGCGCTCCTCACAACGACCGGACACGCCGATCCGCACAGCACCCGCGCCCGCGAAACAACGACCGGACGCGCTCCTCGCAACGACCGGACGCGACAGTGCCAGCGTCCGGTCGGAGTCCAGTAAGCTCCCTCGACGACCGGACGCGTCCGATCGCGTGTGACCGGACGCGCCCCGCGTCCGATCGTCCTTGCGAACCGCAGTTCCTTCTGGGCACTTGACCGGACGCGTCGGTCCCACGAGTGACCGGACGCGCCGGTTGCAAACCCTAGCCCGCGCGCCTGATACCGCGTTGTACTGACCGGACATGTCCGGTCACACCGTGACCGCGTCCGGTGCAGCGTCCGGTCACTGCAGTGACCCCGTTCGCCTCCGTTTCTTTTCCGACTTTCGGCGTAGTGGAAAATAGGCATTTCATTTCCCCGAAATCGCCTGAATCCCGCGCTCACACGCTCGGCAGGAGGGAGAGAGGAACCCAAACCCCTCTCTACCCGCAAACCACAGCGCGACCAACGCCACCTTTGCAAATGTGCCAACACCATCAAGTGTACATCTCTATGTGCTTGTGTGTTAGCTTTTTCTCAATCATTTTCAAAGGTTTTCCAATTAGCTCACTAGGCCCTACATGCAATGCACTTCATGAATTCACCTAGTGGCACCCGTGCATCGAATAACCGATAAGACTTCCCCTCTTAATAGTTCGGCTATCGATCCTAAACCACTCACACCCTCTATGGTGTCTTGAGTGTAAAACAAAATGGCCCTATGGTTATACCTTTGCCTTGAGCCCATTTTGTTTCTCCAAATGATATGATCCACTTCATATCATCACATGACCGTCTCGATCCATCGACCTTGACTTCACTTGCTCTTCACCGTTGCATCGGTCCGTTGGCGCTAAGTCTTGCTCAAGCTTCACCATCGCATGGTCCTTCGCTTCGAAGCCTCGACTTGCCCTTCACCTTCACAACCGGTCCATCGAGCCAAGCCTCATCTTGGTCTTCACCATCTTGGTCATATGAGTCAATGTCATGTCTCATATGCAATGACCACCTTTATCTAAATCATCCACTTAGATACAAAGGTTAGTCCTAGGTTTCATCAATTAGCCAAAATCAAACTAGGGACTTTCATCGGGTCAATGAGAATTTTGTCTTGAAGGATGTTGCTTTGGTTTCAAACTTGCATTTCAACTTGCTTTCTGTTTCGCAACTCCTTTAAGATGGCTTTGAAGTGCGCTTTAAGACCGGCTTGTCTCGAGTTCTTGACTCTCAGGAAAATCTTGTTTGCTAGATTGTTCCTTTTGGCCGTGTCTTTCGAGCTGATTTTTCTCATTCCTTTGGCTCTTCTCAATGTTTGGTGGCCGGATCCTCCTCTGAGCTTTAGAAGTGGCATAGGAGACTTGGTCACTTGAGCTTTGACTTACTAGCTAGGTTGAGCTCACTTGATCTAATCCGAGGATTGCCCAAGTTGAAATTTGAGAAGGATTTGGTGTGTCACCCTTGTCGTTATGGGAAGATGGTTGCCGCTTCTCACTCACCTGTGAATCAAGTCATGACCAAGGAACCCGGCGAGCTACTTCACATGGACACAGTTGGTCCATCTCGGGTTCGGTCAGAGGGTGGGAAGTGGTACGTTCTAGTGATCGTGGACGATTTTTCTCGCTACTCTTGGGTGTTTTTCATGGAGGGTAAGGATGAGGCTTTTTCACATGCTCGAGATTTGATTCTTCGGTTGCAAAATGAGTTTCCTAAAAATGCCATGAGAGCGATTCACAGTGACAATGGCACAGAATTCAAGAATACTCACTTTGAAACCTTTTGTGCTTCTTTGGGCCTTGAGCATCAGTTTTCCTCTCCTTATGTCCCTCAGCAAAATGGTGTTGTTGAGCGCAAGAATCGAACCCTTGTTGAGATGGCCAGGATGATGCTCGATGAGCATAGGACTCCTAGGAGATATTGGGCTGAAGCGATCAACACCGCGTGTCATGTTTCTAATCACATCTTTCTTCGAGCCTTCATGAAGAAAATTTCTTATGAGCTGCGATTCGGTCGACTACCCAAGGTGAGCCACTTTTGAGTGTTTGGATGCAGATGTTTCATTCTGAAACAAGGTAATTTAGATAAATTTGAGTCTCGATCCTCGGATGGTGTCTTTCTTGGTTATGCTTTACATTCTCATGCATATCGAGTACTTAATCTTGAATCTAACCGAGTCGTAGAGACTTGTGAAGTCACTTTTGACGAGACCATGCCTTGTTCTATTCCTGTCTTTGAAAGTGCAGGTGATCAGGAGATTGGTGAGAGCATCTTTGTTGAGGAGAATAAGGAAGATGCTGATTGGGGAGATGCAGAGCCGACCTCTTCGGCTGTTCCAGTCGAGTCTACGACAACTACTTCGGCTCACGGACCAGATCCATCTTCTTCCACTACATGGGATCCGTACGAGCCGCCTCCTCAGCCTACGTCGGTTGCACCTGAGGAGGCCCCAGCAGCTATTGAGGGGGAGGCGACATCTTTGAGGGAAGCCCCTCGGCACATCCAGCGTCGCCACCTGCCTCAAACCATGATCAACGACATCAGTCAGTGTGTTACACGCTCAAGGTCATATGAAATCTCACATTTCGCTCATTCCGCTTTTGTCGCTAATTTTGAGCCACAAAATGTTGGACACACACTTTCTGATTCCGATTGGGTCAATGCTATGCACGAGGAGTTACAAAACTTTGAGAGGAATAAAGTCTGGGTCTTGGTTCCACCTCCACCTGAGTGTCACCCTATAGGTACAAAATGGGTTTTCAAGAACAAGCAAAGTGAGGATGGAGTGGTGGTGAGGAATAAGGCTAGGCTAGTGGCTCAGGGGTTTTATCAGAAAGAGGGAGTAGACTTTGAAGAAACCTTTGCTCCTGTGGCCCGTATCGAGGCTATAAGGATGCTCTTAGCTTATGCAGTCCGGTGCAGCGTCCGGTCACACCGTGACCGCGTCCGGTGCAGCGTCCGGTCACCGCAGTGACCCCGTTCGCCTCCGTTTCTTTTCCGACTTTCGGCGTAGTGGAAAATAGGCATTTCATTTCCCCGAAATTGCCTGAATCCCGCGCTCACACGCTCGGCAGGAGGGAGAGAGGAACCCAAACCCCTCTCTACCCGCAAACCACAGCGCGACCAACGCCACCTTTGCAAATGTGCCAACACCATCAAGTGTACATCTCCATGTGCTTGTGTGTTAGCTTTTTCTCAATCATTTTCAAAGGTTTTCCAATTAGCTCACTAGGCCCTACATGCAATGCACTTCATGAATTCACCTAGTGGCACCCGTGCATCGAATAACCGATAAGACTTCCCCTCTTAATAGTTCGGCTATCGATCCTAAACCACTCACACCCTCTATGGTGTCTTGAGTGTAAAACAAAATGGCCCTATGGTTATACCTTTGCCTTGAGCCCATTTTGTTTCTCCAAATGATATGATCCACTTCATATCATCACATGACCATCTCGATCCATCGACCTTGACTTCACTTGCTCTTCACCGTTGCATCGGTCCGTCGGCGCTAAGTCTTGCTCAAGCTTCACCATCGCATGGTCCTTCGCTTCGAAGCCTCGACTTGCCCTTCACCTTCACAACCGGTCCATCGAGCCAAGCCTCATTTTGGTCTTCACCATCTTGGTCATATGAGTCAATGTCATGTCTCATATGCAATGACCACCTTTATCTAAATCATCCACTTAGATACAAAGGTTAGTCCTAGGTTTCATCAATTAGCCAAAATCAAACTAGGGACTTTCAATCTCCCCCTTTTTGGTAATTGATGACAACCCTCACAAAGATGATCTTGATAATAAAAGTTTTAAACTTGTCATACTTGTCCAATCATTTTGCTCATAAGTAAAGTTTGGACAATTATCACAAGCTCGGTTTTGGTAGCATTAGCTCCCCCTACATATGTGCATAGAGTTTGGATTGAAAGCTTTGCACATATGCATGGATAGAAATGTTGGGAGAGTAATTCTACCAAAATGATGCTATGGTGTAAGAAATGGACCTTTGAAGCGTGATACCAATCGGAGTTGCCTTTTACACCATCCTTAGCATCATGAAGTAACTAGACATCCATCAAAACTCAAGAACCCTGTGAGATCAACATTATATGTAAAGGTTCTTGGACCACTTGTAAAGCTAACCACTTGTAAAGCTTTAGGCAAGTCTAGATACCACATGTAAACTATTCCTATGCATGCTAGTAGATCATTTCATCATCAAATTTCTATACTAGCATTGCACCACACAAGCATGTATATTGAATTTAAATACATGTGCAATGAGCAAGTCATATGAGAATGCACAAACAAATGCAACAACTTTGTTTATGAGCTTACTCCCCCTACTTGTGTGCATCAACAAATTTTATTTACCCCTTTATCAAGTTGAATCATCTTTTTCTCATCATAAATTTTATTTACCCCTTTATCAAGTTGAATCATCTTTTTCTCTCCCCCTTTTTCAACAACTTACCCAAAAAAAAGGGGATCAAATTGTGGAGAGAAGGAAAAGTGTTTGATGGAGTAGATTGAAATTAATTCGATACCACATGTAAGGTTAAAAAATTTATCAAATTTGGTTTAACCTAGAATACTTGCCAAAGATATTTAATTCGATTTGAACCAAAGACAAGCTTCTTCACTCCTCAAAATAAGGGTTATCTTGCCTATGTTGAATTAAACACTTATAGCAAATCTTCTAGATTCAACACTAGGTTTACAAGCTCACAAACATGTCATATGCCACCACTAGATCAAAATAAGCATAGAAGCAATAGTGGTAACATATATCCATCAAATTCATTTGATTTATCATGAATGCTTATGCGTACCACTTATTATGTCTACATGCTCTATCAAGTCCTTAGCATAGGATGAAAGACATGTCAATCAATTTTACCTTGCAATGTCGAAGGAGAGGCATGTCAATAAGTGGGTGGGGTGCATTCAACTCATGTTTGAGAAATCAAGAATGTTCAATTCATTCCTTAGCTTGCAAAACCTCTTTTCATCAAGTGGCTTAG
This sequence comes from Saccharum hybrid cultivar R570, assembly GCA_038087645.1. Lineage (NCBI taxonomy): Eukaryota > Viridiplantae > Streptophyta > Magnoliopsida > Poales > Poaceae > Saccharum > Saccharum hybrid cultivar. Next base: position 10,172,223 of record JAQSUU010000529.1, read on the forward strand.
TGAGAATATTGGCAAGTTGATCATCGGTGCCAACACTTTCAATGGCAATATCTCCCTTTTGTTGATGATCTCTAATGAAATGATGTCTTATGTCAATATGCTTTGTTCTTCCATGTTGAACCGGGTTTTGTATCATCTTGATTGCACTCTCATTATCACATAGCAACGGCATATTCTTGAAGTTGAGGCCATAATCCTTCAAAGTTGATTTCATCCATAGCAATTATGCACAACAACTCCCCGCACTCACATATTCGGCTTCGGCGGTAGAGATTGCCACACTATTTTGTTTCTTTGAGGACCATGACACAAGTGATCTTCCAAGTAATTGACATGTGTCACTTGTGCTTTTCCTATTGATCTTGCAGCCCCCATAGTCGGAGTCCGAATATCCAATCAATTCAAACTTTGACCCCTTGGGATACCATAGTCCAACATTTCTTGTTTGCTTCAAGTACCTCAATATTCTTTTTGCCGCCGTGAGATGACTTTCTCTAGGTGAGGCTTGATATCTAGCACACATGCAAACACTAAACATGACATCCGGCCTTGATGCGGTGACATAGAGTAGACTTCCAATCAAAGACCGATATTCCTTTTGATTCACCATTTTGCCATCAAGATCACTATCTAAATTGCCATTTGTGCCCATTGGAGTTGAAATTAGCTTTGCATCTTGCATTCCAAACTTCTTCAACATGTCCCTTATGTATTTCCCTTGACTCACAAATGTCCCATTCTTTAATTGCTTGACTTGGAGACCAAGGAAGTAGCTAAGTTCACCAATCATAGACATTTCAAACTCTTTGGTCATCATAGCACCAAATTCTTCACAATAAGCTTGATTGGTTGATCCAAAGATGATGTCATCAACATATATTTGCACTATGAATAGATCATTTTCAATCTTCTTGGTGAATAGAGTAGTATCAACCTTGCCCATTTTGAATTCCTTAGAGAGAAGGAAATCTCTTAGCCTCTCATACCATGCTCTAGGTGCTTGCTTTAAGCCATATAAAGCCTTCTTCAACTTGTAGACATGGTTGGGTTTCTTGTCATCTTCAAATCCGGGAGATTGCTCAACAAAGACTAACTCATTGATGATCCCATTGAGAAATGCACTTTTGACATCCATTTGATATAATTTGATGTTGTGTGCACAAGCATAAGCCAAAAGAATCCTTATTGCCTCCAATCTTGCCACGGGAGCATATGTCTCATCATAGTCAAGACCTTCTACTTGAGTGTAACCTTGAGCAACTAGTCTTGCTTTGTTTCTCACCACAATGCCATCTTGATCTTGCTTGTTTTTGAACACCCATTTGGTTCCAATCACATTGTAGTCATTTGGCCTTTCTACCAATTCCAAAACATAGCCAATCTTGATCTTGTTTGCACACCACTTCTAATATCACCAATAACACTATCAATGGGGTGATCTCTTGCAACATGTTGTGGTTGGAGTACTTGCACTTGATTGCTTGAGCTTGGTTGATCACTTGATGTATCTTGTTGAGAAGAACTAGCACCATGATCTTGCACTTGAGAGTCACTAGCTAGCTTGAATGGAGAATTGAGCACTTGATCTTTATCATCATCTTGAATGTCAATTACTTGCTTTGCTCTAATGTCCCCAATGTCCATGTTCTTTATTGCTTCCACCAATTGAGTTCCACCAACATCATCTAGATTCTCTTCTTCATCTTGTGACCCATTGGTTTCATCAAATTGCACATCATGGACTTCTTCTAGAATGCCACTTGAATTGTTCCAAACTCTATAAGCTTTGCTTGTAGTTGAATAACCAAGTAGGAACCCCTCATCACATCTTTTGTCAAACTTCTCCAATCTAGTGCCCTTCTTCAAGATATAGCATTTGCAACCAAACACCCTAAAGTAAGAAATATTGGGCTTTCTTCCATGAAGTAACTCATATGGGGTCTTCTCTAGCAATGGATGACAATATAATCTATCGATGTAGTAGCAAGCGGTATTGATTGCTTCATCCCAAAAAGATTGACTAACATTGTACTCATGAAGCATTGATCTAGCCATATCAAGCAATGTTCTATTCTTTCTCTCAACTAGGCCATTTGATTGTGGAGTGTACTTGGCCGAGAATTGATGTCCAATACCATAATGATCACAAAGTTCTTCAATTCTTGTATTCTTGAACTCACTTCCATTGTCACTTCTCACTTTCTTGATTCTAATCTCAAACTCATTGTGAACTCTAGTGAGAAATGTCTTGAAGGTGTCAAACACTTCACTTTTGTCACTAAGAAATAATACCCATGTGAATCTTGTGAAGTCATCCACTATGACAAAGCTATACTTGTTGCCGCCTATGCTTGTATATGTTGTTGGTCCAAATAGATCCATGTGCATCAACTCAAATGCTTTGCATGTGCTCATTGTACTCTTCTTTGGATGTGAGCTTCCAACTTGCTTTCCGGCTTGACATGCACTACAAAGCTTATTCTTCTCAAATTCAACATCTTTCAAACCATTGACAAGATTGTGAGTTGTAAGCTTCTTCAATTGTTTCATGCCAACATGACCAAGTCTTCTATGCCAAAGCCAACCCATGCTTGATTTGGAGACTAAGCAAGTTGTCAAAGAAGTTTCTCTAGCATTGAAGTCAACTAGGTAGAGATTCTCATATCTAAAGCCCTTGAATGCCACATTTGAACCATCCACACTAATAACTTCCACATCATCAACCCCAAAGATGCATTTGTAGCCTAGATCACATATTTGTGCCACGGATAGAAGATTGAAATCCAAACTTTCAACTAGCAACACATTTGAGATACTCATGTCATTTGATATTGCAATCTTGCCCAAGCCAATAACCTTGCCTTTCTTGTTATTGCCAAATGTGATAGAATCAACACCACTATTATTGTCATTGATTGAGTCAAACATTCTTGATGTACCGGTCATGTGTTGAGTGCACCCACTATCAATAATCCAATGCCTTCCTCCGGCTTTGTAATTGACCTACAAGCAAATCAATGAAGCTTAGGTACCCATTTTTGCTTGGGTCCTTGTAGGTTAGTAACTAAGCTCTTTGGTACCCAAATAGTCTTCTTCTTTGGGCCCACAATTGGTGTACCAATAAACTTAGCTTGCACACCCTTCACACCTTTGGTAAGCACATAGCAAGAATCAAAAGGTATAGCATTAACAAATTTCTTGCTTTGGTTCTTTTTATTACAATTATGCTCTAAGTGCCCAACTTGCTTGCATCTATTGCAAAACCGACCATTGCTCTTCACAAAGCTAGGCTTTAGAGTTGCAAAGGCCGACTTGCCTTTCTTGGGGGTGTAGCCCAATCCCTCTTTGTTAAGAGAGAACCTTTGGCTACCCAAGCACTTAAGCAAGCGGGCCTCACCACCATAGGCCTTGCCTAGGGCGCGAGTGAGCTCATCCACCTCTCTCTTGAGAGTCTCATTCTCAACCATTAGTGAGGCATCACAAGTGAAACCATCACTAGTAGTGGAGGTAGAGTTAGTGGTGGTGGATGAAGAGCTACAAGAAGAGTTAGTATTTGACATGATGATAGGTTCATTAAAGAATTCATCAATTATATCACATGTAACACCTATATCACATGATACAACAACCTCCTTCTTTGCTTGTTGCTCAAGTAGCAATGAGTGAGCTTTTTCAAGCTTAGAATGAGCCTTATCAAGATCCTTATGGTCTTCCACTAGACTCTCATGAGTGGTCTTAAGCTCACTAAGGACTTTCTCAAGTATTGCTACTTTCATTGAAAGCTTCTTACACTCTTTGTCCTTGGCAATAGCTATGTCTCTAGTTTGTTGCATCAAGTCATATAGTTGTTCTTTAGTTGGTTCATCATCATCATTTTCATTATCATTATCACTATCATGAGCATATTCCATTTCACTTTCATCATCACTCTCATCATATAATACCTTAGCTTCTTTAGCCATAAAGCATGAAGAGGATGAATCAAATAGTGATGGCTTCTTGTTGATAGCAATGGAAGCAAAAGCCTTGTTGGATGATTCTTCTTCTTCTTCATCACTTTCCCAAGTGATCACATAGGCACCATTCTTGCCTTTCTTGAATGTCATCTTGGCCTCTCTCATCTTCTTCTCAAACTTGCCCCTCTTGTTGTTCTTCTTCTTATCATAGGGACATTCGGCTTGAAGATGTTCGGTGCTATCACAATTGAAGCACTTCCTTTGTTGCTCATTGCTCTTGAAATTGTCATTTCTCTTTTTGAAACCTCTTCTTTTGATAAACATTTTGCCAATGTTTTTGATAACTAGAGCAAATGCCTCATCATCAACTTCCAATTCTTCATTTTCTTCGTTGTCATCTTCTTCTTGAATTGAAGCTTTGCCCTTTGAGGAGGTGGCCTTGAATGCCACGGTCTTCTTCTTCTTTTCTTCCTCCTTCTCATCAACATCTTGATCATACTTGTCAAAGGTCAATACCTCTCCAAGCAAATCATTGGGCTTCATTGTTTCAAGCCCATCTCTTTGTAGCATCATGATCAACATCTTGAATCTTTTAGGTAAGCTCTACAAGAACTTGTGGCAAAAGTCTTGGTCTTGAGTCTTGTGCCCTAAGGTCTTGAGATCATTCACAATGACTTGCAATCTATGAAACATCTCTAAGATTGCTTCTTCTTCTTTCATCTTGAAGTTCTCAAACTCACTCTTGAGCCCATATAGCTTGGCACTCTTTACAACCTTAGTGCCCTCATAAGTTTCACTCAATCTTGTCCACACTTCACTAGCAAATTCCAAATCCTTGATGCCCTCAAATACTTTTGTGTCAATACCATTGTAAAAAGTATTGAGAGCCATTCTATTGCATGTTCTATTTGCTCTATCTTCATCGGTGAGATGATCGGGATCAATGATAGCAAAATCATTCTCGGTGACTTGCAATACTCTCTCATGAATAGATCCAAGGTACATTGTCATTTTTCTCTTCCAATGAGCAAAAGAACTAACACCATCAAAGAACGGTGGCTTGCCCCCAACATTATTGAACACAATTTGAGCCATTTTTCACACCGAAGGATGTTAAGCCTTGATTAAAACGGTGACCACGGCTCCGATACCACTTGTAAGGTCCTAGATGGCTAGAGGGGGGGTGAATAGCCTATAAAAAATTCTACGAGAAACACTAAGCAAACTAGTTAGAACAACAAACGGCGCAAAGCGAGTTTAGCTTAGCCTACGGTTGTGATGCAAGCCTCCTATCCACAAGTCTAGTAGATTATGATCTCTAGTTCACACAAGGGCTATGTCACTAAACTTACACTAGTGAGCAAGCTAACAACACTAGCAAAGGCTACCACTAGAGCTTACACAAGATAATCTAGTAAAAGTAAATGCAAGAGATAGGATTGTGAATCTTATACCGACGGTGGAGTGAAGATGTTGCCAATCACCAAGATGATATACAATCAATCAATATTGACAACAACATAATATGAAGACCAATCACCGGGAGATAAGAGACACAATATTTTTGTTCACCCGGTGTTCACTTGTGCACCGACAAGCTACGTCACCGGTTGTGTCGACCAACACTTAGATGGTTCCTCGGTGTGACCCTCAAGTCACTTGCCCCTCAAGGCATGCCCCGTAAGGCACCGCAAGACACCACTCTCAAGTGAGGTAACTCAATGACACGCGCAATGTAATAGAGTTGCTTTTGGTGTCCCGCCGAGGAAAGCACAAGAACCTCTTACAAACAACCGGAGGTGGCCAAGAACAATCACCTTCTCTTGCCAACGCCTCCAACAATCTCCAAGCCGGCTAGGAGCGGTACTCTCCAAGAGTAACAAGAAATCCACCGGCTAAACCACCCACAAGTGCCACTAGATGCCCTCAAGCTATGCAATGCACTTTGGGATCACTCAATCTCACTTTTGATTTGCAATCAAGCAAGAGAGATGAGTGGGAGGAGTAGCTCTAGCTCAAAGGATGCACAAGAGTGTTAGAAATGCCAAGAGACCTCCCCAAGGGCTGGCAAACGAGTATTTATAAGCACCCCAAACAAATAGAGCCGTTGCCACTTCACTGACCGTTTTTTCGGGACGACCGGACGCGCCGGTCGAAACTGACCGGACGCGCTCAACCGCGTCCGGTCGCCCTGCGACGTCCACGTGTCCCTCAAATTTCAAATGCGACCGTTAGATCCTCCAACAGTCACTGCGCGCCAACGGTCAAACGCTATGACCGGACGCGCTGCTCAACCGACCGGACGCGCCGGTCGCACAGCACCGCGCACGCGAAGCAACGACCGGACGCGCTCCTCACAACGACCGGACACGCCGATCCGCACAGCACCCGCGCCCGCGAAACAACGACCGGACGCGCTCCTCGCAACGACCGGACGCGACAGTGCCAGCGTCCGGTCGGAGTCCAGTAAGCTCCCTCGACGACCGGACGCGTCCGATCGCGTGTGACCGGACGCGCCCCGCGTCCGATCGTCCTTGCGAACCGCAGTTCCTTCTGGGCACTTGACCGGACGCGTCGGTCCCGCGAGTGACCGGACGCGCCGGTTGCAAACCCTAGCCCGCGCGCCTGATACCGCGTTGTACTGACCGGACGTGTCCGGTCACACCGTGACCGCGTCCGGTGCAGCGTCCGGTCACCGCAGTGACCCCGTTCACCTCCGTTTCTTTTCCGACTTTCGGCGTAGTGGAAAATAGGCATTTCATTTCCCCGAAATCGCCTGAATCCCTCGCTCACACGCTCGGCAGGAGGGAGAGAGGAACCCAAACCCCTCTCTACCCGCAAACCACAGCGCGACCAACGCCACCTTTGCAAATGTGCCAACACCATCAAGTGTACATCTCCATGTGCTTGTGTGTTAGCTTTTTCTCAATCATTTTCAAAGGTTTTCCAATTAGCTCACTAGGCCCTACATGCAATGCACTTCATGAATTCACCTAGTGGCACCCGTGCATCGAATAACCGATAAGACTTCCCCTCTTAATAGTTCGGCTATCGATCCTAAACCACTCACACCCTCTATGGTGTCTTGAGTGTAAAACAAAATGGCCCTATGGTTATACCTTTGCCTTGAGCCCATTTTGTTTCTCCAAATGATATGATCCACTTCATATCATCACATGACCGTCTCGATCCATCGACCTTGACTTCACTTGCTCTTCACCGTTGCATCGGTCCGTCGGCGCTAAGTCTTGCTCAAGCTTCACCATCGCATGGTCCTTCGCTTCGAAGCCTCGACTTGCCCTTCACCTTCACAACCGGTCCATCGAGCCAAGCCTCATCTTGGTCTTCACCATCTTGGTCATATGAGTCAATGTCATGTCTCATATGCAATGACCACCTTTATCTAAATCATCCACTTAGATACAAAGGTTAGTCCTAGGTTTCATCAATTAGCCAAAATCAAACTAGGGACTTTCATCGGGTCAATGAGAATTTTGTCTTGAAGGATGTTGCTTTGGTTTCAAACTTGCATTTCAACTTGCTTTCTGTTTCGCAACTCCTTTAAGATGGCTTTGAAGTGCGCTTTAAGACCGGCTTGTCTCGAGTTCTTAACTCTCAGGAAAATCTTGTTTGCTAGATTGTTCCTTTTGGCCGTGTCTTTCGAGCTGATTTTTCTCATTCCTTTGGCTCTTCTCAATGTTTGGTGGCCGGATCCTCCTCTGAGCTTTAGAAGTGGCATAGGAGACTTGGTCACTTGAGCTTTGACTTACTAGCTAGGTTGAGCTCACTTGATCTAATCCGAGGATTGCCCAAGTTGAAATTTGAGAAGGATTTGGTGTGTCACCCTTGTCGTTATGGGAAGATGGTTGCCGCTTCTCACTCACCTGTGAATCAAGTCATGACCAAGGAACCCGGCGAGCTACTTCACATGGACACAGTTGGTCCATCTCGGGTTCGGTCAGAGGGTGGGAAGTGGTACGTTCTAGTGATCGTGGACGATTTTTCTCGCTACTCTTGGGTGTTTTTCATGGAGGGTAAGGATGAGGCTTTTTCACATGCTCAAGATTTGATTCTTCGGTTGCAAAATGAGTTTCCTAAAAATGCCATGAGAGCGATTCACAGTGACAATGGCACAGAATTCAAGAATACTCACTTTGAAACCTTTTGTGCTTCTTTGGGCCTTGAGCATCAGTTTTCCTCTCCTTATGTCCCTCAGCAAAATGGTGTTGTTGAGCGCAAGAATCAAACCCTTGTTGAGATGGCCAGGATGATGCTCGATGAGCATAGGACTCCTAGGAGATATTGGGCTGAAGCGATCAACACCGCATGTCATGTTTCTAATCACATCTTTCTTCGAGCCTTCATGAAGAAAATTTCTTATGAGCTGCGATTCGGTCGACTACCCAAGGTGAGCCACTTTCGAGTGTTTGGATGCAGATGTTTCATTCTGAAACAAGGTAATTTAGATAAATTTGAGTCTCGATCCTCGGATGGTGTCTTTCTTAGTTATGCTTTACATTCTCATGCATATCGAGTACTTAATCTTGAATCTAACCGAGTCGTAGAGACTTGTGAAGTCACTTTTGACGAGACCATGCCTTGTTCTATTCCTGTCTTTGAAAGTGCAGGTGATCAGGAGATTGGTGAGAGCATCTTTGTTGAGGAGAATAAGGAAGATGCTGATTGGGGAGATGCAGAGCCGACCTCTTCGGCTGTTCCAGTCGAGTCTACGACAACTACTTCGGCTCACGGACCAGATCCATCTTCTTCCACTACATGGGATCCGTACGAGCCGCCTCCTCAGCCTACGTCGGCTGCACCTGAGGAGGCCCCAGCAGCTATTGAGGGGGAGGCGACATCTTTGAGGGAAGCCCCTCGGCACATCTAGCGTCGCCACCTGCCTCAAACCATGATCAACGACATCAGTCAGTGTGTTACACGCTCAAGGTCATATGAAATCTCACATTTCGCTCATTCTGCTTTTGTCGCTAATTTTGAGCCACAAAATGTTGGACACACACTTTCTGATTCCGATTGGGTCAATGCTATGCACGAGGAGTTACAAAACTTTGAGAGGAATAAAGTCTGGGTCTTGGTTCCACCTCCACCTGAGTGTCACCCTATAGGTACAAAATGGGTTTTCAAGAACAAGCAAAGTGAGGATGGAGTGGTGGTGAGGAATAAGGCTAGGCTAGTGGCTCAGGGGTTTTATCAGAAAGAGGGAGTAGACTTTGAAGAAACCTTTGCTCCTGTGGCCCGTATCGAGCCTATAAGGATGCTCTTAGCTTATGCAGTTTCAAAAGGGTTCAAGCTGTATCAAATGGATGTGAAGAGCGCCTTTTTGAACGGGTACATAGAGGAAGAGGTGTATGTGAGACAACCCCCTGGCTTTGAAAATCCCAAGTATCCAAACCATATTTACAAACTCCACAAAGCCTTGTATGGATTGAAACAAGCTCCGAGAGCCTGGTATGAGCGTTTGAAAGCCTTCTTGCTTGCTAAGGGCTTTAAGATGGGTTCTGTAGATAAAACTTTGTTTCTCCTCAAGCAAGGCACTGACACACTTTTGGTTCAGATTTACGTGGATGATATCATTTTTGGTGGTTCCTCTCACGCTCTTGTTACAAAGTTTTCTGAGACTATGAGCAGGGAATTTGAGATGAGCATGATGGGCGAGTTGACATTCTTCCTCGGACTGCAAATCAAGCAAACACGTGAAGGAACATTCGTGCACCAAGGCAAGTACACCAAGGATCTTCTGAGGAAGTTTGATATGGGCGAGGCCAAGCCTCTTTCGATGCCCAAGTCGACCACGACGGCCCTAGACGAGGACAAGGAAGGAGAAGATATGGACCAGAAGGAGTACCGAAGCATGATCGGATCGTTGCTGTACCTGATGGCAATGAGACCGGACATCCAGTTCGCGGTCTGCTTGTGCGCGCGCTTTCAGTCTTCACCGCGCACATCGCATCGTCAAGCCATCAAGCGGATCATGAGGTACCTTCGGTTCACACCCGAATTTGGTCTTTGGTTTTCGGCTTCCTCCTCTCTTTCTCTTTGCGGTTACTCTGATGCGGATTATGCAGGCTATCATACTGAGAGGAAGTCCACTTCTAGGACTTGTCAGTTTCTTGGGTCTTCTCTTGTGTCTTGGTCTTCTCGCAAGCAGTCCACTATAGCCCAATCCACCACAGAAGCTGAGTATGTTGCTGCTGCTGCTTGTTGTTCCCAGTTGCTTTGGATGGTTGCTACTTTGCGAGACTATGGCTTAGAGTTTAGGCGAGTGCCTTTGTTCTGTGATAACACCAGTGCTATATGTGTAGCCAAAAACCCCGTTCTTCACTCCAAAACCAAGCACATAGAGGTCCGTTTTCACTTCTTGCGAGACCACTATGAGAAAGGGGACATTGACCTTATTCATGTTGACACCCACAACCAGCTCGCAGATATCTTCACTAAACCCCTTGACCAAACTCAGTTTGCTCGCTTGCGAGGAGAGCTTGGGGTTTGTTATCCTTTTTAGAAGAGGGAAGTTTGTGGTTCTTGTACATTAGTTTTTGGTTTTATTTTTAGTTTAGCTTTTGTTTTTGCTTTTGTATCATATTTGCATATCATATCATCATGTATCATTTTGCATTTTGAGCTTCATCCTTATAGTAGCTAGATTGACACTATGCTCTTGTTGGGGATGTTATGGATATACATGATGTGCTTTGCTTAGGCTCACTTTGATCTCTTGATATGAGCTAAAAATGCCTTTTTTCAATTGTGAACTTGAATAACACTTGATGAAACTTGAAACATGTTCACCACTACTTGTGGCAACTAGCAGGTGTAGGTGTGTCGAGAATCCTTTTGCTTCATATATATGCTTAGTTGCTACGGCTCATACCTTGAGTTACACACTTGCTTGAGAAACTTGAATTTGTGCTAAAACTTAAAAAAACAAGGTATGAAAAGATCAGGATGGGTCTTTGCTATCCCATGTCAGAGTATCAAGACAACTCCTTATTGCACTTAAGGGTGAACTTGAGCTCTGTAATGGATACCGAGATCATTGTCTTAAGCTTCTGATTGCTTTTGGCGTAGGCTTGACATGATCGATAAGTTAGGTTTTGATGGCATCGATAACCTCCCGCACACATTTGTTTGACAAACTTTGGTGATAAGCTGCATAACTCCGATAAAATTCAATTGATTGAAAATTTGATCAAATCACAAGTTTGTCTCATGACATGATGTGTGAACTTTGTTTGGGGTAGTTCACTTTGCATACATGTGTCGCACAAGGTTGATCTCCTGTCTATATTTGCTATGTGCTCATTTGGTGGTGAACCCTCTTTTAAATTGCTCAAACTTGATCAAACTTGCTAAAATGTCATATTTCATCTCATTTGGTCATTTTGAGCATTTGCTAGCACTTGTATTTGTTGCTATATATACATGACAACATCATCTAGAGCATCTTTTCAATCTACTTGCTATAATCTTGAAGCTTCTGCATTTGTGCATTTCTGCATTCATAGCATGTTTTAAGGGGGAGTTGTAATCCTTGGGCTCTAGCTTGATAAGTGCATGTGTCAACAAGGGGGAGAGATATGTCACACTCACCATGTCAACAAGGGGGATAAGTTGTCAACAAGGGGAAGAAGTCTCCATTTCGTGTATTCATTTGAGAGAGATTGCATTTGTTCAGGGGGAGTTGCATTTGAGTTGCTTTTGCTAGATGTATTGAGCCTTTGCCTCTTCTGGAGGGTCTAGCAGGTTCTCCTTTTCAAGCTTTGCTAGTGGTGTTGAGCCCGTTGCCTCTTCTTGAGGGCTAGCTTTGTTTTACTTGGTTGCGTCGAGTCATTGCCCATGTCTTTGGGGACTAAGTTTTAGCTCATTTCAAATGACCTATTTCGGCTTTTCTTTGGCTTTTGGTCATTTGGTTGAGCTCTTTGTTTTCTCTTCTTCTTCTTTTTCTTTTGCTCAAGTTGTTCGTGTATTGGTGTTGACAATGCACTCATCAAGGGGGAGATTGCGAACACAAGGTTGACAAGTACCCTTGTGTGTTTGTTTTGTGATGAGTGATTGTCAATGTGATCCACGAAGTAGGTTGAGTGGTGACTAACCCTACCATGGCGAAAGCTATGTGTGCATGTATCTTGGCTCGTGGTGTGCAGGTGTGGAGCACGGAGGCGGTAGTCGACAGCGCGGTGAAGGTCAAGGAGGACGTGCCGTGCCGACGAATCGAGAGTGGTGAAGGGCGGACGTGAGGCTTATACTGAGGGACCAAGAGGCCGGGTGACTAGCCGCGGTGGCTGACACTTAGGACATCGACGAGTGCAAGTGTACATGGTGATGAAGACGGCGTCGGCCAAGTCAAGATGGAGACGATGGTGTCGTGGCACTTGGCGGGAGGCCGGTGGGCCGAGTCAAGGAGGAAGGCGAAGGCATCATGCTTGGCGGGAGGTCGGACACGCATCGACATCGCGGGTTTGGTGGTTTCGTCCTCAAAACCATCGGCGGGGGACGCGTATGGAGTACGCTACTCATGAGCGGTTTGGTGGTTTAGACCTCAAAACCATCGGTGGCGGGTTTACGGGTTTGGGCCTCAAAACTCGGGCGGAGATTCCGAGGAGAAACGGACGACACGTGGCGGCATCGGGGAGTTCGCGTCAAGGCGAAGCTACCGGTGAGGAGGCGCGTGGCCGTCGGATGAAGTTGACACTGGGTTGGACCTTTACGCCCTTGGGCTAAATGGTTTAGCTCATTTGTATCCAGGGGCAAAACTAGGAATGTGTAATAGCCTTGTTAAATAGGATGAGGGAGCCCCCTTCTCCCTCACCTCCTTCATTAGCATTTTCTTTCATCCTTGTTAGGGTTTCCCCTCCCCTTAGTTGCTTGTGAGAGAGAGGTCCATAACTCTTGTTGAATCTGAGTTTTATCAAGTGGGAATGGTGGCCCTTACCACCTCTTGTCCTTCGGGATTCAATTTTTGAGTTGTGTTTATGGTGTTCTTCGTATTCTTCACGTTCCTCTTTTCCCCCTCCTCTTTCGTGGCTTGATTCGTCGATTTGAGATCGTTTTGAGTCGTTCTTTTTGCGTTGATTTGTGCTATGACATGAGTTGAAGCTATTCTAAGGGTTAATTGGACTAAATCAACTCGAGCACGGAGAAATCGACGTTTTTCTTTTCGGGCGATTTTTTCATGTTCTTGGCTACGATTTGATTTTCCCGGAGTTTGGATCAATCTCAGGCGATGATTTTTGGAGGTTAGATTCGTAGCGTGTTGAATTTGGTCTGTGTAAATTTTAGGTGCAATTCGTGTTGATTTGATCTGGTTTCCATCGGATTTTCGAGGACGCCTCTTTCCAGTTCGTTCTTCTGTTTCGTGCGGTGTTGTTGCTGTTAGCTGAGTGGTGACGCAGATGCAAGTTGGTCAGGCAGGCAGCGCTACCGACGTCGGTGCTCAGCCACCGTGCGTGCTCCTGTGAGCGGCGCTCGCCCCTGGGGCCTGAGCGCTCCCATCCGCTCCAGCGCTTGGAGCTCCCAGGCCAAGCTGCGGTCGTTCGTACGGGTGCCTTGCTTTCAATGCTCGTCTTCTCGGTCCAGTACAGACCCCAACCAAGTCGTCAGTTTCTACAGTCTTGTTTTTGCTCTGGTGGTCTTCTAGGAAGCAGCTTCTTTGTTCGGGAAATTGCTTGCAGCTACGTGATTTGTTTTTCAAAGGTGTAGTCACTGTCAACTACACGAAGCAATTATTATATGATTGTTTAGCTAATTTCAGTCATGTGCAAGTGATTGAGTGTGCTTCCAACAGTGTTAGCTTGTTGCTAATTTCGTTTCTAGCAGCAGCGCTGGAGAGCAGCCCCTCCACCCTATCTCCTCTATGTTGGATGCTAAATTTCCAGGTGATTGTCTAATCAATTTTTCAGGCCTTGATATCTTATTTTGCGCATGTTTTGGTCGTTTGGGCTCCGAAACGTGTTCCGTCTTTTGCGTTGGGTTCCTACCGCTCAGAGGAATTTTTCAAGGTACGCTTGTCACTAATTGGCTAGGGTATTTTTATTTGGAAACTCGCTTGTGTTTGACGGTGATATTGGGACAGCTACCAAATATTTTTAAAAAAATTTTATGGCTCCCATTCACCCTGCTCTGGTCGCCGTTTTTGGTCCTTCAGAAGCTGAAGGAGAGCACGCAGCTGCCGGCTCCAATGGCTCTGTGACCCAAACTAAGGAATCTGTGAGAACAAATGACACCACTGCTGTGCCTGGCAAACCAATCAAGGGGTCTGTTTAGATGGTTGTAAAGTGTGTGTAAAATTTCTATAGCACTTTTTGTTGTTATTTGGTAAAATTTATCTAATCATGGACTAACTAGGCTCAAAAGATTCGTCTCGACATTTACAAACAAACTGTGTAATTAGTTATTTTTTTACCTATATTTAATACTTCATGCATGCGTCTAAAGATTTGATGTGATGGAAAATCTTGTAAAATTTTTGGAATTTTGAAGGAAGTAAACACTGCCAAGATCCAGGTGGAGGGCAATGTTCACGTGACGCAGCAGGAGAATGGCAGTCTCTCGTGCGTGGTGTGTGGCGTACATGGATACGACAAAGACAGCATGATTCTGCACCTGTTCGGTGAATTGGGGAGAAAAACAATGTATCAGAATTCCTGTAGCATTTTGTTTGTATTTAGTAAAATTATCCAAATTTTGACAAACTAGGCTTAAAATGTTCATCTTGTAAAGTACAACAAAACTGTGCAATTAGTTTTTGATTTCATCAACATTTAGTACTCCATGCATTTGCTGACATTTTAATGTGACAGGAAATCTTCTTTTTGTATAGTGAAATTTGGAGAGAATTGACGGAACTAAAGAAAGGCTAGCACACACTGGGGGCAAAGCCAGTCTTGCAGAGAAAAAAGAGGAGCGAGCGTGCATGGCTCCAGTTGCTTGGTGAACAAGGATGGCGAGGTTGGCAGCATGGCAAGTTTAGCGAGGGCTCTGGTGGACTGAAAAGTGGCAGTCGGTGTGTGTGGTCATATAAATAACTTACGTAGCATATTGACTATATATATGGTTACATTGATCATAGCAACATGAAAAACCGCAAATTTTTGCCTATTGCTCAGAGCTCAGTACATTGTCATAGTTCGCCTCTTTGCTTTTCTGTTTTAGCTGTGTTTCTGTTTGATGAGATGCATATGCGTACATGTGCGCGGTCATGTGGACGTGCGGGGAGGGCAGTCGATATAGGCCAGTGTGGCAGCAGATGGAAATTGTGGACCATTCGGTAATCGGTACACACTGCATCACCTGAATCTTAATCTTACTAATTAAAGATTTCACACATGCTTTGCTTCAAAAAAAAAGGATCTCACACATGCTACTGTACACCCTAGGTGTAATGCAGAACAAAACTTTTAGTAGGAACTATACTAAACACTACTTAATACTACTACTGAATAGGTATGGCTCAATAGCATTCAGTAGAGTCGGTTTGGCTAGAGCACGTGATAAAACTGAACTTTCGTTTTCATCATCTCAGATTCTCAGAAAAGTATGAACAGCAACATGTCTTCGATTTTCATATGAACAAATAGTGGACGGACGACACGTACGGTTGCGTGTGCATGCGTCGCCGGTTTGTTTTGGATTGTTGTCAAATTTTAGTTGGAGTGATTGCAAGAACCTTTAGAGTTAGAACCATAGCGAAATAGATGACAAGCTTGAACCAAATCCGCCCGTACGTGGACAGAGGCGAATGCAAGTAGGTACTACAGTTTAGGAGGCACAGATGCACTTACGTATGGCAAAACATAAAATTAGCAGTGACCAGGACTATAATTTCACATTAAATGTACTATCTATATATAGTCTGAGTCTGTCTATATACCCACAAGATAAGCGCTAAAGTGCATGTCATCACGAATCCACTGGGATTCGTACGAAATCAAGAATTAGAGCACGAGATAGGAAGAACAGAGTATTTGGATTGGGATAGCAGAGTTGAGAGATCAGGTTGGGTTTCAGAGTTTCAGTTCGTCGACAGCGTTTCAGACATTACAACCGGGGCCGTGTTTAGATCCCCAATTTAGGGCACAAAATCTGCACGCACTGTAGCAATTTGTTTGTATTTGGTAAAAAATGTTCAAACTTTGACTAATTAGACTCAAAATGTTCGTCTCGCAGAGTACAATAAAACTGTGCAATTAGTTTTTAATTTCATCTACATTTAGTACTCCATGCATGTGCCGGCATTTTGATGTGATGAGAATCTTTTTTTTGCATAGTGGAATTTGGGGATGAAATTTAGGATCAAAACAGGCCCCGGCCCTTTATACCGGCACCATCCTGCTAGCACGGCCCCATGGCACAACGCGTCAGGAGTCACCAGACCTTCAATCCGGAGCCCCACCTTGGCAAGTCCGCCTGCAATCCCTTCGCGCCTGTTGCCGGATCGTTAACAGAGCCTGCCGTCCGCCTCTTACTCCTCACACTGCACACCTCTTCAGTCATTCTTGCTCTAACGTTAGTTGCCACTGGTTACAGGTAACGCATAAATAAATAAATAAATAAATAAATAAAGTTTTCAGAGATACTTCTCCATTTCGAGAAGTTTGACCCCAAGAGCACTCTTGATATTATCTCACGCACGTACAAAGAAGAAGTAAGCGCACCTAGCTTTCCGGAACGAATCAATGCGCTGCGGCGTGGCTGCGTGCAACCAAATTACGTAAACCATTAGCTAGCTAGCTAGGTTAGCTTAATTGCATGGTTACTATGAGCACGCGTCTTTAGGTTGCTTAATTTGCATGCATATGGTGCAATTTGCAGCAATAAACATTTCCAAGTGAGTATTTACAATGGCGGTATGTGGTATAGGAGCGCGCGCGTGTCTGAGAATGGCAGGTTGCATGTGCGAAGCGCGTGGTGATGAGTTAACTAAAGCAGGTAGCTTGAGGCATGCACTTTGACGGGGTAGTTGCTTTCTTTTATGATACTAGCAACTTAATAAATACCAATAGTTTATTTGAAAATATATGAGAACTTAAAACGTTTATATGGGTTTCTAATCAATAATTTCAAATAAAAAGGCATTAATTAGAAAGTTTTAGATCTCGTCGAGATATCTACAAACAATCTTAAATAAAAAATCATCAATTTTGATATAAAATTTGTCTTTGTCCGATTTTATCTAAAAATGTTAATTATGATTTTTTGTGAGGATGTTAATTATGAATTTAATATTTTCGCAAGAACTATTTTTAGAGGTGGTTCAGTTCTGAAATCGCTCATTTCTACGAGTGGTTAGTATGGAAACTACCTCTGAGAATTTGATTTCGAGGAGCTTATATATGCTTTACGTCAACTGCCATTAATAAAAATGGGTTTTACACTTTTACTAACTCAGCTGCCATTGAAAATCGTTTTTTTTTTGGGTTGGGGGGGGGGGGGGTTGTACAGAAGCTTGGGCCACCGTTGCGCGGTTGGGTCTACCTGGACGTAGTACAAATGTACTATAGTAGTCACTAAAAATCATTAGTGCAAAATTGTGCGGATCATTCGTAGGGTCGGGGGGGGGGGGGGGGTTGTGCAGAAGGTTGGGCCACCGTTGCGCGGTTGGGTCTAGGTGGACGTAGTACAAATGTACTATAGTAGTCACTAAAAATCATTAGTGCAAAATTGTGCGGATCATTTGTAGGGTCGGGGGGGGGTTTGTACAGAAGCTTGGCCCACCCTTGCGCGGTTGGGTCTAGCTGGACGTAGTACAAATGTACTATAGTAGTCACTAAAAATCATTATTGCAAAATTGTGCGGATCATTTGTAGGGTCGTGGCACTAGAGAATAGACTTTCGGTTCAAGCCTTTAGTCCCGATCATTTTTTGGGCCCGAGACTAAATAAAGTATTTGTCCGGTTAAATATACCAACCGAAACTAAAGTACCCTACCCAACGGCTAGAGGCGTAGCTTTTGTAGGAGGGGACCTTTCCAACCGGGACTAAAGGTCGACCTCCAGTCTCGGTTAGAGCCACCAGCCGTGGCTAAAGCTTTAATACCGGTTGGTGGATCCAACCGGGATTAGAAGCCCACCTGTAGTCCGGGTTTGATCCACAAACCGGGACTAAAGGTCCTAGCATATATACTCTCTTTCCTTCCTCCTCCTCTAGCCCGAGCCATTTCAAGCTCTCTGTTCTTGATCGTCGATCTCCTGTGTTCTTGCTCGTCGCCGACCGCCATTTCAACACTTCATCCGATTCCTCCATCCATTTTCGGTTCTAAAAGTTTAGGCGCTTCATCCTCTCATATTTCATCACTTGCATGGCTCATTTCGTGGTCTAGAAATAGAGAAATTTGTGGTTTTTAGATTGTGAATGAGGATGTATTTTTTTATTTATATACCATTTGAGCTCGAAATCATTTGATAGTTTCAATATGAAGATGAAGGAAGCTTATAGTAGTTCATCTAAACTAATATGCACCTTTCATTGCCTCATTTTATGGTCTTGAAATAGAGAATTTTTTTGTTTTATAGATTGGGAATAATGGTGGATATTTTTTTATTTAATTTATATGCTATTTGAGCTCGAAATCACTTGACTGTTTGCATATTTGGATGAAGGAAGCTTATAGTAGTTCATCAAAACTAGTATGCACCTTGTATTGCTATTATACATAGCTTTAAATAGAGAAATTTTTGCTTTTTATATAGCTCATTTCAATTTCATGTCTTAGAAAATAAGAAATTTATAGTAGTCGATGAAAATGAGTATAGTGAGTAGATGGCGACCGCTTTCGGTTCCTTGGGATCGCATGGAGTTTGTAAGCGACTGAGGCCGAACCTCCCTCTCATTCCGTGCGGCGAGTGTAAAAAGAAGATTGTATTGGAGTACCGAGTGAAGGAGTGTCCCAACAAGGGTCGTATATTTTACATGTGTCTGGATCGCAATGTGAGTTATTTTTTTCTTGTTTGTTTATGGTTTGTAGCCATTTCTTATGATGATTTTGATTAATATTTTTCTCATTTGGTGTTGTAATTTTAGTGGGATGGTACTGGATCATGTAGTGGTTGGTACGGGAGGAAGATTATGTTACACATGTCAGAAAATATCTTACAGAGCAGGCGCCTAAGGCAGCTAAGCAGACTGATGAGAGTGCAGGTGTGGATGATGAGGCAGTGAGCTAGCAGAAGAAGCTCATCGATGATCTGTCTGTTTTAGTTGGAATTGGTTGCAAAATCCTTCTTCTTCTACTGAAGTGCATTGTAGGCGTAGTTTGTTTAGTACTATTTGGGATTGTCTACATTGTATTAAGGCTTTAATAAATTCATGTTCGAGAGTGAATAAAATAGTTGTGTGGTATAGGATATTAATTAATCATGTTGATTGATGGATATTTTGGATCTTTTAATTAACTACTAACCATGCATGTTATATAATATGGGTTATTACAAGTTTCTGATACAGTGTACGTCCTATAATGCAGATGAACCGACAATGGATGTACAACACTGACCGGCGCTCCCTAGAGTTCATTAGGGGCGTGCATGAATTCTTAAATGTGGCCAAGGCAAACACGCATAATAGTTTCATGTGCTGTCCATGTGCTCTATGTAAGAATGAGAGAGATTATTCTTACCCAAAGACAATTCATGGACACCTGTTTATGTCTGGTTTTATGCCAAACTATATTTATTGGACTAAGCACGGAGAAATCAGTGTTATAATGGAAGAAGATGATGAAGAAGAAGGCTATGATAACAATATGATTTTTTGTGGTTTTGCTGAATACAGTGCCTTTGATGATACTGCAATGGGGGAAGCTAAAGAAGAGGTAGCTGCTAAAGAGGTAGAGCCCGTTTATGATCTTGGTCAGGCCATCCTTGATGCACAGAGAGAATGCGAAAGAGATAAGGAGAAGATCCAAGTTCGAGCGCATGCTAGAGGATCACAGGAAATTGCTATACCCGACCGCCGAAGAGGGGTAAAAAAGTTAGGTACCACACTGGAATTGCTGCAATAGAAGGCAAAGAATAGTGTATTCGACAAGAGATTTAGACAGTTACTGGCTATCCAAAAGAAGATACTTCCGAAGGAAAATGAATTGTCCACCACTACGTACGAAGCAAAACAAGTCGTCTTCCCTCGGGGATTAGAAATCCACAAGATATATGTATGTCCTAATGACTACATCCTCTACCGCGGCAAGGACTACGAGAATTTAGATGCAAGCCCGGTATGCCATGCATCGCGGTACAAGATCAGGAGAGATGACCCTGGTGATGTTGAGGGCGAATGTCCGAGGAAGAGAATCCCTACCAAGGTGATGTGGTATGTTCGTATAATACCATGCTTGAAACATTTGTTTAGAAACAAAGAGCATGCAAAGTTTCTGTGATGGCACAAAGAAAACCGTAAGGTAGATAATATGTTGAGATACCCAGCTGATGGGTCCCAGTGGAGATCAATCGATAGAGAATTTCCAAAGTTTGTAGAAGACGCAAGAAACTTAAGGTTTGCTTTAAGTACGGATGACATGAATCCTTTTGGGGAGCAGAGCAGCAGCCATAGCACTTGGTCTGTTACTCTATGCATCTATAACCTTCCTCCATGGTTGTGCATGAAGCGAAAGTTCATTATGATGTTAGTGCTCATCCAAGGACCGAAGCAACCTGGAAACGATATTGATGTGTACCTAAGGCCATTAGTTGAGGAACTTCTAGAATTGTAGAGCAGCACAGGCGTACGTGTGTGGGATGAGTACAAACAGGAACATTTTAACCTACGAGCATTATTGTTCATGACAATCAATGATTGGTTTGCTCTTAGTAATCTTTCAGGACAGTCAAACAAGGGATATAATGCATGCACGCACTATTTTCATGACCTAAAAGGTATATTTTTAAAAAATGTCAAAAGGTCATGTACATGGGCCATCGTCGATTTCTTTCGTTGAATCACGTCCTAAGAAAGAAAGGCAAGCATTTTAAAGGTAAGGCAGATCACCAAACAAAGCCCGTTAACCGTAGTGGTGAGGATGTGTTCAATATGGTCAAGGATATACAAGTAGTCTTCGGGAAGGGACCTGACAGCCAACCTGTTCCAAATGATGCTAACGGACACACACCCATGTGAAAGAAGTCCATATTTTGGGAGCTACTCTACTAGAAAGTCCTAGAGGTCCGTAGCGCGATCGACGTGATGCACCTGACGAAGAATCTTTGTGTGAACCTGCTAGGCTTCATGGGTGTGTATGGGACACCTAAGGACACACTAAAAGCAAGACAAGACTTGCAGCGCATGAAAGAACGAGAGAACCTGCATCCTGAGAATATAGATGGTGGACGCCAGTACTTATGTCTGGCTAGCTACACTCTTAGCAGAGAAGAGAAGGAAAGCATGTTTGAATGCCTAAACAGCATCAAGGTCCCATCTAGCTTCTCCTCGAATGTAAAGGGGATAATAAATGCGTTAGAGAAAAAATTCATAAACTTAAGGTCTCATGACTACCACGTGCTTATGACACAATTGCTTCTCGTTGCATTGAGAGGGATTGTACCTCCAAATGTACGATTAGCCACTGTGAAACTATGTGCATTCCTCAACGCAATTTATTAGAAGGCAATCAATCCAGCGCATCTAGCGAACCTACAGAAGAACGTGGTCCAATGTCTTGTCAGCTTTGAGTTGGTGTCCCCACCATCATTCTTTGATATTATGATGCACCTCCTAGTTCACTTGATCAAAGATATTAGTATTCTCGGCCCTGTGTTCCTACACAACATGTTTCCCTTTGTGAGGTTCATGGGAGTCCTAAAGAAATACGTTCACAACCGTGCTCGGCCAGAAGGAAGCATTGCCAGGGGCTACGAAACAGAGGAGGTCATTGAGTTCTGCGTTGATTTTATTCCTGACCTCAACCGGATTGGTGTTCCTAAATCACGGCACGAGGGGAGACTAAGTGGAAAGGAAATACTAGGGAAGAAATCATATATTGGCAAGGAGGACGATTATTTTCGTAAAGCACACTACACAATTATGCAAAACTCCTCCTTGGTGGAGCCGTATATCGAGGAACATAAGGACATTATACGATCCGAGTTCTCGGGGAGGATTGATGCCTGGATTACGCGTCAACACATAGACTCTTTCGCCGATTGGTTGCGAAAACGATATCAGGGCGACGAGAGTCTGGATGTCCAATTGTACTTGTTGTCTAAGGAACCATCTTGGCATATCATGACATTCAAAGGGTACGAGATAAATGGCAATACATATTATACGATGGCCCAAGATAAAAGGAGCACCAACCAAAATAGTGGTATCCGCATAGATGCCACAAACCTAAATGGAAATAAGAAAACATATTATGGCCGCATAGAGGAGATATGAGAACTAGACTGTGGACCTAATTTTAAGGTCCCTTTGTTTTGGTGCCAATGGATAAAGGTGATAGGAGTTGGGGTACCAGTGGACCAGCATTACGAAATGACAACAGTGGACCTCAACAATCTTGGGTATTGAAATGAACCATTCGGCTTAGCCAAGGATGTGAATCAGGTTTTTTATGTGAAGGACATGTCTACCAAACCGAAGAAAGGAAAAACAACGACAATAGCTCGGACAATGAGCCAAAGCGCCACATAGTTCTCTTAGGAAAAAGCAACATCGTGGGAATCGAGGACAGCACTAACATGTCAGAAGATTATGAAAAGAGTGATGCAATTCCGCCCTTCACAGTAAACGGTAACCCAAGCATCATGCTGGGTGATGAGGACACTCCATGATTACGGCGCGATCATAACCAAGGAACATACGTCAAGAAGAAGTTCATTGCTACTACGCTTGATATGGTGATGTATTAGACCTATTATGTAATAATAATTGTGACTTCAGATTTTTTTGACGTGTTTTCATATTTTCTACATTTAAATGAATTTTCTACTTGACGGTGGATTTCTCGTGGATAATGTGTGATGAAAAACCAAATGATCAACGTTAATAAGATGTGAAAACTAATTTCCTGTCAAAAAACAATAGTTTTAATGATTTTAATCTAGTAGTACATTTTTGCATGGTGCAAATTGTGATTATTATTTACACTACGTTAAATATTTATTGGGTAAAACAAAAGAGTTTGGGTTACATTTTTTTGTTGTGTATAATAATGCAAACCAGGTCTAGGAACTTTTTTTATAATTTTTTAGCTAATATTTTATTTACTAGGCAAATAACGGCTCTCTGCATATTTATATAAAAGATATATATATATAAATAAACAACCTATGGAAATCGGCGGGAAGCGAAACTGTAGCCACCTTTAGTCACGGGTAGATCAACCACCAAGGACTAAAGTGGACTGCATTTTCGTAGCCCGCCAAAATGACATTTAGTCCTGGGTCGTGGCTTCACCTAGGACTAAAAAATATTTAGTCCCGGTTCCAATTACGACTCGGGACTAAAGGACCTTTAGTCTCGGGCCGTGGCTGCACCCGGAACTAAAGGTGCCTCCTATATAACCGCCTCGCCTTCTCCCCCACACCGCCGCCACCGCTCGTCACGCCTCCGGCTCCATCCTCCATCGTTCACCCTCGCCCTATTCGCCCGAGAGGCACACTTCCCCCGCTTTCCCCAGATCTGCCGCGCCACGCAGTCGTCTGCCTCGCCCTCGAGCTCACGAGCGCTGTCCCAAATCTTGGATCCACCGGTGCCGCGCCCACCTCATCGTCATCGTCGTTGATCCTCGGGCCTCGTCGAACCCCCGCCAGCGCCCTCGCCTCGTAACCGGCCCGCTCCACCTCCACGCTCGCCTCATCATCGGCCTGCTCCATCTCCACACCTCGCCTCGTCCCCACCTCGTCGTTGTCGTCCTCGTCTCTCCAGCGGCCGTGCTCCTCGTCCTCATCCATCACTGCCGCTTCGTCATCCACCTCCAGCACCACCACCTCGTCGTGCTGCTCGTCGTGTGCTCGTGTCACACTGTCATGCACTGCTTCGCCGCCGTGTGCTCGTGCCCCAGCCGTCGTCGCCGTGCTGCTCTCCAAAATGTGAGCATATGTGTGTGTATGAGTGTGTGTGCGTATGTGTGTGTGATGTGTGTGTATATTTTTATTTTGGCATAGAAAAAATTTAGAAAAAATAGATGATAGATTTTAATGTAGACAAAATATATAGAAAAAATGTAGTAGTTTAATTACTTTTAATATATATAGAAAAAATGTTGAGTGCTAGTTGAAAAGATTGTTTTTGTTATAGTGCTATGTAATTTTTTTTGTATATATATATATATATACACACACAAATTTTGATACATTAACATTGTGACATGAATTTTCATATATTTGTATACACTAATGTTTTTATTAATGCTATGAATTTTTTGGTATATATATATATATCTAATTTCGATATATTGGCATATTATTAGTGTGACATGCATGAATTTTCATATATTTGTATGCACTAACCCCGCCACGCTCCCGCTCCAAACCCTAATTAACCCCCGCCACACTCCTGCTCCAAACCCTAACCCCCGCCACGCTCCCGCTCTAAACCCTAATTAACCCCCGCCATGCTCTCGCTCCAAACCCTAACCCTCGCCACGCTCCCGCTCCAAACCCTAACCCCACCGACCTCCGCTCCAAACCCTAATAACCCAGCTCGATCCATTAATTAATTAGCATATGTGCATGACTAATGGTTTTCATTTAAACATAGTTGTGGTAATTAAGATGGCCAATCCGCAAGACAGGTACGATCACAATGAGGTCATGATGAACATTATCAACGGCGGCGATCAATATGGCGCCCCCAACCAGAACGAGGCCAACCAAGAGTTCAATGCATACTTAGCGAATTTAGAAGTTGAGCAACAACCTCAAGTGCAAGAACCTCATGTGCAACAAGTCCTGGACATGGAAATGGTACCAACAGGCGACTATGATCCATTCCAGACCTACAAGTATGGCCAGAGTCTTGTCAACCCGGATCGCTACACATCACTTGGTACTTAAATGTACTTGTTAAACAAGTGGTACTTACAAATGTGTGAGACTAAGGAAGCCACATGGGTTGTTGGCAGAACGAGACCAGAGCATTACTTGGACTATGACACTATACATGTTGAATTCAATGAATTACACCAACTATTAAACTAGAACGCTCTCGACAAATCTCTCATCAGCTGCTGGTGTCTGTAAGTGATTCTTTCTACAACTGAGTTGAAGTAACTACTATGTTAGTTCGTTGTTCATATATAGTTATATCCGCATACTATATATATATATATATATATATATATATATATATATATATATATATATATATATATATATATATTCTTTTGTACTATATGTATATGCAGATCTGAAATGCTGACCCACAAGCGGAAAAAGTTGACTCATGTTGGTTTCATTGATCCAAATCATGTATTCAAGGGGTCTCCGCATGTTATGCCATATAATAGATGGCGACCTCAGACGGAGGAGAATATGTTCAGGTTCTTAGAAAGGCACCATGACAAGACACAAATACTCTTTCCTTATAACTACAGGTGAGAGTGAATGTCTTAAGCTCATTTTATTTTGCTTACTTTATGTTGACTTTAGTTAATAATGAGTTATGCCTGCGTATGAATGTAGCTTCCATTGGATACTGCTGGCCATCGATATGCCTAGGGGTATTGTAAAAATCTTTGACTCAGCGACAAAACCCCAATAAGAGTACCAAGAAATCCTTGATATACTCCAAATGTAATTTCGGTCTCGCACACACTATATACTCTCTTATGCCACTTTAATGTTATAACTCCATTATTTGTTTTTTTTGTTGAGCAGTGCTTGAAAATCGTTCACCGAGAAACATAGTTACGGTAATTGGGTAGTGCCTCTGCAAATAGTCCAATACCCAGTAAGGAATAGCTAGGTCATCGCATCTTTATTTAGTTCAATTCATTATTACCATGCTTCATTGGTTGATGATGAATCTTTTTCTCGTAAAATGGTGTCTGCAGTAGGGGTCAGGGAATAACTTACGTGGATACTACGTCTGCGAGTTCTTGATGGAGTACTCAAAGAGAACTCCAGAAGAGATCCTCAGCGTACGTAAAAAATACACACAATTTTTTTTATTACCATTGCGTGTGTGTGTGTGTGTATATATATATATATATATATATATATATATATATATATATATATATATATATATATATATATATTCATAATTTCCTTTCATTAGAATTGAAGGAGGATTGGATGAAGCGCAAGGTCCTGTGAGATCAACCGATCAAAGCAATTCAAGAGGCATTGTCTAGATTTCTTATGGACCAGGTCATCAATCCCAACGGCGCGTACTACTATAACCCTAAAGAAATAATACCTAGTAGCCAAACAACGACGGAGGATTAGGGCAAGAAATGCCAAAGACATGAGTAGTACAGGATTTTTGCGACTTTATTGTGTACATATTCCATGCATGCACAACCTCTTTGTAATATTTGTATATATTTAGTTTCATACATTTTAGTGAGTTTATGTATGTACAATTCTCGAATGGAACCTTATACGATGTACGTATATTAGCAGCGTAGAATTCGTATACGAAAAGCTAATCGAAACCAAAACGCATTGAATTGAAAAGAAACCATAAAATAAAAGGGAAAGAATAAAAAAAAAAGGCTTAGTACCGGTTGGATAAGCCAACCGGGACTAAACGTGTCAGCCTTGGTGCAATGCCTGAGGCACATTTAGTCCCGATTAGTACCAACCGGGAATAGGGGGGCTTTCAATCCCGGCTCAGGCACGGGGACTAAAAGGGGTGGGGGCAGCTTTAGTCTCGGATTCGCAGTCCCGGTTGAAACCTACACTAGTGTGACGAGCACACGTCGTCATTGGGCAGCTTAATTTGCATGCATACTGTGCAAACTGGACCTCTAAAAATAGACAAACGAGGATTTTACGATGACGATAGGAGCGCGTGCATGAGAATGGCTGGTGGGTGGGCGGACGCGAGATCACGAGAGATCTGCGCCGGCCATTTGAGCTCGTGGTGATGAGTAATTATTAGCCGAGGCAGCTAAGCTTGCGCACGCATGCATGCACTTATTGACGGGTTACGGTAGTTGCGCTCTTTTTGTAATACTCCAGTATGCATGAGTACCATACTTCAGTATCAACGAGACGATTCGGCCGCTATTAGCCGTTGGAGCGAAGACCGAGAAGGGGATCGACGAGCAAAACTGCAAAAAGAGAGGGAGAATGAAGTGACACCTCGATCGATCGCACTGATCCATTAATCTTATCGTACTCGTAGCTGCTAGCTTCTGCATGCATGCATGGCGCTGTTATCCATCGAGGAAGCATGCATGCATGCGCGGACGTGCGGAGTAGATGGCGATCGAGATGCTGCAGCCAGTGAGACACAGATGAGGACGAAGTGGCGGTGACGTGAGCACTGATGCATGCATGGCGTATGAGACACAGTAGCGAGGTCGAAGTCGAACATGCATGGCACGAGCTGAACCAGCCTGGTGTCTGGTGCGGCGGCAGGGCAGATGGACATGTGGACCCTTTGGTACAAGTCGAACATGCATGGCACGCGCGTCATTTTGAACCCCCACATTAATTAATCTTCATAGGCTGCATGAAGAAAAAGATAAATCAAATAAATCTTCTAAAAAGATACTCTCTGCCCACTCTATGACATAGTATTAGCAAACAAGAGAAAAGACGTTTCTATCCACTTATCAAGAAGGTGGAGCAGTGAGTTTTGGTTCTTCAAATAATATATGAAATGTTGTTGCACCCACTACATAATAAACCACTAGAGCATGATGTTCAGCAGGAATAAATGGGTACTCTCACAACAGAAAACTTTGAGGAAATTATGGTAAGGGCCTAGAAGTTGATTTATTCTAGGACAATTTGTTGCCTATATAAATATATTCTTTCCTAGATGGGGTGTAGTAGCTTTTAATTTGGTAGATTATAGTCATTATCGCTGCTAATAGCCATCGGTTGTTCTGTTCTTTAAAGAATTTTGTCAGACTTAACGTTGTTTGACTTAGCATGAAAAAGTAGAAATCATCAATTTTAATTAGCTATGTGTACTAAATTTGTTTTATCACTTTTTTTAACGATCGTGGCTTATTAGCACAAGCCACGTACGTATTTGAAAGGTATCTATGAAAAATCAATACTTACGGCGCAAAATTTTTGATGGTGCTAAAGCACGGATTAATGAGTAATGCAACCTGGCCGGCCGGCCTCGCTTATTGGAACACGTTCGCCATAGAGCTGACTGTTAGTACTATATAGGGCAGCACTAGCCAGGATCTGAATAGGATGCGAGATCTCATGGCCTGGCTCAATCCACGAAGATGGCCACCCTTCAGCGCGAAACCTTGATATGAGCATTTTTTCACGTACTTGCTGCCGGGGCGCTAGTGTCGGACGGCGCTCCCGTGCCTGCACCTAACACACCCAGCTTCCTCGTCCCGCACCCATCCCGCTTTGGAGGCCGTGCAGGCCCATGCATGTGCGGGGACCACCCTGAGTTTGCAGACAGCACTAGCAGGCGTGCGCGGTGATCCACGGCGGCGCCCTAGCAGCAACATCATGTGCTTCCCCAGATCTACTTTTAAAACATCCAAATAAAACACTTTCAACATACGTCTGAAATAGATGGAACAATTAAAACATGCATGTATAGACATAGCAACATATGTGCAACACCAGATCTGCTTTTGAAACGTCCAGATGAAACATTTGCAACATACGTCTGAAGCAAATGAAACACTTAAAACATGTGCTTGAAACATGTGTGTATAGTCATTGCAACATGTGTAACACCAAGATCTACTTTTGAAACATCCAGATGAAACATTTACAACATACATTTGAAACACCTGAAACACTTGAAACATATGCTTGCAACATACGTATTTTGTCATTGCAACATGTGCAACATCCCGATCTATTTTTATAACGTCGATATAAAACACTTGCAACGTACTTTCGAAACACGTGAAACATACGTTTGCAACATGCTCTTTCAGCGCAAACATTCCCTTGCTGCTTCGCAAATAGAGGCTCATCGGCGCGTAGAGGTCACTGGTGTGCTCGCCGACAACACGAAGCTAGGCGGTGGTGCACAGAGGGCGGGTGTGGGGGCAAGCACAGGCAGCAATGCTCACAGAGGCGGGCAGGTGGCACATGGAGGTCACCGGTGAGCTTGCCGGCAATGCGGAGCTGGGCGGCGGGGCACGGAGAGCGGGTGCGGGGGCAAGCACAGGCAGTGGTGCGCACAGAGGGTGGGTGGGTGCGCGTGAAGGTCACTAGTGAGCTCGCCGACAATGCACAGTTGGACGGCGGTGCACAAAGGGCCGGGTGGGGGGCGGCAAGAGCGGCGGCGGCGCAGAGAGTGGGTGCGGCGTCCGGACGTCGGACGCTCGGGTTAGAGCATTTCCGATATTTTTTTATTATAATTTATTACTATATAATCTGAAGTGAGAATTACCTCCTTGACGAGTGTATGTGGGCGTTAATTTGAGAAGCGCGCATGAGGATGGGATCGAAGTTTTTGAATAACCCGCC
Organism: Saccharum hybrid cultivar R570; assembly: GCA_038087645.1. Taxonomy (NCBI): domain Eukaryota; kingdom Viridiplantae; phylum Streptophyta; class Magnoliopsida; order Poales; family Poaceae; genus Saccharum; species Saccharum hybrid cultivar. The sequence continues at coordinate 10,201,768 of JAQSUU010000529.1, forward strand.
ACCGCCAATATAATTGATGAACAGCAACAGCGGAATTAAAGGAAATCTCTGCGAATCCATGTACGGCCACCGAGGCTGTGCCGGTTGTGTGCCTCCTGCGGCATGCACGGTTAATGCCCGGTTAATGTACAAAAATGTCGCGGCGCCGCTCGCACAGAAGCATACTGTACATTCGTCGTCCCTTAATTGTTAGTTGGTTAATTGCAGGGGCGGAGCTACAGGGTATGCTGTATATGCTACAGCATACCCTGCGTTGCTACGATGTACATGAGTAAATATACGTATTTTGTTTAAAAAAAAAAGAGAAAACAACACCGCGAGTAGCATCTGTCGTTGCGTCAGCGACATCAGGCCGGCCCAGTAGTCACGGCCCAACCCAGCAACGGAAACAGATAGGTCTCGTACAATTCGCGTCGCTTGACTCGCCGGCTCGCCGCCACTCGTGTCGTTCGGTTTTCCCCATCGGCAGACCGCAGACGGCAGTTGCCCAGATCGGAGATCGCCTGATCGTCACCTTCGACTCCGGGATCGCCAGGCATCGAGCAAGTTTGTTCAGGACGCAAAGCACGAAGGCATCGCCAGCCATTCAGGACGCAAGCACCAACAGACGCAAAGCACCAAATAGCCGCAAAGTAAGTATATTTTATTAGATGTGACTTCCAATTTTTTTAGTTGTAATTTGCAATGATGATCCATGCAAATTTTTGATTCAGTTCACTCAAGAAATTATTTGGCGTTGTTGTTCTTTGTAAAATTCATGCAGTTATGAAGAGAGACGGGGACATTGCATCTCTTTATCGGAAGCATGAAGCAAAAAGGAAGGCAGCGGCGGCGGCAGCGGCTGCTACTTCTAATCATTCTCCTAATTCGATTGTACCTGTGGTGGAACAGCAGACTCGTGAGAGAGTAGTTGAGGAAACTGAAAATAATGTGGTACCGCCACCGCCACGACCACAGCCGCCTTCAGCTCAACCGGTTTATGATATCAATCGTCTTCCACATGATCCAGGTGAAAGACGTCCCATTCGTAGTTATCCAGTTAAGGATCAAGATGCAATTCGAAGAGCATATATTACTAAAGGTCCATTTAAACCCTTTGCACATGATTTTCCGAAAACATGGATTTCAGGACAAAATCGCCAATTCAATTTTTGTTGGATGTACAATCATGAATGGCTTGAGTATAGTATTAAGAAGGATGCTGCATTTTGCTTTATATGCTACTTGTTTAAGAAGGGTAGTGGGTCGGAGGCATTTACTGTTGATGGCTGGAATAATTGGAATATAGGAGAGCCTGCACTTCTCAAACATTTGGGTTCCAAGGCACATATTGCAGCTCAAGAGAGGTACATTGGCTTTATAAATCCCAAGGTAGCAATTGATTATAATATTCAGAAGTGGAGTGATGAGGATCTTCGACTTTATAAGAAACGATTGACATTTTCACTTAGGTGTATCAAGTTTCTTTTGCATCAAGGGTTGGCATTTCGTGGACATGATGAAAGTAAAGAATCTAGCAACAGAGGGAACTTCATTGAACTTTTGAAATTTCTTGCTGGAAATAGTGAAGAAGTCAACAAGTATGTTTTGGACAATGCTCCAGGTAATTGTACCTTAACTAGCCCGGACATACAAAAGCAAATTATTCACTGTTGTGCCCTAGAAACTAGAAAGAAAATAATTGAAGAACTTGGTGATGAGCCCTTTGTAATTTTAGCCGATGAGTCTAGTGATATATCACATAAAGAACAACTAGCTCTTTGCTTGCGTTATGTTGATAAATTGGGAAGGCCATGTGAGCATTTTATTGGAGTTGTTCATGTAGATGATACTACCTCTCTATCACTGAAGAGTGCAATTGAAGCTTTACTTGTTAGTCATGGCTTGAGTTTGACTCAAATCCGTGGTCAAGGATATGATGGGGCTAGCAATATGAAAGGAGATATTAAAGGGCTAAAAACATTGATCATGCAAGATTCACCTTCTGCTTATTATATTCATTGTTTTGCTCATCAACTCCAATTGGTTCTTGTGGCTGTTGCTAAGGGAAATACAGATTGCAGCTCCTTTTTTGATCAAGTATCTATCTTATTGAATATTATTGGGGTTTCTTGTAAGCGTCATGACATGCTTAGAAAAGCTAGGCTTGAGAATATCAAGAAAGCACTTGACTGTGGTGAAATTGAATCTGGAACTGGATTACATCAAGAAATGGGTTTGTCTAGGCCTGGAGATACTCGATGGGGATCTCATTACAAAACTATATGCAGCATCCTTACTATGTATGAATCAATCCATGATGTACTGGTTGATCTTGGGGATGATCCTACATATAAGGATGATTGGACCAAAATACATTTTGTGACGGGAGCATTTGAGACCTTTGAGTTTGTTTTCTTTGTACATTTAATGTATATTATTCTTGGATACACGAATGAGTTATCTGAGTGTCTACAAAGAAGGGAGCAAGATATTCTCAATGCAATATCACTTGTTAATGTGGCAAAGAAAAGAATGCAACAATTGAGGTCTGATGGTTGGAATACTTTTCTTGAGAAGGTCACCTCATTTTGTGATAAACATGGTGTTGATGTTCCTGCTATGGATGGTGTTTATGTTCCTTATGGAAAATCAACAAGGAAAGCTCGTGCTCGAAAGCAAACCAATGATGATCACTTCAGAAGAGAAGTATATATTGGTGTCATTGATCAAATAAGTCAAGAACTTGATAATCGGTTTGATGAGATCAATATGGAGTTGTTGTCTTGTATGGTGGCATTCAATCCTTCTAAATCGTTTGAGTCTTTTGATGCGCAGAAGCTACGCAGACTAGCTGAGTTCTACCCAAAGGACTTCTCAAAAAATAATTTGCGCAGACTTGAATTGCAGCTAGATAATTATATTGATGACATCAAGCAGGATGATAGATTCAAAGGTCTAGAAAATATTGTTGATCTCTCAGTTAAGCTTGTTCAAACGAAGAGACATAAAGTGTATGATATGGTTTATGAGCTTCTCAAATTGGTGTTGCTTCTACCTGTGGCAACAGCAAGTGTTGAAAGGGTATTTTCTGCATTGGTTTTAGTGAAAACAAAAACCCGAAACAAGATGGGAGATAGTCTTCTGGATGATTGTCTCGTCACTTTCATTGAGCGAGATATTTTCTTTGAAGTTGATGAAGATGACATAATTGAGACATTTATGTCCCTTCGAACGCGTCGAATAAACTCATCAGCAAGATAACATTGTAAGTCTCTAGTGCTCTATATGAATATATTTGAATTATCAGTTTGGCTTTTGAAACTATTTATATTGTATTTAGTGGATATGTGTCACAGAACCTCCTAATTATGATGGCCCACAAGCACACGTCATTGCCATAATGACCTCTGACAGTCGTACTTATGTTCACCATAACTTAAAAGGCCTGTTTTCCTCCGAACAGGATCCAATCACAGGAGTATTGCAATATTACAACAGTTTATTCAAAATATTCAACAGAGTAAAGTAGCGGAAGTCTTACAATAACTTAGGTTACAAACCAGTTTTCAACTTAAAACCTTATGTAACATTATTACAAACCAGTAGTAGAGAAGTATCGGTAGTAACTTTATTACAACACACAAGCGAGATGCCTTGCCCAAAGGCCACACAATCTACTCGTCGTCACTGTCTTCAATCACGACGGTCATGCAACAAGGCTCGAAGCAGACTTGTTCATGAACCGCACCTGCAACAAGGGGTTAACAAACCCTGAGTACGAGAGTACTCAACAAGACTTACCCGACTAAGACAAAGACTCCAAGGGCATGCTAGCTTTAGGGAATCAAGGTACGGGTAATCAAGAATCAAATTTTCTTTTTGCAGAAAAGCTTATTAAAGTAAGTCCTTATCTTCAACATTTTACTTTTACCATTGATGGTTCATTAACCAATTCTAGGTGATCCTAATCTAGATCAAAGTAATTATCATCAAAACCTTTCTCATTTTTTCTTTCAATTCCAGTTCTTAACTACGATGTTGGTGCAAGGCCAAGACTCCTTTCTCGTGGAGTAACGACGATTCGAACCGCTTCATTTACCCAGCTGGGGATTCCTAACCACACGACATATGTAGAACTGAATCTTGCATATATCAACTCTTACCCGAATAACCCAAAACCAGAACGTGTCCATCGCCACCCGAGAGCACAGTACTCCTCGAACCCGGCCCAATTCTAGCCCCGAGGGTACACGTTACTCTCGCCATCTCTCCACTCCCAGTGCGAGGTTAGACGTTCTCGTAATGGACTAACCAAAGTAAGGCTTACCCGACATGGGCACATGGCTAGTACTAATAAAAACTCCATGACGCGAGGGCCAACAACGTACGGTCCTTAACTGATAAGGCGGAAACAATACAGTGGGACTCCTTTCCCAATGCATGTTAGCAGTGGCCAAACCACCCGCCCGATCTTACAAGTTCATTCACATATTTCAATATTCATTCGATATGCCGTCATGGCTATGTAAACATTCATTTAAAAGCTTAACTTCTAAGCATAGCGAAGCATACTACGCATTTTCTGTAAAGCAGGTATCAAGGTTGATATCACAATAATCAAGGATGATAATGCAGCAATTAGGTTATCACTCAACTCCTAATTACTTAATGCAGTCAACCATAATATAAATAATAAAACATTTGTAAAACTCAAGGTAGGGTTTAAATGCACCGGGGCTTGCCTTGCTCAAACACGACGACCGACTCAGACTCGAGGACTTCACCCCCTGGTCCGGAACCCACCGACGATCGCTCTTCTCCGGAAGCTTGATCGACGACTTCGGCTTCCTCGAAAGCGGAGACTACACGTATACATAACATGCTTTAACATGATGCTCAATGATAAACATGATGCTTGATGATAACATGCCACGGTTACGATTTGAGTACATCTTTTCTTCACGGTACAAACGTAAACAGAAAACCTACTAACTAGTAGCGACGTTTTCCCGCGATACCAGCTTTTAACCTAACAAGTTACTAACGAGCTCAATCATGAAATTAAGGTGCCAGAGATCACAAAAGGATAGTGACCTAAGGACATCACTCAATCAAAAGGCACACAACACTTAAAGTTCTCAAATTAACATTTATTTTCTATTTAACTAATTAGGGCATAATTAGGAGTTGATCGAATTTTACCTAATCAAGCTCAAACTTTTTCTATAGGTTAAGAATGAATTACAACAGTGTTATAATAAATTTCATAATTTTTGGATCAATAAATTAATTATTAAAATTCATGGAAGTTGCATTTAATCTTTAATGAAACTAATTAATTCTACTGCACAAAGTATTCAAATTCGTGATTTAACATTTTTCCTAGATAGTTTATACATTGAGAAGCTTACACAAAAATTTTCATAAATTTTGGAACTCTACACAATTTTTAATGAAATAAACAAATAGCAACACTATTCATTTATTTGAAAAAGAAAACAAAAACGAAAATCCGAACCGGGCCGATCTCCTTTTCTCCCGCGGTCCGGCCCAGCGACGCGACCCAGCAGCGCGGCCTGCCTCGCGCCCGCGCGCTGGCTCTCTCTCTCTCTCTCTCTCTCGCTGACACCGCGTCCCCACATGTCATCCCTCACCTCCGTCTCCCCCTCGCTCTCCCGCGCGCTCACTCGCTCTCCCACGGTGGCCGGCCGGTGACCGGCGCTTCGGTCGACTAACCGACCCTACCAACACCTTCTACACCTCCCCACGATTCCATTTTACTACTAAACACCCTGGCTCGAGCTCCGGCGACAGCTCACCGACGACGGTGGCGGCTCGACAACCACGGTGACCGGCGACTCGATGGTACAACACGGTAGCGGTTAAATTAGTGCGAGGAAAACGATCAGGAGCTCACAGCGGTGACGATGGCGGTCTCGGGGAGGACGGAGAGAAGCCGGAGTGGCCTGGCCACGGGAAGGCGACGATGGCGGTGCTCCGACCGGAGTTAGGCACGGGAGCGGGCGGCTGTGGTGATCTAGGCGGAGTTAAGCTCGCTCGGGTGGTTCACGAGGTGCGCGAGGATGAGGCGGAGTTAATGGTGCGGTTGGCGTGGCTGGAGGTGGCTCGACGGCGGCAGCGGCGAGCGGCGGAGCTGCGGTGGCGACGGTGGCGAAAACAGGGAAAATGAAAATCGCCACTGTGAGCTCGACGTATATATAGGGAACGGTGGCGGTGACTGTGCTGGAAGACGCGAGACGTCGCGCTGGCGATCGAGGACTCGCCTGGAAGCCGGCCGAAGCCGCCCGGCGTCTCGCCGGCGCCCATACCGCGCGGTGGTCGGCGGTGATTGGTCGGACACTGTAGCTTCCCCCCCCCAACTTTTGAAATTCAAACTGGTTTTTCAAATTACTCTCAAATTCATGTAACAACTTGAAAAACTTCCAATCTATGAAATCTTCAGAATTTCAAGCTCTACAAGTTTTGTATTGAACACTTTTTCAAATTCTCACTGGATTTTGAAATTTGAGTTTAAATTCAAAAGAGGACACATTTTTCAGATTGGTAATTTAGAAATTACTTTTGATTTTACATTAAAACTTCAAAATCTCCAAACATCAAAGTTGTATATCTTGACCAGACCTACAACTTTGCTGTTCAAAACTTTTTAAAATTCAGCCTCCATTTTGAAATCTTAGTTTGGGGACAAAAATGAATTAAATCTGAAATTTGCTTATTTTCAAAATTGCTCCACATTTTACACTAAAACTTTGAAAACTCAAAACACCAAAGTTGTAGCCCTTGAAAAGTTCTACAAACTTGGTTTTGAACTTTTTCCCAAATTTTGCTTAGATTTTGAATTATTTCAAAAGGGGTAAAACAGGGTTTTGAAATTTAAGGTTTTCGGGGAAATTTTAAATTGAAATTTGTTGCTACTTTGATTGGTGATTACTTAGTGATCAAAACCTCACCCAAGGGCATCATTTGGACCAACATGACATGGTTGACCAAATGCCACTCTTGGTTGACCAATTAGCTTTAAAAAAATTCTTTTACATTTCTCCCCAGATTTTGAATTCGAACTCGAATCGGAAAACTCACGACAAGTTTTGGGACTCCAATTCAAATTCAAATTTGGAGCTTCATTTTAGATGTTGTACTTGAGCTCATACCCTACACTTGACACTAGTGTGCAACACAGTCGCACACCTCAAATTACGCAGGGCATGGACTAAGTATTTGCGGTGGCATTCGAAATTAAGGTTTTCGGGTTCGGAGCACACCACTGAGAAACACATTCAACCTAGATAAGTAAACTTGTTTTAGTTGATGCATAACAATGTTAACCTAATAGAGATGCTTTGCAATGCATTATGATGACATGGCAGATTAATTAGCACTATAACACCCGGGGTGTTACAGCCCTTCCCCCTTAAAGAAATCTCGTCCCGAGATTTAAAGCCTTGAGTTAAGTAATGGAAAAGGAAACGTGTCAAGCAAACACGTCCAAGACTTGTCTACAAACCGGGTAGGGGTTTTCTGCATTATAAAGATTTTTAAAAGGATAGGTTACAGTTTAAAGAAGAAATTGCAACCTAGATAGAAGCAAAGAACTCCGGGAAATTCTCCAACAGATAACCTTCCGATTCCCAGGTGGCTTCCTCTTCTGAATGTTGATCCCATTGTATCTTGTACCATTTAATTGTTCTACTCCGGGTAACACGATCTTTTCGATCCAAAACTCGGACAGGATATTCAGAATATGTCAAATCAGGTTCAAGTTCAACTCCCTCAACATCAACCACTTGATCAGGTACTTGCAGACACTTCTTTATTTATGATACATGAAATACATTGTGCACGGCTGACAGTTGTTCAGGCAGCTTTAATCTATATGCCACCTTCCCACATTTTTCAATGATTTGAAAAGGACCAATATAACGTGGTGCGAGTTTGCCTTTGACTCCAAATCTATTAACTCCTTTCATGGGTGACACTTTCAGATAAACATAATCTCCCACTTTAAACATCAAGGGTCTACGTCTTTTATCTGCATAACTCTTCTGTCGAGACTGAGCAACTTTTAAATTCTTTTGTATCTGCCTAACCTTTTCTTCCGTTTTCTTCACCAGATCAACTCCATAAAACCATCTTTCTCCTGGTTCTGACCAGTTCAACGGAGTTCTGCACCTGCGGCCATACAATGCTTCAAACGGTGCCATTTTGATACTCTCTTGGTAACTGTTATTGTATGAGAATTCTGCTAACGGTAAACATTCATCCCATTGATCTTGATAGGTGAGAGCACAAGATCTTAACATATCTTCCAAAATTTGATTTACTCTTTCAGTCTGTCCCCCAGTTTGTGGATGATAGGCTGTGCTGTAAAGAAGTTTAGTACCTAATGACTTTTAAAACTGTCTCCAAAATTGCAAAACAAACTGAGTACCCCTGTCAGTAACAATTGTTTTGGGTATTCCATGTAAACTCATAATCCGAGCAACATATATTTCTGCATATCGAGATGCTCTATAGTCAACCTTCACAGGTACAAAGTGAGCTGACTTAGTCAAACGGTCCACAATGACCCAAATTGAATCAAAGCCTCTTGAGGTCTTGGGTAACCCAGTAATGAAATCCATACTGATATCTTCCCACTTCCAGGATGGAATGGGCAAGGGTTGTAACATTCCTGCCGACTTCAGGTGTACTGCCTTCACTTTACAACAAGTATCACATCTAGCAACATATTTAGCAATCTCAATTTTCATTTTGGTCCACCAGAATCTCTGTTTCAAATCTTGGTACATCTTATTACTCCCTGGATGAATAGAAAACCTTGTACTATGTGCTTCATCCAGAATGAGCCGACGTAACTCTGGAACCTTTGGGACCACCAGCCGGTTCTTAAACCATAACACATCTGCCTCATCAATACTGAAATCTGTCTGTTGACCAGTTCTAACTTTTTCTTTGATGTGAGTGATTCCGGAATTTGTTCTCTGAGCAGATACAATCTGATCTTTGAGTGTTGATTCTACTGTGACACTAGTCAGCTGACCTTGTTGAATTATTTCAATATTCAACTTTTCCAATTCGTAACACAAACTGTAATCCATTGGCTTCACAGTCGTACAATTGCAATGATTCTTTCTACTGAGTGCATCAGCAACTACATTCGCTTTTCCAGGGTGATAGTGTACTTCTAAATCATAATCCTTTATCAACTCAAGCCACCTTCTTTGCCTCATATTCAATTCTGACTGAGTAAATATATACTTTAAACTCTTGTGATCTGTATACATGTGGCAAGTATTACCTAACAAGTAATGACGCCATATTTTTAATGCATGAACCACAGCTGCTAATTCAAGATCATGTGTCGGATAATGTTCTTCATGGCGCTTCAACTGTCTTGAGGCATAAGCAATGACTCTGCCTTCCTGCATCAATACGCAACCAAGGCCAATACCCGAGGCATCACAGTAAACATCAAATGACTTTTCTATATCTGGCTGTGCCAAAACTGGAGCAGTTGTCAATGACTTCTTTAAAATTCTAAAAGCTTTCTCACATTCTGTAGACCATATGAACTTAGTTTGATTCTTCAACAACTCTGTGATTGGCTTGGCTACCTTTGAAAAGTCAGGTATGAATCGACGGTAATAACCCGCCATTCCCAGAAAACTTCGGACTTCATGAACTGAGATTGGTGGCTTCCAATTCAGAATATCTTTCACCTTGCCAGGATCTACTGCTACTCCTTCGGCTGACAACACATGTCCTAAGAATTGCACTTCTTTTAACCAAAACTCACATTTACTGAACTTGGCATACAATTGATGATCTCTCAGACGAGTCAGAACAACTCTGAGATGCTCAACATGCTCTTCTTCACTTTTGGAGTATACTAGAATATCATCAATAAAAACAACCACAAACTTGTCAAGTTCTGGCATGAAAACTGAATTCATCAGATACATGAAATGTGCCGGTGCATTAGTGAGACCAAAAGACATAACTAGGTACTCATACAGTCCATATCTGGTGGTGAATGCAGTCTTTGGAATATCTTCAGGTCGAATCTTAATTTGATGGTATCCTGATCGAAGATCGATCTTTGAAAATACCTTTGCCCCCGCAAGCTGATCAAAGAGCAGATCAATGCGAGGCAACGGATATTTATTCTTAATGGTTACTTCATTCAGCGGTCGATAGTCAACACACATCCTTAAAGTCTGATCTTTCTTCTTGACAAAAAGAGCTGGACATCCCCATGGTGAGGAACTGGGTCTGATAAAACCTTTGTCACGTAACTCTTGCAATTGATCCTTAAGTTCTGCTAATTCATTGGGTGGCATTCTGTAAGCTCTCCGGGATATTGGGGCAGTACCCGGTTTTAACTCAATCACAAACTCTACATCTCTGTCTGGTGGCAGACCTGGTAGATCATCTGGAAACACGTCTGGAAATTCACAGACTACCGGTATATCACAAATCTCCTGTACTAAAGTTGCACATACCCTTTCAACTGTTCTCTTTGTGCAGTCGGGACTTCTCTTCTGACGCAATAGCCACATTGACTATCTCATGGTAAGTGGCATTATAGCAGGTAACTAATGCTTCCTGGATTCTGGTACTCAAACCTCTCATGAACCAACTTTTCTTCTTCGCATCGGTGTTCACATATTCCGCTGCATACTGGGACAGATGATTGAATTTACCCACATACTGCAGAACTGTCTGGTTCCCTTGCTTCAGCGAGAGAAACTCCTCTAGCTTCATGGCCATGACACCATCTGGGATATAATGTGCTCTAAAGGCTTCACGAAACTCTTGCCAAGTGACACGGTGGCCAGCAGGCTGTGCGGCGACCAAATTCGCCCACCACGCCCCTGCGGCACCTCTAAGCTGCTGCGCTGCAAACACGGGCTTCTGGTGCTCCGTGCACTGTAACAGTTCAAACTTTTGCTCCATGGTACGGAGCCAGTCATCCGCCTCTAGCGGCTCATCTGCCTTTGAGAACACTGGTGGACGGGTATCAGTGAAATCCACATAAGTGGTTTCCCCTCCATTGTTACGGCCTCGACGACCCTGATTTCCATTCTGATTCTGATTCTGATTCTGATTCTGAGCCAACAGGGTAGTGGCATTAACTAGTGCGGCAATAGCTTCTGCCAAGGTGGGTGGAAACGGTGGGGGATTCGGAGTATTGTCCCCTCCCTGGGAAGTTCCAGTACCGTCCATCTGTTGTACACAAACCATGTTTCTTTTCATTGCTTTATTGAATTAAAAAGCAGTTAGCACAGAACTTGTATACACATACAAACTCATCTTACATATTTCATTACAAACTGGCTTGCAAGCAAGAAACTACCCACTAAGGTTCTTAGAAAGCAGGAAAAACTACTATATTACACAACCATTCATGTCAACACTTCACTCATCATCATCATCGCTGATCACGATTACTTCATCCTCATTCTCTGGAGCACTTGCACCAGTGACATGACTTGCATCATCCCCACTTTCCATCATGGGTTCATCTTCTTCCGGATCTTCTTCATTGTCCTCTCCATCAGGAACAACCACAGCACCGACATCATCTTCTACTGCCTGGGGCTGATGATTGGGATTCATCAGATCATTTAGCCTATGAACTTCCTCATGCAGAACTGTGTTGTACTGCTCCAGGTGTGTCACATAAAGCTCCAACTCACGAACACGAGCCCTGGCTTCTGTCTCCTTTTCCAGCGACTCATTCTGGAACTGTTTCCAAAAACGCATGTTGCGCTTCAGTCGCTCTACTTCTGATGTAAGCCTTGCAACCTCTAACTCCGAATCCGGGTTCGGATTACGGCTACTGCTTGCTCCATCAACTCTGGCAGCCAACTGATGACGCGGCACTCCTTGCGGACCCGTTTTCTTGCGAGGAGTCATCTTCACACGTGCCATCCTAAAGCAAGATAGAATTAGGACGATAAGAACAGATAGGAGAGATCTGAAGGTTAGCATGAATAGGATTGAACCTTACTTAACCCAAATCACTTTAAAAGGGAAGGTAACTTAAGCAGGTTAATTAAACATGATGCATGCATCGTACTTACGATCTAACAGAAAGATTTAAGTAACACAAGCAATCTTTATAACATAGGGCACTATACATGATACTTCACTACGAAGCTTTCAAATATGAGCTAAGGAAACTATAGAATAGATTAAGAGAAGCAAAAGCAATTTGGACCCAAAATATCAGTATTAAATTTGTTTGACCCAAATCATTTTGAAGTTTTACAAAGTAATACTACAATAACTCAAGTGATTATGCTCTGGTACCAGCTGCTCTGATACCAGCTGTCACAGAACCTCCTAATTATGATGGCCCACAAGCACACGTCATTGCCATAATGACCTCTGACAGTCGTACTTATGTTCACCATAACTTAAAAGGCCTGTTTTCCTCCGAACAGGATCCAATCACAGGAGTATTGCAATATTACAATAGTTTATTCAAAATATTCAACAGAGTAAAGTAGCGGAAGTCTTACAATAACTTAGGTTACAAACCAGTTTTCAACTTAAAACCTTATGTAACATTATTACAAACCAGTAGTAGAGAAGTATCGGTAGTAACTTTATTACAACACACAAGCGAGATGCCTTGCCCAAAGGCCACACAATCTACTCGTCGTCACTGTCTTCAATCACGACGGTCATGCAACAAGGCTCGAAGCAGACTTGTTCATGAACCGCACCTGCAACAAGGGGTTAACAAACCCTGAGTACGAGAGTACTCAACAAGACTTACCCGACTAAGACAAAGACTCCAAGGGCATGCTAGCTTTAGGGAATCAAGGTACGGGTAATCAAGAATCAAATTTTCTTTTTGCAGAAAAGCTTATTAAAGTAAGTCCTTATCTTCAACATTTTACTTTTACCATTGATGGTTCATTAACCAATTCTAGGTGATCCTAATCTAGATCAAAGTAATTATCATCAAAACCTTTCTCATTTTTTCTTTCAATTCCAGTTCTTAACTACGATGTTGGTGCAAGGCCAAGACTCCTTTCTCGTGGAGTAACGACGATTCGAACCGCTTCATTTACCCAGCTGGGGATTCCTAACCACACGACATATGTAGAACTGAATCTTGCATATATCAACTCTTACCCGAATAACCCAAAACCAGAACGTGTCCATCGCCACCCGAGAGCACAGTACTCCTCGAACCCGGTCCAATTCTAGCCCCGAGGGTACACGTTACTCTCGCCATCTCTCCACTCCCAGTGCGAGGTTAGACGTTCTCGTAATGGACTAACCAAAGTAAGGCTTACCCGACATGGGCACATGGCTAGTACTAATAAAAACTCCATGACGCGAGGGCCAACAACGTACGGTCCTTAACTGATAAGGCGGAAACAATACAGTGGGACTCCTTTCCCAATGCATGTTAGCAGTGGCCAAACCACCCGCCCGATCTTACAAGTTCATTCACATATTTCAATATTCATTCGATATGCCGTCATGGCTATGTAAACATTCATTTAAAAGCTTAACTTCTAAGCATAGCGAAGCATACTACGCATTTTCTGTAAAGCAGGTATCAAGGTTGATATCACAATAATCAAGGATGATAATGCAGCAATTAGGTTATCACTCAACTCCTAATTACTTAATGCAGTCAACCATAATATAAATAATAAAACATTTGTAAAACTCAAGGTAGGGTTTAAATGCACCGGGGCTTGCCTTGCTCAAACACGACGACCGACTCAGACTCGAGGACTTCACCCCCTGGTCCGGAACCCACCGACGATCGCTCTTCTTCGGAAGCTTGATCGACGACTTCGGCTTCCTCGAAAGCGGAGACTACACGTATACATAACATGCTTTAACATGATGCTCAATGATAAACATGATGCTTGATGATAACATGCCACGGTTACGATTTGAGTACATCTTTTCTTCACGGTACAAACGTAAACAGAAAACCTACTAACTAGTAGCGACGTTTTCCCGCGATACCAGCTTTTAACCTAACAAGTTACTAACGAGCTCAATCATGAAATTAAGGTGCCAGAGATCACAAAAGGATAGTGACCTAAGGACATCACTCAATCAAAAGGCACACAACACTTAAAGTTCTCAAATTAACATTTATTTTCTATTTAACTAATTAGGGCATAATTAGGAGTTGATCGAATTTTACCTAATCAAGCTCAAACTTTTTCTATAGGTTAAGAATGAATTACAACAGTGTTATAATAAATTTCATAATTTTTGGATCAATAAATTAATTATTAAAATTCATGGAAGTTGCATTTAATCTTTAATGAAACTAATTAATTCTACTGCACAAAGTATTCAAATTCGTGATTTAACATTTTTCCTAGATAGTTTATACATTGAGAAGCTTACACAAAAATTTTCATAAATTTTGGAACTCTACACAATTTTTAATGAAATAAACAAATAGCAACACTATTCATTTATTTGAAAAAGAAAACAAAAACGAAAATCCGAACCGGGCCGATCTCCTTTTCTCCCGCGGTCCGGCCCAGCCGAGCGGCCCGCTCGCGCGCGCCCGCGCTCGCGCTCGGCCCAGCGACGCGACCCAGCAGCGCGGCCTGCCTCGCGCCCGCGCGCTGGCTAACTCTCTCTCTCTCGCTGACACCGCGTCCCCACATGTCATCCCTCACCTCCGTCTCCCCCTCGCTCTCCCGCGCGCTCACTCGCTCTCCCACGGTGGCCGGCCGGTGACCGGCGCTTCGGTCGACTAACCGACCCTACCAACACCTTCTACACCTCCCCACGATTCCATTTTACTACTAAACACCCTGGCTCGAGCTCCGGCGACAGCTCACCGACGACGGTGGCGGCTCGACAACCACGGTGACCGGCGACTCGATGGTACAACACGGTAGCGGTTAAATTAGTGCGAGGAAAACGATCAGGAGCTCACAGCGGTGACGATGGCGGTCTCGGGGAGGACGGAGAGAAGCCGGAGTGGCCTGGCCACGGGAAGGCGACGATGGCGGTGCTCCGACCGGAGTTAGGCACGGGAGCGGGCGGCTGTGGTGATCTAGGCGGAGTTAAGCTCGCTCGGGTGGTTCACGAGGTGCGCGAGGATGAGGCGGAGTTAATGGTGCGGTTGGCGTGGCTGGAGGTGGCTCGACGGCGGCAGCGGCGAGCGGCGGAGCTGCGGTGGCGACGGTGGCGAAAACAGGGAAAATGAAAATCGCCACTGTGAGCTCGACGTATATATAGGGAACGGTGGCGGTGACTGTGCTGGAAGACGCGAGACGTCGCGCTGGCGAACGAGGACTCGCCTGGAAGCCGGCCGAAGCCGCCCGGCGTCTCGCCGGCGCCCATACCGCGCGGTGGTCGGCGGTGATTGGTCGGACACTGTAGCTTCCCCCCAACTTTTGAAATTCAAACTGGTTTTTCAAATTACTCTCAAATTCATGTAACAACTTGAAAAACTTCCAATCTATGAAATCTTCAGAATTTCAAGCTCTACAAGTTTTGTATTGAACACTTTTTCAAATTCTCACTGGATTTTGAAATTTGAGTTTAAATTCAAAAGAGGACACATTTTTCAGATTGGTAATTTAGAAATTACTTTTGATTTTACATTAAAACTTCAAAATCTCCAAACATCAAAGTTGTATATCTTGACCAGACCTACAACTTTGCTGTTCAAAACTTTTTAAAATTCAGCCTCCATTTTGAAATCTTAGTTTGGGGACAAAAATGAATTAAATCTGAAATTTGCTTATTTTCAAAATTGCTCCACATTTTACACTAAAACTTTGAAAACTCAAAACACCAAAGTTGTAGCCCTTGAAAAGTTCTACAAACTTGGTTTTGAACTTTTTCCCAAATTTTGCTTAGATTTTGAATTATTTCAAAAGGGGTAAAACAGGGTTTTGAAATTTAAGGTTTTCGGGGAAATTTTAAATTGAAATTTGTTGCTACTTTGATTGGTGATTACTTAGTGATCAAAACCTCACCCAAGGGCATCATTTGGACCAACATGACATGGTTGACCAAATGCCACTCTTGGTTGACCAATTAGCTTTAAAAAAATTCTTTTACATTTCTCCCCAGATTTTGAATTCGAACTCGAATCGGAAAACTCACGACAAGTTTTGGGACTCCAATTCAAATTCAAATTTGGAGCTTCATTTTAGATGTTGTACTTGAGCTCATACCCTACACTTGACACTAGTGTGCAACACAGTCGCACACCTCAAATTACGCAGGGCATGGACTAAGTATTTGCGGTGGCATTCGAAATTAAGGTTTTCGGGTTTGGAGCACACCACTGAGAAACACATTCAACCTAGATAAGTAAACTTGTTTTAGTTGATGCATAACAATGTTAACCTAATAGAGATGCTTTGCAATGCATTATGATGACATGACAGATTAATTAGCACTATAACACCCGGGGTGTTACAATATGATTTCTAATTAATCCATGATTTTAAACCTTATTACAACCTTATTACCGAATTGGAAAGTGGATTTTCTGAATTGCGTATGAAATTTTTTGAGAAGCATACCCTGACCCAAAATTCTAGATTCGCCACTGGTTAATTGCCTCCGATATGCGATAGAGTATGCATGATGGCTGACCTATGACCACCATATGCATGCGCAGCGCGCGCTGCGCACGCAGCCATTTCATTTGGTCGTCCCCAGCGTCCATACATCTGACCATGGACGGAGCCAGCGGGTGGCACGGGTATGGTGCGGCATACCCTAGGCTGATCAGATAGAAAAAATTATAAATTATGAGGCAAATTTTGCTGCTGTATATCGAATTGCTAAATAGGTCTTTGCCAAATTGGATATGAGAATTTTGGTGCGGCATACCCTATGCCAAAATCCTAGCTCCGTCACTGCATCTGACAGGTGGGCACAGATAGACCATATGATTGGCTAGTCCAATGGCATGCAGGAGCGGCAGAGCTGGACTGTGGACTGGCATCGTGGGCCATGCATGCGGCATGCGTGCGTGCCTGCCTCGTCCATGCATGCATTCGACCGATGACGAGACGAGAGCAGCTAGCAGATTGCTAGCTAGCCTGGTTTGATCCGAGCACACGCATGATCATCCTATCCTGCGATACATAACGCATCACTTGTGACACGTGGTATAATGCATACTTGTCCAGCTAATATACCAAAAAAAAATGCTCTACGGAGTATACATTGCTCCTGGATCGAGATAATGGTCCCATCGGAAGGATTCGGTCGCTTCAGATGATCATCATATCCGGTCGATCCCTGCGTCGTCGTCGTTGCGTGCGCGATCGATGATGATCTGATGTGACCGTCTCTCTCCCTCACTCACTCCCTGTCTTAGGAAACCAATCAGGTCTCGTTTAGTTCCGAAAATTTTTTGACGAAAATATCACATTGGATGTTTCATATGATGTTGAAAGGGGTTTTCAGATACTAACGAAAAAATTAATTACACAACTAGCCTGTAAACAGTTAGACGAATTTGTTAAGACTAATTAATCCGTCATTAGCAAAAGTGTTATGTAGCACTTTAGTGTCAAATCACTGACTAATTAGACTTAAAATGTTCGTCTCGTGATTTCCACGCAAACTTAGTAATTAGTTTTTTTATTTTATCTACATTTAGTACTCATGTGCCGCAAGTTTTACTGTAACACTTTTTAAAATCTGAATTTTAAAACTAAACAAGGCCCAGTTCAACAAACTGATATTCGCTCGTGATCGCCGGCTGATCGCATCGGATACACCGGATCCTCGGATTAGGTGGTCCATGCCGCTCGCCACGGAACGTGCTAGCGCGCGCGCTCCTTCTGTCTGGCCTCTCCGGACTCCGATTCCGATGTGACCTGACCGGTGTCGGTGACCCAGAGCTATAGGTTCTGTCGTCTTCGTCTCCCTGGCCGCCAAGCAGCCTTGACCTGCTACTACAAGCTGCAGCTAGCTTTGCACTCCACCACCACCGCACCACGTACGAGTACGAGTACGACCATCTTCTCCGAATTCCAATCGCCCTTTGAATCTTTCTTTCCTGCTGATTCGATCTCAATCCGTTCTCCTCGCTGCTGCTTTTCGCCATTATTCACTGCTGAAAACAGGCGCTTTGCCGAGTGCCTGCCTATAATGCACTCGGCAAAGGTTTTGCCGAGTGCCGCACTCGGCAAAGGTTTTGCCGAGTGCCACACTCGGCAAAGCCCACGTGGTAAAAAAAAAGTGTCGGCAAACGTCGCTTTGCTGAGTGCTTTTAATTTGACACTTGGCAAAGAGTTTTTTCCAAAAAAAAACGCTCAACAAATCATTTAGCACTTGACAAAGTTTGTTTCTCCCGTAGTGATTACATATCCAACTAACTCCTCGGCACCACATTCATTCATTCCGCTCAGTACTTATATAGTTAATTATATCAATTCGCCCTCTGCTCATCACTAGCGACCAGTACCCACCATTTTTATTTATTCCACTGTTTTTCAATCCTCTCAACTCCCCCCCTCCCCCCAACTGATGTTTTCCATAGTCGCAATATATAGCTCTTAATGACCTACTCTGATCTGCCTCTTTGGTCAAACTTTCTTATAATTTAATTAGATTTATAGAAAATATTGACAACACTTATATCTTCAAGTACGTTTATTATGAAAGATTCAACGGGCTATCTAATAATACTAATTATAGATGTACGATAGTACTAATAATTTCTTGTACATACTTCCTCCGTATAGAAAATAAATGACGTCCTGGCCCTCCCCTCGTTTGCGTAAAAAATGACGTTCTGAAGCTGCAGCGAGTATTCACTACAACACAAACCTCCATATTGCAACATATGTCTTCCAACGGTAGCAAAATGCGTTGCAGCCTTGCAGGTGTTCCCAACCTCCTCCACTTCCCACGTCGCCCCGCAAGTAATAAGCGGTCATTATATTGTGCCTTCCAGTCCTTGGATCCTCGCCACGGCAGTTCGTTTTCCTATTCACAGCCTTAGGTCACAGCTTTGTTCACCCCTCCCGTGCAGGTGCTGCCGTTCGGGTCGTGCGGAGCCGTCGCCGCCTAGGCACACAGCCACCGCCGGCCGAGTGCGGCCAGCGTCATGGCCTCACGACGGAACATACGAGTCGTAGCAGTGGACCCAATTTGCACTGCAGGCCCTGATCTGGAGATGCGGCGGCGATAACTTGCCGAGGCCATCCGCAGGGCAATCCACTCCGCATCCACCGTATCTGCAAATAGACAGGTCCTGATCTGATCTCCTCAAACCTTTGTGTCCTATACAATAAATCTATTGTGTGGCCCCCTTCTGGTTGGATCAGAAAGATCGTACGATCATCTTCCCATCACAGGGTACTTCCTCAAATCACTAATCGCTGTTTCAAACCTTGCCCGGTTCATGCATTGTGGTAAACTAGTAATTATTGCAGAAGCCTCGTTTAATCATAGTTGGTGTCGTTTGTTTGAGCAGCAGATTAGAGAAGCATTGCCCGTCACAGTGGTACTCTGTAGAGACGATGGGGCCGATGGTTTGGTATGTCGTCATGTAAATTCAATTTTTTTTACTTCTCCCATATTCTTTTTGTACATGATTTTTTTTACTGAATTTCTGATATTTGTGTGTGATTACTGTGAGTTTTTATTTTCTCAAACTTGTGAAAGCAAAGGGAAATCTTCTGAATTTTGTTCTGTGAATATGTGATGACTAGTCAGTTGGATATACAGCAAACATGACAGAAATACAGGTGGATTTTATTCTCATGTAATTTGCATATAAAAAGGTTTATGTAACGTAACGTCTCGACGCTTCCTCCATGCTAAGACATAACTAATAGTATTGTACGATGCTAAAGTTGTTTGTTGCTCTTGATATATAGTGTATATACCCAAAGGAACACTTTTGTTTTTTTTTTCAGATCTGAATAAACCTGGAGTCTCTGATCTGGCAGAAAGCTTTATTGTATTAAGAAAAGAGATATTACTTGCGGTAATGAATTTGAGCACCTCAGTGAGATTCAATTGATTTTTGGGTGGCTTAAGTGCTAATTCAGTTCAACTGCTTTTATGGCAGGGATGTAGATGAAGGATAAGAAGGATTCTTTAGTTTTCTGACAGCTGCCTAGGAACAGGTATATATGCACATTGACTCTGTATTTTCCTTCAGTGACATATATGCATTCATTGGAAAAAAAAAATAGCATGTATTTTCTAAACGTATATGTTCTTACAAAAGCACTCTATATTTTGACAGAGGATAAGTACATAATATTTTGGGATGTTCAGATGATTGAAGGACGAAGAACAACATTTCAGATGATTGAAGGACAAAGAACAACATTTTTCGCTAGAGATTATTTTTTTAGATATAGTGTGTATTTTATTTTTAGTGAACTTTGCAATTAGTCAACCATTGTATATACAATAACACTTTGTGCAATTCTCTTCTATGTTTTTAAAGAATCATTTGTCTAATAAAAGTATTCAATATTATCTGGTTTTGTCTAGAGATCTGTAGTTTAGTATAGAGTTATTTAATTGGCCAAGCTATTTGGCGGAAAAGAATTACTATTTTGCAGCATATATATAATTATAATAACAAATCCTTAAAGCATATGCATATTTTCACAGCAACACATATATGCGTTGGTGAAACATAGACACATCCGTTGCTAGCTTGCAACACTTATATACATCACTTACCAACGTGTATATATATATATATATATATATATATATATATATATATATATATATATATGTTGCAATAGAACCTTGCAACGCCACTTTTAGCAACGCATATAACATGTGTTGGTATAGACCATAACAACACTTATTTGGGCTTTTAGCAACACATATATGCGTTGCTAGAGGGGTGTTCCTCTTGTAGTGATTGTGGACGCGTTTGCCCTTGCCTGTTCGATCACCGAGCCCGCGTAGTTACTCTGCGCCGCTCGCCCACGTAGTTACTCTGCGCCTCGATTCTCATCTGCGCCGCACATGCTCGCCTCTCGCCTCCGCGCATGATTTCTTAAGCTGCTCGCCGCTCGCCGGTCACCATCAACACCACTCGCCGGTTGCTATCAACGCCTCTCACGCTCGCCAGTCGCCGCTCAGGTCGTGCTCGCCGCTCGTCGCGTGCATCACTTCCTTGCTGTCATGGATGTGGCGCTCACCTCGGAGGAGATGACACCGAACTCCGTCGAGGCAGAGAAGATGGCGCCACTCCTCCGCGCCTGGGAGCGCCACAGCAAAAATTTGCAAAAAACGAGCGCCAGGCAAGTTGTACAGAGACATCTCGTATATAATGCACCTGCAACCATATTTAATAGGGGTAGACAGGGAAAACTCTACTCTACCTAATCACTCCTTGGTATGCTAAATGCTGTCCTAAACGTCATTTTTTTCTAGTATGGAAGGAGTATTTGGTTAAAGCTAAGTTAAGTACATTTAACTTCTTAGCAAGTGAGAACGACTCTTAAAAGAGACACCACTGCTCCACATGCACGCTGCTCAGTTTTCAACACAGCCGGGTTTATGAGAACGAGTATCATGCATGCATGCGCCCCTATGGGACTTAATTAAGAGAACCACATCTCCAGTTCAGTTCCGAGGCAACCGAAAAAAAAAAAGCGACGATAGATGTGGATTGCTCTGGGTTTCACAACCTTCAGCTGGTGAAGTGGACCTCTCACTGTATCCAAACCATATCATTGGCCGGAGCTGATATACATCCCAACCGCCACGCTTCATCTGTCACTCGCCACAAAACAACACTTCTTTTCTTTTCATTCAAGGACTAAAAAAATACAATACAATACAGTACAATAGCAGTCAGCATAATAACCACACTATATAGTACTGTAGCAATATACACATATGCGCTCTACTATATACTAGGTCAAGAAGGTATATATATATATATATATATATATATATATATATATATATATATATATATATATATATATATATATATATATATATATATATATATATATATATATCTCGATTAGCAAGTGATCATTACTGACTAACATACGCAACTAACGAGAAGATTCTTAGAGAGGGATTTGTCAACTGTTTTCTACACGCAGACAGTTCATATGTACTGCTGCTACCACTATTCGCTCCCTGCTGGACCTGTATATATACCCAGGGACTCTAGCGAGCTTTCTTCACTCCCATCCCATCCAGACAACAAAGCACAGCATCAAAGAACAAGAGCTTCTGCTTTCTGCTGCTGCTGCTGCTGATTGCTCCTACTGCTTCATACTTACGGGCACTGGTCACAATGGAGAACAAATCACCCTCCTCCTCATGCGTCAGCCCGGCGCCCACATCCACCATGTCAGCCGGCGAGAGCAGCTGGGCCATGCACATCGCAAACTTCCTGGCCTCGACGCCGCAAGACGGCATCAGAGAGATGGACGATCAGCAAGCGGCGGTCTCTGGCGGCAGCAGCTTCTCCTCCGGATTCTCTTCTTCCTTCGATTCCTTTGGCGACAACGCCTCCTTCATCACGTCTGAGCTCATGTGCGACGACGACGAAGAGGACGAGTCTCTACAGGACACCGCCTGTTCTTCTGCAGCTGGCCACCAAAAGGTTAGCAAAAAGATTCTCTGGTTGGGTTGGGCCTAGGCCTTTTATTTCAAACAGTATAGCACATAGCTTGTCTTCTAACGTGATTGTGGACTCTCGTTGTGCAGATGGCTACCATGGCAAATTTCGATATGAAGCAAATGGCACCCATGGATGCAAAAGAGTTCAACATGCCCTTGCTCATGGTATGCTTGCTCTACAGCCTTTAGACCTTTATACATCTAATTTTTGAAAATGGTGATTAATTAGTTGCCCCTTGTTGTTGTACTTACACCTGTGTGTTCTTGGAATATTGCAGGCCAAGTACGTGGAAGCTATGGGTTCAAAACAGCAGACGACTGGCGTGGATCAACAAGCCATCAATAGTTTTAGTAACAACGAGAAGGCGCTATATGAGAGTAATGAGCTGAGGAAGAAAGGGCTTTGCTTGGTCCCTATCTCTATGTTGATAAACTATCTCGGTTGATTCTTTTTCATGTACACCACCATTATATTCAATGCAACTGTATACAATTATTATAGTTCATACATCACGCTCTTCTGTCAGATGAGCGAGAGAACCTACACCCATCCAGCTGTTGAGCTGTCTGATCATACATACCATTCAAATAGAAAAAAAAACATTCAACTATTGGAAAACAACAAAAAAGCAAAGCAGGATAGTCAAGTTCATGACACTGAGGAAAACTTTGTATAGCTGGAACATATTAGTTTTCAAAATTTAGGTGAACTCTGCACCTGCAGTGCAATTCTTTAACGGCTTCCAAGCTGACAATACATGTGCCTACCTCGTTTCAACAGAAAAGGATTCTAAACTTTTGTGCCATTATGTTCCTTGTACAGCAATGCAGGGGATTAACCAGCAATTAGTAGAACATAACAGCTTAGTGCTAGGGTGTGAACTACAAAATTAGCAGTTTAAGTAAGTAATTAGCTGCAGGTTCAGTCAGTCTGCAGTCCACATGGATAGAGGGATGATTCCATTACGTTCGTCCACACGTCAGTAATATGGTCACCAACTAGACGCAAGCTGTAATACTGACCTCATGTCACAAGGAAGCTAGCATTTCTTTAATGAGTGGCTAGTACCAAAACCCTGCTTAATCAGTCAGAATAAGCAGATGGGGCATCGCTGACCTTCCAGAAATACTAATTCCTGACTAAACCAAAACAAGTAATTAAGTGTTCGTCGAATTAGTCCAGTTCAATAATTTATATACCTTTTGCAGAGGTTGCAACTAGCAACATACATACTTCTCTAGCAAAATAAGATAATTGCATGTGCTATCACAAGGAGACAGTTAGCATCCAGTGGACCTGGAATTCTGGACAGTGTAAGAATATTCTGCTCAGTTCTCCTAAACTGTATGATGCATTTGTCATTCTAAAGGACATGAGTGCAGTAGAGACATGCTTCACTTTAACCTTAATTATTTGGAATTCACAATATTTCCGATCTGGCTCAGAATAAGGGTGGGCATCTGGCCATCTGCCCCTATGCTCACAATGTATTTTCCATTTTAAACCCCTTGAGGTCTTCGAAAAAACATGAACCTTTGTGAATTCTCAAAGGAATGTGTGTATACAGTATACTAAGTTCTGAAAAGCTCAAAATATGGCAAACAAGTGGATCACTTTAACACTTTAATATGGCGCACATGGATTGTAAAGAAAGATACATGGGCACTGCATGGCACATTTCTGTGCATTTGTGATCTGTCAATGCACAAGATGCTTATACTGACTATAGCTAGATGGAAAAGGCATGGTTATTTTATTTGTCAAGTTGTGACTATTTTTCTATTTCATTACACATCCCTAGTGTTTCCAAATGGTCAGTTTCCATAGAAGACCTCATTGGATAAGTCTTTATTAATAAAAGCCCACTTGGTATGTCTGACTCGTATCCTCAGTATTCATCTATTCGATGGAAATTTTCAGTGACAACCAAGCATTTGTAAGTTTAAATATCAAAGCTGTTGGGCAGTTCCTTATGCTCCCTCCATCCTAAATGATAGGTTGTTTTAGCTTGTCTAAGTACAAAGCTTTAGCTATGCAACTAGATACGTATCTACAAAAGCTGAAACGACCTATAATTTGGAACGGAGAGAGTAATACATAGTCACTTTCAGCGTGTCCATGGTTAATGACTGGTTTTGAACAGAACTAAAAGTACCAAATATCTGAATAATGTGACGTCTAGGAGATACTTAAAGTGGAAATGTATGTTCAAAAAATGAGGAAAATGATAAATGGACAAGACATAGAAGGGTATTAAGTATTATGTTTCTTTTAACTGAAAAAGTATTCAGGGCATATGGCAAGTTAGAATTCAGAATATTGGCCAGTTCCAACTTCCAAGTTGTAGAACATCATGCATAGGATTCTTCTCCATCTCAAAAGAATTCATGGTTCATTGTCACATTGCTACTTGTAATGGTTGGGTTATGAAATAGTACTACTACTAGGTGACGACCTTTATGCATAGTCAAGTGAGAAACTAATTAGTAATTACAGTACAGGGCAGCGACAGCTGACGATGTTGAACAGCCATAGCCAAATTTCCTCGCATCATCGATCAAAGAGGAAAGGTTTACCTAGATCCAGACTAACATAATATTCCAGAAACATGATGAAGTATTTGTCAGCCGAATAGCTTTTTCTTGCTCCCCCCAGCGTTCCCCTGGGGCGACTCGGGGGCGACCACCGACGGCGCCCCCAGTCCCCCCTCCAGCCGCCGTCGCCGCCCACCGGCGTGCGGCGGTGGCCCAAAAGCATGGCGCCCACCGCGTCCTCTCCCCACCACCTCTCTCTCTCCCTCCCAACCCTCCACCACCGCGACTCCGGCGAGCTAGCCGGCCGGTGGCCCGGATCTGGGCACCCCCTGGCCAGATCTGCCATCCTTCTCCTCGGATCTATGGCAGCAAGGGCTGGCGCGGTCGGGGCTTGGCGTTGGGCTTCAGGCGCTTCTGGCCGGCCGGGGTGCCTGCTCCCGTGCCGCTCCTGAGCGGCCAGGGCCGGGGCCGCGCTCCCTTGCTGCGGGGCGGGTCCACCGGCCTTGCTCCGTGGCGGCCATGAACGGCACAACGGCAGACGGCTGCCAGGTCTGGCCTCGGGCGCCTACCCCCCACTCCCAGAGGGCTTCTACACGTGCTGCGGGGACCTCTGGAGGTGTCGCGACTCCTGGGCAGTGGGGGCTCACGCCTGCTGTGTCTGCCGTAAGGAGCCCCGGCCGGCCTTCTTCCCTGCCGGCGCACGGCCACCAGCCTGGCGGCCGGTGGCCAGCGGGCTGCTGCCCAGTGCTGTGGTGGTGTGGAGGGTGCTGCAGTCTTGAGCGGCCTGCGTCCGCGGAGTGAATCTAGGTGAAAACCCCGCCCGGTTTCTCGGGGCCGGCGACGGTGGCACATTGTGCGTCATCTGACTTCCTGGAGGTGTCGTCGTAGCTTCTTCGTCGAGAGCAAGCTGGGGACGAAAGTCCTACTCAGGTGCTTCTACCAACATTGCTAGCGTTTGCGGATGTCATTTTTCTTCTTGAAGGTATTGTTGGAGCACTGCTGCAGCCCATCGCCCACTACCCTCGCTGGAGCCCTTCGTGTCGTCGGTTGCTGGGGGAAGTTCCTAACTGTGCCTATTTGTGCCTACGTGTGTTCCACTGCAATGGTTTGTCCTGGTGCACTTGACCTTGCCGGCGTCACTACGCTTGACCTCGCCAGCGTCGTTACTAGCGGATGCTTTGCCGCTATCGCTTTCTTCTTTGACGGATGCTTTACCGTCGTTGTCGCTGGCCTCCTCTTTGGTAAATGCTTTGCTGCTGAGAGTGTCATGGCCACTCCCTGCTGCAGATGCTTTGCCGTAGGGGGTGTCTTCTTCCCTGACGGATGCTTGGCCGTCTGTGGATTCCTGGCGGATGCTTTGCCACCATTGGCTCTCAAGGCCCCCTCTCTGGTAGATGTTGTGCTGCCGAGAGTGTGCTGGCCCGCTTCTTGGCAGATGCTTTGCCACCGTGGTCGCTCAGTTCGTTGGCGGATGCTTTGCCACCGTTGCTTTGCTCTTTCTCTGGGTGGATGCTTTGCCACCATGGCTTGGTCTTTTTCGTAGGTTGTTTTCATTGTAGGCACAGTTGCAGATCTAGGGTGGTGTTGAGGGCGGCCGCTCTCTCTTTGTATTTTTTATATTCCTTTGTTTATTGCAGGTTACTCACTACTATCTTAGTGGTTTGTAATCTGTGCTACGAGGATTCTCTCATAGCTTACTTGTAATTCACTCATCTTAATGAAAAACGGGTTATATCTCCCGATCACGAAAAAAAAACATAATATTCCAGACAACAGTATGATATATCCCAGAACTAACCAAAAGCAGGGCAGGTTCACAGAATGCAGTCGCCCGGACCAACCAGAAGCATCGGAATCGGCAACGGCTATAGGGATCAGCAGCTCCGAAAGAGACAAGGAACCGATATGTGTTGGAAACTGCAAAATCATGCGCATAAAACAAAGGAAGAAAGCCTTGCAGTAGTTAGAACTTTGTAACCTTGCATCGTTTGAACGAATCTCGGTCCCCCTCGCAAGTTGCTCCAAGCTTTGCACTTTTCTGGAGGCGCCGCGCATCGCTGGAGCCTGCCACCGACGCGCGCCCATACGCGCTGGCACATGAGTATCCCACTGCCGCAACGCCCGTCGCGCGGCGGAAGCGGTTATCCAATTGCAACATGTAATTGTCTTTCCAAATGTCTTGGCTCCAGGAAAATTTTTAGTCCCTCCACATCTCCACTCTTCAAAACCCTAATTTTTAGCAAGTTGCTCGCCAATCTGCAAGTTTGGTAGCGGGAATTCAAGGGCGTCCCATGGCGATCCCACGCGAAAAAAGAGGAAACGCGGGGAAGAAAACAGGATTTACTTGCTACGAGCGTCAGATTGGAACTCACATACGCGCGCCGAGAGATTTCCAACAGCGGGGTAGAGTACCGCGCGACGGAGGGAAGGTAACGCCGGCGGTCCGCCGTCGGCTTGCCATCGCGCTCCGGTTCTCCGCAACATTCCGGCGAGAGGGAAGAAAGGTTAGGGGATTTGTGATGGGCCGGGCTGGAACGTCACGAGACAATACCCACTCAGGCCTGGCTCATCAAAACAACGCTTAACAGGCCGACATTTTTTTTTTGAAACAATGAGCGCTTAACATGCCGACATGCTTAATCGTGTTATTAAAATGCCCAGTGGTGATCGAGCCGCTTGGGACACCTCGTCAACTTGAGGGTACGGTGTCCAGCGATTTGGCTGTGACAGACGAGTAATGAAAAGGCCTCGATTCAAAAAAAACTTTGATTTGACCATATGATGTGCGGAAATGCTTTGCTTAGGGCGTTCGTACACTGCGTTGTCGTGGGCTACGACAACCAGAATGGCCCACTGCGTCTTGCCTTCAACATTCCACTCCATATGTTTGTCCACTACAGAACCTTCGGAGCCTGGCTTCACTCGACTCACGCGTTCTCCACTCACTGCCGAGTCAGCGTCGCCACGGATTCCGATGTGGTCTACTCCAAACTCTCCCCACAGGTCACAGCCATGGTGGAGGACGCCACTGCCAAGGGCAACCAGCCCGCGACCCCCGAGGGATCCACCGATGTTGCCCCGACGGCTGTCGCGAGCGCCAAGGCCACGGAGGTGCTGCTCCCGTCGCTCAGCATCTGGCTAGCATCGCAGCGCATGAGCAACGTTGTGGTGTGCCAGCATCCTCGTGCGGCGCCCAGTGTCCTCTCCCAGCGCTACGGCGTCGTCCCAAAGCTCGAGGACAAGCTCGCCGCCGAGTCCTTGGCCTCCGTCGAGGAGGGGGCTACCGCAGTTCACCAGCTGTGGTTGCCGGTGATGTCATGTTTCAAGTGTTTTAGAAATACGTTTTCAAGTGTTTCATCCAAATGTTGTCTATGTTGCAATAGCTATATATACATGTTGTAAGTGTATGTTTTAAATGTTTCAGGTGTTTCAGACGTATGTTGCAAATGTTTCATCTGAATGTTTCAAATGTAGATATTGGTGTTGCATGTGTTGCAATCGCTATACACGTATGTTTCAAATGTTTCATCTATTTCAAACATACGATACGATGCAAATGTTTTATTTGAATGTTTCAAAAGTAGATCTAATGTTGCACATGTTGCTATGGCTATAAATGAATGTTTCAAGTGTTTTACCTGTTTCATATGTATGTTTGTAACTGTTCTATCTGAATGTTTCAAAAGTATATCTTGGGGAAACACATGCTACAGCTGCTAGCGTGCCGCCATGGGTCACCGCGCGCGCCTGTTGGTGCTGCTGCTGGTGCGTGCATGCGAGCGCATGAAACGGAGCGGGCTTAGGGTGGTCCCGCGCATGCGTGGGCCCACGCCGCCTCCATAGCAGGATGGGTGCGGGCGTGAGGGAGATGGGGGAGATGGGTGTGTTAGGCGCGGGCGCGAGAGCACCGTCCGATGCTAGTGTCTCCGAATCAGACGTCCGGCCGCTAGCAAGTCCATATAATTTGACTTACGAACTTAATTAACAAAAAGTTGTTTATGTAAAAAAACAAAAAGCTATTTAATTATCCGATCCTTAGCATAGTCTACTTTTCCATAATTTTTATGTTTATTACGATCTGATTTAAATCTATACTATTCGATTTAAAATCTACTGTATGATTTTAGCAACCTTGTGAGAGACAGGATTAAAAAAAAAATACCATACACACATACACACTTTACGCAAAAGCTGAGACCGATCAGACGACGGCCAAACAAGCAATCTTTGTAGCCTCGCCTACACAAACTCGGAAGGGCGGGAGGCCGGAGCACAGTTCGGATCATCGCGCTGCATTTGCAGCAGCGTCGACATGAGCCGCTGGTGACGGTGGCGACGCCGCCACCTCGTCCTTGGAGCTGCTGGATGGTTCCGACGCCGACAGTGCCGTCGGCGAGCCGTCCCTGGGCTTCGGTGGCCTTGGAACGTCGGGGCACGTGGCCGAGTCGTCTCGCCCGCCGGTGTTCTCTGCGACTACCGCGCCGACACGCTGCTGGCGGTCGAGATCTGTCAGACAGAATGCATGTCAGCGGTGCACACATGGCAAGAACGAAACACGGCACGGGATCCTTCCTAATCCTGGAAAGCAAAATCAAGTGCGTAATCTTAGAACTGATAAGAGCGGCAATGCAATGCGATCCGGATCGGATCAGAGGAGGATGTCTGCCGATATCCCGGCCTCGGTCAGCGGCTGTCGCCCGGAGGGCCGGAACACCAACCAACCACACGCCGACACCACTTGCTCTCCCCGGAGCTGGTCTCGAGAACCCTGCAGGCACGTACAGCATGGACGACACCAACTGATCGTGTCCCCATCACAGGAAGCTTCAGATTTGCCTATGCCGGTGTTACCGTCTTACGAAGCCAGAACCAAACCAAAGATGTTTCTTTGACAAGTTTCTCCTACTGTTTACGTTAAGTGATGAACAAAATCGAGTTATTTAATTTTGGTCGCCATTTGTCTGCACGAGACCCGGGGCTTACCAACAGCGATTCAGAGTTCAGGCATGCTGCTGGTATCTCAGGCTTCAGAACCCTGATGAAGCGAGTGCATTTTCTTTACTAGCATGTGTTGTGCTGCGACTACGGGTACAAGAACTAACAGAGGAATGGACAAAGCAACATGCTGTGACATGCGCATGATACTACTGGCAAAATCTCAGGCTTCAGAACCCTGATGAAGCAAGTGCATTTTCTTTTACTAGCATGTGCTGTGCTACGACTACGGGTACAAGAACTAACAGAGGAATGGACACAGCAACACGCTGCGACATGCGCATGATCCTACTGGCAAGATCACATATAAGGAACCAAAACCTTTGCTAAGAAAGGTGAAATCACAGGAAGCAACCACTGAACTGAATTACTGAACCACACCAAACAGAGCGTTGCATGCTGAATGGAAGAGCAGGACGAATGGTCACTGTACCTTGAGAAACCCAGGAGGTCGAGGTACCAGTGAGCGCTGCAAAGTTGCCCAGGGACGACAAGTCCGAGGACGCCATGATGTCGTTCATCTGCGAGTGCGAGGAAATACAAAATAGAGAGCAAAATTAAGTTAAAACTCTACTGATCACTGATCAGAATTCAGACATTTGGTGAAAGTTGCAGCGGCAATGCACTGAATTCTGGTGCCCTGTGCGTTTACCCAGCTCGGAGACGCGCTGCCCGCCGCGCTGTCCCAGCCGATGTGCGCGACGTGCTTCACGTCCGTCGGGTAACCGATCTCCATCTCATGCTCCTTCACCGCTGCAAGGACGATCCATGGAGATTGGAGGAAACAAACAGGCGAGCAGGAAGAAACAAGGCGTCCATGTTGGAATCACCGTGCATGGCCAGAGTTGAGGATTTCAGACGGCAAAGAGAATGCCCGCTTACCGAAGATCCGGGAGAAGACCTTGAGGCCCTTGAAGATCCCTTTCACCTTGTACGCCATTGGAGATCGATGCTGCACGTCCCTTTGAGAACAAAACAAGGAACAGAGGCGAGGACGGTAAGCAGTCGAGGACAGCCAGCAATCAGCAGTTTCAAAGGCTTTTCTGCGGCTGACAAAGATGCTGCATCAACCAGGTTCTGTGATCGTGAAGAATGAAATAGCATCGATCGCGTGCATAATGATGGACCAGTGATGTGATATGTGTCTGCAGAAGCTTTCATCTGCTAGCTGCATACCTCAAGAGAGTTGTTGGCGATGTGAAAAAATTGGAGTAAACAACAATTCTGTCACCACTCGTGGAGTTCTAGCCTTGATGTATTGAAAGACCTCGAGGAAGCAACAGTTCTGTAGTGTAGGAAAGTAATAGTTTAAGGATGGTAATAATCTTCCATTACAAGTCTGAATCATCGTAGAATCCTGTCAACTTATCCACTTTCTTTTGTGATAGTAGACAGCACGATTTACTGGGTTTTGTAGCTGACAGTCTGCCTTCTTGTAGATTCACGATTTGTTAACAAATTAGAGAACTGTTTGTAAAAGGAGATGGCAGGAATATTTTGCAGAGATTTTTATTCAAAAGCCACTGTTTTGATTAGAATTTCCTTCCCGGCCCACGACAAAAATTTCTCCTTCCACCCTTGTATCCGCTTCCAGATCCTATCCTTCAGGTAGGCAAAGGCTGCACTCTTTGATTTCCCCACTCGCACTGGAAGGCCAAGATATTTTTCACTCATTGTTTCTTTCGTCACCTACAGTAGATCACACACTTACCGTTTCCTTTGCCCTTTGGGTCCTAACCAAGTAACTCCCTCCCTCTTTTTCACTGCCTGTAGCCTAACCAAGTAACAAGCAAGGCTGCGCGCTGGGGTTGGGAAACATGTGCGCCTCGTTATTCAGCGTATTATGTTTCTCTACTTCTCACACTTCTTCACAAACCATGACCTTTTTTCAGACAATACTCAAAAGATTGGCCTGAACACACTTCTTTCTGACCCTATGCAGTTCCAGTTGCGAATAACAGGAACATTAAGGTAAACAGTCTAAAGTCCTAACCAGGGGGTGTTACAGAACAGTTCAGCATTATTCCCAGCTACAATTCGTTTTTTTGCAGACCATTAATTCCTAGCTACAATAAATTTGTACACAGCTACGTCAAGCAACCATCAGCTCCTACTTAGTGGAAGATGCTTTCGTCTCGTTCTTCTTCCTCTTCCCTTCCGGCGATGTCCTGCCCCACTTCACAGGCTTCTCACCAGCTGGTTTCTTTATGGTGTTGGTAGCATGCAGTGTGGAACATAGGCGCAGTGGTATTCTGGTCCTCCGATGAAACGCTCGTACAGACATATCCTGCAAAAAATCACCAAGCGGTTCTGCCTGTAAGAGACCAGAAAAGATTCCCCTAAAAAGAAAAAAAAGATTAGACCAGAAAAGGAATCGCATGTCATGTCTGTGTCAAACAAACCCGTGGGCCGGGTAACTGGTCTGCAATACTATGCTTTCATAGCATGCAATTTCTATGTCGCAAAGCTCATTTATCTTGCACAGGTTGTTAGATGGATTACATGTTGGATTTTCCGTCTATGATTCTGGGATTTGAACCTATGATCTATGAGCTGAGAGCCTTAAGATGAAGACCAGCGACTCAGCCAAAAAAAAAAAGAAAACCAAGAAACGTTCAGAGCCACTTGATACCTTCCTTGAAACATTCCTGGATATCTTCCCTTGTCTGACCTGAGGTTGATAAGAATTTAAGTTAAATGACTCATCAACAATCATTTCATGGCTGTCTTTCATGTTTATATTTCACTGATATAATACCTTTTGTGATTGAGTGTATAGATGAACCAAAGTATACAACGCTTCTCTTCAGCATCCCAATACATTCCCTAGGTATAGTTATTGGGTTTCGGCTAGATGAGTAATCTGCAAAAACCTACAAAAGGGTATATTTTTTATGGACTAGTGTTCAACCAATCTGGTATGGTATTTGCTTTGATTATTAAAGGATATATACCTCATTTTCCTGGAAGTAGGTACCATTCAGCGGAAACTTTCCTCTATTTGCTGTCCGACATGGTATCTGCATATTCACATATGCAAATGGTTAAGGAATAACAAAACAAAACAGAGGGGAACGTAACAACTTCAATCAGCAATATCGAGGAAAAATAGTTCAATGGTGAGTTTATACAGAGAGGGAGAGAACATTGTTGTCATTAGAACTATGTAAGAATTTGCATCGATTCTGACTAAAAGAATTTGAGTGTAGCAGAGATGCGTATGTTGCGTTGGTGTTGTGGGCACACAAGGAGGGATAGAGTCCGGAACGACGATATTCAGGATAGGGTTGGGGTGGCACCAATTGAGGAGAAATTGATTCAACATCGGTTGAGATGGTTTGGACATGTCCAACGGAGGCCTCCTGAGACGCCGGTGCGTAGTGGAGTTCTAAAGCGGGCCGATAATGTAAATAGCGGTAGAGGTCGACCTAAACTAACTTGGGACGAGTCCGTTAAGAGAGATCTTAAGGAGTGGAATATCTCCAAGGATTTAGCTATGGACAGGAGCGCTTGGAGATTGGCAATCAACGTGCCTGAACCGTGACCTCTTTTTGTCTTGTGCCCTTTATGTCCCTTTATGTGCCTCCCTGTTTCTCGTCTCTTTTGGGTTTCATCTCTAGCCTACCCCAACTTGCTTGGGACAAAAGGCTATGTTGTTGTTGTTGTCTGACTAATTTCATCCGAAGACAACAAAAAGAAGTGATAAGGAGTTGCCAAAGTTTTTTCAATAATTTTTTTAACGCATTTTCAATAATTTTAAATCAGAATAAGAATTCTACAGAATTGAAGGGTATGTTTGGATGTAAGAGAACAAAATTCAATATCCTTGGGTTGGTTGGGATGAAAAACGAATTAATTACCCAGCCAACCCCAAGGGATTGGGTTGAAGTCAAAACCAGGCCATGGCTGATCCATCAAAGATCAGTAAAGCAGCTGAGTGGAAGTCATAGTGGTTGTGACTCCTAAGCAGAACCTCCAGGTCCTGGGTTCAACTCCCGTAGGAGCGAATTTCAGGATTGGTTACTTGGTTAGAAATCATAATAGTAGTTGCTCACCAGAACCGTGCCTTCCACTGTGTAGTCATCAGGACAAGAAAGAACCACTAGTAGGTAAGGACATATTGTTGGAGTGTGATTGTATTAGGCCCATGAGGGCCCATGTATGGTACCTATATAGCTACCCTTCTAGGGTTAGCCCAAGAAAATGGAATCACATTCTTTAGCATGGTATCGAGCCAACCCTGACTCCTTTCCTCCTCCCCTTCTCTCCCGTATAGAGCAGTGGCGGCGGCAGCTGAGCGCCGAGCACTCTCGCGCACGCTCCGTCCCCGACCGAGCGCCGCCCCTGCCTCGGCCATCGCCCCTCCCCTCCAGCGCCGCCCCCTGGCAATCCCCTCCGGTGCTGCCCCCTGCACGGACACTCTACCTGCCGCCGTCCGCGCTCCCGCCCAGGGTCGCCGCGGCCTCGCATACAGGACCTCCCCGCCCGGCCGATGCGGGTGCCTGCCACCGGCACGGTCCTCTCCACCGGCCTGCGCTCCGGTCCTGCGCCTCGCGGCCAGACCGGTCTGCCGTCCGCGCCACAGGGTGGCCGCGCCATCCGCTCCCCAGGCCCGAGCGCTTGGTGCACCGCCCGCCAGCCGCTGGTGTGCAGCCGCCGCCGGCCAGCCGCCGGCAGCCATGGCAGGTCGGCTTCCCTCCCCTTCTCGTCCCTCCTTCACCCCGTTTCCTCCCCCTCTCTTCTCCCCCTGGGATCCGCTGGCACCGCGCCATCTCCCTCTATCGGGGCTGCAGGCGCCACCCGCCTCCCTCCCTCCCTCAGGCGCGACCCCGGCGGCGGCCGGCGCTCCCACAGCCGCCAGTGCCGCCGCCCCTTCCCTCCAGGGCGCGCCGCCCCTTCCCTCTAGTGGCGCCGCCCCTCCTCTCCAGTGGCGCCGCCCCTTCTCTCCAGTGGCGCCGCCCCTTCCCTCCAGGGCGCCGCACCTCCTCTCCAGTGGCGCCGCCCCTTCTCTCCAGCGGCCCCACCTCTACAGCGCGCCCCTCTCCTCCAGCCATGGCGCCGCTGCCCTCCCAGCCGCTGCCTTCATGGTCAGCGCAGGGGGGCACCCTGGAGGGCGCGGATGGTGGCGCGGATGGCGTCCCTGTTGGTGTCCAGCCCCTGCAGCCCCAGGAGCAGCAGCCAGCAGCCGCGGGCCAGCAGCCGCCTCCTTGGGTCTGCCTGGCCACGCCGCATGGAGCCGCGCTCCCACCTCCCGGAGACCGCCCGTTCCCTTCACCTCGGGCCTGCCTTCCCCCTCCTGGAGCAGCAGCCGCCCCGCCGGGAGCACCCGCTCCAGCCGCCGTCCCATCTGGAGGTGCTTCCGCTCCAGTAAGCAGTGGATGGCACGCGGGCGTGCGCCGTACCAGGGCCGGCGCCACTGCCACTGCCGCTGCATATCGTGTTGCGCGCCGGGCCTTGTCGGCTCCCTACCCTCTGCCATCGGCTCCATCTCCTCCGCCGTCGCAGCCGGGACATCTTCCTGGCGCCGCCAACACCATGGCCGCCACCGCCGGGGCCGCTGGCGCGGGGGGCCCGGGCGTCGCCAATCCGGGGTTTCACCCACAATCCCTGTGGGCTACACATTCCGTTCCGGCTACCGTGGCCTCCTCCTTCAGCACCACCGCCAGCACTCCACTAGTTAGTCCTGGTTGGATCGCCGACTCGGGCGCCACTTTCCACACCACGCCCAATGCGAGTCTACTTTCTTCTCTCCGTCCTCCCCACCCTTCCTGTCCTTCTTCCATCATGGTCGCCAATGGCACCTGCATTCCTGTCTCCTCTGTGGGCACTGCCAGTTTTCACGGCTCATTTCATATCTCTGATGTTCTTGTGGCTCCCGGGATGGTTCACAACCTTCTCTCTATTCGTCGTTTCACCACTGATAACTCTTGTTCGGTTGAGTTTGACCCCTCTGGCCTCACCGTGCGGGATTTGGCCTCCCGGGCTCCTCTGCTCCGGTGTAACAGCACTGGGCCTCTCTACACCCTTCAGTTTTCGGCGTCTGCTTCACCTTCTTCGCCTTCCTCCGCCGCTTTCGCCGCCACTCCTTCCTCCACCACTTGGCACCGTCGCCTCGGCCATCCTGGCCGGGATGCCCTGATGCAGCTCAGTCGTAGTTCCGACATTCGTTGCTCTCAGGCTCACGATGATCACTTGTGTCATGCGTGCCAACTGGGCCGTCACGTTCGTCTTCCCTTTCAGTCCTCATCCTCACATGCCCCTCGTGCATTTGATCTTATTCATTGTGACTTGTGGACTTCTCCTGTTCTCAGCATGTCTGGGTATAAGTACTACTTGGTGGTGGTTGATGATTTCTCCCATTATTCCTGGACTTTTCCCCTGCGGGCCAAGTCCGAGGCGTTCTCCACTCTTAGCAACTTCTTTGCTTGGGTATCCACTCAGTTCGGCCTCACCATCAAGGTTGTCCAGTGCGACAATGGTCGTGAGTTCGATAACTCAACCTCTCGTGCCTTCTTCCTTTCTTCCGGTGTCCACCTGCGCATGTCTTGTCCGTATAACTCCTCTCAAAACGGCAAGGCAGAGCGCATGATCCGCACCACCAATGACATCATGCGCACTCTTCTGCTCCAGGCATCTCTACCCGCTCGCTTCTGGGCTGAGTGTCTGCACACCTCCACCTATCTTCTTAACCGCCTTCCTTCTACTGCATGCCCAGCTCCCACGCCTCACCACGCTCTTTTCGGTACCCCTCCTCGGTACGACCACCTTCGAGTCTTTGGGTGTGCGTGTTACCCTAACACCGCCGCCACCGCTCCTCATAAGCTGGCTCCCCGGTCGACCCTCTGTGTCTTTCTCGGATACTCTCCGGATCACAAGGGTTACCGATGCTTTGACCTTACCTCTCGCCGTGTCCTCATCTCTCGCCATGTCGTGTTTGATGAGTCGGCATTCCCTTACTCCACCACCTCTCAAACCACACCTCCCGCTGACCCTGCGGAGGCTTCCTTCTTCCCCACTGACCCGGCGATTCTGCCACCCTTCTCCCTCTACCCTGCAGGTACTGCTCCGGCGCACTCTCCTGGTGCTACCGCCTCGCCGCACCAGGACCTTCCGGTGCCTGACACAGTCGAGGCAGCCCCGGAGCTTCCACCCTCGCTCTCTGTGGCTTCGCTGCCTCCCGTTGTGCCAGATGCTGCCGTTTCGATCGCGGGACCAAGCACACCGACCCCACCTTCTCCCGGGCGCTTCGGACTCGTCTACCAGCGCCGGCGGGAGCCGCGTCCTCCCTCACCTCCTCCCGGACGTTTCGGCATCGTCTACGAGCGCCGGCGTGAGCCGCCTCCGCCGCTCTCGTCCCCAGCGCCGTCGTCACCGGTGCATGCTACGCCGGCATCGCCACACTCTCGCGCCGACCCGCCGGTGTACCACCCGCCTCTTCTTCACCGGGACCCTCGTCACACTCACCCGATGGTGACGAGGCAGGCGTCTCGCCCGCAGGCCCTCACCGCCGCCGCCTGCGAGCCGGGGATCTCTCCGGCACCCTCTTCCGTCCGCGCGGCCTTGGCGGATCCTCACTGGCGCCGCGCGATGGACGAGGAGTACGCGGCCCTCCTCGCCAACCAGACGTGGGACCTAGTGCCTCGTCCGCCGGGCTCCAACATTGTCACCGGCAAGTGGATCTAGATTCTGGACGCACAAGAGGCGGGCTGATGGTTCCTTGGAGCGCTACAAGGCTCGCTAGGTCCTCCGCGGCTTCACTCAGCGGCCCGGCATTGACTATGCTGAGACCTTCAGTCCCGTGGTGAAGCCAGCTACAGTCTGCACCGTCCTCTCCCTGGCTCTCGAGCGCTCCTGGCCTATGCATCAGCTGGATGTCAAGAATGCCTTCCTCCATGGCACTCTGACTGGGACGGTCTACTGCAGTCAGCCGACAGGTTTTGTGGATTCTTCTCGTCCTGACTTCGTCTGCCGGCTCAACAAATCTCTCTACGGGCTCAAGCAGACACCCCGGGCTTGGTACTCTCGATTCGCTACCTACCTGCAGACTCTTGGGTTCACGGAGGCCAAGTCTGACACCTCACTGTTCATATACCACTATGGGGGTGAGACTGCTTACCTGCTCCTCTATGTGGATGACATTGTTCTCACCGCCTCCAGCGAGTCTCTGCTCCACCGCATCATTGCCTCACTCCAGAAGGAATTTGCTATGAAGGATCTTGGGGTCCTCCACCACTTCCTCGGCGTCACTGTTGAGCCTCGACCTTCAGGCCTGTTCCTTCACCAGCGGCAGTTCACTTGTGACATTCTGGAGCGAGCAGGGATGACCGCCTGCCAGTCCTGCTCTACACCGGTGGACACCCAGGGCAAGCTGTCAGAGGCTGGGGGTCCGATGCTTGGGCCAGCGGACTCCACCGCCTACCGGAGTCTAGCTGGCGCACTTCAGTACCTCACTTTCACACGGCCGGACATCACTTATGTCGTCCAGCAGCTCTGCCTCTACATGCATGCTCCACGGGAGCCCCACCTGGCTGCTATGAAGCGGCTTCTCCGGTACTTCCGTGGCACACTTGGCTACGGGCTGCTCCTCGGCCGGTCCTCCACTGCCGAGCTGGTTGTCTACACCGACGCAGACTGGGCGGGATGCCCGGACACCCGCAGGTCCACCTCCGGCTACGCTGTCTTCCTCGGCGGCAACCTGGTCTCTTGGTCGTCCAAGCGCCAGCCGGTGGTTTCACGCTCCAGTGCCGAGGCGGAGTACCGTGCCGTGGCCAACGGCGTGGCCGAGGCCGCCTGGCTCCGCCAGCTCCTGGCTGAGCTTCACCGCCCACTCGCCAGGAGCACGCTCGTCTACTGCGACAACGTCAGCGCGGTCTACCTCTCCACCAACCCCGTGCAGCACCAGAGGACCAAGCATGTGGAGATCGATCTACACTTCGTCCGCGACCGGGTGGCTATCGGCGACGTCCGGGTTCTTCACGTCCCGACCACCTCCCAGTTTGCGGACATCTTCACCAAAGGCCTCCCTTCCTCGACCTTCTCCGAGTTTCGCTCCAGCCTCAACGTCTCCAGTGGCTAGTTGTGGCTGGGGGGGTCCTGTGTGTGTTGTGCTCTTACTTGTTTTCTTTCTTGTTCAGCCTTAAACTCCGCTGCGCCGGTAGTTCAGACTGCGGGGGGTGTTGGAGTGTGATTGTATTAGGCCCATGAGGGCCCATGTATGGTACCTATATAGCTACCCTTCTAGGGTTAGCCCAAGAAAATGGAATCACATTCTTTAGCACATATATCTTCTGGAATCTTGTCTTCGAACTGGTACACAAGCAAATAGGTCACTAGATTAATCAATGTCAGTGTAAATGAAAAATATAACTCATAATTGTTGTAAAGTTAAGAATCACACAATATAGCACACCTCTTCTAGGATTGGATGATCATCTGGGAGGATGTATCTACAGTAGAAGTTAGAAAAAGAACTTAGAGAGGTGCTGCTGATTTCTAAGGACAAAATTATATCAAGAAATCAAAATTACTTACGCATTGTGTTCTGTCCTAAGACGACCGATATTTTTTAGTTTTTTATTTCGGCCAAAGCTACCATTTGGATTGATCACAACCAAGTCCTTTCCATGGTTCGGTGTCCAAGAATTACTGTTCAGCACATGCTTGCTTGAACAAATATTTATTTCAGCATCATACTGTACTCCTTCTGGTGCAAAATCTTCAATATCACATGCATAATAATCTTCGTAGGAATCTTCTTGCTCATTAGGTGTTCTGTTGTATTCATATTCTGGGCTTGGTGGCATCTCAATAATTGGCTCGCAGTTATGGATGGGTGGTGTTTCAGTAGTGCTGCTTATTGGAATTTGATACTGATACGTTTGTTGAGAACTTGGTGTGCAACTCCCAGAAGCAACCATGCTTGCTTGCTGTTCTCCTTGTTCATGTTCTTGCTTCTCTGGAAGAGGAAGCGGCTTTCTGAAAACAAGAAGAATCTTTCCAACTCAGCAATACAAGCCACAATAATACTGGTTTGAGTTAGGTGAATAGAGGAAGAAATTAATTGTTTTAAAACTAAGGGTTAAGACGAAAAACAACTTGAAGAGTTGAGTGAAAGGTAACCTTTTACTAATTGAAAGCAATAATGAATGAAGTCTACCAAACAAGTCCCCCCACCCCCACCCCCACCCCTAACTAAGTCACAAATTTCTTGTCATGGACCCATATCACTGGATGTGGTTTGTAAAACACCTGGGAAAGAGGAAGGTGTGGCAGCTGGAGGATGACTTGCCTCAAAGTAACCTTAATACATTGGATCTAATATATGGAATGCAATCCTTATAATCTGGAAAAATTCTGGAATACAACTTCCTAATTCTCATAACTTAATGGT
The DNA here is from genome assembly GCA_038087645.1 of Saccharum hybrid cultivar R570. NCBI lineage: Eukaryota > Viridiplantae > Streptophyta > Magnoliopsida > Poales > Poaceae > Saccharum > Saccharum hybrid cultivar. The sequence goes on from JAQSUU010000529.1 coordinate 10,242,302, forward strand.
CAAGCAACAAACTGTGTAACAAAGGTGGACCCACGTTACTGTGCGTGGGAATGGAGAAGTCATGGTTGGCTTTGCTCGCTTAACTGGCTGGTTTCCTGACATTCCTTACGATAATTCAGAGCACCCATCTTTCATACTGTCGCAAATGTGATAACTTACAGGAGCACTCTCTTTTCTTTTGGTTTATTATCATCTGATTGGTTTTTTGAATAGGTTTAGTTATGTTGTTAGTAATTAATTTTTGAAAATCTAATCTAAACTAATGGTATCTGATAATACCTATTTGTTATGATATATATTAGTTAAATGGATGCTAAGTTTAAATGGCACAAAGTTATACAAATACTTAAGGCACAGTCTACAAACAACAGTATAAATCATGAACATACCTGGCAAGTAAACTATTGTAATATAAACAACTTGCACTGAAAGGACAAGCTCTGCAGTTTGGATTTTGTTTTGTGCACACTACCTGCATCATGTAATCAATCAACCACAGCTAGAGTTGAAAAATATTCATTGCAAAACGTAAATATAACTCAGAATATATGTGTACCTTTCCAAAAGTTATCATAAGACAGTGCAGTTCATACCTATTTTTGTACAGGTAGTCAGATGGATATGCTTAGAGATTAAGAGTAACGGTGAAGTGCTACTTATCTTCAAAAGAGATTGTGGACTTACAGCTTTTCCTTATCAATGGTGCACAATCGAGGCCATAAGTACCTTTGTACATCATCCAAGAGCGGATATCTTCATGAAACAAAAAAAAGGAAATATGGAGAAAATTGTTACTATAACAAAAAAAAATTAAGGAGAAAATTGTTACAATGGTATTCACATATTCAACCTAGACAAATCTTACAGGTCAATTAGATGGAAATCAGCACCATTTAAGGGCTGAAGTTTGACCCATCCTAGCCTTGTCACTATGCGAGCTACGTTGACATCAACCTGAAATAAGCATGGAGTCAGCATTCGCACTTGACCGTATTTTCTATAGAATGACAAAGTAAACTTACTGGAAATGCTCTATGCCTCAATGACAAAAGGCAAAGGCAGTCAACACTTTTCACTCCAAACCCATGTATAGTGAGCAGAATTTTTCTAGTGCCAAGAAAAATAAAAAGAATAAGAAAATTTTGCGAGATGGAATTCCATTACGCAAGTAGATTGTATATAACTGTGGACGAGTTTGATTTTCTTGATTCATAACCTGGTAGCAGTTCCCTGCTAAAAATTCCATGACAATCCTCCGATAGTTCTTATACAGTTTTAGACAACCTATTGTTAAGTTGTACTGTGTCCACTAATACTGTTTTCCTAAAAATAATCTTGGTGATAAAAGAAATACTTAACAAAGTTGTTTAATTTTTCACAGGAACAAATACAATAAAAAGGAATATCATTTTTTGAAGACATTTCCTTCAACAACAGCCACCACAAAGAATAGAGCAAAATGGTGAAGCAATAGGCAGTAGTATATGTACTATGAGCAAAGCCATACTTGGCTTTTTCATGTGATATAAATCTAAGCCAATCCAGGTCAAAGCTTCCATCTTGAGCTTTCTGTACATGATCGAGAAATTCCTGTAAAAAGGTAAAAGAATGCTTTTAGGACTTTCATCCCAAGAATAAGAAAGATAAATATAATGACAGGCTAGAAACCCTAGTAAGTGATAAAACTAATATTTCAATCACATTGTTGATAATCTGGTGGTTGTAAAATAGAGAAATACATTTGGTTGTATTGAATAAAGAGTCCACTGTAGATGATACAAGATGTGTCGGTCATTTTCGTTAAAAAGATACTACTACGTCCATTCCCATACTTATAAAATGCCAAGCATCAAAATGTAATATGCCTTCCAACATTAAGTATTGTAAGTATATGCCAATTAGAATGCATAGATTGACATCAAATTTTGCAGTGACCAGCAACTCATAACAATGCTCTATAACACTTGAACAGCCTATATCAGGGAGACTAGAGTTCTCACATTTTCTTCCTATAAGAGTTCATTTACCTGCTTCAGTTGGCATAAAAAATCATAACATATGGATGAAGCATATGTTTTGATGAAATAAATAATTTAAGCAAATAAATGTGTACAGTATTAATAAAAACAACCAACAATAAAAAAAATCTCAGAAAATATTTGTGCACGGTGACTCTCCTGGGAAAGAACAGACAAAAGACTGATATTTAATCAATTTGAGGTTTAGATTATAATATTATCTCTAATAGTAATAGCACAACAGGCATGTGATGCACAAAGCTCATTCCACTAAATACACATGACAACTCCATCTGAAGAAAGTTTCCCGTCTACAGAAATTTTGGATACAATTTTAGAAATTTATTCTTGCAACAAACATGTTGGATATAACTTTATAAATATAATTTCGCTACAATTTTTTTAATAGGATTACAAATGTTGAACATTAACTTTTTCAAAGATGAGTGCATTCATCACTTGGGGTAAGATAGTTATAAATATAGTGATGCCACAAAAAAACTTGGACAAAATATTAGAAATAAGTAGATGGCAGTTTTTGTCTTGCAATAACATACCCGTATCCGCACACACAAAATGTTATGCTGCCCCCTGATTGCAATGCATTTTGCGACCTCAGAAAATGGCGCATTTAGAACTGATTCCCAATCTACAACATCACTTGTTTCAGTTCGACTTTTGTCATTGTATCCCTTTTTATATGCTTCCTCCCGTAACTCTTTCCAATTAGATGCTGTGTCTGGTTGTTGTAGTGAAGCTAAGATCCTTTCAAGTTTTTTTCAGTGCATACTGGATTTCCTGATTTATCCTTCACTAAGTTCATAAGGTCACTGTCCCAAGTAGAAATGTTTTTCTGCTTCATACTAGCAGCGAAATTCCCTATAAGTCTATTGTAGTCTTCATCTTCACCATAATGCCCTTTCACCTCTGTATCATAGTCAACTTCTTCCTCAGAATCAACGTATCCATCAAAATGTGAATCGATGAAGTCAAACGTATCCAATGCTTCATTTGAGTTCACGTTTTTATCATCACCATCTACTAATGGAGTTGCATTAGCTTTATAGCGTCTCTTCCTTGGAGAAAACTTTGCCGCTAGGTTCATAAAAGCTTGGCTGTTTTCCATGGATAAGGAACAAAAAATGTAGGAAAGTGGAAAAGGAGGTAATTAGTTCTGGTACAAAACATATGAACATTCTAAAATCACATTTATGGATCCTCATTTTACCTTGATAAATTATCAGCAGAATTCTGTGTAAGGAAAGTACCAACCACAGAATCAATTAGGGATCCTCCCCACTGAGAATATTTTCTAGGCCCTGATGAAAGCAATTAAGAAATTAGAAACCATTTCATACTCATGTATCCCATAGAGACACTAGGTTGTATGGCTTACTGATCCGATACAACTAACTACTGTAGAAGCAAGACATGATTTTTATTCATAAAAATGTGACACTGTTGACAGCCATGCAACAGGTGTTTGCTTCTCCATATGTCTTCCCGATGTCTATGTTTGAATAACTGATGTTTGCTCAGAAAAAATTTCATGCACACATTATTGGATATTTGGTCTCAATTTAGAAGCTAACATACATTTAAAAGAAGTGTACAATCTAAATCTAAAAGAAGGAAAGGGAGAGGAGTGGCATCTCAGTGAATAACTTCAACAAATGAAGTTAATGTCTAAATGGAAGAACTATTTCTTGATCTAGGAAACAAAGTATCTACAAGATTTTTTTTTATTTTGTTCTGCGAAATGTGAAATTGACTAAATTCTGAATTTCATTTTATCAGTTCACAATGCTTAGAGTTTTGTCAAGAAATCATTTTTCCTGTTGACTCCACAAGATATTTTTCATTCTAGCTTTTTGACACAAATGGAGAAAAACTAAGCTTATGGAGTGACCTGTAATAGTGCAAGATTTCCTAAGCTTTTTAGACAAGTTAGATTAGAAGGCACTTTTTTGTGCTGTCACTTTTTATTAAAGGTAATGTGATCCTCTTTCTTGCATTTTGCATTTTGACACACGAAAGCATAAAAAGGGCCAGAATAATTACCAATTAGGGCAAACATTTCAGCAATGAATATATCCACATAATGTTCAAACGTGCGCCGTGCTGTATCCCATTCAGGTCCGCTGCCAATATCAAACCCTTCAAAACTCTCACTGTCGCTCCTATCCCACTCTGTCAGAACAGCAAACACCCTCAATGTTTCATCAGTAAGGCCCAAAACCTTAGCTTGCAGTTTCCCATGATTTCGAGGGCGTGGGATATCAAGTTGTGTTGAATACCAAAGTGGCTCAAGTGCAAAGGATGCCGCAACAGTTGGAGTCCTCTGGTAAGGCAAAAGTGCCAGCTGACCACTTTCCTTGTGTCCTACCGTCAGTTTCCTCTTCTTCCCTCTCTTGCTCCTCTTGCGCGTAGTCGGTTCACTGTTTAAACCATGAATCTTGGCAAGGGACATCAAGTTACCCATCAGCTCGGCTCTGCTGAAACATGTTTTACTTTCTGATGAATCCAAATCCAATTTGCGCCTTGCGCTATTAGACCTGGCAGCACCAACACGTTGATTACCATCCTCTGGCATTTTCTTCTTATTCTTCTTGACTGTACTGGGCGTGGTCAGCTTGGGCTTCATCACTTTATCTTTGGCCACTCTGAGCCGCTGAACCCCCTTGGTCGACTTCTTCCCCCACCTCCGAGTTGTGGGCCCCACTTTCTCTGGAGTAGGAGTATGGACAGGAGAAGCAGCACCTGCATCGCTGCCACTATCAACACCTTCTTCCTGGTGCTGCTGCTGCTCTTGCTGTGCAAGATTGCCAGAGGACTCGCCCACCAGTGGAGGCAAGGTGCTGGACTCCTGCGCGCCCACCGGATCACAGTCCACTTGGCCCAAATCCTCCGGCATGGCGGACTGAGAATGTTCCTGGGCATGCGACGGCACCGAGGCCAGGCAGTCGCTGTCCACCTTTCTGGGGCCAGCAGCCACGCTGGTGTACAGAGCAGTGCAGCAAGAGCCATCTGCGGCGGTTGTCCCAGACGCCCGCGTTGGCTTGTAGACAATGTCGGGTGTCGCCGGCGATATCCCCACCTGACGCCCTGATCCAGAAAAAAAAAATCCATAAGCTACAGGCAGTGTTATTATACTTAAAAACTAAACGGTTAACAGTCGTCGGTCACTTGTCGTTAAACCATCGTAGAAGCGGGCAAAACAACCTTTTAATAAAAGGGATATATGGTCAATTAAAGGGAAAAACTACTAATAAAAGAGTAAACGGTCGATTAAACAGGAACGACGTACTAACGGTCCCTAGACGGACTAAACCCTAGATGGCAGTCACACGGAACGCGGTACGTTGCGGCGTTCCCCGTTCCCGGAACTTTCGTTCCGGATCGCGGAACGGGGACGGCGCGGTACGGTGGCAGGATCGTGCCTGGGACGGCGTACCAAAAGAACCGGATAAAGAGAAGGAAAGAAGGGGACGGCGTACCAGCAGCACCGTCGGATGGCGGCGGCGGCGGTGCTGGACTGCTGAGGTCAAGCGGCGCGGCGTCGCAGCATCGCAGCGTCGAACGGCGGCGGCGCTGGGACCTGGGAGCGATGCTTCGACCAAGGGAGCGAGCAAGCAAGCACTCCACACCTAACGTAAATGGGCCTCCAGCCCAGTGTGAAGTAATGGCAGCAAAAAGTTCTAAAAATCATGGGAAAATGGCCAAAAAAATAATCAGGTGAAATAACAAAAATTAAGATCCTCGTATCCTACTACGTTTCGGGTACGTCGTCCCAGTTATCTTGGCATCATGATCCTATTCACGAACCAAACATCCCGAAGAGGCCTTATGAACCGGGGACTTAAAATTAGCGATCCACCTACTACGTTCCTTGTAGAACTTTTGTGACTGTGAGACGAACTAACTGATCGATGGAACAGTCGAGTTTCTAGACAGACTAAACGGTCAATTAAACAGAAACGACATAGTAACGATCCTCAGACGGAACAGTCGAGTAGGTACAGGAATCACACACTTGGCGAGAAAAAAAAACGTGATTTTTCACCGACTCGGCTAAACGGCTACTCTCCCCGACTCCGTTACCGCAGATTGACCGGCAAATACTCAAATTTTACAAGACTTTTAAAGATACATTGCTTTTCTTTTACTACGTATGTATATCAAAGTACATACATTGTTTTTACTATGTATGTATATCTAAATACATAGCACCAAAACGAGAAATCCAAGTGAGCTAAAAAGTGCAAGAGAATAAAAATCAACGGATGCGAAAGAGAAAGCAGCCAAGCAGGCCTTTTTTTTTTTTTTGCTATATATACTCCAGACACTTGCTAGTAGATTCACTAGAGGTCTGTTTGGTTTCAATGTGTTAAAGTTTAACTCTCATTTCCTCAAATGCACGGAGTATTAAATACATATCGGCACATATTAGAAATAATTTACGAAACAAATCTATTAAGCCTAATTAATTCAAGATTAAAATTTTTTTATCAAATAAAACGAAAGTGCTAAACTTCAACCCCTCTGCCCAAACACCCCCTAAGCAACGAAGCCATAGCGGATTGCAGCAACATACCAACAAGGCAACAAGCGCAATAGCATGGGCAACCACAGATTAAACCAGCGAGAGCTAGAGGGAAAATAACAGAACCGAGCACAGCGGACTCACCGTCACCAAGATCTGCCGCCGACTCTGCCTCTGCCTCCGCCGCTGCAGGCGCCATGGCAGCAGCGCCCTGGAGACGAAGTCGACGAGAATAGAAGAAGCGGGGCGCGGGCTTGGAGTCCATTCCACGACCCCGCTCTCAGCCCTGGCGTTGTTGTTGATCCCGTCCAGTGTTGCGAACGGCCAGAGTGAAGAAGGGGGTGGGGGCTCTGTTTCCTTCGTCGAACCGCTCCGTCCGTCAGAACTCACAAGGGAAGTTGCGAGGGAGGGCGGGGCGCTGCGGTTGTTCGTCCCGGCGGCGGAGGAGGGGACAAGACAACCGGCGAGGCCGTGGCCCTGACTGGTGGGGACGCGCGCGCAGTGGTGTGTTCCTTCCGTTGGACTCGCGCCGGTTCGGTTGCGGCCTTCCACTTGGGCTTCAGCTCTCAGTCACAGCGCTGCCTAGGCCTTTGAGGGCAATCCAATTGTTAGCTGGGTGGCTTTCTTGACAGTCCAGTCCATGTATCCATGCCAATTTCCAAATCCTAAAGGCCCGTGGCATCGGGATCTTCTGGTCGAGTAAACAAACACCGCTCCCCTCATCCAAAAAAAAAGAGTAAACAAACACCGCGGCTTTGTATTGCGCCTTTTTAGATTCAGAAGTAATTAGATACCGAGTCACATTGGATTTTACCAAATTTGACTGAAAGACAAAATTTAGGTTGAGTAATATCTTTTTGTTAGCACATGTTGAAAAATTGCAATTGTACTAATTAAGGTAGCATAACGATAATGATATTCTGAACAAGGCAAGGTCTTCAAAAGTGTACAACAGTGCAAGACTCAACTGTCCACCCATGGAAATTTAGAATATCTCTGCCACACAACACCATGCCAAATTTCTGAAGTTGGCTAAGAAATCGGTGTTGCGGAAATTGGCTAAGAAATCGGTGTTGCGGATGTGCTGCAGAGTACGTTATAACAAATTTGATTTGAGGAGGTTTTCTCCCTCTAGTTCATTGCCTTTGCTTGGAAATTGGAACCAGAATCATCAGCCGTTTGTGTGTTTTTGCACATCGTAGATTGGCATACGGACGGAGATCAATCAAAAGGAAATCGTAGCAAAAGTATGCTTTATTGATCCTAAAAGCAAACACGAGATCTTAACATGACTTCTTAGAAAATGACATCTGCAGTCCATATTACCAACGGCACAAGATCGACACCCTTTAAACTAAACCGAGACACAAATCACGAAACAAAAGCATCCGAAGACAACTAAAACAAACTAAACTCGATGTGATCGAAACTGATGAGACGACAAACGGCGCGGGCGCGGTGGCGGTCAGAACTCAGAAGCCGTGGACCTTGACGTTGGCCTTGGTGGCCATGCCGGCCTTGACGAGGAATGCGGCGACGGCCTTGCGGTGGTCGCCCTGCAGCTGGATGACGCTGCCGAGCTCCTCGTCCTCCACGACGACCCCGCTGCAGCAGAGCTCCCGCTTGAGGTCCCGGAGGATCCGGGCGTAGTTGTAGGCGGCGCTCAGCCCCTGCACCGTGGTCAGCGTCTTCTTCCCGTTGCGCTGCTGCACGCGGAGGTGCACCACGTCGTCCTTGGGCGCCGCGACGCCGCCGCCGCGGCCGACGTCCTCGTCGGCGTCCGCGAAGGGGTCGAACGGCGAGAGCAGGCCGCCGCCGATGCCGACCGCCGCCGAGCCTGGCATGAACTGGTCGTCCTCCTCGCTCTTGCGGCCGGCGGCGGGCTGCTTCTTTTTCCCGACCGGGAGCAGGTACTTCTCCTTGGACGGCGCGCGGCCCTTGCCCTTGCCGCCGCTCTTACTAGTTCCGCCCTTCTTCGCCGCTGCGGACGACTTCGCGCGTACGGCGACGGGACCGGCGCCCTGCTCCTCGTCGGAAGAGGAGTTGTAACTCGCCAACCCCCACCCCTCCAACGCGAGCCCCGGCGCCCGGGCCGGCGGCGACGCCTTCTTGGCGGTCTTGGTCTCCACCTCGGACGGCGCCACGCCGCTGGTGCCTCTGGTGGCCTCCAACTTGGACGACGACACGGCTGCGGCTGCGATTTGCTGGGCGTTCGTGGTTTGCATTGTGCTCTACACGGGGTGCCGCGGCGCGGATTTATACGCGGCTCCTCGGAACGGAAGCGGAGTCCGCGCCGGGGACGAGAGGTTGCTTGTGCCGTGCGCGGCTGGATCGTGGCCGTGTGATGCCGCGTGTACGGTCCCTGATCCGGCGGAACAAAACTTGGCGGCCACGGTCTCTCGATTCCGGATCGGTGTCCTGCTGCCTCCACAACGATTTCGTGATGGTGAGTCGCAAAAAAAAAAAAAACGATTTCGTGATGGACAGGCTGTGCTGTGCAGTGGGGCCGGGGTGTCAAAGGGAAGCGAGGGACTTTGGATACGAACTGCAACTAACAGCCGAGTGTATGATCAAGGAAGACGATGAACTATCAACAGTATAACTGCAATTACTAACAGCCGAGAAGACGATGAACTATCAACAGGTGGCCCAACAAGACAACAAGAACTCGCAACCTCAGATATTGACCTGAATATCAATATGATTATTTTTTTTATTTGAGTACAAACATGGAAATACTTCTACCCATCTCAGTATCAAAAGATCAAACAAAATAATAATACACTAATATGTGATTGAAATATAATGTTGGAGACAAGTAGCTGTCGTAGGAAAAAAGGGAGAGAGTTCATTTTACAGTCCTCAACTGTGAAACCTTTAGCTTTTCAGCTCTCAGCTATAAAATCGTTTACTTTCCAATCTTCGCACAAATTTAGAGTGGTTTAATCCGGTGGCACGATTCAAATTCAAATTCAAAAAAACCAAAAGAAAAAAACTTCACTTCGGGGGCTCCCTTTACTCTGCAGTTGTTGATGCCGGGCTCAGCCAGGATTGATCCAGAGCAGAAACACATTTTGAAAATAGATCAGAACCATTCAGCTTTGGACAACAGATGTTGCCAATGTCAATCATCAGTATCCAGCACAGCAAAAAAGAACACAAGTAAAAACCTGTGTACAAAGTTACAGCTTTAAGAAATAATGCTTGTGACTTTTGACAGCAGGGTATAGTACTTAGTACATACAATACAGAATATGTCAGTCTCTCTTATATGTTTACATGGTTTGCACATAACAAAATTGCCCGTAAGGTTAAAATACAAGTGCGGGGAAAAGCTAAGGTATGGCACTGAGGTGATCCTCTTGGCAAAATGAAGATCACGTAAAACAATGGCTAGTGGCAACATTGCTATTACCGTAGCTGTGCCGAGTCACTGAAGAGCAGATAGTAGGCTACTCCTAAAGCTCTACCTCCATTCCAGAGAAACAAGTCTGAACAAATGATGGGCAATGAAATAATCTGATCTAATATGTTACAATGCAAAATTTTCCCTATTGTCTGAGGGCTTTCAAAGTAATAGTTGTGTCTGGTACTGACCTTCTGAAATCTTTTCTTTTCAGTCTCACCTTCTGGATTCTGATAACAGTAATACTCTTCAAAATAGCATATCTCCTCAGCTAGCCACTACTGTTAACTGATGGCTTCTTCCAGAACAGTCTTTTGCACCCTAGAAATTTCATTCACAAACAAAAAATATTTTGGTGTCTGATCTATACGGTTCCTGTATCTAACCAGGCAGTCAATTTTATGACATATGGTTTCATCGAACAGGTGGTGCTAAGCCGTGTGTCTTCATCATGCAATGGTATTTCGGGGGTACTATTGCACCCACTTGCATGCAGAGCTCAATAACAGCAGGCGCATGGCCATAATAATCCCTCCCACCGTCCACAAGGACGGGTGGGTCATGAGGCCGCCGATGCCACACAATCTTCTGAGGGACTAGGTCATCCACTCCGGCCTTGTTCCACTTGTGCATCCCTTTCCAGCCCTCAAACTTGAATACTCCACACATTCTGGCCTTGTGCCCTGACTGCCCAACATGCACTTCAGAGCAATGCTTACAAACTTTGGATGGGTACACCAAGAGGAGTTTTGTGACACCCAATCTCAGGCTTTCCCATGCATCCAGTGTTCTCTGACCAATATATCTGAGTTCATCAGGCAAGATCGGAGCAGGTTGCTGATTGTTGGTCTTGAGTGTGGTAGATATTTGTTCACTTTTGTATAGAATCTCATCAGGTATGTTTGCACCAGCATGATGGCAGAGCTCAAGTACAGCTGGGACACGAGTGAAGTCGAACCGCTGGTCATGCTCATAGTCACAAAGTTTCTGGGTCGATGGGGTCGAGGTACGGGGTCGTGGTACGTGGTACGCCACTTGCGAAAGACTTTTACACTTCGGGTCGAAAATGAACCCGTGAACCCGGGTCGGGGTCGACGAACCCGGGTCGAGGGTCGAAGGTGGTGAACCCGTTTTATGTGACTATGGTCATGCTTTATCTCAGTCTCAAACATGTTTTTCTGGTGGAAAGCCTGGACAGGGATAAGGATGTCATTCAAGTTGCCCGGACCCCATTTATGTGGTCGGTCCTTGATCATTCGCTTGAAACCATAGCATGTTTTCATCTGATGACCTGCGGCTCCAATGTGAACTTCAGGACAAAACCTTCAGTGCAAATCAATACATAAGGTGTTAAACAGACTCATAAAATGCAGAAATATTCAGGGCAAGAATCAATAAACTGTAATCAGGCATAAATATCACAGAGAACAGTTAACTTGGCATCACAAGAATTGGGTCATATATTAATAAAGACCTAGAACGGTGAAGATACACAAGAAAAACACTAACATATGCATTCATAGTATTCCTACTTACTTCTCCATTTCTTCAATCTTTTTGATACTTGCCTAATTCAAGACACTATAGTTTTGTGATTAAAAAAACACTTCCAGCAAATCATCAATAAAGACTGGGTTTATTATCGCCTTTCAGTTAAGAGAAGAACAGACTAATTTCACATTTATTTTCCTTACTTGCATGACTGAACAGGAACAACTTTGAGCAGTCTGGAGACACCCTCATTGACAACCTCCCTAGCCCTGACCACCTCCTCCGCGACCGGGATCATCCGTTTGATTGGGTATTCCTTTGACCGGTTCTTGATCCTCTTAAGAATCATTGGACGCAGCTGCTTCCAATCCACCCTCGAAGTGGAGTAGTGCCTCTGGTTCAGAGCTATGACACACAGCTCCACGCAGATGTAGCTCCTGGCTCTTCGCCCCAGAGACGCCATTGTAGCACATATACAACAAGCCTACAAGTTCAATTTGAATAAGCGGGTCTGCGGGTGAAACATTGGCCCCAGAGACGCCATTGTAGCACTAGCACATAGTATACACTTATACAGCAAGCCTACAAGTTCACAATTTGAATAAACGGGTGGAACAAACACCCAAGATCATTGGCGTGAGATATAGGTAACCAGCAGATAATATTATGGAAATTCCTTCCTTTAACAGTTGATTAGAACTATGAAATCCTATTGGATCAGAAGAACTTACTAGCCGGAGAGGTCGACCTGGCGAACCGCACCCGGCCCCGAGACGAGGCCGAGGCCACTCGCCTTATTATGCCACCTGAAGACGGCTCCTCTTAAGGACGGACACTACTATGCTGCCGGCGCCGCCCGCTCGCCGAAACTGAAACAGGGGGACATTCCCTCGTCGGCGCCGGAGAGCAGGCGGGAAGCGCCGGCGCCGGAGCGCGACGAGGGTTGGCGTTCGAGAGAAGGAGATGGCGTGCCGCGAGCAAGGAGAGGCGGCGACGACGACGACGGGCGCGCGGAGATGAGAAGGCGGCGGCGCGGCCGCAGGCGGAGCCGCCGTGCGGGAAACGAGGAGGCGCGACGTGGACGGCGTCTCTAGATGCGGGAGAGGGAGACCGAGTTGGGCTCGGCTATCTTGGGCGGCGACGATGCGGGGCCGTTGATCAACTTGGGCTGCTTATTTTTTTTTGAGAATCATCAACTTGGGCTCCTGCTATCTTCTGCTTAACCTGGGCCTCAATTGGGCCACAAACCTTGGCTCTTGGCATAACAATATCTCGCAGTTTCAGCCTTTCAGCCCAAACATGGCGTGCCGGTTCTCTTCTTGATTGGTAACGAACGGCTGTGATCTACGTGGCCGGCATCCATTGGCTGTGACACAGGGAGCCCGCGCGGCGGTAACCTCACCTGAGATCTCTATCTCTTCGCACCGCCTTACCGGGCCTATAAAAGGTGACCCCCGCACGGGCGCTCATCTTATTGATCGGCATCACCATCTAATCCCGACCAGGAAAGACCTTATCAGACGCTAATCTTCTCACCATCATCAAGGTATATAAATCTCCCCATTGTCAGTTCTTCACCGAGTAAGGGGTTAGTGCGGTCGTCGGAATTATTTTGTGGTTCGTTTTAGCCGCCACGTTAGGATTATGGTTCGTGGGGGGTTACGTCTGATCTATGCGGGTTTGTAGCGTTTGTACTTTGTAGTCAAAATCATGTTCCAGTTCATTTGACAACGTGGGCTGATTCTTACGATTTTGGCGAAAAAATAGGGTATTACTTTGTTATTGCTAGACTAGATTCTGATTTGCCGTTGGCTGGGTAAATATGTTTATATAGATCTGAAATACTTACATTTTGATTTGTATGAGATTGATAAATCCTATAGAACTCTGATGCGATTATTATCAGTAGTCTGGCCCTTTGGGATTCCTAATTACTGTGATTGGATTATTGTCGGTCTGGCCTTTTGGGATTCCTAATTGTTTGTATGTTTAATATCGTTTGCTTATTGAGTTATTAGTTATTTATTTATTTTAGTTGTGATGTTTTTATTGTTCATCTGTTAATACTGTACCTGTAAATGTCATATTTACAACTTTTTAGTAGTTGAGAAAATTTTGTTTGTACATTCGCCGCTTACGAATCTGTTGGATGCCGGAAACTCCTCTGTTGTCATCCTACCTATTTTTGTTCATAACACAGGCTTGTTTCTGTAGCATATGTGATTAATAGCTCTATTGTATTTGTTGGTACTAGTTTAGGTGCAGCTTTTGTGGATCGGAGTAATCATTACATTTTTTTCGAAGAACCAGTAATCATTATATTGCACAGGCTACTTATACTAATCTCTTATATGTCAATGCACATTCTGTATGATTTGAATTCGTCATGTTAATCCTTAGATGCCAATGCACAATCTGTATGATATGAATTCGTCATGTTAATCACATACCTCTGTCCATTTCAGATGCAGATCTTCGTGAAGACCCTCACAGGCAAGACCATCACCTTGGAGGTTGAGTCCTCTGACACCATCGACAATGTCAAGGCGAAGATCCAGGACAAGGAGGGCATCCCTCCAAAGCAGCAGCGCCTCATCTTCGCAGGGAAGCAGCTCGATGATGGCCACACCCTTGCTGACTATAACATCCATAAGGAGTCCACCCTCCACCTTGTCCTCCGTCTCCGTGGTGGCATGCAAATCTTCGTGAAGACCCTCACCGGCAAGAGCATCACCCTGGAGGTTGAGTCCTCTGACACCATCGACAACGTCAAGGCGAAGATCCAGGACAAGGAGGGCATCCCTCCGGAGCAGCAGCGCCTCATCTTCGCAGGGAAGCAGCTCGATGATGGCCACACCCTTGCTGACTATAACATCCAGAAGGAGTCCACCCTCCACCTTGTCCTCCGCCTCCGTGGTGGCATGCAGATCTTCGTGAAGACCCTCACCGGCAAGAGCATCACCCTGGAGGTTGAGTCCTCTGACACCATCGACAACGTCAAGGCGAAGATCCAGGACAAGGAGGGCATCCCTCCGGACCAGCAGCGTCTTATCTTCGCCGGCAAGCAGCTCGAGGACGGCCGCACCCTTGCTGACTACAACATCCAGAAGGAGTCCACCCTCCACCTTGTCCTCCGCCTTCGTGGTGGTCAGTGAGCTTTTGCTGCAAACTTAGAGGCGTTTGTGTCAAGTGAAGTGTGGTCGAGTTCCAGAATTCCAGTTAAGCTGAATAAGTATACTATTTGGCATCGTGCTAGTATCAGTTTGTGTGGAGGCCTTGAGCCTTTTGGATGGTCCTTTGCTTGAAACAATATTATCTAGTTCTACTTGAAAATCTGGTGTCTCTCTTTATTTGTGTTACTTGATTGAAACAATATTATCAAGTTCTACTTGAATATCTGGTGATTCTCTCTTTATTTGTGTTTTATTTTGGATGCTTGATTGACATGTAACATGATTTAGCATTGCTGTTTTGATCTTTTTTTTTCATCAACTTGTGCTCCTGTTTCCATAATGTGCAGTGTTTGTAGTCTTCATTCAAAAATATGACAAAATGATTGTACTTTTGTTTGTTCTCCATAAAAGCAAATTGTGCCCAAGTGTTTCTCAATCTGGAGAGCATAAAAGCAAACTGAATCCAAAAACTGTGCCCCAAGTGGCCAAGATCTTCTCAATCTGAAGAGGTAACAGCAGGGAGAATAACTGCCTCATTTCCTTTCTTTGCAGTTGTGGATATCTCAGTTTGCTATCATGCTACCACATGGTGTGTTTAATCTAATTTAAATTTAGTTTAGTGAGATGATTATCAAACCGCCAATTTTTATATCTCAATTTGCTAATATGTTTTTGCTCCAACTGTTTATTTTGCTAAAATTTGGCTTATGCTGATTTGTTGTGAGAGAAAAATATTGTTCGTTCGCTGAAAAGCATTTTTGAAGTATTGCTAATATCATGCTACCACGTAGCATTTTAATTTTGATTTTAATTTAATTTAGTGAGATGATTACCAAACCACCATTTTTTATATATTTTTTTTTTCAAAAAAAGGCACAGTTGGACAGCGATAGATGCTACCTCACCATGTCATGCTATGTATGCTTGCAATTTCAAGCTGTGTTTTGGGATAATGCCAGTCCTATGGATTATGGAAAATGCCACAGAAGGAGCAGCACAGCACAAGAGTGACACTGTGTCACATACTGCAGGATCAATGTCTGTCCCATGGGTTGATGGGTAGAAGCTGTGACACTGCATGATCAACGTAAAAGAAAAGAAAAGAAAAGAAAAGAAAAGAAAAGAAAAGAAACTGCATGATCCGAGGCTATTCCATGAATAGAAAGCACGGTACAGAGATCTTTTGACCACAGGCGTCTTGTTAAGCTCCTTGCTTGAACTTTTTCTCAGAAATAAGGTGGGAGCACCGAACAAGCAGCTGCATGTGGGGTTAAATGTTGCAGTGTCAAAAAGGTGGCGTCTGGACGTCCGACGGGATAGGATTCCTTCGGACGGCCTTTCCAGCGCACCCGCACAGCCTGCCCAACCCCCCCCCCCCCCCTCGTCTACTCGCTCTGTCTGCATGCGCATCGTGCCATTGTCACGTCAGTACGACTCGCTCGTAATCCGCCTCGTCCTCCTCGATTCGACCCGCCCCCATCTGTTCGCCCCGCCCCGCAAGCGCACCACGCCCCATCGTGCCCTCGACTATCGGCCCCCAGCGCGTTGTGCGCCACGTCTGTCGGCCATCAGCTCGCCGCGCCCCTGACTCTTCGAACAGCATGAAACAAGTGCAACATGAAATACTTGAATGCAATATACGTCCAAAACAAATTAAACATATAGAACATACAGTTGCAACATATGTGTAAAAACATATGTAACATCCAGATATAACACTTGCAACTTGCAACATGAAAACACTTGTTGCAACGGAAGACTGGAACATATGAAACATTTGGAACATACTGTTGTAACATATGTGTGAAACATATGCAACATCCAGATCAAAACGCTTACAACATACGTCTGGAACAAATGAAACATTTTGAACAAACTCTTGCAACATGTCTTTAAAACACTTACAACATTCTGGATCTACATTTGCAAAATCCATATGAAGCAACTGCAACATACCTCTGAAACGTCTGAAACACTTGAAACATATATTTGCAACATAAGAGAGTGGGAGCGCCTAAGCCGGTCAATTTCGGTCGTTGGGGCCGGAGCCGGCGGCGAGTGGCGGCGCGCGAGCACCACTAGCATCCAGCACCAGCAGCGCACTCGAGCTCCAGCGCCACCAGCACCGGGCTTGGGTCTGCCGGGTGGGCGGAGCGAGCAGCACCAGCACCAGTGCGTGCGATGGGAGGGAGGGGGCAGTGCGCACGATGAGAGGGGGCGAGAGGCGCACGCGATGGGGCGCGAGCGAGCAACGGCGGCAGCGAGGGGAGTGCACGTCCGTGTCCAAGACGGGGCAGCCGCAAGGCACTCGACAGGGTAGGAGGAAGTGGAAGGGATAAGGATGGGTGATTTTTTTTAATAGACTCACAGGTAGAGCGAGCGGCGGGGTAAAAGCGTAAGCAACGAGGTAGTGGGCCTGCAGGAGCGTTCGACGATTTGCTCGTGTCGGATGTAAGTGTAGCATTAGCGAATATTTAGATATGCAGGAAACAACCAAGAGTGTAATCCTCAGTGGATCTGAACGCTAACTAGGCTGTGATTTACCAGGAACGAATTGTATTGTATAATGGGTATTTACAATCCATGAAAAAACTTTCATGGAAGGAATTTATTATATTCCGTAGCTATGTTGAGTAAAGTGATCATTGTAAGCTACAATAGGTCAACTACTCAACTGAATAATTGTGTATGATCTGATTTGGCTTAGGCTTCAAGTCTTGCAACCAAAAGCTATCACGTTTCAGTTACTCAATTAACAGTCGAATACATACCATGTGCTAGTAACCACCAGAAATACTATTATTTTTTTTTAACTTGGTTTAACTGTAAATTAGCTGCGTACTCACCAATCATAATCCGACAACAATTTGGACATACAAATATGGGAGAAGTTTACTTACATTTGTTGGAAACGTCATTTTATCAGTAGCATAAGATTGTATGGTTTGACTAATACACCAGGACTGCCCAATCATGATAGGGCCTAAGTTACACATCGTTCTTGTTTATTGTGTGTGTGCGCTCCTCCTCCTCCTTTTTTTTTTTTTGAGCTTGAAGAAGTGTTACCGATAAACCATGTTCTCATCTTTCTTGATTTACCACTCGTACGTTTGAGTAGGCCTAAATTTCGCTTCACGATGAAGTAGCATTTCTGTTACTCTGTATACCAACTTTGTTACTACAACAACTTGATAAGCTTAATGATCAACTAGCACCGATATTATCTTGATTGATTATCTCCTTTTTTTTACTTGACTGTTTTGCTTCTGCGAGATAATAAGCACAATCAGCATGCACTTGAAGGTCCCTTTGCTCATCGTTATTTGGAAAAAAAAGAAATAATTTTTCTTCAATGTATTTTTTCTTCAATACATTTTGTTGATATATTGTTATTTGGCTTGAGGTTGATAATCTAAAATACATAGCATGCTCTTGGTGTTCAGAACTGGAAGGCAGAAGTGCCTATGATAAAAGGTCGCTGTCATGTTGAATACACTAGTGGAAGGCGCGCGCCCTCGCGCGCGTCGGTGGGCACACGAAAGTTTTTGAAGGCGGCCAGAATGTGTTGGACACAGATTGAGATATGAGTAATTATAGAGGTAAACATATGCTAAATTGTATATTTATATATACACATTGGTGCATAGGTATATATTACATCCGGTTTTTGACACGAGGCTACTATTTTTCGTCTTTTGGAACAAAGCCTGAGCAGCGAAGAGAACAAAAATAGACACGCGCTAACAGCATATCAAATTGAGGATGCAAAGAATAATCGAATACTAAGCAGGTGGAACATACAGGCGTTTATCGGACAATCAGAATCTTATCAAGATAGAGCAGCCAGCTAGCAATAGAACCCCCTTACTCGAATCCGTAGCAGAAACCTGTAAATGTTTTGGAATATCAGAAACCATGTTGTCCTAAAGTGCTTTGTAAGCCGTCAATGGCAACCGAAGAATAATCGAGTAGCAACACAATGGAGGTGGCTATAAATAGAGAAAACAACACAATGCCATTCATATGTAGGGAGATAGAAATTGAGTAAATCGTAGAAACGAAATTTGTAACTTCTCCACTTATATGACCATTTATAACCTGTCGACATATATGAATTTCTAAGAATCCATGGTAGGTGCTAAAAATCATCAAACTGGAACAATATGTTCCTAACGGTTCCAAGTATTTGTAGGAATTTATCCATATATGTTTTAAGATTTGCTTTATCTGTGAATTAACCAAGAACATGAAATGGGCAGATTTCTTTTTGAGCTGTTTAATTTTCTCAGCAATGATCTGAACTCTAAGGTGTAGATCGGCATATGCCACAAGAAGGGGAGGTCACGTGTCACCCATACAATTCCTCTATTTTTACACTACAACTAATAGCTTGTAAAGAACATTTAGGTGATGTTGTGCCTTCCTACACATTACCTTACCTGTTAATAAATATAGGTCCACACTCATGCTCAGCCCATGTTCCAGGCCTACAGTTATATGCACCATCAATATATAAAGTATTATTCCATCAAGTTGAAAGAACTCTAAACATGAACTCCCTCCGTCCCAAAAAACATGCAAATCTTGTTTTCCGAGAAGTAAATATTCTCAATTTTGACTGAATATATATGACAAAGTATTAATGTTCATAATACGTAATAAGTATCATTGGATTAATTATAGAATATATTTTTATAATAAAACTAATTAAAGATATAAATGTAGATAATATCTTCTAGAAACTTAGTCAAACTTAAGATTCTTTTGACTCCTCATAAAACGAGATTTACATGTTTTTTTGGACGGAGGGAGTATAACT
Source organism: Saccharum hybrid cultivar R570 (assembly GCA_038087645.1). Taxonomy (NCBI): domain Eukaryota; kingdom Viridiplantae; phylum Streptophyta; class Magnoliopsida; order Poales; family Poaceae; genus Saccharum; species Saccharum hybrid cultivar. Next base: position 10,261,752 of record JAQSUU010000529.1, read on the forward strand.
GTAAAAAAAGAAATTTTCAGAACAAGGTTATGACAGAGCATACTAAAAAAACATGCGCTTTCTCTAGCATTTAGATCATTTAGATCTCGATCTTTGTTCTCCTCGTGCTTTTCTTCGTCCAAAGATTATTCTGTAGATGATCTTTGTTCAAACAAACAATGCAGGCATCTTCAGCAATGTATTGACCATTTATAACTTGTCAATTTATATGAATTTATAAGAACCCATGGTAGGTGCTAAAAATCATAAAACTGGGACAATATGTTCCTGGCAGTTCCAAATATTTCTAGAAATTTACACATAATATGCTCCTGACAGTTCCAAAAGAATTGTAGAAATTTACACATAATATTCAGAAAATATTGAAATCACCAAGAAAAATCTAAAATTAAGTAGGAAATAAAGAGACACAATGTAGCATTATGGAGAGGTTCTTAAGTTTTTTTCTAAGATCATGGGAACAGAATCCATTACCCTCTATTCGTTACCACTGGCCATGAACTGTGAAAATGGATAGGAATCGAAGCTATCGCGCATTTCCACAAAAATATTTTCACGCGCACATATGAATAATGGCAAGAAGTTTCATGACAAGCTCCAGCACCGCACACCCACAACACATTCAGAGATGAGGTCGTACCTAGAGATAATTTAAAATAGGTTGAGAGACCAACATGATGTAGCTGACACTGGAACACCATTCCAGTTTTCTTCCTGTACATAGCAGTGTGCTACTAATTTCCAAAATATTATGTTAGCAAATTTACATGACAAACATATTGAAATAGGGTGAATAGTATACCATTTACATCATAATAGTCCTTACAGCCAGCAAAGTTCAAATTGAGACTATTGAGTTAGGGACCTATTTTATACAATTTTTTAGCAAACACGTTAAAGCCTGAAAATGCAATCTATTAGATTAAATAGAAGCAAATTGAAATGCACTGGCAGACTAAAGAAAAAACTGTGCAAAGAGGGATTCTTAGGTACAACCTGCTTGGAAATTGCATACAATAGTTAAGATCCTGCATTATTACCTGTAAAGAATATGATAAAATATTAAAATGTAGTTCCCAGAGGTAAAATTTAGAAGGCAGCTAAGGTAGCTACAATCTACAATGCAAATTGGGAACTGGCAAGATTAATTCATAGGAACTATGACCGAACTACCTTTCCTTCCATGCTTGCCTCGTTATACATTTGCTGCTTGTCATGCACATTGGACGTTCTACCGCAGGTGACTGTCCTTGCCATCTACAAATTGTAGATTGATCAAACAACACATTACCTCAATCAAGAATCTAAAAAAACAATGTCCATCATCAAATTAGTTGCTGCTAGGTGGAGAGTATCATACCGTAGCTTGCTTGTACTTCAGGAATTGATTAGTAGAGGTAAAAAATAGACAAAAGATTCAAGGTTATCATGGCCTGAGCTGCGATGGTTAATTTTATCTAATGTATGAGTGCCATGCTCGTAAAAAAGTATGAGTGCCATGTAAAAAAAAACCTCATTTTCCCTATGGGAATGAGGTAAAAATTTTAAACAACAACGTGAAACTCGGTGGCCTGCCATCCAGTCTGAGTTTCATATGATACTTTGGGGCACATGAGAGGCTAAACTATTAGCTCCAAGCAAGCGATTTTTACATAACTTTCAAGGACAGAACTACAGCAAAACGAAATAACTAATGTGGTCCACAGGTGGCCTTCATGTATTTGGTGAATATTAATGTTGGCTGCTTTGTATGTATGCTTACTTGTAGATGGGAAAAATACTACCAAGAAGTGAAAGAAGAGAAAAAGATCTGTGAACATTCATGGCACTTGGCAGGTTTAGAGAGGAGCAAGTATGAGACTGGTCCAACAAGCACTAGAAATGTATCATTGCGAAGCTGCATGAGTGGCAAAAAAAAAAAAGGTCTGCAGGCATTATTTTTCATAAAACAAATTAGCGTGCCCCTTCCTTTACAGGTTGAAAATCACCAACATATAAGAAAAAAGACTACTGCAGGGGATCCTATCATATTGCTATTAAACTTACATACACAGTAGAATGTGTGAAGCTGCAATCGAACAGAGTGCGGGCGCTGCACAGAACCAAAGGGCGGCCCTATAAATGTTAGACACGATCCATTATAGAAGGAAATGCAACTATGATTAAAAACATGGTATTTTACTAAACACTTTGGCAGGTACAAATAAAAGAGCTGAAAAAATAGTTGTATTGCTAAATTTTTTTTGTCTAGGAATAGTCCCATCAAGATCAGATCACCGCCATGAAATTCTATTAGTGTTATACATCATAATCCATGCGACGAACTGAATATGAAGACTGTAAACACAAAGGAGGCTTTAATCTAATGGAACTTCTGTGCAGAGTTAGGTCTACGAAAACAGGTATAATGCAATGGATTGAGAAATATATTGCAGCAGGGAAATAGAGGCTGAGATAACGGATTGAGGAGAAAATAAAATATTGATAAAGAGGACATGAATGTGTTTTCTTACCTGAAGGGCTGGATATGCAATAGGCATACTCTCTTCGGTTCCAGAGCTGGAAGAGGTGCACCATTGAGCAGGCATGGTAACTGTTCCTTTTATTAAGGGGCAAATAATATCACCCTGCATGTATGACATATTAGACAAAATTAGGAATCGAAGAGTTTCAATCGTTCAAGTTTATATTTCTTAAACGATGCATGGAGGAAGGTAGAAGATCAGTTGTTTCAAGGTTACAGTGGCTGAAACTAATCATTGTAAGATGTATGGCATATGCACACGTACAAGATGGTCTGCACTCTGCAAAATCAATCGCAGAAAAAAGCTGATATGCAGACTAAGTCTTGGATCAATTAGAGTTTGGATTTATAAAACTATACACATGTGCTGGAGTCACATGCAGGCATCACTGCATATAGAATGCAGGTTATGAGAACGATATTTTATTATCATATCAAAATACATATACTATATATGAAGATAAAAGAGAGCAATTGTTCTACAGTTGATGAAAGCAGGAAACCAAGGCTATAATAATATATTGCAGACAACTCTTAAGAACCCAAAAGAACTAAGGTCCTTCCCAAATTCATGGCTGGCAAGGACAAATATGCTATGATTGTTTATCTAGCACAATTGCTCTCCTACTCAAATGAGAAGGAGCGATGGACATGGCAGATTTGATCGAGTGGAAGCATGACACCTATTTTCTGATTTAGTATGTTGCACAGCAAGATAAACTAATGTGTAAGAAATGACCTAGTTGAGTAATCAACCAGTGCTGCTTGCTGAAATTCCTGCGATGAAAGGGTCCCCCATCTGTAGTGCAAAAGATTGATGACTCAGAAAAGGAAACATGGAAAATAGAATAGGACATTTTTACTATAATGGTTATATGAACTGATCTCTTATGTCCTCAGGCATTGGTGATACACTTCTTGCCAGAGACATAATGGCTGAGAAAGGTCTCCAAGACAAGCCATGAACCTATTTCAGCAGGTGCAGAATGATGAATTATATATCTTTTAGTTCTAGTTCAGGCTAAAACCGCATTTTGGCAGTACAGAACCAGGTGGTGCATCCCTCCTGTTCCACTTGAGTTTTGCCGCTCCCTTCTATTCTTCTCAGATGGACAGACGCTTTTCCTCTGTTTCAAAGACATCTCTTCTCATGGCATGGTTGCATCCCTGTATAAGTCTACGAAACTGCAGAGGCATCGAAATTAAATGGCAAGGTATGAAATTAAAGGAAACTGTAATGTAATAGATACTCAGGGTCTATCACACGGCCTGAAACTATGAAGTATTAACAGATCGGACCCAGCATTATTTATTATAATTTTGCATGCGCTGCTAGGTGTTACAAGGTGTCCCATATCATGTTATTTTCTCTGGCCTTATTCTATGAAGGCCAAAATTTTGTAATGAGTTCTCATCTTTGAAAACCGGAAGTGGCCTTAATGTTGGTTCTGCAAGTGTACAATAGGAAACATAAGGAGTTACAGAACCAACACACGAACAGGGGTAACATACAAGAGAAGAAATGGAGGAAAACCAAATCTGTGGTTAATACTGTGCAGCAGCAAGAACCTTACAGGTAACCATTATTCATAGAATGCCCAATCAGATGCAGACCCAAACTACCCAAGTGGAACTGCAAACGAAGCAAAAGAATAGATGACGATATGATTCAGAACTGGACCACGCAAAATAAGAAACAGAAATAAACCAATGGCACCGAAATAAGTAGAGGAAAATCTAACCTGGAAATCGACGAAGCCGGAATCAAGCGAGAGAAGACGGCGGCCTAAACCGGCGAAGTGGCGGCGCCGACGACAGGCCGGGGCCAGGGGGAACCCCTCCCCTAGACTAAACTCTGATCTGTGAACAAAGCAAGGATTGAAAGACGGTGTCATCCAGATCTAGAAGAAAGGCAAGCAAGGAGCAGCGAAACGGAGGAGGAAGATGCACCACGTGACCTGACAAGTCTTGAAGCCGGTGACGCAGGAGGAGGCGACGGCGGCGGAGGTACTGCTAGGGTTAGGGCTGGGACTGTTCCGGCCGTCCTCTGCCACAGGTCGACTCCGGCAAGGGGCGTAGCCAAACACCCAACACGCTGACTGCGGTCGAAAAGGGGAAGAGAGGGGAACGGCTGCGGCGGTGGCAAAATCCGGTGGACCGTCACCGAACGACGTGGGGGAAGAGAAGGTGCGACGAGCGGAGGTGACGAGGAGAGGGGGCGACAAGGTTGGGGACGGAACTCGATTGGGCCGGGAAGATCCAAAAAGCCAGATTCCGGGTATATATTGGTCGGCTGGCCTACGGCGTCGCGAAGCGGGTGGGAACCTATCCGGACTGAAGGAATCTCCCAGATCCGGTCAACAGAGGCTGATTCTGCTTTAAAGGAATCCTAAGCTGGCTAATCAGAACCGCTAATGGAGGGGATCAAACGGCTGAACGAATTTAAGGCGATGTGGCGGTGGTTTCTGAGCAGGGAGCTGACGCTCCTTTTACAGGGTTAATTAGCAAAAAGTCTAAATTACTCCCCCCAAGTTCAGCATATGTCCATATTGCCCCCTGAACTTACATTTGGTTCAATTTACTCCCTCCAACTATTTCAGTTAGTCTAGTTTACCCCTTAACATGATTTGTTATTTTTGTTTTCCCACATATTAGTTGAGTTTTAATATCAACTTTTGTGATATGATAGAGAACATCATAAGTTATGTTAGAAAAATATATCTTAACTTTTTGCCACTATTTTGATAGCTTAGGAAATTTAATAATAAATTAACACTAGAGATACAATATCATATAAAACATAATGATGAAAAATTCATAGTGCATTTTTCTAACACAAAATACAATGACCTCTATCACCTCACAAAATTTGAAACTAAAATATAATTTGTACATAGAGAAACAAAAAAGAAAAATCCCTTTAAGGTGTTGGTTGGACCAACTTAAATAGTTGGAGAGAGTAAATTGAACAAAATGTTAGTTTGTGGGGTTATTTGGACATAGGCCAAACTTGGAGGGAGTAATATGGACTTTTTCCAATACATTAACTTCAACTGGGAAATAAAACTTGTTTCTTTTTTCTCCTTTGCATGCATAATTTTCTTCTGAACAAATGACGAAGAATACAGTGGTACTTTTCTTGAGTAAATCCGGAAATTTTGCCGAAAAAAAATCATTCGGTAGATAACCACGTGCTCAGTTTTCAGTACCTAATAAAGCTTCTATGATTTTTTTTTTCAAAAGAATGGAAATTTTCTCAACATATATGTATATGCAAGTGAAAACATTATGTGATCATCATTTATAGGTTCGTGGAAAAAGATCTCGAAGGTACCTAACCATTTTCCCCTCTTGACTATTGTACTACACAACTACGGGATCACAGCTAGAAATATATTTTTTTTGAACGCAACACAGCTAGAAATATCAGACTAGAAAATACAGAGTAAGGGATCACAGCTATCATCAGCTTAGAGTTTACTAGTAAGTCTTTGACGTGGCACTTTTTAGCAACACGCCATACTCTCTGCATCATCTTGAGAGTGTGGACTACACAAATGCACTGGCCACACTGGGCACGAAGAATCTCCAACCTAGAACGAACTAATACCGTCGGCGCTGCATAATTTGTTGGTAAACTAGCGGCCTTCAATCTCTATATGATAATCATGTGATTAATTACCTACCGAATGTAATATGCTCCACAGATGCCTGATCCAAGACTTACGTATATATTGTTTCAGATCCTATACAGGAACACACGCCATAGTGCTCCCAGGGACATGACTAATTTTAACTCCTAGGCCACATGGTGACACGATGACATCAGAAAAGAATGCAACTTTAAGGGCGTATGGGCTTCTGGAGCCACTATATACTAATACTGAAGAAAAAAGGCTGGCTTACTATCATTTATGTGCAGCCTAAGCAACTGAACTATAAAGCAGGCTGCAAGTTCTAGCTCACCTCAAAATTCAGCAAGAAAGCAACTCTCCCATCAATCGTCGATCATGCCCAGCATGGTTTTCAGGCTTCTCTTCGGATTTGTCTTTCCTCTCTTCCTACAACCCTCATCATCAGCGCAATCCAATCCATTACAACTAGGGCTACAACAATCCTCACCATCAGGGCTGAGGCTTGGCTTTTACCAGTACACGTGTCCGAATGCGGAGGCCATTGTTCGCGATGAAATGACCAAGATCATCTCCCAAGTCCCAAGCCTCGCTGGACCTCTGCTCCGGATGCACTTCCATGACTGCTTTGTGAATGTAAGCGTGATCGTGCATTTGAGCCTGTTCTGATGACGAACTGCTTCAGCTGTGTTCAGTAGGTATATTGAGTGTGCTACGCTATGCTGCAGGGTTGCGATGGTTCTGTTCTTCTGAATAGCAGCATACCGGGAGTACCAACCGAGAAGGATGCAATTCCGAACCTCACCTTGCGAGGCTTTGGCACGATCGACCGTGTGAAGGCGAAGCTGGAGCGGGCCTGCCCTGGAGTGGTGTCATGTGCTGATATCTTGGCTCTGATAGCAAGGGACGTTGTTGTACTGGTAAGAAATAGGATTAATCTTGATCATTTATTTCTGTTTTGATATAGTGATCCTTTAATTCTTGAAGTACGATAATATAAGTAAACATATATATTGGGTACAAAATCTCCCTAATTGGCTGGTTCACAAAAAAAAAAGTACGATAATATAAGTAAACATATATATTGGGTACAAAATCTCCCTAATTGGCTGGTTCACAAGGATAATGGCGGTGATTAAAATGGCAGTGACTAAGTTAGTTTGAGCATCTTTATCTGATAACTTGCCAGTGTTGTCTCTCTTGCTGGTAAAAGTTACAACTGAAGTGCTGAACGACTGTAGTTAAATTAACCCTGGGTTCTTTTTTACTGTTTGTTGTGCTGTGCAACAGACCAAAGGGCCTCATTGGGATGTTCCAACCGGGCGGAGAGATGGAAGAAGATCTGTGAAGCAGCAACTTTCTTTTCTTGATCCTGCCATTATATACATTTGTTTCAAATATGAACTTCCCTTGCATATGCATGCAGGAGGGCACACTCTGGGGACCTCCCACTGCTCGTCGTTCGCGGACCGGCTGTACAACTTCAGCGGCACGACGATGGCGGACCCGTCGCTGGACAAGCGCTACCTGCCGCGGCTGAAGAGTAAGTGCAGCAACCCCGGCGACACGACGACGCTGGTGGAGATGGACCCCGGCAGCTTCCGGACGTTCGACGCCAGCTACTACCGGCACGTCGCCAGGGGCCGGTCGCTCTTCGCCTCCGACCAGACGCTCATGAACGACGCCTTCGCCAGAGCCTACGTCCAGCGGCAGGCCGCCGTGGCCGCCGCCGGCGCCTACCCCGCCGAGTTCTTCGCCGACTTCGCCGCGTCCATGGTGAAGATGGGCGGCGTGCAGGTGCTCACCGGCGCGCAGGGGGAGGTCCGGAGGCACTGCGCCGTCGTCAACTAGCGCAGAGTATATGCATGTGCGTGTATAGTACTATAGCTCTCCGTTGCTTTAATTGATTATTAGAGCGATGTGGATGGATTGTAAGGAGGATTATTGGTGTGATTAGTGGTCAATTTATTTCTCCCAGCCAATGCTATTGTGTAGAAAGGTTCATGCATATGTTGTAAGTTTCAGAGTGTCCAAAATGTATCATCATGTGTACGTTCATTTCATCAGTTCGTTTGTAACATTTTCATGTCATCAAATAAACTTCTTGCATTAGTTCATTCAAATTCAGTGATGTAATAGCGGCGTTTTATTTGTTCACTTAGATTGTCAGGTGTTTTATTTTTATTTTTAAAGGAAAAAGGTGTTTCATTTGGTTATTACTGGGCATCTGTAACTATAACAGTGTGTTGCTTTGCCTCAGTCGATTGATCGATCGCGGCTGCGTGCAAGAGTAGGATACTTGAGGATGAAATATGTTTTCTGAAATTCTGACCGCAAGCGACCCTATCTGATGGACGAAGCATAAGAACACGTACCTCCACATGCATGGATCACCACATCCAACTGGTCAACTGCTCAACCTTGCCTCGCACTCCCACGAGACCCAGTTGCACTTTCCAGCCTGTTGTTCTTGCTAAATATCCAGTAATTCATCGGCAATTCGGCACTGTTTATTTTACGTTAATTCACTTGGTAGTTTTCGCAGCGTTACAAGTGACTAAAATTTTAGAAATTTCATAGTCGAATCGACCCTATGTCACTAGAGAGGAGTGGCTGCCGGTAGGGGCAGAACCAGGATTTAGATACAGAGGCGCTAGTCCACCAAAGATCGAAAAACATTAGGAGTTGATATAGTATTCAGGTGTATGAATTTTTCGATAATTTCAAGTAACTAGCTAATACAATTAAAAGAACAACCCACAATAGACAATGCACAAATATTTTTTCTGTAGTCAAATAATGAAAAAATTACCTATTGAACGAGCAACAAAAAAAATAGAAACCTAAAATATAGAAGAAGTGAATATAAATTATGATATTGGTGCCAGACATTGATGTCATCTTAAAAAAATTTATTGACTTTGATGTTGGCTTATAAAACACTATAAATAATGTTTAATCTCCTTCTTTACTTCATTTCGGAAAAGTGCTAATTGTCTAAATTGAAAATAGAAAAGGACATTGTTCATAAAACCAACTATTCACATCCATTTATTTCATCTAGCCATATAAAATTATACAATTAGGAGGAGATATAACTTGAAAAAAAAAATACAATAGAACGATGTATTTTATTTAGTAAGTGGTACTTAAACTTGTCTCGTGGTATCAACCAGGTCATTGAACTCTCAAAATAATTTTTCAAGTACCCGAACTTATCTTGGGGTGTCATCTAGGTCCATAACCTCACATTTTCATTTTTAGGTCATCAAACTTGTCACAGTGTCATCTAGGTCCAAACAAGCTTCACTAGCCCACATGTTGGTTTCTAGTGCTCCATCTACATGCTCTCCCTCTCTCTTCTAGATCCGTCTTCGTGCTCCCCCATCTATACACTTTTCAATCTACTAGTATGGCATCGCACCTAGTCGTCAATTCGCAATTCCCAACCTATGCCTTCATCGTCCTCCATATCAAAGGCCACGACATCATTAGTAATGATGGTGGCAAGGCCAAAGATAGTGCACCGTAGGTGGAAGATGTAGGTGAACAATTGCTTTGCCAATAAGCAACTTGGTCAAGAATGAGGTGTGGATCCAATCGTTGTGGCATGTGTAGTTGTGATGCGGAGTAGATCATATCCATTTGGACCTAGGTGACATACTTAGGCAAGTTTAGGGGCCTAGATGACACATTGAGACAAGTCTTGGGACCTAAATGACAAAAAAGACAAGTTCAAGGACCGAGAAATGTATTTTAAGAGTTCGAGGATATGAATGACATCCTGTGACAAGTTCACGGACCGTCCATGTATTTTACTTTATTTTATTTGTAATTAGAGTTTGGTTATCATAGTTGAGGAGACTTTTTTTGCATACAATATGTAGAATTAGTAGAACTAATGAGAACCAATACATGCTACATAACCTTAAGTGGGGTTAGGCCCCTCCGTCCCCTTCTGTATTTGCTGCCGATAGGGCTGGATAACAAGCTAGCTCGACTCGGTTTATTATCTTAACGAGCCAGAAAGCCAGCTCGGCTCGGCTCGGCTTGGCTCATTTATGAGTTCGAGCTGGCTCGTTAAACTTGCGCGCAAGGTATAAAAAAAGTACATAAAATATAATATTTGTATTTATCTAAAGCTTAAAAATAGTAATGATACAAAAGTAACACATCCAATAGCTTTAAATCGAACAAAAAACTAATATGTGCTAACATATATACAAGTATAATAATATACTATAGTATTAAAGCAGACATCTATGATCCGTACTCCATACAATACATAATGCGTCCATGAGTATCCATCCATTAAAAACAAAATGATAAAGTCATAATAATCCCAAGTTTATAGGGTCTAGACCAGTCATCAACCAATTGTAAAGTGCAAGATATGAAGTAATTCAAGACCAATATAAGTTTTGTTGCTTTTTTACTAGAAGCATGTCTCATGAGCGGCTTGCGAGCTGGCTCGAGTTGGTTCGTTATAGCTAACGAGCTAAAATCTTGGCTCGGCTCAGCTCATTTATCGTAATGAGCCGAGCCAGCCACGAGCCGAGCCAGCTAATGAGCTTCGAGTTTTTCGTCCACCCTTAGCTGCTGGTGAGGGGGAAGGGTTCATATGTTCCACAACAACGGCTAATGTGAGTTATGTAAATAACTACAAATCAGAGTTCTCATGTGAACGCTATGGATGGTAGGAGATAAGATGTGATATCACACATAGTTGTGTCAATGATATTTTGGCGTTAGAGGTAGCTTGTCTGGCCATAATAAGGTTGGACTAACTGATAGCGGTGGGTATTTTGGTTCCTCGGTTTTTTTCTTAAAAATTGGTTTAAAAAAGGAAAATTGATCGGTTCTAAAAAATTTTAGAAACCGAGCATTTTGATTTTTGGTTCGGTTTGGTCCGGTTCGAACCAAACTAACTAAACTTTTAGCAAAGGTTAAAACAACAACAAAAATGTAGTTTCTAAGAAAATTGGGCAACACTACCCTCTATTTTAGATAATAATAAGTGATAAGGAAAATATAAACATAGTAACAAAAATATATAGCAACTGAAATATAAGACATCACACATAAACCAATATAATACTACAAAATACAAGTAAGTGAAGCACAATTCATATATTTTGATTAGTTATCGTTAATTCGGTTAACCGGGAATAGGAACCAAAATTTCTTCGGTTATTTCGGTTCCTTGGTATCTGAAACTGAATGAGAAACCATTACCTTCGGGTTTGGTTTTCAGTTTCAGTTCCGATTCCTATTCTTTCGATTCGATTCTCGTTTCGGTTAATTATGCCTGCCCCCGCTAACAAAGGAGAAAGGACATTTTCAACCAATGAGACGACGGCCAGGACAAATTTGACGATGGCAGGGGGCTCAAGCCCCCCCCCCCCCCCCCCCCCCCCCGCCCCCACCAACATGCTGCACCCTAACGGAGAAGAAGAGGATGGAAAGGAAGTTATTGGAAAGGTAAAACAACAAGAAAGTAATTAGAGGTGAAGGAAGAAACGCACGCAACTCATGTCTCGTTGACTCCTCTCCTCCATAATGAGGAAAACAATTGCCTTTCCCTACTGTCATATAGGAGAATGGAGTGAAAAAAACCACACTACAGTAGATCCCCTATCTCATCTCCTTTCTCTAAATTTTTTGTCAATTCATTCCTCTATAGGAATTGCTGGCATCCAGATGTCCGATGGGATAGGATTCCATCAGACGGTACCGAACGCCCTAGCAGAAACGCGCCGCACTCCCACCGTATCACTGCAGCCCTTCCACGTCTGCCTCGTCCCGCCACGCACGCATACCCCACCGCTGTCTGTCTCGTCCTGTCCCGCCCCGTGTCCACCCCTCCACCCCCTGACCCTGTCCTCTCTCTCCGCGCTGACAGGACCCGGGAGCCGAGATAAGGATGAGCACGCCCCATCCGTAGGACCCTAGGCGTGCCGCGTGCCGCATCCTCCAGCCCCCGGCTCGCCACGCCCCTTCCCCCGCACCCGGGCCATGCTCCCATGACTCTCTAAACATACCTCTCAAACACGAAACACTTGCAACATGAAATACTTGAATGCAACATAAGTCCGAAGCAGATGAAACATTTGAAACATATATTTGCAACATGTATGTGAAACATATGCAACATCTAGATAAAAACACTTACAACTTTTACATGAAAACACTTATTGCAACATAAGATTGAAATGGCTGAAACATTTCAAACATACCATTGCAACATATGTGTGAAACTTATGCAACATTCAAATAAGCACACTTGCTTTGAACGGGGCAAAAAAGATTGTTTTCTCAATCTGGTGTAGAAAACCGGTACAATTGTTACTTAAATTGCGTGGGTCCACCAAACGCCCAAAGAGAAAAATACACACCCTACATAATCCAAATAGAAACGCAGGGATCTATTTTCACTCGAACCTTTTTCATCACCTTTCTTTGTCCCTCCAATCGCAGCCGCAACAACCAAAAAGGTCGCATATGTACCCTACACTCAACCAACACACGAAGAAAACTACCTATCCTAGGCCTAGCTAGCATGGCTTCCTCGCCTTTTTCGTTCCCTCGGTGCTCGTCAAAGAATCACCATGTCCATGTGAAAGGGAAACCGATCGAAACCGCAACAAATATAGCTGGCGACCTGTCATGTAAACTTGGGCGACGGTCACTCCTCGGATGCCAAGCCAGTGTTCACGTTCACGGCTAGGCTATACATACAATACATACGCCTACTGCATGCCTACAAATCGATCGACCAAGCTGCAGCTAGCTAGCGCCGCCTGTACACCACCACCACCATGCCGCCGGAGGCCGCCTCGTCGACTGGCACTGGCCACATCGCCGCCCGCTTCCGGCGTCCGCTGCCAGCGGAGCGGCCGCACGTGAGGCGGTGCACGAGGCTCCTGTGCTCGGCGTTCCTCACCGTGCTCCTCATCGCCGGCGTGGTCCTCTTCGTCGTCTACCTCGCCGTCCGCCCGCACCGGCCGCGGTTCCACGTGATGGTCTTCTCCGCGTCGGGCATCGCCCCGTCGCCAGGCGGCGGCCCCGTGGCGCTGTCGGGGCAGCTCTCCATCCGCAACCCGAACCGGGACATCGCCTTCTTCTACGACCGGTTCTACCTCTCGGTGGAGTACCGCGGCGCCGACGTGGTGAAGGACCAGGCCCTGACGGCGGCGCCGCTGTACCAGCCGCCCAAGACGACGTCGCCCCTGACGTTCCAGGGCGTGGCGGCGTCGGCGGCCGGTGGGGACATGGCGCGGGACGCCGCGGAGGCCGGCGGCAGGGTGGAGATGATGGTGAAGGTGAGGTCCAGGATCCGCGCGCGCCTGGCGTTCTGGGGCAACCGGCACTGGCACCCGCTCAATGTCCGCTGCGAGGTGGCCGTGGGAACCGACGGCCAGCTGCTGGCCGAGTACCTGCAGAAGCGCTGCAGCATAGACTTCCTCTAGGGGACCAGAGGCTATTACTATTAGGGGGCATTACTACTAACTACTGGAGTATTACTGTAGTAGTAGTAGTAGTGATTAGCAACTAACAGTGTGATTTTGTAAAGCAACGAGTGACAACTACAGCACAACGACAGCCGCCTATATATATTCTTTCAGCCGCGAGCCCATTGCAATGAACTGGTTTAGCCACTAGGACTGCTAATCCAGAAGGGTTCAAGTTCAGCAATAAAGCATGCCTGCAACATTACATTAGCCTAGCTCAGTTTTGGGCCACAAATAGACCCCTCATACAAAACAGTCATTCTAATCCGAATCTGACTACATCGAGCAAATGTCATGGGCTGGTATATACACATGGAACCAAGTCAGCTACACCTACCAAATCTCTGATTCACCACCCAAACCCTGGCAGGGGACTGGATCACCGGCACGGTAAACTTTGGTCAACGGCACCATCGACATGTTCACCCACTGGTTGGGACCCCATCGCCTGAACAGAACTGCATCCCGTCACTGGTTGTTCCGAGTTCACTCCAGCAAAGGGTGCACAATCTGGGGTGGCAAGTTTTCTGGGTCAGCAACACGTTCAAGTTTATAGGCAAAGATGTAAGGAATAGAAGTTCCGAATCCATATTGACACTAGGAATCTAGGATTACACAAAGTACAGTATGATCTTACCTCTTTATCTCGTCCAATCTCGAGTGCAAACAAGTGCCTCGATGGTCTTGATGCTTAACATGCTGTGGTGCTTTGGAATTACTGGTCCACTGCTTGTGAATGCTGCTTCGGATTGAACAGCAGATGCTGGCATCGCCAGGATGTCCTGCACAATAGCTGCGAGCGTCGGGTACTTTGTGGCGTGACACATCCACCAGTTCAGGATATCAAAATCATCCTTCCTTGGAACCAAACCATCCTCGAGGTAGTTGTCGAGTTCCGTGGATTTCTGCCTGCTCGCTTGCTCATTGAGGTGCTGATCCCAATCTTCAAATGAGTCACTATAGTCTATATCAAAAGCTTCGCTTTTTGGCACACGCCCATTCGGCTGATCCACTGAACTGCAGTATTCATTGAAGAGTTCCTGGAGTGTTTCGCGTATGTCAGATAAGTAGCTTGCTGACTGTAATCCAAAAGCTCGTTTCAGACGGAACTCAATGAAACTGAACTTGAATCTAGGGTCTAGAATAACAGGTATGCATAACCACAAGTACGAATTTTGCCAGTACTCATTGAATGTTTCCTGCATCTCTGTAACCATCACAGAGATTTCTGCGTGCTCACTTGATGCTTCTTCTTGCAAAACTGTTCTCACTTTCCATATCTCATTGAAGTACATATTTGCTGTCAGAGAACTAGAGGTAGAAATTACTTCAATAACACGATAAAACGTCCTCAAAATCTTGCAAATAGACTCGGCAACTATGACATCCTCTGGAGATGCTGCTTCTTCAGAAGGAAATGACTTATTGAAATGCAAAAATACTTCAAGCCGAAAATAAAGTTTGTGCCACCACTTAGCATCTTCTTGTGGACACTTCACACTCATCTGTGAAATGACTTCCATAAGCTGTTGTTGATTCAACGATGAAGATGTATGTGCAACAACAAACTGTGTTACCATGTCATCGACAAGGTGAATGATATTTTGTTGCACTTTGGAAACAATAGTGTTAAGGACATCATCCACACAAGCAACATTATATAGCTTGCCTCTGATAGGAAGGATTTTTTTCTCTACAAGTGTTTCCTTCAGCTTTGAGGAACTT
Organism: Saccharum hybrid cultivar R570; assembly: GCA_038087645.1. Classification (NCBI taxonomy): domain Eukaryota; kingdom Viridiplantae; phylum Streptophyta; class Magnoliopsida; order Poales; family Poaceae; genus Saccharum; species Saccharum hybrid cultivar. The sequence continues at coordinate 10,277,144 of JAQSUU010000529.1, forward strand.
ACATCATTCCTAACCTCACCAACAGAAGTCAAGCTCAAAAGCTTCTGATCAAGATTCCAATCTCTAATGGCATCCCATATGACATTATATGCTCCACATTCAGACTCTGGCACACAAGCCTCCTTATAATGTATCATCCTTTCCACATCAGTAGGTGAGGACCGAAACATGCCAAACTTGATTATCATTCGGTGAACTTTCCAGTTGTTATCAATAAAATGCGCTGTCAAACAAAGGTAATTTACTGTTGATTCGGCTCCATCAGGAGTCCAGATGCTTGCTGACAGAGAGACACGCCGGGCGGAAAGAGTCAATTGATCCTTAAGTTTTGCCTTTTCCTTCTGAAATAGAGCACAGCAATGTCCTTCCATATCATTGTGTGAGACTGCATCTGCATGAACCATAGGGTTGAGGTTCTTTACAAATGTTCTCATTTCTTCATGCTCTACAATTGATAACGGATAACCATGCGAAACTATCATTCTGGCTAGCTCTTGATAAGCTGTTCCTTGGTCAACCTTCCTCATTTCACTAGTTGTGGTTGTAAATGAGGTTCTCTGTTTCTTCAGGCTTGGAAAATCTTGTGATGGCAGAGGTTGATGTGCTGGCACCACTTGAATGGGTCGGACAATAGGGGAAGTGTCAGCAGAGCTACTAGACCTGAAGAGTTTGCTGGAGTTTTCTGCTATCTGAACCTTCCCATTTGCCAAGGCAGGTGAGAGCTCATCTTGCCCAATGGACTTCAAATTAGGAGCACTACAAGGGTAAAGCGTTCCCTTCTGATTACTGTAGCCCCTTCGTGCCTGACAAGTCAGCAGATGTCGACTCAGATGGCTTCTTCCCCCAAACTTATTTGCACTGAGGCGTTTGTGGCAATGCACGCAGTCTGCAGCCTGGAGCTTACCCTCGACATAGATAGGTGAAAACTCCCTCCACACCTTGGACTTGAATCTGTTGGGAATTACTGAGTTTATGTCGTCAAGTGTCTCTGAAATAATCTGATTCACCGGATCACTTGGTGTAACCGGTTCACTCTGATTCACCAAAACTGCATAAAGAATCTGGATGGTTACATGCATGCCACAAGTGAATCATCTTTAAGAAATGAAACAAGCACGGCACTAATAGAATCGAGTCACTCAGGAGAACATGAATCATCTAGGAACCTAATGCACGAATCCTGAATAGGCAAAAGCGCATACCACATGGGAAGTAGGAATCCTTGAGCCGCCGAAACGCCGCGTCCTCCTTGCCCGGGCAGATCTTCTGGTGCCGCCAGAGATGACTCGTTCCGTTGGAGTCCTTGCAGCTCATGCGGCTGCGGCAGTACAGGCACTCTGCAAACTGGACCTTCCCGTTCAGGAAGACGGGCTTGTACTCCTCCCACACCTTGGACCTCTTCTTGTGCTTGTACCTGAACGTGCTGTGACTGTGCACCCCCTCGAATGCCGCTTCCGCTCGCATGCCATCCTCCTCCTCCTCCTCCTCATGCTCTCCGACTTGCTGAATTATATGGTGCTCCATAGCTGCACACACTGCAACATCGAAGTATCAAGCAAGTAAATATCATCGCCAGCATGCGGATAGCTACAGAACGGGCATAGCAGAGCAAGGAATCTCGAACGAAACACACTGGACAGCTAGAGGAAGAGCAAGATCTGCGTACGCATAGCACTCCGCAATATTCACCAAAAACTAACGGATCGCATCACAAGCGGGGGGCGGGAAGCCCAAATCGTTCACAAACACGCGCATACAGGCCGCTCGACCGAGAAATCAGCTGGGAAATCCGACGAGATCGAGGCGGAGGGGGTCACCTGGAGATGGAGAACCTTTGGGTCCTCGCTGGGAGGGGATCGAGACTCCGGTGGGCACGGTTTGGGCATCGAGCTGGGTCTGCGGGCGGGCAAGGGTAACCCATCCGTTAGATTGGGCCGGGTATTGGGCCGATTCGATCTGGATGGGGCTTTGATTGGGCTCGAGTCCACTTCAAGTACCTAATCGGTCGTGTGGGCTTTGGGTCATATTAGGCCGGCCTTTTCACTGTTCTTTTGCCCTTTCGGTTTCTTTTCTCTCTTGCATTTGCTAATATACTGTAGGGCCTTCTCGAAAAAAAATGCTAATATATTGTAGGGTGCTCATTAATCCGATCGATATATCAAGTATGAACCACATGAATAAAAATATTTAAGTTATGCAGTCACTAAGACACTACTGCTGACAAAACGTAAGGATCGACCTGACTACCTGATAAAGCGAACAAGGATAAACTGAATATTTGACACTTCGATGGTTGACGCAAGTGGCATACATATAGACGAACACTCGGCGACTCAGGAGGAACAAAAGTTTTTGTGTGCGAAAAGCAATGTTCTGTGCACATTTTATACATACAATGATACAAATGGCACTGCACTCTTCCTAACGACCTGTTTGATCATGATGCAGTGCTACACAGCATACTTCATCTGACTACAAAATTTCCTGCCATTATTCCACCCCCTCTACCTTTATACACCCGCCAAAGAAACATATATAAATGTACACAAAAGAACAACTCAATCAGCCACCAGAATGCAGCATTTTGCCACTTAAAGTTTGGACAGAACGACGACCTTGTGTACTGTACACAAAAACCCATGTACAACTCGGATCAATTGATCAAAGTTCTCAATCGTGTCACCAACAATTGCATGCTCTCGAGCTTTTCGCTAAGCTGTCTGATGTCCTCGGTGCGGTTTTGATCCTCAGTGCTGCTTGCCTGGGAAATCAGTGCCACACATTTGGCCTTGGATTCGGAAATCTCGCCTTGCAATGAGGAAATGGTTGCTTCCAGTGTGGTTTTCGAACCCATGACGTCCGCAATGGCTTGCATAGTTGGAGTCCGAGGAGTGCCTATGCTACCAAAACTGTTCTGCCTGCTGAGCCTCCTGGGTGAAAAGATATTGTCCATGCCTCCACTTCCTGTAATAGCACAATTCATAAGGACATTTGGATCCTCTAGGAAAGGATAGTTGCAGAGCCTTTTTTTTCTCGGTAAAAAGTTGCAAGTGTAAGGGGAGTGAAAGAATAGAAACAATAAGCATTGAGAAAGCTACAGCACTGAGAACAATGAAAAAAATCCTTGGCCTTTGCTACGGAAATTCGGTAGAAACCTTTGGATTTTTACAATATCTAGGGTTCTTTTAGCATAAAAAAACAAGTCCTGCCAATGTTCTGAAAACCTAAAGTTTTGACATGCTTGCAAAACCACACCATTCGGTGAGAAGAGTAAACCAACATAACTGCAACAGTGTTACATGCCTAGCCCCAAATAAATAGCGACACAGTTATGAGGGACAAAAATGAGCTGAAAAGAAAAAAGTCTAAATCCCAGAGAATGTACAACAGTATCATCCAGATTACTTGAGGGGAGCTCCATACCTAGGTTACGTAGTTGTTCTATAGTTCCTTGCCCAAGAGATTTGTCAAGTTTAAGGAGACGAAGAATTCCAGCAGTGATCCTCCCCATTGCATCAGCTTCAGATCTGCAAAGCATCGCAAGGTGCTCTAGTTCTTCTTTTGTTGCAACTGCCTCGATCTGCACGATCAAATGGATAAACAGTTCAGAAAGCAGATTCAAATCCGTGACAGGTTTAGACAAGTGATTAAAATGTGTTCATACCGGTTCTTTGACAGAAAACTTGACATTATCCATTGTCCATTTGGCACCCTCACTCTCGTCTTCGCCGATGACCATGGTAGCTTCAACATCAACTCCTTGGTCACCAACAGGACTTGAACTATTAAATTCACTGGCCATTTGATGGTTGTTTGATGATCCTTTTCGAGTGAGCTGATCTCTCAGGCGAGGTTTTATTGCCTGTAAACCTTCAATTCCAGCCTGCAAGCACAGAGCATCTAACAAGTGAACAACAAAAGGAGAAAGTGCCAAGCTGAAATGCAACATTATGACAGTCATGTATGTTGTACCGTAAAGCGTTCCACCGGGAAAGCCTTTTTGGGCGACACCTTTCCACCGCCTCCCAACTTAAGTCGGTCACTGCTCTTGCCAGAGACATGTACATTCCTGAAGGTCGAATGCCAGCATTTTTCTTCTCTGCTGATACGATCACCTCCACGAGGAGAAAAACAATCTCCTACTTCTTCAGTTCCTTCAAGTGCAAATAGCCAATTTCTAAGCTCAATTGATACATCAAGATCATCTGGCACCCCGAGATCAAACTTTGAATTGTGGTCATCAACTTTGGACCCTTCATCTGTAATGTTAAGGAAAGAAAAGAAATCCATGACTAATGTAATGGAAATGCAGCAAACCAAAGATTGAGAACTTGGCATGCATCTAAAACAAGGATAAAGCATTTTCTTCGTAATACATTATTCCAATAGTAATAATTACTTATACTAAGCATATTACAGACTTGGACTGAGGTGCAAGTGAGACATGTCAATGGATGGTGGAAATGAAAAATCGTTTGTGGAGAAGTTGGTATCAGCTAATGCTAAAATATGTAGTTAGAATTATCATGGGTGCCCAAGGAATGTTGGATATACCTATCTGATTATCACATCTCAAATCATGACACAGGCAGTTTCCCTGAACTATACAACAAAGTAAATGGCACAGTTGCGAACACTTTACCTTCCTTTTCAGTAAGGTGAGAGGATTTAAACAACTTCGCAAGCGGACCTGAAGATAAATCCTTCAAACCCCTCAAGAGTCCTTCCCCTGGACCACCATCAGGACCCAGGATACCAAATTGATGCAGCAAAGACTCAGTGTAAGAAATTCCACCTCCAAGACGAACACCAGAAACCTTAGCTGACACATTCAAGCTATGGCACTCCATATCCTGGATATCATAAGGCATTACATGAGTGATGTTTATATCAAGGAACTGAGCTTCTTTAGCCTGGTGTTTGCTCCTATGATCAACCCAAAAGACTGCTCTCATCTTGGGGTGCCCATTTTCATGCACCAGAATGCCGTGTTCACCAGTCACTGCAGTGCCATTCTCACAAATCATAGCACTTTCTCCTTCTAAACAGTTCACTGAGACAGTTCTCCACATCAAGTTAGTCGTGACTGCAAAGGCACCACCTAGAGTGCGGTGAGAAACTTTCAGGAACAGATCCGTTCCACCAAACTGAACCAAGGGCATATGTAGATCACTTGCTGACAAAGATTCCAAGAAATTGAGCTCGAGGTTATTCATAGTTAAACTCACAGCTGTATCACTTGGCAATTTATTCTCTGGCTTGTCAGTAGATGACTTGACTGACTCAGACCTGTTACCTTTGCTGACCTTTGAGATACGCTCTGCAACTTGACCAAAGTAAGTATAGAAACCTAACACAAAAAACAATTGCTCAACTGAGGTGTTGGACGTAAACTGTTGGAAAGCAACACCAATTCTTACAACACCCTCTGGAGGTGGTACATCCAACAAAGGGCTGCCATCTGCTGTAACCATAGCTGCCTCAAATCTGATATCATCTAGTTCAATACATTTCCACAAATTTGAGTCCCTAACTGCCCTCTGTCCATTTGAAGTGCTAGAAGTTTCAAGTGAGAGGCTTAGGTGAGAAGCCCGAGTAGCCCACTTCATCTGACTCGCATCAACAGGTTGGTACTCCCACAGAAGGAAGCAAGCTGGATCTCTGTCAAGGTTTAGCAGTGGGCACTTAGCTGATGGTGACTGGCAGAAGTATAGGTCTTCCACATGAAGTCGTGCACCCGAAAATGATGATTGAGGGCTAGTATTCTTGGTTCCACTGCACCTTGTGATTTCCTCAGCATCTAATGGAACAGAGAGATCAAACTCTTTAAGTGAAAATGTCAGGCTGTTGATTGAAGACTCGGGCAATATGGCACTACGATTGGGTACAACTCCATCAGCCAAGAATGAGGCAATTCTTAAGCATGACTGCTCCTGGAGGGTTACCTAAGAATCAAAGCACAGGCAATATTTAATTAAGCAGAAAAGGCCAAACAAACATGCTTCATTGTAATGTAAAGGCGACGTACCATAAGAGGTTGGCATGTGATGACTGTTTTTGAAGCAAACTTTGGAGGTGATGGAGAAGGAGTGGTCTGAAGACAATAGAGGGAAAACAAAGGAACTCCAGCAGCGAATTCTAATAGTTGATTGCCAAATGGATAGATAGGAAGGCAGAAATTTTGACCTGATAAAACCATCAAGATCAGAATCAAACCATATTCATGTGGATATCTTACTGATACAAGAATTACAAATACTTTACTCACCGAAGTCAGGCACAGGTGGAGGCTCTTGTGAAACTGCTTGCATAGACGGCTGTATCAATGTGCATGGAGGACGAGAAAACGTGTCTCTGCAGTAACATATCCGTACATGAGGTCAGCAAAGGTTCTTGAATCATTCTGATAGCTTAGATCCCAAATTCCCTTGTTTTAATTCAAATTAATTTTTGAAGTATCCTGTTTTCAACATCATATGTACCTTGAGTAACCTAAGTGATACAGTCATTGTTACTATTGACGGTATTATGCCATTTGATACTTTTGACATGGACAGTCCCAATATCCTATATTCAGCACTGTGAGGAACCTCAGCTGTGCATTAATCAAAATAATATTGGTATAATGACATTCAATACTTTAGGCATGAACGATCACAGTGCCTCAATTGAAAGTGAATGGATACAAACATCAGGACTTGTGGAGTCTTGAGTAGCAAGGACAGATATAGTACCTCAGAAACAGCCCGCCAACCTTTATGCAAGACAAGTTCTTTGAGCATTCGCCGTCGGAAACGCTTGCCTTTAAGACAGAGAAAAATCTTGATTAAATCCTCTATGAGGTCATGCATTCTAAATCAAGCATATCATCAGCGGACAGTATTAACTGTGAACAAATTATACTGTAAAATCTAACGGCAGTTGGAGAAAATTACCCGTGAGAAGAACAGAGACTGCATGAGAAGTTCAAGTTGAAACTCTGTTTGCACCAATGATTTAATAAGTCACAATAGCAGGACAAAAAGGTAACATATTTGAAGTTTTTGGCGCTACTACTAACCAGTATCTTTAATGCAGAGGAATATGTGATCTATGATAATGGACACCAAGGAAGATCCTGCTGCTTCTGCAAGCTGGTAGAGAAATAAGGGAACAAAAATGAATAAGGATAAAGATGAAACCTATATTACTGCATGCAACACAATATCAAAAGCACACAGAAGTAAACCTGCTGAGCTTTTGGATCTACGTCTCCCCTGTTTAGGCACACAGATACCCCAGTCATGAATCGAAGAAAGGCTCGTAAGCCTGTCAAAAATAATGTTTAAGTTTTTGCAAATAGAAATTGAAGTACTGAACAGAATGGTCAAGCTTCATAGATAGGAACTGGTTACCAGGTTCACTTAAGGCAGGACAGACAGCTTCAGTAATATGCAGCTGAACCTCAAGCCCAAGTGGATTATTTAGTTCTGTCCGTTGAACCGTGATCTGACGTTCAAAGCAACGTATGAGCCAAGAAGCCCCGGAAAAGGGAAGTTCAGTAAAAATGGACAAGTTAAAGAGTTTTACATAACATGTTATAAAAATAAAACTCAAAGCACTCACATTAGCCTCTCCAGATATTCCTTCCAAAAATCTTTCACCGCCAAAGAACATTCGTTTTGCACCATCATCGTCTCTTTTGTTATCTTGACTACTAGAAGAGTTAAATCTTGCATCGGTGAACATGTCAGGATGAGGCAACAGATCAACTGACAGTGATTGCCACTCCAGTTTCTGTGAATTTTAATAGATATATGCGAGATCAGAAATCCTTTCGGAGTTTGACAGCCTCAGTTTGCAATAGATCAGGAAACAGTAAAAGCAGGTATTGATCTTCTGGAAGCAAGTAAACCTTGAAAACATAAATGAACCCTTTGTTGTTGGAGAAATCCCTTGCTTCTTTCAAGTTTACTACCTGTAAACATGGCACTGAAATCAGGCAATGCCAAATAAATCATTTACTAAATTAATTGTAGTTTTAAAATCAGAATGAATACCTGCCACTTTTCATTAGTTGTATACAATACAAGATCGCGAAATGTGATTGCTGCTAGTGGTGGTGACCTGAAGTTAGAAAAGATTAGCATTTTTTTTCCAAGCACAAACATTGCAGCAAACTCTACTTGGTGGAATAAATTTAAGACAAACAAACAAGAACCGAGATATGCAAGGACTAATAGTAAAAAGGTGCCAAATCACTGAAATATAGGTAAATACCATGTTGCATCTCCTTGACGGCGAGCCCCTCCATGTGTTTCCAGTAGCAGGTTAACAATACCTACTTGCACTGTCATTCCATCTGCAATCTAAGCCCAGCGTAGAAGATTAAGTTCAGTTGTTGCAAGTATATATTGCTCAAAGTTATCTATATAGTCTAAAACAGGAATAAGAGTAAAACGGCAGAATGTCAGAGAAGAGGAGGTGTCATCACAGAGAAAATGGATAAGTTGAATTTCAGCTTTCATGGAGATGGCATTCCAGTTATCACAGAGCAAACATCAGAATATTGATGATGTTACATGCATAGACATGTGGAAAGTGTGCGCGCTAAACATCGAGCGCAAGGAAACATACCTTATCAGCGTAACCATATCCGCTGCTTTTAGTTGCTGATGATGGAGATGATGCAGTGCTAAAAAGATAGCAGAAAGAAGTACAATTACAGACTGCTCACACAATAGTTTTAAATCACGACATAAAGAAACAAAATTCACCTGCTAGGGCTGGAAAGATTTTCAGAATCGTCCTTCTCTACAAGCACGAGATCAAGCTTGTCAATATTCACCTCAATTGGCTCTACTTGCACATTTGATACAGATGGTAACTGCAGTGGTAAACAAAAGAATTCTGTTACCAAAACTAACAAAAGCAAGGTTATTAACCACACTGTGAGGCTGTTGTTAACTGCAACTCAGGATTCACTGCAAATTGAGCGCCAAGTGTCAAAATCTAGCCGAGACGACCCCCTGGCCACTATAACTGTAAAACACCCAAACTAGTACAACACCAAACTCCTCCTTTCCAACTCTAAATTCCATAATTCTGAAAACAGGTCAAAATTTAACACAAGTGCAGCAAATGTAACATGAATGCCGAGCTAAATACAAAGAATAACTTCATGGAGCCATCATGTTACCACAAACGCGAATATACAACTCTAATTTGCTTAGCTGAGAAGATAGTCTATCCCGACGCACAATCAAAATCACAAGTTCAACACAATTACTGCTTTATATTGCCCACGAGTACAACTAGAGTAAAGGGTAAACAAAATTCACCGGAACATATCAAACATTGGCAATTTGACTGCAGCGTGGGCAAGTATCTGCCACCAATGCGGCCCATAAGCCCAGAATCCCGAGAGAAAAACAGCAAAGCAGTTGAAATACAGAGAGTTACGAGCGGGAGGGTGGCGACATCTTATCTTACCGTGATCTGGAGCTTCCCGACACGCGCTGTGTCGACGGCGAGTGCGGGAGGCAACCCCAAGCTCGCGTGCAGCGCGTCGCCATTGATATCTGCGACCCCCGCCAAATCACACCCAGAACCAAAAAAAAAAAACTCAGCACCCGAATCACAAAACAAAAACAAAAAACATCGAAATCTGCATCCAGGTTGGACAGACTCAGCGGGGCGAAGGGAACCTCACCGAGGTTGGAGAGCTGCGCGGTGCGGCCCTGGAGCTTGAATTGGTCGCGAGACAAGGACTTGAGCCAGTACTTGAGCGTGTACTCCAGCGCCCGCGCTATGATGGACTCCATCCTGCCCCGCCTCCCCGGCGGTCCCCCTGGAGCGGCGCGGCGGCGGCACGGGTCGGCGGTGTCGAGCCGGTGGATCGGAGGCCAGATTCCGGCGAGATGGAGAAAGCGGAGAGGAGAGGGGAGGGGAGGTGGAGGGGGGTGCTGCGAGGATGTGAGACGAGATGGTGGGCCCTTTTAGGTCTGAGACTGAGACTTCCTTTTGGTTTAAGCTTTTTTCTACTTTATTTTTTCTTCTTTTGTTTTAATTAAGGAACTCGAAATCTTTTATATCTCCTTCCTGTTGTAGCCGTGTAGGACTGCCACTGGAACATCTGTATGGGTGTGATCCTTTACTTGTGGATCTATTTTGGGTACATGTTAAGGTTGGTATTTTGTGTACTACGGGATCAACCATTTTCTCATTCGTTGGGTGCCAATTAGGTTGTTTATTAATCACGTGGACAGTTAACCTTGGAAAGACAGTTTTTTTTTTTTGGGGGGGGGGGGGGGGGGTAGGGTATACAGAAGGCATCATTTTGTAGTGTAATTAGCTGAGGGAGTGAGCACAAAGGCGGATTTACTCTACCGACACAGAGGACACCTTGGCCTCATGGTCATACTGTAGAAGCCACTTTTCCACACATGCTTCATCATTATACTAATTGCATCAATCCCGACCCTATTTAAATTGAACCAAAGCTGTCGCGTGCGTGGGCGGATCCAAAGGTATTCCCGGTATTCCCAGGAATACCCAACTATTTTGATACACCTTTATGTATATATATATGTATATACTTATATATGTATATATATAATGCTATATTTTGCAGTATTTTTATTTATTGCAACCAAAAACGGTAAAAAACAGCTTTTTGGCCTAGCTCCGCCATATTTTATAGTATTTTCACCCATTGTAGTTAAAAAATAGCTGATTTTTTGGGGTTGACGTAGAAGTAGGAATACCTAAGTTTGTAATCTGGCTCCGCCACTGGTTGAGTGGCCATGTTATTACGAGTACTAGTAGTAACAAATCTAATAGGCACCGGAAAAAGAGTTACCGGAACCTTCGGTTGAAAGTAAGTTAATTCCCAAGCAATTAGGGTGTGTTTAGTTCATGAAAAAATTTAGCTTTGGTATTGTAGCACTTTTCATTTGTATTTGTTAATTAATGTCCCATCATGAATTAATTAGGTTCAAAAGATTCGTCTCGTGGTTTTCTACCAAACTGTGTAATTAGTTTTTTTTCGTTTACATTTAATGTTCTATACATGTGTCTAAATATTCGATGTGACGGGAATTCTTGAAAATTTTTTAGGCAGTGTTTAGATCCCTCAAACTTCCAAAAATTTTACAAGATTCCCTGTCACATCGAATCTTTAGACGCATACATGGAGTATTAAATGTAGGTAAAAAAATAACTAATTGCACAGTTTGTCTGTAAATGTCGAGACGAATCTTTTGAGCCTAGTTTGTCTATGATTGGATAAATTTTACCAAATAACAACGAAAAGTGCTACAGAAACTTTACACCAACTTTTACACCATCTAAACACTACCTTAAACTAAACATGGCCTTACAACGAACGAATCACGCACGCATAATGCCAGTCGCTGGTTCTGCACGAAGCTTCGCCTCGCGGTAAAGCTGCTGAATCAATCAGCCTCGGTATTCGGGACCCGCGCGCGAAGGGAGGACCGGATCCTGCCCGCTCACCATTCACCAAGGACGCCGGCAGCAGGGAAGGCAGATCTGGACGTTTGTTTCCGGTGGGAACAGAACAGCCCAACGCATGCTTGGGTGGGACCAGGCGACCAGGGAGGGATTGTGGCCTGGAGCACGTGACTGAGATGGGTATATGCTAAGCAGAGTATAAATCACAGTACCTAATTAATTGCTTGGTGGAAACAAGAACCACCATGATGATGATGATCTATGCTAAGCACACAATGTTGTCCATGCATGTGTTACTTACATGTTGGCTCGGTTCAAACTTGAATGTGTTGGTGGTTTTTATGACCGTGCAAGGACCAAGGACCAGGTGGTTGGTAACTAGCAGGACACTCCGGTCATTGTTCCCTGGCTAGATTGGACATTTTTGTCAAAAAAATATATAATTTTAGCGTAGTATCAAATCAAACTATTTCAAAATTGATCAAGTTTATATGAAAGTAATAAAAGAAGTGTCATTAAATTTCAATAGAATATATTTTTACATTTATTTTATATCATAATTACCGATGCTATCTTTTTCTACAGATTTTGTTAAGTTTTGGTAGTTTTGAGTTTTGACAAAGAACGTTACTACATTCAAAGTTCACTGTTTCGGCTGATTTTTTGTGAGAGAAAAATATTGTTCCGGCTGAAAAAAAAAAACAAGCTGAAAAATACGGATTATAAGTCGGCTGAACAGGGCCATAGTACCTTTCAGGTGCGTGCAGAAAGGAGCCAAGCATCCTATGCAACGCAACGGCGTCTTTGCTGCGGCCACGAAAGATCAAAAGAGCAAACGGACATCTGCCGGGGACGGAGAGGATGATGCAAAGGTTTTGGCAGGTGGTGGTGGTTTTCCAGGAGTTGCCGAGTGGGGAGTCCGGACACAGGAGCCGCCAACGCCAAGCGAGCAGGAAGAGTCGGGGCCAACTACCGGGCGCCGGGCGGGCGGCGCACAAGGCAGGGGCAGGACTACGTGCAGGCGACGTACCTTGCTCGTACTCGGTCTATTTTGCATATTGTCCTTGGTTGGTTAAGCACATAAACAAAGTGTCGTCCCAAGTTTTTCTTTTTCGATAATAATCAGGCGTTCCTCCTGTCCGAGCGCCGCGCACCTAGGCCTGTGGCCCAATTAGAGCGGCGGTCATAGAAAGGGGCACATCGATTCCTCCACTCGTTATTTCCATCAGCAACCACGTGCCCCCGCGCGTCCCCATGATGGACGCCTTGCTCGCGCCCAGCTGCCACCCGCCCGCCCTCCCTTCCTCCCTCAACGACCTCCATCGTGAGCTCGAATGGGATAAGCCTGGGGCTAAAGCAGCCTGCACCTCAAACTCATCCTCTCGTTGTTTTGTACGCCTTTTTTTTGTTTCTCCATGTTGCAGGAGGGATTTTCGGATGTTGCAAGAGATAATTTTCTATGTTGCAATAGGTGATTTCATATGTTGCAGAAAAGGAGTTCTAATGTTGGGATTGTTGCAATAGGGGATCTTAATTGTTGAAATTACCTTTTCTAAATGTTGCAGCACCAAAAGGTGATTTTTGAGATGTTCCCATTTTCATGTTTCATGTTTGATTTTTGCGATGTTGCACTACTACTGTTTTAGATATTGCATTACATAATTTCCTATGTTCCAGTATATTTTTTTCGTTGTTGCACTACATAGTTTTGTGATGTTACAGTATTTTATATCCCAATGTTGCACTATATTTTTTTCAATGTTGGGGAACGGGACGCGGTCAGGGACAGGGGGCGTGGCGCGGATGGCGGCGTGGCGGGGTGTAAGGTCCTAGATGGCTAGAGGGGGGTGAATAGCCTATAAAAATTCTACAAATATCACTAAGCAAACTTGTTAGAATAACAAACGGCGTAAAGCGAGTTTTGCTTAGCCAAGGGTTGTGATGCAAGCCTCCTATCCACAAGTCTAGTAGATTATGATCTCTAGTACACATAAGAGCTATGTCACTAATCTTACACTAGAGAGCAAGCTAACAACACTATTAGCAAAGCTACCACTAGAGCTACACAAGATAATCTAGTAAAAGTAAGTGCAAGAGAGAGGATTGTGATTCTTATACCGACGGTGGAGTGAAGATGTTGCCAATCACCAAGATGATATACAATCAATCAATATTGACAACAACACAATATAAAGACCAATCACCGGGAGACAAGAGACATAATATTTTTATTCACCCAGTGTTCACTTGTGCACCGACAAGCTACGTCACCGGTTGTGTCGACCCATACTTAGATGGTTTCCCGGTGTGACCCTCAAGTCACTTGCCCCTCAAGGCACGCCCCGCAAGGCACCGCAAGACACCACTCTCAAGTGAGGTAACTCAATGACACGCGCATTCCACTAGAGTTGTTTTTGGCGTCCCGCCGAGGAAAGCACAAGAACCTCTCGCAATCAACCGGAGGTGGCCAAGAATAATCACCTTCTCTTGCCAACGCCTCCAACAATCTCCAAGCCAGCTAGGAGCGGTACTCTCCAAGAGTAACAAAAAATCCACCGGCTAAACCACCCACAAGTGCCACTAGATACCCTCAAGCTATGCAAATGCACTTTGGGATCACTCAATCTCACCTTTGATTTGCAATCAAGCAAGAGAGATGAGTGGAAGAAGCTTTAGCTCAAAGGATGCACAAGAGTGTTAGAAATGCCAAGCCACCTCCTCAAGGGCCGGCCAACACGTATTTATAACTCTCATCCTCGAAACTAGCCGTTGCCACTTTACTGGGCGTTTTTCAGGATGACCGGACGCGCTGCACCGCGTCCGATCGCCCTGCGCCGTCCACGTGTCCATCCAGTTTCAACTGCAGCCGCCAGATTTCAACGGTCGACTCAACGCCCCAACAGTCATTGCGCGACCGGATGCGGCGAACCCTGACCGGACGCGCTGGTCCCATAACGGACCGGACGCGTTGATCAAGCCAGAGCAGCGCTCCAACGAATCACCGACCGGACGCCACAGTGCCAGCGTCCGGTTGGAGTCCAGTAAGCTCCCCCAACGACCGGACGTGTCCGGTCGACCATGACCGGACGCGTCACCACGTCCGATCAAAAACCAGAGACATGCGCAGATGCTGAACACTGACCGGACGCGTCCGGTCAAACTAGACAGCATCCGGTCCAGCGTTCGGTCACCTCTGTGACCTCCGTTCGCCTCCGTTTCTAACGCCCTTTCACATAAGAGCTAGACTAAGTATGTGTGTCACTTTAGCACAAGTTTTAGCTCATGAAACACCACGTGACTTCACCACCTTTTCAACTTCCGGCGCAATAGAAAATAGGCATTTCATTTCCCCGAAAATGCTTGAATCCCGCGCTCGCACACTCGGCGGGAGGGAGAGAGGAACCCAAACCCCTCTCTACCGCTCAAACTCCACCGCCTTCACAAAAGTGCCAACACCAACAAGTGATCACCACCTTGTGCACGTGTGTTAGCATTTTTATAAACATTTCGAAGGTTTTTCGGTTAGCTTACTAGGCCCTATATGCAATGCACTTCATGAATTCACCTAGTGGCACCCGTGCGTCAAGTAACCGATAAGACTTCCCCTCTTAATAGTTCGGCTATCGACCCTAAACCACTCACACCCTCTATGGTGTCTTGAGTATAAAATAAAATGGCCCTATGGTTATACCTTTGCCTTGAGCCCATTTTGTTTCTCCAAATGATATGATCTATTTCATATCATCACATGACCGTCTCGATCCATCGACCTTGACTTCACTTGCCCTTTACCGTTGCATCGGTCCGTCGGCGCCAAGTCTTGCTCAAGCTTCACCATCGCATGGTCCTTCGCTTCGAAGCCTTGACTTGCCCTTCACCTTCACAACCGGTCCATCGAGCC
The DNA here is from genome assembly GCA_038087645.1 of Saccharum hybrid cultivar R570. NCBI lineage: Eukaryota > Viridiplantae > Streptophyta > Magnoliopsida > Poales > Poaceae > Saccharum > Saccharum hybrid cultivar. The sequence continues at coordinate 10,292,499 of JAQSUU010000529.1, forward strand.
AAGCTTCATCTTGGTCTTTACCATCTTGGTCATATGAGTCAATGTCATGTCTCATATTCAATGACCATCTTTATCTAAATCATCCACTTAAATATAAAGGTTAGTCCTAGGTTTCATCAATTAGCCAAAACTAAACTAGGGACTTTCACAGAGGAACGGGCCACCGCGACGGGCGTGGGCGGACGCTCTCGCTCGTATCGCTCTGAATCAAATCATTACATTGCGGGTGGTTCATCGGGATCGAATCGTTACGTTACGGGCTCTAAATCGGACGGTTCCTGGTGAAAGGTCTTGATGGCTAGAGGGGGGTGAATAGCCTAATAAAAAATTTCTACAAAGACAAGCTAAACAAGTTTATCAATAACAAATAGCGAGAAACGAGTTTTGCCTAGCCTATGGAGTGTTGCAAGCCACCTATCCAAAAGACAATTCTAATATATTTATCACTCAACTGCACAAGTCAAACCGCAAGAGGAAAACTAGAAGGCTACTCTACTCAAGCTACTAAGCACTAAAGAAAACAACTAAGTACTTGAAATGTAATACAAGAGTAGGGTAAGAAATATTTCACCGAGGGGCGATGAATTGAGCCAACCAACCAATAATTTAAAGTGATGATATTCAAGATAACCAATCCACCGAGACAAATCAATCACAATCAATGAAGTGAAGACACGATGATTTACCCGAGGTTCACGTGTTTGCCGGCACGCTAGTCCCCGTTGTGTCCCCCTACACTACGTGGTTCGGTGGCTAATCGGTATCACATACCGAGCCTCTCAAAAGGCACCACAAGAACCTACCAAATGGCGAGAAGTTCCGACACGAGCAATCCACTAGAGTTGGAATTCGGCGCTCTGCCGGGGAACCACAACAACCCCTCACAACAAGCTCACCGGAGCCGGCCACGAACAATCACCAACATGTGCCGGACCTCCACCGCTGCTCCAAGCCGTCTAGGTGGCGGCAACCACCAAGAGAAACAAGAATCCCGCAGCAAATCAATCACTAAGTGCCAACTAGATGCAATCTCACAATGCAAATGCGCTTGGATCACTCAATCTCACTTTGAATATGCAAAGAAGTAAGAGAGATGAGTGGGAGGGAAGTTGCTTAGCTCAAAGTACTCACAAGTATGTCAAAGAGTTCAAGAGTAAGAGCCTTGAGCCAGCCAACGAGTATTTATAGACGTATCCCTTCGAATAGAGCCGTTAGACACTTGATTCAGCTGCAGTCGTACTGACCGGACGCGCTGGTCGTGCAGACCGGACGCGCGAAGCTCGACCGGATGCGCTGGTCCCATAACGGACCAGACGCGATGGTCAAGCCGAGCAGCGCTCCAGCGAGTCAGCGACCGGACGCGCTGCTAGACGAACCGGACGCCATAGTACCAGCGTCCGGTTTGAGTCCAGTAAGCTCCACACAACGACCGGACGCGTCCGGTCGATCATGACCAAACGCGCCACCGCGTCCGATCAGAAAACCGAGACACGCGCAAACGCTGAGCACTGACCGGACGTGTCCGGTCAAATAGAGATCACGTCCGGTTCAGCGTCCGATCACCTCTGTGACCCCCGTTCACCTCCGTTTGATTCACCCTTTCACATATTAGCTAGACTAAGTATGTATGTCACTTTAGCACATGTTTTAGCTCGTGAAACGACATGTGACAACACCTCCAAAACTCGACATTGGCGTAAAGAAAAATAGGCGTTTCAATTCCTCAAAAACACCTGAATCCCGCCTCACAAGCTTGGCGGGAGGGAGAAAGGACCCCACACCCTGTCTACCGCTCAGACTCCAACACCATCGCAAATGTGCTAACACCACCAAGTGGTCACGTCATGTGTGAGTGTGTTAGTATTTTCACAATCATTTTTTGAGGCATTGTTAGTTCTATTCAAATGCATATGATTATTAAATGCACACCTAGAGGCACTTAGGAGTTCAATAGCCACGTCATTCCCCTCTTTATAGTACGGCTATCTATCCTATAATGTAACCACGCCCACTAGATGTCTTGGTTACTAAAACACAACCCTTAAGCATATACCTTTGCCTTGATCACGTAGGGTTGCGTCTAAATCCAAGTGTGGTCATCATGATCACCATGTCCATCTTGCCACCAACCTTGGAATGTACTAATCCTCATATGCTATATACAACTTAGGCATAGGATTAGTACTTAGGCATTGTCACTAATTACTAACACCAAACATAGAGCTTTCACCTGGTAGGTGCGTCAGGATTGAATCGAATGGCGCCGAGGTGCGTCCAGATGCACGCTCGCGCCGAGCGTTCGGACGCTAGGTGCGTCTTTTTTTATGAAAGAAAAAAACTCGCAGCTCTATTACGTCTTAGGTGAATCGTGAAGGTCAACGAACCGCCAGAGAAATTACAAACTTTGGGAGGGGATCAACGCCAAACATGGGATTGATCCAGATCCCATAACAAACCACAATGAGCTAACTCATGTACATAGACATTACAAGAACGTGGAACATAATTTACATTAAAAGAAATGAACGGGGTGTCTAGAAGAAATTTAGCTTATCTAAATAGAGTACCTCCAGTGGAAAGATCATAATCAGCAAATTTGAGGGCCTTTACCAAAACCATAGAATCCGATTCAAGCTGAATTTGCATCATTCCTTAATTTGCTTCCACGATGATAGCTATCAAGCAGGCATACACTTCTGCACATAGAGCATCATGAACATTATCCAAGTTTTATGTGCCTGCCAGAATCACGGATCCTTCATGATCCCTCACAACAAAGCCCCAGGCTCCACTCTTTCTATTCTGGATAAAAGAACCATCAAAGTTAATTTTCACATAATCAAAGTTTGGCGGACACCAGCATACCTTTTCTATCAATGATTTTACATCTTTGTGTCGAAGTGTGGCGTCCCAAGTTTTTTTTAATAGGAACTTTCATTCCATTACTCAACCATGTCGGCTAAATCGCCTGACACCAGAAATATAATACAATCAGGCACTCCAGCCATGACTAAAGGCGCCAATACCTGGCTCTTGCACCCTATAGATGCAAGTTCATGTGCTACTTTATTACATTCACGAGGAGCAAATCTGACAAGGACGGATGCAAAGCTTTCACTTGGCAAAACCTTGAGCTCATGGACTAAACCGCCCACCACAGCAAGCCTGAAATCTTTTCCCTGTATCGCCCTGTGTGTCGGTCTCTAGGATGACATTGTCGATGCCAAGGGCAGCCGCCGCCTTCACCCCTTCCATGCACGCAATGAGTTTAGCATGCATCGGATTGATCGCAAGAGGCACTCTCCCGGCACCTGATTGAATTACATTTCCGCTCTCATCCCGGATTACATAGCCCCATCCACCATCCTTGTCATCCGCGTCCCAAGTTGACACGCTCTGTCCTATCCCTATGGCCCATGCAGGTGAGAAAAACTTCGCCAATCTGCCCCTTGCACTGGGCAATTCAGCTAAAGGGCCCGTATGAAAGTAAAATGAATAAGGCCTAACAAGGCCTCGAGCTCAAATGCACTGTCGAGCCATAAATTGATTTTTGCGTTTGTTCAACTTTGTTAAACACCCCCAACCCCATGAAGGAGAGGCTAACCAGTCGACACTCAGCACTGTGTCGACCAGTCGACACTCAACACTGTGTCGACCAGCCATCCCGTACACGTCTTCCTAGTTTCTTTCCCCCGCCGGCCCAATTTATTCTCAGCCCAAAATACACTGCTACAGGTTGACCTATCACCAATGTCTCTATCACCACTGGTATCATTAAAACCGTTAATAATAATTATCACCAACGGTTCGTACTACGAATCATTGGTGATAAGAGAATTACCGTCAGTTCATAAGAACGTCCAGGTAGATAAATATCACTGTTGCTTCGTCTTACCAACCGGCGGTGATAGTCCATCATCACAGCTGGTTTACACCACCAACCAGCGGTGATAATGTGCTCCTCATCCCTGCCGCCTCACCATATGAACCTACGGTGAAGACGTTTTCACCGCCAACTTGTTGTATGATACGGCGGTGATAACCATTATGCATCCTAATAAAATTCATAACTTTTTCAAATAAAGTCGGATGAAAACAAACTTTATACCAACGAGATCGACAACTTTGTAGTTGATGACTTTTTCATTTGAAACCATTTATAGTCCCAAAATTCTGTTTGAAATGCTCAAATTTTGAAATTCAATTTTTTTAAATTGTACAAACAACCTTAGATGTAAAAACTACCAAAACCAAAGTTGTAGACCTCGACGAGATCTACAACTTTGTAGTTGACAACTATTTCATTATAAATCATTTGGAAAAAGTCCAAATTACTCCCCTCAAGTTTGGTATATGTCCAGATTACCTCCTAAACTTACATTTGGTTCAATTTACTCCCTTCAACTATTTTAGTTGGTCTAGTTTACCCCTTAACATGGTTTGTTATTTTTATTTTCCACGTATTAGTTAAGTCTTAATATCAACTTTTGTGATATGATAAAGAACATCATAAGTTATGTTAGAAAAATATATCTTAACTTTTTGTCACTATTTTGATAGCTTAAGAAATTTAATAATAAATTAACACTGGAGGTACAATATCGTATAAAATATAATAATGAAAAATTCATAGTGCATTTTTCTAATACAAAATACAATGTCCTCTATCACTTCACAAAATTTGAAACTAAAATATAATTTGTACATAGAGAAACAAAAAAATCTCTTTAAAGTATTAGTTGGACCAACTTAAATAGTTGAAGAGTAAATTGAACCAAATATTAGTTTGGGGGGTTATTTTGACATAGGCCAAACTTGTAGGGAGTAATATGGACTTTTTCCAATCATTTATAGTCTCAAATTTAAATATGAAGTTTTATAATTTTAAAAAAAAGCAAATTTTTCAAATAATTTTGGATAGAAAATCGATCAAAACCAAAGCTACAGATCTCGATAAGAACAACAGCTTTGTAGTTAATGAGTTTTTCATTTGAAATCATTTAAGGTACCAAAAGTTTGGCTGAAGTTTTGACGTGTTGAAATTTAAATTTGTCAAACGACCTCGGATGACGAAGCAACCAAAATCAAAGTTGTAGATCTCGATTAGAACAATAAATTTATAGTTTATGACTTTTCATCTGAAGCAATTTAGAGTCCTAAATATTCATTTTAAATATCGAAAAGTGAATACTAGAGGAATTAATATGCTATATAGACACATGTGACTTAGGGATGGAGTAATTAGAAGAGAGTGGTTAGAGGAACTCTGCATGAGAACAAAGATCTCAGATTCGAATCACAGCACCGCTACCGCATGGATTTCACCATGGAGCTGGAGCTAGAGCAGTTTTCCGGTACTATGAAGGTTGGGAAGGGGGCTTCCTAGATTTTTGGCTTGTTTTTGGGATTTTTAAAAATTCAAATCACCGTCGGCCAGAAATACGAACCAACTGTGATAAGCTATTACCACCGCCGGTTACAAAATCGACGGTGATGAGAATGTCATCACCAACGACCACTCACATTTGTGATGGGCTTTACGAAACGCCTGTGATAGGTCTGAATGTAACGGTGACAGTAATTGGTTTCTCCACGGTCCTTTTCTCTACCCCGAGGCTGGGCACGATGGAACACGTGCTCCCGCACGAAGGGCAGCGAGTATTTTCTTTTCTATTTTTCCTTTGTTTTATTTTTCTTATTCTTTTATTTTTGTTTTCCTTATTCTTTACTTTTGTTTCTTTTTTCTTATTATTTTTCCTTTTGTTTCTTTACTTGCTTCTTTTTTTACTTCTTTTCATATTTCAATTTTTTTTTAATTTTTTTTTATTTGTCACTATAATTAATTTTGTTTATTTATTCTATTTTTATTTTCATATTTACTTTTTTATTTCCTTTTTCTTTTCCTTTATGTTTTTCTGTAGTTTTTCTTATTATTATTTTGTTTTCGTTTCCCTTTTTCTTTTAGTCTCATTAATTTTTTTAATATTTTTGTTTTTCATTTTTTTTATTTTTTGCTTTTGATTTTTCAATAATATGATGTTCACATGGTGTAAATGAAATGTTTTAGTGTATTGGATATTCATGTAGTAATAAATTGTTCTATGATTTATCTTTAATTATTCACATGGTACCATGAGACATTCTATAGTATATTTTAGATTGTTTAAGTATTATCCATTTAATGTTTGTTTTTACTTTTATTTATTACTTGGCTTTCTTCTATTGATTCTTATGGTATATTTTAGGTTGCTTAAATAGTATCCATGTGATGCTCTATTATATACGTTTTTATTTTCACGGATATTATAATACCATGTGATACCTGTGATATATTCTGTAATATATTTTAGGATGTTCAAATTGTATCCATGTAATGTTCTTTCTATTATTCTCCTAGTTTTTTTATTTTTCTTCTTCAATATTTTTACTCTAATTAAGTATTTTATTTTTAATTTTAAATATCCTATATTTCATAAGATCTATGTGATGTTCATGTAGCATACATGTGATGTTTTACGATGTATTTTGAGATGTTTACGTAGTATGCACGCGATGTTTTATGATGTATTTTGTGATATTCACGTTATATACATGTAATGTTCAAGGATACATTATGTGATATTCTATGTTGTATTTGGTGATGTTCAAATAGCATGCATGTGATATTCCATAATTATCTTTGATTATTCACGTAGTACTCTTGAGAGGTTCTATTAGTGTCCACATAATGTTCTATGTATTTTATTATGTTCTTTTTACATGTTGTTTCATACTTTTCTTCCGACTATTTACATTTATTATTATTATTATTATTATTATTATTATTATTATTATTATTATTATTATTATTATTATTATTATTATTATTATTATTATTATTATTATTATTATTATTATCATCATCATCATCATCTTTCAATTTTATTTCATACTTTATTTTTAACTGTTACATGTTTTTTCTCTGTCTTCTCCTTTTTCTTTTTCCTACCACGTAGTTTTTGCTCTTTTAATTCCAATATTTTTATGGGATACATATGATGTTCGTGTAGTATAAATATAATGTTCTACGATATATTTTCTAATGTTCTCATAGTATAAATGAGATGCTCTATGATTATCTTTGAGTATTTATGTAATACTCGTGATATGTTTTAGGTATATTTAGTATTATTATTTTATTAGTATTCATGTGATATTCTATGTGTTTTTTATTATTTTTTTATTATTTTAGTAGTATTTATGTGATGTACTATGTGATTTTTGTAATAGTCCTTTTTATATGTTATTTGTATTATATTTTTTACTTCCAACTATTTACATTTGATTATTGTTTTCTTTTTTTGGTTTCATTCTTTCTTTTGTATTTTCATTTTATTTTAACTATTACATGGTTTTTTTGTTTGTTTTCTCTATTACGTATCTTTTTTCATATTTGATGAGATGTCCCATGGTATATTTTTTGTTTAAAATATTATTCTTACGAGGTGCACTATTCTATCATATTTAAATGAGTTAGTAATTTAATAATAAAAATAATTTATATGCAACATAAAACATCTAGTGGTGTAGTGGTAGGAGAATAACATTCTTTAGCCATATAGGTCTTGTGTTCAAATTCAAATATCCTCCGCTCATGGATTTTTTGCTCATATAGTTTCTATTTTATTTTTCCATAAACTATCTCTACCACGTATAATGCACCGATGTAAACTTCTCTAGAGCCACACAAAAAAAATGTCCACCATAATCATGAACTTTCGTAAGTGTACAAAAACATGCACCCAACAAAAACTAACCTTTTAAATTAAAAAAATAAATGAAAGGACGAGATTCAATCTGCGCACTCCTTTCTCTTGCTTACTCGCATCCAACGGACCAAATTGCTTGATCAAACCTCCTCACTCACCCCTCCTCTCGTCCCGCACCCACCGCACGGCACGCCGCCAGCCCACGCGCGACTTCTCCTTCCCCCAGGCGTGACTCCGACGACTCCTCTCCCCTGCGGCCCCACGCGCAACTCCTCTCCCTCCCTCTCCCCCACGCGCGACTCCTCTCCCCAATGCGCGACCTACGCCACGGGAAGCTGGCCGGCTGCACGGGGGCGCCAGCCCAGGGTGTGGGACCACGGCGAGCGGAGGTCGTCACCGCCGCGTGCTCAGGGCCGCCGGCTGGGGCTGGCAGCGAGGAGAGGCCGGGCTGGCCACGAGCGGGGGCTGCGCGGGCCATGGCGCGGAGGCCACCGGCCGCTGATGCCGGGGTCGTCGGCCGCCGATGATGGGGTCACCGGCCGTGGATGCTAGGGTCGTCGGCTGCAGGGACTCGGAAGCCGCGCGTGGCCACGACGCGGAGTCGCCAACCGCCTTGCCACCGGCGCAGAGGCCGCGCGGGGCTGCCGGAGCCGGGTTGCCGGCGAGGAAGGAGGAGGACGCGGCGTTGGCGCTCAGGAAGATGGAGATGGGCTGGCCGACGGACGTCCGCCACGTCGCCCACGTCACATTGGACCGCTTCCATGGTTTTCTAGGCCTCCCCGTCGAGTTCGAGGATGAGATGCCCTGCCGCGTGCCCAGCACCAGGTGAGAGCAACCACTGCGACCACCTCCTTTTCACCTTCCTGCATCACCGTATACGATTCAAAATCGAAACTTCCGTGGAAAATTTCGGTTCTGGGGCAGGAATCATAAGCCCTGTTTAGTTCAAAAAACTTTTCGGAAACTATCGCATCGAATATGCCGGCACATGGAGCATTAAATGTAGACAAAAAAAAATAATTGCACAGTTTGATTGGAAATCGCGAGCCGAACGTTTTGAGCCTAATTAGGCTGTGATTTGACACTAAAGTACAACAGTAACAAATGTGCTAATGACGGATTAATTAGTCTTAATAAATTCGTCTCGTAGTTTCCAGGCGAACTGTGCAATTAGTTTTTTTATTAGTATCCGAAAACTCCTTCTGAAATTTGCAAACATTTTTTCGACGCAATGAAATAATCGACAAGATTCCAGGCTTCTGCATGAGCCTGCGGTTTCTTATCCATCCTATGCTTAGGATATAAATACACTATCATGAACAAAAATGAGCCAGTGTTGAAATTGTCTGTCTACCTGTACTATGTGTGATATCGAGTATTCTATATAATTGCCTCATTCAATTAAAATGGAACATCTTGTGTTATTGATTCCTCCATTTGGTTGTTTGGCATGATATTCTTTTTACACTCAGCAGTCAGCAAGCAATGGATTGTTGCCTGCTCTGTGAAACGATGCAATATGCCTCTTTGTAATGGAGCTATTAGGTAGCCATGTTTACACAGCTTTGTTTTTTCCCCATATGTGCTTTCTACAATTAGATTCCTTTTATAAAGTGCTCTTATCAGTAGTTCTAGCATGGAATATGATTTGTGTTACCATAATAGAGATAGAGAAACCAAGGTTCAGTCTTGAGGTCCAAGCGGGCGTCATCCCCAGCAAAGTCCCCCAAATTGATGTCTGATGGGTCTACATCGCCGGCTAAGTCCAAGGGTCCAGCTGCGGTTGCTCAATTGGATGCGTCGAAGGGGAAATCATGCCCCGGCTGCGCTTCCCGATTCAGGCGAGTTCTATCTGCGTGTTCACATCCCAAATTGTATGTACTGTCAATTGTTTGTTTTTTCTATGCAAAATATCTTATCAGTAACCTTTCCTGTACCAATGAACGAATCCGCTCATCATTCTCCTTCAATATCTGTTTGTTTAATCTTTTGCAGCTAGCGGCTCTGCTACTAGACTGCTCGGCGCTGTCACCTTTATTTATTGCTTCGCCATCTTCCTCCAGTAGCCTCTATTGTTAGCGCTCTATTTGGTTCAATTGATCGCTCTGCTTGGTGCCTCTACTACCTGTACCTGGTGAGTTCAGCTTTCTTCTTTTTCTTCCCATACATGCTACGAAGTTGCTCTTGATTACTTTGCTTAGCTGCAAAATCAAAGTTTTTTTCTTCATCGTCAGACCATGCTTTAACCCCTTCATGAGCTCATACTCAGCTATAGTGCCATGACTACAATTGTTTGTTAGGGAGCTCATTATTTGTTAGGGAGCTCACCCCACACTCCGGTCTGCCAATTGATTCCATGGCTATCAAGTGCCGATTTTAAGCGGTCTCACAGTTCAGTTCTCGAATTTCAAATCCCACATTTGTTTTTTGGTCTCTACAGCATATGCAGATGGACTACTCACTTGTATATCAATTTCCAGTTTTAATGGCTACTTGATTTCAGCTTTATATTGATTATACTGTCAATGTTCATAGACGGATGACATATTGCAGTTGTCAAAACATATCAACGAGACAATGATAGAAGTATATGTTTTAGTTTTGATGTGGTAATTTTTTTTCCTATTTTGCTGCATGCTGCCCTCTTTCTTGATGTTTTTATCAAGGACAGAGCTTACATGATTAATGAAAAGCTTCAGAAAGCTGAAGAGCTTGGTATGGAAAGCTTCCCCTGTCCAATTGGATTGCTATTGGACGATTTTAAATCCAATCTGGTTTGCTATTGGATTGAACTCTAATTACCCAAAGATGTTTCAGATTACATTTTGGAATCGACTGTAGTGCTAGATAGAGGCCAGAAACTGTTTTAAAGTACAAAAACTAATTTGATTTTTGTTAAGTCACCAGATTATGCTTTCCATATTTTTTGCAGCAGGTCTTCCACCAGATGTCCAGATCATGTTCTAAATTTCAGTCCTGAACCTGACCGGTTATATTGTTTGCAATTCTTCAGGTGGCATGCTGTATTGACATATTGCCTTTTTTTTACTTCATCTTTAATTTCAATTACTAATATTTGATCTCTTAAAATTTCAGCCTCCGGCAGTAAGGAAGTGAAAAGAGAAAAGGAGTAGATGAGTTGGTAGAATCGCTGAAAGTTGCACTAGAAAAAAGAACCACAAAAAGGATACATTGATTTTTTTAGGAGTAATACAAGTTGTCTAGGAAATGAACCAATACTTGATATATTGTGTAATTGCAGCAAACAAGTGCGTTGACACTTCTCTTTTCAGTTGTTTTTGTTGTATTTTGAGCTTGAGGACAATGGTAGATTTACCCTTCCTTTAAAGGAGTGCATGTGTAGCCAGCTTATCTCTTTTGTTAGTCCAAATGAAAAAAAGAAAACAAAGTTGTATTGGTTATTAACCTGCTATTCTTCCAAGCATATGATGCTAAACATGTGAAAAAATCTTTTCTTACCAAGTTTAGATCTTGTTGATTGGCAAACAAATATCAGGTTGATTGGCAAACAAATATTTTCTTACAAATATTTTATTTGATTTGTCCGTAGCGTTATCATGGGCACTATACAGTATATATAGGAGGAGCAATGTTTGGAAGGACGAGCAACGTCCGTAAACGAGACACAACAACCAACTACCGTAAGCTGAGAGTGGGAGCCATATATAGGAGTGCGCTGAGAACAAAATCCATTTGACATAATAGTACACGCACAAAAGGCACATGTGAAGAATCTGTTTGTTTGGTAATTTATATATACATTGCATGTGAGATAATATCTGGATGTGGATAAGCTCAAAAACCAGCAACCCCAACCGTTTTGTAGGGCTAAATTTCACTACTAATCAGATAGCTAAGGTTTTAGTCCAGACTCGACAACAGGAATGGCAACATAGCTTAAAAATTCAGCAGAATGTAGGAAGAAGATGTTTTGTTGCATAAGTCAAGCAACAACAACAGCTATGAAAATGATAATGCCTAAGCAGTCTAAATATTGCTAGCTCAACAGAAATCAAATGGTGGCCTCTGTTACCAACGGAAAATTATTCGCTCATTAAGGATTTTTATTCTATATTAGCAACATTGAATGTGACTGGCATGGCATGCAGTTAGTTTATACTCTCGGTAACATTTTTTGATTCTGCTAACATTTGCTTCATCTTGCTATTTTCTATGTCGAGGCACCAAACATACATAAAACAGGCTATGGGCCCGATATTGCAGATCCTAAGACAGTATGATTTCTATTTTCTTTTACCTACTCTTTTCCTTGTTGCACATATCTGCATTTTTCTTAGCAACCTGGCAACAAAGCTACCTGCAGCGAAGAACAGTATGCAGCATGTTATGAACTACAAAAGAGGTGGTCGATAATATGTCTCATTTGGCAACTATATATATGGTCCATAAGGCAATATAAATGTATTGGCAAAATTTAATAAAGTCTTACAACGCTGATAAATGCGAAGAGCACAGAGAAGCCTACATCAACAAATGAAATTTCACTCACACTCCATGGTATCTCGAAACCTTTTTTTTTTGACCGGCAGCAAGTGTCGTCATAAATGAAAATTACAGGACATTGAGCCATTCTAAGGAAATATGGTGCAAAAAGTTCAGTCAAAGATAAATAAGACGAAAAGGGGAAATTCACACAGAAACTATGGACCTGTGGCTTAAATGATTCTATGTTTTTTCTGCTAAAGCAACTTGTGGTTTAATTGATTTAATGTTTTCTTGTTAAACCAACAGGAGTGTACATCTTGCTTTTGGATGGCTATTACTTGCACCTGCCAGTGTAGCCTCTGTTTTGATGGAAAATAACATGGCGCTTAGTAATGAAAACAAGAGGTCGCTAAATCAAAGGTTTTAAGAAAACAGTATAGAGACATCATCCCGATAGATGAACATTCCAAGGAGCGCTACTAAGGAGGTGAAGGATGTACATATTTTTGTGGTTAGTTAAACTAACCTTTTTTTTCCGAGAGACTAAGGTTGAAGAAATCGTTAATGAACTAAATAGCAACCTGTAGGTTGAACTTGTAGGAAAGGTCAGATAAGTTTACTGTTGAATAACAAAGGACATTTCATCTAATAAAAATATTATTGAAACAGGCATTCACATGAATATAAAAAGGCCAATTGAAGTGAAGAGATCACAACGCCTTGACCCTTCTTTTTTAGTTTGGTAAGCCCAGATTTAGCTTATATGGTGTGAATTGCATTAGGAACTGGAATTCATAAACATTTCTGACAAATATAATGAAGCTAAGTGTTTAGGCAGATTTTTCCATTGAAGCCACATATCTGATGCACTAAAACTGCTAAAATAATAAGCTGAAACAGATAATGTTAAAAAACCAAATGAACACATGTGCATCGGTCCAAGCTTTTACCATTTTTGGCTACACAAATAACATAATATAATGAGGTGTTACATATGCTGTAGACTGAGTCCATTTAAAATCATAAGCATGTGAAGAGCTCGCTTTAAAAAAACTTAATGTAAATAGGTCACTGGCCACATCTTGAAACACATGGCTTACCTAGCAAACGAGAGATTGAACTGGACCGTCGTGTGGGCATAGTGTAGCTGCAGGTCAGGAAGAAGGCTTTTAATTTCTTGCCAAGCACACACATTGAAGAATGACAGGGTAAACAAATACCAACAATCAGATATTACAACAATGCAAGGCCAGGAAAGTATGTGAAGCTTAAATTTTAAAAGGACAGAGATATGGTACAGGAAGCATACTGAAAAAAATGAAAGGTGAGCAATACACATTGGATCAAGAACCGTAATCCTAAAGTGAAAATCTATCAGGTACTTTATATTTAAAATGTGAATGGAAATTTATAGCAGCACAAAAGGAACTAATAGCATGTGGTAACAACACATAGCGTCAATGTATAGCTGGGGCCTTATTGTCGAAATCGGCGCGAAATCTATAAACCGAAAATGAATATAGATAAACCTTATGAGTCTTAATGGGCAACAGGAACATTTAGAGGGAACTCACCAGTAGATAGAACAATGCAAACTGTGGTGCGAGTGGGCCACGTAGAACGGCCCGAGGAACAGCGGCGTGTTTGAAGTCGGACCATCGACAATGGCGAAGCAAGCGTAGAGAACCCACTGAAGCACCTGTCGCCCGGAGAAGAACGGAGAAGGCACGGCGAGGGCCAACAGGTCCGCCGCCCTTGGAGGACCAGCGGGAGACCTCCCACCGTACATAACCGAAGCGAAGGCTCCAAGCACAGGGTGCACTGATGCGACGGACCTAGGGTTTTAGTAACCCGAGGAACAATGAGGAGGGAGGAAAGGAAAGCTCCATGGTGGAAGCAATGGGGGTCAACGACGTCCGGATACGCCGAAGGAGAGACATCACCGGAGGATGCGCAGGGCATAGCAGACCCGGGCGGCGGCGGCGCAATGCGGAGGTGGAGCGCGACGATGGGAAGCGGGAGCGAGAGACGGCAGACGCGAGTTGGAAAGAAAGGGAAAGAATTTGGAGATGGGAAGCGGAAGCCCTTAATATATTATTAGGCGTTGCTGATTCGGAAGAGAAGCCGATGAGAGCGATTTTGGCGATAGAAAACTGCATGAGCCACTCCACGCGAAATCCGCTTGAGGAAACGATACCCACACGATGGGAGATCCGACGGCCACGGAAATTTCAAGTGACGTGGACCTGCTCCACCACCTGGAATCAACCGAGTTATTTAGGGGAGAACTATGTACCCAAGTTAAAAGTTGAAGGAGCTGCCTCACTGGCCCCACCTGGCAGGCATGGTGGTGGGCATCCGTCGCGCCCTGCCCGTTGCGAAAGCTGAATACCCTCTTCGTCTTCCCCCAACTCCCTGAATACCACCTCGCTCGCCCGCGCTCCCTGCCATCTAAAAGCCTTCCACTTCTTGGCCGCAAGAAACCCCCATCCTCCGCCACTGCGGGCAAGAAATCGCAATCTTCTCAGTCAAAAACTCAGGTTCTTGAACCGGGCGGCATTGCGCGCAAGAAATCGCAATCTTTCCCAAGAGCTCGGGTTCTTGAACAGGGTGGCCAAGAAACGCAATGAACATGACCGGCGACAAAGCCGGGAGGAGAAGCAGGGCGCCATGTGGGCTGCCTGAAGATGACTCAGTGGTGTCACAGCCGCCGCTCAAGCACCTTTGTCTGGGAGGGCGGCTTTCTTCCGGAGCGGGCGTGGTCGTGTGGTGCGTCATCGACCGCCTACGGCTTCTCTGGAAGTACCTACACGGCTTGGCGCGGCGACGCAGCATCTCCACCTCCGTCATCCCCGTCGCCGACCAGCTGGCCGTAAAGGAGGAGGGCACGCCCGGAGGCCTCCATCTCCACCGTGGTCGACGTCACCATAAGTTTAAGCCGGAACCTCTCCGCCGACCAGTACCCGGACCATCGGTGATTACAGTGGAGGAGCCCTCTCGTCCTCCCACGCCGCCACTGGTATGCAAATTCACCAATCCGATCCAAAGTGACAGTTAGTTTGTTGCAACATGTTTCATTTCTTTTTTTTTTTTTGGAGCAAGATTGGCAGTGGCTCTGCCTTTTCATTTAGTAGAAAGCAAATAACAAACTGTACAACAAAGATAGAGGAAGTCTGAACCGGAAAGTCAAATCAAAAGTAAAGAAACAAAAACATACTCGGGTTCATCTCTTGCCATATGAAGCGACTGAATGTCATCTTGAATTGATGCCAGCAGGTGCTGCACGTCCGCAGTCTCGTTGTCAAATACTCGTCTGCGTCGCTCCTTCCATAAATCCCAAGCTTTGTATACTATGATTTGTGCACGTTTTTGAGCTGCAGCTGTTGTGTGTCCCTGCGCCGTGTTCAAGTGTGTCCACCAGTCCTTGATCCTTGATGTATGTTGGTTTTGCTTCAATCCTTGATCTCCTGACCAGATCTCTACCTGCTGCCACACCCGCCTAGAATAGGTGCAGTTTGCCGCCAAATGCACATGGGATTCCGACCTGCTGTAGCAAAGTTTACAGATTGGGTCAGCTTGACCTCCCCGCTTGTTAATAGTGTCTGTTGTAGGTAATTTTCTCTGTAGCAGTAGCCAGACAAAGAAACGGCACTTGAACTCTACTTTTGTTTTCCATATCTGGTTCCAGTTATGATCTGAGCATGCACCAATGAACTGCGTGTTGTAAGCAGACCTTGCTGAGTATTAGCCTGACGCTTCAAACCTCCAAGTAATCTGATCTTCCTGATTTTGCAGTTGGATTCCTTGTATTTGTGTCCATAGGTCGACAAACTGATGTAGTTCTTGATCCGTCTCTAAAGGTGCAGGCCACGCATCCAGCGCCCTCCCTGCATGGCTTGTGCAACATACTGATTTTTGTGCCAAGCTAGCCTAAAGCAATCAGTAGCAATGCCTTTTGGTGCTCGCCCGTTCAGCCAATTGTCCTTCCAAATTTTTTTGCCTTTTTCCCATTCCCTAGTGTTATGTTTGTACATCGCCTGAACAATTCTTCTTCTATGTTGTTCATTTTGATGTGAACACGTTTCATTTCCATACCATGATACAAATCGATGACATTGACGTCCTCTTTCGTTCTAGGTGGTTAATGGACACCGTATCACGAAAGAAGAAGAAGCACAATACAGAGAATACTTCAGACTGAGCACACTTACTCCTGATAGTTCAGTTCTATGTCACATGTGTTTTTTTACATGCAGCGCCATGAAAACAGTATGGTTCTTAAGAGTAAGGTAACACTTCTAATTATCAGATGTACTCATATTTAATGATGACGTATGTCTAATTTCAAATTGTGGCAGATTCTTTGGCATTGTAGTGAGAAGCACAAAATAATGGGTATTGAGTGCAAAGCTGATAGTTGCAAAGTTCGAGTTCCCACGACGCGTGACCTTCACCTACATAGGCACTTCTGTCACACTCGTCTTCCCTAGAGGTGATTTCAGTGGATAGCTCCATCTGAAAGTTAGATATCTTGATCAAATACCATTAATGTTTTCTGCTGTCCTAAGCATTTAAGATATTATGTTGTCGCCTATATGGGTCAAACTATTGCTTGTCTGTACTATCAGTTTTGACACAGCCAGTTGTTCACTCCGTTTCTTTGTTCTGCAGATTCTCATCAGTATGGTTAATTCTTGTCTGAACTGAGCAAATGTTGACTGTTGACCAGGTATGTTTTATGGTCAATTAATCGCTCTTCTAAAAGTTTTTCTTTAGCATGAATGATAAACTTACGTTTGAGGTCTATTTCTTCGCTTATTGGAGTTATTATCAATTCATGCTTGCCAAGGTCTTGGGAATGATATTGTCTTGGATATATGTGCCTCGATCTCCTGTTTGACATGAGCATGGTTTCCGAAGCAGTAGTTTCAACCTTATTCATATGTTTTTGGAACTGAAATGGGGTTATGGTTCAGTCCCAGTAAATAAGTTTCGATGATAATTGGTTGAGAGAAAATCTTGCATGTGCTGTGTATAAACTGAACAACACCTTGAATAAAAGCAGTAGTTGCATGCTGTCATTAGTGCGAAGTTATCTGATCTCTAGGTATTTGTACCTTTGTAGCAGCCATTTCATTGCAGTCATCACAACTTTATATAACTAGTCTATCCGGCGGAGGATTCTGCTGTGAGAACCTGGGCACTGTTAGCAGACAGTTAATTCCGATCAAACAAGTCATATTCATATTATAAACAAAGAGACATGAATTTGACAAAATGTTGAATGCTTGCTGCTCACTTTTATGATGGTGCTCTGCGGATAATTTTGAGACAGTGAAACGGAATAATCCATGTGAACAGTTGCATCTCACTGCTGGGATGATAATGTTTTGTGGAAACTAGGAATGTCGATATGAAGTTGGCACACAATGCTGAGGACTAAAACTTTTATTTCAAACAATGCATTTGAAAAATTAATGTGCACCAGAGTGGTGTTAAGTTACATTAAAAAGCACTTAATCTGGTACTTTCGGCAAATTTCGTTTGCTTGATAGCCGTATGTTTTGTTATATCCAAACTTATGTGTGCACTATTTGATTGGCTACTCAATTTTATTAACACCTGTATTGTATATTGAGAGCTTGAAAAAGGAGGGTACTGACTAGAGGCTTATAAGATGGAAAAAAACGTGCCTAGGAATTTTTATCATCCATAATACACATGGACGGATGATGGGGTCTCGGCAATTTATTTAAGTTTAACCTGAGCCAGGGAACTAATAAATCTAGTAACAGTCAGATATCTGGCTCAAATATCGTTTAAATTTTCTGCTGAGGTTTTAAGAAATAATATTCTCACTTATATGTGTCAAACAACTATCATTTGTCAGCTACATGGAACTGAATATATTCGCACTCTGTTTCTCTGTTCTGCAGATCTTCTTCAATATGGTGTAGTTGCTGTCTGGACCGAATAAGTGCTGTCCAAATAGTAAGTTTTTTATGTTCAATTATGGTTGTTTCAAAATTTCTCCTTTGTAATGAATGAGGAGCTTATGTTTGAGGTCTACTCTTTTGCTTCTTGGAGGTATCATTCAATTCATGCTTAGCAGGGCCTTTTGAGAATGATGTTAAATCGCATATGTGTCTTACTTTCCTGAATAACGACTCTGTAGTTCAGCAACCGTTCGGCATGAGCAAGGTTGCCCAAATAGTAGTTTCATCCTTATTCCTACATTGTTGGAACGGACTGGGGTTATGGTTCAGTTCCTGTAAATAAGTATTGATGTTACTTAATTTCAGAAAAAAAAACCTAGATGTGTCGTATATAAACTGAAGAGCGTCGAGAATAAAAGTAGCAGTGGCATGTTGGCATTACACACCTTTATCTAACTGGCTACTCAATCCAGCAGAAGCTTCTGCTGTGAGAACCTGAAGCACTGTTAGTACACGGTTGTTGCCACCAATAAGAAAGTCATATTCATATTATAATATAGAAACCTTGAGTGTTGACAGAATGTTGAATGCTCATTGGCAAAGGCTACGTTTCTAATCAGGTTGTGGGGATAATTTTGACAATGTGAATGACATACTCATGTGAGCAGTTCCATCTCAGTGCTTGGATAATGTTTTGTGAAAACTAGGAGTGCTCAGTGCTCTCATATGTCTAAGTTGACACATAATGTTGAGCGCTCTCATACATTTGCATTTGAAAAGTTAGCTTTAGTTTTTTTGCTTTGCTGTGCACTAGAATGATAAACATTTGCAAATCTTGTAAGTACTTAATTTCATACTACCTGACAGATTCCATCTGTTTGATAGCTCTTTGTTTTATTTCCTCGAAACTTATACGTGCACTGTTTGATTTGCTACTCAGCTCCTGAAGATTGGAGGAGGGTAATGACTAATGACTGAAGAGGTTTATAAAGATGCAAAGCACTGTTCTTACTAGCTGATGTATGACCGAGGAGGATGGTGGAGGCTCCCAGTTTTTGTAGTTTAAACCTTTAGGTGAATCGCTAGTGATCCCTAGAGCTTCAGCCTCGCGCGGGATTACTGAAGCATTTAAACTGTATCCTGATAGTGATGCTTCTGGAGCTAACATGTGTTTTCCTGAGCTACATGAGGATGTTCATTCTTTCTATCTGTTGGTCGCATGCTGAATTTGTAAACGTCTAGGGGTCTAGCTCTCTGTCTCTTTGCACATCTCTGTTACTATCTGTACATAGTATTTCATAATGTCTGCACATGGTATTATATGGTTGTCAGAATGCAATTTTATTGTAACTTTCAAGATCGAAATTGTGGTCTAAGTGTAGACTCATCTGTCAGTTTCTTAGGTAAATATATACTAATGGATGATAAGGTTAATTCTTTATAGGAGAGATGACAAAAAGTTCCACGCTGAATTTTGTATTACAATTGAGATTAGCATTTCCACTTGGAACTTCTTGGCAGTTCATCATTTCAAGCTAGCTAAAGTACCGCCGCATAAGAAATAACGAACGAATTCATGAATGCTGAACAATTTCTTGACTGACACGAGTTCAAATGCTAGCTAGCTTTTCCGAGCTAAAATGATCAGGTTTACTTCTGAATGAGCTCAAACGCTAGCTTTTCAGAGCTAAAATGATCAGGTTTGGTTCTTTTCTTTTGCTAAAGTATTGGATCTCCTTAATCTATATATAGTATGTACATCTGGCTTCCAAAAAGTTTTCTGCGTCCCTGTAACTTACCTTGAATCATGTGCAATCAAATTTATATAAATGTGTAGTATGCAGTCAAATAGTTGTGGATGCAAGAATTGTGTATGTATAAAAAAATGATGCATTGTGTTCTTCAGACCCAAATGTATCCGGCGCGATAGATGCTAACTAGCACAAACTTGTGGGGACAACCTGAAAATCATTGGCAAAGTTGATCTGGAAAAGGATGATGATTCAATGTCGCAATCCGGCACATTTCCAGTTTCCTGCAATAATCCGGATCTAACATGCTAGGGGCTGCACATTTTGTTTAAGGGGTTGCACCTCAAAGTATGGTATTCCTCTGGAATTCGAATCCATTTTTCTGTTAGTAATTATTTGGTGCAACTGTGCAAGTGTGGTTGTTCACTGGCGGAACTGTGTATAATAATAAATTAATTATGTTTGTATTAATGAATACTCCGTAACTTCTTTCGATGCCATTGAAAAATTGGTATTTCCTTGATGACTCAATGAGACAGATCATTCGTACATCAATGACATACAGGAACCATCTCATTGGTGTGCCTATTCATTCATCAAAGATCATCAAGAGTGGAAATTCAATACCTCAACCCTGAAGCCATGGAGAAAATAGGCAAACTAACATCGACACGGAATATCAGTACACTTACAACAGATTCTGCTGCAACACTATTGATTGCAACACTAACAATAGCCATATAGCAGGTGGCTATCCCAATCGAGCACTGCTAGCCTGTTTTCTTTGCAAATCAGAGGCCTAGAGTGTAACAGCTTCATGATGCCTCACATGAAAAAAAACAGACTGATGGATGGTTCTAACAGGGGCATACACCACATAGAGCAGCCAGAATTTCCCTCTACTTTTTTGATGTCTGACTTACATCGTTTCCAAAAAAAATAACAAAACAAAGGTATAAAAATTCAATGAAAAAAATTAAAAAGTAAGCCTATTTGCCGAATGCCAAATTCAGCTTCATAAGATTGGGTGTTATCCAAGTAGGACATGGCCAGTTGGACCAAATTTGAGACGCAATTTCCTTCTTGACACTATTTTCCAAGTCCATAACTCCCATATCACGAGTGCCATTTTTGTATCCAACAGTCAATTCTTTATGATCATCAGTGAAGTATGCATGATTTGACTTCAGTCCTGGGTGTCCTTCAGCACTAAGGCAAAGTGAATCGTTGTGCCCAAGAAATAAAATATGGCATGGCAACCTGTTTATTTCCATTAGCTGTTTTGCTTCCAAGTCCACTTTATATACTTTTGTTTTCAAGGTTTGTGCCCGGCATTGTCCAGGGACATACCATGGAGCATTCGGTGGAAACTCAACAGTCCTCCAAACCTGCAGGAGATCACCCCATGGAGCCTGAATAATGTACATGCTTTCACATGTAGGACACTCCAACTCGTTCATAATTACTGTCATTTTAACAGGGGACGCAGTAAGATCAAATGCATCAATTTCTCCAAAATAATCCAGTGCATATAAAAGACCATCCATATATATGCAATCTTTATAGGGGTGACCTTGTCCCAGCCAGGTCCACTTGTCGTCTCCTGGTCGTGCTAACGAAATCTGTAAATATGGATCGTGAATGAGAACCACGATGTAGCTTCCAGTGGATGGATCAGGAAACACAAATGCCTTGAAGTAGAGGTACTCGCGCAGATCGCTGGGATCATGTAGCGAGGGTGGCGTGTAAACCTTCCCGATGTCATATGACAACTCGTACTTATGGATAGTACCTGATACATCAAATATGGGCTTCACATGCTCGATGGTCATCACTGAGGGAAGTGCAACCTGTTCGCCAGTTATGGGATTGACAAGGTGCAGCTCAGACCTCTCATCTGCAGTAATGAGCCAACCATTGGAGGACCCGATCAAGAACCTACTGCGGATGGATGGCTCGGGTAGAGTTAACTTGTAGGACCTATTTTCCTTGAGGCTGTATAAAAGCCCAACATTGTCACCGGCAGATTCGGAAGTGTAGAACAGACACGGTGTCTGGGACTGCTTGTATTTTCCCAGGTCGCGCAGGCATGTGTAGGCAGCATGCCAGGACGAGCAGACTGAGCCTGCTCGTACAAGGTCAGGGACATCAAGTGTACAAAAGATGCTCATCAACACATCCTGTGGCAGCTCTGGCAATGTACCCATTGCAGTATCAAATTCCACCAGCCCTTCCTTTTGGAATTTCTTCAGCAAACTAGCAAGAAGACTGAGTAGCTTAGGCAAGATTCTGAAGAGAAGACTCCACAGATGTTTCGGCTGCATAGTCACTGCACCACACAGTCTGCTCATAGTCGCAGCTTTGCTAAAGGCCACCATTGGAGCAGATCAGCAAAATTCACTCTTGGAAGGTGAACAGCCTCTTTAGGAATACTACTTGCAAAGCTGCAAATCTGGATGGAGGACGCGGATCCCGGTTGCACTTATATAGATCACTAGGTATTGGCCAAGGTCATGTTCCTAATTCCTAATCCGAGTAGGTGAAAGGAATTCGAGATCAAAAGATTCGGACTTTGAATCACACCTGCCGCAGCAAGAATCCCCCAAGAGGCCAAGAACTATCTCCTCCGACTCTGAGTTGGATTCCTTCCCCGATTCAGCAAATCTGTAGAGACCAAACAGAAAGTAGCATTCATCGGCCGGCGGCTGAATCGATGAAGACGGCAAGTGGACGTGAGGTGGGGGGAGCACTGGGAGTCTGGGAGAGGATCGGAGTTGCTAGCGGTGCTGCTCCCTGAGGACATGAAGCTGCCAAAGGCTCTATTGGGCTGCCGCTGCAAACGGGCCCTAGGACATGAAGCTGCCAAAGCTGAGCCTCGTTTAGATGCCAAATTTTTCCCCAAAATTTTACTATACAAAAAAGAAAATTCTCCATCCTATAGAAATACCGGCACACGTATGAAGTACTAAATAGATGAAATCAAAAACACAGTTGATTTGTACTTTGCACAGTTCTGGGCCGCGAGCTCCGCGCGCCGTCGGGGCCACGAGCTCCACGCCGGCCGGGAGGTCCGCACGCCACCCAAGCCACGAGCTCCGCTAGGCCGCATGCTCCGTGCGCCGCCATGCCGCGAGCTCCGTCGCGCTGCTCCACCGGCCACGTGCGCCTCATCACCGGCCGTTCGTCCGTGTGCTGCTGCTGTCACCTGCGTGCTGCTACTGCTGCTCGCCCACGCCGCCGGGGCTCAGGGACCGCGCCGTGGGGGCACAGGACCAGGGGCCGCTCGCCCGCGTGCTGTTGCTGCTCGGCCATGCTGCCGGGGTCAGGGCCCGCTCGCCCGCGTGCTGCTGCTGCCGCCGCCCACATGCTATTGAAAAGTGTGTTATTTGTCGATCTGGCCGTATAGCTAGTCTGTGCAATCTCCAGTTTAATTCCCCTATTGCTCTAATTTCTCCGTCACTTCCTCTCCTGCGCCCGCCGCTTCGTCCCGGGTTGCCGCCCGCACAACGCCGGGGAGGCCGCGCTGCTGCTGACGCCGTTGGTCGGAGAAGGACGGCGACGAATCGCCACGGCCATGTGGTATGGCAAAAATTGGTGCACAACCGGAGGTTCAAGACGAGGGCAGTTTAATATTTTCCTAACCTTCTCTCCTCTAAATTAAGAAATGAATGAAATAATCGGCACGGTGTGTCTGAGCAAGCAATCACGAATTTATGGTGTCTTTAGACAAAATTCTCCATTAGGCGGTGTGTGCCAGCCAATTATATATTTATTTAGTGTCCCTCAGAAAAATTGCCTTTTAAAAAGGTTAAAAATAAAAAATCGCACTAGGCAACTGAGCTAAAGGGCACGTACGAAAGTAAAGTGGATAGGGCCTAGCGAGGCTTCGGGCTCAAATGCACTATCGGACTATAATAGGACTTTGGGCCTGTTCAACTGTTAAACACAGGGAGGAGAGTGCTATGGGCAAATATGTTGGTGGTTGTCTTATATAGTGCCATGTAATCTTAAGCTAACTTTATAGATAATAAATTGATATATTATACAATGAGTCATCCTTTTAGTTGTCTCATTGTCATTCCTTAATTTGTGCATGGACCAAAAAAAATTACGTTGTAACAACTTATATACTGACATAGGAATTGCCTCATAATCCTAATTTTAAATACGAGGTGGTTGCTTCCCAAAGAAACATCTCTCACCTCCTTGTATGTTTCACATCATTAAAAACCCTTACATGTTCTTCCACTAGTATATTGCCCGTGCTAACGCTACGGTGACATTTCAAACAACATAAATTAAACAACCAAAATGGTGTAAATGCTTTGGTGATTTAAAAAAATCATCGGTCACATATATTATAATAGAAACGAAGGAATGAAGGTTATTTCCAAAAAAGACATCATATTACAGGTTAAAATAAACTTCATCATGGTTGCACTGCAGCTAACAAATGGGGAAGAAACAGCCTCTCAAATTTCATATAAACATATAGAAGTGGGTTCATCTCCCAAGTAAGAACAGGACATTTAAAGATCAATAGACTGAACTATAAAGTAATTGTAATGAACATGAATGAGCTATGCAATGTGAACTGCAAGCCCAAAAGCCATACAAGACATCGGCATGTGATGCAACTAAAACTCAAGTTATTATTGGCACAACCCCTTTCATATCCATCGGTTATCAAGTATGACAGGCAAACATTGTATCTTCCCCTTGCATGCTAAGCAGAAAACAAACATGAAACAGAAATCAAGTATGACAGGCAAACATTGTATCTTCCCCTTGCATGCTAAGCAGAAAACAAACATGAAACAGAAACTTTGCAGACACATACTGAAGACAGACAAATTCAGATCAGCTGTAGACCAAGCAATTATACTGACCATCATCAATATCACTATATGATATGTATTGTGGTGCTTGTGCAGCCATGCTTGCAACTGATAGGGGATTGTGGAAAAGAATTGCTCAGGTACCAGTCCCACACAGGATCCTCGGCTCCTGAGATAGCCGTCAAAGGGCACAGACACTTCCAGGCCTTGTTAAGTGTGGGGGAACATGGTGTCCTCCAGCACCAAACACACTGTTGTGTGCATCCAGGATGGCCTTGTTAATTGTGGGGGAAGGTGGTGTCCTCCAGCACCAAATACACTGTTGTGTGCATGTCAGCTGAACCCTGCATTTTATAACAACTTTTAATTGAGAATTGGAACCAGGCTTAAGCTTCACTTATATAAAACCATTGATTGACAAAGAATCAGATGTAAAATGTACCCCTAGCGCTCACCAATAAATAATCCAGCATTACTATCTAGAATGACAAGGTTGAAAAATAAAACATGCCTTGAAACTGCAGTACTAAAGTAAAGAAAAATTAAACAAATTGCACAAATATACATATTAGAATTGGAGAGCCAAACAGTATTGTTGCCGCACAACCCTTTGCTCCTCACGACCAATGGCAGACCCCTAGAGCCTGGATAAATCTGGCTTTCCCATAAAGAAGCAGGTGAGCTACACTCTCTTGAGAGAAAAGGAGATACCTAAGAATTGCTTGAGCAGCTGCAGCACAAGACCATAACGCAAATTAAACAATTGATATTCACTAACTGTGAAAGTAGAAAAGAAGGCATGCCAAACCTCAAAGTGGTGCTCGATCACCACATCCACGTCGTTCTACTTGCCCACCAGTGCGGAGTGCATCCTGAAAATAGTCTTGTCATACTCCATCGCTTCCCTCTGGAATCAAGTGAGGAAACACATCACAAGCAGAGGACAGCATTTGGTGCCGCTACGGGGCATTCCATCGAGCAAGACGTGTGGCCACAGAATGCACGCAACGTCCGCATGCCACGGGACCGCCCACAATGGCCAGGCGCCGCAGAAAATGTTAATGATCGAATTCAGCATTGCAATATATGGTAATGCTGGAAAGACAGTACAAATAAAAAAACAGCAGGCAGATTTGAGAATTTTGTTGTGCAAATGACTGAACGTGGACTGAGCGATCTTCAATATTGGTGAGGCAAGAGTTTGGTGTCAGTTAACTAATAAGCTAAATAGACACAAGTATAATCAAAATAGTTAACTGATCACTCTGCAAAATAGTTAACAAGAATCAAAACTTGCATAAATGTATATATATATTGTTCTTCATTCCTGAACTTCGTACCAACAACAAAAACAAGCAGATGTGTGGCAAGAGCTAGATGTCAGTTAACTGATAAGCTAAATAGACACAGGTATAATCAAAATGGTTAAGTGATCACTCTGCGAGTTAACAAAAAATATGTTTAAAAGGTTTCATATAAAACCATAAATTCGAAACTTGTGTAAATGAAAGTATACATTGTTCTTCATTCCTGAACTTCCTGAATACATTTCTGAATATCATCGCTATGCTCAACTGTATCCATGTTCAGGAACTTGAAATTCCTCTTGATGAACTCGTGCACCTCCTGCACCAAAACAATTACAACAGAGCAGGTGACACGCATATCATCCATATCCAGGCATCCGTTGAAACCACGTCCAGGATAGCCAAACTCACCGATCGATTGGCCTTATTTGCGTCAGCTACAGAACGATTGGAGACAAATCACCATCCCTCCCTCCAGAACACTCTCCAGGAAATTTTCACAATCAAAACACTCAGCTTTCAGATCGGCATTAAGCCATCAAAAAAGGGTCCGAAATAAATATAAAACACAAAATAATATCTTTCATCCTTGCGTACCCAGATCTGCAACCAAAAGGGGCGTGCCTTGCCTGGTGGTGCGCAGGGAGCATGCGCTCAAGGGCGTGGCCGTGGCCGCCTTGGATCGCGGCACCCCGGACGGGCCAGCCGTCGAGGAGACCGTCGAGGGGTGTGCTGCCGTAGGGATCTCACGCTGGCACCCTGTGGAGGATCACACGTGGTGGGTGCGTCGCGCGCTGCAGCCCCCGCGCGATTCACGGCGGCGTCCTCTGGCGGCGTCGGCGGGGTTTTTTTGGCGGTGCCGCTGCCCTCCTCCCCTCCCCGACTACCGGCTCCCTTCCCCTTGCTTGCCGACGGCGAGGACTCCCCATTGCGCTCCCTCGCGTAGGCCTTGTAAAGCAATCCGAGGAGGTGCGGGGTATAGGGTTTGGGGGATGGTTTTGCGGCACGGAGGCGGCGAGTGGTCTCGCTGTGGCAGCGTTGGCAAGAGGAGAGGAAGTGCAGGAGCGGCGGCGCGGATAGGGAGGGAAGGGCGAAGGGAGAAAGCAGGTTATTTTCGGAGAAATTGATTTGGAGCCGTAGGCAGGAATCAAACCCGGGTAGAGATGGCAACGGGTACCCGAAACCCGAGTATCCGACGGGTATTACCCGATAAAGAGGCGGGTATGGAATGAATTTTCTACCCGTGGGTACGTTATTGGACAAAATCCTATACCCATCGGGTATGCGGGTTCGGGTGCGGGTGTATACTACCCATACCCGCATACCCGCGGGTAAGACATACCCGTAAAAATAACTAGTCAACCTCAGTTATTTTAGCGCATATAAGTCATGAATTTGGCCTATTGAGACATCCACTATATTTCTAGTAGATTGTCTTTGTTGTAATGATGCTAATAATGTTTGTTAGCATGTTTGTAACGTGTTGGAAGCTTAGAATGATTTATTTTTGTATGTGACTATTTGATATTTTTAGGTAATTTTCGGGTATGCTATCGGGTACGGGTTACCCGCCGGGTGAGAATTACCCGGCGGGTACGGGTATGGAACTATTTTTTTACCTGCATGCGGGTACGGGTAACCCGACGGGTAAAATTTTGCGGGTGCGGGTACGAGTACGGGTGGGCACTACCCGTCGGGTACGTACCCATTGCCATCTTGAAACCCGGGGCGGTGTGGAGATGCAGAGTGCGAGGGCGAAGTGAGAAGCCGCGTGAGAAGCCAGCATCACACATCCGATCGTGGCGATCGGATTTGTTTAGGTGTTTTAATAACCTTGATTTTTATGAAGGCGAATTCCTGTGTGTATTTTTCTACGTGCATAATAATTCGAAGCTCTCCGTGAGAAATATTTTTATGTGGAAACCTAGCATAATTTTAATTGATGCATTATAGTAGAGATGAGACCAGCTGACATGTATGTAGCTCGTGTCTTGCCGATCATCCCATCTGCCCAGTGCCCATGATGGGAGCGGAGCCCCAACCGCCCCATCCTCCCATGTATTACCTCATCTCTAAAAAGTGTAATTCTATGAGTCAAATATTCTTAGGGCTGATTATATTTCTAAAAAAAGTATCAATACTTATAACTCCAAATAATATGAAAATATATTCACAGTGAATATAATGATAATAATTATGTTTCAAAGAAATTAGTATTTTTTGGGAATTGTTAAACTTCAGTAGCCTGGATTTTAGTTTTCTTTCATACGACGATTATTTCATATATTTTATAAAAATTGCAGTTTTAGTTCTTTGCAATTTCTGTAGGCACAATCTGTAATTTTTTGTTCTGAAAATAAATAAAAAAACTGTTAGACAAAACCTCAAACATGATAAAATCTGATCTATGTTAGCACAAAGACAATTTAACAATTCGCAATTATTTCTATATTCAGGCAAGGGCAAAAATTTGATATGTTATGACACAAAGACAAATAACAAATCATAAAAGTAATAATTTACTTGTACTAATTAGAGTAAAATGCACATCAAATCCTTAAACTTTTGATGCACTCCCATCTAAGTCCTCGAACTAAAAAAAACGACTATATAGGTCCTCGATCTACTACTCTAGCATACTAACAGCCCAAATCATGCCACCTGAGCGCCACCATCCAACGTGGTTGTGCCACTGTGGAAGCTGGATGTTGTGCACGTGCCAAGTTTTAAAAAACACCCCACCTCCTTTCTCTTTCTCGCTCCCAACTCCAACCGGCAAGTTGTGGCTGCAGTGGCAGGGCACCGGGCACTTCATCTGCCGCGGCGCAATCATGGCCAACGGTGCCACCTGATCGCACCAGCATCACGTGGTCGCGCCAGCGTTCATGGTCGATAGGCTCAGGGGCAGGGTGGGTCATATGGTGGAGTGCACCCAGCAGACAATGCGCGCGCCGCGGGAGGCGGTGGCGTGGGGCGGGAATGCGATGGGGGTGGGCGCGCACATGGCAAGGCTCGCCGGCGACATCATCGCGCACATGCTTCGGTCCTCTTTCCTCCCCTGTTCATGGAGGCGGAGGTGCATGTCGTTGTTGGGCTGTGTTGCTGTAAGTTAGTAGATTAGGCCCACAAGGCCCATATATATGTATATGTACTCATGCTCAGTAGATAGAGATAGACTCTCCAGAAAATTCCCAAACATCTTCATGGTGTCGGAGCCGATGGTGGCGATGGCGGCGGCGACTGTAGTGGCGACGGTGGTGCTGCAGTAGCGACGGAGGGAGACTCTGGCCGTTCGGATTGGAGCTGAGCCTTGTGGAACTGGTGCGCAGTGGTGACGCAGCAGAAGCAGCAGCGACAAGATAGGAGGAGCAGCAGTCAGAGAGCGAAATCCCAACGAGCAGTAGCTGGAGGAGGGCGCGAAGAAGAAGAAGCAGAGGAGCAGATTGGGTATAGCAACGGTGCTCAGATTGAGTCGTGGTTGCTGCAGGAAGGTAATCTTTTCTGAAATTTGCCCCTCGATTTGGTTTGGGTGGAGAGAGCAGAGCAGCAGTACTAGTTAGCTTGTTGCGTGTATTACCAAGTGGTGAAGGGAAAGTGCTCTCTGCTGGGTTCTTTGCTGTTTTTGGCTGGCACTGCAGGCTGAGGAGGAGGTGAGGTTGTCTATTTCGCCAACCCACAACAAAGGAGGAAGGAGTGTTGGCGCTGCCGTGTTCAGGGAAGAAGAGGAAGTGTTGTTGTGTGGTGCTCGTTGAGGGAGGTCTGAGCAGAGATAAGGTGAGGATTGCTTGTGAGCGTGGGATTTAGTGCTACTGTTGTGAGCAGTATTTGTGGAACTATCTGCAGCAGGTTGCGAGTGTTGTTATAGTCACTAAGAAATGGGGGATAATCAGGGGATTGAGCAGATATTGGGCAAGCTAGTCAATTTGCTTACTGAGAAGAAGAATGAGGCTCCATCTCCGAGCAAAGTGAGTGTGCCAGATGCAGTCCAGAAATTGGAACTCACGCCGAATGATATCAAACTAGAAGGCATAAGGAATTATTTAGCTTGGTCCAGAAGGGCATTATTGTTGTTAAAGGCAAAGAAGCTCGAAGGTTTCGTCAATGGAGAGGCAGCTGAACCGAAGGACAAATCAAGTGATGAATGGAAAACCTGGGATGCTATTAACTCTTTGATAGTTGCCTGGTTGTTGAACTCGATGTTGCCATCTATTGCCGGTTCAGTAGACACAATTACTACTGCATATGGTATTTGGGAATCACTATCAAAAACATATTCTGGTGCGGGGAATGTGATGTTGTTGGTTGATACAGATGATAGGCTCTATCATCTGAAACAGGGGGAGCTATCTCTGATGGAGTATGTCGCAGAGCTGAAGCGGTTATGGGCTGATTTGGACCATTATGATCCAATTGAGCTGCCACACCCTGATTGTGTGACGTGGGTGAAGAAATGGATCGAAAAAAATGAGTTCTTCAATTTTTGAGAGGCCTCAATTCAGAATTTGAGGGGAGGCGTGCTTCCCTATTTCATCAATCTAGCCTTCCTAGTCTAGAAGAAGCTATTGCTGCAATGGCACAAGAAGAAACTCGCCTAAAGGTGATGAAAGAAAATGTTCCAGCCCCATCACGTCTGCTTATGTTGTAACAAGATCTCAAGAGACTAGAATATGCTACAATTGTGGTGATAAGGGTCATTTGAGTAGGGACTGCAATCAACCACAAAGGACTTACCGCGGAAGAGGAAGAGGCAATGATAGGGGTGCACCGAGGAGAGGTCGAGGTTATGGTGGAAGAAGAGGCCTTAGAGCCAATTTTGCTATGTCTGAGCAAGGTGCTTCAGACTTGGTCACAATTTCAGCTACAGAGTTAGAAGAGTTAAGAAAGCTGAAGGAAAACAAGAACTCAAAATCAGTTGATCAAGGGGTAGTGTCAACTTCAACTGATAATGTTGCCAATCTCTTCTACTCTGATGCAGGTATGAAAAAACAAGCCTTATTGTCCATAAATAATTCTAATTCAGGCTGGATATTAGATTCCGGTGCATCCAGACATGTCACAGGCATGTCAACTGAATTTACATCATATACACCATATTCATACTCTCATAAAGACACAATCCAGACTGCTGATGGAACATCTCGACCAATTAGAGGTGTTGGTACAGTGCAGTGCACTCCATCTATAACATTATCATTAGTATTATATGTTCCATCATTTCCAGTTAATTTGGTTTCAATAAGCTCGTTGGTTGATCAGATGGACTGTCAAGTTTTTCTTGATCGTGAAAATTGTTTAATTCAGGAAAGGAAGTCTGGAAAAAAAACTTGGGATTGGAGTTCGTCATAATGGGCTATGGTATCTTGATAGAAGGAAGACAAATAAAGCAATATGTCGTGCTTTGTCAGCAACTGCAAATGAAGATGAGGCTAAGGTAATGCTTTTGCATTGTCGGCTGGGACATATATCTTTTGATATTATGAATAGAATGTTTCCTGAACAAATGTGTAAGGTAGACAAACATAAATTACTATGCGATGCATGTGAGTTTGGGAAACACACAAGAACTTCATATGTGAGTAGGGGTTTGCGAAGTGTGTCACCCTTTATATTAATTCACTCAGATGTGTGGACATCTCCAGTTGTTTCTCTGAGTGGAATAAAATATTTTGTGACCTTCATTGATTGCTACTCTCGCATGACATGATTATATCTCATGAAACATAAAAGTGAGGTGCTTAACTGCTTTAAGGATTTTTGTGCATGCATAAGAAACCAATTCAATGCTCATGTTCATATTATTAGAACTGATAACGGGTCAGAGTATGTGAACAATGAATTTAGAAGTTATCTATCTACTGAAGGAATATTACATCAAACCTCTTGTCCTGATACACCCCAACAAAATGGAGTGGCAGAAAGGAAGAACAGGCATCTCTTGGAGGTGGCTCGTTCACTCATGTATACTATGAACGTGCCTAAGTTCTTTTGGAGCGAGGCAGTTATGACTGCTACTCATCTTATTAATCGCATGCCATCGAGAGTGCTTGGTATGAAAACTCCATGTGAAATGATTTTTGGGAAAAATGAGTTTATTGTTCCACCAAAGGTGTTTTGGTGCACGTGCTTTGTTAGGGATCATAGACCTTATGTTAGGAAGTTAGATCCTCAAGCTGTTAAGTGCATTTTCATTGGCTACTCATCTGGACAAAAAGGTTACAAATGTTGGAGCCCATCAGAACGTCGTACATTTGTGAGTATGGATGTCACTTTTAGGGAATCTATTCCTTTCTATGGGGAGAAAACAAATTTGAGTGATCTTTTTCTTGATCTGGATTCTTCTGATGCACGTGAGGTTGATGATGAGGAAAATGGAACATTAGGGACTGAGGATGTTGAGGAATCGAGGAGGAATAAAGTAATTAGTGGTCTGATTCCATGTCCAGTGGCTGTGAGTAAATCATCAAATGTCGAGAGGGGGAGAACATCTCACACTGAAAAAGAATTGCAGGTGTACACAAGGAGGAGAAATCCTTCTGTACAACCTTCATATGTTAGTGATGAAGATGGTAGCCAGGTGGAGCAACCACAATTGGTGGAGCAAGAACAACTCCAAATTAGTGATAATGAGGTTGACAATCCATTAGCATCAACGGTTGAAGATATCAACCCCCCTATTGATCTCCCTATTGCTACAAGAAAAGGAATAAGAAGTACATCAGGAAAACCTCCAGAGAGATATGGCTTTGAAGATAACATTGAGGACAAGAATGATATAGCTAATTATGTCTCTTATGAATCTCTCTCTTCTACCTACAAAGCTTTTGTAGCTTCATTGCAATCGGTAGCAATTCCAAGAGACTGGAAAGAGGCAAAGCGAGATCCGAAGTGGAAGGAGGCCATGCTAGAGGAGCTAGCAGCACTTGAAAAGAACAATACCTAGGATCTTGTACCTTTTCCGGTGGGCAAGAAGGTGGTTAGTTGCAAATGGGTATATACAGTAAAGCAAAATCCTGATGGCAAGATATAGAGATACAAAGCAAGATTGGTAGCAAAAGGGTATAGTCAAACATATGGCATTGATTATGATGAGACATTTGCACCAGTTGCAAAGATGAGCACTGTTAGAACATTGATCTCTTGTGCTACTAACTTTGAATGGCCATTGTATCAATTAGATGTTAAGAATGCATTCCCGCATGGAGATCTCTAGGAAGAAGTTTATATGGAAATTCCACCTGGGTTTGATACTGTTCAAACTAAGGGAAAGGCATTGAGACTGAAGAAATCTTTGTATGGTCTAAAGCAATCGCCAAGGGCATGGTTTGATCGCTTTAGGCGGGCCATGTGTAATATGGGATACATTCAATGCAACGGGGATCACACAGTATTTTATCACCACTCTAAGAATCGAGTAACTATTCTTGCGGTATACGTGGATGATATAATTATTACTGGAGATGATACTTTGGAAATAGCTCGGCTGAAAAGGAATCTAAGCAAAGAGTTTGAAGTCAAGGATCTTGGACAACTTCGGTATTTTTTGGGAATCGAAATAGCAAGATCTCCTAGAGGGATTGTTCTTTCACAACGGAAGTATGTACTAGATTTGCTAAATGAGACAGGTATGCTTGGATGCCGCACAACTTCTACACCTATCGAGCAAAACCACAAATTATGTGCTCAGTCTGGAGATCCGGTAGATAAAGGGAAATATCAAAGACTTGTTGGACGTTTGATTTATTTATGTCATACAAGGCCTGATATAACATATGCTGTAAGTGTGGTGAGTCGATACATGCATGATCCTAGGAGTGGGCATATGGATGCAGTCTACAGAATCTTGCGATATTTGAAGGGTAATCCTGGAAAAGGACTATGGTTTAAAAAAATGATCACCTAAATATTGAAGGCTACTGTGATGCGGATTGGACAAACTGTCTAGATGATAGAAGGTCGACATCTGGCTATTGCGCATTTGTTGGAGGGAATTTAGTATCATGGAGGAGCAAAAAACAACCAGTAGTGTCTCGGTCAACTGCGGAGGCAGAATATAGAGCTATGTCCGTTTGTTTAAGTGAGAAGTTATGGTTCAAGAATTTATTATCTGAGTTGAAACTAGGGAAAGTTTATTTGAAGCTCTGGTGTGATAACAAGTCAGCGATTAACATTGCTAATAACCCAGTTCAGCATGATAGAACTAAGCATGTGGAGATTGATCGCTTCTTCGTCAAGGAGCGGCTGGATGATGGAACACTTCAACTGAGTCATGTAACTTTAAGTGAGCAAGTAGCTGATTGCTTAACGAAAGGTTTAGGAGTCAATGAATGTATGTTAGCATGTAACAAGATGGGGATGATTGATATCTATCGCCCATCTTGAGGGGGAGTGTTGGGCTGTGTTGCTGTAAGTTAGTAGATTAGGCCTACAAGGCCCATATATATATATATATGTATATGTACTCATGCTCAGTAGATAGAGATAGACTCTCCAGAAAATTCCCAAACATCTTCAGTCGTGGTGGTGTAGGACGCACAGCAGGTTGCCGCCACCGTCGCCCCTGTATCCCTGAGGCTGCGTCCACTGCGGGCACGGCCGTCCAGCTTCTGGCGTCCAAGAAGAGGAGCGGTACCGGTGGCGGTCATGATGGGGAGGCCACGGCGGCGGTCAAGATCTAGTCGGCCTTCTGATCGTACGTTCTTGGACCGGCCGCATGTAGTTCCCGGTTCTGTCTTTTCTTCGCGCGATTCTCGATGGTGAAGCCGCAGGTGGTGGTGACGAGTGAGGGGCCAGCTGATGCAGCGGCAGGCCACCAATCCACCACCACGCTTCGGCCGTCGCCGAGCCGGCGCTCGCCGCAGCACCCACAGTCTAGGAAACCATGACGCTGATACGCACGCCGGTTCGACGATGCGTCCTTCAGCTCCGCGTCAGAGCTGATGCAGAGCTGGCGCAAGGGGAGCACGAGGCGCGCGTCGCGTGGACCAGCCGTTCTTCCCGAGCTTCATGGCCAAGATGGAGTCGTCGACGTCCGAGAAGGCGCTGGCGACCGCGGCCTCGCTGTCCCCGTCGTGCTGCGAGTGCCCGGTGTGGGGGAGGGGGCAGCGCGCGGTGCCTGCCTGGTGGCGCGCCGTCCCACGAATATAGCGGTGTGCATCGCGGGCGTGCACGACGGTCTCGTCCGTCCCCAACAGCGAGTGTGGGTCCTCGAGCACCGTCGGGGTCGAGCACCGTGGCAGCGCGCAAGCGCCATGGCATGGGTGACTACTGACTTTTCTATCTTCGTCAGTCTTGGCGAGTGAGAAACTGAAGGTGCAGGTGCTGCAGGGTGTTTGATAATCATAAACTAGTGGTGATGAGCAGTTCATGTCTTGCTAAGTTGGTGATGCTGCTTGGCGTTGCAGTTCTTGGAGCCTCTGGAGCTGTGCTACCGATCGCTGTTCGACTACGACGACAAGCTGATCGCTGACGCCGACGGCAACCTCTTGGACATC
Source organism: Saccharum hybrid cultivar R570 (assembly GCA_038087645.1). Taxonomy (NCBI): domain Eukaryota; kingdom Viridiplantae; phylum Streptophyta; class Magnoliopsida; order Poales; family Poaceae; genus Saccharum; species Saccharum hybrid cultivar. The sequence goes on from JAQSUU010000529.1 coordinate 10,328,037, forward strand.
ACGCTCGGCTCCGGCACCAACGAGTTGCACGTGCCCAAGGGCACGTCTCTCAGTCTCTGTGGATCCCCGTACTGGCCATCCACCACGACGAGGCCGTGGAGGGAGCGGACGCGCACGACGACACGAGTTCAGGACGCGCCCGGGCGCGCGTGGCCATGGGCGGGGCGGTTCCTGCCATTCGCATCAGCTCCCGCACCTGTGCGGTAGGCTTAGGTTGAGGCCATGCTGCTCGCGAGCTTCTGCTTCGGCATCTCCGACGTGTATGCCATCGTGGGAAATAGGGGCAGTAGCTGGGAGTGAGAAAGAGAAAAGGAGGCAGGGTGTTTTTTTGAAACCTTGGCACCGGCATAGCATCTACCTTCCACGGTGGCACTGCCACGTCAAATGCTGGAGCTCGCGTGACTCGATTTGGACTGTTGGTGTGCGAGAGTAGTAGATCAGGAACTTAGATAATCGCTTTTGTAGTTGGAGGACCAGGATGGAAATGCACCAAAAGTTTAAGGACCCTGCATGCAATTTACTCTACTAATTGGTAGTACAGGAGCGTTCTTTGAAATCATCTTTAAATTAAGGCACCTAAAATATAGAAAAAATGTATTTTCTATAGATTTATTTTTTCTGATGGTTTAGAATAAAGTTAGAATTGATTTTTTTATGGGATGAATGAAATACCCGTTACTTAATTAAAAATCAGTACTTGTGCCCAGCGTGGGCCAATTTCTCCATCCCCACTCTTGAATCCACCCTCAAAAGTGTTCCATATCTGAAACTCTGAATCTTATGTTAGCGAGTTTGTTCCATGCATGCAACGTTGAGCCCGTTCGCTTGATAGAGCTTCTAGCAGAAACGAATAAGCCCAATTTTCATTCTTCATAAACTTTGCCTTTCTACACTCTGAACAATGCAACATGGGTGTTGTTCCGGTCTATACCCATTCTCTCTCTGTGTGTGTTGCATGTTTACGTGAGGCTGTGACCTGTGATGTGAGCACTAGGCTGCAGAGGATCCGTTCACGTATTCTAGTCGTAGCTCACATGTTAAGATCCGCACATTGGCATGATTCGGCGACAAAAATTGGCACCAAGCTGGAACAAGACTTTTCGACAAAAATTGGCATCCAAACCAAGCAAAGAGAAGGCCCACCACGACCGTAACACCCTATCCGCTTCCGTCGTGCGCGCGGCCCAACGGGGGAAGCCCGCCGCATCCGCCCATCCCGGCCGTCCGCGCCCGCGCTAAACACCTAACACCACCCGCCAAGCGGAGTCCCCTCCTGCCGTCCATTCAGAATGACGGCCGTGGCGCTGGTGCTGCCCACGGATGGCGGCGTCGACCACTCCCCGACGGCGCCCGCGGCCGCGCCCCCGCCCCCGCCGCCGCCTCAGGAACTGGTCATGGTGGCGCGCGCCGTGCAGCGGCTCGTGGCGCGGAACGACGCGGTGGCGGACGGGAGCGCAGGGGGAGGGATGCGGGCGTTCGAGGCGGCCAAGGGCGCGCCGGCGCCGCGCATCGGCGTGCCCGAGTACCTGGAGCGCGTACACCGCTACGCCGCGCTGGACCCAGAGTGCTACGTCGTCGCGTACGCCTACGTGGACATGGCCGCGCACCGCCGGCCCGCCGCCGCCGTCGCGTCCAGGAACGTGCACCGCCTCCTCCTCGCGTCCCTCCTCATCGCCTCCAAGGTTCTCGACGACTTGTGAGTGCCCTTTATTTTCTTCCTCTTGTTCTTCCAAGTGCTTGCCTGCGTCAATGATGATTACACCGTTTAAACTGTACTGTGTTCGTACATATGTTTTCTACCAAAACCTCAAATGAATTCGATCGGAATTCCAAACCAGTTGTCTTCAGAATCAAGAGCTGGCAATGCATAACAAGGTAGCATGTGTACTAGGATTAACGTCTTAATCCGAAGGGCAGAGCGCGCACCACAACCACGATAAAAACCGAGAAATACACACCGCGAAAAAAAAGGAATAGAGCCTCAAAATGGTGACTTATCGCAGAGAAAGCAAAGGTGCCTGAATTTCTCTATTGCCGATTAGTTCTTGTCATATATTACTCCAAGGTTATTTGGTGACCTTTCATTCAGCAAGGAAAAAAAAATCCAAATCAGTTATCTTGGCCAGAATTGTCAAACAACAGCTACATGTGTACTTTGATAACGTCGTAATCTCGAGGGAAGAGTACGCGACGACTACCACAATTAATCGAGAATTATTACACACCGCAGGGGAAAAAAGAGTATCGAGAGTTCAATTAAAATACTAGTGAGTGATCTTGAGCCAGGAAAGGAAAGCTACTTTTTTTTTTCTCCGTTCTCGATTGGTTCTTGTCACATTAATTTAGTATTGGCTTCTGGCTGTTGTACTCTGACAACGACATGAGACGAACAAGTAGCTAGTAGCCTAGTAGACTACCCACAACTTTGCCTTTTACCGAAACAAGAGAGAGAACGTCCCAGCGTCGGCTAGACACATTGTGGAGACCGATGCTGAAACAAAAAAAAAACTCTACCTGTGCCATATTCCTGCCTCGGTGCCGAGAGAATAAAGAACTATTTTTGTGCATGTTGACATCGGTGTTGATGGGAGAGTTCTCTTGCGTGAAAGAGTCGGAAGGAGAAGTTCTGAGATGATTGGGCCCATGTACTGGCCAGGCATCGATGCCGACGTTGTGATAATATTTCAGTCTAGGCATCGGCATGACGTGGCAGTTGGAAAAAACATTTCAGCATCGACTACGCTGTGGACAGTAGCAGTATACATGCAAAGCATGATAGATTGATAGCTGCCCCCTGCCTGCTGCTTCATGAATCATGATAAGCGGCATATACAATGCTTTCTTTTTTTTCTTTTGGAAGTTTAGAAAATGCTATTAGTATTGATTACCGATGTACAGTAGCACTACTAGTTACTGTCAATAATGCATTTGCAAATTAATCATCCACGATAAATTAGACTGAACTTTCACACTGGTCTGCATCGCTCGCGCAGCCACCACAGCAACGCCTTCTTCGCGCGCGTGGGCGGCGTGAGCAACGCGGAGATGAACAAGTTGGAGCTGGAGCTGCTGGACGTGCTCCACTTCGCCGTCGCGGTCGACCACCGCGTCTACCACAGGTACCACGAGCACCTGGAGAAGGAGATGCTGCGCAGGGGCAGGGACAACCACGGCCTGATGCCCGTGCCCGGCAGCGCGGCGCCCAAGCCCAAGCCGAGAACGGCCGCGTCCGTCGTCAACAAACCGCCCCTGCCGCCGCCGTTGACGGAGGATCGTCGTCCAGCCGAAGCTGGCGACGGCGACCGCGAGGAGCAAGACCGGAAGCTGCCCAACGGCGCGCCGGCGAACACGATGACGTCGCTTCGAGAGCTGTGGGCCTTCGATTACTAGCAGTAGCTGTCCAAGCTGCAGGTTAAGACTTAAGTGTGTGTGTGTGTGTGTGTGTGTGTGTGTCTACGGTGTGCCAGCAATGTTGCGTGCAACTGTGCGTGCTAATCCAACGTGTATATATCTGCAGAGCTGTGTTGTGCCATACATGCATATACGGATGCTGAGATAGTGTAAATCAAGTCATTGCGTCACTGTCACGCATTATGCATCGACTGAAAACTGGTGCCAATGGTGGATGGTGCCACACATCGAAATTAAGTAATAACTATCCTGTCCCTGCAGATGCAAATGGACTAATGTGCATCTATCTCCATTGGAACCAAAACAATGTTTTTTTCCGTGTTGAGATTGTGAAAAGCAGCTCTTTGATCGTGGCAACCTGGATTCTAGCTGTTTTGTGTCCTCTCTTTCTCTCACTTACGTGTGGGCCATGCAGTATGATGATGGAGTATGTATGTATACATATATACGGAGGTGCTAGCATGTGGACGTCCGATCCGGACGCCCGCGCAACCTGCCCCGTCCGCTGATTTTTCCCGCCCCGCACGCGCACCCCACCGTCATCGCAGCGTTCACATGTCTGGAGGACTCGCCTCACACTCGCAGCCCCCCTATCTGCCACGATTCGAGGTTGTTTGCCTCACCCGCACTCACACCCCATCACATCGTGCCCTAACCGCCAGCCCCGAGTGCGCCCCGTCCGCGCCGGCCCCCAGCTCGCCACGCCCCATTCCCCGGTGCCCGCACCGTGCCACCATCACTCTCCACGTCCTCTGACTCTCCCAACATAAAAGATGTGCAACATGAAACACTTGAATGCAACATACATATGCAACAGATGAAACATCTCGAACATACACTTGCAACATATGTGTGAAACATATGCAACATCCAGATAAAACACTTGCAACTTGCAACATGAAAGCATGTACTACAACATAAGAATAAAACCGCTAAAACATTTGAAATATATGTTGCTACATATATGTGAAACATATGCAACATTCAGATCAAAACGCTTGCAACAGACATATATATGGAACATATGAAACATTTCGAACAAACCTCTGAAACAACGCTTCTGAAACACTTGCAACATATGCAACGCGTGCAACATTCCCGATCTCCTTTTGCAACATACCCTTGCAACGTCTGAAATACTTGCAACATGTGCTTTCATCGCAACATCTACTTGTTGAGGTTGAGGTCGCGCATCGTGGCAGCCATGGCGTCGATAGCGGTCACGACCTTCTGGTGGGGAACGGTGACGTTGGCAGCACCTCCGCGCGCGCGCGCGCGGGGGGGGGGGGCACGGTGCGCAGCAGCGGGGGCATGACGTGCAACAAGCTGGAGTGGGCGTGACGGGGGATGGAGCGTGGTGCGGTGATGGAGGAGGCGCAGAGCAGGATGGAGCATGGCGCTAGATGGGGGAGTCGCGCAGCGCGAGATAGGGTGCACGGCGGGGAAGACGACAACAGTGAGCACATGACGCAGCAGCACGTGATGGGCGAGAGCGATGGGAAGATATTTTTTAGAGAGATAGGGAGATGCAGAGAGTAAGCAAACCTATTGGGCCGGTACGCGCAGGCCCAGAAAGCGGTGTCCGGACAGATGGAAGCCCGTCGCCCGCTCCTGAGCATTACCGATACATATATGTAATGTAATGGCGAGGTGCATGGATAGACATTATTAGGGTCGCAATCCGATAGAAACCCGGCACAGCAAATTGTTTAGTTGTTATAGTCCAGTGATATAGACGGTAGAATCTAGGTTACAAGATAAAAGTAGTCCTTTTTGTATTTGAAAGTTGACTTGGGCCTTTGGAATTCTCATAAAAAAGTGCGATTGAGAAGAAGCTGCCCCCTAAATCTGCTTCTGAAGTGTTGTTCTTTGGTATATCTTTTCTGCAGAAGTGGATGGCGCAGACGAAGAAGGAAGATCATTCCGTCATCATTCAATGGCATGCTGTGTAATTGGGCGAAGCGGTTCAAACCTAGCAATATCGCCTTCCGACATTGGCGAGATTTGACCTGCTTGATCTTTCAAACTCTAGCTTTGCACTCTGCTTTCCCCAGTTTCTAGACTTTGTATAGCTTTCACGGCTTTCATTATGCATATATAAGCAGTAGCAGATAAAAGTAGTTGTTTGCTTCAGAGAAGGATTATAGAAGCTATAGTTCACAATTCCTAGCTACCTGAAACAGATCGGTCTCTCACCAACGCTCTCAGGCCTCTCGCGAACACTTGGTAGGGGAGAAAGACGATGGGTTAGGTAAGTTGGTTGGAGGTTGTGGTGCCAAGAGCTCCGTCCAGGAAAGTCATGCCCCCTGAGGCCTGAGCCCACCCTGCACCGCACGAGTCCAAGGCAGACAGACGCGAGGAGAGCTCTCTCGTCGGGTCTCGAAAAGCAGGCGCACAAGAGGCCGAAACGCCACCAAAAGAGGGCCAGTGTGACTGTGCAAAAAAGGGGTGGAGCGAGGCGTGATGAGCACAAACGACGCAGCTGATCCAGTAGGCTCAGAAAATGGCGAAACAGCGGCCGTTTGCCTTTCCAGTCCATTTTAGCGTGGACGGCACCCTGGCCGGCAAAAATTGCACCAACGCCCCCCGGGGACTGACCTTATTCCACCTCAGCCGCTGCTTGGAGTGTCCACTGCCGAGTCAGCTGTGGACCATGGTTTCACTCCCCATGTATAGTCGAACCCTTAGTAATGGTTCTCAAGAAAATAAAACATTGACTTCTACCTTCCATTCTAAAATGCACAAAGCTTACTAAGTCAGATTTGTCTTGATCAAATTCATAGAAATACATACGGACCACACCGGGAGGTGGCGAAAGACCGAGTGCCATAACACGAGGCTGAGTGAACATCGAGTTATGCAGTGGGCTGCCGAGTGCCCGTCACAGGGGGTCAAGAGGTGCTGCGGGGATGCCGTGTCGCGTCGCAGGAGAGCGAGGGATGCTGCGAGACACCGAGTCATGATGCGTAATGAGGAGTACCGTGGCAGGCTGCTACTCTATCCATCGCAATATGATGAGTGTCGTGGTGGGCTGCCACCGCCGTGGGATGCTGAGCGTCGCGGCAAGCTGCCGTGCAGTGTGTCGCCACGGAAAAATGGAAGTCCAAGCCCTCGAAGTGAAAAACCTCATTGCTGATGAAGGTGATGGTGGGGGCCTCATGCCCTGCCAAGTTGATCGATGAAGTCTAGGCTGCCGAAGTGATGCCATGCCTGGTGTGCGATTGCCAGTGCCGTTTGCAAGATGCAGGATGCTGAGAGCTGCGTGGGAGGTTAGATGCCACAGCGGGTCTTAGCATGTCGTTGAGCGCCACCGTGGGAGGCCAAATGACTCCGTGGGACACTGAGGACACTGCGACACACCGAGTGACTCCACAGACGATGTTGGTGAAGAAACTCATTTGATCCATACATATGAATCTGCGCGTGATGGTCCTCTACCCGACACACCAATTGACGTTGTTTGTTACCTCGACTAGTAATATGCGCGTAGTAGATTAGAGGGGCAGCACACATGACACATATTTCTTTTTTTTTACAGAGGAAAACCCTGTTTTTATAGAAAGCAAAATGCATGACACATATTTCTATTCGTTCAGTTATGGGGGTGCCCTATATCCGGTGTGACATGAGTTTTTGTATTGATTGTGCACAATGTGTTGGGTGCGATTATGAGATGGAGATGCAGTTATGCATATATAGACTGAAGATCTATCGGGTGTCGACGAAGGACCCTTTATCCCTCCTCATAGTCTCGAGTAGGGTCGATGATAAAGTTCCCATTGATCTATAGATTGGCATTCCAGTCGCTTACAATAAATGGAATTAGTTTCCACACACACGCACACGTGCAGCCACACGCGCACACACACATGCACAACACACACGCATATGCACGCGCGCACACACACATCTTGCCTATGCTTGCCTCATGACTCCCAATTGGGTGTCACTTTTGGCTTCGGTGAGGTCACTTTTGGGGGCTCATATTATGGACAATATTAATGTATGTTCACTTGGTCAAAGTTAGTGAAATTTGACTTATCTCAAATTTAAATTATGCTCCTTAAGTACTTATATCTATCGTATTTGGGAACGCAAGTTCCACTTTTTAGGTCATTACGTCAACCTAAAACTTGCTAAAACGAATTAACATGGTATACCTTGTGATTAACTTTGGAGTAAGAAATAAAATAAAATGGCGTGCCACTTAACTAACTAGCATTAACTTAGGTTCACCATAGCTAGCATTAACTTTGATACTTCGTACAATGGTAGAATTAGGAAGCACCATTAGTATGGATATCAGACTATAAAAAAGGCTCAACATAGTTATACAAAATGGATCATTGGACAACTCTTCTTCAGGATCCTTAGCCGTCGGATCTAGTCCTAGCCATTGATCTCCCACCTCCACTTGTATATAAACATAGCACCCACTCGAACCCTAGCCTAGGCCCCTCACTCCCACCTACCCCGCCGCTGCTCCATTAACTGGGGCAGCGATCTCTTCCCAAAATCCTCCACCTATTTCCTCCCTTTGCCGCCATCTACCCTTCTTCTTTGTTCCTGGTGCACCGCCGGCCGACATCGTCACTCATCCTTGCTCTGTCCCAAGATCAAGAGGTGACACCTCTACCACTGTCCCTTTGTTTTTCCATTCCTTCCCTTTGAGAACCAAGGACTCTAGTGAATTCAAGTCCTCGATAATTGAACAGAATATACAACGACAAAGGGTGATGAGAGGATCGTAACCTTGGTCGAAGTGAAAATCTCCTCAATCTGATGGTAAGTATGCCCAAGAGTTTATGGTTTTACTTATTTTTTTTTTAATTATTTGGTTACATTACATTACCATCATAAATTATTCCATGATTCTACCACTTAAGTGAGTTACTGAATATTTATCGGAGCATCATATATAGATGATGTTATTGATCCAACAAATCCATATGATAGATGGGTGATATCTGTTATCAGGGCATGCGAGTCTGAGGGAAGGGGCTCGAGTCTCCCTGCCACTTGTTGGGACTTGGAAGTCCTCGAGCCCTTGATTTTTTAGCATAGATCCATGGTCAAGAGGAAAGTATTGGTCAGAAGAAGAATATTATTCCTTTCTAGGCTACTTCTAGTATTCGGTTGTGTGCCCACCTTTGGTTGTTGCTTTTCCACTTAATTGTTTATGTTATGTTTATGTTGCTACTAGCTACCATGGAGTTTTTAACCTTTTATTGCCTATATCTTGGTTTTAACTTTTAACCATACGACACATACTGTCAGGTACTAGTATTAGGGTACCCATAAGACAGGAGTTAAAACACATCAACCTCAGCTCGTCTAAAACGATTATGAGCACAATTGTGGCTCGATCCGGGCTAGCCAAGAAGGTTCCTGGCTCGCCCTATCCCCTGGGCACAGGCTCCACCTCGCCCAACCCCTTGGGCGCAGGTCTCGCCTCGCCCGAGCCCTCGGATACGGTTTCCGCCCCGCTCGATCCCTACAGGTACACCAGACCTCAAGCGAGGGCGCGGGTTCCCACGTCAGGCCCGTGCCATACTCCGACCACTCCGAGCATGGCCACGCCCGATCCTGACGTTAGAAGGGAAGTACAGCCACGCCTCGACATGACCAACAGCCATGACAGCCCATCCTGTTCGCATGCCTCCAACAGTGCTGAGCGGACAAGCGTTGTGGCGCCTAATCCTCGTACGACAAACTTGTTGACCACGCCTTGCGCCATGACCGGGCGACAACGCCCGCGCATGATTACAGCAACAGACAGGACCGCGACGTGGGGACGTCCCCGTCATCGTCTACAGGGCCGTCAGGGCCCACTGGCAGGGTGAAAGGTCTTGATGGCTAGAGGAGGGGTGAATAGCCTTTTAAAAAATTCTACAAAGACAAGCTAAACAAGTTTATCAATATAACAAATAGCGGGATGCGAGTTTTGCTTAGCCTACGGGGTATTTGCAAGCCACCTATCCAATTCACAATTCTAGTATATTTGCACTCAACCGCACAAGTCAAACTGCACAACTTAGCTTACAACTAAAGCTAACTAGCTACACAAGCTAAGAGCTACACTAACAAGCTAGCAAGGTAACTAAGAAAATAATACAAGAGAGAGTTAGAAGGGTATCACCGAGGGACGAAGTATTGAGCCAACCAATTAATATGATCAAGAGAACAATTCCACAATACACAACTACTGGGATCGATCAATCACAATAAGAATAATGATACGAAGATTTATCCCAAGGTTCACGTGCTTGCCGGCACATTAGTCCCCGTTGTGTCTCTTTTCACCACGTGGTTCGGTGGCTAATCGATCACACACCGAGCCTCTCAAAAGGCGCCATAAGAACCTACCAAATGACAAAAGGTTATAAATGACACGAGCAATCCACTAACGTTGCCTTTGGCGCTTCGCCGAGGTAGGCACAAACCCCTCACAATCACCAGAGGTGACCAAGAACAATCACCAACTCTTGTCAACGCCTCCAAACTGCTCTAAGCCGTCTAGGTGGCGGCAACCACCAAGAGAAACAAGAATCCCGCAGCAAATCAACCACCAAGTGCCAACTAGATGTAATCTCACAATGCAAATACACTTGGATCACTCAATCTCACTTCGAATATGCAAAGAAGCAAGAGAGATGAGTGGGAGGGGAGTTGCTTAGCTCAAAGTGCTCACAAGTATGTCAAAGAATGCAAGAGAATATGCTTTGAGCCGGCCAATGAGTATTTATAGACGTACCCCTTCAAATATTGCCGTTAGGCACGAGATTCAGCAGCAGTCGCGCTGACCGGGCGCGCTGGTCGCGTGGACCGGACGCGTGAATCTCGACCGGACGCGCTGGTCCCGTAACGGACCGGATGCGCTGGTCAAGCCTAATCAGCGCTCCAACGAATCAGCGACCGGACGCGCTGCAGAACTGACCGGACGCCATAAAACCAGCGTCTGGTTGGAGTCCAGTAAGCTCCCACGACAACCAGACGCGTCCGATCAAAAAACTGAGACACACGCAGACGCTGAACATTGACCGGACACGTCCGGTCACACAGAGACCGCGTCCGGTCCAGCATCCGGTCACCACTGTGACCTCCGTTCGCCTCCGTTTGATTCACCCTTTCACATATGAGCTAGACTAAGTATGTTTGTCACTTTAGCACATGTTTTAGCTCGTGAAACAACAAGTGACAACGCCTCCAAAACTCGACATTTGCGTAAAGGAAAATAGGCATTTTAATTCCTCGAAAACGCCTGAATCCCGCCTCGCAAGCTCGGCGGGAGGGAGAGAGGACCCCAAACCCTCTCTACTGCTCAAACTCCAACGCCATCGCAAATGTGCTAACACCACTAAGTGATCATGTCATGTGCGAGTGTGTTAGCATTTTCACAATCATTTTTCGAGGCGTTATTAGTTCTATCCAAATGCATATGATTATGAAATGCACATCTAGAGGTACTTTGGAGTTCAATAGCCGCGTCATTCCTCTCTTTATAGTACGGCTACCTATCCTATAATGTAACCACACCCACCAGGTGTCTTGGTTACTAAAACACAACCCTTAAGCATATACATTTACCTTGATCACGTAGGGTTGCATCTAAATTCAAGTGTGGCCATCATGATCACCATGTCCATCTTACCACCAACCTTGGAATGTATTAATCCTCATATGTTATCTACAACTTAGGCATAGGATTAGTACTTAGGCATTGTCACTAATTATCAACACCAGACATAGAGCTTTCACAGGGGAAGGAGGGCGGCGCAGCTCCAGGACTCCTTCCCCTCTCTTTTGTTTTTCTCTTTCTTCTTTTCCTTTCTCCCTATCCTTTATCATATACTACCGGCTCTTCCCTTCACTTATAAAAGGGAAGGGCCGATACCCCTACCCCTCTAGAGAGACTTTTCAGGCTCTCAAAATTGACACACACACACACAAGTTCTCAAGCCCCCTCTGCCCTCAAACGAACAGAGCGGTCTTGAGCTCACGCCTCACGCACAATAGAGACTTGGGACTCCCGTTCCTCTCTCGATCGTTTGTAACCCCTACTGCAAACAAAATATAGAGCTAGTAGCGCAAGCCGCCACGAACTGGAGTAGGGACATTCTGCCCGAACTAGTATACATCTTTGCGTCCTCCAAGCTCACCATCCGAACCTAAACGCGCAATCCATAAATTTACTAGTCGGCAGTTTAGAACGCCGACACATACTATGGTAGTTGTGAAAGGATCTAATAGGCCTAGAGGGGGGGTGAATAGGCGGATCTAAAAACCTGAAACTTAAAACTCAACGCGGAAGTTAAAACACTGACCGGTACCACCGGTTGGTTTGGACCGGTACTACCGGTGAGGGATCACCGGTACTACCGACGCTGACCACCGGTACTACCGGTACCCTACTGAAACTAAGAAATCAGAGATTTACGAGTTGTGATTTCAGATCTGAGTTTTACCCCACTACCGAAGATGATGTTGATGAAGTTTATGAACTCTTCTTTCTTGTTCCTTCACCAAGAGTAGATCGAGCACCCACAACCTATGAAAGAGATATGAAAGAGGAAGAACACAAAGAACAAGTAATATCTCAAGCGAACACAAATAACAACAACAATAAGCACGCGGGACACACGATTTAATCCGAGGTTCGGCAACCCCACAAAGGAGTTCCTACGTCCTCGTTGTTGAGGTGACCACTAAGGTCGGAGTCTATTCCACCTCCTTGCCTCCCTCAAGCAACCACAAAGGTTAGCCCAAGATTTCCACTAAGAAAACAAGGGTAATACAAACTCTTCGGGGTGCCCTCACAAATATAACAACACGGGCAACCACGAAGAACACCTAGCCGGCTAGGGTTCCAAGAACCCAAGAGTAACAAATACAAACCAAGCCAACTAGGAGGGGAACAAGTGCTCAAGATGTGAATCGAAGCTTTCCACTCTTAAATCTCTCCTCTCTACTCAGATCTTGCAAGGGATTGGATTTGAGAGCAAGGAGGAAGAGAGAGTGGGTGAGTCAATGCTTGAGAGCTGTTTGTCTGAAGGTTGGTAGGAGTAAATGGCGTGGGCAACGGTTAGAAATGAAGGGGAGAGCTATTTATACTCTTATCTCCGAAGCGGTACCGGTACTACCGGTGAACCCACCGGTACTACCGATCCTAAGGGTTTCGACCGTTACAACCAACCTATTGGAGACTTTTACGAGAAAATAGCCTACCGGTACTACCGGTCAACGACCGGTACTACCGGTAGTACAGATTTTGGCGAAGACAAGTTTTGCGGGAAAAAGACTTACCGGTACTACCGGGCTTTCACCGGTACCACCGGTCCAAGACCGGTACTACCGGTCCACCACCGATACTACCGCTAGAACAAAAACTCGCAGAACTCAGGCGCTGACACCTGCGGGATTTATGCCTACCGGTACTACCGGTGGTTCACCGATACTACCGGTACTCCCAGGCATAAAACACTTCTCTAAGTGTCCGTGAGTGCAAAGGTGTCTCTCAAATGCTTAAACCAATACAAATTGAGCACAAGTTTTCCCTCTAGATAACCTAATTTGTATCCCTCTTGATAGTGCGGCGTTTCCTATAACTCAAGTCAAGGGATAAAGTCTAATCTATCCACTTGAGACGGAACGCTTTTCAAACAATGGAATTGAGGGTGCTGACATCACCAAATGTGACCATACAAATTCTTTCATTGAACTAACACCTGCATATTCACTTAAATGGACATGTTAGTCCCTAATTTGATTGTCATTAATTAACCAAAACCCACAACGGGGGCGAATGCACTTACAAACTCCCCCTTTTTGGTAATTGATGACAACCAACTTAGGCTTACATAAGAAGTAGAGAATTGAAGATTTTTGAATTTCAAACTTTACGAGAGGCTCCCCCTCAGTGTATGCATTGAACTTGAATCTCAACATTGATCATGATCAATATGCATACATAAGGGAAGCTCCCCCTAAATTTTGCAATTCGTGGGGTGCCTAAAAGTGTGTGACAAGAATTATATCGTGATGCATGAGACATGACTTATCACACAAAAACAAGAAGCCAACAAACAACACAGGAAAAAAAACAATTAGGCAAACATAACAAATAAGCATAAGTGAATTGCCTACAATCATCCATCATCACACCAATAGTTCTTAGTCCACCATACATAGTTCACCACAGGGTTTGGAATAATAACACGAGCATAAACTACCTATTACAAAGATGATAAGCCTAACACTCCCCCTTTGGCATCAAATGCCAAAAAGGGTAGGCACGGAAACAACCAAGGTAGCAAAAACTAATAAGGCTCCGAGAACTCGCGGTCATCGTCACTGTCGTCGCCGTCGTCGTCGTCGTCGGTCGAGTAGTCAACCAACCCTGGCGATGGAGGGACCGTCTTCTTACCACGAGGGTCATCGGACGGGCCAGCCTCCTCACTAGGACCAGAGACGGGAGCACCATACGACGCATTGTACTCAACAAAGGGATCCCGAAACTCACGGAGAGGACTTTCAGGAGGATCAATCTGTAGGTGCTGCTCAATACGCCTTAGGCGACGATCATCCTTCTCAGCCTTGTAACAGAAGGCCTCCCAAAGCTTCCCCAAAGCATACTTGATGACACCGCCACCACGCCGACGACGCTCAGAGGAGGAGCGAGTAGGAGCAGTAGCAGTACCACCACAGTAAGCACCGCGGGAGGAAGTACGAGTGGCCGGACCACGAGTGGAAGAAGGAGCGGAACCACCACCAACACCTCTGGGGCCCAAATGACGCACGGAGTAGGACTTGTGCACAGTATTGTGATGGAATGAACGACCCACCACTTGCTCAATGATATACATGAGATAAGGAGCATATGGCACAGACTTGTGGGGATCATTTGCAGCCTGCTCAATCTTGCGCCACATGAAGTCAGTGATGGAAAAACGATCACCACCAGTTCCAAAGCGGCAAAGGACCTTAGGAGCATCTAGCATGAGATGAATAGAATCTCCAATCTTCAGGTCCAAGGTAAGGCGAATGAGATTGTTGAGGACATAAAAGTACGGCTTCAAATGAGTGGTAGTGAAATCAACAGTCGCACCAGGTTTGTATACCTCAGCAGCCTCTAAGTCATCATGAGAGACAGAGTCTGGAAAAATGTCAAAAAGACTAGAAGCACCCCTGTCCTCAGCAGTAAACCCAAGAAGGCGTGAAAAAGTCCGATAATCACATCTGTAATGGACGCCTTGGGTAAGCCAATGTAGTACAAGATTCTGAGAATCAATCCACAGAGTTGCATAAAATTGACAGATAATCTCATCATTCCAATTATGCTGGAACGTCATAAGAGGAAGCAGACGACAAGCATCAAGATCAGCAACCAAGCGGAGAAAGTCAGGATTGTTCAGATTATCAAGAGAGGCGCGCTGCACCCACTTGTGCTGGAATATCGGCGGAGAAGAGCCACGCTGCCCACTCTTGAAGAGAACCTTGTAATAATAATCGGAATGCATGCGGCTCCAAAAACGAACATCCACACTAGGATTGCGGATGAATTGATATGGATTCTCACTGCGCTGCACCCTTAAGTCACCCGCTCTCTTAGAATAATCAACAGGAAGAGAGGGTTGATAACCACCTTGACTCTGAGGACCGGACATACAAGGATTTGCATTTTGATGAAATAAAAGCATCCGGTTGGCAGTGGCAAGACCAATATGAATAGGGGATTGAGCCACAATGTTAGGGTCAATAGAGCGTCCCTCAATTTGCATAGCGGCAAGCTGTGGATTCTCACCTGCCGGACGCTGACCCTGCACTTGCTCGCTATGACGACGTGGAGGATTGGGGCGTCCCATACTCGAGAGAGGAGCAGGCACACTTTGGGACTCTACATCATCTTCATCTCCACGGCCGCCACCACCTCCACGGCCGCTAGAACGAGCGGCAGTCCTTCCACGGACAGGCCGGGAAGCACTACCACCATCACCACCACTGGGACGAGCGGCCCTTTTGGGATTCTTCCTTTGCATGCTTGAAGATGAAAGAAGATCGAATCACAACAAAGGAAGAGATTTGGGCAACTCCAAAGCACCTCCACGCGATCCCCACGACAAGGGGAAACTTCTCCTCAAAGATCGGTAAGAGTGGTGGAGTGAGGAGGGAGATCGAGTGGGGGGTAGGAAGAGGCGGCGCCGTCGGTGGTGGAGAATGCGGGCACGGGGAAGAAGAATGAGGGAAGAAAGGTCACAGCCCGTATTTATACCCGGCCGTAACTTACACTACCGGTACTACCGGTGGAGAAGCACCGGTACTACCGGTCAGGTCGACAACGGCAGACAGGCGATGCGAGAAAACGAACTACCGGTTGTACCGATGTTTAGTCGGTACTACCGGTCATAGACCGGTACTACCGGTCACCCGGCGGTACCACCGGTGGTTCCAGTGCAGGAAGAAATGAGTGAGAGATGGTGAACATATATGATGAACTAGAACCAACTCAAGCATGACCAGATTTCATAGAAACAACACAAAACTATGAACATGCTTGAGAAGTGAAAATAGATTTTGAAATCTCACCCAAAATTTTTAAAAGAGTTTTCGCCTAGCTAGTATCAAACAAAATATGTCCAAGAAATCAAGCCACGTTACGAGAATCAATGATATTTAGTTCACTCCTTAAAGCACAAAATCTTGACTCATCTAGAGGCTTTGTGAAGATATCGGCTAGTTGCTTTTCGGTGCTCACATGATGTAAAGCGATATCTCCTTTGGCTTCATGGTCTCTCAAGAAATGATGCCGGATGTCTATGTGCTTTGTACGAGAATGGTTTACGGGATTATTGGCCAATTTAATGGCACTCTCATTGTCACACAAGAGGGGAATCTTGGTTAGCTCACAACCAAAGTCTTTCAGGGTCTGCTTCATCCAAAGTAGCTGGGCACAGCAAGCACCGGCAGCCACATACTCGGCTTCGGCAGTAGACAAGGCAACACTATTTTGCTTTTTAGAGCTCCAAGACACCAAAGACCTACCAAGAAATTGGCAAGTCCCGGTAGTGCTCTTTCGATTTACCCTGCAACCGGCATAATCCGAATCGGAGTAGCCAAGTAAATCAAAAGTGGAGCCCTTAGGATACCACAAGCCAAGATTAGGAGTGAGCACTAAATATCTCAAGATTCTCTTAACAGCCACTAAGTGACATTCTTTCGGATTAGCTTGAAATCTTGCACACATGCACACACTAAGCATAATATCGGGCCTAGATGCACAAAGGTAAAGTAAGGATCCAATCATGGAACGATATACCTTTTGATCGACGGCCTTTCCATCCTTGTCGAGATCAAGATGCCCATTGGTTGGCATCGGTGTCTTGATGGGTTTTGCTTTCTCCATGTCAAACTTCTTCAACATGTCAAGAGTATACTTCGTTTGACAAATAAAGGTTCCTTCCTTGAGTTGCTTGATTTGAAAACCAAGAAAGAACTTCAACTCTCCCATCATAGACATCTCGAATCTATTCGTCATAATCCTACTAAACTCCTCACAGAAAGCCACATTAGTACTACCAAATATTATGTCATCGACATATATTTGGCAAATAAAGATATCATTATTGACTTTGCGAGTAAATAAAGTTAGATCGGCCTTGCCTATCTCAAACCCTTGTTTGAGTAGGAAGTCCTTAAGACAATCATACCAAGCTCTAGGGGCTTGCTTAAGCCCATAGAGTGCTTTGTTGAGCTTATAGACATGATCAGGATTCTTGGGATCTTCAAAACCCGGTGGTTGCTCTACATATACTACTTCGGAGAGGGGGCCGTTGAGGAATGCACTCTTCACATCCATTTGATATAGCTTGAAGTTGTGATGGACGGCATAGGCAAGTAAGATCCGTATTGACTCAAGCCTTGCCACCGGTGCATAAGTTTCCCCAAAATCCAAACCTTCAATTTGAGTGAATCCTTGAGCTACCAACCTCGCCTTGTTTCTTGTGACCACACCATGCTCATCTTGCTTGTTGCGGAAAACCCATTTGGTTCCAATCACATTTTGTTTAGGTCTTTCCACCAATATCCAAACTTCATTACGAGTGAAGTTATTCAACTCTTCTTGCATTGCAATCATCCAATCCTCATCATCAATGGCTTCTTCAACCTTTTTAGGCTCTTTTGGAGACACAAACGAGAAGTGTTCACAAAAGCTTGCAAGCCTTGACCTTGTGACGACTCCTCTTTGAATGCTTCCCAAGATGTTATCAACGGGATGATCTCGTTGAATGGTATGATGTACTCTTGGGTGAGGCACTTGAGTTCTCCTTTGGATTGGACCTTCATCTTCATCTTCCTTGTCTTGGTTGATTGAAAGGTCAAGATTAAGATCTTGTGTGAAGTTGTCTTTATTTCTATTTCGATCATCAACTTGGTTGCTATCTTCGACTTGTGGTGAATTTTGAATGACTTGAACACTTGAATCATGTCCATCTCTTGATGTAGAACCATCACCATGGACATCTATTGACTCATGATGCATATGTGGATCATGAATGGTTTGCTCTTGTTCATATTCATCATCTTCTTCAACTGGCTTTACTTCACCGGTAGCAAGCTTCTTGATCACTTGAGAGGATGGTTCTTCTTTACCTATAATGTCAACATTGACTTGCTCCTTCTGAGAGCCGTCGATTTCATCAAATGTCACGTCAATCGCTATTTCAACTTGACAGGTTGTCTTGTTGAAAACACGATAGCCATGTTCGTTAGTACCATAACCAAGCAAGAAACCTTCATCAACCTTTGGTGCAAACTTTGAGCTTTTGGATTTCTTGTTAAGTATGAAACACTTGCATCCAAAAACTCGAAAGTAATGCACCTTAGGTTTGTTACCGGTAAGAAGCTCGTAGGCGGTCTTTTTCATGATTTTATGAAGATACAAGCGGTTGATTGCATGACATGCCGTGTTGACCGCTTCCGCCCAATACTTGTCCGGAGTCTTGTATTCATCCAACATTGCTCTTGCCGCTCCTATGAGTGTTCGGTTCTTTCTCTCCACTACACCATTTTGTTGAGGAGTATAGGGAACCGAAAACTCATGCTTGATTCCCTCTTCATTGAGGAACTCTTCAATATTGGTGTTCCTAAACTCCGTCCCGTTGTCACTTCTCACTTTCTTGATCTTCACTTCAAATTCATTTTGAGCTCTTCTTGCAAACTTCTTGAAGATTACTTGAGTATCACTTTTATCTTGCAAAAAGAATACCCAAGTGAAGCGGGAATAATCATCAACAATAACGAAACCATATTTGTTACCTCCAATGCTTATGTAAGCATTGGGACCAAATAAGTCCATGTGAAGTAGCTCAAGTGGTCTCATTGTTGATACAACATTTTTGATGGGATGCTTGGCTCCAACTTGTTTGCCCGCTTGACATGCGCTGCAAATCCTATCTTTCTCAAAAGAGACATTTGTTAGTCCAAGGATGTGTTCGCCTCTTTGAAGGTCGGCCAAGTTCCTCATTCCAACATGGGCTAGTCGGCGATGCCATAGCCAACCCATGCTAGATTTTGCCACTAAACAAGTCTCGGGCTTCACTTTACTAGATGTGAAATCAACTAGATAAAGTTTGCCTTTCAAACAACCCGTGAAAGCAATGGAGGAATCCTTCCTTTTAGAGACTTCCACACCCACATTGGTAAAGAGACAATTGTAGCCCATCTCACAAAGTTGTGAAACGGATAACAAATTGTATCCTAACCCTTCCACAAGTAATACATTTGAAATAGAATTATCATTTGAGATAGCAATTTTACCCAAACCAAGGACGTCTCCTTTACCATTATCACCAAACACAATGCGTTCACTTGTACTTTGATTTGGTTGAAAGGAGGTGAACATATTCTTCTCTCCGGTCATATGATTAGTGCATCCACTATCTAGCACCCAACTTGTTCCACCGGAGGAGTATTCCTACAAAAACAAATTAAGCCTTGGTTTTAGGTACCCAAATTGAATTGGGTCCTAAGGGGTTAGTCACATAGGTCTTGGGCACCCAAACACTCCTTATGATTTGCTTCTTCTTGAGTGCACCAACATACTTCACAACAATCTTACCATCCTTGCCCCAACAACACATATAATCACTAGCATAGCTTCGTGAAATGGGTACTTGTTGCTCGGAGGTAAGCACTTGCTTCTTTTTGTTGTTAGCCTTGGTCTTAACAAATGTGCTTGAAGGAGTGGCAACGTTGTTGACCTTGTTGATAAGATCGTCTAGTGCCACACCCTTGTTGAATCTTACACAAGGCACTCCATTGATCATGTTCCTTCCATTTGCTTTACCATCATACCTATTGTAGCCAAGTCCATCCTTGATGAGGGGGTGTCTTGATGACTTGTACATGGTTGTTGATTGCTTCTCCTTGCAACCATTCTTGATAACCATGTTCAATCTTTGAATCTCTTTATCTTTCTTTTCTAGCTCAACAAGGTTAGTACCACAAGCACTTATATCATGATTATAACATCTTTTACACCCTTCACTAGTTGAAGCATTGGAATCACCGGATTCCTTAGGATGGATGGAAGTGCTATTCCAAAGAGTTTCATAGCTAAGTTCAAGAGTATGATATTTATCTTTGAAGCTTGTGAGGCTTTCTTGAACCAAGTTATGTTGACTCCTTAAATTAGCTAAAGAGTCATTAACCAAAGAATGTTCCTTAGTCAAATGTTCATATAGATCTTTGGCTAAAGATAATTCTTTGTTTAGTTTCTCAACTTCCTTGGAAAAGCGTGCTTCAAGTTCAAGGTTCTTCTCCCTTTCCACTAGGAGCAATTCCCCTTGCGACTCGATGCATTCTTCCCGCTTTTCTAGCTCATGGATCAGCTTTATTATTTGAGAGCCGGCCGACTTGCCGAATTTCTTTATCATGTTGTTTGCAAGTTCATCATCACTTTCATCACAACTACTATATTCATTACTAGAGTGAGTCGGAGAGTTGTGTGGTACCTTCTCTCCCTTTCCCATAAGGCAAGTAGGAGTGTAGTAGTCGTTGTCGATGAGGTTTTCGAAGAGCGTAGGTGATAGAGATAAGTCGGTGAACAATGATGGTGACGAAGAATGGTTGACGATGTGCTTGGGTTGAGAAGAAGAAGTCTCTTGAATAGCAATAGTTGCAACACCCTTCTTCTTCTCCTTGTCTTTGTCATTTGAATCATCACTTTCATCGTTTGATTCCCATTCTTCACCAAGATGTGCTTCACCTCTCTTCTTGCCTTTATGCTTCTTGTCATCATTTTTGTTGTGCTTGTACTTCATCTTCTCTTTTGGACAATCGGCAATGAAATGACCAATATCTCCACAACCATAGCAAAATCTTTTCTTGTATGGCTTGGCTCCACTCCTCTTCCTTTCCTTCTTCTTTTTCAAGTATTTTTTATAGTTTGCAACTAATAGAGCTTCTTCCTCATCGGAATCTTCATCTTGTTCTTCATCACTTGACGGATCATAAATATCATTCTTCTTGCTTCTACCATGAGATGCCTTGAGAGCAATATTCTTCTTTTGACTTGATGCTTCTTTTGCTTCATCTTCTAAACACTCATGGTGTTTCAACTTGGCAAGCATTTCTTGAGGTGTCATTGTGTCATAGTTAGGTCTTTCCATGATGACCGAAGCAAGAATGTTGTTCTTTTGTCTATACACTCTACACAACTTTCTAGCCGCCGAGTTGTCATCCCAATACGTGTCACCAAGAGCTCTTATTCTATTGATCAAGGTCATGAATCTATCAAACATAGCTTGGGTAGTTTCACCTTCAATCATTCCAAAGTTCTCAATCTTGCCTTGAAGTAGCTCAATGTTTCCCTTTCTCACACTTTTATCACCTTCAAATGACACCTTCAAGGTATCCCAAATTTGCTTTGCACTTTCTATGCCGTTTACCTTGTTGTAATCTTCTTGATTTAGGCATGATAGAATCAAGGAAGCAGCTGTAGCATTTTGTTGTATGTCAAGGTAATCTTCGGTTGTCAACTCACCATCTTCTTCCAAAGCTTTAACACCCACTTCCACAATCTCCCAACATCTTGCGGCAATAAGATGCATCTTCATTCTATGAGCCCAATCGGTATATCTAACTCCATCAAATTGAGGTGGTTTACCGGGGTTGATGGTTGGCAAGTGTGTATTGGATTTGCTAAAAGAAGAGTACTCATATGGAACACGAGTAAACCCTCTAGGTGTCTTGATTGCTTCATTCTCACCATCTCCATCACCACCACTTGCCACATCTTCAATCTTCTTACTTACGGCTTCCTTTAACTTATTCATGTCATCTTGCATCTTGTTCATTTGCTCTTTTTGTTGCTCTAGAAGCCTGTCACTGAGTTTCTCGGCAAGTAGCTCAACTAGCTTGTTCAAGGTGTCATCATTAAGGGTAGCCATGCTTTCTCCTCACGCGGTGAAGCGCTAAACACGAGGAAACCTTGCTCCGATACCAATTGAAAGGATCTAATAGGCCTAGAGGGGGGGTGAATAGGCGGATCTAAAAACCTGAAACTTAAAACTCAACGCGGAAGTTAAAACACTGACCGGTACCACCGGTTGGTTTGGACCGGTACTACCGGTGAGGGATCACCGGTACTACCGACGCTGACCACCGGTACTACCGGTACCCTACTGAAACTAAGAAATCAGAGATTTACGAGTTGTGATTTCAGATCTGAGTTTTACCCCACTACCGAAGATGATGTTGATGAAGTTTATGAACTCTTCTTTCTTGTTCCTTCACCAAGAGTAGATCGAGCACCCACAACCTATGAAAGAGATATGAAAGAGGAAGAACACAAAGAACAAGTAATATCTCAAGCGAACACAAATAACAACAACAATAAGCACGCGGGACACACGATTTAATCCGAGGTTCGGCAACCCCACAAAGGAGTTCCTACGTCCTCGTTGTTGAGGTGACCACTAAGGTCGGAGTCTATTCCACCTCCTTGCCTCCCTCAAGCAACCACAAAGGTTAGCCCAAGATTTCCACTAAGAAAACAAGGGTAATACAAACTCTTCGGGGTGCCCTCACAAATATAATAACACGGGCAACCACGAAGAACACCTAGCCGGCTAGGGTTCCAAGAACCCAAGAGTAACAAATACAAACCAAGCCAACTAGGAGGGGAACAAGTGCTCAAGATGTGAATCGAAGCTTTCCACTCTTAAATCTCTCCTCTCTACTCAGATCTTGCAAGGGATTGGATTTGAGAGCAAGGAGGAAGAGAGAGTGGGTGAGTCAATGCTTGAGAGCTGTTTGTCTGAAGGTTGGTAGGAGTAAATGGCGTGGGCAACGGTTAGAAATGAAGGGGAGAGCTATTTATACTCTTATCTCCGAAGCGGTACCGGTACTACCGGTGAACCCACCGGTACTACCGATCCTAAGGGTTTCGACCGTTACAACCAACCTATTGGAGACTTTTACGAGAAAATAGCCTACCGGTACTACCGGTCAACGACCGGTACTACCGGTAGTACAGATTTTGGCGAAGACAAGTTTTGCGGGAAAAAGACTTACCGGTACTACCGGGCTTTCACCGGTACCACCGGTCCAAGACCGGTACTACCGGTCCACCACCGATACTACCGCTAGAACAAAAACTCGCAGAACTCAGGCGCTGACACCTGCGGGATTTATGCCTACCGGTACTACCGGTGGTTCACCGATACTACCGGTACTCCCAGGCATAAAACACTTCTCTAAGTGTCCGTGAGTGCAAAGGTGTCTCTCAAATGCTTAAACCAATACAAATTGAGCACAAGTTTTCCCTCTAGATAACCTAATTTGTATCCCTCTTGATAGTGCGGCGTTTCCTATAACTCAAGTCAAGGGATAAAGTCTAATCTATCCACTTGAGACGGAACGCTTTTCAAACAATGGAATTGAGGGTGCTGACATCACCAAATGTGACCATACAAATTCTTTCATTGAACTAACACCTGCATATTCACTTAAATGGACATGTTAGTCCCTAATTTGATTGTCATTAATTAACCAAAACCCACAACGGGGGCGAATGCACTTACAAGTTGTGACTGAGACAAAAAGGAAAGTCTTAAGTAACACAACGATAAGATGCTCTTGAACGTCTACAATTCTAGCGCCTTCAAAATTTCCTCTTTCATTTGTCTTTTTTACTTCCCACGATATAATACTCTTATTGCCTCTCATTGTCTTATCTAGGACCCAAACTCATGGCATGTACACATACGGGTTAGAACCCTGCGTGTTTGTGCATCCAACGATAGTACAAAGTCTAGTTCCAATACACATTGGCACATATGACACCAACATAAATCTTTGAGCCACAAACCATCCAGGTAACCATGCAAGTGTATGTTTCACACAGACATGTTTGCTAGTAGCTATATAGTACACATATCCAAGAGGTTAAGTTATTTCATTGTTGAGCTAGAACTTATACCTTGAGCAAGGGCAAACAATCAGCATGCGGTCGTTTCTCCTGATAAAATTACGACGAGAAATCCCCAAACATATCAAGTACTGTTACCAGAATACAAAATAAAAAGGCAATGACTTAATTACACCCGGCCATATTTTTATCGACTCGCCTACACACCCGCACACCCGATGCATGACACCCGCTCGCTCTCTTCCACCTCCATCCCTCCCTCCCTCGCTCGCTCTCTTCCTCTCTCAGATCTCCAGCGAGCTCCTCCTCGACAGCCTCCTCCCCGATGACTTCCTCCCCGGCGGCGACCTCCTCCCCGTGCCCGCGCTCGCGTCCCACCTCCTCCCTACGCGGCTCCTCCCTCTCTCCCCTCCGGCGACGATGGTGGGTTTCGGCGGCGGCGGCGAGGTAGGCCTCCTCCTCCTCCCCCCTCTCCTAGATCTACTCCTTAGGGTTCCGACGAGCTCTCCCTCTCATCTTCCCAAACTCTGGTGGCTTTACAAGGAAAAGGGTTTGGGAGAGGAAGGGCGGCCAGGTGGTGGGGAGGCTGCCGACGATTTAGGGGCCCTAGCTATAGTGGAGGTGGTTGGGCAGGTCGGGGCAGGGGCTCCATGGCCATGGCGGCGGTAGGGGAGGGAAAGAAGGCGATGCCGTGGGCCAGCTAGGGTTTTGCCGGAGCTCCGCGATTAGTGAAACCCTAGCTCGTCGTGGCGGGGCGGTGGGTGACGGTTAGGGTGAGGGTCGCCGGAGAGGGAGAAGGCGCCAGCGAGGAGAAAGAAGGGCGAGGATGAGGATTGGGCAAGAGGCAGGAGACGGCCGTGCGTTAGATGCGTCCAATCTAAAATACAAATAGGCCCAGACTACTAGGGGTTTTTCTAAAAATACCCACAGTCCTGAGGCCCTGAATTGCAAATTGCGCGCCTCCTCTGCCCTTGAATCCTGACAAAAAAAAAAAAAAAACGCAAAGCAGAGCTCCCTCCCTCCTCTCGCCTCTTCTTCCCCGTCGTGGTGTGGGGCATCTCGCACCCCACCCCTGTCCCCCCCCGCTCGCCGGTGTGCGCGCTTTCCTAGGGTTTCCGCTGCCCCCGCCGCCCCAGCCGCCCACCCCGCTCTCCTCTCGTCAGCGGCGATGGCGTCGGCGTCGGCGTCGGCCCCGGTGGCAGGGGCAGGGGCCGGGGGCGGGAAGGACGACGAGCTCGCCGATCTGGTGCGGCGCCTTGTGGACGCCCTCGCGCGCTACGCTGATCGCCTGCCCTTCGACCTCGATCGCCAGGTTCGCGCTCGGATCTG
Organism: Saccharum hybrid cultivar R570; assembly: GCA_038087645.1. Lineage (NCBI taxonomy): Eukaryota > Viridiplantae > Streptophyta > Magnoliopsida > Poales > Poaceae > Saccharum > Saccharum hybrid cultivar. The sequence goes on from JAQSUU010000529.1 coordinate 10,353,205, forward strand.
TGATCCCCTGCCGTCTGTTGACGTCTTTTTTGACCAGTCCATGCCTCGTTGCGGGGGATTTGTGGGGCCCGGGCGCCCAAAGACGTCGCCTGTTTGGGAAAGGCTTTGTTTTTTACTACTATTGTCTAGGTAGTGTTGTGCTGTTCTCGGGTAAAATTCTAGGTTCCCAACCACCATCGATTTGGTAATGCGTTGTTTTGCTGTCGCCTATGCTTGGGCTCCACATGTACTCGTTGCTGGGTATATAGCTCTTGATTTGCAGGTGTTCAATGCAAAAAAAAATGGCTCCCTTTTGAGTTTTGATTAATGTGATCATGTTTGGCGGAAGTTTAGGTGATTAGTGTGCCCCCCTGTGATTTTGATGTGTTCTTTGGTTCCATCTTTTTTTTATATAGAAAACAGAACAATATGTGGAAAACAAAACAGGTGTAAGTGAATCACTTACGGAACTGGAGCGTTTCTTTAAGAAGATGCACATTTCTCGATTGTTTCATTTATATGACGTCGAGAAATGGTTTGTCTTTGTGATCTATCATGGAATTAGAATGAGAATTGTTTGCTGTCAGAATTTTCTTTCCTTGTCACTTAGCCTAATGCGTTATTAAACTAGTTTTCCAAATACTTGTAGTTCCTAAGGTCAACAATTTGAATTGCACAACACACGCACTTGATGTGTTTGATATGGTTGGCTTGATTGACAGCATTGTAGCATAACTGTTTTAACAGTGTATAGCCAAAGAACATGCTCATATGGTTCATGGTTCCCTTGAGAATTGAAGCAGCCTACCAGAATACATTGTAAAACAAATCTAGCATCTCACACGTCTGGGCTGGTCGTTTATTGATGGCAATGTTGCTTTGTCGAACAAAAAGTCCATGCCTTATTTTTGTAGCTACACATAAACAAACGTACCAGTGGCATGTTTATGATGTATTAATTTGAGCCCTTGTTACTAGAATTACTGAATTTCTTCATGGTCATGCTTCAGAAACTTCGTTCACTTACTACACTTGCTGCGATCTCGATCACACTTCTGTTTGCCTGGAAAATGTTGAGAGCTCCTCAAGAGCAAGCTCGGAGGCCTCGTAGGAGGGCTGCCCCATCATCTAGCAACACCAGCACTAGGTCGCAACCAGGCACTTTAACCACAACAGATGCTTGTTCATCAGCAGATTCAAGAGCACACGAAGCAGTCAACCAGCTTTTCCAGCCAGTAAATGTATTGCTTGATTTCATTTGTTAAATACTGAGATGATGTAGCTGTTTTGCTAGAACTCTTTGGTTTGATAGTTGCTTGTTTCTTCTGCAGCTGACTCTTGAGCAGCTTGTCAGGCATAAGCTAAGCGAAGGACGAAGGGTACTCTGCTAGCTTCTTCCTCACAACAGTTATCTGATTTATAGAGTAGTGCTATATTGATGGATTTTTCTTGTTTTCAGTTCACATGCCGCTTGCTTGGTGTGATTTTGGAAGAAACATCTCCAGAGGAGCTTCAGGTGGGCTGTAATGATGTTGCATTGATGCCAAAACTAACTTCAGTTTACACTAGTGACTAGTCAACTAATGGATTTATATCTTCTTGCAGAACCATGTCACAGTGAAGCCTTCCGTGGTGGAGGTTCTCCTAGAAATTGCAAAATTCTGTGATGTGTATTTGATGGAGCGCGTTCTTGATGATGAAAGTGAGGCAAGTGTTAAGTAGCAACCCTTTTTTTTTCTTCTTTTGATAATGTGGGAGCACATGAATCAATAGCCCTTTGGTCTATGATTTTTTGATTTCATAGTGTTTGCATTATTCTATATGTACTACCTATTACGAAATTTAGAATTTGAATGATTTCTGCAGGGAAAGGTTTTATCGGCCCTGAGTGAAGCTGGACTTTTTGCTGGTGGTGGCTTGATAAAAGATAAGGTAGGCTGCAAGCAACAACTGATTGATATTCTGGTATTGCTTATAGCCATCGGCTATTTGCTATGTAAATATATAATGACATTTATTAAAATCTGCAGGTTCTCTTCTGTAGTACAGAGAACGGCCGTACATCTTTTGTTCGGCAACTCGAGCCTGATTGGCATATCGACACAAGTCCTGAAATTGTTCACCAATTAGCTGTAAGTACACAAATAGCCGCAACAATGTAGGAACGGACACTTTATTGAGATTATTATTGATTTGCTGTTATCTATCTATTTATTTGCCTTGCAGAGGTTTATCAAATATCAACTGCACATTTCGCCGCAGCGACCTGAAAGAATAGCAACCAATGTTTTCAGCGCTCCAAGCTTGGAACAATATTTTGGAGGCCTAGACCAGAGATAAGAGGTAGAGCACATATGTTGTGTCCTAATCTATTAACGTGGAACACTCCTAAACAATAACTCCAGAAGAAATACCCAAATTTATATTTTGTTTCTTTACCTGCAGGTCAAACTCCATCCAGCAAAGGGGCGGTGGTTTAGTGAGAACGGAGGACATCATTGTTTTTTATTCTCTGCTTGAATGATGAACTCGTTTTTCCTGTATCATGTGTAAAAGCCTGTGCTATGTACTAGTAACCCGTTGTTATGCGATATGCAGTGCCCCATAATCTATGCAAGGAGATAACATATGTAGTAGCATACTTGGTGAATCAGTTGTGTGTTAATGCACAAGTATAACCAAAACAGTTGTAAGTGTCGTTCTGCTGCTATTGCCATTGCCTGTTGGTCCCATGAGACTGCTGATTACAGTAAGCAGTTTCACGAAAAGGCACATGAATAGTGAGGCTAATGACTGATCGGCTGTTGCATTTTAACATGATCGCCACTATCCATTTGAACAAGAACATATCATCTTTTGCAAGTTGCAACCCAAAAACAAACTCCCCTTGATTGCGCACTTTCACATTTTCCAAGCTTTCAAAATTACCCAGTGAAATAAACTACATGAAGATTCTCCCAAATGCCACAGAATTCAAGCAGAGTTCTCCTTTCAGACCGGTCGCTCTTCTTGGCATTTCAAGCATGTACACGTGAACCCATAATCTGCAAGTTGCGCCTGCCTCTCCTCGTATGGAAGGTCTTCATCGATGTAGGAGATGGTAATCTGGAATGTTCATTGTCAGATCGGTGGGATAGGTGCAACATAGCATAGCCAAACTTCTCGTCTTGATTGCATAATCGAAACGATATGAACAAATAATAGGATACCTCTTCGTCCTTGCTGATAGGCCTCAGAGCAATTATCACTGCATGGCCATCCTTGTCCTGCAGTGGTATTTCAACAGCTCAGATACGCCTTACTGACGGCAAATTGGCATGAAAAATGAACTAGTCCGCTCAGACAAAAATGTACGCACTCACCTCGTCTCTCTTAAATGCTTTAGCATTTGGACAGCATGAGTGGTTCATGCAACTCTGCAAAGGAAAGAACGCCGTTCCTGCCAGCGAGAAATCACCGGGGACAATAATTTATACTGCTGAGCAAACATAGGCAAATAACAAGTACTGCAGAAGAAGGAGCTGTGCATACCCTCACAAGGAACTGAATAGTCTTCACCTAAAGCATCTAGGAATGGTCCCGTTACCTTCTCTGCTTCCTCCTAGATCACAGTGCAATTCAGATTTACAAACTACGGGGTTCTTTTCAGATTAAGAATCATAGAAATTTGGGCCAACTATCAACAGACCTTCTCACTCTCTGGAAGATCATCAATGTGTATGAAATAGTCTTCAACTGGTGATGCGACAACTAAATCACTGCAACAAAAGAGAGGATAGCATTTTGAGATATTATGGTTATGATGCCAAATGCAGAACAGATATTTGTGCTCATTATAGGTGCAGATAAAATAATGACATCACATGTATGTCCATCAACACTAAAAGAAATAAATAAATCCACTTACAGATTGTTTAGCTCAAACATGCCAATTATATGGCCATAGATGTCAAGCGAAAACACTAGACCATTGTCAAGGAAACTTCAAAAATGGATAAGAAAATAATTTCAAGGAAATTTATATATGCCAAACAAGTCTGTGGGCTACTGAAAAGGATACAGGGTGCACACTCAGGATCAAAGATTGCATCCTTGAGAAGCTGCAGTGACTGCAAAATAAATCAGCACGTCAGTGACTAATTAGATACATCACAACAGAATAAGGTGAATGTATTTAGATGTTATTATATAATTTATTATCCTTGCCCATACAATATATTAAATTGATATATTAACGAAAAAGGTGCTCCATTGAAGTGGCCTATAATACCATCAGTAGAACGTGGACTATTAGTTTCATAATGTCCAATAAAATGAATTATCTGCTGCATAATTACCGTAAACGCCAGATCCCTTATTTGCTGTCTAAACAATTCTTCTTCACTGGAATCAACATCGTCAGGCAATGCAACACACTCCCACCACCTGCAAGCATAAGTTCTTTTGTCACATGTTTGTTGTAGATAAACAGGATTTTGGCATAACTCACACAGCACAACAACAGAGGTCTCCCATCAAGGTACATGGAAGCCATGCAGAACTAGCCTTCTGGCTGGCACATGTGAAGAATAAAGACTCAAGCCTTGCCATGAGAATGTCATTGACTATTAAAGAAAGTTTGCAGGTTATACTATTCCATTGAATTTTTACTATCGCACACAAAAAGCGAACAGCAAATATCATGCTTGACTACAGCTGCATCGCGTAACACTGAGTGATGTACTAACAACTCCAGGTTGTCTGAGGATAAGTCACGCAACCTCATTCTTGTTACCTCTTTTTGAAGCCCATCGAAAGTGGTTTCCAGGCTTCCATGAGGAGTGAAGAGCTTGATTCATGAGACCCATGCTGTCTTTTGAGTTTCCTATATCTCAACAAGGTGAAAGTGATAGCCTGACATATAAAAGCAGAAGTTTGTGCATGAGAATCAAGAAATATTAGTGGATTGCAACCTAGAATGATAGAAGACAAAAAGGAAACAAAAAGTGATTCCATTTTTTTTTGTATTAGCATTCTTGATATTCGTATCATTGTCTTATCATGGTATGTTCTGTTCTGGTGCATTGGTCTATAGCAGGTTCACAGTTTTGACAGATATTGGTGACTGATATCAACTCTTAAGTCTGATGCCCAATTTTCTGTTTGCATTTGACCACGACTAACTGCACTTTTTGAATCAAATGTAAAAAGAAGATATCACTTGAACAAGATTACAAAATGAAAAACAAACACGGTTAATTAGAGTGATGTTTGGATGCCTACATACTATATAGTATGCATACTTCTGTCACTTACCTTGGCAGCAACCAAAAAAATATCATTGGTTCCTGAAATAAAGAATAACTATCATCAGAAAATAGGTTTACAACTTAAATGAAAGGTGGAAACTGGACGTTGTGTCATAATGATGCAGATCATAAATATTTTGTGCTGGTTTACCATTAGCATGCCCTACAAATTTCTGAAGGGCGGATTTCCGTGATGGTTCAGTCTTGGATCCAGCACACAGCAAAGAGTGATAATAATCCCAATCAGAATCCGCACATGATTGGCTGTACAAATTGCAATATCACTTAACCAGTTTTCTTCTCAAGATTACATTTATATGAATTATCCAAAAAATAACAAGAGTATGTTCTATGTTCTAGCCACAAGTTTTTTACGAGGAAATTAGGTCTGAAGTGACTATAAATAGTGAGGAGAAACAGATATCACATGTTTTGCAGAGAGAAGTTAGTTTTCAGGCCTATATAATCATCTGTTGTGTCACTTTGCAAATCGAAAAGAATTCACAAATTGTTAGGAACACAAACCTGCAGTAGAGTTCTCCCTCACATCCACCGGGGCAAGCAACAACTGATGGCAGACAGAACTGATCAGTTAAAGGCAAAGACGTATTACCATCCATAAGTGACATCAGGACCTCTTGTGGCACAGCATTGCTATTCCCACTTGATGCACCAGAACAGCCAGTACTTGACCCAGCATCATTCCCATGGCAATGTCTCTCAGTAGTGCCATCGACACTACCACCAAGGCTTTGCAAATACAATCTACGCCCAATTTGGAACTCTATAGAACCAATGAAGCGGAAGCAGTAACTACACACAACACAGTCAATCTGCAAAAAAGGCACATAAAACCAACTTAACACTTCAGACAAACAGTTCACATAAAAGCCACATGAATGATCCACTTTCAATCAAATGGGAGAACCTTGTTAAGGCTGTCCTGAGCACCGACCAACATTTGGTCCTTCAGAACAAGGTCGTCTTCAGCCAAGTCCCTATTTGCACAAACACCTGAAAGATCCAGTTTGTTGAAATTGCCAGCTTTTACCTTATGCCAATTTTACATGAGAAGAGCAGACTGGATGGCTACCCTCTAAAGTAATTGCTCAGTAATGGATACCTTTCCCATGCTTGCCACTGTAGCTCACTCTAATGCCATCAAGCTTCTTGGACCGTATGAGTTCATCATAGTATTCCTGATGAAGAAACAAAAGGCAGCACATTCATTACCTCATATTAGCACTGGATCAAACCACCGATTTTACCACCCAATTAGCCCCCCTCTCGTAGTTTCGCATCAACGCCTAAGATATCACACCAACAACGCCATGCAAGGCCAAATATACCACGCCAACGCCATGAAAAGCCTAAATTTGGCAATATTCGACCAGAGTAACAGCTTTGATGTCACGAGACTGTCCAATCAGGGGATTCTCAAGCAAACAGGCTAGTCGTACAGAAGGGGGCGGAAAGAAAGCAAGTACCTGGGCGGATTGGAGAGGAGGCGTGGCGAGGAGCTGGGCGATTTGGGGCGCGAACTCCCTGTCCAGATCGCACGGGCTGACGCCAATACCACCCATGCCGTTGGTTGGGTTGCCAACCGGAGCTTCTCGCGGCGGGTTCGTCAGCCCCTGGCCGCCGCCGCTGCTTTTGCTGGCCGCTGGGGTTTGGGGGTTTGAGGTTTGAGCTCAAGCGTACGGAGAGGTAAAGGTACAGACGCAGATTGTAGCACGCGTTCGCCACAATGAAGACGGAAATAAGATTTTACGCGTTCGTCTCCAGCAACCTCCGGCTCAAGTCATTTATCTCTTCCATGTTTAATCATGAGAAAGCAAAGTAAAGCCTCCAGTCAATTTGATTTAAATTAAACTAGACTAGATTATATTCTAGTATGCAAAATTCATCGCAAGAAAACTAGTGTAGCATGTGCAAATCAAAGTATGTTGGGTATGGTAGAGGCCATGGACGGTTGGACGGTATGTTAACAATCAGAGTTCAAAGTTTTTGGTGAAGTTTAAGTAGGAATTTGCAAATTCTAGGGGTTTTCGTAGATGACTGATTTTTTTGCTCAAATAATTTTTTATTTGAAAATATTGTTACTTGTTAAATGAGGCTTATGAATTATGTCAATCAATTTGCACATCCGTGGAGGTTGGGAGATGGTTTCCTCAGTTCTGCCCTTTTTCTATGCCAGAAAATTCTATGGCTTACTTGTAGGACCCATTTAATTGTTTGACTGTAACTACTAGGTTTTGGTATTTTCGCTATGAAGGGTAAAGAAAACGGAATATCAAACCGTGGTGATTGTGAATGGTAAAAGCCAAAAGATGTATATAATGAATCCCTCCTGGCAATCAAAAGAAGTCACAACCGCATTGTTGCTGTGGACTTAAGAGTGTGGTTTGGATGCTGAGACGACTGAGGACAGGATGATTCTGGTTTCTGAGGTGGTTGGCTAGGTTCAGCTAGCCCTGCATAGCAACGGCTACCCTGAATTCCTTTCTCGAAGTCCTCTCATATGGAGACGAGCTTAGATTCCTAGTGACAATATTTATTTCCGGTAGAATCTGTCATATACTAAGGGTTGGTTTGATTTGAGCCCAAACAAAATTGCTTAACTCAGGCATGAATCTCATACCTCCAATTTTGTATGCTTGGGGCTTAGATTCCTTCATGGGCTAGGAGGGCCCCAACCAAATAGTCCCTAATAAGGCACTAAGCCATATCCAATTGAATCTCTTCATGTGCTAGTCTTCATAAAAAAAATCTCTTCTTGTGCTAGTGAATCATGGAAGCCAAATAAATGGAGCACCACCCTCCCTTCATTCGTTTCCACCCTGATGATATATATGCAATACTCAAGGTTACAAAAAGCTACAGGCGCTAAGCGAGAAGGGACCCTCCGCTTAGAGCTTAAATGTTTTCTACATTAAGGCTTATAGTAGTAGAATTTTGAAAATATATACCTATGAAGCAATCAACATAGGCGCGGCCACGATGTAAAATGAAGCAATTTAGGCAAACATAGTGCCCTTAGCTGTACTTATGGGCCTTTCCATCCAATAAAATCTTCCATAAAAAGAATATGAGATGGGGTGGACCTAGTCCCGTGTTTGGTTACGGAGATAGGTTGATTCTAGTTTTCATTTGTTTGTTTGGAGCTTGACCTAGCAACTGTACTAATCTTTTCTAACACTGTCATCATGAACCAACACAATGCTTCTTTAGTTTGCATTCCATTATTGTGACGCACGGACAATTTTGCTAGTCAGTATTCAAAATAACAGTTCATATTTCGAAGTCGGAGGAACAACTGTAGATTATATAAGTAGAGCACCCACAATAGCTCCCAAATGTTGTTTGGGCATTCAAAATGCAGCAACCTCTGAATAATGCTACTGAAGATGGTAGAGGTTAGCGGGGGATGCAACCTACAACTTGATAAAAGGATAACTCTGACAACTACCTCCAATAATTAGATGGATCGCACTCGGAGTACGAGTATACTAATGCATAAAGTTAAGTACAGACACAATAACTTGTCAACTGATGTCTGTTTGGACAAACCTAGCTCTGTCGTGCTCGCTCATGGACAATTAATCTCTTATTACTATACTAGTATATAACAGCAAAGGACTCATCAATCAAAGTGTCAAAGCACTAACTAGCATAATCACGCCATTCTGTTGGCGGCGATGCAAATGGGACACATGATACGGGCAGCCTGTTTGTCGTCATCCACGATCCAGTTCAACCACCCGACGGGGAGCTCCCTTTATTTGCAGGCCAGCTTCACCTTTCGTAACTGCAAGCAGCATCTCTCCAACTCCCCTGCAGCGCCTCTTCCATAGGTCCTGCGAGAATGTCTGCGCTGCTGGTGAAGGCTCTGGCCGCCCTCGTGGCGATGGCCGCCGTGGCCGAGCTCGCCGCCGCCAAGAACCACACGATCCAGTGGTCCGTGAGCGGGAACTACGGCGACTGGTCGTCCAACAACGCCGTCAGCGTCGGCGACACCGTCGGTGAGCCGCGCGTGCTTCCGATCGAATCCTTCCTGTCTAGTATCTGACTGAGTTTGTACGCACGCCGCCGAACGGCCGGCGGCTTGGCGCTGCAGTGTTCACGTACGGGCCGCCGCACACCGTCAACGAGCTGCCGTCGGAGGCGGACTACAAGGCGTGCAGCTTCGACAACTCGGCGTCGTCGGACCAGAGCGGCAACACGGCCGTCACGTTCGACAAGGCCGGCACAAGGTACTTCGCGTGCGCCGCCGGGTCGCACTGCAGCCAGGGGCAGAAGGTGGCCATCACGGCCGCCGCACCGGGCGCTTCCCCGGCGCCGAAGCCCAAGGAGAACTCGGCGGCGGCGTCGATGGCCGGCGCGGCCGGGCTCGCGGTGAAGCTGGCGCTTGGCCTCGGCGTCGGAGGAGCCGTGTTTGCCGCCTTCTGATCGAGCTCCCGTGCCCGAACCTTCATGAATCATGATGGTTGGCCTGGCCCGTGTGGTTGCGCTTGCACTTGCTACAAACATTTGTCCATATGTCCTGTTCCTAAGTATACAATTGTTGGCGACAGAATCTACTATCTTTGCCTTTTGAAATTGAACGCCTGTTTGGTTTTCACACAAGTGCGACACTACTGGCCAAAAGTCAGTTCTTTTTTTTTTGAGATGGGGCAATTTTGGGTTGAAAGTCTTGGCCAACTTCGATCACCAGGACAAACTAGGGTGGTCAAATAGAAGGACTTCCAAGCCAAAATTTAATACTCAATCAAGCAAAGACCTATTTTGATTAAAGTAGCCAAGATTTAACTTGGCATTTTGAGTAACATTTGGCAATAGACCAAACACACCAGACCAGCAGGGCCGCGCCTGAATACTGATCATAGAAATGCGGTGGGGCGACAAGTGCACAATTAGCTAGTACTCACCTTTGTGTTGACGCAGATATTCTTTAAAAACGAAAGCGTTTCAATCACAGCAACGCACACTCCCACGTACATGTACTGACACTCACTCCTATGGACAGAGCTCACAAACGCTACACCTTGTTAGCACTTAGCACCTCCGTATAAGTGAATTGATAAAATCTTGAGATCGACAAAATCATCGTAGGCGCTGTCGACGAACACGCCGCTTACCACTGAAAGAATAGTGACATTAAACCATTGAATAAATCTATAAAAATGTGAACGTCTATGTCAATTCGATGACTAGGATCCGAATGGAGAGATTCCACCACAAAGAGCCTGACTACATCACTACGCCTCAGTTCGCAACGCCATTGTTCTTGAGCAAGAATTTGCACTGTCCTTCATCATAAAAAGGAGTTATTTCCCGTTTACTTAAGACTGGCCAAACAATCTGTTGTAATTTTCTTGGGTCAACCTATTGTAAAACTCCTTTTGCTCTGTTTTTTCCAAAAAAAAAAAAGTACTAGCACATGCAGACCAGAACAGAATCGTCTCATGGTGCTCCTTGCAAATATGGACCACCCGGTTTTCATAGACTCATCATCATGAAAATAAATAAACGTCCGTCGGACATATCATGCCAGGACAGAAGCATTTAGAATTGCTCTAAGATCGACAAGCCACTTAAAACATCCTTCATCATCGCAGAGATGAAGTAGAACAAAAATTAGGATTGGACAATGGAAAATAGAGTCTGGAGATAAAAAAGAGTAAGCATATTTATATTTTGATTGATTGGGTATTCGCAATTGGCTATGGTCTTTCATTTTTATAATATGGTGAGAGGCGGCCTTGCTTCGAGTAGAGGTTAAGATTGTAAAAAAAATTGTGGAGTATTCAAACTCCCTTGCGAGACTTGCAAAAACAGATCATCTATGTTTTTTTCTCTCGAAAAGGAGAAAGAGCTTTGCCATAATTTTTATTAGACAAGAGAGAAAAAAAGCAAGAATGGTGGCACCCATCCAACCCTCCTAAAGTGACTATTTTCTACAAAAGGTCATCGCCCTTTGGCAACTTAAGTTGGCCAGTTCTGGTCTATAGCTATGTTGCCAATAGCCATAACAGAATTTCCCCCGTTGAATCTTGCATGCAAAGCCACTAGCCTCTCTCCTTTCTATATTCTCTCCTCTTCTTTTCTGCGAATTAATTTACTAATCAATCAGTGTCTACACGAGCCGCCGCCACCACGCTACCTGCCGCGTCTCCGGTCCTCACCACAGCCGCCACCGCCGTGCCTAGGACACTCTTCTTCTTCCTCCTCTCCGGTGCATCTACCGGAGACAAGGAGAGGGGATCCATCCTTTTCCCCATAATTTTATATCTAATTGTTTAGGGTTTAGTCCAAATAAATCTTTCGGCAAAATCCAATTATTTTCAATTGGGGTCATGATTCGTGTGATGACTTTGGTGATTTCCACGACGAGATTACCGTTGCAGGTTCAATTTCGTTGGCAGGCGACCAATCGATGACCTTTATCTGTAAGGGGAGGGGTGCTTCTAGGAGTTTCCAATGAGGACAGCTACTCTGGGTCATCGATCTCATCATCGATGGTCGCGGAGAGATCAAGGTTTTGAGGTGATGAATCTGAATCCTATGTTGCACCCGATGATGTAACTGTCGATATTCTTTCATCGATTCATACACGTTTTGTACTGGTTCCGAAGCGTTGGATCTTATGGCATGTCCAATGTTTTGGGGTTGATCGTTGGATCCGCATAAGGACTATACTTTGGCTCCGGCGTTCGAGGAAAGCCATTGGAGAAGAAGACGATGAAAAAATCTGAATATAATATTATGTATTTTTATTTTAGTTTTTTATTATGTATAATTTGGGGATGTAATGTGCCGAGTTGTAATATAATCCCCCTTCCCTCCAAAAAAAATACTAATCAATCAGTACTTGAATGAACCAGGCAACTAACCAATTGATGTACTTAACCAACACAAGTATATATGTTGAGATGCTAATTTTGTCATCAACATTTTGTAACCAAATGATATTTGGGGTTTTTTATTCATACTATTATAATTTTCAAGTTGGAGAAACACCGTTACTATTTGCCTATTTTAAAGCATACCATTACAATTCTTCATTTTCCACAAGATGCCACAAAAGGAGGAAGAAGAAGATAACATGTGGGGCCCGTGCGTCAGTGATAGGGGAGAGGGGCTACAATGAAATATACATCTTCGTATACGCCTATAGCTGAGCCCAAGTCGTCTTCGTATGTATTCTGTGGCATTTTTGTGGAAAATAAGAATTGTAATGATATGCTTCAAAATAAGTGAATAATAATGGTGTTTGTCCAAACTTCTAAAATTATAATGGTATGAATAAAAAAAACATGATATTCAACTGCAAGAAATGGCGTGTCCATCAATCACAAGCATCAAAACACACATTGGAGACGTACTCAACTCGATCTGGCGCTGGCAGAGCTGGTTTTGAGACATGAACCCAATAAAACCACAAAGGAGAACAGAATAACGACATAATTAACAAGAGTTACATTTCCGTGCTAGCAGGCAGCTAGCGCCCCAAAGGTTGCACTTTTGCTTGCTGCCATGAGAATCTTGCTTGGCCGGCAGTGCCTAAAACGGCAACCAAACAAGACTTTAATGCTGCAGGGGCGGAGGTGGAACCAGGTTTCTAACTTTTTCCACGAGCGTCTGAAGAGTCTCGTAAGGTTCCATCTCATCAGCATCAGCATCAACATTGCCACGCAAAACAACGCACCTTTCAAGGTCACCCATGGCATTCACGATGTCCTTCAGCTTGTCAACGATCTTCTCCTGCTGGAAGTAGTGGGCGTAAACGGGTTCGATGCCCATCGTCCACGTAACCAACTTGGTCGCGGCCTTCGTGATCACCAGGCAAGTTTCATCCTCACTCTGGTTCTTCATCTCATCCTCACTCTCGTTCTTCATTTCCACGATGATCTCCTTCAGCTTCTTCGCTAACTTAATGAAACGGCAGAACACCTGCCCACCCCGCTCAAAATAAAATACATTCTCTGAAAAAATATTGTTCCCCACTGGAAGCCCTCTGACCGCATTTGCAAAAGCCTCTGCGGTCACAAGGTTCTCACGTATCTGCACGGCAAGGCCTAAGAACGACGCAAGAAACTTCCTTCTTTCAGTCATGTCTGCGATTTCAGTAGTGACTATCGCTTCCAGTACCTGCAGCACCAAAAAAATGGGGTTCAGAAGTTAACAGAGAGGAGACTTGTTCTGTGTCAGCTCATATTATCAAAGAATTGTTACAGTACATGCATCGTCTGAGCATTACGAAGAAAAGAAAACATCAAATTAAATACTGAAAATTTCATTGGCTGTTGTTCCTATCTATGCAACCTGATAGGCGGGGATTGCTTCTCCCCTCCGTTCTTATATATAAAAAAACATTGGCCAACGTTCTACCGCTTTATTCTTAATTTGAGAAAAATTAAAGACTCCAGCCCCTGCGACACTGCTTTATTTCTAATAAAAAAAAACGAATTCTCCATACTGCTAGCGATATCGATCATGATATCAGTAATTCAGTATAGCCACGAAACAGTAATAAGGTTCGATTGATCCTAGTCTATATGGAACAGGAAGATAGAAAAGGTTAAATCACTGTTCATTCATATCCTGCAACAAACAGAAGTACAGATCAAATCAATACGAAAAGTATCAAGATAGGCGAGGATATCAAAGACATGGTCGCTATGGTGTTCAGATTGCAGCAATTCTGCTGCAAAGGATACCAGAGTCCTGTTGGTGGTGCTAAACACGCCTTTCCCGATGCATTTATCCTCTGTGTGTGTAATGTATCGATCCACCAATTCTTTTCCGTTTTTGTTTCTGATTCCAAAGTAATTATGGCCGAATCGTAGAGTAGCACCCGAACGATCCATCGAAACACCGCACCATAGGATTAACAGTACACCTTGAGCGAGCACCAGAGAGTAAAAGACGATGAGTGCTGGCTTCATATTGCCTCTTTTGGGGTCAGTGTCGGAACCTCCGTAATTTTGGACGGCACCAGCCAGACCAATCAGCGATAGCACGTAGCAGGCAACTCCTGTGACGATCGGAGCTGCAGCAAACAGTATTGGCACCATGGAGGCCACTCCTACAAACTCCGTTACATCTCCGACGTGCCCCCGCCGTGTCCATGTCGAAATTTTCCTATGCATGGAAGCCGCGGGAAACTGCACGAAGAATCTGGCCGTAGGTCCAGAGAGAGAGCCGACGAACCTATGAGCGGAGTTTTGTGTGGTTAGATGACTTCTCCAAAGGGTAGCATGCATTGCCGTATAATTATTACAGAACAGAGGGAAAATAAAGAAGAAATTGCCTATAGTTTTTATGAAAAAATCGAGCTAAAAAACAAACAACTTTTCCAATTCCAGAAAGCGAAACCACTGACAGTTATTACCCAAAAAAAGCAAACGGCAGACAAAAACCTTTGAGGAAACACTAACACCACTAGCGAAACCACCCATAATCGTCCCAAACAATGTAGACCTGACACCTGCCGCCGAACCACCGGAGGGACCTAGAAGGCAGACAGGCATTGGAAAGAAGGCTGACAAGAGAGCATGAGAATTAGTTGGATCACGTACTCCCTCTGTCCCCTTTTCTCGGTCGTTTGGGCTTCCTCCTAGATTCACGAGACAATCACTGAACCTGGACACAAGTGACATGCAAATACATAAACAGTGCTCTGAACCTGGACTGCGAGAACCATAGCCAAAACGACTAACAAAAAGGGACAAAAGGGAGTACTTGGCAGTCTATATGATGCCGATGGCCGTTATGTACCAGAAATCCTCTTTCTTGATCTTGGTGGAAAAGCCGCCCAGCACGACAGCTGAAGCTGAGACGAGGATGAGCGCTCCGAGCCCCGTGGCAAGCAGCTGCAGGCCATCAGCAGTGAGTTAAGCCTCAGCTCCGGTACATTACGGCCGTCTGCATCCTTGATCCAACTCTCCAATGGTTCTTGGCGGATGCCGCAGAGTCTAACTGCTTCTATGCGAATTCCTATAGCTAATCGGGATAACCCCGCCACCGCCTCCTCCATGACTACGAAGCAAAACCAGCTTCTACCTCAGTCCTCAGTGACGGCAGTGGTGTCAGGTCTGATGATGCTGTGGTTGATGAGGTGCTCGGTATCGAGATGGTTAGTGGGGTGAGAGGGTCGCAATGGTGTTTGGCTGAGGGAAAACGACTGTCATCAGCTGTTTCAGACTCCGCCACGCGATTTTCTAGCCGCCCGATTTAGTCAACGCCTCATCCTTCTTCATCAGATCAGATCAAGAGCATCCGCTCGTAGAGTACTCGTTTTGCTATAGAATATGTTGTCATTAATAGTTGGTCCCACACCCCTGCTCTGCGTGCCCTTTTTTTTTTTTCTTTCATTGGTCACATTGACTTCCCGTACGCTGATAGGGACAAGGCTTTAGGCCAGTCGAACATGGGTTTTATTTGTATTACCCTAATTCACCCGTTGCCCCTTAGGTCTTGTACAGTGTATACCTAGAGTGATATCCAAATAGAGAGAGAATGTGCAGGCATCACTCTTAACACTGCAGCCAGTAATACCCTAATTCCACCGGTAGTTTCTTTTTGTTTTCGGTCTTTCTTTGACTCTGTTTTTTTATGGCTTCTCTATCCTTTCCTTCGTTTTCAGGTTATGGTCGAGTAGAGTTGAGTTGGGGTCTGTAAGGTTTTTGTTCTGTACTCTGTTTTTGTTTTTCTATCGTCTAATAAAAAACCGAAAAAAGCTTTTTGCTGCCCTTCGAAAAAAAAGGGAAGGAAGCAAGTTTAAACGTAGATGCTCTATAGACGAGGAGAGAGAAGCTGTGTTAGGTGTGGAAGAAAGAAGGTACGAGAGTGGTCAGCCTTTATTGTTTTCTTGTTTTTATTCATCATCAGCTGTTGGAGCATCCGGTAGCCCATGGCTGCATGATGGGATGCCGCACACTGCGAGCACTGGTGTCTATTTTTTCCTTGGTGAGTCCCAATATTTTTTAGGCATCACTCCGCACCGTGGAGAGCCTTAGGACACAAGTGTTTTGACTCATGCCGTACACGTAAACAGTCAAGGCCTGTTTAGTTGACGAAAAATTTTAGGTAAATTCTTGTAGCACTTTTCGTTGTTATTTGGCAAAATTTATCTAATTATGGACTAACTAGACTCAAAAGATTTTTCTTGACATTTACAGATAAAACTGTGCAATTAGTTATTTTTTTTACCAACATTTAATGCTCTATGCATGCGTCCAAAGATTCAATGTGACGAGTACTGTGCAAACTTTTTTGGCTTTTGTAGCCAACTAAACAGGCCCTCAAAGAAACAAATCATGCATGTTAGTTGCCCTCACCCAAATCTTCCCACAGTTACGAACTACTCCATCCGTCCCAAAACAAATACACAACTCGCATTTTGAGAAGTCAATTCTTAAAGTTTAACTAGAAATATAGAAAATAGTATCAACATTTGTATCTCCAAATAAATTTGCTATGAAAGTATACTCTATACTTAATCTAATGGTACTTATTATATATCATAAATATTAATGTACTTTTGTATAAATTTGGTAAAACTTTAAAATGTTTGACTCCTCAGAAACAAGATGTGCGTTTATTTTGGGGTGAGGGGTACAGTAGACTAGTAAATGTAGTTCAGTTGGCTAGATGATTTCTAGTAAAACACGGAGCCTGTTTAAGATCAAGAATGCTTTTTGTTAGTAGCTATTAGCATACCCAATAGCTTTTCATCAGCGGTGCTATTAGCTGACCCCATTTAAATTCTCAACCTAATAGCGATCAATATCAAGATATGCCTCTTCAGATGTGTAGTGGTCCTGCTCGGGGTGACCTGTTGGGGCGGCTAGGGCTAGGGTGGGCGGCGGTGGCCTGGCGACGATGGATGCAGGGCACGACGGCGGCGGCGGCGCAGGTAGGGAGAGGGCGGCGGGGCTAGGTAGAGAGAGAGAGCAGAGATTTGTTGTAAGAGAATTGCTTTATTTCCTCTTTGATTGGAATAGTTACAATGCCCATATATTTATAGTCCCTGGACTTGTACACCAAGTAATATAGCAAGGAGTCCTTATAGTTTGGGATTCTCCTTTACTAAAACAAACTATCGACCTTCCTAACAAATCTCAACCCTCTTTTTCCTAAATAATTATCTATCTATTTTTCCTAAATACCTCTATTTTCCTAAATTATCTAAATATTGGAATAATACGGAAGAGGTGGGGCGCAGCCCCTCAAAATTCATCCCGTCCAAATGCTCAGACGGAACCGTCCGCTGATGATTCCTGCACAATGGTTGTTGTGGACGGGAGCTGCCACGACGCACATGCACACAATTTCCCGAGTGTTTGCACGGACGAGAGCCGCCGTGGCCCACGTGCACGCGATTTCCCCAGCGTAGGTAAGTAAGGTAAGTACGTATGTTTTGTTTTTATTTTATTTTATTTTTCTTTCTTTTCTTTT
Source organism: Saccharum hybrid cultivar R570 (assembly GCA_038087645.1). Taxonomy (NCBI): domain Eukaryota; kingdom Viridiplantae; phylum Streptophyta; class Magnoliopsida; order Poales; family Poaceae; genus Saccharum; species Saccharum hybrid cultivar. The sequence goes on from JAQSUU010000529.1 coordinate 10,370,934, forward strand.
CTTTTCTTTTCTTTTCTTTTCTTTCCTTTCCTTTTCTTTTCTTATTTTTTCTTTTCATGCTTCATTTTTATATTTCTTTTTTGTTTATGTGATTTTTTATTATTCTTTTAGTTTTTCATTTTTATGTTTGTTTTATTTCTTTTTTTCTTTCCTTTTCCTATTTTTCTATTTCCTTTCTTCAATTTTTTATTTTTGTTTTATTTTTCGTTTCATGTGGTTTTTCATTATTCTTTCATTTTTAATATTTTATTATTTCTTTATTTTTTATTTTTACTATAATTAATTGTTATGTTTGTTTTATATTATTTTATTTTTATATTTTATTCTTTTTGTATTTATTTCTTTTTTCCTTTTCTCTTTTGTCTTTATGTTTTCTATAGATTCTTTATTTTCTATTTTTCTATTTTATCTTACATAATTATTTTTCATGTTTAATTTTTTATTTTCTATATTCTATGAGATGCTATGTTTATATATATAGTATAGATGTGATGTTTTATGATGTATTTTGCAATGATCATGTGGTATATAATGTCATATTCTATGATGTTTTTCGTAATGTTCTATGTTTTATTTTGATGTTCACGTGTTATATATGTGATGTTTTTTATGGTCACGTGGTATACATGTGATGTTTTATAATTTTTTTATGCTCACGTAGAATAGATGTGATGTTCACGTAGTATACAATGATGTTCTATGATGTTCTTTGCAATATTTGCATAGTATACATGTGTTATTCTCGTAGTATACATGTGGTGTTCTATGATGTTTGATGTTCTTATAGTATATAGGTGATATTCTATGTTGTTTTTTATGATGTTCACGCATTATACATATGATGTTTTATGGTGTATTTAGTGATGTTCATGTAATATATATGTGATGTTCTATAATTTTTTAATTATTGTTCTATGGTGTATTTAGTGATATTCACTCAGTATAAATGTGATGTTCTACAGTGTATTTTAGGATGTTTGAAAAGTATGTGATGTTCTTTTAAATTTTCTCTATTACGTGTTTTTATTTTTTTGTCCTTGCGCTTTTCTCTAGATTTTATTATTTTTATTTATGTTATGTATTTATATATATATATATATTATAATACCAATACGGTGCTTCTAAACTGAGAATATTTTTTTACGAAGACGGAACATTGTTCTCTGAACCTAATCGTCTCTGCTCATTACAAAAATATTCTATCTTCGTAAGATAAATGTTCGTTATTAAAATTTTATCTAATATATCTATGTGAGATCTGGTTTTAAAGGATTTATTATAAGAAACCCGATAGTGTAATCATAATTTAATTTGGATGTTTAGTTTAGGAATTATGGCTTTTTTTTGTTCGTTGAAAGTCATTGCGTGCATGCGCCAGAGCTGACGTGCGCGTGCTGCTGCACGGTCTCCTCGCGTGGGCTACGTGCGCGCCCTACGTGCGAATTAATTAGCGTGGAATTGGTGGGAAACTGCTGAACAAGCGGGACGCGGAAGCTAAAGCGTGGGGCAGGAATTGGTGCGGTGCGGGTGGATGGGAAAAATCAGCGCTGTTTTAGCGTCCGATGGTCGGACCCTAAGGCCTCGTTTGGATTGTAGTTTTCTGGTAGGAATTTCAAAGGAATAGCATTCCTTTATTTTGCTGATGTCATCGTTCGTTTGGAACGGAGGATTGCAACTTCCGTTTCTTGAGAAAAGGTTTGCTTCCCTTCTCAAAACGTAGGAATCAGAAAATCCAGTCCGGTCTCTTGGTTTCTCTTCCTATCACGAAGTCCAAGGCAAAGCGCATGTGACCAACAGAGTGAAGCAGCAGCCAGCGCAAAGTAGATTGTTGTTCACGTGAGGTTAGTTGCTTTTAATATGTTCTTTATCATTTAGTTTCCAAATTCGTATGTTTAAAATTCTTGTGGTCTAAACAACTTGCTGAGTTGTTTTCCTGAAATTTTTCAATCCTCTGTTTTCGCAATTTGTTACTATCTCTTTCCTCTCTTTCCTACCGTTCCTGTGTTTTCAATTCTACTATTCCAAACAGGCCCTAAGACCCTCCGGGAGGGTGTCTTAGGACCATGACATCTTCCCCTCCTCCACTCGGCTCCTCCCTGAGCCGAATCACTAGCCAGTCGTCGAGGCCTTGAGGTGGTGGAGATGATCTCCTGACTCGCTCAAGTAAGTTGCCATGGAGGAATCCCATGGATGCGAGTTTGTTGGGGTCGCTATTGACGGTAAACCCGAAGCGGTACTGTAGACTGTCGATATAGCCGTGGAGCCAGCAGTGGTGTGTGTCGATGGCTGTCTAGGGGTAGAGCGGCTCCTGTGCTTGTACTTGTACGAGTGTCGTGTTGGAATTGATCTCCACCGATTAGGCCCAACGGCCTAATTGGGCCTTGTCTCACGCCCTGATCGGGGACGCTCAACCTTATGTGGTTGGTGGGCCCCCGTCGCACTGCGTATAAAGAGAGGTGGGGACGGTAGGCTCGAAACACGAGGTTCACAGTGCTCCCACTCCACCCCACCGATAACCCTAGACCGATCCGAGGAGGGTGCGCAGCCAGGGACGGGAAGCCGCCACCGACTTCGTAGCCACTATTGCACTGCGCCACCGGACTTCACTGCATCACTGCTTCTTCATCGCCTCTCCTTCACCGACCCAACAGTTCCGCCAAGCCCGAAGGTATGCACCACTATAACTCCTCTCCTCCCTCTCTGTTGTTCTATATATCCACTTGTTCATACCCAAAAGAAGTCAAGCACCCATTGATCTAAACTGCTAGATGATCCTAGAGTCAAACAATTGTATCAGAGCTAGGTTATTTACTAACGTGTAGATCTAGATTGGGGAAGAAATCAAAAGTAAAAAGAAAGAATAGAAAGAAGAACCGATTTTCAAATCGGATCAAGAAAGTGAATCCTAACCCTAAGGGAAAAGAGACTGAGGACGGAAATGGGGATGACCTACCCGGGCCTCACCTTCGTCACCACCGGCGGCATTTAGGACGCCGTGCGGGAAGACGAAGACAGAGCCACTGCCGTCGCACCGTCGGCGAGTGGGAAAGGAACCCAAGCCATGGGGAGCGCGATCGGCTCACCGGTGCGCATCTCGCCTCGGGCTCGAGCAAAGGGCACCATCACGGTGCCCCTCGACGGCGCCCGCGCGGCTTCGGCCGCACACGAGCTCCGGCGAGAGGTGCCGTGGTGATGCCATCACCTCCGGTCTGCCCCTCATGTTGGCTACGACATGAGAAAGGAAGGAACAGGGGGAGGGAAGAGAAAGGATAGAGAAAGGATGCCGACCGGCTCTAGCTCCGGCGGCGCCCTACTTCACCAGCGACGATGGCCACAATGGCTGCCACCACTGCTCTGCTGAGGAGCTCAGAGAAAATGAGGAAGAACAAAATGAAGTTAGGGTTTCAGGTAAGAGCAGCTGCGGCCGGTTTTGTTGATCCGACAAGGAAGGACGACCGTCCGATGATGATCAACGACCAGAGTTGACCGGATCGGCTCCAGGCCCAGGCGAGTTCGCCATTTCCCCGCCCAGGCCCAGGTTGCGGCCTGGGCGCGGGGGGCAAGCGCTGCACGCGCGGCTGACCGGGCCGGTATCGCTGTTGGGCCACGCGACATTAGCGCAACTGGGCCGCGCTGACGTTGCCAAGTAAAGGGAGCGCAGGCGAGCTCGCTCGGGCATGGGCCGAAGCGCGAGCGCGCACGCGAGCTAGGCCTCGGGTCAAATTAATAGAAATTGGTTTAAATTGTCATTTCTTTTTCCAGAAGCATCAATTTGATGAAATTTGTCTAAGTTTTTATCTCTATTCAATTTTGCACCAATGTGTATATTGTTTAGAGAATGGAACAGTACATAATGCTTCTGAAAAGTAGATAATTATTGTTTATTCATGTTTTCCGCTGCAAAGTTAAAGATTATTGTCTTCTCATTAGATTCGAACTAACAGTAGGATTTAATTGGAAGAGCAGTTATAGTTATTTAGTAAATGATGAAAAGTTTATCCTCCAATTAAAATTGAAACCAACAGAAAAATTTTTAATTGGAGGAATAGTCGTTTTTAGTTAAGATGAATTATAATATTGTTATTTTCTAACCAACGTTGATGATAATAATATTATAAGTTTATTTATGAGTTTAAGTTTAAAGAAAATTATGATATTGTTATTTTCTCACCAACGTTGATGATAACAATATTATAATTCTATGAGTTTTATGTTTAAAGTTTAAATCTCTGATAAATTTTGCATCAAAGTGACCAATTTTCAGAGAATAGATAAGAAACAAGAGATGCTCCAGAGCGAGCAGAATATAATGTATTTTCATGTTTCCGCTGCAATGATGATGATTATCTTCTAATTAAATTCGAACCAACGGGAGAATTTAGTTTTGAAGAGTAGTCATAAGATAATTGAGGTTTTGATATGTTAATTCAATTTCTACCCCACGGTGATGTGGAATTAATAAAGAATGTTGTTTTATTCTCTTTCTGCCTAATGGTGATAGAGAATAGAACATAAAGTTTTAAAAGTTTCATGCTCGTTATTGTTGATTACTGTTAATTAATTTTCTTCAAACAGAGATCTTCTTGCTTTCATTCTTGAAGGCAGAAAAGAAAGTGATATGGGTACTTGTAACTCAGATGATGAAAAGACTAAGTGCAAGTTTTATGAGAAAGAAGGTCATTGCATAAGGGAATGTGTTATCTTAAAGAGTGGCTTGAAAAGAAAAGTTTTCAAAGATTTCAGGGTCATTGATCCAAGAAAAGAAAAAGAACAATAAGAGTTTAGTTTAAGAGATGCCTTTTATGCACTCTTTATGAAGAAGGTTTCAGTTTTTAGTTTTTATCATCATGATAAGAGATGCAATAAGTAATATAATTTTTTATTCTTAATCATCATGATATGAAATGTAATAAGTGGCATGCATGTTTAATTTGACCAACGTCGAATTAAGCATGTGTGTTAAAAAGTATTCGGATCTATTCCTAAATTTGATGATTGAATATGAGTCAATCCTGGCATTTATGTCCCTTCAAGGGAATTATCTCGCATGACGAAAAAAAGTTTGTGATAGTACCCGTATGGCGGTAAAAATTTGAGAAAATAACCGCATGGCAGAGTAAAGTTGGCATAGTACTCATGTTAATCAATCCTGCATGGTGGGAGAAAGTTATGATGACTCATGTGCTTTGAGTGTATCCCACATAAGGAGAAAAAGTTTAGGATAGCTCTCATGCTATCCTAGTACGAGTTTATAGAGAACAGAAAGTTATAGACGAACCTCAAGATAAGAATGACATGCAAGCGTGATTTGTGAAAGTATTAATGATAAAAGACTCTGTTGAGTTTTTGAAGTGCGAATTAAGAAATAATTTCATTTGCATGATGTAATCATGTGGATGAAGTAAGTAATCAAAGTTTCCTCATTCACAAGAGTTCTGAATAGTTTTCGAAATTGTGGTAGAAAAGTTCATACCACATTTCGAGGGGGAGAAATGTGAGATCAATCAAGAAAGATACTTCCCCATACTTCAGATAATACGATGCATACTATGCATTAAAGGCAAGAGTGATCTATAAAAGATAAATGTGATCGTCGGGGAAGTAAGACAGTCACAATAACGATACCCCTAAAGTAAAGAAATAGCTAAATTCATAGACTTTTTATAGTTCCAATAGAAAGATAGCATAGTCGGCCAATATTCATACTAGACGTGTTCAGAGTTATTAAGGCGGTGCTAAACGCGTCATATGAGTTTTAGCAGATTAAACCCAAAATGAGAAAGTTTGAAGATGGAACAATCAGGGGGAGCATGGTACAAAGAGACCTAACTCCGTAAGGAGGATGAATAATGTAAACAAGGATCTTATTACACAGGACCTTGTAGAATTAATTGTCTTTTGGCAATAAAGGTCAAGAAATGCTAGTAGCCGAGGCTCCAGAAAGTCTCAAAGTATAAGAAAATCAGATATTTCTGATGACTATAAAGTCTATATTAGTGAAATTCAAATGGAGGGTAATCCCACCTAATTTGAAGAAGGCATGAGAGGCGTTCACTCGTTCAAGTGGTAAGAAGCAAAGAAAGGTGAAATTGGATCGATAATACCAATAATATTTTGGGATCTAGAATAAATTCCTAAGGAGCCAAAATAGTAGGTTGTGATGGGTCTACAAGACAAAATGTGATTCCAAAGGGAATATGTAAAGATGTGGAGCGCGACTTGAATCAAAAGATTTTGTGCGAAGCGAATGAATAGATTACAATGAGTGCTAGTGGCATATTATGATCTGAGTTACATCAGATGAAAGTAAAGACAACATTTTCCAATGGGATTTGTATGAAAATGATTACATGGCACAATCCAGAGGTTTTGCCATGAAAAGAAAAGAAGAGATGCCACATGTAGAAATCTCTTATGGACTAGAGCAAATATCTAGATAGTGACATTTAAAGTTAACGTGTCAATTAGAAATTTTGGGTTAAAGAGAATGAGAGGACAATTGCGTTTGTACAAAGTTATAGAATAGAAAATTCATTTTCTAATCTTGTATATGTGGATGACATTTTACTTGTTAATAGTGATGTCAACCTACTGCACGAGAAGAAGCTCTTGTGCTCAAGGTTCAATAAGAAAGTTCTCGGTGAAATATCTCTCGTTATAAGAATTGAAATTCACCGAGATAGAAGAAAAGAGGTATTAGGACTATCGCATAGGCATGCAAAGAAAAGTTTCTAAAGAAATAAAGTACCTATGCGAATAAACCTACGTCTGTTCCCATGGTCAAAGGTAATAGTTTTGGGACCTTTAGTGTTCCAAGAAGCAATGTGAGATTGTTATAGATGGACGTCCTACATGCTTCAGCTGTTGTAAGCTTAATGAGTACACAGCTAAGAAATTACCCTGACATAGTTCACGTATCCGGGTTGTTTTGGCAAAAGTCCAGTCTAGATATAGATCACTGGAATGGAGTTAAGAATGTCGGCCTCATGCTAAGAAAGAAAGAACAAGTACTCTTAAGTAGTTGTGAGTACAATGTTAAATTTTGACGAGATGTTTAGTGAAACCCACATAGTAGCTAACACTCGTAGTTGGAGTTTTATTATAAAAAAAGCTCCAAAGAAACAGTTTTGGTATTATCAGTGATGCAAAGTTATAGTATAACATGATATGAGGCTGAGGGACAGGTAAAATGGTTAAGGAACTTGTACTCAAAATTGATAATGGTTGTCAACAACAATGACCATTTAAATAGTTTGCTCCTATAACAACGAGTCAAGTGTGCTGCCAAACACATTGACATTAAAGTTATACGTTTTAAAGGAGAAAGTCCGAAGTTATACTAAAAGTATTGAACGTAAAAGTAACAAGCAAGTGTTTGCGGATCCGCTTACCAAAGGCTTACCACCCAGTGTGTTCAAAGAACACACAGTCGACATGGCTTTACGGGAAAACCTATGTTTTTCGGACAATAAAGGGTCCAAAGTTAAAGAATCTGTTTCAGAACAGAGGCATGTATTGTAGCTGTTAAATCTATCGGCAATTGACCGTGACGATGAAGCATGCTCTATACACTAATTTGTGATGGAACAAATAAAAGTAAAAGGAATTAAAGTCAAAGTTTAAAGTTAAAGTAAGTTGAGATTAAAGAGGAGAATGTTGGAATTGATCTTCTACCGATTAGGCCCAATGGCCTAATTGGGCCTTGTCTCACGCCCTGATCGGGGGCGCTCAACCTTATGTGGTTGGTGGGCCCCGTCGCACTGTGTATATAGAGAGGTGGAGACGACAGGCTCAAAACACGAGGTTCATAGTGCTCCCACTCCGTCCCACCGACAACCCTAGACCGATCTAAGGAGGGTGCGCAGTTCCGCCAAGCCCGAAGATATGCACCACTATAACTCCTCTCCTGCCTCTCTGAGGTTCTATATATCCACTTATTCATACCCAAAAGAAATCGAGCACCCACGGATCTATGTCGCTCTACAGTACTCGAAGCAGTACTTGTACGTGAGCGGCAACACGGCCGTCACGTTCGACAAGGCCGGCACCAGGTACTTCGCGTGCGCCGCGGGGTCGCACTGCAGCCAGAGACAGAAAGTGGTCATCACGGCCGCCGCCCCGGGCGCTTCCCCGGCACCGAAGCCCAAGGAGAACTCGGCGGCGGCGATGGCCGGGCTCGCGGTGAAGCTGGCGCTTGGCCTTGGCGTCGGAGGCGCCGTGCTTGCTGCCTTCTGAGCGCGCCTGGTTCTCGCTGGTCCGTGGTTCAATTCAACTCGTGCTGCTGTGTTTTGCGTCTCCAGTTAGCTAGCTCTTTGATATGCTGTCGTTGCTGTGTGTGCGGCTGGTGCTATCGTTGTGTTGTGATGCAATTCATGAGACTGAATTTTCACTGGAAAGCAAATGTCCTGAATGTGTAGTTCTTGCAAGTTCGCTGCTCTTAGCATGGCGCTCTGGAATACCATACCATAACATGCCACAAGTCCAAAACAACACGACCAGGCCAAGTGGCCAACCATGCATCCTTTTTACTCTGGCCAAGGATTGCACCAGAGTTCCTTTAAGGATACCATAGTTCTGACAAACTTCATGCAGAGAAGACAAAATAAGCCTAATAACTTGAGTACCTGTGAAGAGTTCGATTACTAGAACAACCAAAGCTACTATGGAATAACACGATTGGCCTGCCACAACATCCACGGCCGTCCAATCATGCAGAACACACATTAGCTAGGTCTGGGCATATCTGCACAAGCTAATGCTGCAACATTGAGCACAGCACAGGCCACAGCAGCAACCAATTAACGCACTGGCAGCATCTACAAGACCACAACTGCAAAAATGACGGCATGGTGGCAGTAAGGCAAGTAGCCAGAGATCTCCATCTTAGGATTGCCTCGTCACCCATAGAGAAACTTGACGTCGTCTTTAGTGAGCTTGTTGCTAAATATGTTTTTCCCTTCATAAACATGTTTTACATTGGTTCTCTTCGACTCCTGACAAAACAGACAACATTTTTAACGAGAAAATTGAAGGAGACAGGGTTAGAAAGAAAGTTTTTTTTTTTGAAAACAGAAAGAGAACTTTGTAATACACGTTGTTATTATTAACTAAATTGACACTGTTATGAACAATGAGGAAAGAAATTAAAGTAGGACACTGATTTGCATATATTCATGCTTCAAACCTGGATCATCTTAATTCCACAAGAGAGGAGGCAAGAATTCTCAGGGAAGCTGACAAAGCTGAAGGAGGTTGCTATGAGACCAACAAGAATCTGTGGCCGAATCAAGTAGAAGACAAGTGGGACAAGTTCATGTCCCAGAAGGCACTCAGCTGGGATTGCTCAAACCTACCAGAAGAAGCAAAGAAGAAACTATCTGGCTCCTTGGAGAGTTCTGGGAGTGTGGGGAGGTCCTGGTTTAGTCTTTTTGATGGTAGTGCTGGCTGTGAGTTTTGAGAAGAGACTAAGGAGTAGTGAGCGCTTTTTTCCTGTCGATGTTCAGTGAGCTTTTGAGTGATTTCTGAAACTATTTGAAGGGTGTGTTCCACCTGAATGCTGTAACGAATGCTCTATTGTCTTTGCAATGCTAAGACAGGGGTGTAATGCCCTATAATTCTAAAATTTGCATATATTCAAATTTCTTTTGTGATTGTAAATTACAAGTGAACCTGAACATTTTGCCTTTACTCTTTTAGATCCTAGCAAAATGTGTTACATTCACAAAAACTGTAACTTGCATGCCCATTGTGCAGAAGAATAGCCCATGACTTTAGAAATAAAATTGTCGGGAATAGTAAGGTACTACGTACCTGCAGCTTTAGAACGCGTTCTTCAATCGTGCCGCCTTTTTCATTATCTAAATAAATTGTGTCGTCTTTAACCACTAAACGGTACACAGTTACCGGACAGGTTTGACCAATTCTATGAGCTCTGCCAATTGCTTGATCCTCCATAAAAGGGTTCCACCAAGGATCAGTGATGATGACATGTGAAGCAGCAAACAGGTTGAGGCCAACACCAGCGGCTTTCAGAGACACAAGCAGTACTGTCACCTGAAGAACAAACATGGTTTTATGTATTAGCTGGTGAAATGTTAAAGTCTGGGTTTGTGTTAAAGTCTTTCAAACAGTTCAAATTCCTGCTACAATAGAGCAAAGGAGTAAGGACCTCTGGGTTTCTGTCGAAGTCTTTCACTGCTTCGTCTCTGGCTTTCCGATTCATCTTCCCATCGAGCCTCCTGAATTGTATACCACTGCTGTTCAATAAAGGCTGCAGCAAGTCCAGCATCGTGGTGAACTGGGAGAATACTAAAACCTTCTCAGGAGCTGATTCAATTGTACTTGATTCAATATTACTATTGCTCTCAGTAAAGGCGTGCTTGTTCACAATTGAGTTAAGTATATCGATTATTGCTTTCATCTTCGAGGAGACATAATTTCTCTCGAATATAGTAGAACATTGTTCATAATCAGTTCGACTTTTCACAAGACAAGGATGGTCGCAAGCAAGTTGATGTTCCTTCAACAGTGCTAGGATTTGATTAAAGGTATAGTCCTGTAGTGTGAACAGCAAATCAGCATCAGATATTTCGTTCCCAAAGCTCTGGAACAACTATAACTTTTATTGAAAGTGACATGAACACTGGATAGGACTTGTTAATTAAAGGTATTGTGATTTTTGAATCAAAAGTGGTATGAATAGTAAGGGTAAATCTAAAGCAAGGATATGGACTTGATTTTATTAGACACTTTTATCCAAAAAAATATCTCCACATATAACTTTGGTGTTCTGGACATATCCTACTGAGTACGGGCATCTATTGACATATTATAATGAGTTGAAGGAGTAAAAGCCGGAACTTACCATCAATGTTTCTTTATAGCATTGGACAAGCCACCAGTAGAATTCTTTCTCCGCTGGGGTGAAAATTATTTCTCTCATCTGAATTGTCTTTGGTGGCAGTTTAATGATTGGTTCCCCGTCGATGCGTGTGTCTATATGCAAAAAATTTTAAAGTTCATCATTGATAGAACAGCACAATGGATGAAGAACCGAGGTAAAACCGCAGGTATTGAAAGAGCATATTAAAAAATTGATAGAAGCAAAAAATATGAAAGTTCCTTAAGAAAAATCATATAGGAAGCACTGAAAAACAGCATCCAAATAAAATCAATGCGCCTAACACAAGTTTCCACACAAAAAAAATTAATCAGATTCTTTTAATTATGTATCTCTCTAATTCAGTTTTTCCAGTTTTATGATACCCTTTTTTCTTGAGGAGGTTTTGTGATATCCTTCATAGTGGTTGTAGTCAGTCCTAAAGAAATGAAAAACAATTATACTTAAAACAAGCTGAGAAGCTGGTGAAGTTAATTTGTCCTCCACCGTATGCTCACTTCAGAGGCAGGTAGAATGCAAACGTATATAACCATAAGCTAGTGTTAAAAAAAAAGACACGGAACTGCAGGCGTACTACAGTTTTTTGGAAAATAAAAATTGTTGGCACAGTTTTTAGGTCATTTGAAAATGTTTTTAGGTTAAAACCAGGCCCAAAAACTGCACATGCAGTCAAAGCACATTATCTCACCTTCTGTGCGTTGCAGACAAACTATTCCCCACAATATTTCAAGTTTTGTTTTGCCATGACTTGCATATGTAGAACTTTGCTCCTTTAGCAAAGAGCGAAATTAAGTGTATTCAGAATATGGTCTATATCTCAAGAAGCGCAAATAACTGTAGAGATCATCAAATTTATTTTGCACAGGTGTTCCTGATAGGCACCATCTCCTTTCACCTTCCAGTTCCCAACAAGCTTTGGCGACCAGAGAGTCGCCGTTTTTTTATTTCATGAGCTTCGTCGAGAACAATTCTGAACCATCTTACCCCGGCAATCGGGTTGTTTTTATGGCCATCTGGAGCACTTGGTTTCTTCTTAGCTCGCTTATTTCTGGAATTGAAGTGTTCCTTGACCATCTTATATGTGGTGATCACAACATCATGCTTAGTAAGCTCTTGTGAGTCCATGATCCTTGAACATTCATGACAATCAAGAACAGACAACTTGGCATCCTTTGTAATCTTCTGAGACAACTCCTCCTTCCATTGTGTCACAATGCCTTTCGGCCACACCAGAAGTGTTCCTCCTGCTGGCTTGGCCGTGGTCGAGATTCTATCCACAGCACGTGGCTTAGAATTGGTGGCATGATGTGCTGATTTTTGATGAAACAATAAATCCTTGGGCTCCTTGTTGACAATAGTGGCTTCTCTATCTGAATCAATAGACATGAACTTGGACTGCTGAGCCCTCTCCTTCAGAATAAGAGCAATCACTTGTATCGTCTTTCCAAGTCCCTGTTACAACAGGCGGTAGTTAGTTAAATAGGGGGTCTGGTATATTGATCAGTGGCTATAAGCTTGAAAGTCAGAAATGACCTGCTGATCCGCCAGAATTCCACCAGCACAATGTGAACTCTTCTCCCGGAAAAGCATCCAATCTAGTGCCATTTTCTTTAAGAGAGGAAATGATCATACAAATGAACAAGGTACTAGGAATAAAAAAAAAGATAAGAACGAGTCACTGTATAGGTCTTAAACTTCACATGGTTCCTAAAGTCAAGAAATGCACATTTAAATACCCAAGCCTGTATAAGTGGACCAACAAAGATCTTCCTTTTATTAAGGATAATTTTTATGCCTTCAGATAAATCATAACCTTTCTTAGCATGTCACAAAATGTTTGACAATTGAAACTCACCTGATACTTGTAAAGGGATATTAACATGACACCCTCAGGCAGATCTTGTTGCTGACATTTTCGACGGATGGACTGCACAAGGGGGAAACGACTCGGGTAAACAGAGAGCGCTATGATTCTTACATTGTCACAGTGAATGCATCTAATTCTAATGCATTACCGCGAAACCGTGTGTGTGCTTCGATGGACCAGAGATTGCATTGCGTACCTCGAGGTATTCCTGGTAGACATCTCTCTCGCTATGATGAGAGAAGGCTTCTGCTTCTTTCTCTGGCTGGCTTTCTTTGACGGGGCCACCGACAAATTCAAAGCCATTAGACCTGGATGGAAACAATGGGGGCGTGACATGATGACCCAGCGTGCGAGGGCGTGAGCTCCCGGAAAGAGATAATTGCCGAGGAGCGATGTTCGAGGGCCGGCCTCCATCAGCACGGGCGTCGTCACCTGAAAGTTTAGAGCAAGGGAAAGGATGATCTTGTAAGTAACACAGTAGTTTGGGACTTTAGTGGCACTGGCAGTGGGCGGTGCCGCAGTGGCCATCGAGATGCATGCCGACATGACGAAGATGAGATGAGAGAGCTGGGAAGAAGAAGGCAGTATTATATACTAATGCTCCATTGATGCTCACCAGCGATGGTTGGTCGAGGTCTCTCTGGCGTGGCGGCGGCGGCGCCGGGGGCACTGGGTTCACGGCAGCCGAGCGCGGCCGGCTCCGTCTCGCCGCGGCTGGGCACGTCCGCACGCGGTGGGCAAGGGCGCTTGAGCTCAGCAGGCAAGCGGAACCGCGCCAAGCAGCGCCGCGCCTCGGCTGCGACGTGGGGCGGCACCGGCATCTCTCGCACAGTCGCACTTAGCGGCGAATATTTGATTAGTGTGGACTGGAGTAGATCTAACAAAATTCCCTATATATCATCAAAAAGCTATACACATAACACATCCCAATGCCATCGAAAAATAGCATTCCTTCGTTTGCTATTGGTTTTAGTTTTGTTAAACTTGCGTGCCATCTCGTCATATACATCGAAAAATAGCATTGGGAAAAACCAAAAGCTTTTCATTAGCGGTGCTATTAGTTGACCCCATTTAAATTCTTAACCTAATAGTCATCAATATCAAGATATGCATCTTCACTCTTGCAGATGCGTTCATACAGATAGGGTGTAACTCGGTTAGTTGCAAGGAGATATAATTAAGAGAATAGGAGGAGCGATAGAATTCGTAAGTGTCCTTCCTTTCTGACTCACAGGCAGAGCTCTTGCCGTTCGTTTCACAAATTTAATTTCTACGTGGACTTTGAGTTGGGCCGAATTAAGATCCAAATCTTAGTGTGCCAAACTTGGTCGCGGTTGTTTTAGGCGATCCGGCTTTATAACAAGCTATATATATACGCTAATGCTATGATTAAGGTGTCCGTCGCCCTATTCCTGAGCCTACGCAGCGAATCAGGCCCAATAGCAATCAGTGTGCTTCCCTCTATTCTCTCTCCTTCATCTCTACTCAACGACATAACCCCTCATGGAAATCTCCACTCGCTTCGCTCGTCCGGCTTCAACGCATCAAGTGCCCGCCCCACTCCGCCCAACACCCCCATCCCTCTCTGCGCTGCATCTGCCACCACGCCGCACCCACTCCTCCTCCAGAACCGCGCCCACTCCTCCAGAACCTCGTCGACGAGTCAGACGTCTTCAGCAGCGCGGGAGACGACAACAATGACCTCCTCTGAGCGCTCCTCAATGGGGACCACCCTGGCGGGGACCTTGACCTCGGCGTGTGGAAGCTCCTGGCCATCGCGACACTCTCCTTCACCGGCGTGCCCACGCTGCTCGGGTACCTTGTCGAAGCAGCAAGTTGACATTGCGTAGCGTAAGTTGCAAGCTTACGTTTCAAGTATTTTAGATGTTTCATCTGGATGTTGCAAGTGTTTCATCTTGAAGTTGCAAAAATAGATCGTGATGTTGCACATGTTACAATGGTTATACACGTCTGTTTCAAGTGTATGTTCCAATATTTCATCTGTTTTTTTACATTCATTACTAGTGTTTCATCTGGATGTTGTATATGTTTCACACATATGTTGCAACTATTTTATCTGGATGTTGCATATGTTTCAATGGTTTTCAAGAGTTTTCATGTGCTTTTGCAAGTGCTTCTGATGTTTTGTTGCAAGTGTTTCAGCTGTTTCGTACGAATGTTGCAAGTGTTTTATCTAGATATTTCAAAAGTAGATCGACATGTTGCACAAGTTGCGAAGTGACTCACCTGCATAACCGTCTGCTGCAGCTGCTTGGGCGCCATGCATGCGCGTGGGGGAGCGGAGGGATGGAGCGCTGCTCGGCAGCGGGTGCGGGAAGTGGGGGGGATGGTGGCAGGGGCATAGGTAGGCCTCGCATGGCATGCGGGTGCAGCAAGCGGAGGGGCGCGGGCAGAAAGCGGAGGGGGTGCAGGCGAACAGAGGCGCGAAGTGGGGGCGCAGTTTCATGGGAGCACGCCGGTGTCACAAAAACGGACTACAGTTGCGGCCGTCAGTTCAAACGTCCGGACGCTAGTAGTGCCGATATATAAACAGATCACTCTTATTCGAAGTCTGATTTACAGTAGGGCAAATTCTGGAGTCCTATAGAATTTGTGACCCCATCAAGGATTGCACACTTCTGATCGCCTAAAATTTGGATTTACAGTTGCAAGCATGCACTATTTTTCTGGTTCGGCAGGAGTTTTTGAGGGTACTCTGTAGCTGTGATGTGCTCATGTGAGCCAAAGGCCAAATGACCCCATCGTCGCCCCCATGCATTCCACGTACCTCTTCCACCATGTTAGGATTTATTTGGTATTTAACTGAAGCACAAGCACACCTGTAGAACCTTCTGAACATATAGAGTACCTTGCAATTCTTTTAGGAACTATCCAAATGTCTTTTGCTCCGTCTACTCTTACAAATTCAACGTCCAATATAACCATTATTTACAGAGGATAGCTATTTAGTAGCTCTCGGGCCCTCGAACCTGTACCTTTGAAATCGCCAAACCAAATAATCCTAGCATATTTATATATGAACTTTACAATGGAGCAGACAAACCATTTACAGCCAACACCCCAGTAATTATTCATCCATCGGATTATCACTACCATCGTCAGGCAGCCTAATTTACTCGTTTTTCTGCTCTCGATGAAAATACTTCGTGAGTCCGCCTGCGACCGATTTACGCCTTGAACCGAACAACAATGCATGATATATCATCTTTACTCTCTCTTTTTTGTGCTTCGGCGGTTAATTGCTTGGCAGCAGCATAGGGATCCTTGTACCTTTTGGCCAAATCGACCACCTCTTGATTGTTCATCACCTGGTACGGTCGATAAAAGGAAAAGTATTAAGAGTGCAGCCATGGATATGCTTCCGGTCAGCTATATCCTGGCCATTTGGACAAATTTTGAAATAACATGCCACACCTTCCAAAGACCGTCACTTGCAAGGACAAGTAGCTCGGCAGTGTGATCTATGTCTTCGACTTTTATATCAGGCTCTGATCTCAATAGTGATTTTAGATTCCTGTCTCCAAAAGCTCTGGAGACAGCCAACTGACCACATACTCGCGGAACATCTCCTGAAAGTTCCAGTGTTAGATTCAATATGCTGTCAACAGACAACTTCAGATAACATCGTTCTGCTTATTTTTAAGGCGCATGGTTTTGTTTAATTGTTTATCTAGGAATAGAATATTAAAGGATAAGAATTGCAATCAGAGTTTCCAAAAGATTTACTAATCTGATCTCTCTGCAATTATGATTATATTGGAAACTATAATGTATGGTAGCTTGTCTTCCAGGTAAAACGAATATATGATTTCCACCAAAAGGTGATCATGGAAATGTGTGTGCACCTGTGCATGCAGGAACAAATCTTCAAGTTAGCACACTGCAAAGGGTATGTGTTTGCCAATTATCCTAAATATTTATGCTGTTACAGTAACCAATGAGCTGAGTGCGCACAGAAGGTTAAGGGACCCAAAGCAACCTACTACCCATTCATACAACATAAGGTAATACCAACCCCATTGTGGCACAACAAAATCTTTAGAATTATTGCATAGAACAAGCACTGGAATTTACTAAGGGCTAAGGCTACTATACCATACCATGAAGAGAACTTCTTCGATTACATCTCAAGTTAAGGGTCTGGGGCAATTTACCGAGAAAAAAACAAATTATTGCCCTCCGAAAAGGTCAACAGTGACGAATAATATAGGAACCTCTCAGCCCTTTGACATCTTGTTTAGAAATCTGGACTAATATTTATGTTTTAAGTTAAGAATAAATAGTGATGTGATTATACATTACTAAAGTAAGGAGTCATCTCTCAAGACTTATTTCTGAACCAGAGAGGAAACACATGCATTGACTACTGCCAGATTTCATATAAACTGCTCAAATATGGTAGTGATTGTTTGATTTCTAAAATTGCAGTGCCCAAAATGACACAATACGGTGTTGTAGCAATGCAATCATTAAGCCACTAGCAGCAGCTTTTTTGCTATAAAATGTATGCTTTTATTAAATATGATATGACTTGTCACGTGCAATTTATATCAAAACATACTTGGAACGGTCTCAACAATAGAGTACGACATGGTGTTGTCGTATAAACACTTTCATTTGACTAGCAATAAAGATTAAAAAGTAATTATGTTACTGAACTTGGCTAGTAAACACCTTTTATTTTTCCCACACCTAATAGCCGTTCAATAAGATTCCATCAAAAAATGTTTCACTAAGATTGTGTATTTGAGATGTTCAAATGCTCTGGAACAAGGACAATGAACCAAATATCGAAAAAGGCACCCCAGTCATTTAAATCAGGGTACCGTGCTTATAAAGAGTAGAAAATTTGAGGACACACCTGGCATATTTGAAACAAAGCCACCCCTATTTTCAATTACACTTCGCTCAACATTCGGGTCATGGTCTATTGACATCTGTATGGGCTCACCACCTTTCAAAAGAACAGCTCTTGAATCACCAACATTAGCTACCCATAACTTTCTGCCGTTTACAAGAATGGCAGTTACAGCAGTGGAGCCACCTTGTCCCAAATCTGGAGTATGTGACAGAATAGCTTGGTCTGTTTTTTCATACGCTTTTGTAATCGCTCTATCTGTATGTGTCCAAAACTCTTCCTAAAATAGCATGACAAGATTATGATAACCACACAGCTAGCGAATTAATAGCTGTTGAAACAAAAGCTTAAAACTTACCTCATTCAAAATATTTGTAAACAGATTCTTCTGTAAATATGCAGGAACAGTGTCTCCTAGATGGCCGTCATAAATAGCGAAAAGGCCAAGCTCGTTTCCCTTAACATCGACAAGATCGGCGAAATGGTAGTCCTCCATGGGATGGTTCGTCATCCCTCTTACAAGGTTATATCCATAGCAGACCTTGACTTGCCCGTGGCAGCCTTTCCCTTTACCAGATGCTGTTGACCCATGCCCCGTGAACTGCATACAAGCAGACCAATCAGCAAGAGCGATGTGGCTGAAGTGCTAACATGAGACAGATTGCAATTCGTAGAGCTCCTAGCTTACTCACGAGCTTCATCAATAATGACGTCACATGAACGTCTTTTTTTCAGTGTGCTTGCAGGTGGAGAGATAACGTTTAGTGAAACTCGTGTCGCTAGATGCTAGCATCATGATGGTATTTCATGTCAACAAGTCAATATTAGTCACTAGTTATTACTAGTGCCACAGGAGCATACTACATATTACTTGAGCATAGTTTTTCTTAACTACGATATTACTCTAGCTTGTTCGGCTGGCTGGTGCTGATTTGTTGTGAGAGAAAAATACTGCTGGCTGGCAGGTGGCTGGCCGGTGCTGATTTGATGTTAGAGAAAAGCACTGCTGGCTGGTTGGCCGATATATATAATATGAAAGGATGAAGAAAAAAATTAATCCTTTTCCAATAAAAACTTAAGCTTTATTTAATTTAAGCAGGAAAACACAGTATCTTGTTCTATCAGTGATTGAAACACGAAATTAATTGACAAAAGCTTCAAAAATTCTCCACGGATGCTAATATATCTATGGCCCAAAAAAGCGACGAAATAAGCGACGCTGAAACCGATCAAAAGTGGGACTTACATCTGAGCAACCGGCGCCAAAGCAGCAGAACCTTGCCATGTCTTCGTAAGCCACTCTGAGTTCCAATCCAGGAACTGAAATTTTTAGAAACAAAACAAAAGGAGGGGCGGAGAAATCCGGAAGTCCCCACAGCCACCGAGACCTCCGCTGGTACCAGGGGCGGACCTAGCATAGGACATGAGTGTACACGCGTACACCCGAGAATTTTTGCAGAAACCCAGAATCAGTAGGTACCGGTTAGATCCGAATAATTACAGATAGCTCGTGTACTAGGGTTTGGCTGCTCGGTTTCGTGCAGCGGGAAGGGAGCGAAGAGAGCGAGAGGGGAGCGGGCGTACCTGGTGCGTGCTCCGTGCTCGGCGCCAGCGAAGGGCGGCGACGCCGCGAGTAGTGGAAGGTGGGAGAGGGGGGAAGGGAGGGCAGGTGGGCTGAGGATTGCAGGTCTCCACTGGCGCAGCAGTCGTCGCCGTTAGCGGGTGGGGGGGGGGGGGGGGGGGGGGGGGGGGGGGGGGAGTTGTTGGAATGGGTCAACCGGGAGTTAGTGTTTGACCAACACTACGCAACGAATTAATTTCGGGTTTTGGTTGGTTGCCTTGAAGCCCTGACCCCACCCACAATGCGGTCCTCCCAACCCAGATGACCCGGTGGGTGTGGGTGGCCGTGGGTCCCCTCCCGTCCAGCGTTAAATCGGGCCCCAATTCAGTCGAATTATTAAACACACGAGAGACTGAGAGAGTGCCCAGTCCAGATACTACTCATTTCGTTTCAAATTATGAAATATTTTATTTAGGTTTTTTTATCAGAGTCATTTATTTAGTTTTATCTAAATCAAATCTGTCTAACTTAGATCAAGATTATAGAAAAAATATAATAAACATCTAAAGTATCAAGTGGATGCGCTGTCAAAATACATGTCGTTCTAGTTTCTACCATAAGTCAAATAATCTTATGTTTCACTATATTTATCTAAATTGGTATCGGTATATATAGATACCAGATAGGTAGATCATGACAGAAAAATATATAAACATCTAGATATCAAGTGAATGCACTATGAAATTAAATGTTGTTCATATTTTATCACAAGTCAAATAATCTTATGGTTGGCTAAATTTATATGAATTGATATCAATATATATGATACCAAATAAGTGTCATTAAATTTATCATGAAATATATTTTTACAATACATTTATTTAGTCCTGTGAGTGTTAACGATATAGGCTATAAACTTTTTTAAGGCATGAGATCTTTTGACTTGGACAAAGCTAGAACTGTCACTCTTTTGTGGGATGGAGGTGGTATATATAATTCATGATGTATCAATGAGTCTTGTTTGATGCTTATAGAATTATATTAATCTTTCTATAGATTTGGTTGAAAGTTGAAACTAGAGAGATTTGACTTATTAGGGAAAAAAGGCTAAAAATGACTTATAATTCGAAAGAGAGGGAATAGAAGTCTAAAAGACAAGCTACTTACCTTTTACAATACTTTTATGTTTGGACTAACGTGTCTTATGTGGCTGCTAGCCGAAGTATACACATACACACGCTAGAGCCATGATACAACACATTTAGGCTTCGTGGATTTGTAGCTCTGAGATCATGTTTAAGGGTGAAGACTTGTTGAAAGCACTCGCATGATTCATTTTGTTTATAGTTTAAATAAACTAGATATAAATACATAATGCTCTTTAATTTTATCTAAAAACTACATATCTAACTTTGATATCGGAACCGGATGCCAAACAAACCCTTAGGTGATATTTGATCAATATTGAGCCCCGTTGTTATTTGATGCTGTTAAAATTAGTCTTGCCACACTTTTATGGCATGAAAATTAGTAACCTAGCCTTTAGACAGAGGTGGGAAAAGTGAATTGAGTGTATTGCAGATGAGCAAAGTTGACTAAGATTCAAAGAAATTAGACCGAATGGCAATAATGAAACACTTACTAGAGAAACTATTACTAACTAATCTTAGTTGTGACAACCTTTTAGTCTTCGATTTAAACAAGAGAAATGGCGCATAATATAAAAACTTCTTTTTTGTTTTTTTGCCTTAGTCCTATGTTTGATAGCATGTGTTCCATTGGAGCTTAAGCGTTTAGGAGTCTATTTAGTACTTCTTCACAAACTTTGCTCTCATAACTTCACATTTATCCTTGAGTGAATCTACACCTTTTTGTTTGAAAAATATAGAGGGAACTGAAAAACATAGAGCGAAACAGTTCCAAAAGATCCTAACTAAATCATAGAATTAGACGTAATGACCTAACAAAAAGAAATGTAGTAGTAGGTGCTTTTATTTAAGCGGTCGTGCGAAGCGAAGAAGAGCTTCTCTTTGCGGGCCCCGGCCGCTGTTATTCAAGGGTCAACACTCACAACAGTGAGCAGCCAGCGGCCAGCGCCAGCAACGGATCCAATTTGACTCGCGTGTCTACAGCTACAGGCCGGCCGAAACGGACGCCGGTTTTCCATGGACGTGGCCTATGGAGCAGTGCAGAGTGACAACAGCGCGCGCGACGCGGATTGGCTGCTGTGCACCTGTGCCTGTGGGGTGGGCCTACGGTTGGTCCTGTCATGTCACCGTCACCCACCGGCGGCCTGTGCACCGGGTCTTGACCAGCTGCAGCCCGGTGCGAGTCGCAAAAAAAGAAGAAGAAGCTGCAGTCCGGTGCGCGTCACAGGTACTCCATCCTTCCACAAATAATACTATACTATTTTTTATGGCATGGAGAAACTATATTAAAACTTGGTATACTGTACATATTAAAACTTAGAACGGTACATCCTCATATTATCCTTATTCATAAAAGTCTGAAAAAATGCGATATTTTATTCAGATTCTTCTATCATATTTTTTTTTCTAGTGGCTTTCTTCAATACAGATGCTCCAAATAAAATAGTGCCTCGTTGAATACCAAAGCCAAAGGTCCACTCTAATGCCGAATCCAACAATCAACCTAGAACATCGAAGATGTGAGATCCGACATTCCGGGACAAGCCCAAACCACGTCTAAATCGATGAAAGAACATCGACAGTTGTATCGTCAAGGCTACAAATTCATCACGTCTGATTCTTGATTTTCTCTCCATGACAATGGACGATGAGATCGATGACCCCATTTAGATAATGACCACAAATTGATCGCCTGCCGATGAATTGACGCCTGCAATGTTGCGACCTCATCATGGCAATCATCGAAATCATCACGAGTAACAAGATCTGAGACCGAAAATCATCTAATTTTGATGATAGATTTATTTGGACTAAACCTAAATGAATTAGATCTAAAGAACTGTTGTAGACGAGAGATGGGCCCCCTCCTTCTTGCCATTAGCTAACTCGTCGGATAGGAATAAGGATAGGGGCCCTAGATGGTGGCGGCAACGGCGAGGAGGAAAGGACACAACTTCTTCTCCTAGTGGCGTGGCAATACTGTATTATCTCATCTTTGATTAAATTTAGGTATAAGAAATAACATAAATATTCATCGAAAAATAGTATAAATATTGAAATCCCTCCATTGCATATTATAAAGTCGTCTTAACTTTTCTAGATACTTTATCCATTTCAAATTATTAGATGTTTTGTTTTTTTAGTTAGCTATGCGCTTAGATATATGCTATGTATAGATACATAGTAAAAGTAATGTATCTAGAAAAACTAAAACATTTTATAATTTAGAATAAAAGGTTTACATAATTTTTATTATGCATCTAGACATAGCTTCTCTAGTTACATAGCAAAAACAATATATCCTCCCTCTGTCTATAAAATGATACAATTCTAGCACATCTGCAAAGTTAAAGTGTCTCAAATTTTGACTAATTATATATAAAAGTATAACTAGTTATGACATGAAAATAAGTATTATTAAATTTTCATGATATATATATTTCATAATATACTTATTTAGCGCATTTTAACCAAGAATATTCCTATGATTACATTCTTTTTTGACAGAGGTAGTACCTAGAAAAGATGGAACGAGTATTATTTGGAATGGCGAGATTATTAGATAGGCATACTATAGAAACATATTTCATAATCAATCTAACTATTCATATTACTTAGTCTGCTAAACATTAGTATTTTT
Source organism: Saccharum hybrid cultivar R570 (assembly GCA_038087645.1). Classification (NCBI taxonomy): domain Eukaryota; kingdom Viridiplantae; phylum Streptophyta; class Magnoliopsida; order Poales; family Poaceae; genus Saccharum; species Saccharum hybrid cultivar. The sequence goes on from JAQSUU010000529.1 coordinate 10,393,930, forward strand.
TATATAAACTTAGTCAAGTTAAAAAAATGTTTGAATAAACATTGTTTTATAGTTTTATTTTTTTCTCGGATGGAGATACTCTCTTCGTCCATATAAGGATGCAATTCTCATTTTTCTAGAAGTCAAATGATTTAAAGTTTGATAAAAATTATATAAAAAATAAAATATTTATGACACAAAATAAATAATATTAAATTAATAATAAAATATATTTTTATAGCAAACTAATTTAGTCAAAATTAAGTTAGTAAGTAGGCTGCGATGTAGGCTGTCATCGTAGCACACATGTATATTTTGGGGTCTGAGAGCAAGCCTAACAATAGAGCACAAGTGTTTGGCTATTAGTCAAGTTATCTCTTATCTATTTATCAAAAACTTTTTTATTGTTACTTTTACTCATGTCCCATATTTATTTCCTAAACTCCTCACATTCTTTTGATGTATGGGCCTATCACCATATAGGATTCTGTGTCTAGCTTGTTAGAGAGCACCCATTTATCTCCTCTCTCTCTCTCCTCTAGGCTCTATTCTCTTCTCTACAATGACATTTGCTTGGCTATAAGCCTATAAGACCATTAATGTACTTGCTCTTACATCATTAAGTAGTAATAGTACACTAGTATACATTGTACTCCATCGTACTAACACGTCCCAAGGCAACAAGCATACTTCAATCATAACAAAATCTTATCCTTTGCAAAAAGGAAAAATCATACATAATAAATTTTGATTCTTAATTTCTCTTAGTACCATTTGCTAAGATCAGTCTTGGTGGGAGTTTTATGGAAGTTTCATGGTCATTAAGCTGACATAGCATTTTATAGATGGAGAGATGATGAAATTTTGTGGGAATGAAACTTGTTTATATTGTTTCCAACACATGAGATTCCTGGAAATTAGGACATGAAACTCAAAAGAATCAATATGACATTATTGCTAAAGAATCAATATCATCTTAGGGGCAATAATTGATTTAAAGAGAGAAACCAAATTAAATGGAATGCCACCTTGATTTTTTAGCTCACTAAAAACAATATTTGATACCCACTCGCCTCCTAGGATCATAGAGACATAGACAACACAAAATTCGTTTTTTACCCACACAAACACACTACCACAATTATTGGCTGCATTCGTCAGTAACGGGCCTATAGCTTGAATATTTATCCTGGCGATAAATATCATCAACCCTACCCTAAGAAGGATCCTTGCATTTTACATCCTGTAAGCTGTCATCACATCTTGAAGAGGTATTTGAGATCCTCTACAGTGAGCCGGGTTGCTGGACTGTCACCGGATGGGTCCTCACCCAGCGCAGCTTCGATCATCTTCCTTTTTCCCTCCTGCCAGAACAAGCACACACATTGAATCATCAGCTTGGATTGGAAGGTGTTTCAAATTGCATATCTACTCTACACAGATTGTTCACTAATGCACCGTTGCACTATCACACAGATTGTCTTTGAGAGTTGAGACACAGATTGTCTTTGAGAGTAGAGACAACTTGAACAATTAGTACACATTTAACTTTACATCCCTAGAATTTATACAATTCAGATATGATAGAAGTATTTATCTCAATGACAAATCTAGGAGTAGTGTTCATGTACTGAACTTTTGGAAATTTAAACATGTAAGTTTCTTAAAATATTTAGCTCAATGACCAACTGAAATTGAGTGAACCGAGACTAACAATTATTCTGTTGAGCTATGCTCCGAATACTTTCTAAAACCAAACAGCTAATAAAGTCTATGCCCTCTAAGCAGGGGAGAAAAATCTGGACCCCCATAATGTAAGTGCATCAATGACAGAATTACCTGCAGAGATAAAATGCGGTCTTCCACGGTGTCTTTGACGGTTAGACGGGAAACAATAACTGGACGGGTCTGACCGATCCTGTGTGCCCTATCAACTGCCTGGTCCTCAGCAGAGGGATTCCACCAAGGATCAAGCATGAGCACATGGCAAGCGGCTACCATGTTCAGACCAAGATTGCCGGCCTTCAGTGACATAATTATTACTCTCACCTGATGAAGAATGAAAATGGATTACTTAGTCAGAACGTCTGCTTGGAATGAATGAATTAATTAACAGTGAAAATAGGAAAAATGGTAGCACTCGAGAAAAATGACCTCTGGTTCAGTGTTGAACTCTTTCACTGCTCTTTCTCTTACGTTCAGTGGCATTGACCCATCCAACCTCCTGAATTCAATATGGTTGCTGTTCAGTGAACGCTCCAGCAAGTCCAACATGCCAGTCCACTGGGTGAAGACTATGGCCTTAGCAGGAGTGCTCTCGCTTGGAACTGATCCCATGGTATCATCAGCATCCTCCGTGTTGATGATCGAGTTCATATGTCAATGGTGTTCCGGATTTTCGAGGAGATGTAACTACTTTCACAGACCGAGAATGGTCGGTGCACATCTATGGGATGACTAGTTGGTGCTTCAGACTCCAGATTAGGCCAGAGACAGAACTTCAATACGTCGGTGAATAAAAGATTTTCAGCACTTATTTCTCTTCCGCAATGTGGAGCAGGGCAGACCTTCTCAATTATTTTTCCATTTTCTAATATCTTCAAATGCACACACTCGGAGCAGAAAACATGAGCACATGGTGGTGCGACAGTATCCTTTGGCGGATCCTACAAAATTGTAGGAAAATGAAAGATTATCAAAGTTGTGGGTTAAATAACATTTCGGCTAAAATTAATCCAGTAGATCATTTGTGTATAGTCACACAAATACCCCTTTTTTTCGAAAGCGTGCGTTGCACGTACTTCATTAAGGGAAGTTTAGAAAAAAGTTACACATCCCGTTGAGGCCTCACGACGAGTTGCCATAGGCACCAACAGGCAGCACACTGACAGGAGGCACCGGCTGAGACGGTGGAGCTTAGAGTTTTGTGCTCAGAGGCTAAACAATTTTGCGACTAGGGAGATGCGACCGAACTAAGCTACGGTCGCGAGGAGCGGCGTCAGGCTGCGGAAGCCAGCTGCAATCCAGGAGTCGCCCTCATCCAGGATGAGAGCGAGTAGGTCCGTCGGCGTCCTGCTGTTGCCGTCAAATGTCCTCCTGTTGCGCTCCTTCCAAATTTCCCATGAAACGAGCAACACAAATGAGTCGAAGCCGCGCCCGAAGGCGTTCGGGACAAGGGTCCGCACCTGTAGCCACCAGTCCGCCAGGAAGGAGTCGTCGCTCGGCCCAAGGTGCTGAAAGCCGACGCGAGAAAGCAAACGGTGCCAAACCTCGCGTGTGTAGACGCACGAGGCCAGAAGGTGGTCGATGGACTCGTCGTCCTGGGTGCACAGAGCACAGTCGGCGCTTGGCTGAAGCCCGTGGCGCTTACGGCGCTCCGCTGTCCAAGGGCGGCCATGCAAAGCTAGCTAGAGGAACAGCTTCACCTTCGGTGGTGCGGACGCCCTCCAGACCTCCCTGGCGCCTGCAAGCGTTGTCCTTCCAGAGAAGAAGGCCCGGTAGGCGGAGGAACTGGTGTACTCGCCGTCAGCCGTCCACCTCCAGATGAGGTGGTCCGGGGTGTTCGGCTGGAGCTGTACGTCTTGAACTTTGTCCCAGAGCTGTAGATACTCGACTATGACTGCGGCGGTTGGAGCGCCAGCGATGTCCCTAGCCCTTGTCTGTTGGCCATGGCCTCACGCACCGATCGCCCACGCCAGCGACCTCCCACAGCGCGGTACAGGTTCGGCGCGAAGTTGCAGATGGCTCCGTCAGAAAGCCACACATCAGTCCAGAAACGAGCGTTCGTGCCATCGCCCACCTGTACAGTAACTGAAGCCCGGAACATGTGGTCGACAGCATGCTCCGGCTTGGAAGGCAGGAGCGCCCAAGGCACGTCTAGCTGAGTTCGTCGTTGCCATTCCTAGCGCAGGCGGAGCGCGAAACCGAGGATCCTGAGATCAGGCAGCCCCAGGCCGCCGAGGTCCTTGGGCGAGCACACGACAGGCCAAGCAACCATGCATTTCCCGCCCGCGACAGCTTCCGTGCCCGCCCAGAGGAACGCACGTCTTCTCTTATCAATTTCTCCGATGGCCCACGGAGAGAGAGCGCAGCAAATGGAAACATGGACTGGAATCGCCGATAGTGTTGTTTGCACCAAGGTCTTCCTCCCCGCCTTAGTCAGAAGGCCACCCTTCCAAGTGGGGATCCGTGCAGCAACAGCGTCAACAACGGCTTGCTCGTTGGCGCGGCTGAGTCACGAAAGCGATAGGGGCACTCCCAGGTATTTTGTAGGAAAGTCCTGGAGGCGGCAGGGAAAGGCTTGCTGTACAGCTGTGATGTCGTAGTCGGAGCAGCGGATCGGCGTGATGACGCACTTGTCCAGGTTGGTGGCGAGCCCGGACGAGCCAGCGAAGAGCTCCAAGATTTGCCGGATGCAGCCGAAGTCCGTGGCAGATGGTGCGAGGAAGATGACCAGATCGTCAGCATAGATGGACGCACGATGCTTGATTACGTTTCCTGGAAGGGGGGTGAGCAGCGCCCTGCGATCAGCCTCAGAGATCAACGCGTTGAGGACCTCCATGACGATGACGAACAGGAAGGGCGACAGAGGGTCACCCTGCCGGAGGCCGCGAGCATGACATATGCGGCGTCCAGGCCGTCCATTGATAAGCACCTTGGTGCTCGCCGTGGCCAACATGGCTGAGATCCAGTCACGCCAGCGCCGCGGGAAGCCCATGTGCTCGAGCACCTCAAGCAGAAAAGGGCCACGCCACCGTGTCGAAGGCCTTTGCGAGGTCGACTTTGAGAAGTACTGTGGGGCTGCGACGAGCGTACAGCCAACGGCAGATGAGCTGTACGGTGCGGAAGTTCTCGTGAATTCTTCGGCCACGGATGAAGACGGACCGGTTGATCTTGATGATCTCCGGCATTCTGGGGGCGAGACGGAGTGCAAGGCCCTTGGCGAACAACTTGCCAACAGAATGGATCAGGCTGATCGGTCTGTAGTCCTTGAGCCCCGCCGGCGCCTGGGTTTTGTGGATGAGCACCATCCTCGCTTCGTTGAGGTGGTGGAAGCTCCTGAAGTCAACATCCCAGAGTGCATGGAAAACCCGTAAGACGTCGGGTCTGACAACCTCCCAGGCCGCCTTGTAGAAGGCGCCGCTGAAGCCATCCGGTCCCGGAGCTCTGTCCGCCGGGGTCTCACGGACAATCATGGCCACCTCCTCAGCAGTGAACGGAGTGACTTGGTCTGTAAGGTCCAGTCGTGGCAGGTCCAGTTGTGCCAGGTCGATACGGTGCGACCTAGGGAAGGCCGTGCCGAGCAGGTCGTTGTAGAAGGAGTACACGATACCCGCCTTCGCCTCCTCTTCGCTAAAAGTCGGCTGACCACCTTTTCGTTCCTCATGAAACAAAAAAAATATGCAAGAGCGCAAAATACTATTAGAATGAAGGAGCTTTAGCAGCTATTTCAAGGTGACAAAAATTGCATGCACAAATTCTGAATGAACTGTTTGCTTACACCGCATTTGGTACATTTTGCAGCACCGCTTTCCAGAACTTTAAGCAAATTTACTGCTGTCACCACAGGAAGTTGCTTTGCCAATCTTAGAGAGTGGGCACACGATTCTTCACCTCTCAAAAGAAAAGGGTGGTTACAAGCCTGCCGAAGTTGAGACAGCAACGCAAGGATGTGCACGTAGTTTTTCTGTATGAAATCTTTAGAACGCCCCCTGCAAAATGAACTCTATATGAGCAACGGATACCACACACTGAGATTTCTAGGCGATTGAAACTTATATTAAAGATAAATGGGGACCAAACATCGGGTATCAGTACTCAGTGGTGAAGCCTGAAGTGAAATATAGGGGGGTTAATTTGTAAATTGAATCTATATCTATAAATACATAAGTGGTGAAAAAAAATAATGTTAGTAGTTATGATTAAGTCATAGTATGCAAAATACATTTGACAATAAAATAGCTGAGCATAAAAAATTCTCTAAAATCGCAACATAAGATCTCAATTGACACTAAAATATTACTCAATTAGCCACTTCCAGTACGCATACTATGTAGATTTTACCGATTGAAAAATCAGAAAGGAAAAAGGATAGAAGAATCCACAAGACTCAAAATGGCGCATATAGCAACAGAAGCAAAGAAAACAAGCTACTGTAGTAACGGCGGTGGGAGCACTGCTACACAATTGTATTTTTATTTTTTGGATGGAGGGAATGCTACAGGATTGCTATGTATAGGGCATGCATGGCTGACCCTGGCCGCTGGCCCGTCGCTGGCTCACTCGCAGACTTATTACAGCGCATGCAGGAACAGGGGGCTTCAGGAAATTCGGAGGCAAGGGGGGGCCATGGCCCACTATGGCTCTCCTAAAGCTGTTTTGGCTTAAATATAGACTGCTGAATCTAACTTTCATGAACATCAAAATTGAAGATTTCTGAGGTAGCCTTTTCGAGATCAAAACATATTTATATCATGCAAGACAACAGAAGGAATTGGGGAAAACTACTGGCTTCTTATTGATAGAATATGGAATGAAGATTGAAGATAATTCAAGATGTAAACTGGTAACTACCTTTAAAGTTTGACGCGAGTTTTCTTCAAGTCTTAAATAGAAAGCCCGCTCCTCCTTAGTGAAATCTATTGTACTCAGCTGAATTGTCTTTGGTGGTATTTTTATGATTGGCTCTCCATCAAGTAGTGTTTCTATAATGAAATAGATCAATGAAAAAATATCACAACCAAAGAAGAATCAAGCAACAGTCAAGTATGTTGAATTATTTTTAAAAGTTCAGATGCAAAGCAAGGTGGAATTTCCTTCATAAAATCAAAGTACAAGACGCACGCAAATGCAAATGAAATTGAACAGTGCCTAGTACTAAAAAAGAATTAAAAAAATTCAATACTTGTTAAGGCAGTTGAATGTTCATTGTTATTGTGATATGGCAGAGGCCTATGCTAAAAAATAACTATTGTAGGCAGAAGGATGCATTGGGCAGGTTTTTCAGTGTAAGCAATAGGTAAAAAATGCAGACAGTGCAGTCAGTATCTCACCTTTTGTGCGACGTAGCAGAACTATCCTCAAGACAGTTTGAAGTTTCTTATAACCATGACTTGTGTCCCTGGAGATTGGGTCTTTTAGCATAGAGCTAAATGAACGAAATTTAGAGTAAGGCTCATATTTCAAGAAGCGAAAATAGCTGTAAAGGTCCACAATGTTATTTTGCATAGGTGTTCCTGATAAGCACCATCTCCTTTCTGCACTCAGTCCACAACAGCCTTTAGCCGTTTGGGTTTGGTATCCTTTTATCATGTGAGCTTCATCTAGAACAACTCTGAACCATCGGACCTTAGCAAGTGGGCCGGGTTTGTTTATCTTCTTTGCCTTGCCTTTCGCATTTTTCTTAAGTTTCCTTTTATTGCCAGGAGAAACCTCATCATTAGTGTTTTCTTTAGGCACTTCACGAGCCACAATTGAGTATGTTGTAACAACAACATCGTAGTCTGCCAGCTCAGTGGGATATCTAGTCCTTGAACCTCCATGATAAACCAGAACAGACAATTCCGCACTTCTGGTAACCTTGGTGGACAGCTCATTAGCCCACTGCTTAAGAACACTAGCAGGGCACACCACCAATGTACCTGCAGCTGGGCTAGACGTTGACCTCAAGCTTGATGCAGCGGAGCTCACCCTGGCCTTCTTGGGTTGAGCTTTAACAGCCCTTGATCGACTAGCATGGGCCTTCAATTCCTTCTTGTCCATATCAAGCACTGCTTCATTATCATCGCCGACAGATATTCCACATTCTGAATCATCACTCATGAACCTAGATTGCTGAAGCCTCTCCTTCTGTATAAGAGCAATTGTAGATATTGTTTTCCCAAGACCCTGCATCACAGTAAAGTATGTGCCTATAACAAGGGAATTTGATAAATGATTATAATATACTGGAAAAAAAGGTATGAAACAAGAAATAACCTGATCATCCGCCAAAATTCCACCTGAGCAATGTGCATTATTCTCCCTAGAGACCATCCAAGCTAATGCTATTCTCTTTCAAACATAAAAGAACATAGAAGTGAATACAGCCTTGGAACAAGCAAAAGTATAACAAGACTAAAATTATTTTAAAAAAGGTACCTGATGCTTAAGGAGTGATACTGACAGAACACCTTCAGGCAAATCTTCTTCCCTTTTTTCCTGTTGGATATGCTGCACACAGTTTGGGGGAAAACAATTTAGTTCGTGCCATGGATAATAAACTAAATAAACATGCATTCAGGCTTTATACATTTGAGTAAGGCACCAATATGTATCTGTTAGTCAAACCAAAGATCAATACCTGCAGGGCATCTTCATAAACAACTTTCTCATCAACACTGAAAAGGTTTTTCTCTGGAACTTCCGAGCCAATATCGGCTTGAACATCAATAAGTACAGAAGTTATGGGCTGCCGAAGCAAGTCTTTCTTTGTAAGCTTTGATATCTTTCCAGTGGCTGGTCTATTCTCGGCAGGCCTATAAATGGATGAAGCCTGACGAGTGTCACTTAAAAATCTGTCGACTTCCATCATGATTGGTTCTTCGTCGCTATTCTCGTCAGAAGTTGTGCTGAGACTGAGAGAATGGATGGGCGGGCGAAAACGGGTGCTGCGGTCACCATAGCCATCGTCTTCTCTGTCTGAGCTGCATGAAACGGTGCTGTCTGAGCACAGAACGGTCCTGTCTTCACCATCTGAACACAAGTCAACAAAGCCTTCGCCCTCTGATTCTGAACTTAATTCAATAATTTCCATGATGCCTGCAACACTACATGCATATGAGTGAAGTCTATCTTGTCAGATATGTTATGTTTATTTGGCTTGACATAGAAAGTTGCCAATTGTAGGTGCTCGTCAGGTTCATGGAAACGCCAGAAACATAAACAAGAATGTATTTTTCGGGGGCTTTACCAGTGCCTAATGGGATGAGTAGTTTTTTTTGAAGGGACGGCAAAAGCTTTGCCACAGATTTTATTAGACGATAGAAAAGAGAAAAAACTTTACAAATTTTTTTTTACAAGTTGCAGCCCAAGCTGGACCACAACTCCAACTCTTCCTCCCCAACTCTGAAAACAATAAACCACCTTAACGAAAGGCGCTGAAACAAAACAACCATCCGAGGACTCTCAAACATGTAGCTTTGCTGAAATAGGATTTCTAATGTTGGCTTCACTAAAACGACATCCGAAACATTGACACTTTATTTTCCATGACATTTTGATACTTTTAATCATATTCCTCATCTTAAATACATGTGTTTTCACATATTGACTGTATTGCCCTTATGCTTAATCTCATCTATCAATCCATCTCCCCTTCTTCTCCGTACGACGAACTCACGCGCGGCCGACCTAACACCGCCGCCAGCCGCCGGTCTCCAGGCGCCCACCGCCAGCCCTTCCCTCCCCACGCCGCCTTCTCCCTGTCAATGCCACAGAGGCCGCCGTTGCCGGTGCCATGCCGCATCCCGATGTAGCCGCCCTCGCCCCAGGAAGGGACCCCACGAGTTCTTGACGATCCAGTAGGGCGTGCCGTCGTGGCTGACGCCGTAGCCGACCGCCGCGACGCCGTGGTCCAGGTCCGTGCTGCAATCGCCCGTGAACACGCCCTCGGAGTAGAATTGGAACGCCTGGCCCCCGCGTCGATGGCCACGGACACCGGCTGGTGATGCCGCCGTAGGACTTGATGAACTCGAAGGTGAACCAGAACCACGAGCACTGCGCCGCTACCCGCTACCGTGCCTTCTGGAGTTCTGGGCTTCTGGCTAGGCTGTCTGTTTTGACGGGTGAGCGATGCTGACGAGTCACTCTCAACACCGTCCGGTGACGACCAGTGACTTCTCCTATAAGCTTCTTTTTTCGTTTCTGTGAAATCCCAAGTCCCATGCTGCTATTTCAATTTCAATCGTCTAGATAGACGAGTTGAAAAGGTCTAGCTTGAGGGCAAAACGGTTAAGTCATGGCAAAATACATGTATTTGAGATGAAAAATATGATTAAAAGCACATAATGTCATGTATAACAAAGTATCAATGTTTTAGATGTCGTTTTAGCGAAACCAATGTTAGAAATCCTATTTTAGTAAAGCCACGTGTTTGGGAGTCCTATTCTAGCAATTTTCTCGAACAACTAAGAAAACTAACAACAAATAACACTAATGGGATGAGTAGTTGCCGTTCCAAAAAAAAAGGCAAAATGAACCACTAAATAGGGTAACTGCTAATAAAGCCAAGGGAATTTATCACAAATTCACAGCACAGGAACAGGAAATGCCATGTGGGTTCATTACCCAGAGCATCGACATAAATAAACTGGTGAATCTATCTAAGACGCAAATGCATAAAAAAAAGACGCGATAAGAACAAGGATCAAGTCGATCTGGACTATGATCACGTGCTGCTGAAAAAAAAAACTCCTGACTGCATCTGCATACCCGTCGAGACGATTCCAAAGCTAGCCCCCTAGTGATCTGATCTGCTAAAAGCTGCCTCACCCTTTAATTTCCGTGGAAAACCGAATCATGACCACTCAAATGTACCGTGAAAATCATAACATTTACGTGGAGGAAAATCGCCGAAAGCCAAGAACCAGCAGGAAAGAAGCACCGGCTTGTTACCTCCTCGTCGTCGTCGTGCGTGTCGCCGCGGTTGGAGGAGCCCAGCGGGGAACTATGCGGCGCCGGTGTGGTTGCAGACAGCGGGGTGTGAATGAAGCGGCGGAGTTTGGAGGATGGAGCGGTGGCGATCAAGGGCGGCGGAGGCTATTTGTTGGCGACGTTGGAGCCTGGAGTACCGTTGGCCGAGATCATTTTGAACTTAAATTTGAAATTAGAAAAGGAAATGGGGGTGCGGCGACCGATAAACCGGGAAACTAACCGAAGGAAACTTGGCCTCTTGGGAGCCTCTGCCCGTGGGCCGCCGGCCAGACGAAACAGCGGCACGGCACCATGGTCCCAGCCCACAAGGAGCGACATGTTTGCAGCCTGCGAACCCACGAGGGTGGGCCTGGGCTGCAACGGCCCACGACCTCGCATGTATACGTGCGAAGCTTAGGGGGGCACCAATGACCATGAACACAAAATTTTTACTACTTTTCCTAAAAAAACAAAATCTCTACTACTAATAACCAAAAAAAAGGGAGAAGACCTATATAAAAAAAGGCGAACACTTACGTCCACAATTGGTTTCGGCATATACCTTCCTGCGCCAGTGCGCCACTCCGGCCTTGCTTGGCCAAACGTCCACCCCGCATGATTTTCCACCATCGTCAAACGTCCACCCTGCGTGATTTTCCACCGTCGTCGACTGGTTGACTCTCCAATTGTAGGTTCGCGCTGCCCTTCCCTCATCTACTACCCTGCTCCACCTAGCTCTATGGATTGCCCGTGTCTTCCGTATCGATGGGCAACGACACGGGGTGATGGACAATGATATGTGCGCCGTCCCTCGCCACAACCTCCCACCCCAGCCTTAGTGATTCGTGGGACTCTAGCCTAAATATATCATGCACTGCCTCACGCGTAGCTTTTCACCCCATCTACATACATAACACATGTGATTTTGGATGTGATGCTTTATTTTTGAACTAAACCATGGAGAACACTTTTAGTCCCGGTTAGGGGACTAAATTCCTCTCTTTTAGTCCCCTCTGCGCCCTAGCCGTTGGACCCTATTCAAATACTGACATTAGTTTCAAACCCCAAGACAACGGGACTAAAGCCAAAGTTCGAAGGTCCGTTCTCTACTAGTGTGTCGCTTCTGGTCATGGAACTCTTTACATTTATTTGTATATATACAACACATTGCTTTATTATAATACACAAAGGGTACGTTGAATGTAACATGATGTCTGTCATGGCTGGTAGAACGATCGGTGCATTTATCTTACCTGATTGTCCAACGCCTCGTTGAGATCAGGAAGCTTAGACGCTAATCCGGCAGTGCTACATCCGGCGGCCGCGGCCTTCTTCACTGATCCTCTAACGGGTTCCACCTCTGTTGCCTTCTTCTTACCCATTGGCGCTGATCCGCTGGCTTCCTCAGTGCTGTCGCTGGTGGTCAGCAGAGAGTCTGACGACGGCACAGCAGTCACTGTTGTGAGGTCATCATGTAGACGGTGGCCTCAGTTGGTCCGCATGTTGTTGAGTTACTCGCACGAGCATTATGCATCGCTCCTCTTCTGGAAACCTATCAAGCCAAACTATAACCAGAAATAAACAAGAAAAGTCATTTGCACCAAGATAAACTAATTGCTACTCGATCGAGGTAGCTAGATGCAGGACTAAGCAGGGAGTGCCAGGGGGAGGGGGCTGGCAGGGGCCATATGCCCCCCTCCTAATATTGCAACAATTTTTTTTACTTAGTCCATAATATAATGATCTATATTTATATTAGGAATATATGATAAAAAATCCATGCCATATATATTTTTATGTCTTCTCTAGATTCTTTTGCCTGCCATATTAGGACAAATTTAATGATTTTTAGATTTTGCTAAATGTATACTTACATTTCTATCATATTTTACATTTACTCAATCCGTACTTAACTACAAGGTTCTAAGTGAACGAATGCACCTTAAAAGACCTAAACAGATGAGCTACACTCAGTTCCTATATATTAAAAGTTTTTGACCGGTCCTTTATGTATAATTTCTGGCTCCGTCACTAGATAAGATTATCTTCACCTGTCTATCATAAAAAATTTGTTATTTCAGAGGAGATAATAAGATAGTAAGTCTTCTTCTTTCTTTCCTTTTTTTCTCGAGCGGTCTCCAATAGCTCTTCATTTTTTGTCGAACACCTTCCGGCTGCCGTCGCAGCCGCTGCACACCGCGAAACTGAGGCCCCCACCCGCGGCGCACCTGCCCTTGCCACCAGGGGCGTGGAGTTCTCGTCTTGCCGCCCGCGGTGCCCGCGCACATCGACACCAGCGGGGGCAGCAATGGGACGAGGCGGCCCTCCTCGTGGAGCGCGAGCACCTGCGCGGCGCCGCCTACGTCGCTGCCGCGCACGAAGAGGCGCGGGGGCACAACCTGTTAGAATTGATCTCATCCGTCTTAACCCAACGGTCGAGACAGACCCTTTGACCGCGTCCTGATCGGGGACGCCCAGCCCAACGACTCGGCTGGTGGGCCCCGTCGCGCAGCACAATAAAGAGGAGGTGGGGGCAGGGGCTCGTACCACGAGGTTCACCACCACAGTAACTGCCCCACCTCCTTTCCTAGACCGATCGAGAGGAGTGCTGCTAGTGACGGGAAGTCCATCGTCGCCGCTGCATCGACCTCGACGTCCACGCCGCTGACCGGGGACATCACTGCCACTCCAACTAAGACAAGCCGATGGTCAGTCACTTTCCCCAACCTCTCTCCCTAGTTCATGTTCTAGATCGCAGATGCTCGTTATACCAAATGAAAAAAAATGTACCCGCTAGATCTACACTACTAGACGATCCACAGTAAGCAACAATGGTACCGGAGCAAGGTTACCTAGGTGTGGATCTAGATCTCGGGGCAAAGAAAAGAAAGACCGAATTTGTTTCGAAAAAGAATCCCCAAACCCTAACCCTAATAGATGAAGAAAGATGGAAGGAAGGCGGATCTACCTAGGTAGGGACGCAATCCCACCGTCTCGCGGCTAGAGTTTCCCCACCGCCGGCTTGCCGGCGCTTGGCCGCGCCACCGTGCGCGAGACAGACAAAAGGGCACCGTCGCAGGGCCAATCGACGGTGGCGCGCTCAGCCACGGGTGAGCGCGCGCGCCGGCGATGAGCTCCACGATGGCGCCATACACCTCCTCCGAGCCGCCACGGGTGGCCGCTGCCGCTGCTCCTTCCTTTTCGGTGCGGGCTAAGGCAAGAGAATAGAGGAGAAGGGGAAAGGGAAAGAAATAGAAAGAGGAGGGGACCCGTCGGGAGCTTGCTTCGGCGGCCCCCTCACCCTCGACGGGCTGCCGTCGGCGGCGGCGCCGCTATTTCCTCCGGGCCGCACGGGCGGCCGCCGCTGCGGTTTGCGTTGACGGAGGGAAAAGAAAGAAAACGAGATGGAGAGCCGACCGGGTTGACCTCCGGTGGCGTCTTCACCTCGCCGGCGCTGACGGCCACCGCGGCGGTGCGGAGAGAGAAAAACGCGAAAGAAGGAAAAGCAGTGGGCGGAGGAGTCGCCAGACCAGTTCTCCGGCGGGCTTCTCTCCTCGCCAGGGCCGTCGGGCCTCCATGCACTGGTGTCGCCGTAGTCGCCTCTGGACGAGAAAGAAAGGGGAATAGAAAAGAAAGAAGGGAAGGAGATAAAGGTGCCAGAGGGCCGGGGGAGCCGCACGCGCTACTTCCTTCGCCGGCGAACGCGAACGCCGAGGCTGCTGCCCGGCGGTAGCGCTTCACCAGGCGCTGGACTCAGCTACGGCTGGGAAAGAACAAAAGGAATGGAGTTTAGGGTTTTGGGATCCGGCGGCCGTTGCTGGTTTTTGATGCGGCGAAAATGACGGAAGACCGTCCGATCAGGCGGACGGCCATGATCGCGCCGCGCAGGAAGGGAAACCCTAGGCAGTGCTGGGCTGGGCCTCGCTGGGCCGCGTAGCCGACTGAGCAGAGTGCGTACAGGCCGAGCGGCTGCTGGGCTGCTGAGCCGAGCAGGCCACCGAGCCGAGCAGGCCGGCCTGGGCTAGCGGGCACGAGCTGCGCGCTGGGCCACACACAACATGGGCTGCGCGCACACTGCTGCTGAGAGTGGCCGCCAGCGGAAGAGCGATGGGCCTTCGGGCCGAAATGACAAACACAAGGTTGTCTTGAATTTGGTTTTATCTTTTTTAGAAGCATATTTAAATAATATTTTGATGAAATTTGTATAAAGCTTGATCTCTATTCAATTTTGCACCAACGTGCACATTGTCTAGAGAATAGATCAGTAAAGAATGCTTCTGAAAAGTAGATAATTATTGTTGATTCACATTTTCTGCTGCAAAGAAAAAGTTTTGTCTTCTCATTAAATCCGAACCAACGGGAGGATTTAATTTGAAGAGTAGTTACAGTTATTCAATGAATGATGAAAAAATTATCCTCCAGTTAAAGTTAGAACCAACAGAAATTTTTTTTAATTGGAGGAATAGTCGGTTTATAGTTAAGATAAATTATAATATTGTTACTTTCTGACCAACGTTGATGATAACAATATTATAAGTTTATTTATGAGTTTAAGTTTAAAGTTAATTATGATATTGTTATTTTCTGACCAACGTTGATAATAGCAATATTATAATTCTATGAGTTTTATGTTTAAAGTTTAAATCTCTGATGAATTTTGCATCAAAGTGATCAATTTTCAGAGAATAGATAAGAGACAATAGATGCTCCAGAGCGAGTAGAATGTAATGTGTTTTCATGTTTCCGCTGCAATGATGATGATGATCTTCAAAATTAAATCCGAATAAATGGGAGAAATTAGTTTTGAAGAGGGTTATAAGATAATTAAATTTTCATATGTTAATTCCATTTCTGCCCAACGGTGATGTGGAATTGATGTATAAGATTGATGGTTTTGTTCTATTTTTGCCCAACGGTGATATAGAATAGAACTTAAAGTTTAAAAGTTTAATGAACATTATTGTTGATTATTGATTAATGTTTTCAGACAAAGAATTCATGCCTTTATTCTTGAAGGGTGAAAAGGAAATGAGTTGGGTACTTGTGACTCAGAAGATAAAAAGTGCAATTTTTGCAGAAAGAAGACCATTGTGTAAGGGACTGTGGTCTTTTTAAAGAATGGTTTCAAAAGAAAAGAATTTTAGGATATTGATCCAAAAAAGACATAGAACAATAAGAGCTTAGTTTAAGAGATATCTTTTATGTACTCTTTATGAAAAGTTTTAGTTTTCAGTTTTATTATCCTGATAAGAGTTGTAATAACTAATATAATTTTAGTATTAATCATCATGATTTGAAATGTAATAAGTGACATGCATGTTTAATTTGACCAACGTTGGATTAAGCATGTGTGTTAAAGAGAATTTGGATTTATTTCTAAATTTGATTGAATATAAGCCAATATTGAAATTTATGTCCCTTCAAGAAAATTATCTCGCATAGCGGGAAAAAGATTGTGATAGTGCCCGCATAACGGGAAAAGTTTGAGAAAATACCCGCATGGCGGAGTAAAGTTGGCATAGTACTTATGTTAATCGATCCTGCATGGCGGGAGAAATTTGACGTAGTATTTATCCTGCTTGGCGGGAGAAAGTTGTGATGACTCATGTGCTTTGAGTGTATCCCACACAGGGAGAAAAGTTTAGGGTAGATCTTATGCTATCCTAGTATAAGTTTAAGGAGAACAGAAAGTTACAGACGAACCTCAAGATAAGAATGACATGCAAGGGTGACTTGCGAAAGTATTAATGATAAAAGACTATGTTGAGTTCTTGAAGTGAAATAAGGAAAAAGTAAAGTATTGATGATAAAAGACTCTGCTGAGTTCTTGAAGTGAAATAAGGAAAAGTACTCCCAACGAATTAAGAAATAATTTCATTTGCATGATGTAATCATGTGGATGAAGAAAATAATCAAAGTTTCCTCATTCACAAGAGTTCTGAATAGTTTTCGAAATTGTGGTAGAAAAGTTCGTTCCACATTTCGAGGGGGAGAAATGTGAGATCAATTAAGAAAGACAATTAAGAAAGATACTTCTCCACAATTCAGAAAATACGATGCATACTAAAGCGATCTATAAAAGATGAATGTGATCGTCGGGTGAGTAAGACGGTCATAATATTGATACCCCTAAAGTAAAGAAATAGCTAAATTCATGGACCTTTTACAGTTCCAACAGAAAGATAGCATAGTCAGGCAATATTTATACTGGACGTGTTCAGAGTTTTAAAGACGGTGCTAAATGCACCATATGAGTTTTAGCAGATTAAACCCAAAATAAGAAAATTAAAGATGGGACAATCTGGGGGAGCATGGTACAAAGAAACCTAACTTTGCAAGGAGGATGAATAATGTAAACAAGGATCTTATTACACAGGACCTTGTAGAATCAATTGTCTTTTGGCAATAAAGGTCAAGAAATGCTAGTAGCTGAGGCCCTAGAAAGTCTCAAAGAATAAGAGAATCAGATATTTCTGATGATTATAAAGTCTATATTAGTGAAATTCAAATAGAGGGTAATCCCACCTAATTTGAAGAAGTCATGAAAGGCGTTCACTCATCCAAGTAGCAAGAAGTAAAGGAAGATAAAATAAAATCGATAAAACCAATAATTTGTTGGGATCCAAAATAAATTCCTAAGGAGCCAAAACAGTAGGCTGTAATGGGTCTACAAGATAAAATGTGACTCCAAAGGAAATATGTAAAGATGTGGAACGTGACTTGAATCAAAGGTTTTTGCACGAAGCGAGTGAATAGATTACAATGAGTGCTAGTGGCACATCATGATCTGATTTACATCAGATGAAAGTAAAGACAACATTTCCCAATGGAATTTGTATGAAATAATTACGTGGCACAACCCAGAGGTTTTGTCATGAAAAAAAAGAATGTAAGGGATGCCATCTGTAGAAATCTCTTAAATAATGGAGCAAATCTCTAGACAGTGACATTTAAAGTTGAAGAGTCAATTAGAAATTTTGGGTTAAAGAGAACGAGAGGACAATTGCGTTTGTATAAAGTTATAGAAGGAGAAATTCATTTCCTAATCCTGTGTGGATGACACCATAATTGTTAGTAGTGATGTCAATCTACTGCATGAGAAGAAGTTCTTATCCTCAAGGTTGAATAAGAAAATTCTCGGTGAAATGTATCTCGTTAAAAGAATTAAAATTCACCGAGACAGAAGAAAAGGGGTATTATGACTATCGCATAGGCATGCTAAGAAAAGTTTCTAAAGAAATAAAATACCTATGCGGGTAAACCTACGCCTGTTCTCATGGTCAGGGTAATAGTTTTGAGAACTTTAATGTTCCAAAAGCAATGTAAGATTGTTATAGATGGACGTCCTATATGCTTCAGCTGTTGGAAGCTTAATGAGTACAAAGATAAGACCTTGCCCTGACACAGTTTATGTATCCGGGTTGTTTTGGCAAAAGCCAGTCCAGATATAGATCACTGGAATGGAGTTAAAAATGTCGGCCTCATGCTAAAAAGGAAAGAATAAGTACTCTCAAGTAGTTGTGGGTACAAATGTTATATTTTGGCGAGATGTTTAGTGAAACCCACATAGTAGCTAACACTCGCAGTTGGAGTTTTATTGTGAAAAAGCTCCAAAGAATCAATTTTAGTATCATCAGTGATACAAAGTTATAGTATAGCATGATATGAGGTTGAGGGACAGGCAAAAATGGTTGAGGAATTTGTACCCGGAATTGATAATGGTTGTCAACAGCAATGACCATTTAAGTAGTTTGCTCCTAAGACAACGGATCAAGTGTGCTGCCAAACACATTGACGTTAAAGTTATACGTTGTAAAGGAGATAGTCCGGAATCATACTGAAGGTATTGTATATATAAGTTACAAGAAAAGCTTGCGGATCCGCTTACCAAGGCTTACCACCCAGTGTTGTCAGAGAACACACAGTCGATATGGGTTTATGGTATGGCATATGATTTCCGGACAATAAAGGGCCCGAAAGTTAAAGAATCTGTTTCAGAACAGAGACGTGTATTGTAGCTGTTAAATCTATCGGCAATTGACCGTGACGATGAAGCATGCTCTATACACTAATTTGTGATGGAATAAATAAAGTGAAAGCAATCAAAGTCAAAGTTTAGAGTTAAAGTATAAGATGAGATCAAATGGGAGAATGTTAGAATTGATCTCATGCATCTTGACCCAACGGTCGAGACGGACCCTTGACCGCGTCCTGATCGGGGACGCCCAGCCCAACGACTCGGCTGGTGGGCCCCCGTCGCGCAGCACAATAAAGAGGAGGTGGGAGCAGGGGCTCGTACCACGAGGTTCACCACCACAGTACCTGCCCCACCTCCTTTCCTAGACCGATCGAGAGGGTGCTGCTAGCGACGGGAAGTCCATCGTCGTCGCTGCATCGACCTCGACGTCCACGCCGCTGACCGGGGACGTCACTGCCACTCCAACTAAGACAAGCCGATGGTCAGTCACTTTCCCCTACCTCTCTCCCGAGTTCATGTTCTAGATCACAGATGCTCGTTATACCAAATGAAAAAGAATGTACCCGCTAGATCTACGCTACTAGACGATCCACAGTAAGCAACACAGCCTTCTCCAGGTCACGGTCCACAGGCCACACAGGCACAGCTGGCCCCGGTCCATGAATGGACACGTCGCGCTCCTGGAACTCCCCGCCCCGCCCCGGTTCTCCAGCAGCGCGCGCACGCCGTTGCAGCCCTCGAACGTGCCCCCACACGAAGCGGAGCGTGGTGGTGTAGAGCACCACGGCGGCCTCCCCGCCCGGCGGGAACGCTCATCGCGGCCGCGTCTCGCAACGCACCTTCGCCATCCATCAGGCGCGCAGCGTGGACCGCCACCTCACCCCGCACTTGCAGATCCCGCCGGCCAAAACTGATCATCTTCACGATGCTCGTCAGCCTTGCGCTCTACGACCGCGTCTTATTCGTCCCCGTGGCGCGTCGTTACTCGGTAGTCGGCACCGGGCGGCGGTCGGCGCGTCGGGCCGGCATCACCTACTTCCAGCGCATGGGCGCCGGGTCGCCGTCTTCGCGGTCTCCGTCGTCCTCGGCGCAATGGCGGGCGCGCTCGTGGAGGCAAGGCGGCGCCGCGTGGCCGCGGACCACGGCCTGCTCAGCCCCCACGCCGTCGTGCCCATCAGCGTGTTCTCGCTAGGCTAGTGCCGCAGTACGCGCTCCACGGCATGAGCGACGCGCTGTCGACGGCTGGGCACATGGAGATGGAGTTCCTGTACGACCAGTCGCCACAGAGCATGCACAGCTCGGCGGCGGCGGCGGCGGCGACGCTGTAACAGCGTCGAGAGCCTACTTGTACTTGGTCAGCGTGGAGAGCCGATCATGTGTTCTTCAGCCGGTCAGATGCTGATCCGGCTCGAAGAGACGAGGAGCGATTGGGCTGGGCCTTCAGCAGCTATTCACTGGGATAAACTCCCGAAGCTGGTTGAGCTCTGTCCCTCTGCATTCCCGAGTCCCGACGCAGCTGCAGCCACCATCGCCCCACCTGTCTCAATTCTACTTAGTCTCAGGATCGTTTTATATTTGATGAAATTAAAATAAAAAAATCACTTGACCACAAAATTCCACTTTGGTGATTTCGAGTTATTTTGAAAGTCCGAGGCAAAAAGTTTTCTTACCTCCATAAGTAGCTCTTGATTCAAAGTTGAATGATTTTGGATCTTGCTTAAAAATTCTAAGCTTTCAGCTGAAACTCATGGAACTCAATTGAACCATTGGCTTGAAATGAAAATTGTAAGTGGTTAGACATGGTTCGGGCAGCTAGAGAGAACAAACGGATAAACCAAGCTGCCTTGCAGCCAGGCCAGGGGCATACGGCAGTATAAATGATGGGATGTGTTAGAGAAAAAGGAAAAGAAAAATGACTACAGTGGTACACGGTTCTTGAATTGGTATTCATCTATTTAAAATTAAAAATCTCAGTGACTTCCAAATTGTCTTTCAGAGTTCTGTCAAACATCTGAAAGTTCACGAGTTCATCTCAACTGAAAGTTTTTTATGTCACCTACAAACTTCTGAATGTCACATGAACTCAGTTTGAAGCTTGTACATCTCATCTAAAAGTCTTGGACAGAAAAACTCAGACTATGCCCTGAGTTTATGTACAACACAACACTTTGCACTACGGGTCTACGGCAAAGCAAAATGTTTGACTCGAGGTTAAACATTTAATGCAAAGCAAAACTGCAAAAGAAAAAAAGGGCCCGACAACTGGTTAAGCAGGTCCTCAAATCTCCTGCACTAAGGCCTTGTTTGGATGCGCATGTATTCATCTCAATCCACATGTGTTGAAGTGGATTGGAGTGTAATTGAACTAAATTCCATTCCATTCTACTCCAACACATGTGGATTAAGGTGGATACACATGCATGCAAACAAAGTCTAAGATGGAAGTAGAAGAATAAAAGATTTAGCATCGGTATCAAAAGATCGGAAAAACAATCTATATGGAGTTGATAGTTGTGAAATATCATGGGATACACAGTACAATGAACCAGGAAAACGGTACATAGATAACTCTGATGACAATTGGCTTGCAAGGAAATGTGAAAGATCAAGCAGGATTCCGAAAGGAAATTGGTATGCCATCAAACAATGCCAAAGGGCATTTTCAAAGTGTGACTGACTCGGACACGAAAAAAGGAACTTGACTGACTCAAGTTTACACAGTTAATGAATTAACAAAATATAAAACAAAGCAACCTATGATTTCACATTCACTACCGGAAACTGTTGGAGTATGTGTTTAGGCCCATGAGGCTAAGGCCCATGTGGCCCATGTATGGAACCTATATAGCTACCCTTCTAGGGTTAGCCCTAATCAATAGAGAATCAATTTCCAACATGGTATCTAGCCTAGTTTTTCCTCTCTCCCTATCCTGAGCCGCCAGCCAGCCACCACCCGTCGGCGCTGCTCCCACTGCCGCCGTCGGCCATGGCTGACCGGCCCCCCTCCTCTCCCTCCCTCTTCTCCTTCTTCCCTTCCCCCTCCACCCCATCCTAGGCGCAAATCGCGGCGTCTCCTCCCGGGGCCGCGCCCGCCGCCGTGCTCCCTGCTGCGGGTCACCCGACCGCGCGGGAATCCCCCCACCTCCCTGCCGCGCCCGGGGCGGGGGCGGACGTCCAGGGAGCGCGCGGCAACCTTCCCCATCGCGCCTCCCTTCTCCATCCCATGAACGGCCGCACCTCCCTCCCAAACCCTAACCCCATGGCGGCGGCCTTCACTACAGCCACTGCCGCCATGGGTTCTGGCCCTGGAGAGGACGCGGCTCCTGCTGCTAGGGCTGAGGCTCCCCTCCAGCCAGCCGCCGGATCTCCCCTGCTTCATGCCGGAACTGCCACTGCCGCCCTCCACAGCCTCCCGGGTGCCGATGCCGGGGCTGGGGGCGCTGACCATCTTCCCACCGCCCTCGCTGCCCTCCTACGCGCTGCCGGGACTGATGCTGCCGTCCACCCTCGTGCAGCCATGGCTACGGGTGGGGGCACGCCTCCTCTTTCGGGCACGAGTTCCGACTCCGCTCTCGCCGCCGCCCTTGTCGCTGCCCGCGCGGCCGCCGCGGAGAGGCAGGCTCGTGTGCGTGCGGCCGCCGCCGTCTGGGAGCGTGAGCGCGACGCGGCTGACGCCCTGGCTCGCCAAATCGCCGAGGCCGAGCATCTTCTCATCTCTCCCGCGGGCCAGGACGCCGGCGCCACCTCCTCTGCCTCGCCGGGACGCCGCGTGTCGCACACTGCCGTCCTCTGGCACGACCCGGCCGACCCGCTCGTGGCACAGCTGCACTACCAGGCGGGGGGGTCCAGAACATCCGCCTGCTCGTTCCGGTCATCCTCGAACCGGAGTTGCCCTCGTACGCCCGCTGGCGGGACCTGGTGCTCCTTACCCTTCGCCGCTACGCCCTCGACGACCACGTCCTCATCGACTCCTCCGTCACCGTCCAGACGTCGTCGTGGCTCCGTCTCGACAGCATCGTCCTCTCCTGGATCCTGGGGACGATCTCTCTGGATCGTGGTGCCGGGCGTGGCTCGCTCTTGAGGGTCAGTTCTTGGGCAACGCTGAGACCCGGGCTCTGCGTCTTGACGCGAGCTTCCGTACTTTCGTCCAGGGTGACCTCTCTGTCGGCGAGTTCTGCCATCGGATGAAGGGCATGGCTGACTCCCTGGGGGACCTCGGGTGGCCCGTCGAGGATCGCATCTTGGTCCTCAACGTCCTCCAGGGGCTCAGCGACCGCTACGCCCACCTCAGGACGTGGATCACCCGTCAGAGGCCCTTCCCCACCTTCCTGGAGGTTCGTGATGATCTTGTCATGGAGGAGCTCACGTAGGGCCTCTAGCCGGGATCCACCACTTCCACGGGGTCCTTGTCCTCCTCGACGGCCCTGGCTGCTACTTCGCCGCGTCCTCCTGCTCCACCGCGGTCGTCGGCTCCGCCATCGTCGTCTCTCCTGGGCCCTCCTCCCTCCGGGCCGAGCGGAGGTGGGGGGTCGTGGCTCTCGTCGTCGCCGTGGAGGGGGCCGCGGGGGTGGTCGGGGTGGTTAACCCCAGGCCCCGGCACCGGCTGGGACACACGGGGGGGGGGGCGCCATGGCCATCGTTCCAGAACCCGTGGTCCGGTCGCATCTCCATGTGGCCCTACCACGCCTCCGGAGCCGACACTCGCCCACCGACGGCCATGCTCACCGAAGCTCCTCCGGCTGGTCCTTCACCCGGCGCCTTCCCTGCTACGCCGTGGGTTCCACCCTTCGGGACTCCACCGGGGGTCGCTAGCTAGGATCAGGCGGCCCTGGCTCGCTCGTTCAACACCATGGGCCTGACACCTCCGGTCGGACCCGAGTGGATCGCTGATTCGGGGGCCACCTACCACACTACTCCTGACCCCGGTATACTTTCGTCGATTCACTCTCCCTCTTCCTCTCTTCCTTCGTCCATTATGGTCGCTAATGGTTCTTGTATTCCTGTCTCGTCTGTGGGTACCGCCGGTGCTCATGGCTCCTTTCGTCTTCCTAATGTTCTTGTTGCTCTTTCTATGGTTCATAATCTTCTTTCTATTCGATGTTTTACAGCTGGCAATTCTTGTTCTGTGGAATTTGACTCTTCTGGTCTTACTGTAAAGGATTTGGCTTCTCGGTGTCCTCTGCTCCGCTGTGACAGCACCGGGCCCCTTTACACTCTTCACTTCCCGGCGGCTCCTTCGTCTTCTTCGCCGCCCGTTTTGTCAGCTGCCTTCGTCGCTTCTACTTCCTCTACCACCTGGCACCGGCGCCTCGGCCATCCTGGACGTGATGCCCTGATACAGCTCAGTCGTAGCTCCGGTCTTCCATGTACTCGAGCTCATGATGAGCAACTGTGTCATGCGTGCCAATTGGGCCGACATGTTCGTCTTCCTTTTTCTAGTTCTACTTCCCATGCGGCCCGCATTTTTGATCTTGTACATTGCGACCTATGGACATCTCCTATTATGAGTATTTCTGGTTATAAGTACTATCTTGTGGTTGTTGATGATTTTTCGCATTATTCGTGGACTTTTCCTCTCCGTGCGAAGTCTGATACGTTTACCACGCTCCTCCACTTCTTTACTTGGGTGTCCACACAGTTCGGCCTCACCATCAAGGCCGTCCAGTGTGACAATGGTCGCGAGTTTGATAACTCCACCGCCCGAGATTTCTTCCTCTCTCACGGTGTTCAGCTCCGCATGTCTTGTCCATACACCTCCTCACAGAATGGCAAGGCTGAGCGGATGATTCGTACCACCAACGACACCGTGCGTACCCTTCTCTTTCAGGCCTCTCTTCTCGCTCGCTTCTGGGCTGAGGGCCTGCACACCTCCACCTACCTTCTTAACCGTCTTCCTTCTGCGGCCTACCCCGCTCCCACTCCTCACCACGCCCTCTTCGGTACCCCACCGCGGTACGATCACCTTCGCGTATTTGGGTGTGCGTGTTACCCCAACACCGCTGCCACTTCCTCTCATAAGCTGGACCCTCGATCCACGCTCTGTGTCTTCCTCGGGTACTCCCCGGATCACAAGGGGTACCGGTGCTATGACCTTACCTCCCGACGTGTTCTCATCTCGCGCCATGTGGTGTTCGATGAGTCCGTCTTTCCCTTTTCCAGCACCACCACACCTCCGGTACCTGACCCACCCTCTCTGTTTCCCACTGACCCGGTGGTCCAGCCACCTTTTTTGTGGTCTCCTGCAGGTACCGCTTTGCCGCGCTCCACGCCGGCTACCGGTCCTGGATCCCCTGCGGGTCCGGGCCCATCGTCCTCCGGCGCGGCCCCGTCTTCTCTAGTTGGTGCAGACCCGGGGCCTTCGTCCCCTGCTTCTGCCCCGGGGGGGTCGTGTCGGTCGCCGACGCCGGATCCCGTCCCGGTACCTGCCCCGGCACCTCCGTCGAGGTTCACCGCGCCGGTACGGGTGTACCAGCGCAGGCTGCGGCCGCAGCCGCTCATGGTCCCTTCTCCACCAAGGACGCCGACACCACCGCCGCAGTCCCCGCCGGCTCGTGGTGCCCCGCCGGTCTACCACCCGCCGCTGCTTCACCGACACCCGCGGCATGTTCACCCGATGGTGACCAGACACGCGGCTGGCACACTGCCGCCTCGTGTCCTCGAGGCTTCGACCGGTGACGCGGTGGTCTCTCCAGTACCCTCTTCCGTCCGCGACGCCCTGTTGGACCCTCACTGGTGCCGCGCGATGGAAGAGGAGTACGCCGCGCTACTCGCCAACCAGACATGGGAGTTGGTGCCCCGGCCGCCGGGCGCCAATGTCGTCACCGGCAAGTGGATTTGGACCCACAAGCGCCGGGCCGACGGATCTCTCGAGCGCTACAAGGCTCGGTGGGTCCTCCGGGGTTTCACTCAGCGCCCTGGCGTCGACTACGATGAGACCTTCAGCCCGGTGGTCAAGCCGGCCACCGTCCGTACCGTGCTATCGCTGGCGCTTGCTCGGTCTTGGCCCGTCCATCAGCTGGACGTCAAGAAC
Organism: Saccharum hybrid cultivar R570; assembly: GCA_038087645.1. Lineage (NCBI taxonomy): Eukaryota > Viridiplantae > Streptophyta > Magnoliopsida > Poales > Poaceae > Saccharum > Saccharum hybrid cultivar. The sequence goes on from JAQSUU010000529.1 coordinate 10,419,588, forward strand.
GCCTTCCTCCACGACCTTCTCACCGAGACGGTGTACTGCAGTCAGCCGGCGGGGTTCGTCGACACCACCCGTCCTGACATGGTTTGCCGGCTCAACAGGTCCCTCTACGGCCTCAAGCAGGCACCTCGGGCGTGGAACCACCGGTTCGCCGCTTTCTTGCTGACCCTAGGGTTCATGGAGGCCAAGTCCGATACGTCTCTGTTCGTCTACCACCATGGAGCCGACACTGCATACTTGCTGCTCTATGTTGATGACATTGTCCTCACCGCCTCCGGTGAGCCACTTCTCCGTCGGATCATCACCGCTCTCCAGCAGGAGTTCGCGATGAAGGATCTGGGAGAGCTCCACCACTTCCTCGGTGTCACTGTTGAGCACCGTCCTACCGGGGTCCTACTTCACCAGCGATAGTACACTCGGGACATCCTGGAGCGGGCTGGGATGACTGACTACAACCCCTGCTCCACTCCGGTCGACACTCAGGGCAAGCTGTCTGAGGCTGAGGGACCACCGGTGGCCGATCCCACTGCGTACAGGAGTCTCGCCGGGGCCCTTCAGTACCTCACCTTCACCCGGCCAGACATCACCTATGCAGTTCAGCAGGTCTGCCTCCATATGCATGACCCCCGGGAGCCTCACCTCACGGCTCTCAAGCGCCTCCTCCGCTACCTCCGGGGCACGCTCGACTACGGCCTCCTCCTCCACCGGGCCTCCTCCACCGACCTCACCGTTTACACCGACGCTGACTGGGCCGGGTGCCCGGATACTCGCCGCTCCACCTCCGGCTACGCCGTCTTCCTGGGCGGCAACCTGGTGTCTTGGTCGTCCAAGCGCCAGCCGGTGGTCTCCCGGTCCAGCGCCGAGGCGGAGTACCGCGCCGTTACTAACGGTGTGGCGGAGGCCGCCTGGCTCAGGCAGCTGCTTGCGGAGTTGCACACTCCGCCCTCCCGGAGCACACTGATCTACTGCGACAACGTCAGTGCGGTCTACCTCTCCACCAACCCCATCCAGCACCAGCGGACGAAGCATGTGGAGATCGACCTCCACTTTGTCCGTGATCGGGTGGCCATGGGCGAGGTGCGGGTCCTTCATGTTCCGACGACCTCCCAGTTCGCGGACATCTTCACCAAAGGCCTCCCGTCCTCGACCTTCGCCGAGTTTCGCTCCAGCCTCAACATCACCGGTGGCTAGTTGCGTCTGTGGGGGGCTGTGTGTGTTCTTTCTTGTTCAGCCTTGAACTCCGCTGCGCCGGTAGTTCAGACTGCGGGGGGTGTTGGAGTATGTGTTTAGGCCCATGAGGCTAAGGCCCATGTGACCCATGTATGGAACCTATATAGCTACCTTTCTAGGGTTAGCCCTAATCAATAGAGAATCCATTTCCAACAGAAACCATTTCTATTAAGAAATTGGAATACAGTATTCCAACCTCTGCATTGAGGATGCACACAGCAAGCAAATTACATATCCAGCAGTTTTTGTGGTGAACATGTTTCAGTTCACTGTACACATCCGTAATTATGGCGGACATAACCAAATGTCATAGGACAACATTCGCATCAGACAGAATATCATACTAAGAGGAACAACAAGGGGGACAAACCCACTACATTGTCGTATCGCAGGGTAACATAAACTTTTACACCAATGCGATTTTGATACAAGCCTTGACCAAATTAAGGAACACCAACATCACAACATAAATGCATAGAAAATTAATCAACCTAGCTTCAATAAATGCAAAATAACAAACTGTGGCAGAATAAATCTAGATTCAGGATGCCAAATTCTTAATAAACACTCCACATGAATGTGCTGAGATATGAAACAACAGTTAAGCTTAGATTTATCCAATTATCCATTACTCCCACAACTATCCAGACATAAAGTTTAGCAGAACTGAATGTAGTATCCCAAAAACAGACAGTAGAATTTTGCAAGAGAAATGGTGCTCCTAAGTAACTCCAACACCTACATCAATTATGCTAGCAGAAACATTCCCGATCTTCTTTGACTTAGCTTGTATGTTGTTGGCTGCAGACTCAGAGAGTGTTGGAATGTTGAAGCACAGAGGCACCACTGTAGAGTTCAGCATCAGCGGTCAGAAGATCAAAAGGGTGGCTACATGAAAAATCAGATGCTGTTTTGGAAGCCCAGGCAGGGGATGCCCCATCAGAGTATGGACTCTTGAAGACAATCAGTTTACAGTCTTTACTGGCCCATATTGCAGAAGTCAGAGGCTTCAGCTTGGCATTGACAGCATCTGCTGAAGAGAAGCATTTAGAGGCCACCATGACCACCATCTTCTCCAGGACTTGCGCTCTCTCAGCAATGAACCTGAGGAACGCTAGCTCACTTTTCTTACCCCGAAACTCTTGGAAGACAAATTTCTTCACATGCCTCTGGACGCAATCAATACAGCCAGCCTCCTTCCCCTTCCAGAACTTGGGATCAACATTGCCACTGGGGGCATCATTCAATGACTGCAATGAGATCAAATCAAAGCATACATAGTTCAGATAGCTATTGTTCTGAGTCAATAGTCACACAACTAGAACCTATAAAACAAGCTAGCAAGCTAGCCTTGGTGCTATTGATGCTACATGCCAAATAAACGAGATGGGGTTGGCAAGTCTTACGAAGACATGTAGCGTCTCGACGTTGGGAAAACATTTGAGAAAGCAAGGCATCATTTTGACTTCATTGTGGACTTTAAATCCCACCTCCAAAGCCAAGATCTTGACGGATGGGACCATGGTGCTTGGGCTCATTTTAGTACCCACCTACAATGCAAAATGTGCAAATAAAATGCACCAGAGCAGAAATTTAGATCACAATAAGTATTGGCACACTCTATCACAAATATACAAGCTAAAGCAGGAACTAGGACCTTGAGGATGGTATTGCCAATCTCCAGTTCATATCCCGGCTGCCAATGTCCCAGCATGCACAGCTTGGGTGCATGGTCAATCTTGATCCTTGAGCAACTCTCACCCGGCACCACAGGTGATATCATCCACATGAGCAGCCTCTCCAGACGAGGAGCGTCCACCACAGTGATGTGCACTTCGGCAGACGTTGTCACCTGCACGCACCGCAGGCTGCGGCTGATCAGCCGGACTTGAGCCCCGGTCTGGTTTGTGGTGATGGTGAGGACCTCCAGGACGGGGCTCCGGTCGATCAGGAAGTGAAGGTCTCGTTCCTCGATGGCGACCGTGTCGAGGACAAGCTCCCGGACGTAGGGGAAGTGTGTGGTGCACGGAAGCCCGGCGGTGCTGGGGACCCTGCACATGCCGAGGTGCAGGCGGGTGACGGAAGTGCAGCCGTAGAGCGCGCCTGGGAGAGGGTGGTCGATCGGCCACGGGCGGTTGAAAAAGACGAGCTCTTGGACGCCCTTGGCGGCGAGGAGCTCCAGCCAGCGCTCGATGTCGGCCTGGTGCGACGCCATGTGGCAGCGGGAGAGGTGGACGCAGCGGAAGGGGCCCGGGTGCGCGTCCAGGACGCGGGACGCCACGACGGCGACGGCCCAGGACAGGACGTCCTCGCCTCCGGGCATCGTGTGGTCGGCCGGGACGCTGTCCGGGAGGATGTGGGCGTCGACGACGGCGAGGGGTACGGAGCGCCAGAGGCCGCGCCAGCGCGTGGCGAGCGCGGCGGTGCGCGCGGCGTCCTTGGCGGGAAGGCGCGACACGACGTTCCTGAGCAGCAAGTCGGGGAGGAGGCTGATGCGGTCGACGCCGTCGGCTGGGGCCCGCGCGGCGGGAGACACGGGTGGGTCGGGGATGGCGTCGTACGAATACGTGAGCATCATGGCCGTGCCCAGCGTCAACGGATCGGGAACATCGACGCCGTCGCGCTGCATGTTGCTCACGCTGACGTCCACGCTCGTTTGAAACTGCTGCTCCTCCATGGTCGCCGCCGCGCTGGAGCGGAGCGGAGCGGAGTGGAAGAGGATTGGGGCTGGGGCGGCGCTGGAGCGGAGTGGAGTGGCGGTGCGTGTGGACTGGGGAACGACCAGGCTGACTACTCTCGGCAGTGGAGCGATCTGCGCCGTCCGCTCCATCCAAGGGCCATCTCACGTTCCCCATCTCGCGGACTATCTAGCAGGCCATAAACACCGTGCAGGATGCGACTTTGTCGGCTCCTGTCCGCAGTCCGCCGCCGTCGCCATTCGTTCCTTCCCCTCCGCCGCCGTCTGGCCCGCGAGCACATGCGTCGGCCTCCCTTCTCTTCTTCCTCCCTCGACGCCCGGGTCTCCTCGTTCCGGATGCCGCGCCGCCCAGCTAGGCTCCTCGGGGGCATTCTCCGCCTTGCCCGCTGGCCACGCAGAGGCCGGTTTCCCGGGCGCCAGCTGTGTGGTGCTCGGGCCCTGCTGCAGTACGCGGCCACCGTGGTTGACGTGCAGGCCGCCCTTGGCAAGTTCCAGTTCCAGGCCGCGTCATTTTCAGGAGGTCGTGCTTGGACCGGTTGCATCGAGGCCATCGAGCTTGGACTGGGAGAATGGAGCTGCTGTACTTGAAAGCATTGTGTTCTGTGAATTGTGCCATTGCTAATAATTATGCAGTAACTGAATAGGAAGCACAAGTTCTAGCAATTTGTACAGGTAGGCAGCAAAAGTGCTAGGAAATCGTGATTGTATGGCAACAAAAAACCAGAGCAAATTGTATAGGTTGTCTTCTGGAATGTTCAGACTGAATAAAGGGCAAATTGTATAGATTGTCTTCTGGAATGTTATGAATACATAAAAAGAAGGCATTGCTAAATTTTTTTAACTTCAGAGGCTACACAAATGGTATTGTTCCCAGGCATCCAATATCAAGTGCATGTGACATAACTGCTAAACTTCAGAGACTACATAGAATGTAAATAGACTGAAATTTAAACTTGAACCACAAAAACCAAAAGACATTCTCCAAAAACAAAACCATCTTTTAGAAATCTGGATTGAGATCACCAGTTTCTGCTCTCTGCAAAAATAAAAGAACAATAATCCCAAGCTTAGCGGCTCTCTGCAAGGCCTGCAAACAAACAATAATCTCCGCATGAAACGGCTCCAGGCTTTACCCAATCTGCCATAGCCGCACCATCACTACCACGTAGCACAAAGCCCCACCCCTAGAATGATCACTCTGTTTAAAAGCTCCATCACAGGCCTGCTCCATGCTACTTTTGGCCGAGACGGTACAGTCTCCGGTCCATTCATTTCGGGGGCAGAAAATTCCTCTACATAAAACATGAGTAACTGTGCTAATGTACCCTTATTTTAAAAGTCGTTTTATGTCTTGTTGTCTATCTTTTGTATCGGCCTTTGTTTTCTTTAAGATATTTCAGTAATGAGACATTCAGAATGTCTCTATAAAAGGAAAAGAACTTGAGTAGAGTCGGTTAGCATATCACAATTCAGTTAGTACTCCCTCCATCCCACAATAAACGTATGTATAGGATAAGGGAGGCGATTTAGTGTAGCTGCCAAATTACCCTGCTGAGCATGCTCATCAAGGCCTATTTGGAACGCAGCACAGGAATTTCATAGGAACCTGTTCAATTTCAAAGGAAAAATATAACAGAAAAAATACATGTTCCAAACAGGCCCTCAGCGATGCATATAGTGTAGAGACTATATCATTCTCTCCTGAAGCCTGGAATTGCAAGAGTTCTCTTACGAGCTCCATCCCATGGGAATAATTACAAGAACTGGGGAAGTGGGTCGTAGCATCAGCCATGGTGAGCACTACAAACATACGCTACGTCAGCTCCAAAATGCCTACATGATACTGTGATCAACTCTAACCTAGCCTATCCGTTAGGATTCACAACATAAGTCATCAGCGGATGATTACAGGTTGCCATCACACCATGAAGAGGTATCTGAGATCTTCTACCGTCAATTTAGTAGCAGTGCCTCTGGAACCATCCTCGCCAAATGCAGATTCAACCATCTTTCTCTTTTTCTCCTGCCCAGTGAAATATTCACATTTAACCAATATAAACGTCAAGAAAAGCTAAATGCTAGTTACTCCAATGGACCTTAGTGCCAGTATAAAGTTGTTAAAAAAACGAGATTGACACTGCATGTGATGTACATGGGTAATAGTTGATTGTAGCTGCAATGTCATTTCACACGAAAAAGTAGCACGAAATTGAAGTACTGGTGTTGACTTTCATATCGGCAGATTGGGAGATCACATAAGACACAAGATGACAAATCAAGATTGAAATGAGAAACACGAAAATTTTGACTACCTTTTATGATTAATTGATTATTCCTTTCAAGAAAAATATGATTATTTGATTATAGGATTATTCCTTTCAAAAATATGGTTAATTGATTATAGGCTGAAACTGAACACTTAGCTGTTGAGTTTTCAATGCCATTCTAAACTCACATGCTAAAATCTTCTGTGGACTAATGAAGAGTGTCCTCTACCTAGAAAAAAAAAACTATCATGATCGCATAGGCAACAACCGAAGTAATTACCTGCAGAGCTAAAATGCGGTCTTCCACCGTGTCTTTAACTGTGAACCGTGAAACAGTAACAGGACGGGTCTGACCAATCCTGTGTGCTCTGTCAACTGCCTGGTCCTCAGCGTAAGGATTCCACCAAGGATCAAGCATAATCACATGGCAAGCAGCTACCATGTTTAAACCAAGATTGCCAGCCTTCAGTGACATAAGCATTACTCTCACCTGAAGAATAAAAATTATTATCAGTATTTACTTGTGAAATGTCGGTAAATATTGCTGAATAAGAAGAAAGAAAAGATAGAATGCAGGAAAGGACCTTGGGATCAGTTTTAAACTCGTTCACTTGTTGTTCTCTCAAGTTGAGACACATTGATCCATCTAGCCTCCTAAATTGTATATCATTTCTGTTCAGTGAAAGCTGCAGCAAATCCAACATGCCAGTCCACTGGGAGAAGACTATTGCCTTAACAGGGAGTGCCATGCTGAGAATTGATTCAGTAGTATCCCCCGCTTTAAGGGCAGGTGTCTTGATGATTGAGTTAAGTATTTCCACTGCTGCCCGGATCTTCGAGGAGATGTAACTGCTTTCACAGATTGAAGATGGCTTGTCCGCTGCTGTGGAACAACTAGGTTTTTCATCAAACTCCAGCTTTGGCGAAGTACAGAGTTTTAATACAGCTGGTGTAAAAACAGATCGAAAACTTAGTTTCTTTCCACAAAGTGCATAGGGGCAGACATGTCCATCACTTGTTAAGCTCTCATGTACACACTGATAGCAGAAAACATGACCACATGTCGTGACAACAGCATCCTCAGGTGGATCCTGCAAAATGGGAAAAATAAATTATTGTACTCAACAAAAAGTTTTGGATTATATAGGATTTTCAGCTAAAATCAAGTACATCAGTCACTGTTTAATGTTTTGTCACACACATATCTCTTGGTTAACCTAGTTCTTTTGCTTCTTCATACAATAAAGTATTACAAGAGCAAGAGGTAATACAAATAATACACTGCGCCTGTAACAAATTTTGAGTGACCCGATTGCTTACATTGCATATGGAACAAATTGCTGGACCTCTTTCCAACTTTTCAAGCAAATTTGTCACTGTTTCCTTAGGAAGTTGCTTTGCCCTTTCTATAGAATTGACGTCAATCAGATCTGATTCCTGTCCGTTCAAAAGAAGAGGGTGATCACAAGCCTGCCTAAGCCGCAACAACAACACAAGAATGCTTGCATAATTTTCCCTTATCGTCCCAGCTGCATCATATGCCTGTATTACAAACACAACATGAGCGTCAGACATGAATTCCTGAGCAACTGAACCAACAGGAGAAAATTAAAGGCAGAAATGGAATTCAGTATTTAAGCTATTCTTATTTAATGATAGACTCATAAGCCTAATTTCAATGTAAGGACTTCTAGCTTTCAAAACTTGTACACAATTACACAAATGTAAGGACTATGACCTAATCCACCTGAATAGGCAGGATTTAACACTGTAATTTATGGCATTGGTTACCTAAAATAGACAGGATTTACTGATTTAGTTGAATCACTGCAATTTAGGTGCTTGATTGAGGGGTACATGTCTTTTCCCTCCCTGCTTGAGTTGTCCTAAAAAGAAATCTTTACATTTGAGGACAGGGGGCACAAGTTTGTATCTTACTGAAGAAAGATGATGCAAATTTTAAGGTACCTTGAACTTCTGCCGAGAGCCTTCTTCAAGTGCCAAGTAGAACGCTCGCTCCTCTTGGGTGAAATCTATTTTACTCAGCTGAATTGTCTTTGGTGGCAGCTTTAAGATTGGTTCTCCATCTATAAGTGTTTCTGTATGGACAACGGTTTAACAGTAAATCAATGACAATATCACAACCAACAAAATGACAACATTGGCATATACTGAAAAGCTTGAATATTTAAGAACCACAATGGAACTCTTCTAAAAATTGTACTGAAACACAAACAGGAACCAGATGCTGAACAAAGTTTTCAAGGTTGCAATGCATTCCAGATTGAGTGGGGGATTAGTAAGTTTTGTTGGCAAGAGCAATAAAGCGTGCCCTAGTGCAAGTTTCATAGCGTAGCTCAGAACAATATGCATACGGATATATATATTTATGGTCAAAGTACTTTAATTCACCTTTTGTGCGCCGCAGTAGAATTATCCTCAAGATAGCTTGAAGTTTCTTATAGCCACGAACTGAATCTCTAGTAATTTGGTGCTTAATCATATATTTGAAATTACTAAATTTAGAGTAAGGTTCATATTTCAAGAAACAGAAATAGCTATACAGATCATCAATTTTATTTTGTATAGGTGTTCCTGATAAGCACCATCTCCTTTCTGCCCTCAGTCCACAACAAGCTCTAGAGACTTGAGTCCGGTAGTTTTTTATTGTCTGAGCTTCATCAAGCACAACTCTGAACCATCGTACCCTGGCAAGTGGGCCACCTTCTAAATTGATAGGTTTGTTTTTCTTCTTTGGCTTGCTCTGCTTTTTTCTTTTGCTGCCAATGGAAACATCTGGACATATTCCGTCCAATTCACTGTCCTTTTGCTCATCATTAGAGTTTTCTTTAGGTACTTCATTGGCCACAGTCATGTACGTGGTGACAACAACATCGTATGTTGCCAACTCATTAGGATCTTTAGTCCTTGAACTTCCATGATAAACCAAGACTGACAATTTATTCTCTTCCATAACCTTCACAGAGAGCTCATTAGCCCACTGCCTAAGAACACTAGCAGGGCACACGACCAATGTTCCTGCAGCTGGTCTAGTCTTGGACCTCAAGTTTGATGCAGAGTACCTCACTCTGGTCTTCTTCTTAGGTTCAGCTGTATCAGTAGCAGTGTTTGACTTGCTATCACAGAGTTTAGGACTGCTGGCAATATGCAATCGTGCAGAATCATCCAGCTCATTCAAGGGTTCATCCTTCAGTTCTTTCTTGGCCATGACAATCACAACATCGTCATTGTCATAAGGTTCAGCTTTATGAGTAGCAGCGTTTGACTTGCTATCACAGAGCTTATGCAATCGTGCAGAATCATCTAGCTCATTCAAGGGTTCATCCTTTGGTTCTTTCTTGGCCATGACAATCACAACATTATCGTCATTGTCATAATCACTGTTTGGGACAAAATTTGTACTGTATGAACCAGCAGTCATGAACCTAGACTGCTTAACCATCTCCTTCTGTATAAGGGCGATCGTTGATATTGTCTTCCCAAGGCCCTGTATCACACAATGTTAATTGCTAAACATAAAGGAACCTGGTAGGAAGAACAATTAAAAGCTATTTGAATATGGTAGGAAAAGTAAGAAGTAACCTGATCATCTGCCAAAATTCCACCTGGACAATGTGAACTATTCTCCTTCGAAAGCATCCACGCCAATGCTATTTTCTTCCAAACATAAAAGAACATGAAAATGAATAGGGTCTCCAGCATAAGCATAGCAACTGCATAACTGATATTAGAGAAAAAGTTACCTGATGCTTAAGCAGTAAAACTGACATAACACCTTTGGGCAGATCTTCCTCCTTCGTTTCCTGAGTGATATGCTGCATTCATTTTTTGTATGTAACATTAATAAGGTTCGCCCAAGTGATTAAAACAGAATATAAGAAGATGGCAAGGTGCCATGCCTGTATAAATCAACCAAAGACCTATACCTTCAGGGCTTCTTCATATACAGCTCTCTCATCAGAACCGAAAAGCCTTTGTTCTACGTCATTTTCAACTTTTGTATCATTAACAGAAGATGGCATTGGTGGAGGGAAGATCCGATGTGGACGTGGACCTCCATATACAAAGATATCATCTGACAATTTGAAACAACATTTGTCTTTAATATCCACACCTTGCACAAATATAAAGCATTTTTGTAGGATGACTCAAATCATAATATTTCAGAATGATAAAATAAAATAAAATGTCACCTATTGGCACTGTAGATGAAGGCATCTCACTTCCACTGGCAGTGCATCTTTGAAAACCACTAAACGTCATAAAGGGCTCTTCCTTGACCCTATTGTCACCTAAACTTGAATGGCTGGGTACAAATGATTGAGGAATGAAGCTTCCGTAGGTGAAAGATTGTGGAAGCTGATGTTCAACATTTTGAGAATAGAAAATGTTCAGGTTTTGCTGCAGAACCATTTGTTATTGATAATTGAAAGAGTCCTCTTGATATTGTTACTCACCTTATTGTTCACTTCAGTGGTTGATATATCCTCAACAGGGCTATAAGAGGATGAAGCATTTGAACTAAACCAGTCATCGTATTCTTTCTTAGCGACCACGCGCCAATCATCGAATTCTTCCATGTTATTCCAGTCAGGTGCTGTGTTGTGAGGAAAATAAGACAGGCAAAAAGGACTAACAGGATCATCATAGTCCACGTCCTCTTCTCTGTAAGGGAGAAAAAGAGTGTTGTCTTCACTGTCAGAAGACAGGTCAATGATCCCAGCCTCGCTATCTGAGCTCAAGTCAATAATGTCCATACTGCTTGGAAGCATGTGTGCTGAATCTGGCTTGTCGGATATCTGGTATACTTAGATTTAATCACCAAGTATAATCAGAGTAATCGAGATCAGCATGCTTCACAACTGTCTCCTGCCAAATGGCTTGTTACTCGGAACAAGTAATGCACCAAGCCTCAAGCAGCTCACAGTAGTACTTGTGACCAGATCTCACTAGCTAGCCTGCAAGTGGCATCAAGATGGCAAACGATATTTCAGCTACACGTGTCAGAGTTGGCAATAATGCAAATTCTGAAGTGAAACTCTAATAATTAAAAAAAAACACTAGCACAACAAGAAACTAATATTTTGCTACAAGAAAGTACAAGACTACAAAAGTACAAGACTACAGTACAGTTAATACTCAAGCACAAGGTGTTAGCTCCAAATAATTTAACCAAACCCACGTTATCACTTGCCAAGGAAAATGATTTTTTTTCTAAGGATCACGATTGAAGCGAAGTAGAATCGGCACTACAGCAACAGGAAAACTGCCATCAGACGGATATTACCTATGCCAATTAGACTGACAGTTTCTTGTCAGTAATAGTAGGTACTCGAGCGCAAGATGTTACTACATGGCTCCAAAGAAGTGAACCAAATCCCCATTATCACTCACCAACCAAAAAAAAATCATTTTTCCAAGGGTCACGATTCAAGCGAAGTAGAATCGGCAAGCCAGGACAACTGTCATCAGACTGACATTTGCCAAGAATTGGTGCAAACTCGTGAGCGCGCGGTGGTTCGGACGAAACGTATTACACAGAGACAAAGAATCAATTGAATATAAATAAATACGTGAGGCAACATCTGCAGAACTCGCGAACCCAATCGATCCCACGATCGCTTAAACCTTCCCTCCGAATTCCCTTTCGAACAAACCCCGAAGCCCTAATCTTGGGTAAAGCAAAGCAGCCGCCATCCGTTTCCATCACGAGCGGAATCCAATCAACACCGTTTTACATTTCCCCTGAATCTCTTCACCCACGTCCAAATACACAAACCTTAGAAAAGCAGTACAACAACCATAGCTTCCCGTGAAGGAAACGAACCAGTCCAAGAAAGCACCACGGGGAGGGAGGGAGCGAGCGAAAAAGCAGCGCCGAACTTTACCTGCTCCGAATCGGCGAGCACGCGAGCGCGGAGGACGACCGGTGGCGTCGGGAGCGGGGGGAGCACGTGCCGTGCCGGCGGAATCGGCGAATCGCCGCGAGGGGAATCCGGCGAGGCGGTTGTTGCTCGTGTGCGTGACGGCGGTGGGGAGTGCGAGGACCGAGACCGAGATGGCGAGACCCGCGCCGGCGCGTTGGCTGCAGAGTTTTGTATGCCTGCGAAGTGGGCCCCGTGGCACCGGGCCCGCCTGTCAGTGGGACGGCGCGAGCGGGAACTGAATTTCCATTGGCTGGCCGAGCCCGGCCCCGGAGAAAGGAAGGCAAGCGTCTTATCTTACGATGGAAGGAAGCGTGTGGCGTGGGGGGTGAAACGGCATAGATAATGACGCCTTGTTGAGGGCTAGAAATTGCAGATGAATTCCCCTAAAATTTCGCGAGGTCAAAACTTGCAAGCAAGAGCGGAGCACGAACAAGAACCGGAGAACCCGAGGTGAAATTGGTAATTAATAATGAAATACACGGTAGCTGTAATTACGGTATCCATCCAACGGAAAAAGGGGGTGAAGTTCGGAGTAATTTACCAAATTGTACAGCGAAACGGAGTCGAAAACTAGTGGAAACCTAATTAAAAAATTTGATAATAAACAATATTGAAACGTTGATTCCAGAAGGGGAGAAGACTACGACAACGAGCAAAAGTCAAAAAGGCCGCTCGCATCGCCTCAGGCCTGCAGCGGCTCAGCCCGACGACTCACGCATGAGCGGCTGGGCCGAGGCCCACGACGAACGGGCCAGGCGGCCCAAAGTACGGCACGCCCGTGGGCGGCGCGGCGGCGCCGGCAGACGACGACGGGGTGGCACCGGGAAAGACAGCCACGGCCGGCTGCGTGAGCGGGTTGGTCGGCGTGGTGGCGGTGGCCGGGAGGAGTGGGTCGCCGCCGTACGCGGAGCCCTCCTGCTGCTGGCAGTCGGGCCAGCGGCAGTCCGGCTGCTGCTGCTGCTGGGCTCTGTCGGCTCCCCACGTGTGGCGGGCCAGGCCGAAGCCGAGGACGAGGCCCGCGACGAGGAGCGCCGCCACGAGGCACAGGAAGATCTTGGTGGCCTTGCCCACGTAGCAGCACATCGGCCGCCGCCTCCTGCTCTTCTTCCTCCTCTCTCTAGTCTCTACTCTGAAGACCATGCACGAAGTGAGGTGAGACTGGGGGAGAGGAGAAGAGGTATGGTGAGTGAGATGGGTCACTTGGCCACCCACCTCGCCTTTTTGTTTTTGGTGTTGGTGCTGCTTGTCCTCGTGCATGGCTCCACGTGAAGGAGAGAGAAAAGGGAGATTGCGTGAGAAAAAGTTTTGTTACCAACACCGATGATGATAAATATACAAATAATAAACACTGCAGTAACGGTTCAGATGCGTACTTTGAGTGTGGTTACCAGACTGTTGTGTGCTAGTACGAGCTTTCTGCATTGCGCACAACTAGTAACAGAACAGAAGGCTGGATTGTGTAGGAAAGCAATACTGTGGGCTTGTTTAGTTGGGGAAAAAAAGTTTGGGTTCGGCTACGGTAGCACTTTTTGTTTTATTTGGTAATTTGTGTCCAATCATAGACTAATTAGGCTCAAAAGATTTGTCTCGTGATTTACAACTAAACTGTGTAATTAGTTTTTTTTTTTGTCTATATTTAGTACTCTATGCATGTGCCGCAAGATTTGATGTGACAGGTACTGTAGCACTTTTTGGGTTCACTTTTTGTGAACTAAACATGCTCACTCTTATATATATATATATATATATATATATATATATATATATATATATATATATATATATATTCCTGACTGGCAAATTCAGATTCAGAGTAACCAGTTGATATCTGCAGAAAGCAAGCAGATGTTTAAGCGACTAGCGACAGATAACAGGCGATTTGACCCATCTGCTGCAGTTGCAAGTAGGTAGGCCGATTTATAATCCGTCTTTTTTAACTTGTTTTTTAGTTAAAATAATATTTTTCTCTCACAACAAATCAGTCAATAGTGTTTTTCAGCTATCTTATCAGCACAGCCGAATGGGGCCATAGATTGTCACTTGTCAGATACAGAGGTTACTCTGCCGACACACAAGGTCAAAAGTAGACAGTAAAACTTCAGACACCCTGTTCGTTTCGCTGGTTTAGTGTGGCTGAAAGTACTATTCGCTAGTTTGTTGTGAGAGAAAAACACTGCTGAATGACTGCTGATTCTGCTGATGCAACCAAACGAACAGAGTGCAGAATCCGAAGGCCACAGATCATGGGATCATGGAGAGAACACTGTGCAGCACAGTCCATGGTGTGGTGGCATGGCATGGCGTCGCGTCGGTCGGTCTCCCCAACAATGATTTGCCTTTTCTTCCTCCTCGTCCCACCATCTTTTCCCTTCATTTCAGTGCCTCTCGCTCTCGGCCCTTGTTTCCCAATTCTCCTCCAAATTTCACTATAAAAATAAAAATTTCCTGTCACATCAAAATGTCGGCAAATGCATAGAGTACTAAATGTTGATAAAATCAAAAACTAATTACACAGTTTTGTTGTACTTTGCGAGACGAACATTTTAAGCCTAGTTAGTTAAAATTTAAATAATTTTTACCAAATACAAACAGAATACTATAGGAATTCTGATATATTATTTTTCTTCCAAATTCTCTCGTCTAAACGAGGCCTCGGCTCGGGCGAAGATAAGCGTACCATTGAGCGAAAAGCTGAATGCGACCTGGCACGTGTCATTGCTTGCTCACATGTTGCGTTGGGCCACACATCCAGCTTGCAGTTTTGTCCGTTATCCTAGGGTGGTTAGGTGTGGTGCCCCAGGTCCATTACGTATAAGTACCGGCAGCAGCAGCAGTATATTCTTTTGATTCTGGCAGTGGTTAGATAGAGGTGTAAAATTTTGGAAGCACAGTAACTTTTTCGTTTTTATTTGGCAATTAGTGTCCAATCATAGGCTAATTAGGTTCGAAAGATTCGTCTCGTGATTTACAATCAAACTGTGTAATTAGTTATTTTTTTTATCTATATTTAATGCTCTATGCATGTGCTCAAAGATTCGATGTGACGGAAAATCTTATAAAATTTTTAGAACTTTCAAGCATCTAAACAGGGCCTCAGATGCAAAGCTGCAGCTGCACTGGAGCTTCAGATTTGATAATCTTTACCTAATCTTGGGGATTTGCACATTGCAATGCTGCAGAATTGCAGAGGGTTACGATTTAATACTCCACTGTCATAGGAGGAGAGCACTCTGACACTAGTAGTATATAAATGTATATTAAGCAACCACTACCATCTGTGATGAAAACCTGGAAAACAATGAAGTGTTAAGTTGTTTTGTTTTCCAGGAAAGAAACAAACAAAGCTGCCCTGCACTGCATGGCGCACAGATTACAGTAACCGGCAAGTGAGCTAGGGCTTGTTTAGATGCCATCCAAATTCAAAGTTTTTTCACTCTCTCAATCACATCAATTTTTAACCGCTTGCATGGAGTATTAAATATAGGTAAAAAAAATAATTAATTACACAGTTTAGTTGGAAATCACGAGATGAATCTTTTGAGTCTAGTTGGTCCACGATTGGATAATATTTATCAAATAAGACGAAAGTGGTACTATTCATTGGGTTCACTTTTTTTGCAATCTAAACAAGCCTCTAGTTTTGATGGTTTATTTTCAGCCCCAGAACAGAGCAACATTCAGAGTCACACTACAGTCAGCTCCAGGACCAGACCAACAGGCAAGGCTGCTACTGCTACAAGGCGACAGACACTCATCAGAGTAGTCATACTCACACACACACGGGCGACACTGGACAGTCTGGGACATCCAGACCCTGACCAAGAAGCACTCACGGTCAGTCTCACGGAGCAGTTTCGGAAGACATGACTCAGTCTGAAACGACTATTCCACGACAATCTGAGGAGTCTCGCAGGGTTCAGCAGAAGCGTCCACCAGCTTCTTCACCCCATCTGGGTTCGCCCCAACGATCTTCCTCACCACCTCCTTGTTCTTGATGAGGAAAAACGTCGGCATGGCCTTCACTCCGTACTTGGATGAAACGCTCTGCATGAATTTACAGTTCGTCAGTACATCATGGCTGTAGCCCGTATAGCTAGCTTATTCAGTCCATCTTCAGAGCACTATACAGATGAGGTCATCTGTCTCATATGAGAAACAGCAAGCTTTTTTTGCAACATGTTTGGATTCTGAATTCTAATCAGGTGAATAAATGTATTGTTAAATTTATAGATCGTCAAGATCGAGATTCTAAAAGATGATCGATATCAAAGCCAAAATTTGGCCTTTCCCTGCCTTCCCCCTTTCTATTTCTTGGGAAGAAATGTGATCATGTGGCCATGTGAGTTCCTTTCTTTTGTTAGAGAATCCAAGACATAAGACCTTTAAGATCAGAGAGTTGTTACCTGGACATCATCAACGTCCACATAGAGGAACAAGACCTCAGGGTGGGTCTGAGCTAGCTCCTCAAACTTGTAGTTCATGGACAGGGACGTCACACACCATGATGCCCCAAAATGGGCAACAACCTACAAAACATAGTGGGACAGATTTGTCAAGTTTAATTTTTCTGTGGATAAAAAAAAGGCATGGGTGCGGAACCGCTGTTCACTAGCAAGAACAGAGCACCTGCCATCAGACTAATATTCCCCAAATTCTACCGATTTTACTAACGAAACGAAGACATGTAAAGGATACACGAACAGCTACATGAACATGAAGAACAAGGAGCACGACCGCATATGCAGAGACCAAGTTGCTTAGAAGTTGTCTAATAATCTCACAAAAGCAATGACGTTATGATATACACATCTACTACCATTCTAGCACAACTGTAACAGGAATAAAGAATGGTCCACATCGAAATGATTGAGAGTTTGAGACCCCCAAAACATCAAAAGGGATCATTAGAACTTTGAAAACTGAACAAAATCTCAACAGGAGCAAAAGAACAAGGCCAAAGGAAGGAGGCAAAGGAAGGGGAACCCACAGGCCGGCCTTCTTTGCTTGCTTGATCGGTGAACAGATCCCATGCCTCCTCGCTCTGAACCTTCGCAACCTTCGAATTGCCAACCCCCCCGTGGCGCTG
The DNA here is from genome assembly GCA_038087645.1 of Saccharum hybrid cultivar R570. Taxonomy (NCBI): domain Eukaryota; kingdom Viridiplantae; phylum Streptophyta; class Magnoliopsida; order Poales; family Poaceae; genus Saccharum; species Saccharum hybrid cultivar. The sequence goes on from JAQSUU010000529.1 coordinate 10,436,814, forward strand.
GATCTCCATAGAGCCCCAACGAGCTAGGCAAAGCCTCTGCCCCTTCTCTGTTCTTCTTCTCCGTCTCTTCCTCCCTGACCCCTTCCCCAGCAAGAAAAAGATTTGCAGCTTGTCTACAGGAAGAAAAGAGTGCCGATCCACTCCGCTAAGATAAGCTTGGGAATATATCCTACAGCTGGTGGGCCCGCCATACTTTGTCTGCTCTGATCTGAGTTTTCTGGAGTGAGGATCCTATGCAGGGCCTGTTTAGATTTTTTTATAAATTCCTGTAGCATTTTTATTGTTATTTGGTAAAATTTATCTAATTATAAACTAACTAGGCTCAAAAGATTCGTCTCGATATTTACAAACAAACTGTATAATTAATTATTTTTTTTACATATATGTCCGAAGATTCAATGTAACGGATATTGCGTAAACTTTTTTTTGGCATTTTTTGTCAACTAAACAGGCCTGCAGTATTCCAAAAATCCTACTAAGACGTCGTAGGCCTCGTTTAGTTCGTGAAATTTTTTTAGAAAATAGTACTGTAGCACTTTCGTTGTTATTTAATAATTAGTGTCCAATCATGATCTAATTAGGCTTAAAAGTTTCGTCTCGTGAATTTCGTTTAAACTGTATAATTAGTTTTATTTTTTTATTAATATTTAATGCTTCATGCATGCATCCAAAGATTCGATGGGATAGAAAATCTTGAAAATTTTGCAAAATTTTAGGAGCTAAACAGGCCCTAGCATTCAAACTTTGTGCTAAAAGAATGACGTCGTAGCTCACTCCGTCGGCCAGTGTAGGCGCAGCAGGCTAGCCAGTAACCTTTGTCCCCTCCACAGGCCCGTTGGCTCAGCACCCTCCCACTCCATCTGTCCATTCACAATAGCCTAATTGCAGTACAGTAGGGGCAACGAGCAGGCTGTTCGCTCGACCTTATTTGGTTGGCTAAAAGTACTGTAGGTTGGCTGACTGATTTGACTGGTAATCTCAAACGAACAGGCTGCTAGTCATTTCTCCATTCCTCGGTAATCCCACCGGCTGCTAGAATGACTAACAATCTGGGAGAGAGAGGGAGTATGTCCTTATGTGAACCGCATAAAAGATATTGCTACTAGTAATTAAAACCAGAGGCATGTTATATATCAATGCTTATCAGTTGAAAGATTGTAGTGTTAATTAACATCTTAATCTGATGCCTATCAAGGTGAGAAGCTGCAAAATAAGCAAACAGCTTGAGCTTGTTATTAGCATCACTGTCAAACGTGCCCGTCAAACTCAAATCAACATCATTGGGTGTAGATGGAAGTGCTTGTCTCATGTGACATTGCTACTGTTATATTTTTGTATTTCGACAGATAATCTTATTGGCACTGATCTGACTGAACATCCAGTACACCCGTTCTAAAGCTTTGCTTAACATACCCCATGTGTCAGTATATTCAGCTACTATGGGGAATCGTCATATATGCAAGTAACAATAACATCAGTTTAAACCAACAATTGAGTAGGCATAGAAGATCCACAAGGACGGTCGACGGTAGGGGAAAAGGCAGCTTTGCTTACCTAAGATGCCATAACATCACATCAACGGTAGCACACGGCATCACCAAAACATGGGGCCTCATGAGTTTAGGGGTGTTTAGTTCCCAAAAATTTTCACCCTAAAATATCACATCAAATCTTGCGGTACATGCATGGAGTATTAAATGTAGACGAAATAAAAAAACTAATTGCACAGTTCACCGTGAAATCGCGAGACGAATCTTTTAAGCCTAATTAGTCCATGATTAAACAGTAATTATCAAATAAAACAAAAGGCTACAGTACCCAGATTCAAAAAAATTTGCCAACTAAACACCCTTAGTATTACTTCGGTGCCACTTCACTGAACCCTGCGTGTTTAGAACTGAAAAAAGAATTTTCAACATAAGGCACCTAGAAGCTGTCTTCTACTAACTTAGGGCTTGTTTAGATGTCATCCAAATTCCAAGTTTTTTCACTCTCTCCATCACATCAATTTTTAACCACTTGCATGGAGTATTAAATGTAGGTAAAAAAAATTAATTACACAGTTTAGTTGAAAATCACGAGATGAATCTTTTGAGTCTAGTTGGTCCACGATTGGATAATATTTGTCAAATAAGACGAAAGTGGTACTATTCATCGGGTTCACTTTTTTTTTTGCAATCTAAACAAGCCCTTATTGCAGAAACCTAAATCCAGAATCTTTCGTATATTTATTTTAGAGTAAAGTTTGTTATCGGTCCTTAAACTTATATTGGTGTGTCGTCCCGGTTTCTAAACTTATAAAATAGTTATCTATAGGTACCTAGACATTGTTTGGGTCCCACAATAGTCCTATCGGATCTCTATGTGGTCCTTTAATTTGCGTAGGTGTGTCATTTTGGTCCCAAATGACGTGAACTACGTGCTCCGGCCACTGGCCACCCACGCTCGGCCTCGGTCCGAGCTGCCGCAGTATTACCAACCACGGCCGGCGTGTGGTCTGCAGACTCGAACGCGACGACCACGCCGCCACTGAACGCCACTCCTCTTCGGCGCCCGCGCAGGCAGCGGACTTGTCTTCGGGGATGAGTTCGTGTCTGACGTACACGTACCTGGGTCGGAGAGGAGCCGGTGCGAGTGGATCCCGGCACAACAGCGACATCCTCCTCGACGCCTCGGACGCCATGGAGAGGCTGTCAGAGCAGTCCTGCTGCGCGGAGGAGGCTGTGAAGGAGAGGATTCGATGAAATCGAGGACGATGGAGACGATGGCGGCGTTGCCTGCCTGCGGCTGCGCGGTGCGGGTGGACTGCTTTCTTGGCTTCTTGCTGGACAGCCATGACGACCGGGTGAGGTGACCTCGAAGCTCGCCGGTGGAAGCGACGTCTTGGTCATTCGGCCAGTACGGCATAAGCGCAATACCTCATGCTTCACCACAGCAACAGCATTTGGATTATGCTCCAGCAGTATTATGTTCTCCAAACCGAATGCATGTGCGTGTACAGGGCCGTAGCACCGTGAGCCAGGTCACGGCCCTGCGGTGGCCTGCGCCGCTGCGCGGCTGCGCCAAGTCCGACGCCGCAGAGACTAGACTACGCACCATCAACGCAGGCGAGCAAGGCAGCAATTGTCTCCGTGCTCGAGCGGTGGCCGCTCCCTCTCACCCATGACGCGACTCCGCAGACGTACGCGCACCGTGGTGTGGCCTAAGCAAAAGCCGCCGACGGCAAGAGGTGGCGAGCTGAGACTGAGAGTAGCTAGCCTGAAGCAACCGCTTGTGGCCGCCCCTGCAACCGCATCACGAACCGACCCGAGCGCCACCAGGTGAAGGCCGCCCAAGCGCCACAGCGCGAGCGGGCTCATGCGCTGCTGGGAGAGGGTGCCATGGGTGAGCGCGCTTCCCTGCCGTGGACGTCCGGCGTGCGAAGAGTTGCCGTCGAGGAAGGCCGAGGCAGCGCAGTAGGCACTGGGCAGTCTAGCGGGTTCTGACCCGTTTGGATGGGCAATCAGACCCGAACAATGTTTAGGTATCTAGATGAACGTTTTATAAGTTTAGGGATTGGGACGACACACCGGTACAAGTTTAAGAACCGGTAGCGAACTTTACTCTTTATTTTACTTTTAGTAGTTATTTTATGACAGGGTAAGCATGATGTGTTAAATGTTGCATCCTTAGTACAGACAGAGCTAAGATCCAAAATAGATGGGGAAACGTCCCTTGCCTAGACTTGATGCAATGATTCCGTATAATTGAGTTTGACAAAACCGGCTTAACCGGATCACTAAGTGCATAATTCCATCTAGTGGAGGACCAGACACAAGGGATGAGTAGGCACGCACACATGGAATGTCGAAATCAATTGTACATGAGGACATACCATTCAAGATGAAACAGCCCCTCTACATGGTGGCTGTTCTTCGTAACGTTGTAAAGTTTACTTAACTCTTTGCGCAGTTTCACTGTACCCTTTAAAAGGGTCGCTACGAGATGCGTGTTGGTCAAACTTTCTTAACTTTGACTAGATTTGTAGAAAATATATGCAACATTTGTATCTCCAAATAAGTTTATTATGAAAGTATATTCAAAGATATATCTAATGATACTAATTATGTTTCATAAATATTAATATTTTATTAAATATATTTGGTCAAACTTGTTGACTTTTTAGGAAGCGAGAATGATTTTTTTTGGGACGGAGGGAGTAAGAAATACCATCAATGTTTGGTTTCTAAACAGCCAAATGAAACTCAGAAATGAAGTTTTCCTTGTTGCCTTCTATGAAATGCAAATGTGCAGTGCAGCGCATATTCGACCAGAAATCAATGCCATTATTAATTCATTATTCTTGATTCTAGACAGTGATTTAGAAAGAAAAAAAAGTGGAAACATATAATCACAACTTATTCCCAAACCATACTAGGTGCGTAGGAGTACATACATTTACCGATTGGCGATCGCTAAACCACGTGAGGAAGAGGAATTGCTCGTCGCTGCCGCCTGCTGGCGTCGATCCAGAACAGAGTCTCAATTCGGGACAGCGCTCGAGGTCACAGGACGCAGCGCGTGGAAGCCCTCCGATCGCCGCCATGGAATTGGAAGGGAAGACGCCTCCGCGGATTCTCATGGGCTCCCCATGCTCGCAAAGCCGCGGAGCGCAGCTTGCACTTGGGCCGCATGCAGCTGCGCGTGTACCTGGGCCCAGGACAATAATGTACTGTAGTAGTAGTGTACGAATGGGGCAAGGTCGAAACAAAAATCAAATTAAGTTATGCATACGATAAAATTAGGGAATGGAACTTAGATAAGTGGCGGATAGACATCCTGATAGTTTCGCATGAGAATATAAAAAAAGGAAAAAAATCAGAGAAAGAACAAAGTTACTTGGGAAACTTGTCAGGTTCATAGTGTAGCACGCTATGAATTGTCCATCGGCATCGCCCTTGTTTCATAAGCTACAAACTGGCTCTCAGGAAGGCTCTATTTGTCCCTAAGGGATTCATTCGTGAATCGTGATAAGGGCTGGTTTGGTTGTTCTGGAACGAGCCCCCGTTCCTGCCGATGAAGCTACAACCGAACATGCTCTAATAGTAATGGCTCCTTCACAGGCAATGCTTTAGAGCTTGCTGTGTTGTCAAGGAATCACACAATTGTGAAAAAGAACAGCCACTCCTGGCCCAAACAAGTGTGAAGGAGTAGAAATGAAGAAATACAAACATTTCAAAGGTTGCACAACTCAATGCAAGCTTCCATGGCTACACATAATAATATTGTAAGTTACAACTTGCAAGGCACAAACTAAATTCCTCGTAGCGTCTTAGCATATTTCAGACTCAATGCTGCATTATTTCTTTTACTTAAATATTAAAAATAATATGCTGCTGAAATTTTATATTATTTTTTGACCATCTTAACGATTTTAAATGAAAAAAATCTTAAAACTAAAAAGTTGTAGATCTCATCGACAACTACAATTTTTGTATACTAAGTATCTTTATTGGACACCATACACTACAATTGATGGAACACATGTGCTTGCAAGAGTTCCAGAGAGGTATAGGTGAGCTTTCATGGGGAGGAAACATAGCACCACTCAAAATGTGCTAGCAGCAGTGGATTTCGATTTGAGATTCACTTATGTGTTGGCTGGTTGGGAGGGATCTGCTTATGATGCTAGGATCTTAACTGATGCCCTGGAGAGGGAAGATGGTCTTAGGGTGCCACCAGGTTGAACCCAATGCTTTAATCTATTACCTATGGTCCATTAGATCTTTGTTCTGAGTTCTAATTCTGCTCATCTTTCATTCTGTCTACGGAAGTTTTATCTTGTTGATGCTGGGTATGCTGTGAGGCCTAGGTTCCTTCCACCTTACAGAGCTACAAGATATCATCTTAGAGAGTTTGGTGTTAGAAGGTCCCAGAATCCAAGAGAGCTCTTCAACTTGAGGCATTCATCCCTCAGGGTCACTGTTGAAAGGGCCTTTGGTTCTTTGAAGAGTAGGTTCAGGATATTGTACAACAAGCCATTCCATCCTTACAAGACCCAAGTCAAGGTAGTATTAGCTTGCTGCATCCTCCACAACTGGATACTCCGGTTTGGTATGGATGAAGTTGTCCCCCTAGAAGATGACTGGGTGGCAAATCCACAAAACCAAGCTGGACCCCATGATCACCACCATGACAATGCTTCTTGGGCTGCTAAAAGAGATGGATGGGCACAACAAATGTGGGTGACTAGGAATGGGGCACATTAGATGATCTTGAAGCAGCAATACGGCTAGTTAATCTATTGTACCATTACCATGTGAACCTGAGACAATTCCCTAAGGCAATGATGCCTTTTGTTTTCTGAATTACCCTCTTTATTTGGTCTGTAATCTAAACAATGTTAGTTGTTTAACTCATTTGGTACATGGTCTGTACTATGCTACTGTTGTCATTTGCTAATATTGTCATTTGCTACTATTGTCACTTGGTAGTATTGTCATTTGCAATTCATTACCTTCTACTTTCTTGTTATGCATCTAATTTTCTATGTCCATCCTTTGCTGTTATGTGGGATGTGCTTTAAAAATTTTGTGGTAGCTATGGCTGGTGAACCTCCTTTTCATATTTTTGGGGAAGAGGTGCCAAATCCTCATGGTGATGATGTGCAAGAGGTGCTGCTAGCACAGCAAGGCAATGGAGCTGCACTAAGGCTGAACTGGACTACACTGATGTCTGCTCGTATGCTGGAGAAGTTCTCAATGCAGGTGGCAGAGGGGGTGCGGACCGACAAGGGGTTCAAAGAATTTCATGTTAACTCTGTTGCCAAAGACCTGCAGGCATTCATCAATGCGCCAGTGTCTACTTCTCAAGTGTACAACCATCTACGCAAGTGGCGTTTGAAGTGGACCAGGATCTGCAAGCTAAAGGAGCTCAGCGGGTGAAAGTCCTATGTTTGGTGTTGGTAATTAGTGACAATACCTAAGTACTAATCCTATGCCTAAGTTGTATGTAGCATATGAGGATTAGTACATTCCAAGGTTGGTGGCAAGATGGACATGGTGATCATGATGGCCACACTTGGATTTGGACGCAACCCTATGTGATCAAGGCAAAGGTATATGCTTAAGGGTTGTGTTTTAGTAACCAAGACACCTAATGGGTGTGGTTACATTATTGGATAGATAGCCGTACTATAAAGAGGGGAATGACGCGGCTATTGAACTCCTAAGTGCCTCTAGATGTGCATTTCATGATCATATGCATTTGGATAGAACTAATATCGCCTCGAAAAAATGATTGTGAAAATGCTAACACACTCACACATGACGAGATCACTTGGTGATGTTAGCACGTTTGCGACGGCGGTGGAGTTTGAGCGGTAGAGAGGGTTTGGTTCATCTCTCCCTCCCGCCGAGCGTGCGAGCGCGGGATTCAGGCAATTTTAGGGAAATGAAATGCCTATTTTCCACTACGCCGGAAGTCGGAAAAAGAAACGGAAGCGAACGGAGGTCACAGTGGTGACCGGACGCTGCACCGGACGCGGTCACAGTGTGACCGGACGCGTCCGGTCAGTGTCCAGTGTCTGCGCGTTTTTCAGTTGTCTGATCGGACGCGAGGCGCGTCCGGTCATAGGCGACCGGACGCGTCCGGTCGTCCAGGGAGCTTACTGGACTCCGACCGGACGCGGGCACTGTGGCGTCCGGTCAGTTCTTCAGCGCGTCCGATCGCTGGTTCGTTGTGCGCGGCTCAGGGTTGACCGGCGCGTCCGGTCAGTCACGGGACCGGCGCGTCCGGTCGTGACCAGCGCGTCCGGTCGTTGCGACCGGCGCGTCCGGTCAGTGTTTCAAAAAATACCGTTGCGCGACCGGCGCGTCCGGTCGTTGCGACCGGCGCGTCCGGTCAGTGTTGCGAAACTAGCCGTTGCGCGACCGGCGCGTCCGGTCAGTTGGACCAGCGCGTCCGGTCAACGCGATTTCAGCTGTTCAAGTTTCTAACGGCTATATTCGAAGGGGTACGTCTATAAATACTCGTTGGCCGGCTCAAGGCTCTCTCTCTCGAACATTTGATATACTTGTGAGCACTTTGAGCTAAGCAACTCCCCTCCCACTCATCTCTCTTGCTTCTTTGCATATTCGAAGTGAGATTGAGTGATCCAAGTGCATTTGCATTGTGAGATAGCATCTAGTTGGCACTTGGTGGTTGATTTGCTGCGGGATTCTTGTTTCTCTTGGTGGTTGCCGCCACCTAGACGGCTTGGAGCAGCTTGAAGGCGTTGGCAAGAGTTGGTGATTGTTCTTGGCCACCTCCGGTGATTGTAAGGGGTTTGTGCCTACCTCGGCAAAGCGCCAAAGGCAACGCTAGTGAATTGCTCGTGTCATTGCAACCTTTTGCCATTTGGTAGGTTCTTGTGGCGCCTTTTGAGAGGCTCGGTGTGTGACCGATTAGCCACCGAACCACGTGGTGAAGAGGGACACAACGGGGACTAGCGTGCCGGCAAGCACGTGAACCTCGGGATAAATCTTTGTGTCATCACTTTCATATTGTGATTGATTGATCCCGGTGTTCGGTTATCTTGGTATTCATCTCTTGATCATATTAATTGATTGGCTCAATTCTTCGCCCCTCGGTGATATCCTCCTAACTCAACTCCGCATTACTTTCTTAGTTATCTTTGCTAGCTAGTTAGCTTTGCTTTAGTAGCTCCTTTGTGTAGCTTGCTAGTTGTTTTTTATAGTTACCTTTTCGCTTTGACTTGTACGGTTGAGTGCATATACTAGTATTGTGTTTTGGATAGGTGGCTTGCAAACACCCCATAGGCTAAGCAAAACTCGCATCTCGCTAGTTGTTATATTGATAAACTTGTTTAGCTTGTCTTTGTAGAAAGTTTTTAAAAGGCTATTCACCCCCCCTCTAGCCATCTAGACCTTTCAAGTGGTATCGGGGCCGTGGTCACCGTTTGTAAGGCTTAACAACCTTGGTGTAAGATGGCTCAAGTTATGTTCAATCATGTTAATGGCAAGCCTCCATTCTTTGATGGCGTCTCTTCCTTTGATCATTGGAAAAGAAAGATGAAGCAATATCTAGGCAATATACATGAGAAGGTTTGGGATGTGACCAAAGAAGGATATATCATTCTTGATGAGGAAAACCTCACTCCCAATGACCGCATCAACAAACAATGCAACACGGCGGCACTTTACACAATCTATAATGCCGTTGATGATAAAGTATTTGAGCAAATTAAAGATCTTGAAAAGGCAAATGAGCTTTGGACAAGATTAGAGGAAACATATGAGGGCACTTCAATGATAAAGAGTGCCAAGCTCTATATGCTCAAGGATAAGTTTGCAAGCTTCAAGATGAAGGATGATGAGTCCATACCGGAGATGTTCTATAGGCTCCAAGTCATTGTCAATGATCTCAAGGGGCTTGGGGAGAAGATTGAGGACAAGGACTTCTCACACAAGTTCTTGATGTGCTTACCCAAGAAGTTTGCCACCTTGAGAAGAATGATCTTTAGAGAGGGATTGGACAAGGTCAAACCAACCAATGTGCTTGGAGATATAATGACCGATGCCCAATACAATGATGATGAAGATGAGGTAGAAGAGAAGAAGGAGACCAAGGTCAAGCAAGAGAAGCCCATTGCATTCAAGGCTTCATCCTCTAAGGGCAAGAGCAAGGTGGAGAGTGATGATGATGATCCATTCGATGATGAGACCATGGCCCTCCTTGTGCACAAGATGGGAAGGTTCATGAAGAAGAAAGGATATGGGGCAAGAAAGAGGAGAGACACTATAAAGGCAAAGACCCTTTGCTACAATTGCAATAACCCCAATCACATAGTGGGGGATTGCCCCTATGAAGATAAGAGACTTCATAATGGGGACTTGAAGCTCAAGAAGAACAAGAAAGAGAATGAGAAGAAAGCAAAGAAGAGCTTCACCTTCAACAAGAAGAAGAAGGGTGGTGGTTATGTAGTCACTTGGGATAGTGACAACTCCGATAGTGATGATTATGCAAGCTCTAGTGATGATGAGAGGATCACTCGGCGAGCCATTGCAAACATCGCCCTCTCCAACAAGCTATCCATCTTTGACACTACATCGACATGCCTTATGGCCAAGCCTACCAAGGTAAAATATGATGATAGTGATGATGATTCTTGTGCTAGTGATAATTGTAGGAGTGATGATGAGGAGGATGAGGACTACTCCAAGGATGATCTATTAGGCGTAATAGATCAAATGAGCAAGGGCTACAAGAGAACAACCAAGAAATACAAAATCTTGGAACAAGAGTTCATTGCTAAGTGCAATAAAAATGATGCCTTGATGGAGGAGCTTCTTGCTCTCAAAAAGAGTAAGGAGTGCAAAGGAATTGAACAAGAGCTCAAAGCTCTTAGGAAATCCTTTGATGAGCTAGAGGCCTCTCGTGAGTGTCTAAAGGAAGACCACGAGGACCTTGAAGTTGCTCACACTAGGCTTGAGGAAGCCCACTCCTCTCTACTTGAGCTCATCAAGGAGAAGGACCTCAAGTTGGAGAAGCTCATGAAGGAAGCTAAGGAGGAGCAAGTGATTGTCACTTGTGATATTGGACTAACATGTGATATTATTGATGACTCTTTATTTGTTGGTCCGACTAATGCTTCATGTAGCTCATCATCATCCACCACAACCAACTCTACCTCTACTACTAGTGATTCATCACTTATGGTTGAGAATAAGACTCTCAAGAGAGAGGTGGATGATCTCACCCGTGCATTAGGCAATGCCTATGGTGGGGATGCTCGCTTGCTAAAATGCTTGGGTAGCCAAAGGTTCTCTCTTAACAAAGAGGGTTTGGGCTATACTCCCAAGAAGGGCAAGGCGGCCTTTGCAACTCACAAGCCTAGCTATGTGAAGAGCAATGGTCGTTATTGTAATAGATGCAAGCAAGTTGGGCATTTAGAGATTAATTGCAATAAAATGAACAAGAACAAGAAAAATGTTAATGTACCTTACATTCCTTTTGATTCTTGTTATGTGCTTACCAAGGGTGAGAAAGGTGTGCGTGCTAGGTTTGTTGGTACACCAATTGTGGGCCCAAAGAAGAAGGCCATTTGGGTACCAAAGAGCTTAGTGACTAACCTCCAAGGACCCAAGCAAGTATGGGTACCTAAGAGATATTAATTTGTTTTGTAGGTAAATTACAAGGCCGGAGGAAGGCATTGGGTGCTTGATAGTGGATGCTCTCAACATATGACCGGTGATTCAAGAATGTTCAACTCTCTCAAATCAAATGATAGTGGCATTGATAGCATCACATTTGGTGACAATAGCAAGGGTAATGTAAAGGCTCTTGGAAGGATTGCAATCTCAAATGATCATAGCATTTCCAATGTGCTACTAGTTGAAAAGCTCAATTTCAACTTGTTGTCGGTTGCTCAATTGTGTGATCTCGGTTTCAAGTGCATATTTGGTGTTGATGATGTGGAGATAGTTAGTGTTGATGGCTCTAACTTGATCTTCAAAGGCTTTAGATTTGAGAATCTATACTTGGTTGATTTCAATGCTAGTGACACTCAACCTTCAACATGTTTGCTCACCAAATCAAGTATGGGCTGGTTATGGCATAGAAGACTTGGTCATGTTGGCATGAAGCAATTGAACAAGTTAGTGAAGCATGACTTAGTTAGAGGCTTGAAGGATGTCACATTTGAGAAAGATAAGCTATGTAGTGCATGTCAAGCCGGAAAGCAAGTAGGCAACACTCATCCATTGAAAAGCATCATGAGTACTTCCAAGGCATTTGAGTTGTTGCACATGGATCTATTTGGGCCAACTACATACACAAGCATTGGTGGCAACAAGTATGGCTTTGTGATTGTGGATGATTTCACTAGATATACATGGGTATTCTTTCTTGTGGACAAGAGTGATGTATTTGACATATTCAAGAAGTTCATCAAGAGAGTGCAAAATGAGTTTGAGACCACAATCAAGAAAGTAAGAAGTGACAATGGAAGTGAGTTTAGAAACACAAGAGTTGATGAGCTATGTGATGAGCTTGGAATCAAACATCAATTCTCGGCCAAGTATACACCTCAATCTAATGGCTTAGTTGAGAGGAAAAATAGAACTTTGATTGATATGGCAAGATCAATGTTGAATGAGTATAATGTGAGTCATTCATTTTGGGCCGAAGCAATCAACACGGCTTGCTTCTATAGCAACCGCCTCTATTGCCACAAGTTTCTAGAGAAGACACCATATGAGATCTTAAATGGAAGAAAGCCCAACATTGCATACTTTCGGGTATTTGGTTGCAAATGCTATATCTTGAAGAAAGGCACTAGATTGAGCAAGTTTGAAAAGAAATGTGATGAAGGCTTCCTACTTGGTTACTCAACTACTAGCAAAGCTTATAGAGTTTGGAATTTGGCTAGTGGTTTACTTGAAGAAGTGCATGATGTTGAATTTAATGAAACAAATGGCTCTCAAGATGAAGAAGATAACTTAGATGATGTGAGAGGAACTCAATTGACCAATGCTATGAAAGAAATGGATATTGGTGATATTAGGCCAAAGCAAGTGATTGATGTGGATGACAAAGATCAAGTGCTCCAAAGTCCAATTACACAAGCTAGTGGTTCTCAAATGCAAAATCAAGCTAGTACATCATCTCAAGTGCAACAAGATCAACAAGTGGCTAGTTCATCATCTCCAACTCATGATCAACATCAACATCCAAGCAATCAAGTCCAAGTACTTCAACCAACTACATTGCAAGAGACCATCCATTGGATTCCATCATTGGTGACATACAAAGAGGAGTTCAAACTAGATCAAGATTGACATCATTTTGTGGTCACTCTTCTTTTGTGTCAATGGAAGAACCCAAGGACATTGATAAAGCATTGAGAGATCCGAATTGGGTAAATGCAATGCATGAAGAGCTCAACAACTTCAAGAGAAATGAAGTATGGGAACTAGTTGAGAGGCCTAAGGATCACAATGTCATTGGAACAAGATGGGTCTTTCGCAACAAGCAAGATCAAGATGGGATAGTAGTAAGGAACAAAGCAAGACTAGTGGCTCAAGGTTACACACAAATAGAGGGTCTTGACTTTGGTGAAACTTATGCCCCGGTTGCAAGATTGGAAGCAATTAGGATCTTACTTGCCTATGCTTGTGCTCACAATATCAAGCTATATCAAATGGATGTGAAGAGTGCATTTCTCAATGGGTACATTCAAGAGGAAGTGTATGTGGAGCAACCTCCCGGTTTTGAAGATGACAAGAAACCCAATCATGTATACAAGTTGAGAAAAGCTTTATATGGATTGAAGCAAGCACCTAGAGCATGGTATGAAAGATTGAGGGACTTCTTGCTATCCAAAGGATTTGTCATGGGCAAAGTTGATACAACACTATTCACCAAGAAGATTGGGAAAGACTTATTTGTATTGCAAATATATGTTGATGATATCATATTCGGTTCAACCAATCAAGATTATTGTGATGAGTTTGGGAAAATGATGGCAAAGGAATTTGAAATGTCAATGATTGGTGAACTTAGTTTCTTTCTTGGACTTCAAATCAAACAAATGAAAGAAGGTACATTTGTGAGCCAAACTAAGTACATCAAAGATATGCTCAAGAAGTTTGGCATGGAAGATGCAAAGAGTATTACAACCCCAATGGGCACTAGTGGAAGTTTGGATAGTGACAAGAGTGGCAACATGGTGGATCAAAAGCTATATAGATCAATGATTGGTAGCCTACTCTATGTGACGGCATCAAGGCCCGATGTGATGTTTAGTGTATGCATGTGTGCAAGATTTCAAGCCTCACCAAGAGAAAGTCATTTGAAGACAACAAAGAGAATATTGAGATACTTAAAGCATACACAAGATGTTGGATTGTGGTATCCCAAGGGTGCAAGCTTTGAGCTAGTTGGATATTCAGATTCTGACTATGCCGGTGACAAAGTAGAAAGAAAGAGCACTTCCGGGACTTGTCAATTGTTGGGAAGATCACTTGTCTCATGGTCATCCAAGAAGCAAAATAGTATTGCACTATCTACCGCCGAGGCCGAATACATCGCCGCGGGTAGTTGTTGTGCACAAATCTTGTGGATGAAGGCAACATTGAAAGATTTTGGAATCAATTTCAAGAATGTGCCATTGCTATGTGACAATGAAAGTGCCGTGAAGCTAACCAACAATCCGGTTCAACATCAAAGAACAAAGCATATTGATGTTCGCCATCACTTTATTAGAGATCATCAACAAAAGGGTGACATTGCCATTGAGAGTGTGGGCACCGAAGATCAATTAGCCGATCTATTCACCAAGCCACTTGATGAGAAGAGATTTCACAAGCTAAAGAATGAGTTGAACATACTTGACTTCTCCAACATGAGTTGATGCACCCCATATATGACATGCCTCTCCTTCGAGCCCCAAGGTACAATTGGTTGACATGTCATACATTCTATGCTAAGGACTTGTTTAGTGCATCTAGTCATGATTTCTTATGTTCTAGGATCATTCATGAAAATTAAATAAATTTGAAGTTTATATGGTGCCACTATTGTTTCCATGACTTGTATGATCTAGTGGTAGCATATAACTTGTTTAAGTAGCTTGTGATCCTAAGTATTTAATCTAGAAAACTTGTCTAAATATTTGCTTCAACATGGTGCATGATAACCCTTCTAGTGAGGTGTGAAGAAGCTTGCCCTTGGAATAAACCGAAGTATTTTATTTATGCAAGCAATCTAGGTTGAATCATAAACTTGATCCTCACCCCATATTTCAGCATGATAATCTATCTAAAGTTTGCTCCTTGTGGTCAATTGGTGCCAAAGGGGGAGAAAATATTGTTCACAAAGATAGAACTCAAAGGGGAAGAAAATGTTGTGGGGGAGAAAATGTTGTTCACAAGATAGATTCCAAAAAGGGGAGAAAACCTAAAGGGGAGAATTGATAAAAGAATGGGATCAACTAAAATTTTGAGCACACAAGTAGGGGGAGCAAGCTCTTTAAACATGAATGTTGCATTTCTATGTGCACTTCATATGTATGATGCATAGTTATGCATTTCGTTTTCTCCGATACATTGCTTGTGTGGTGACTTGCTAGTATAATTTGAATGATGCATTGTGGTACTAGCATGAATAGGAAGTAGTTAGATTTTCGTTGCTTCATGTTTTTCAAAGTGGTACTAGAGCCTTGCTTATAATGTTGATCTCACGAGGTTTCTAGTTATGTTTGTGCTTTTCCAAGTGGAATCTAACTACACAAGGTGCTAAGATGGTGTTTATCGCTACTCCGATGGTATCACGCTTCAAAGGTCTATAATCTAAAACACTTAGCACCTATTGGTAGACAATGCTCCTAATCTTTCCTATCTAACATGTATGCTTCCAAAATCCAAACATATAGCATACATGTAGGGGGAGCCATTGCTATCAATTTGAATTCATGATCACATGTCCATAATTCTTACACATGGTAATATACTTGGACAATGTGACATGGGTTCAATCAAAATTTTATCATAATATCTTTGTGAAAGGTTTGTCACCAATTACCAACAAGGGGGAGATTGAAAGTCCTATGTTTGGTGTTGGTAATTAGTGACAATACCTAAGTACTAATCCTATGCCTAAGTTGTATGTAGCATATGAGGATTAGTACATTCCAAGGTTGGTGGCAAGATGGACATGGTGATCATGATGGCCACACTTGGATTTGGACGCAACCCTATGTGATCAAGGCAAAGGTATATGCTTAAGGGTTGTGTTTTAGTAACCAAGACACCTAGTGGGTGTGGTTACATTATAGGATAGATAGCCGTACTATAAAGAGGGGAATGACGCGGCTATTGAACTCCTAAGTGCCTCTAGATGTGTATTTCATGATCATATGCATTTGGATAGAACTAATATCGCCTCGAAAAAATGATTGTGAAAATGCTAACACACTCACACATGACGAGATCACTTGGTGATGTTAGCACGTTTGCGACGGCGGTGGAGTTTGAGCGGTAGAGAGGGTTTGGTTCATCTCTCCCTCCCGCCGAGCGTGCGAGCGCGGGATTCAGGCAATTTTAGGGAAATGAAATGCCTATTTTCCACTACGCCGGAAGTCGGAAAAAGAAACGGAAGCGAACGGAGGTCACAGTGGTGACCGGACGCTGCACCGGACGCGGTCACAGTGTGACCGGACGCGTCCGGTCAGTGTCCAGTGTCTGCGCGTTTTTCAGTTGTCTGATCGGACGCGAGGCGCGTCCGGTCATAGGCGACCGGACGCGTCCGGTCGTCCAGGGAGCTTACTGGACTCCGACCGGACACGGGCACTGTGGCGTCCGGTCAGTTCTTCAGCGCGTCCGATCGCTGGTTCGTTGTGCGCGGCTCAGGGTTGACCGGCGCGTCCGGTCAGTCACGGGACCGGCGCGTCCGGTCGTGACCAGCGCGTCCGGTCGTTGCGACCGGCGCGTCCGGTCAGTGTTTCAAAAAATACCGTTGCGCGACCGGCGCGTCCGGTCGTTGCGACCGGCGCGTCCGGTCAGTGTTGCGAAACTAGCCGTTGCGCGACCGGCGCGTCCGGTCAGTTGGACCAGCGCGTCCGGTCAACGCGATTTCAGCTGTTCAAGTTTCTAACGGCTATATTCGAAGGGGTACGTCTATAAATACTCGTTGGCCGGCTCAAGGCTCTCTCTCTCGAACATTTGATATACTTGTGAGCACTTTGAGCTAAGCAACTCCCCTCCCACTCATCTCTCTTGCTTCTTTGCATATTCGAAGTGAGATTGAGTGATCCAAGTGCATTTGCATTGTGAGATAGCATCTAGTTGGCACTTGGTGGTTGATTTGCTGCGGGATTCTTGTTTCTCTTGGTGGTTGCCGCCACCTAGACGGCTTGGAGCAGCTTGAAGGCGTTGGCAAGAGTTGGTGATTGTTCTTGGCCACCTCCGGTGATTGTAAGGGGTTTGTGCCTACCTCGGCAAAGCGCCAAAGGCAACGCTAGTGAATTGCTCGTGTCATTGCAACCTTTTGCCATTTGGTAGGTTCTTGTGGCGCCTTTTGAGAGGCTCGGTGTGTGACCGATTAGCCACCGAACCACGTGGTGAAGAGGGACACAACGGGGACTAGCGTGCCGGCAAGCACGTGAACCTCGGGATAAATCTTTGTGTCATCACTTTCATATTGTGATTGATTGATCCCGGTGTTCGGTTATCTTGGTATTCATCTCTTGATCATATTAATTGATTGGCTCAATTCTTCGCCCCTCGGTGATATCCTCCTAACTCAACTCCGCATTACTTTCTTAGTTATCTTTGCTAGCTAGTTAGCTTTGCTTTAGTAGCTCCTTTGTGTAGCTTGCTAGTTGTTTTTTATAGTTACCTTTTCGCTTTGACTTGTACGGTTGAGTGCATATACTAGTATTGTGTTTTGGATAGGTGGCTTGCAAACACCTCATAGGCTAAGCAAAACTCGCATCTCGCTAGTTGTTATATTGATAAACTTGTTTAGCTTGTCTTTGTAGAAAGTTTTTAAAAGGCTATTCACCCCCCCCCTCTAGCCATCTAGACCTTTCAGCGGGGCAAATTGGGACGAGGACCTTTGCATGATCACGTTGGATCCTGAGCACTACAATGGCCATGTGAAGGTAACATGACATTGTTTGAACCCCTGTAGGACTGATTTGGTACTCTGTTTTCCTAGTACTTTTCCTTGTCTGTTGTCTAACTCCTTCATTCAACTGTACATGATCACCCAAAGGACGCTGAGTTCTTGAATGTGCCCCTCATGAACTACAACTTCATGCATATTGTGTTCGGCAGTGGGGTTGCAACTGGAAGGTTTGCAATGGGTTCAACGAGCCACTTGCCAGGCCTATGGATCCTGAGACCATTGATCTGGAGAACATGGTAGCTGAAGCAGGCAAAGGAGCAGGGCCTTCACACAATCTGGGCAAGCAGGTGGAAGATAACAAGGGCAAGCAGCTGGAAGACAACAAGGTGGGCAAGAGGAAGAGGGTGCTGCATGAGGATGATGTGGCCATGATGAGTGGGATGACAACTGCAATGCTGGACCTTAGTGCTGCGATCAAGGAAGGTAACCACTCAGAAGCAGCTCTAGGTATCTATGACGCAGTCATGGATTGCCCAAACTTTGCAAGGTCTGACTTAATGGTGTGCTTGAACTATTTGATGGATCACAAGGCCACTGTATTGGTGTTTGTGGGGATGAAGCCTGAAGACAAAGACCTGTGGATCAACCTACATCTGGCAGGGATCAGGGGTCACATGGCCTTCCAGTGAGGAGGTGAAGCTGAGATGGGATGCACACAATCTAGTAATACAACCTATTTTGATATCACGCATGTGGTGTAATGTAATAGAGTACTTGAAGTCAATTTCTGGGTAGATTATGATAGTTGTGAACTATTTAGTTAGTTATCATGGTCTGATTGCTGCATTATGCATTCCTGAACAACTTATTGTGTTGATGCTATCACTCACATGTTGAACTCAATGGCTAATGCTTGACATGGATGGATTGCTAGAAATGTGATGTGTGATTTGTTTGTGATGTGTGTGTGTTATTTCCCAACTCTTTGTGTTATGTTCATTTACCAGAACTGATAGAGGAACATGTTATTCGATGTTGAAGTTGAGATGGGGAAGGTGTATGTTGTTTTCGAAGGACGCAAACCAGGCATTTACAACACCTAGATGGAATGCGAAGCATAAGTTTCTGGGTATCCTGGCAACGTGCACAAAAGTTTTGCGAACAGAGACAAAGGTGAGGAGGCCTTGGCGAGCTACAAAGCGGCAAAGTTGAAGAAGCATTCTACAATCGTGATTCCTGGGAAGCAAGAAGAGAAGATTCTCAGGGGAGGAACTAGGCAGTGGGTTGAGATGAAGGTAGTGGTAGGCATGAATGTGAAGGATCAACTACTAGTTGTCCTAGTAGTTACTATTTTAGTGATGGCTTAATTCCTATGCCATGGCTGATAGGCCAAGAACACAGTGAAGACTGATGTATCATTTTAGTTGTGAACACCTGAACAATGATGTACCATTTTAGTTCTGAACAATCATTTTAGTAGTGAGTGGTTAATGCTATCATGTGTTGATGTCTCAAAAACATTCAGAGAGGAAACCAAGTTCACAACTTGCAGCGAGGAACTAATTGAAACTGAAATGTGCCTTACTGATATGCCTTACTAATTGGAACCAAGTTCCATTGCATCATTTCGAAGCACATTGCATCTAAGAGTTCTTACTGTTAAAAAGTAGGTATCCAGGAAGTGCATCATTCAGTTGGTTCAAACTAGAATGAGCACTTACAAAAGATGCCAACATTTGGCAGAGGAACTTCAACACGACAACCTTCCTAAGTTAACTACTTCAGTCGACCATATCCTACATAAGCTACTGCATTACTGACACTAGGACAAACTAACACATGCTACTTCGGCCATCAACCAAAATCCTAAACACATGCATTCATCCATCAGTTGGACTTGACGATGAGTGCTGCCACCAGGAAGACGATCAAGGCAAACAGCAAGAAGTTCAGCTGCATGATCTTGGTCCTCTTGATGACAGCAACTTGAGCCTTCCTCTGATAGGTGGCAACCACCTGCTGAGCCACACGCTTGGTGCGAGTGACTTCCTCCTGCAGTGCCACTCGAGCAAGCGTTGAAGCATCACCGGTCTCCATCGCGTCCTGTAATGCTTGCTTTGCACGTGCTGCGCTGCACTTGGTACTCTTCAGTTCGTTCCACAGCTTCTTCAGAGTCTCCTGCACCCTTTCCGGCCATGGTTTGTCCATCCAGACCACCTTTCCACACTAAGCAGCCTCTTCCTATGAGTTGATGAACAATGGTTTAGTATGGGGTCAACAACACTAATATAAATAGCGTGGAAAAGGTAGAAAATTCTAGAAAACTTGCAATGGGCAGCCCATGAAACGCCTGCCAGTGTTCTTGCCCCCCCAGACCTTCTTCATGACAGTGTGACGACCATGTTCACAGTGGGAGATCGTCACACGGTGCATTCCACTCCAATCGGCCTCATTGACAGCATCAGGTATGGAGGTGTCACTCTGTTCGTACTCAAAACAGGGCAACACAATTTACCATGGATCAGTATTGTAAAATCAAGTCGCTAAGCTAAAACAAACTATCTCGTTGGCCTCAATTTGGAAACAAAGAAACAGAGCATTAAACAGGACCGAATCTAAAACAAGAACCCTAGACCTAGGTTTTGATTCAAGACCAAATGCGCATATTCAACAAGACTGATCATTCTATTTGACTTCACAGTTCGACATATCAATCCACGAGAAGAAAATTGGGGTTTTAGAAAATGATTGAAACCTAGGCAAGAAGACAAATCGGGCACTGGTATACCTCTGACGACGCCTCCTGGTTGCTGTTGTCGCTCTGCGATGACCCGCCGGAGCTCGGGGCGTCACTCCTCACCGTGCGGCTCCCCGACGGAGACCCCGAAGCCATGGGGCGAGGCGGAGACGCTAAGTGGGAGACACACGTGCATCCCACGCAGCTAGTGCAACGGCCGATGCCGCGACGCACCTCGTCAGAGCCCTCGGAGGCGGCATTGTCGCTCATCGACACTACGAGGAGGAGTCGCCGGCGACGGAGTCGAGGAAGAGTGGGGTTTTGTGGGCGGCGAGAGGGAGGCGAGGAGTCAGCAGGGTGAACGAATGCGGTGAACAATCCACAAGGTGGGGGGCCGCGGTATTTATGGTCGAAGAGACAACAGGCTGGGGTAACGTTACCAATGCTAGGACATGGTGAATGTACCCACACGTGCACAACCAACCGAACATACCATGTCTTGGCTACACTTGTACATACGGGAAGAAATACAGCCAACCAAACAAAATCTGGAGTAAATGTAACACCCCGGGTGTTATAGTGCTAATTAATCTGCCATGTCATCATAATGCATTGCAAAGCATCCATGTTAGGTCAACATTGTTATGCATCAACTAAAACAAGTTTACTTATCTAGATTGGATGTGCTTCTCAATGGTGTGCTCCGAACCCGAAAACCCTAATTTCGAATGCCACCGCAAATACTTAGTCCATGCCCTGCGTAATTTGAGGTGTGTGACCGTGTTACACACTAGTGTCAAGTGTAGGGTATGAGCTCAAGTACAACACTAAAATGAAGCTCCAAGTTTGAGTTTGAGTTGGAGACCCAAAACTTGTCATGAGTTTTCCGATTCGAATTCAAATTCAAATTTGGGAAAAATGTAAAAGAATTTCAAAAGCTAAATTGGTCAACCAAGAGTGGCATTTGGTCAACCATGTCATGTTGGTCCAAATGATGCCCTTGGGTGATGGTTTGATCACTAAGTAATAACAAATTAAAGTAGCAATAAATTCCAATTGAAAATTCCTCCGAAAACCCTAAATTTCAAAACTCTGTTTTACCTCTTTTAAAATAATTCAAAGTCTAAGCAAAATTTGGGAAAAAGTTTAAAACCAAGTTTGTAGAACTTTTAAAGGGCTACAACTTTGGTGTTTTGAGTTTTCAAAGTTTTAGTGTAAAATGTGGAGCAATTTTGAAAATAAACAAATTTCAGATTTAATTCATTTTTGTCCCCAAACTAAGATTTCAAAATGGAGGCAGATTTTGAAAATGTTTTGAACAGCAAAGTTGTAGGTCTTGCTGATATGTACAACTTTGGTGTTTGGAGATTTTGAAGTTTCAATATGAAATCAAAAGTAATTTCTAAATTATCAAATCCCAAAAATGTGTCCCCTTTTGAATTTAAACTCGAATTTCAAAATCCAGTTAGAATTTGAAAAAGTGTTCAATACAAAACTTGTAGAGCTTGAAATTCTGAAGATTTCATACATTGTAAGTTTTTCAAGTTATTACATGGATTTGAAAGTAATTTGAAAAATCAGTTTGAATTCAGAGTTTGGGGGGATGCTACAGTGCTGTGCCAATGGAAAACGGCCACCGGCCGGCATGGGCGCCGGCGAGCGGCCGGGTTGCTTCCAGGCACGTCCGCGGCTGCCAGCTGCTGCTTCGGCTTCGCGTGTCGTCTTCGTGTTGCCCCGCCTTCCCTATATAAACCCCAGTCGCCGTCTTCGACTTCTTCTTCTCCGTTGATCGCCGCCGCTGCCCTTTGCTGTGCTTGCCAAATTCACCGTCGCTGCTGCTTCCCGATCCAATTCACCGGGGCACCAGCTTCGCCTTGCCCTCGCGCACGCACTGAGCCCCATTGCAGTGCCTCCCTTCATCCCGAGCTAGGTTGGGCCGTCTTCTCCTTCGCGGTGGTCGCCATCGCCGCCGTGATCGAGCTCTCCATGGCCAGCCTATCTCGGTGAGTCTCTAGCTCAACCGCTTCATGTTCAAGGTTCTACTCGATGCTGTGCTGCTCATCGCGTTGATGGTTTCCCTTTTTGTGTCCTGTGTTCGTCGGAACAGCGTCTTGTCGCCACCGTCCGGGTCGCCCTCACCGTCTCACCATCGACCGGACACTCCAGACCACCTCTACCCCCACCAAGTTCGTCAGTGAGTTCATGGTGAGCTCCCGAGCGTGATGCTCGCCTGTCTTTAATCTCTACCGTCGTGGGAAGGGGAGTCAGCCGCCTCGCCGTCGTTCGGGTCGCCACCGTAGTCGCCATGGCCGCGGTCAGGCCCCTCTGAGCGATGTTATGGCCGTAGAATAGTGCAGTAGGGTTTGCGGAGATCGCGTGATGCTACTGGTGCAGTTCTCTCGCGCTGGGACCAAGTCGTCGGCGAGTTCACCGTCAGTCGCCACCGTGGTGCCATGGCCGCGCGCGAAAGAGAAGAGGGAGGGGAGCGAGCGAGCGGAGCAGGCCGCCTGCTGGGCCGCGCGGCTGGGCCGAGTGCGGGTACGGGCGCGCGCGAGTGGGTCGTCTGGCTGGGCCGGACTGGAGAGAAGCAACCCGATTCGAATTTTCGTTTTTGTTTTTCCTTTTTCAAATAAATAAATAGTGTTATTATTTGTTTATTTCACTAAAATTTGTGTAGAGTTCAAAAATTCATGAAAATTTTTGTATAAGCTTCTCAATGTATAAACTATCTAGGAAAAATGTTAAATCATGAATTTGAGTACTTTATGTAGTAGAATTAATTGGTTCCAATAAAGATTAAATGCAACTTCCAGGAATTTTAATAATTAATTTATTAATCCAAAAATTATGAAATTTATTATGACACTGTTATAAATTATTCTTAATCCATAGAAAAAGTTTAAGCTTGTTTAGACAAAGTTTGATCAACTATTAATTATGCCCTAATTATTTAAATAGTAAATAAATGTTAATTTGAGAACTTTAAGTGTTGTGTGCCCTTTTAATTGAGTGATGTCCTTAGGTCACTACCCTTTGGTGATCTTTGGCACCTTAATTCCATGTTTGAGCTCGTTAGTAACTTGCTTAGTGTTAAAGCTGGTATCGCTAGAGTCATCGCTACTAGTTAGTAGGTTTTCTATTTGCGACTGTACCGTGAAGGGAAGTTGTACTCAAGTCGTAACTCGTGGCATGTTATCATCAAGCATCATGTTTATCATCGAGAAAGAAGTCTTGGCCTTGCACCAACATCGTAGGTAAGAACTAGAATTGAAAGAAAGAATGAGAAGTGTTTTGATGATAATTACTTTGATCTAGATTAGGATCACCTAGATTTGGTTAATGAACCATCAATGGTAAAAGTAAAATATTGAAGATAAGGACTTACGTTAGTAAGCATTTCTGCAAAAGAAAACTTGATTCTTGAATACCCGTACCTTAATTCCCTAAAGCTAGCATGCCCTTGGAGTCTTTGTCTTAGTCGGGTAAGTCTTGTTGAGTACTCTCATACTTAGGGTTTGTTGAACCCCTTGTTGCAGGTGCGGTTCATGAACAAGTCTGCTTCGAGCCTTGTTGCATGACCGTCGTGGTTGAAGAAAGTGGCGATGAGTAGACTGTGTGGCCTTTGGGCAAGGCATCTCGTTTGGATGTTGTAATAAAGTTACTACCGATACTTCTCTACTACTGGTTTGTAATAATGTTACATAAGGTTTGAAGTTTGAAAACTGGTTTGTAACTCTAAGTTATGGTAAGACTTCCGCTACTTTACTCTGTTGAATATTTTGAATAAACTGTTGTAATATTACAATACTCCTATGATTGGATCATGTTCGGAGGAAAGCAGGCCTTTTAAGTTATGGTGAACATAAGTACGGTTGTCAAAGGTCATTATGGCAATGACGGGTGCTTGTGGGCCATCATAATTAGGAGGTTCTGTGACAGCTGGTACCAGAGCATAATCACTCGAGTTATTGTAGTATTATTTTGCAAAACTTCAAAATGATTTGAGTCAAATAAACTTAATATTGATATTTTGGTCCAAATTGCTTTTGCTTATCTAAATCTATTCTATAGTTTCCTTAGCTCATATTTGAAAGCTTCGTAGTGAAGTATCATGCTATAGTGCCCTATGTTATAAATATTGCATGTGTTACTTAATCTTTTCTGTTAGATCGTAAGTACGATGCATGCATCATGTTTAATTAACCTGCTTAAGTTACCTTCCCTTTTAAAGTGGTTTGGGTTAAGTAAGGTTCAATCCTATTCATGCTAACCTTCAGATCCCTCCTATCTATTCTCATCGATCTAATTCTATCTTGCTTTAGGATGGTACGTGTGAAGACGACTCCTCGCAAGAAAAGTGGACCGCAAGGAGTACCGCATCATCAGTTGGCCGTCAGAGGTGATGGAGCAAGCAGTAGCCGCAATCCGAACCCGGATTCGGAATCAGAGGTTGCAAGGCTTACATCAGAGGTAGAGCGACTGAAGCGTAACATGCGTTTTTGGAAGCAGTTCCAGAACGAGTCTCTAGAAAAGGAGACAGAGGCCAGGGCTCGTGTTCGTGAGTTGGAGCTTTATGCGACACACCTAGAGCAGTACAACACTATTCTACATGTGGAAGTCCATAGGCTACATGATCTGATGAATCCCAATTATCAGCCCCAGGCAGTGGAAGATGATGTCGGTGTCGTGGTTGTTCCTGGTGGAGAGGACAATGAGGAAGAAGATCCGGAAGAAAATGAACCCATGATGCAAAGTCTTGCTTGCGGGCAAGTTTGTAATGAAATAATGTAAGATAAGTTTGTGTGTGTATACAAGTACTGTACTAACTGCTTTTTAATTCAATAAAGCGATGTAAATAAATATGGTTTGTGTACAACAGATGGACGGTACTGGAACTTCCCAGGAAGGGGACAATACTCCAAATCCCCCACTGTTTCCACCTACCTTGGCAGAAGCTATTGCCGCACTGGTTAATGCCACTACCCTGTTGGCTCAGAATCAGAATCAGAATGGAAATCAGGGTCGTCGAGGTCGTAATAATGGAGGGGAAACCACTTATGTGGATTTCACCGATACCTGTCCACCCGTGTTCTCAAAGGCAGATGAGCCGCTAGAGGCGGATGACTGGCTCCGCACCATAGAGCAAAAGTTTGACCTTTTACAGTGCACGGAGTACCAGAAACCCGTGTTTGCAGCACAGCAACTTAGAGGTGCTGCAGGGGCGTGGTGGGCGAATCTGGTCGCCGCACAGCCTGCTGGCCATCGTGTTACTTGGCAAGAGTTTCATGATGCTTTTAGAGTACACTATATTCCTGATGGTGTCATGGCCATGAAGTTAGAAGAATTTATCTCGCTGAAGCAAGGGAATCAGACAGTTCTACAGTATGTGGGCAAATTCAATCATCTGTCCCAGTATGCAGCTGAATATGTGAACACCGATGCGAAGAAGAAGAGTTGTTTCATGAGGGGTTTGAGTACCAGAATCCAGGAAGCATTGGTCACCTGCTATAATGCTACGTATCATGAGATAGTCAATGTGGCTATTGCGTCAGAAGAAAAGTCCCGACTACATAAAGAGTCGAAGAAAAAGAAGCAAGTGTTTTCTAGCCCGTCTGGCGGCATTAAGAAGCGCCAGAAGTTTATCTACCACCCTCAGAACCATTTTCGTCCAACTTATCGTCCACCACAATACCAAGCTCGGCCGCAGACGTTTTTCCGTCCTGCCGCAACCCCGCAATTTACACAACAGCCGAATGCCCCTGGTATTCGAAACCAGACTCCAGCCACCCATAACTTTCCCTGCTACAATTGTGGAAAGCCAGGTCACTTTTCTAAGGACTGCCCGTATCCAAGGCAGTACAATCCCAACTATCCCAGAGCTCTCGTACCGCAACAGCAACAACCTCAGAGCAAGAATAACAATCTGAATGTTCAGAAGGGTAAGGGTGAGAAAAAGAAGACTGGACGTGTATTCTATACTCAAGCAAGTGCAATCCTAGAGGGAGAACCTGTTATGATGGGTATGTTCCCTTTTGCTAATCATCCAGCAGTACTGTTATTTAATTCAGGTGCATCGCATACATTCATAAATCGCACCTTTGTTGTTAAGCATGACATTCTAATTATGGGAACACAAGAAGATTTCTTTATCCAGTCGCCCGGGGGACGACTGTGTACTAAGAAGATGGTACGTGACGTACCTATAGAGTTAGGTGGGCATATATTCCCTACCTCAATGATAATATTACAGAAGCAGGATATAGATGTAATCCTGGGTATGAATTGGATGTACCAAAGAGGAGCCCTTATAGATGCACTGCACAGGACTATAAGGCTGAACTTGCCAAATAATAAATCTCATCTTCTTATCCAACTTCCTATTCCCAAGAGAATAGTTGAAAGGATATGTGCAACTACAGTACAAGAGATTTGTGATATACCGATAGTCTGTGAATTTCTAGATGTGTTTCCAGATGATCTACCAGGTCTGCCACCGGACAGAGATGTAGAGTTTATGATTGAGTTAAAACCGGGTACTGCCCCAATATCCCGGAGAGCTTATAGAATGCCACCCAATGAATTGGCAGAACTTAAGGATCAATTGCAAGAGTTACGTGACAAAGGTTTTATCAGACCCAGTTCCTCACCGTGGGGATGTCCAGCTCTTTTTGTCAAGAAGAAAGATCAGACTTTAAGGATGTGTGTTGACTATCGACCACTGAATGAAGTAACCATTAAGAATAAATATCCGTTGCCGCACATTGATCTACTCTTTGATCAGCTTGCGGGGGCAAAGGTATTTTCAAAGATCGATCTTCGATCAGGGTACCATCAAATCAAGATTCGACCTAAAGATATCCCAAAGACTGCATTTACCACCAGATATGGACTGTATGAATACTTAGTTATGTCTTTTGGTCTCACCAATGCACCGGCACATTTCATGTATTTGATGAACTCAGTTTTTATGCCAGAACTTGACAAGTTTGTGGTTGTTTTTATTAATGATATTCTAGTATACTCCAAAAGTAAAGAAGAACATGTTGAGCACCTCAGAGTAGTCCTGACTCGTCTGAGAGATCATCAACTGTATGCCAAGTTTAGTAAGTGTGAGTTTTGGTTAAGAGAAGTACAATTCTTAGAACATGTATTGTCAGCAGAAGGAGTGGCAGTAGATCCTGGCAAGGTGAAAGATATTCTGAATTGGAAACCACCCATCTCAGTTCATGAAGTCCGAAGTTTTCTAGGAATGGCAGGTTATTACCGTTGATTCATACCTGACTTTTCAAAGGTAGCCAAGCCAATCACAGAGTTGTTGAAGAATCAAACTAAGTTCATATGGTCTCTAGAATGTGAGAAAGCTTTCAGAATTCTAAAGAAGTCATTGACAACTGCTCCAGTCTTAGCACAGCCAGATATAGAAAAGCCATTTGATGTTTATTGTGATGCCTCGGGTATTGGCCTTGGTTGTGTACTGATGCAAGAAGGCAAAGTAATTGCTTATGCCTCGAGACAGTTGAAGCGCCATGAAGAACATTATCCGACACATGATCTTGAACTAGCAGCCGTGGTTCATGCATTGAAAATCTGGCGTCATTATTTGTTGGGTAATACTTGCCACATGTATACAGATCACAAAAGCTTGAAGTATATCTTTACTCAGTCAGAATTGAATATGAGGCAAAGAAGGTGGCTTGAGTTGATAAAGGATTATGATTTGGAAGTACACTATCACCCTGGAAAAGCAAATGTTGTTGCTGATGCACTCAGTAGAAAGAATCATTGCAATTGTATGACTGTGAAGCTAATGAATTACAGTTTGTGTTATGAATTGGAAAAGTTGAATATTGAAATAGTTCAACGAGGTCAGTTAACTAATGTCACTGTGGAGTCAACAATCAAAGATCAGATTATGTCTGCTCAGAGAAAGAATTCCGGAATAGCTCACATCAAAGAAAAAGTTAGGACAGGTCAACAAACAGATTTCAGTATTGATGATACAGATGTGTTGTGGTTCAAGAACCGGCTAGTGGTCCCAAAGGTTCCAGAGTTACGTCAGCTTATTCTTGATGAAGCACATAGTACAAGGTTTTCTATTCATCCAGGGAGTAATAAGATGTATCAAGATTTGAAACAGAGATTCTGGTGGACAAAAATGAAAATTGAGATTGCTAAGTATGTTGCCAGATGTGATACTTGTCGCAGAGTGAAAGTTGAACATTTGAAGCCGGCAGGAATGTTACAACCCTTGCCCATTCCATCTTGGAAGTGGGAAGATATTAGTATGGATTTCGTTACTGGTTTACCCAAGACCTCAAGAGGCTTTGATTCAATTTGGGTCATTGTGGACCGTTTGACTAAGTCAGCTCGCTTTGTACCTGTGAAGGTTGACTATAGAGCATCTAGATATGTAGAAATATATGTTGCTCGGATTATGAGTTTACATGGAATACCCAAAACAATTGTTACTGACAGGGGTACTCAGTTTGTTTCGCAATTTTGGAGACAGTTTCAAAAGTCATTAGGTACTAAACTTCTTTACAGCACAGCCTATCATCCGTAAACTGGGGGACAGACTGAAAGAGTAAATCAAATTTTGGAAGATATGTTAAGATCTTGTGCTCTCACCTATCAAGATCAATGGGATGAATGTTTACCGTTAGCAGAATTCTCATATAATAATAGTTATCAAGAGAGTATCAAAATAGCACCGTTTGAAGCATTGTATGGTCGTAGGTGTAGAACTCCGTTGAACTGGTCAGAACCAGGAGAAAGATGGTTTTATGGAGTTGATCTGGTGAAGAAAACGGAAGAAAAGGTCAGGCAAATACAGAAGAATTTAAAAGCTGCGCAGTCTCGACAGAAGAGTTATGCTGATAAAAGGCGTAGACCCTTGATGTTTAAAGTGAGAGATTATGTTTTATCTGAAAGTGTCACCCATGAAAGGAGTTAGTAGATTTGGAGTCAAGGGTAAGCTTGCACCCCGTTATATCGGACCATACCAAATCATTGAAAAATGTGGACAGGTAGCATATAAGTTAAAGTTGCCTGAACAACTGTCAGCCGTGCACAATGTATTTCATGTATCACAAATGAAGAAGTGTCTGCAAGTGCCTGATCAAGTTGTTGATGTGGAGGGGGTTGAACTTGAGCCTGATTTGACATATTCTAAATATCCTGTCCGAGTTTTGGATCGAAAGGATCGTGTTACCCGGAGTAGAACAATTAAATGGTACAAGATACAATGGGATCAACATTCAGAAGAAGAAGCCACATGGGAATCGGAAGATTATCTGTTGGAGAATTTCCCCGAGTTCTTTGCTTCTATCTAGGTTGCAATTTCTTCTTTAAACTGTAACCTATCCTTTTAAAATCTTTGTAATGTAGAAAACCCCTACCTGTTTTGTAGACAAGTCTTGGACGTGTTTGCTTGACACGTTTCCTTTTCTATTACTTAACTCAAGGCTTTAAATCTCGGGACGAGATTTCTTTAAGGGGAAAGGACTGTAACACCCCGGGTGTTATAGTGCTAATTAATCTGCCATGTCATCATAATGCATTGCAAAGCATCCATGTTAGGTCAACATTGTTATGCATCAACTAAAACAAGTTTACTTATCTAGATTGGATGTGCTTCTCAGTGGTGTGCTCCGAACCCGAAAACCCTAATTTTGAATGCCACAGCAAATACTTAGTCCATGCCCTGCGTAATTTGAGGTGTGTGACCGTGTTACACACTAGTGTCAAGTGTAGGGTATGAGCTCAAGTACAACACTAAAATGAAG
Source organism: Saccharum hybrid cultivar R570 (assembly GCA_038087645.1). NCBI lineage: Eukaryota > Viridiplantae > Streptophyta > Magnoliopsida > Poales > Poaceae > Saccharum > Saccharum hybrid cultivar. The sequence goes on from JAQSUU010000529.1 coordinate 10,466,943, forward strand.
CTCCAAGTTTGAGTTTGAGTTGAAGACCCAAAACTTGTCATGAGTTTTCCGATTTGAATTCAAATTCAAATTTGAGAAAAATGTAAAAGAATTTCAAAAGCTAAATTGGTCAACCAAGAGTGGCATTTGGTCAACCATGTCATGTTGGTCCAAATGATGCCCTTGGGTGATGGTTTGATCACTAAGTAATAACAAATTAAAGTAGCAATAAATTCCAATTGAAAATTCCTCCGAAAACCCTAAATTTCAAAACCCTATTTTACCTCTTTTGAAATAATTCAAAATCTAAGCAAAATTTGGGAAAAAGTTCAAAAATGTGTCCCCTTTTGAATTTAAACTCGAATTTCAAAATCCAGTTAGAATTTGAAAAAGTGTTCAATACAAAACTTGTAGAGCTTGAAATTCTGAAGATTTCATACATTGTAAGTTTTTCAAGTTATTACATGGATTTGAAAGTAATTTGAAAAATCAGTTTGAATTCAGAGTTTGGGGGGATGCTACAGTGCTGTGCCAATGGAAAACGGCCACCGGCCGGCATGGGCGCCGGCGAGCGGCCGGGTTGCTTCCAGGCGTGTCCGCGGCTGCCAGCTGCTGCTTCGGCGAGTAGGGCCACCCTTGCGTGTCGTCTTCGCGTTGCCCCTCCTTCCCTATATAAACCCCAGTCGCCGTCTTCGACTTCTTCTTCTCCGTTGATCGCCGCCGCTGCCCTTTGTTGTGCTTGCCAAATTCACCGTCCCTGCTGCTTCCCGATCCAATTCACTGGGGCACCAGCTTCGCCTTGCCCTCGCGCACGCACTGAGCCCCATTGCAGTGCCTCCCTTCATCCCGAGCTAGGTTGGGCCGTCTTCTCCTTCGCGGTGGTCGCCATCACCGCCGTGATCGAGCTCTCCGTGGCCAGCCTGTCTCGGTGAGTCTCTAGCTCAACCGCTTCGTGTTCAAGGTTCTACTCGATGCTGTGCTGCTCATCGCGTTGATGGTTTCCCTTTTTGTGTCCTGTGTTCGTCGGAACAGCGTCTTGTCGCCACCGTCCGGGTCGCCCTCACCGCCTCGCCGTCGTTCGGGTTGCCACCGTAGTCGCCATGGCCGCGGTCAGGCCCCTCTGAGCGATGTTATGGCCGTAGAATAGTGCAGTAGGGTTTGCGGAGCTCGCGTGATGCTGCTGGTGCAGTTCTCTCGCGCTGGGACCAAGTCGTCGGCGAGTTCACCGTCAGTCGCCACCGTGGTGCCATGGCCGCGCGCGAAAGAGAAGAGGGAGGGGAGCGAGCGAGCGGAGCAGGCCGCCTGCTGGGCCGCGCGGCTGGGCTGAGTGCGGGTGCGGGCGCGCGCGAGTGGGCCGTCTGGCTGGGCCGGACTGGAGAGAAGCAGCCCGATTCGAATTTTCGTTTTCGTTTTTCCTTTTTCAAATAAATGATTAGTGTTATTATTTGTTTATTTCACTAAAATTTGTGTAGAGTTCCAAAATTCATGAAATTTTTTGTATAAGCTTCTCAATGTATAAACTATCTAGGAAAAATGTTAAATCATAAATTTGAGTACTTTATGTAGTAGAATTAATTGGTTCCAATAAAGATTAAATGCAACTTCTAGGAATTTTAATAATTAATTTATTAATCCAAAAATTATGAAATTTATTATGACACTGTTATAAATTATTCTTAATCCATAGAAAAAGTTTAAGCTTGTTTAGATAAAGTTTGATCAACTATTAATTATGCCCTAATTATTTAAATAGTAAATAAATGTTAATTTGATAACTTTAAGTGTTGTGTGCCCTTTTGATTGAGTGATGTCCTTAGGTCACTACCCTTTGGTGATCTTTGTCACCTTAATTCCATGTTTGAGCTCGTTAGTAACTTGCTTAGTGTTAAAGCTGGTATCGCTAGAGTCGTCGCTACTAGTTAGTAAGTTTTCTGTTTGCGACTGTACCGTGAAGGGAAGTTGTACTCAAGTCGTAACTCGTGGCATGTTATCATCAAGCATCATGTTTATCATCGAGCATCATGTTAAAGCATGTTATGTACTTGTGTAGTTTCTGCTTTCGAAGAAGTCGAAGTCACCGAGCAAGCTTCCGGAGAAGAGCTATCGTCAGTGGGTTCCGGACCAGAAGTCGGAGTCTGTGAGTCCGAGTCTTTTGTCTCGTCAGAGCAAGGCAAGCTCCGGTGCATTTAAACCCTACCTTGATATTTACAAATCTTTACTATTTATACTATGGTTTATTGTATTAAGTAATTAGGAGTTGAGTGATAACCCAATTGCTGCATTATCATCCTTGATTATTACGATATCAACCTTGATACCTGCTTTACTAAAATGCGTAGTATGCTTCGCTATGCTTAGAAGTTAAGCTTTTAAATGAATGTTTACTCGGCCATGACGGCATCCTTAATGAATATTGAAATATGCGAATGAACTTGTAAGATCGGGCGGGTGGTTTGGCCACTGCTAACGTGCATTAGGAGAGGAGTCCCAATGTATTGTTTCTGCCTTATCAGTTAAGGACCGTACGTTGTTGGTCCTCGCGTCATGGAGTTTTTATTAGTACTAGCCATGTACCCATGACGGGTAAAGCCTTACTTTGGCTAGTCCATTACGAGAACGTCTAACCTCGCACTGGGAGTGGAGAGATCACGAGAGTAGTGTGTACCCTCGGGGCTAGAATTGGGCCGGGTTCGAGGAGTACTGTGCTCTCGGGTGGCGATGGACACGTTCTGGTTTTGGGTTACTCGAGTAAGAGTTGATATATGCTAGATTCGGTTCTACATATGTCATGTGGTTAGGAATCCCCAGCTAGGTAAATAAAGCGGTTCGAATCGTCGTTGCTCTACGAGAAAGGAGTCTTGGCCTTGCACCAACATCGTAGTTAAGAACTGGAATTAAAAGAAAGAATGAGAAGTGTTTTGATGATAATTACTTTGATCTAGATTAGGATCACCTAGATTTGGTTAATGAACCATCAATGGTAAAAGTAAAATATTAAAGATAAGGACTTACGTTAGTAAGCATTTCTGCAAAAGAAAACTTGATTCTTGAATACCCGTACCTTGATTCCCTAAAGCTAGCATGCCCTTGGAGTCTTTGTCTTAGTCGGGTAAGTCTTGTTGAGTACTCTCGTACTCAGGGTTTGTTGAACCCCTTGTTGCAGGTGCGGTTCATGAACAAGTCTGTTTCGAGCCTTGTTGCATGACCGTCGTGGTTGAAGAAAGTGGCGACGAGTAGACTGTGTGGCCTTTGGGCAAGGCATCTCGTTTGGATGTTGTAATAAAGTTACTACCGATATTTCTCTACTACTGGTTTGTAATAATGTTACATAAGGTTTGAAGTTTGAAAACTGGTTTGTAACTCTAAGTTATGGTAAGACTTCCGCTACTTTACTCTGTTGAATATTTTGAATAAACTGTTGTAATATTGCAACACTCCTGTGATTGGATCCTGTTCGGAGGAAAGCAGGCCTTTTAAGTTATGGTGAACATAAGTACGGCTGTCAAAGGTCATTATGGCAATGACGGGTGCTTGTGGACCATCATAATTAGGAGGTTCTGTGACAGTAAACCTGACCAAGAATAGACAACCAACCAAACAAGACTATCTTAGCTAGGAACAACCATGCCAAACCCAACCAGGCTCTATTTGACTAGCTTGGCTACAAACGAATACGAACCAAACATACTCATAGTGTAGCAACACTATGAATTGTTCATCTGCATCGCCCTTTTCAGAAGCTATATACAAACTGGCTCTCAGAATGTCTGCTTCACAGGCAGTGCTTAAGATCTTGTTGTGTTGTCAAGGGAATCACAATTGCAAAAAGAATAGCCACTCATGGCCTAAATAAGGTCTAGTTTAGTTCCAAATTTTTTTTTGCCTTCACCCATCGTATCAAATGTTTGACATATACATAGAGTACGAAACATAGACGAAAAAAAACTAATTGCACAGTTCTCGAAGAAATTGCGAGACGAATCTTTTAAACCTAATTAGTCCATGAAAAACCTTAAGTGCTACAGTACCAATATGTGCTAATGATAGATTAATTAGTATCTTTAGATTCGTCTCGCAGTTTCCTGACCGGTTCTATAATTTATTTTTTATTAGTATCCGAAAACCCCTCCCGACATATCCGACGTGACACTTAAAATTTTTTCTTTTCGCGAACTAAACACACAGCCTAAGTGTGAAGGAGTAGAAACAAAGAAATACAAACATTTCAAAGGTTGCACAACTCAATGCAAGCTTCCATGGCTACACGTATAATATTGTAAGTTACGGCTTACAAGGTACAGACTAATTTCTTCGTAGCATTTTAGCATATCGCGGAATCATTGCTGCATTGTTGACATAAACCAGCAGATGAGTTCTGCTTGGCAGAAAAAGAAAAAAAAATCGTAGTTCCAAATTTGAACCCGCCGTCGTAACTAATATTACTCAAGTCTGCTACAACAAAAGGGAAAGCGTGATAAGATGTACTGCTCTCAGCAAACCCCCATCGCCTACACTGTACAAGTTACAAGAATTATGTTGGGCATCATTCTTGTGGCCAAATGTGGCACAAACCAACTCATTATATATCACATTACAATGCCGTCTACAACTATCTTCACCCATAACTGAGCCTAGAATCGAAGGGACGGGCTTGTGTCTGACGTCTTGGTATTCCAATCTCACAAGCATTCACCCTTGAAGCAAATCTCAATGAGCATATCGTCTCACCAACAGAGGATGCCTCAGGTGAAATGTTGACAAACATTAGAGCTTTCGAGTCACCTCCAAGGCAAGGCTGCAAAGTAAAATTACAGCTAAGAGATTTTTTATAATGGAATACTCAACATACAACTCTAGACAGACATCCAGAGATCACTGACCTGCAATAGGTATGTAAGTTTTGAATTTCTGAAGGGAACGTGGTCATCTCCTTTTGCAATCGCAAAGATTACATCACTCAAAGCCGACAAGCTTTTATTGATTGACTGGAACATAAAAGTAATGTGAATATATGGCATTATCAAATGCTTCGAACATTGAAAAATCTATGGTAAGCAAACACTAACCTGAGTTTCCTTCAAGCGATCACCTGTGGAGCCACTTTTAGCAAGACGCTCACTCCCAGCTAAATCAATCAAGTTAAGGACTCCTTGGACATGTTGGCCTGTGTTCTGCAACAAGAAAAAAAAGAAAGCTATCCTCTCAAGATTTCTTATTTAACATGCAAAATATTTGTCTAAAGGGATTGGCATCAGTTTGAAAGAGAAGCATAAGAAACACTGTATATTTTTGTAGATGTTGGTGTGATAACTATGAAAATGTTCCAATCTACCTCATTAGATCCGGATATCTTCAATGTGAACACAAAATGACTTCTGGAGGACTGTTCATTCATCTGAGTCTTACCCACAGACCTATTTAAATGCAGATAACATTATTAGATCCAATCGAGATATGTAGTCACGCAGAGATATACACCCTCCTTTCCAAATTATAAGTCGCTTTGACTTTTTTGGTATGTAGAATTTGCTATGTATCTAGACATACGTTGTATCTAGATGCATATCAAAATGGATGTATCAAAACAATCAAAGCGACTTATAATTTGGAACGGGGAAGGATGTTGAATTATAAATAGCCATTTTAGACATAATGTGAACCCTCAAAAATTCATTTTCCATGAAAACAATAAGCAACACATATGGTTTTATCAATTTTATAATAAGATACTACCCCTTATACATAACAGAAGATAACGAACCAGTGATAATCTATCCTATTTAAGCAAACAAGTACTACTAATAGATGTCGTATACAATACTAAAATCAGAGTAACTCACCTACTCTGGGATGCTTTCTCTAGTAGACTAGTCACATCAGCAATACCAAAGACATCAATAATTGTAAGCTCAGACACGGTCGTATTCCCATGAGGGTCATGCTTTATAGTATATTGCTTATTGGACGTCATCTCAAAACCGTTAGACCGACCAGGCGCTAACAAATCACGAATGGTCTCATTGTATATTTCCAACATTGATGCCTGCACAATGGATCAAATATGCATTGACTAAATTAGTAACAACATAAAGTAAAACAATACTTCAGAAGCTAAATAGCTTTGCGAGACTAACTTGCATGGAATAATTCCATCCTTGAGATTCTAGAAACTGGCTGGTCTTAAAAATTTGCTCCAAAGAACGAGGTATTATCCCTTTTTGATCAATTCCTGGTTTACCCATCATTGTATAAGTTTTACCAGATCCAGTTTGACCATATGCAAATATGCATACCTGTATCACAGAATCACAGAGGCACATAAACATGATATTACCATTACAAGTTATTTGGGGGGAAAAAAAGATTGACATTACTTATGAGGCTAACAGAAACGTGATTGTGTGTGACTTAGGTAATCAGTTTTGAAACGCTCATCACTTGCAAAGATGTTCAAAATAATATTACCATGATTTGTTTTTTTACCATATGTCATGATCAATGGAAAAATAATCATAACACAATAGTGATCAACTAAAATAGCATGTGGAATGTCTTGGAGGGCAGAAAAACAAAACTAGGGTATCCTTGTTGCTTGAAACTCAACTGACTAATAATAATTTACACATATAGTTGCCAGTGCCTTCCTTACTCATCATGTTGGGAATAAAGGACAATATTTAAAAGGTAAGATGACAATTCATACTTAATATACTATCCATTAGCACATATTGCCATGCAAAGTTAGTACCTTGTACCCATCAAGGGCACTTTGGACTAGTTGCGATATTTCCACAAACACATCTTCCTGTGAAGCATCATGGTCAAAAACCTTGTCATATGAGAAGGAGAGCTTTTGACCTACACAAGGAAGAAAAAAAGACAACACCTTACTAGTGTCATTATCCAAAACTGACTGGGCAACCCAAGAAAAACGTACGGGCAACCCAAGAAATAACAAGTTGAACGTATCATTCACCTTGGTTTATCAAATCAATGCCACGTCCAGTAGACTCTACAGATGTTGGAAAAGAGATAGAGGCACCTTCTGGACCATTGGAATCACCATCAAATCGAAGAAGTGGTCGAACTCTACAAAAAACCCTAATGTTTCCTTTCAATTCCTGCAAATATGAGGTCGATTATTACCTAGAGAGTAAGTCATACACAATAGTACATTAACCATTAATTTAATAACTTTTTTGAGAAAAGAAAATCATACCAATAAATACCAAATTAATTATTAACATATTATATAGACAGAGAGCAAGAAATCATGTTTTCAGATATATTACCAATATAGTGTTGTGGAGTTTTTTCCGTAACTCGTCACCTTCCACAATTTGAGACTCTGCCTGTGCTAAACGTTGTTCAAGGTATTTTATTTTCTCCTTCTGTTCTTCATATCCTGTCATCGCCTCTATCGCAGTTACATCAGCAAGCTGCATGGGTGAATAATTGTATCAATTCTGAGATGACAAATAATGGATCAGTGCATATGTTTTCTGAAGGTATAAAGAACAATAGTAGCATATGTTTCAACTTCTAACCTTTAACTTCTCAGTCGCAATTGCAAGCTGCTTCTGAAATGTCCGAATCTGTTCTTGTTGTGTATTGCACGTTTCCTAAAAATGGAGAGCAATTTAAGCCCAATAATTATGCATAACAGATGCGAGTATAAATCAGAAGCTACAAACCTCAAGTTCGGATACTTTTCTGCGGAAACTTTCACATTCTTTTGAAGTTTTACCAATCTCTTCCTTGTAATTACAAAGTTCAATATTCAAACTGTTCAACTGAATAACTGAATGATCACGATCATCTCTAACTTGCTTTAATTCAACTCTAAGGCACTCCACTTCTTTCCTAAGCTCTTCCTTCACTCTAATAGCTTCTTGTTGAGAAACCTAAAAGACCATTAAAAAATATCACAAAATTTTTTTAAAAATACACACATATGTCATGCATTGTGCAGTATACATGTGCAAAGAGATTACAAAACAAAATCACTATCCAAATTCACTGAATAGTCCATGGTTTCTCTTATGGCAGCATGTAAAATTAAATAGATTGTCGATCAAATATATTTAATGGAAATACTCACTCTAGAAGATTCAAGCTGACTGCCCATTGAGCTGTTACTTTCTCTCAGAATAGCCATAGTTTCCATCATGGCACTCTTCTCTTTCTGAAGTTTTGAGATAGTCTCACCACTCTTTGAGGCATCAGCCTGAAGGTTACTGTTGTATTGTTGCAGGCTGGTGTTGTATTCTTGAAGCCTTTTATTCGTGTCTTGGACCATTTTTAGCTGGTTTGACAATTCACAGCACATATTATGTTAACAAACAGGTTTCAAGATACAAAACCATGTGAAAATATTCAAAGAGACTATGTTCACCCTTTCTCAAAAAAAAAGACTCTTTCAACCATTACCTGCTCGCTAAACCGCTTAGCATCATGAGTGACCCTTTCTAGGTCCACAGTCAGCACATCTCGTGAACTCTCAGCTGATTCCCTTTCCTGCTTTTCTTTCTCGTAAGACTCCACAGCGATCTGCCATATGTACAATTGAGCATATAAAACTTCAGTTGGAAATATAGAAGTTATCACAACAGTGAAACAAGATCACCTCCTCACCTGTTTTTCGGACTTTTCCTTGTTGAAGCTCTCCTCTAGAGACTCACAACGCCTTGTCAAGTCCAAGTTAGTAGCTTTCAGCTCTTTAATAGCATTGTTGAGCTGGCTCTCTGAAAACAGAATTCTATCAATAAAATACTGTGGCTCTGAGCTACATTCAACTCAACTAATGATAGAACGAATCTTCGAACATAAATAGTACTGTGTGCTGAGAAGGGCTCAATTTTTCCACCCCAACAGAACAGGCACACAGAAACAAATAGAGAGAGAGAGAGAGAGAGAGAGAGGATTCATTACCCAATTCGGTATGACGGGTGTTCTCAGAGTCCATAGCACCTCGCAGCTTCTCCTGCTCAGCCAAATAGCCATCCTCCAGCTCCATGTACCACCGGATGCACGCCCTGAGCTTCTTGATGTAGTCACTCATCTGATCGACCCTCCCCTGCATAAGCACGACTAATTTAAGGTACCGGCCCCCACAAATCCGCAACAATAACACATCATCATCAGTAAACAAAACTCCCAAACCCACCTTGAAATCGTTCTTGCTTTTGCCCTTCATTTTCTCGGCGAGCAAGCGCTCCACGTCCTCTCTCCCACTGAACTCGATCACGGGCGCCGCCTCTGCCGCGCCACCGGCGACACCGCTGCCGCCATCCGCCGGCACAGACGGCGCCCCGCCGTTGGCCTCGCCGTTGTTGAGAGCCGAGAGCACGTTCCGGCGCGGCGTCGACCTGTACCCCATCTCCCGGCGCGCCGGCCCCGCGTTCTCCTTCTTCTGCAGTTAACAACGCCGCCACCACGGCTACATTTCGTCAAATCCCAGGCAGCTCGGAACGCGAATTAGTAGCAACGCAAGAACAAGATTACAATAACAATTCTGCTGCTGCGTGGGGAGGGAAAGGGGGAATCACCTGGTAGGAGCTGCGCGGCGGCAGAGACGAGGCCATGGTGGGATTACTGGTGGGATTAGGGGTTAATAGCTAGTAGGTTTTTTCTTGTGCGCAGTGGGGGAGGTGGAGCTTTCTTGGTGCGGGGTGGAGTGAACTCGACGGCAAAGAATCTCGTGGCTTTGAAGCGCCGACGAGCTCGCGCTTTGTTGGATCGGTGAGGCCCGCCCCGGAAACGAGAACCTCAGGGAAATCGCGGAGCTCGCATGAACTTGCGGCCTCGAATTCCCAGGAATGGTTCCGTTCGCTCGGATCCGAGCGAGAAGCCGAGGGGAGAGGAGGCGGCGTAGCCTTTTCGAAATATTTTGAACCGAAGCGACAAGGGGTGCTCGGCGTCCCGGCCCGCTGTGTCAGGGCGGGGTATGGTGCGGAGCCGGCGTGGCAGGTGGCACACGCCGGCAGGCCGGGCGCCCGTGGGTCGTGACAGTGGCGGGCCGGCCTAGGAGGCCCCCGCGTGGCGGTCTCGCAGCTCGTCCACACGACACTCGGCGGGGGCGGCAGGGGCAGTCCCGGGCAAGGATGAAAACGAACGCGATGAATCCCGTTTCATCCGCAATCGTATACCGTTTTTTCTCGACCGTTTTCATTTTTTTCGGGATAAACGGAAACGGGACCGAAAATGGGACGGCGTAAACAGAAACGGGACCGAAAACGGTAGAGCATTTGTCCATCTGTATTTGCGGTATCCCGTTTTTAACCGGGATATCCCGTTTTTCGTCCCGTTTTTCTTCAAAACGGGATGAGCTTGTTGGGCCTGTTTTTTTGAGATGTTGGGCCTGTTGGGCCATGAAAGCACATGCCTGAGTTGCTTTTATTTTTCTTTTCATTTGTGTGGACATGTCACATATATATTAAAGTCATCATTTTTTTATTTTGGTAGAGTGCACGACAGTGTGACAGTGTCCGCCCTTTCATCATCTGATAATTCATTCATCTACGAGCGTATTTATGTGTGGACACTAGGCAATATATATTTTATATGCGGCATACATGTTCCGGCTTAAGTTTCCGCTTACCGTTCGTTTCCGTCTATTTTTCGACCGTATTTACCCGTTTTCGTATTACCGTTTATCCCGCTACCATTTTCGTTTCCGGCTGTCCGACTCCCGCTCCCGTTTCCGTTTAAAAATATGAAAATGAAAACGGTAGAACGATTTTCCGTTCGTTTCCGTCCGCTTTCATCACTGGTCCCGGGCACACACATCCGACGAAGGGTCAACTTCTTCATCTTGCTCTCGACTACCGTGTCGCGGCGCGGGCCTCGGGATGGGCCGGGCCGAGCCGGGCGTGTTGCGACGTTGCTCTCCACCTTTGTCCTTTTGTGTTGGGCGCCGCGAGCGCGACGAGGCAAGTCCAAGTCAGCAGCACGAAGGTGCCGCGTCTCTGTTGTTTGTTGTTTCTTCTCTCCGCCGCTCTGGAACTGGAACTGCAGGCTTCAGTCGATTCAGCGCAGGACGAGAGAGAGCGAGCCATGGCCATTAGTGGTAATCCGCCGTCTGTTAATGAGCTAATGGCCGGGTGTTTAGTCACGTCGTCCTACCAGGGGCTGCTTAACTTAACTAACCTGTGTTTTCAGATGGTTTAGTCGCTCGATCGCTGCTGGTGCGGGGGACTGATTAGGTCCGGGAACCTGCTCTGCTGCGGGGTCTGCCTGCAAATCTGAATGTTACCTCCCAGCTGCAATGCAATTGGCACGCCATTTTATTTCTCGCGTACGTAGAGCCTGTTTAGTTCACAAAAAGTGAACCAAAAAAGTGCTACAGTATCTATCACATCAAATCTTGCGGCACATGCATAGAGTACTAAATGTAGATGAAAGAAAAAACTAATTACGCAGTTTAGTTGTAAATTACGAGACAAATCTTTTGAGCCTAATTAGTCCATGATTGGACACAAATTGCCAAATAAAACGAAAAGTGCTGCAGTAGCCGAACCCGAACTTTTTCACCGACTAAACAATCCGTAGGAGACTCTGGTTGGTCACGGCACCGGGATTGTGCTGTTTGCCTGTTGTTTCTGGTGTCGCATTGCATCGACAGCAACTGGCACCACGCGGAAAGACACGGGCCACGCGAAAGCGATCGGATTCCATCTTCACGCAGGGCAGGGACCTTTTCCTCCTTATCAATGAAGCTCTGGAGCCTCAACTGAACATGTACGCCCATGCCCATCTGAAACTGAAAGCTTCAGGAGTGTGCGTAGAATGTCGTGCGCGCGTGCTTTAAGTACTGTGCAAGTATCAGCGTGATGATGAGCGACTCGATCGGGTTCCGGTGGACGCGCGCGTCGTCATCATTAGATGGAGCATTATGATATGGTGATGTGGCTAGCTTGTGATCAATTTCATTCAGGGTAGCTGAACTGAATGCGAGCGAGCCCACTCCATCGATCAGTCATCGAATTCCCCGTACATAGAGCCTGTTTAGTTTGCAAAAAGCAAACCTAAAAAGTGCTATAGTACCTGTCACATCGAATCTTACGGCATATGCATGGAGTACTAAATATAGGCGAAAGAAAAAACTAATTACACAGTTTGGTTGTAAATCACGAGACAAATCTTTTGAGCCTAATTAGTTCATGATTGACACAAATTGCCAAATAAAATGAAAAGTGCTACAGTAGCCGAACCTAAACTTTTTCGCCAACTAAACAAGCCCATAGCCTGTGGATGAAGCCAGTGCTGTCGTGTACTTCACGCAGGAGCAGGATTGGCCCGTGCCACGTCACCTCGCAGCAGCTTGGTGCCAGCCTCGTAGCCTTTTCTCTAGGCGCTGCTGCTTCAGCCTCGTAGCTAGCCCATGTTTAGATCACCTCAAAATTCCAAGTTTTTTCGCTCTCTCTCCATCACATCAATTTTTAGCCGCTTGTATGGAGCACTAAATGTAGGTAAAAAAATATCTAATTACACAGTTTAGTTCAAAATCACGAGATGAATCTTTTGAGCCTAGTTGGTCTACGATTGGACAATATTTATCAAATAAGACGAAAGTGGTACTATTCATCAGATTGAAAAAATCTTCAATCTAAACAAGCTCTAGTACGAGTTCCTCTTCCTCGTCGCATCGCTAGCCGTCCGTACCGTGGCGGATCGACTGGTGGATTCCCGGATCCCAGTACTGCCTCTGTCAAAAAAAAAAATACAACGTGCCAGCAAAAATAATTTATGTTTAACTAAATTTCTAATAAATATTATTTATATTTACGGCTCCAAAATAATTTATTATAAAAATATATTTTGTAATTAATCTAATAATATTTATTTGATATCATAAATATTGATATTTTTTTATCTATAATTAATCGAACTTAAGATACAAAACCATAACACTGTGCTAGAACCGTATTCTTTCTTATACGGAGCGAGTAGAAAGCAAAGCAAAGGAAAGGAAGCGGCGCGGTCGAAAGTCAAGTCTGGGTGACGTGACGATGACGAACACGCACCACCTCGCGAGCCGCTGCGGCGTTTGGTTGCGGACAGCGGCGTGGAAACCATCCGTCCCGATCGACAGACAGGCGCAGCCGTGCAGACGTGCAGTGCAGCGCGGAGTCAAGTCACCCTGCCGATACGCGGGGCGGGGGCGGGGGCTCGTCGTCGTGCGCGGTCGGTCCCCCGGTCGGGTGCGGGTGCGTCTCACGGCACCGGTCCGGTTCCGGTCGGGGAGGGACGGGCGCGTGCATGCGACGGACTAGCCCGCGGGTCGGTGGATGCATATCGATCAGCGGCTGACGGCGACGGTGGCAGCCACTACTAGCTGCTACGGCGGGCGACGGGCTGTCACGCCGATGCAGCGCGTGCGGCCGTGGAGTGGAGGCGTCAGGGCATGGGCAGCGGAGAACCCGAGCCAAGAGCGACCGAGCAGCGGTGGCCGCCGGGCTGTCCCCGGCGCGACACCGCCTGAGAGGCTGAAACGCGAACCGATCATAGGGCCCCGGACCACTGACCAGGGGGGTCGTGTGGTGGGCTAGGCTCGCATGGGCACGTCCGGAATTGGCAGGCGACGAACCGACGACTGGGCCTTGTTCCTTCAGCCACGATTCGTGTTAACGCGTGCGCACTGCGCCTGCGCTCACCCCTGGCCCGTGCTCCGCTTGCGCTTGGTGCTCCCAGACAGACATGATCTCATCCACAATGGCACAATACTGCCAGTGTCCAGCGCATGACACGATGTGCCCACCAGAATAAAGAGATGAGGCTTCGGCGAGAGAGAATGCCGCAATCATGAACAGAAGATGGTTGATATAATCACAAGATTATGATCCAATCCAACCTCAAGATCTTCACTAACCTAAAAAAAAGGAGAATAGACAAGCTAGCTTCAAGCAATTAAACTACAAAATGGTCCCTTATGAATGTAAGCTTTACCTTTTAGAGTTTAGTGAAATGATGGCTAAGAATCAAAGAAAGTTACTAATGATGGCATGGTTGGTGTTCAGATACTAGGGGACTAAACTTTAGTCCCGTCACATTGGATGTTTGGTGCTAATTAAAAGTATTAAACATAGAATAATTACAAAACTAATTGCACACAGATGGAGGCTAATTTGTGAGACAAATCTATTAAGCCTAATTAGATCATGATTTGATAATATGGAGCTACAGTAAGCATGAAAGCATCTAGGCCCCGAGGTTTGGTTTCGGCAATTGATGACAACGCTTTATTACCATAACTAACGTGTGTTTTGCAGAAACTTTGGTAAGTTAGGTCATGGAGGTTTTAACTGCTTTGGGCACCATGGTATTCATGCCCCTTGATGGAAATCGTTTCGGTTTTCAAAAGAGTGACGTCAAGATTAAGGACGGTTAGTTCCGAATGTTGAGGTGTTGAGATACATTTGGAATAGTCGTTAGGATCTTCGTTTTTCTCTTTTGGTCGTACTATAAAGGGGGGCATGAGCGGGTAGCTTGACCTAGGCGAGTCCTATGTTTAGGTGTGGTGCACACTTGTTAAACTTGGCGCTAGGCAGCTCTAGAATAGCTCAAAGTTCAGTTGGAAGCAACTTGGTTCAAGTTGCGACGCGTTTCGGAAAGTTTCGGGTCGTTTTCCCTTGACCGGACGCGGTCCTCGGCATGACCGGACGCGTCCGGTCAGTTCAGTTCCGCGGCTAGGGTTTCGGCTCTGACGACCGGACGCGGTCCTCGCGAGGACCGGATGCGGTGGTCAGAAGTCGACACGTGTCACTTGAGGGAAACACCCGATCGGACGTGACCTGGGTGTGATCGGCGCGTCCGGTCACAGTCCAGTAAGGTCCAGAGACGACCGGACGCGTCCGGTCATCACCGATCGGACGCGGTCGCGCGTCCGGTGCGAGTACAGTATGCTCCCTGCATGATCGGACGCGTCCGGTCACCCCTGACCGGCGCGTCCGGTCACTCAGTTGAAATTCGGATTTCGACCGTTACGAGTGACCGGCACGTCCGGTCAGTTCGACCGGCACGTCCGGTCAGTTCGACCGGCGCGTCCGGTCAGCCCGTGTTTTGCTGAGTCAGCGGGTAACGGTTCGTTTTGTCTGTGGGGTGTATAAATACATCCCCACCACCTCTTTTAGAGGTCTCTTGCTCATTTGATCAGCTGAAAAACACCTTTGGAGTGCAAGGGAGTGCAAGAGCACTAGTGAGGATAGAGATTTGAGAATCAAAGCTTGAGAGTTCCTCACTAGCGATTAGAGAGTAGCAAGTGTGCATCTACCTTCTCATTTGGGCTCGTAGTGGTCAAGTGAGAGTTCTAGCTTGTTACTCTTGGTGATCGCCATCACCTAGACGGTTTGGTGGTGATTGGGAGTTCGGTGATCATCCGGCGGAGCTTGTGGATGACCCAATTCATCTTGTGAGCGGTTTTGGGTGATTCACCGCGACGGAGTGTCGAAGAATCAACCCGTAGAGAGCACTTGATCCTTGCGCGGATCAAGGGGGAGCTACACCCTTGCGTGGGTGCTCCAACGAGGACTAGTGGGGAGTGGCGACTCTCCGATACCTCGGAAAAACATCGCCGTGTTCCTTGCCCTTTTACATTCAAGCATTTACATTCTCGTATTTACATTCATTGCTTGATTTACATTCCTAGAATTGTCATGCTAGACTAGGATTGGAAATTAGGGTGCAAAACTTTTTATCGGTAGACTCTCTAGGAACACAAGTAGACACTAGGGGTGAATTCCGGCTTGTAGGATTTAATTCTTACAATTAATTTTTAGAAAAGCCCAATTCACCCCCCTCTTGGGCATCTTGATCCTTTCAATTGGTATTGGAGCCGTGTTGCTCCTAATTTAGGCTTTACCGCCTAGAGCAAGATGTCTAACGGGGAAGGACCACCTCCCACCTTTGAGGGGGATGATTTTCCATATTGGAAAATCCGCATGGAGGCGTATCTCGAAGCCATAGATGTTGGATGCCTTAGAGCCGCAACCCAAGGGCTTCCCGCTATCAAGGATCCCGCAAACCCCATTGGTGACGAGGAGAAGTACGACCGGTGGAATGCAAAGGCCAAAAATGCACTCTACCGGGGCTTAGGCAAAGATATCTTCAATCGTGTGCGTAATGCAAAGAACGCTCATGAATTGTGGGAAAATCTTTGTGCTCTCCATGAGGGAACTAAGAGTGAGCGTGAGGAACGCTATCACATAGCTTTAAGGAAAATTAATTCTTTTGAGATGCTTCCCAAAGAAAGTGCTAATGACATGTACACTCGCTTGAATGTTTTTGTAGAGGACCTCAATGCTCTTGGGCTCACTCAAATGAGCCAATCGGATGTTGCAAGGAAGATCTTGAGTGTGCTTCCCGTTGAGAAGTATGGTCACATTGTAACCGTGCTTCACCAAAGTGATCTTTCCACCGCAACACCGACTCAAGTATTGGGGAAGATCAATGCTCATGAGATGTACATGCATATCACTCCGGAAGAGGGCTCATCATCTTCCAAGAAGAAAGATTTGGCCTTCAAAGCTAGTAATGACAAGAAGAAGAAGAAGGGCCAAGCCATGATGGTGCAAGAAAGCTCAAGTGAAAGTGATGTTGATGATGAATCACTTGCACTCATGGTGAGAAAGACCACCAAGATGCTAAAGAAACTCAACAAGAGTGGCATCAAGTTCGATGGCAAGAAGAAGAAATTCTTCACAAGTAGCAAGAGAAAGCCAATCTCGGAGATGGATTGCTACAATTGTGGTGAACTTGGCCATCTAGCTCATCAATGCCCTAGACCACCAAAAGACAAGTATAAGAACAAGAACAAGGGCAAGAAAAATGATTCAAGTGATGAAGAAGAAGAGAAGAAGAAGAACAAGCCATACAAGAAGAAGGATGGCAAGAAGAAGGAGTTCCACAAGAAGAAGAAGGGAGGAAAGGCATACATTGTTGGTGATTGGCTCACCGACATTGAATCATCTTGTGAGTCCTCCGAAGATGAGAGCGATGATGAGAAAGAGAAGGTTGCCGCATTTGTGATGGGGCCATCATCTTCACCGATATCTTCATCACCACCTTCACCGCCTCCTTCACCATCATCGTCCACTACTCACCTATGCCTTATGGCTAAGGGTGAACGAAAGGTACAAAACCATGATAGTGATGATGATGATGATAGTGATAGTGATGATGAATATGACGCACCTTCTTATGATGAACTTGTAAAATTGCTAAACAAATACACTAAAATCATAAGAAGGACTAGAAATAAAAATGATGATCTTCAAAATAAAAATGAATCACTCTCATCTAAGCTTGAAAATATTCAAAAGACTAGTGGTGAGCTTAGAGATCAAAATGAAGGTATGTCTTCCACTCTCAAGGAGCTCAAAACCTCTAATAAAGAGCTTAAAGATCAACATGATAAACTTGAGAAGAAGCATGATGAGCTCATCACTAGACATAATTCTCTAAAGGACAAATACACCACATTAAAAATTGACTATGATAGTCTTGTGGTTGCTAATGAACTTGCTCTTGAGACACATGATGCTACTAACAATGTTGTTAAGTGTGATATAGCTACATCATGTGATGATTTGATCATTGAAAGCATTGAGCAAGGTTCTAGTAGCAAAGGCAAGAGTGTGGTTGAGTCAAGCAACTATGATGATTATGCCAAGATCAAGTGTGAGAATGAGAAGCTTGCAAATGAGAACAAGAAGCTAAAAGGTTTGATGGCTCTTGAGAAGCAACCAACAAATGAATCACTCATTGAAGAAAACAAAAAGCTCAAGCAAGAAAAAGAGCATCTCAAGACCGGCCTAAGCAAGTTCACAAGAGGCCAATATTTGCAGAGTGAGCTCCTCATGAACACCGTAATGAAGATGGATAGAAGTGGCATTGGGTACTTGGCAAATCAAGAGAAGAAAGCAAAAGCTCAACAACAACAAAGCAAGTCAAAGCCCAAACCAAAGAGATGTGTTGAGTGTGGTCAAGAAGGTCACTTTGCTCATGAATGCAAAACTCCACCACCACAACCCTTGCCCAAGCATGCTAGACCTTTTGCCTTCAATGCTCATTATATGCTAAGAAAAGATTCAAATGGAAAGATGAAAGTCATGTTTTTGGGTCCCCCAAACAAGAATAGGCCAAAGAAAATATGGGTTGCCAAGTCACTAGTTGAGAAAGTCAAGGGCCCCTCTCAAGTTTGGGTCCCTAAACAAAAAGCTTGATCTTTTGTGTGTAGGTGAACTACAAGACTGGTGGATCTCATTGGGTTATTGATAGTGGTTGCACTCAACATATGACCGGTGATCCTCGTATGTTCACCTCCATTGAAGAGAATGGAATATGTCAAGAGAAGATCACATTTGGGGATAATTCAAAGAGCAAAGTCAAGGGTATAGGCAAGATTGCAATATCAAATGATCACTCACTCTCAAATGTGCTCTATGTTGCTTCATTGAGTTTCAACTTGTTATCCGTTGGGCAACTTTGTGACCTTGGCTTCCAATGCTTGTTCACACCAAATGAAGTGAAAGTTTCAAAGATAGATGACAAGCAAGTGATATTCAAAGGCTTTAGATACAACGATCTTTATCTTGTTGACTTCACCTCCGAAGATGCAAATTTGATGACATGTTTGTTCACCAAGACCTCACTTGGTTGGCTTTGGCATAGGAGACTTGCTCATGTTGGAATGAACACTCTCAACAAGCTATTGAAGAAAGAACTAGTGAGAGGATTGAAGGATGTGAAGTTTGAAAAGGACAAACCTTGTAGTGCATGTCAAGCGGGCAAACAAGTTGCAAACACTCATCCAACCAAAGCTTTCATGTCAACTTCAAGAGTGCTAGAACTTCTACACATGGATTTGTTTGGGCCTACAACATACAAGAGCTTGGGTGGTAATCTCTATTGTCTTGTGATAGTGGATGACTACTCAAGGTATACATGGACCTTCTTCCTTCATGACAAATCCGAAGTGGCAAATTGCTTCAAGAAGTTTGCAAAGAGAGCTCAAAATGAATTTGAAGTCAAGATAAAGAAGATTAGAAGTGACAATGGTAAAGAGTTTGACAACACCAACATTGAAGCTTATTGTGATGAAATTGGAATCAAGCATGAGGTCTCTTCAACCTACACTCCTCAACAAAATGGTGTAGTTGAGAGAAAAAACCGGACTTTGATCACCCTTGCAAGAACAATGCTAGATGAGTACAACACTCCGGAGAAGTTGTGGGCCGAGGCAATCAACACCGCATGCTATGCTTCAAATCGCCTCTTCCTACAAAAGTTTCTTGGCAAGACCCCCTATGAGTTGCTTAATGGGAAGAAGCCGGACGTCTCTTTCTTCCGGGTGTTTGGTTGCAAATGCTACATCTACAAGAAGCGTCAACACCTAGGGAAGTTTCAAAGACGTTGTGATATTGGTTTTCTTGTTGGTTACTCATCAAAGTCCAAAGATATAGAGTATTTAACCATGCCACCGGTTTGGTTGAAGAAACATATGATGTGGAATTTGATGAATCTAACGGCTCCCAAGGAGCAATTGAGAATTGTGATGATGTAGGTGATGCACCCTTGAGAGAGGTCATGAAGAACATGCCGGTGGGAGACATCAAGCCAAAAGATGATGATGACGATGTACAAATTATTGATCCACCATCCTCATCACGTGTGCCTCAAGATGATGACAAGAATGAGAGAGTTGAAAATGAAGACACTTATGTCTCTCATGAACAAGCCGAGGCACAAGCTCAAGATGTTGACGCTCCCCATCCACCTCCTCAAGTGGTTGATAGAAGAAACTCACCACTACTTCAAGCACATCCACAAGATCTCATCATAGGGAGTCCTACAAAGGGAGTAATGACTCGATCTCAAAAGCTAGCTTCTTTTGTTGAACATCACTCTTTTGTCTCTTGCGTTGAACCTAAGAATGTAGAAGAAGCTCTTCAAGATCCGGATTGGATGAATGTCATGCATGAAGAATTGAACAACTTCACCCGCAATCAAGTATGGACACTTGAAGAGCATCCTAAAGGTGCAAGAGTCATTGGAACCAAGTGGGTGTTCCGAAACAAGCAAGATGACCAAGTCATAGTGGTGAGGAACAAGGCAAGACTAGTTGCAAAGGGGTTCTCTCAAGTTGAAGGTCTTGATTTTGGAGAGACCTTTGCACCCGTTGCAAGACTTGAAGCCATTCGTATCCTCCTTGCATATGCATCACATCATGATATGAAACTATATCAAATGGATGTGAAAAGTGCATTCTTAAATGGCTTTATAAATGAACTAGTTTATGTTAATCAACCTACCGGGTTTGAAGACCCTAGATATCCTAATCATGTTTATAGGTTGTCCAAGGCGTTATATGGGCTCAAGCAAGCCCCTAGAGCATGGTATGAGCGTCTCCGGGACTTCCTCATTGAGAAGGGCTTCACCATTGGGAAGGTCGACACCACACTATTCACCAAGAAGCTTAATGGGAAGATCTTTATTTGTCAAGTATATGTTGATGATATCATCTTCGGATCAACAAATGAAGATTATTGCAAGGAATTTGGTGAATTGATGTCGAAGGAGTTCGAGATGTCAATGATTGGTGAGCTCACATTCTTCCTTGGGTTTCAAGTCAAGCAAATGAGAGAAGGGATTTTCATCTCTCAAGAAAAGTATACCAAGGATCTTCTCAAAAGATTCAAAATGGAAGAATGCAAACCAATCAAGACCCCAATGCCATCAAATGGACATCTCGACCTAGATGAGGGAGGTAAACCGGTTGATCAAACTCTCTACCGTTCTATGATTGGTAGCTTGTTGTACCTTACCGCATCTAGGCCTGATATCATGTTTAGTGTGTGCATGTGTGCTCGCTTTCAAGCGTGCCCTAAAGAACCTCACTTAAGTGCCATAAAAAGAATCCTAAGATATCTTAAGCACACCCCAAGCATTGGTCTTTGGTATCCCAAAGGAGCTAGATTCCAACTAGTTGGCTATTCCGATTCGGATTATGCCGGTTGCAAAATTGATAGAAAAAGCACATCCGGAGGGTGCCATTTGCATGGGAGATCTTTAGTATCTTGGTCATCTAAAAAGCAAAATAGTGTGGCTTTGTCCACCGCCGAGGCGGAATATATTGCCGCGGGGGCTTGTTGTGCACAAATCTTATATATGAAACAAACCCTCCTAGACTATGGAATTGTTCTTGAAAAGGTGCCACTTTTATGTGATAATGAAAGTGCCGTTAAAATTGCTAACAATCCGGTACAACACTCTCGCACCAAGCATATTGATATCCGCCATCACTTTCTAAGAGATCACGTTGCTAAAAATGACATATCACTAGAAGGTGTAAGAAGTGAAAATCAATTAGCGGATATCTTTACTAAACCTTTGGATGAGGCAACCTTTTGTAGGTTAAGAAGTGAACTCAATGTGCTTGATTCTAGCAACTTTAAAAAATGAGCGTGTGTTGTCCCTTGCATTGCATTGTATTATATGCCATGTTTATTTTATCGCAATGCATTTAGGGCTTGGCTAACACGGTTACGATAACCCTTCTTTGGAGGAGTGAAGAAGCCTAACCGTGGATCAAACTTGACAAGCACCCTAGCTTTACTTTCTTGTATTGCATTGCATATGCATGGTTGTTAGTTTGGCGTTTCTTTTCGGTTTCGCTTTGAGCAACCTCTGTGTTCGTCCATGGATAGAGAGAGCATTTTGACGCTCCTAAAGGTTCAAAAACTCTATTGCATGGCCATACGTTGCTCCTCGGGTGTTTATTGCCTATTTTCTTAAAAATAATACTAGCCTAAGGCAATCTATTTTTAAAATTTTTGAGGGTTTGAGTGAGGTCACTCATATCATGTTCCAATTGGTGTTTATTTGTGTCTCTTTGAATTGGAACTTGATTGGGAGAAGTCGCGTCAAAGTTCGGAATGAAGAAGGGCGAAGAATAGTGACCGGACGCTGGACCGGACGCTGCACCGGACGCAGAGATGCTTCACCACCGCGTCCGGTCCCGGCGTCCACCAGCGCGTCTGGTCATCCAGAAGACCAATTCCAGATCTAGTGACCGGACGCTGCACCGGACGCGCCGCTGTTGACCATCGCGTCCGGTCCCGGTTACCACCACCGCGTCCGGTCATTCGCGATGATTTCCTGAGCTACCCTCGACCGGACTCTGACCGCGTTCGGTCAGTCCTCACCGGACGCGTCCGGTCACTCCAGGAGCTTACTGGAGTGTGACCGGACGCTGCACCACCGCGTCCGGTCATAACGACCACCGCGTCCGGTCATCACGCGCCGAGCGGATCTAACCCCTTCATATAACGGTTCGTCCTCGGCCGTGTTTTTTCTTTCATCCGCCCGAGTTTCTTCCGCCGCCGCCTGCCCTAACTCGCAAAGTTCGCCGGAGCCGCCGCGCCCTTGCCGTCTTCCTCGCCTCCGGCAAGCCCAGCCACGACCCAGCCGCGTCTCCTCGCCTCCCTGCCCTCGCTCACACGCGTGCCAGCCAGACCCTGCCCACGCCTGCCCACGCCAGCCGCGCCACCGCCGCCAACTCGCACCTCCGCCGCCGGTGAGCCGCGCCCTTACCGCCGGTGAGCCGCGCCCCAGCCTGCCAGCATCACCTCCGGCAGTGGACTGCCTCACGCTCGCCTTCGATCGTTTTTCGTCGAGTTGCCCTAACCCTAACCCTAGGGTTCGCGTAACGTCGTTCGGTTGTTCGTCGTCGAGGTTTCGTCGCGCGTCGTCTTCTTCGTGAGAGCTCGTCCGGCGATTTTGGGAAGTCTCGCAAACTAGGTCGTCTTACCCCATCACTGTCTTCTCGCCGATCCGAGGTAGATATCGTGTTTCGATTCATATCTTATCTTATATGCTTGCTATCTCTAGGGTTTCGTACCTTTTAGTTATATATGTGCTTATAGTAGATCTCTCTATTCTGTCGTTGCAGCGAGTCTGTCCGTGTGTCAGGGTGAGATCAGTTTGCTGAATCTGAGGCCAAGCCTGCGGATACGGATTGAGGCCAAGCCTCTCGAGTGACAGTTCACCATCTTTCAGAGGTTTTCGATCAGTTTGTCAGCATGGTGCGTTGCAAGAACGCCGATGGTGCTTCTGGTGACGGGGACGACAGTCCTCCTCATCGGTCTGAGATTGCGCGTGGGAAGCGTATCAAGATCATGGCCAGAAAGAAGAAGAAGACCCTTACAGAGGCCACTGAGGGTACTGAGGATACTGGAGCTATAGAGGGTATGTCAGTTGATCCACCTACAGAGGCTACAGAGGACACAGAGGAGCAGCCAGCTCAGTCTCCACCACGTCGCCGCTCCACACGCGCACGTACTCAGGTGACTCCTAGGCCAGAGGGCCAGCGTCGTGGAGCACGTCCTCCTCCCAGAGCTAGAGGTTCACCCCCAGTCGAGCACTTTGACTTGAGGGGTGCTACAGCACGTCAGGTGTAGGGGTTGAGGTTCGTGGAGGTCAGTTGGTGGTTTCCACCTGTAAGGGATCACAGAGCTTCAGAGGGTTTCTATACCCCGCTTTAGGAGGATTTCTACAGGGCTCTAGTTGACAGCGGTATTGCTTTCCGACCACAGAGGGTCTGTCGACTTGAGTCACTGGTTGAGGTTGTGGGAGAGCAGCTACGTCCGCACCTGTCCTTTCTGCCAGGCTTGTCAGATCTTCTTGGACGGACAGGTGCATACTGCGGCACATGGGTCAGAGAGTTTTATGCTTCACTGTGGATTGATCCTGCCCATGATTTCATTCACTTTACATTCCGAGGCCGCGATCACCGTCTATACAGCACCAGAGTCCGGGAGATTCTCAGACTCCCAGCTTCCGACACGAAGATACATCAGCTGTGCTTTGGTCAGACTCCTCCACCGAGACGCCCTCACGGCGGGGCAGTGCCACCTACAGACTTGGTTCGACCCTGCTTCCGTGAGCCTTTTGGCGAAGGATCTCGTCGCACGCCTGCCAGTTTGACACCTCTTGCAGAGTTCTGGATGCTATAGTCAGACGCACTCTTCTTTCCAGACTTGGCTACAGAGAGGGACTGACTCAGATGCAGCTATGGGTTGTTCACCACCTCCTCTCATAGACACAGTTTGACATTTGGGATCTCATACTTAGTGAGATGGAGGACACCATAGCTGAGGGCTTCAAGGGTAATCGTCAGCTGCCTTATGCACACTGGATCTGCTTCATCATTAGATCATCCATTCAGCTACCAGCAGAGATCCGAGCTGAGATATCAGATACTACTACTGCTTTCCCTGAGTATGATATCCGTCAGCTTTGGGCTTCAGTCACTAGAGATCAGGCCCCAGTGCCAGGACAGCGTGAGCGACCTGAGGTTCCTGAGACAGCGGCTGAGCAGGACGCCATAGTTGATGAGCTTGCAGAGGCAGAGCTTGCCGATCTTGACGCCCAGTCTGCTGATCTTCCTGAGGATGTGACATCTGACAGCACTGATGAGGACTACCAGCCCATCCCCAGGTACTGGTCTCCTCGGTCTCATGACCACGAGGCCGGTGGCTCTGGTTCAGCCTCCCGCACAGACCCAGCCATGGTGGCTATACTTGAGAGGTTGACCCAGGCACAGGAGCAGCAGCAGCAGTAGATACAGCGACAGGCTCAAGACACAGCTGCAGCACTTGCACAGATACAGGCTCGTCAGGACGAGTTTCAGCGTCAGCAGCTTGAGATCCAGAGGCAGCAGGTTGAGATGCAGCGACAGCAGTACGAGATTCAGCGACAGAGTGCAGCTAGTCAGCAGCAGTACTTGGATCTCCTACGCCACCTAGTCACTGTTGGGGTTCCTCCGCCTGCTTCTGTCCTGACTTCTGCTTTATAGTCCAGTGGTCCATCGAGTCAGGGACAGCCGAGCTTCCAGTTCACATCTCCACAGCAGCAGGTTCCCCAGTCGTTCCAGTCCCCGAGCTTCACACCTATTCACACGGGGTTTACACCTTCAGACCAGCCTTGCCCTCACCTCCTGACAGGCACACCCTTCGGTGATTACAGTGCTACCTACAGCGAGTTGACTGGTCAGCCGACACCCTCGCACACTACCTTTGCTACTACTTCAGGGTTGTTAGCTTCAAAGGCAGCTTTTCCTCTAGTGACAGGGACCGGTGCTACAGAGACTATTCCTTCGTCAGTTGCCTCGACAGATCCCCCTGCTATTGGCTCGCTACAGGCTCAGGTCACACAGACGGATCCTCTTGTTGCTACTACGTCAGTACCTGTTCCTGCCGCTCAGACCCCGACCGCTTCACAGCCACGTGTTTCTTCAGAGGGTCAGCCAGATAGCTCAGATTCCGAGGGAGATTCTCTACACTTCGTGATTACTCTGCGCACCTCGGCACCCGACACGACTCCGTCTGCCCCCCCGTCAGATCCTTAGATTAGTTTTTTTGGCGCTTGATGCCAAAGGGGGAGAGAGAGTAGTTTCAGGGGGAGTTTTGAGAGAGGGTTTTCGTTTTTTTGTGTGCTACATTCATGCATCATGTTTAATTTTCAGTCATTGCATTCGTGTGGCATGTCGTCATGTGATAAACCTTGAGTCTTAATATTTTATCCAGTCATAGTGTTAACACTTGTCACCGTTTTTGATAATAGCTCTAAGGTTGTGCTTCCGTGTCTTACTCCAATTTCTTATGAGCTATATCTTTATGTGTACTAACGCTTTTTGTCTTATCTTATGAGTACACTCTTTTGGCTTGGGGCACATAAGCAATTCCTAACCCCTTGTGCTTATTGCTTTTTTGCTTATGTGAACCAAGTGAAAGCATCTAGGCCCCGAGGTTTGGTTTTGGCAATTGATGACAACGTTTTATTACCATGACTAACGTGTGTTTTGCAGAAACTTTGGTAAGTTAGGTCATGGAGGTTTTAACTGCTTTGGGAACCATGGTATTCATGCCCCTTGATGGAAATCGTTTCGGTTTTCAAAAGAGTGACGTCAAGATTAAGGACGGTTAGTTCCGGATGTCGAGGTGTTGAGAGACATTTGGAATAGTCGTTAGGATCTTCGTTTTTCTCTTTTGGCCGTACTATAAAGGGGGGCATGAGCGGGTAGCTTGACCTAGGCGAGTCCTATGTTTAGGTGTGGTGCACACTTGTTAAACTTGGCGCTAGGCAGCTCTAGAATAGCTCAAAGTTCAGTTGGGAGCAACTTAGTTGAAGTTGTAACGCTTTTCGGAGAGTTTCGGGTCATTTTCCCGTGACCGGACGCGGTCCTCGGCATGACCAGACGCGTCCGGTCAGTTCAGTTCCGCGGCTGGGGTTTCAGCTCTGAGCACCGGACGCGGTCCTCGCGAGGACCGGACGCGGTGGTCAGAAGTCAACACGTGTCACTTAAGGGAAACACCCGATCGGACGCGACCTGGGTGTGATCGGCGCGTCCGGTCATAGTCCAGTAAGGTCCTGAGACGACCGGACGCGTCCGGTCATCACCGATCGGACGCGGTAGCGCGTCCGGTGCAAGTACAGTAAGCTCCACGCACGATCGGACGCGTCCGGTCACCCCTGACCGGTGCGTCCGGTCATTTAGGTGTTTTTCGGTTTTTGACCGTTACGAGCGACCGGCGCGTCCGGTCAGTACGACCGGCGCGTCCGGTCAGCTCGAGTTTTGCTGAGTCAGCAGATAACGGTTCGTTTCGTCTGTGGGGTGTATAAATACATCCCCACCACCTCTTTTAGAGGTCTCTTGCTCATTTGATCAGCTGATAAACACCTTTGGAGTGCAAGGTAGTGCAAGAGCACTAGTGAGGATAGAGATTTGAGAATCAAAGCTTGAGAGTTCCTCACTAGCGATTAGAGAGTAACAAGTGTGCATCCACTTTCTCATTTAGGCTCGTAGAGGTCAAGTGAGAGTTCTAGCTTGTTACTCTTGGTGATCGCCATCACCTAGACGGCTTGGTGGTGATTGGGAGTTTGGTGTTCATCCGGCGAAGCTTGTGGATGACTCAACTCATCTTGTGAGCGGTTGTGGGTGATTCACCGCGACGGAGTGTCAAAGAATCAACCCGTAGAGAGCACTTGATCCTTGCGCGGATCAAGGGGGAGCGACACCCTTGCGCGGGTGCTCCAACGAGGACTAGTGGGGAGTGGCGACTCTCCGATACCTCGGAAAAACATCGCCGTGTTCCTTGCCCCTTTACATTCAAGCATTTACTTTCTCGTATTTACTTACATTGCTTGTTTACATTCCTAGACTTGCCATGCTAGACTAGGATTGGAAACTAGGGTGCAAAACTTTGTATCGGTAGACTCTCTAGGAACACAAGTAGACACTAGGGGTGAATTCCAGCTTGTAGGATTTATTCCTTGCATTTATTTTTTAGAAAAGCCCAATTCACCCCCCCTCTTGGGCATCTTGATCCTTTCAATTGGTATCAGAGCCGTGTTGCTCTACTTTTAGGCTTTACCGCCTAGAGCAAGATGTCTAATGGGGAAGGACCACCTCCGACTTTTGAGGGAGACGATTTTCCATATTGGAAAATTCGTATGGAGGCGTACCTCGAAGCCATAGATGTTGGGTGCCTTAGAGCCGCAACCGAAGGGCTTCCCCCCATAAGGGATCCCGCTAACCCAAGTGGTGACGAGGAGAAATATGACCGGTGGAATGCAAAGGCCAAAAATGCACTCTACCGGGGCTTAGGCAAAGATATCTTCAATCGCGTGCATAATGCAAAGAACGCTCATGAATTGTGGGAAAATCTTTGTGCTCTCCATGAGGGAACTAAGAGTGAGCGTGAGGAACGCTATCACATAGCCTTAAAGAAAATTAATTCTTTTGAGATGCTTCCCAAAGAAAGTGCTAATGACATGTACACTCGCTTGAATGTTCTTGTAGAGGACCTCAATGCTCTTGGGCTCACCAAAATGAGCCAATCGGATGTTGCAAGGAAGATCTTGAGTGTGCTTCCCGTTGAGAAGTATGGACATATTGTCACCGTGCTTCACCAAAGTGATCTTTCCACCGCAACACCAACGCAAGTTTTGGGGAAAATCAATGCTCATGAGATGTACATGCATATCACTCCGGAAGAGGGCTCATCATCTTCCAAGAAGAAAGACTTGGCCTTCAAAGCTAGTCATGACAAGAAGAAGATGAAAGGCCAAGCCATGATGGTGCAAGAAAGCTCAAGTGATAGTGATGTTGATGATGAATCACTTGCACTCATGGTGAGAAAGACCACCAAGATGTTAAAGAAGCTTAACAAGAGTGGCATCAAGTTCGATGGCAAGAAGAAGAAATTCTTCACAAGTAGCAAGAGAAAGCCAATCTCGGAGATGGATTGCTACAATTGTGGTGAACTTGGTCATCTAGCTCATCAATGCCCTAGACCACCAAAAGACAAGTACAAGAACAAGAACAAGGGCAAGAAAAATGATTCAAGTGATGAAGAAGAAGAGAAGAAGAGGAACAAGCCATACAAGAAGAAGAATGGCAAAAAGAAGGAGTTCCACAAGAAAAAGAAGGGAGGAAAGGCATACATTGTTGGTGATTGGCTCACCGACATTGAATCATCATGTGAGTCCTCCGAAGATGAGAGCAATGATGAGAAAGAGAAGGTTGCCGCATTTGTGATGGGGCCATCATCTTCACCAACATCTTCATCACCACCTTCACCGCCTCCTTCACCATCATCGTCCACTACTCACCTATGCCTTATGGCCAAGGGTGAACGAAAGGTACAAAACCATGATAGTGATGATGATGACGATAGTGATAGTGATGATGAATATGACTCACCTTCTTATGATGAACTTGTAAAATTGTTAAACAAATACACTAAAATCATAAGAAGAACTAGAAGTGAAAATGATGATCTTCAAAATGAAAATGAATCACTCTCATCAAAGCTTGAAAATATTCAAAAGACTAGTGGTGAGCTTAGAGTTCAAAATGAAGTGATGTCTTCCACTCTCAAGGAACTCAAAACCTCCTATAAAGAGCTTAAAGATCAACATGATAAACTTGAGAAGAAGCATGATGAGCTCATCACTAGACACAATTCTCTAAAGGACAAATACACCACATTAAAAATTGATTATGATAGTCTTGTGGTTGCTAATGAACTTGCTCTTGAGACACATGATGCTACTAACCATGTTGTTAAGTGTGATATAGCTACATCATGTGATGACTTGATCTTTGAAAGCATTGAGCGAGGTTCTAGTAGCAAAGGCAAGAGTGTGGTTGAGTCAAGCAATCATCATGATTATGCCAAGATTAAGAGTGAGAATGAGAAGCTTGCAAGTGAGAACAAGAAGCTAAAAGGTTTGATGGCTCTTGAGAAGCAACCAACTAATGAGTCACTCATTGAAGAAAACAAAAAGCTCAAGCAAGAAAAAGAGCATCTCAAGACCGGCCTAAGCAAGTTCACAAGAGGCCAACATTTGCAAAGTGAGCTCCTCATGAACACCGTAATGAAGATGGATAGAAGTGGTATTGGGTACTTGGCAAATCAAGAGAAGAAAGCAAAAGCTCAACAACAACAAAGCAAGTCAAAGCCCAAGCCAAAGAGATGTGTTGAGTGTGGTCAAGAAGGTCACTTTGCTCATGAATGCAAAACTCCACCACCACAACCCTTGCCCAAGCATGCTAGACCTTTCGCTTTCAATGCTCATTATATGCTAAGAAAAGATTCAAATGGAAAGATGAAAGTCATGTTTTTGGGTCCCCCAAACAAGAATAGGCCAAAGAAAATATGGGTTGCCAAGTCACTAGTGGATAAAGTCAAGGGCCCCTCTCAAGTTTGGGTCCCTAAACAAAAAGCTTGATCTCTTGTGTGTAGGTGAACTACAAGATCGGTGGAACTCATTGGGTTATTGATAGTGGTTGCACTCAACATATGACCGGTGATCCCGTATGTTCACCACCATTGAAGAGAATGGTATATGTCAAGAGAAGATCACATTTGGGGATAATTCAAAGAGCAAAGTCAAGGGTATAGGCAAGATTGCAATATCACATGATCACTCACTCTCAAATGTGCTCTATGTTGCTTCATTGAGTTTCAACTTGTTGTCCGTTGGGCAACTTTGTGACCTTGGCTTCCAATGCTTGTTCACACCAAATGAAGTGGAAGTTTCAAAGATAGATGACAAGCAAGTGATATTCAAAGGCTTTAGATACAATAATCTTTATCTTGTTGACTTCACCTCCGAAGATGCAAATTTGATGACATGTTTGTTCACCAAGACCTCACTTGGTTGGCTTTGGCATAGGAGGCTTGCTCATGTTGGAATGAACACTCTCAACAAGCTATTGAAGAAAGAACTAGTGAGAGGATTGAAGGATGTGAAGTTTGAAAAGGACAAACCTTGTAGTGCATGTCAAGCGGGCAAACAAGTTGCAAACACTCATCCAACCAAAGCTTTCATGTCAACTTCAAGAGTGCTAGAACTTCTACACATGGATTTGTTTGGGCCTACAACATACAAGAGCTTGGGTGGTAATCTCTATTGTCTTGTGATAGTGGATGACTACTCAAGGTATACATGGACCTTCTTCCTTCATGACAAATCCGAAGTGGCAAATTGCTTCAAGAAGTTTGCAAAGAGAGCTCAAAATGAATTTGAAGTCAAGATAAAGAAGATTAGAAGTGACAATGGGAAAGAATTTGATAACACCAACATTGAAGCTTATTGTGATGAAATTGGAATCAAGCATGAGGTGTCTTCAACCTACACTCCTCAACAAAATGGTGTAGTTGAGAGAAAGAACCGAACTTTGATCACTC
The DNA here is from genome assembly GCA_038087645.1 of Saccharum hybrid cultivar R570. Taxonomy (NCBI): domain Eukaryota; kingdom Viridiplantae; phylum Streptophyta; class Magnoliopsida; order Poales; family Poaceae; genus Saccharum; species Saccharum hybrid cultivar. The sequence continues at coordinate 10,497,677 of JAQSUU010000529.1, forward strand.
TTGCAAGAACAATGCTAGATGAGTACAACACTCCGGAGAAGTTGTGGGCCGAGGCAATCAACACCGCATGCTATGCTTCAAATCGCCTCTTCCTACAAAAGTTTCTTGGCAAGACCCCCTATGAGTTGCTTAATGGCAAGAAGCCGGACGTTTCTTTCTTCCGGGTGTTTGGTTGCAAATGTTACATCTACAAGAAGCGTTAACACCTAGGGAAGTTTCAAAGACGTTGTGATATTGGTTTTCTTGTTGGTTACTCATCAAAGTCCAAAGCATATAGAGTATTTAACCATGCCACCGGTTTGGTTGAAGAAACATATGATGTGGAATTTGATGAATCTAATGGCTCCCAAGGAGCAATTGAGAATTGTGATGATGTAGGTGATGAACCCTTGAGGGAGGCCATGAAGAACATGCCGGTGGGAGACATTAAGCCAAAAGATGATGATGACGATGTACAAATTGTTGATCCACCATCTTCATCACGTGTGCCTCAAGATGATAACAAGAATGAGAGAGTTGAAAATGAAGACACTCATGTCTCTCATGAACAATCCGAGGCACAAGCTCAAGATGTTGATGCTCCTCATCCACCTCCTCAAGTGGTTGATAAAAGAAATTCACCACTACTTCAAGCACATCCACAAGATCTCATCATAGGGAGTCCTACAAAGGGAGTAATGACTCGATCCCAAAAGCTAGCTTCTTTTGTTGAACATCACTCTTTTGTCTCTTGTGTTGAACCTAAGAATGTAGAAGAAGCTCTTCAAGATCCGGATTGGGTGATTGCAATGCATGAAGAATTGAACAATTTCACCCGCAATCAAGTATGGACACTTGAAGAGCATTCCAAAGGTGCAAGAGTCATTGGAACCAAGTGGGTGTTCCGAAACAAGCAAGATGACCAAGGTATAGTGGTGAGGAACAAGGCAAGACTAGTTGCAAAGGGGTTCTCTCAAGTTGAAGGTCTTGATTTTGGAGAAACCTTTGCACCCGTTGCAAGACTTGAAGCCATTCGTATCCTCCTTGCTTATGCATCACATCATGATATGAAACTATATCAAATGGATGTGAAAAGTGCATTTTTAAATGGCTTTATAAATGAACTAGTCTATGTTAATCAACCTCCCGGGTTTGAAGACCCTAGATATCCTAATCATGTTTATAGGTTGTCCAAGGCGTTATATGGGCTCAAGCAAGCCCCTAGAGCGTGGTATGAACGCCTCCGGGACTTCCTCATTGAGAAGGGCTTCACCATTGGGAAGGTCGACACCACACTATTCACCAAGAAGTTTAATGGGGAGATCTTCATTTGTCAAGTATATGTTGATGATATCATCTTCGGATCAACAAATGAAGATTATTGCAAGGAATTTGGTGAATTGATGTCAAAGGAATTCGAGATGTCAATGATTGGTGAGCTCACATTCTTCCTTGGCTTTCAAGTAAAGCAAATGAGAGAAGGGATTTTCATCTCTCAAGAAAAGTATACCAAGGATCTTCTCAAAAGATTCAAGATGGAAGAATGCAAACCAATCAAGACCCCAATGCCATCAAATGGACATCTCGACCTAGATGAGGGAGGTAAACCGGTTGATCAAACTCTCTACCGTTCTATGATTGGTAGCTTGTTATACCTTACCGCATCTAGGCCCGATATCATGTTTAGTGTGTGCATGTGTGCTCGCTTTCAAGCATGCCCTAAAGAACCTCGCCTAAGTGCCGTAAAAAGAATCCTAAGATATCTTAAGCTCACCCCAAGCATTGGTCTTTGGTATCCCAAAGGAGCTAGATTCCAACTAGTTGGCTATTCCGATTCGGACTATGCCGGTTGCAAGATTGATAGAAAAAGCACATCTGGAGGGTGCCATTTGCTTGGAAGATCTTTAGTATCTTGGTCATCTAAAAAGCAAAATAGTGTGGCTTTGTCCACCGCCGAGGTGGAATACATTGCCGCGGGGGCTTGTTGCGCACAAATCCTATATATGAAACAAACCCTCCTAGACTATGGAATTGTTCTTGAAAAGGTGCCACTTTTATGTGACAACGAAAGTGCCGTTAAAATTGCTAACAATCCGGTACAACACTCTCGCACCAAGCACATTGATATCCGCCATCACTTTCTAAGAGATCACGTTGCTAAAAATGACATATCACTAGAAGGTGTAAGAAGTGAAAATCAATTAGCGGATATCTTCACCAAACCTTTGGATGAGGCAACCTTTTGTAGGTTAAGAAGTGAACTCAATGTGCTTGATTCTAGTAACTTTAAAAAATGAGCGTGTGTTGTCCCTTGCATTGCATTGTATTATATGCCATTTTTTTATCGCATTGTTTTTAGGGCTTGGCTAACACGGTTATGATAACCCTTCCTTGGAGGAGTGAAAAAGCCTAACCGTGAATCAAACTTGACAAGCATTCTAGTTTTACCTTCTTGTATTGCATTGCATATGCATGGTTGTTGTTCTTGTCGTTTCTCTTCGGTTATGTTTTGAGCAACCTCTGTGTTCGTCCATGGATAGAGAGAGCATTTTGACGCTCCTAATGGTTCAAAAACTCTATTGCGTGGCCATACGTTGCTCCTTGGGTGTTTATTGCCTATTTTCTTAAAAATAATACTAGCCTAAGGCAATCTATTTTAAAATTTTTTTGAGGGTTTGGGTGAGGTCTCTCATTTCGTGTTCCAATTTGTGTTTTTTTGTGTCTCTTTAAATTGGAACCTGATTGGGAGAAGTCGCGTCGTAGTTGGAACGAAGAACGGCGAAGAACAGTCACCGGACGCAGCACCGGACGCTGCACCGGACGCAGTAATGCTTCACCACCGCGTCCGGTCCCGGCGTCCAGCAGCGCGTCCGGTCATCCAGAAGACCAACTCCAGATCTAGTGATCGGACGCTGCACCGGACGCGCCTCTGTTGACCACCGCGTCCGGTCCCGGTTACCACCACTGCGTCCGGTCATTCGCGATGTATTCCTGAACTTCCAACGACCGGACTCAGACCGCGTCCGGTCAGTCCGCACCGGACGCGTCAGGTCACTCCAGGAGCTTACTAGAGTATGACCGGACGCTGCACCACCGCGTCCGGTCATATCGACCACCGCGTCCGGTCATCACGTGTCGCGCGGATCTAACCCTTTATAAAACCGATTCGTCCTCGGCCGGTTTTCTTTCACCCGCACGCGCTTCCGCCGCCGCCTTGTCCTAGTCGCCGTCTCGCCGTTTCCGCCGGCCCCTCACCGTCTTCCCTGCCGTCGGCGACCTCCTGTCGTGCACGCGCCGCCCCTTCCTCGCCCGCACGCGCTCGCCGCTCGCGCGCTGCTCGCTGCCGCACCGGCCGCTCCCGCGCCACCCGCAGCCGCACCCTCGCCCGACGCTGCTGCGCCACGCGCCACCGCCGCCGGCAAGCCGTCCAACCTCGCCGTGCACCTCGCCAGCAGTAGCCGCAGCTCCCCCGTGCCAACCCTAGCTCATCTCTCGTCCTTCGGCCGTTTTTCCTTTTCTAGGTCTTGCCCTCTCCCCTGCCTAGGGTTTTGACCTAATCCTAGGGTTAGTCGGACGATCGTTCGTCGACGGTTTCAGTCACGCGTCGTCTTCTTCGCGAGGTTGGTTCGCGTCACCCTACTCTCCTTGACTAGGGTTTGCCGTAACTGTTTCTTTTTCAATCCTAATTTTACCTTGTTTCGGCAAATCAGAGCTCGTTCGGCGATTTCGGGAATCTCGCAATCTAGGTCACCTTACCCTGTCAGTCATCTCGTTGATCCGAGGTAGCTTCACGTTTCGATTCATATCGTATCTCATATGCTTGCCATCTCTAGGATTCGTACCTTTTAGTTATCTATGTGTTTATAGTAGATCTCTCTATTCCGTCTTTGCAGCGAGTCTGTTGTGTGTCAGGGTGAGATCAGTTTGCTAAATCCGAGGCCAAGCCTGCGGATACGGATTGAGGCCAAGCCTCTTGAGTGACAGTTCATCATCTTATAGAGGTTCTCAATCACTGTGTCAGCATGGTGCGTTGCAAGAACGCCGGTGGTGCTCCTGGTGACGGGAACGACAGTCCTCCTCGTCGGTCTGAGATTGCACGTGGGAAGCGTGTCAAGGTCTTGGCCAGAAAGAAGAAGAAGACACTCACAGAGGCAGAGATTGCTCAGGCCGTAGCAGATGCAGCAGAGCAGGCAGAGAGAGGTGGCAGGAGCAGTGGCATACGCATAGGCGAGCGTCGCTTTCATCTTGAAGGTCGACAGCTCGGCACAGAGGCCACTGAGGGCACTGAGGATACTAGAGCTGCAGAGGATATGTCAGTTGATCCACCCACAGAGACCACAGAGGCTCTAGAGGCTACAGCAGATACAGAGGAGCAGCCAGCTCAGTCTCCAGTACGTCGCCGCTCCACACGCGCCCGTACTCAGGTGTCTCCTAGGCCAGAGGGTCAGCGACGTGGAGCACGTCCTCCTCCCAGAGCTAGAGGTTCACCCCCGGTCGAGCACTTTGACTTGAGGGGTGCTACAGCACGTCAGGTGCAGGGGTTGAGGTTCGTGGAGGTCAGTCGGTGGTTTCCACCTGTGAGGGATCCCAGAGCTTCAGAAGGATTCTATACCCCTCTTCAGGAGGATTTCTACAGAGCTCTAGTTGACAGCGGTATTGCTTTCCGACCACAGAGGGTCTGTCGACTTGAGTCACTAGTCGAGGTTGTGGGAGAGCAGCTACGTCCGCACCTGTCCTTTCTGCCAGGCTTGTCAGATCTTCTTGGACGGACAGGTGCATACTGCGGCACATGGGTCAGAGAGTTTTATGCTTCACTATGGATTGATCCTGCCCATGAGTTCATTCACTTTGCATTCCGAGGCCGCGATCACCGCCTATACAGCAGCAGAGTGCGGGAGATTCTCAGACTCCCAGCTTTTGACACAAAGATACATCAGCTATGTTATGGTCAGACTCCTCCTCCGAGACGCCCTCACGGCGGGACAGTGCCACCTACCGACTTGGTTCGACCCTGCTTCCGTGAGCCTTTTGGCGAAGGGTCTCGACGCACGCCCGCCAGTTTGACACCACTGGCCAGAGTTTTGGATGCTATAGTCAGACGCACACTTCTTCCCAGACTTGGCTACAGAGAGGGACTGACTCGGATGCAGTTATGGGTTGTTCACCACCTCCTCTCACAGACACGGTTTGATATATGGGATCTCATACTTAGTGAGATGGAGGACACCATAGCTGAGGGCTTCAAGGGTAATCGTCAGCTACCCTATGCACACTGGATCTGGTTCATTATCAGATCATCTATTCAGCTGCCAGCAGAGATCCGAGCTGAGATATCAAATACTACCACTGCTTTTCCTGAGTATGATATCCGTCAGCTTTGGACGTCAGTCACCAGAGATCAGGCCCCAGTGCCAGGACAGCGTGTGCGACCTGAGGTTCCTGAGACAGCAGCTGAGCAGGACGCCACAGTTGATGAGCTTGCAGAGGCAGAGCTTGCAGATCTTGACGCTCAGCCTGCTGATCTTCCTGAGGATGGGACATCTGACAGCACTGATGAGGACTACCAGCCCATCCCCAGGTACCGGTCTCCTCGGTCCCACGACCACGAGGCTGGTGGCTCTGGTTCAGCCTCCCGCACAGACCCAGCCATGGTGGCAATTCTTGAGAGGTTGACCCAGGCACAGGAGCAACAGCAACAGCAAATACAGCGACAGGCTCAGGACACAGCTGCAGCATTTGCACATATTCAGGCTCGTCAGGACGAGTTTCAGCGTCAGCAGCTTGAAATCCAGAGGCAGCAAGTCGAAATGCAGCGACAGCAATATGAGATTCAGCGACAGACTGCAGCTAGTCAGCAGCAATACTTGGACCTCCTGCGCCACCTAGTCACGGTTGGGGTTCCTCCGCCTACTTCCGTCCTGACTTCTACTTTACCATCTTCTGATCCATCGAGTCAGGGACAGCCGGGTTTCCAGTTCACATCTCCACAGCAGCAGGTTCCCCAGTCTTTCCAGTCCCCGAGCTTCACTCCTATTCACACGGGGTTTACACCATCAGACCAGCCTCGCCCTCACCTCCTGACAGGCACATCTTTCGGTGATTTCAGTGCTACCTACAGAGAGTTGACTGGTTAGCCGACGCCCTCGCATACTACAGTTGCTACTTCTTCAGGGTTGTCAGCTTCAGAGGCAGCTATTCCTCTAGTAACAGGAACTGGTACTACAGAGACTCTACCTTCGTCAGTTGCCTCCACAGATCCTCCTGCTACTGGCTCGCTACAGGCTCAGGTCACTCAGACGGATCCTATCATTACTACTACGACAGTACCTGTTCCTGCCGTTCAGATCCAGACAGTTACACAGCCACATGCTTCATCAGAGGGTCAGCCAGATAGCTCAGATTCCGAGGGCGATTCTCTACACTTCATGATTACTCCGCGCACCTCGGCACCCGACACGACTCCGTCTGTCCCCCCATCAGATCCTTAGATTAGTTTTTTCTTTTGGCGCTTGATGCCAAAGGGGGAGAGAGAGTAGTTTCAGGGGGAGTTTTGAGAGTTGTTTTTTCGTTTTTTCCTGTGTGCTACATTCATGCATCATGTTTTCTTTTCAGTCATTGCATTCGTGTGACATGTCATTGTGAGATAAACCTTGAGTCTTAATGTTTTATCCTGTTAGTGTTATCTCTTGTCACCATTGTTAATTATAGCTCTAAGGTTGTGCTTCCGTGCCTTACTCCGATAAATTATGAGCTATATCCGTTTGTGTACTAACGCTTTTTGTCTTATCTTATGAGTACACTCTTTTGGCTTGGGACACATAAGCAATTCCTTTCACTTCTCTGCTTATTGCTTGTTGCTTATGTGAACCATGCATGCTCAAAAACCTCAACTCAAATCTTTCATATCTGAGTGTTGTCATCAATCACCAAAAAGGGGGAGATTGAAAGCATCTAGGCCCCGAGGTTTGGTTTTGGCAATTGATGACAACGTTTTATTACCATGACTAACGTGTGTTTTGCAGAAACTTTGGTAAGTTAGGTCATGGAGGTTTTAACTGCTTTGGGCACCATGGTATTCATGCCCCTTGATGGAAATCATTTCGGTTTTCAAAAGAGTGACGTCAAGATTAAGGACGGTTAGTTCCGGATGTCGAGGTGTTGAGAGACATTTGGAATAGTCGTTAGGATCTTCGTTTTTCTCTTTTGGCCGTACTATAAAGGGGGGCATGAGCGGGTAGCTTGACCTAGGCGAGTCCTATGTTTAGGTGTGGTGCACACTTGTTAAACTTGGCGCTAGGCAGCTCTAGAATAGCTCAAAGTTCAGTTGGGAGCAACTTAGTTGAAGTTGTAACGCTTTTCGGAGAGTTTCGGGTCGTTTTCCCGTGACCGGACGCGGTCCTCGGCATGACCGGACGCGTCCGGTCAGTTCAGTTCCGCGGCTGGGGTTTCAGCTCTGAGCACCGGACGCGGTCCTCGCGAGGACCGGACGCGGTGGTCAGAAGTCAACACGTGTCACTTAAGGGAAACACCCGATCGGACGCGACCTGGGTGTGATCGGCGCGTCCGGTCATAGTCCAGTAAGGTCCTGAGACGACCGGACGCGTCCGGTCATCACCGATCGGACGCGGTAGCGCGTCCGGTGCAAGTACAGTAAGCTCCACGCACGATCGGACGCGTCCGGTCACCCCTGACCGGTGCGTCCGGTCATTTAGGTGTTTTTCGGTTTTTGACCGTTACGAGCGACCGGCGCGTCCGGTCAGTACGACCGGCGCGTCCGGTCAGCTCGAGTTTTGCTGAGTCAGCAGATAACGGTTCGTTTCGTCTGTGGGGTGTATAAATACATCCCCACCACCTCTTTTAGAGGTCTCTTGCTCATTTGATCAGCTGATAAACACCTTTGGAGTGCAAGGTAGTGCAAGAGCACTAGTGAGGATAGAGATTTGAGAATCAAAGCTTGAGAGTTCCTCACTAGCGATTAGAGAGTAACAAGTGTGCATCCACTTTCTCATTTAGGCTCGTAGAGGTCAAGTGAGAGTTCTAGCTTGTTACTCTTGGTGATCGCCATCACCTAGACGGCTTGGTGGTGATTGGGAGTTTGGTGTTCATCCGGCGAAGCTTGTGGATGACCCAACTCATCTTGTGAGCGGTTGTGGGTGATTCACCGCGACGGAGTGTCAAAGAATCAACCCGTAGAGAGCACTTGATCCTTGCGCGGATCAAGGGGGAGCGACACCCTTGCGCGGGTGCTCCAACGAGGACTAGTGGGGAGTGGCGACTCTCCGATACCTCGGAAAAACATCGCCGTGTTCCTTGCCCCTTTACATTCAAGCATTTACTTTCTCGTATTTACTTACATTGCTTGTTTACATTCCTAGACTTGCCATGCTAGACTAGGATTGGAAACTAGGGTGCAAAACTTTGTATCGGTAGACTCTCTAGGAACACAAGTAGACACTAGGGGTGAATTCCAGCTTGTAGGATTTATTCCTTGCATTTATTTTTTAGAAAAGCCCAATTCACCCCCCCCTCTTGGGCATCTTGATCCTTTCACCAAGCATGCTCGAAAACCTCAACTTAAATCTTTTATATCTTAGTGTTGTCATCAATCACCAAAAAGGGGGAGATTGAAAGCATCTAGGCCCCGAGGTTTGGTTTCGGCAATTGATGACAACGCTTTATTACCATGACTAACGTGTGTTTTGCAGAAACTTTGGTAAGTTAGGTCATGGAGGTTTTAACTGCTTTGGGCACCATGGTATTCATACCCCTTGATGGAAATCGTTTCGGTTTTCAAAAGAGTGATGTCAAGATTAAGGACGGTTAGTTCCGGATGTTGAGGTGTTGAGATACATTTGGAATAGTCGTTAGGATCTTCGTTTTTCTCTTTTAGCCGTACTATAAAGGGGGGCATGAGCGGGTAGCTTGACCTAGGCGAGTCCTATGTTTAGGTGTGGTGCACACTTGTTAAACTTGGCGCTAGGCAGCTCTAGAATAGCTCAAAGTTCAGTTGGAAGCAACTTGGTTCAAGTTGCGACGCGTTTCGGAAAGTTTCGGGTCGTTTTCCCTTGACCGGACGCGGTCCTCGGCATGACCGGACGCGTCCGGTCAGTTCAGTTCCGTGGCTAGGGTTTCGGCTCTGACGACTGGACGCGGTCCTCGCGAGGACCAGACGCAGTGGTCAGAAGTCGACACATGTCACTTGAGGGAAACACCCGATCGGACGCGACCTGGGTGTGATCGGCGCGTCCGGTCATAGTCTAGTAAGGTCCAGAGACGACCGGACGCGTCCGGTCATCACCGATCGGACGTGGTCGCGCGTTCGGTGCGAGTACAGTATGCTCCCTGCACGATCGGACGCGTCCGGTCACCCCTGACCGGCGCGTCCGGTCACTCAGTTGAAATTCGGATTTCGACCGTTACGAGCGACCGGCGCGTCCGGTCAGTTCGACCGGCGCGTCCGGTCAGCCCGTGTTTTGCTGAGTCAGCGGGTAACGGTTCGTTTTGTCTGTGGGGTGTATAAATACATCCCCACCACCTCTTTTAGAGGTCTCTTGCTCATTTGATCAGCTGAAAAACACCTTTGGAGTGCAAGGGAGTGCAAGAGCACTAGTGAGGATAGAGATTTGAGAATCAAAGCTTGAGAGTTCCTCACTAGCGATTAGAGAGTAGCAAGTGTGCATCCACCTTCTCATTTGGGCTCGTAGTGGTCAAGTGAGAGTTCTAGCTTGTTACTCTTGGTGATCGCCATCACCTAGACGATTTGGTGGTGATTGGGAGTTCGGTGATCATCCGGCGGAGCTTGTGGATGACCCAACTCATCTTGTGAGCGGTTTTGGGAGATTCACCGCGACGGAGTATCGAAGAATCAACCCGTAGAGAGCACTTGATCCTTGCGCGGATCAAGGGGGAGCTACACCCTTGCGCGGGTGCTCCAACGAGGACTAGTGGGGAGTGGCGACTCTCCGATACCTCAGAAAAACATCGCCGTGTTCCTTGCCCTTTTACATTCAAGCATTTACATTCTCGTATTTACATTCATTGCTTGATTTACATTCCTAGAATTGCCATGCTAGACTAGGATTGGAAACTAGGGTGCAAAACTTTTTATCGGTAGACTCTCTAGGAACACAAGTAGACACTAGGGGTGAATTCCGGCTTGTAGGATTTAATTCTTGCAATTAATTTTTTAGAAAAGCCCAATTCACACCCCCTCTTGGGCATCTTGATCCTTTCAAAGCATATGTTAATGATGGCTTAATTAGGCTTAATGAATTCGTCTCGCGAATTAGCCAGGGCTTATGTAATTAGTTTTATAATTACCTCATGTTTGATCCTCCTAATTGACATCCAGATATTCGATGTGACAGGAACTAGCATCTTGAAGCCTTACCAGGACACCGATGTGTGAAACATGAGGCGTGAGCAGGGACGGTAATGGGTTTGTACCCGCTAGGTATCACCTACCCATACCCGTATCCATTAGATTTTTAACCCACGAAGAAACCTATGTCCATACACGGATACATTATGTGTCCATACCAATCCCTAGCAAATACCAATAGGTTGCTCGTACTTAGAAGAAATGGAACATTTGCATTAAAGTTGACTATAGTAAAACAACAAATATGTAATAGAAAAATGACATATGTGCCACTATTTCTTATATGGTACTACTAGTTGGACCATGTTTCAAAGTAGGTTGGGAGACAACTTTAAATTATAGGTGCATGTGGGGTATATATAGGGTGTGTTTGATTCTCATTCAATTCCATGCCTGGTTAGCTTTCTGAGCTAAGCTAGACTTAGTTAGCTTGGCACAAGCCAATAGTCACTTTGTTTGGTTGGAGGATTGGAGCGATTGCTCAAACTTGGCTAAGTTTTTATGTGTGTTTGGTTGTCTGCTTTGGCTTGAATAGAATCACGCCCTATCATAGGACTGGTAAGGTTACCACATTGAAGCATTTTGTTGAACATGTGCCGCGCAGGGGATGTAGTGAGCACCTTCCATTGTCGCCGTGGCCACTGCAGCACCACAGCTGAGGGGAGCTCCGCTCGCCTGCCCGCTCTCCTCGCCGATTTGGACCTGTGCATGCCCGATTTGGCACTCGGTTTCTAGCCCAGGATTCCCCCTTGCCTGTTGTCCGCATCTGGGGTTTGGGTCGAGGTCGTGCTCGGAGTTGCAGGGGGGCATGCTACTGTGGTGGGTCTTCGGCGAGGAGCTCTAGAACATATCCAACCATGGTGCGCGCAAATGGGGGGAGTGGAGAAACAGTGGTGGCCGTGGCGTGCGTGAAGGAGGAGGACGACGGCCGGCCATGGCGCATGTGCAGGCTGCGCAGGAATAGGGCGGGGAGGAGGTGGTCTTTCGATGGCCAGGGGCGAGAAGGCGTTGGTCCTCCGGAGAGCTCCAAGCGGACGTCGTTGCGCACCCAAGCGGTGAAGCGAAAGGGGCAAGCGGTGAAGTGAGCCCGGGCACAAGCTTGGCTAGAGGAAAACGACCACCCCCTTCGTTCCCGCTAGTTCTGGCTTGAGGGTGGTCGGTGTCTTCACTCGACCTGGTGTCAGGCTCTAAACAACAACCAAACAGCTCACAAGGTGGCTTTTTGAAGTCTGATTGAGAACAGCTCACCTTCCTAAAACCTGATTGGGAGTCGGCCACCCAACCAGCTCATACATGTACCCATGAGTTTATGAGTTTGTGGCCCGTACTCACAAACTTAATGGGTGTGAATTTTGTCCATTAATATAGCCATGGATATATAAATTACTACTAAATTAGTCTCACTTATATGCTCTAATGACCAATGAGGTAAAAATCTGTCTGGATTTTGGAGTAAAAGTCCATCGAGTTTCGGACTGTGTGGGTAGCCGTTGGCCGTTGCCATCCTCAGCGTGTAGCGTCGATTTTCCCTTTCCCTGGTTCGTAGTGCGGTGGGCTGCATGATACTACTACTGATGGCTGAGCTGGTCAGCTGGGCCTCTGTGTGGGCCTAGGGGGTGCAAAAACGGTGGAGCAATGCGGTGCGGCCGCATGCCATTGCCAACGTCGCTCCGCCCCTGATTCTGCTGCCGCGCCTAGGGTTTTAGCACACCAGCGGCGGCGCAGACCAAGGACGTTTTTTTTTTTCCCGCGCCGATGCCGCGCAAGCATGCGCCGGCGTTCACGCCGGAGGCGGCCACCGCTTCCGCGTCAGGCGGGGCTGGCCAGCCGCATAACCTCCCCGTGCTCCAGGCGAAGATGAAGCGCGACCCGGAGGGCTACGAGGAGGAGCTCCGCCAGCTCCACCGCCACTTCGAGTCCTCGGTGTTCCTCTTCCAGCAGCAGGCGGCGCTGGCCACAACCTCGTCCTCGGGAGGTGGCGGGGAGGTGGCCAAGGAGCTCGGGGACCTCGCCCTGTTCCTCGCCCACGTCGCGCCTTTCTACCCGGATGACCTCGCTGATTTGCCCGACCAGATTGGGGGTTTGCTCGACACCAACGCGCGCGGGCTGCCGCCGGGGCTCCGGGCTCACCTCGTGCAGGCGCTTATACTGCTGGTGAATCGGAAGGTAAATAATTTTGGTGCTACTGTTGGTACTAGTTTTTCAATCAAACTCTGGGATGCGCGAGTTATGTTTGTTTTGACAACGGATAGGCATTTTGTCGTTTAAATGTAGTTTAGTATTGCAAATGCAAAATGGTTAAGTTTTTGTGGAGTTTAGAATAGATATCCTTTAGTTCGCTTAGTGGAAGGGTGCTTCGCTTTAGTGGAAGGATGCCAACAGATAAAGAAATCGCTTTACACCGAGGACGAATTCCTGATGATGTTACAAAATGACACACTCATGTTCTACTCTAGTATTTCTTATGTTCTTAACAGAAACGTGTCATAATTTATTATGATCTCTCGTCAGTAAGGTCCAACACCAATAGTTATGATCTCTTGTCAGTAAGGTCCAACACCAGTACATCACTGATTTTGTTCAAATGATGTGGGCTTCACTACATTTAGATAGAGTGCTAGGTAAGTTTTTCTAGATTTTGTATTACAATGAGTACCCTCTTTCAAGTAAGCAGTGGGAATATGGATATCTCAAACTAGGTTTTTTGGGTATGGGTTATTAACTAGGTGTAAATAATTCACTTATGCTTTGCACAAGTAACTGATTTATTTGACACATCATTTGTGCCATTGAAATCTGATCACTTCTGCCATCCCCCTCTTTTGTTTTGAAAAAAAAAATCAGATTGTTGATCTCGAGGACACAATGGAGTTATTCATGGAGCTTCAAGTTATTGGAGACCGAGCTGTAAAAAAGCTAGCATTTTCGCATATTGTACACAGTATCAGGAGGATGAACCAGAAGCACAAGAATGAACCGACGAATCGTAAACTGCAAAACATCCTTTTTAAATTCTTGCAGGTTTGCGACATCTTGTGAATGCATTAATCAGTACTGTCAGCTTTTACTATATTGAAACACATATACAGATTTGTTTCCCCCCTAGCTCATTTTATACACCTGCTTCTCAGGCTGAAGAAGAGTCACGAGCAAAGAGAGCATTTACTATCCTGTGCGATCTTCACCGTCGGAGGGTATGGTTTGATGAACGCACAACAAATGCAATATGCGATGCTTGTTTCCACCCTTCCTCTAGGTACATGCTGCCAGAACTTTTTTTTTTTAAAAAAAAATTCTATTGGCTGCTCCCAACCTAAAATGATTGTCATTACGTGCAGGATCATGATAGCTGCTATTTCATTCCTTCTTGGATATGAAAATGCTCCACAAGAGGATGACAGCGATGCATCAAGCAGTGAAGATGAAGCAGATCAAAACCCACAAATTCTTCTTAGTAAACAGGATGTTTATAAGGTGCTTTAACTGTTTAATTGTGCATCAACTGACATTTTTTAGGTATCCTTGATTTGCTTTGCTTTATTCCCTCTGATGCATTTTGTATTTTGTTGGTATATGAATTCTCAGGCAAATCACAAGGGTACAGCTGCTAGTAAGAAAAAGAAGAAAGCTAAATTACAGCGTGTCATTCGTAGCATGAAAAGGCAACAGCGGAAATCTGTTGAGGAGACTGGTTCCAGTTTCTATTCACCCCTGACATATTTAAAGGATGCCCAGGTGAGATAGTGCCTCTAATATCTATGGAATGACACATCCACTTATTATCTATGAAACTCCTCTATTATGCTGAAATGTTTTCTATTTTTATGGATGGCAGGGTTTTGCTGAGAAGCTTTTCTCTCGGTTGCAGAAATGCAATGAGCGATTTGAGGTTATACTCATTTTTTCTACATACAATTCATAACGTTGATAATGCCTTCTTTGACTTTCTCTTTAGTAAGAATCAAGCACTTAAGCTTCAAGAAAATCTTTTGCACTGCAGGTAAGGATGATGATGCTAAAAGTAATTGCGAGGACTATTGGGCTGCATCACTTGGTTTTGTTGAACTTCTACCCATATCTTCAAAGATACGTTCAAGTATGTTATTTAACATGGTATTTTTGTTTGTGTCAGCCTTTGAAACACCAACTAGTTTGGTAACACTAACTCAGGTATAATTTTTGATACATCTGTGTGCAGCCTCATCAACGAGATGTGACGACTCTACTCGCTGCAGCAGTTCAGGCTTGCCATGATATGGTTGGACGTCTTCCAAAGTTCTTTCCTTTGCAACTAATGGTTCCACTTACATTACTTTTTTTGCTGAATACAAAAAATATGTGTAAATGTTAGGTACCTCCAGATGCTGTTGAACCACTGTTCAAGCAGATAGTAAATCAGTTTGTGCATGACCGTTCTCGCCCAGAGGTGTGCAACCCTTTTTTCAGCATATAGATTATGTGTTCTTCCAACTAACAGGATTACATAAGCATATATCTGACTTTACTTCTTTTAGGCTATTGCTGTTGGCTTAAATGTTGTGAGAGAGATCTGCATGAGAATGCCTTTGGTAGGTACCTTAATCTTTTGTATGCCTTCAACAATACTCTTGTCTGCAATGGTACTAGACAGATACCCCTAGGCACTGGAGCTGAAATATAGTGCTTTTGTTAGTTGTGTTTCATATATGACGTAAGCAGAGGGCATAATGGCCATGTTTTCACTAATTTTTCTTTTCTGTATTAATTACTGATAGACTGAAAAGGTTGCAATATTGTGCTGCTAAAATTTTTTAGCGTGTAAATAGCTGAATAGGAATAGAGTTGTAAACGGTTTTAGTTTGTCGTTATCTGCCATTATTGCTATTGTGATGGAATTTTTGTATTGGTGCTCTTGCTGATGCCAAACACTGCATCTAAATCTGAGATTCCTGTGCATTCTAGAATATATGGTGAGATGTACAGTTTCTTTGTTGCACCTATCTTTATACTTCATCCACTCATACGATAAACCTGCAGATGATGAATGAGGATCTGCTCCAAGACCTCGTTTTATACAAAAAGTCCCATGAGAAAGCTGTTTCCATTGCTGCTCGTTCGCTGATCACATTGTTCAGAGAGGTCAGATCTTTTCTTGCAAATTTTCCAATGTTTTTTCTGTATGTTGGAATTCCCTGTCGCTAAACCTCCGTTAATTGAAGTTCAGATCTGCCCTTCATTGTTAGTCAAGAAAGATCGTGGCCGTCCTGTGGATCCAAAGGCTCAGCCCAAAGCATTTGGAGAAGTCACTGTTGCTTGCAACGTGCCTGGTGCTGAGTTGCTAGATGAAAATATTTCTTCAGAAGGGGAAGGCTCGGACGATGAGTCTGATGCTTTTGATTCCGATGATGAGATGGACTTGGCATCTGCCCCTCCTGGAACAGAAGAAAATATGGAGGGTTTATCTGTTGCAAACAAACATGGTGCTGATGGAGATACCAAAGAGGAAGATGAAGCATCTGATGATGAAGATGGTACAGGTCAAGATGACTCCAACAATGATAGCGATGAACTAGATGATGACTCTGATATGGACGCTGATACTGATATATCTGATGAAGACGAAGACGAAGATGAAGATGATGATGATGAACTGAAAGAAAGCATAAATGGTTCAGAGGATGAAGCTTCAGACCAGGATGAAGACAGCGATGAGGAAGACGAGTCAAAAGGCAGTGGCTCTAAAGTGCAGAAGAGGAAGTTAAGTGATTATATTGGAGAGCTAAATGCTGCTGATGCAAGCCTTCGAGCTCTGAAGAGGTTAGCAACTGCCAAGAAGGCTGAAGTTTCATCTGATGAAACTGGTAAAATTCTATCAGATGAAGATTTTAAACGCATCAAAGAACTCAAGGTATGTGAATTTTGGATGGGTAATAGATCTGCAGTATTTCATTTTGCCTGATTAGCTCATCCAAGTTCTGTTAACTATGAAGTTGGGCATGCCCGTGGTAAGGGAAAAGCTACGTGTGCTAAAATAAATTTGCTCACATTCTGTTCTTAGATGGATCATGGATGTCTTAACCGAATATATTTGTGTTTCAGGCAAAGAAAGAGGCAAAGCTGGCTTTGGCTCAACATGGACTAATCAAGGGTGGTGACACAAGATCTGTAACCTTCAAGATGCCATCTTCTGATCAGCTTAGTAGGAAGCGTGTTGATCCACTTGAGCTTGAGGTGCTCTACCTTACCCTTTGTTGTGCACTCACACAGTGACACATGCATACGCTAGACACTAATAAATTGACTGCAGGCTCACGTCAGGAGAAAGATGTCGAAGGAAGAAAGGTTAGCGTTAGTGAAAGCTGGGAGAGAGGATAGAGGTCCGTACATGGCGAGAACGGCTGTGAAACAGAAAAAGGTAAACTTGCAGGCTGTCAAAGTCTGTGGTGAAAACATGCCTTCTTTAATTTGTGCTGTTCTGGCGAGTGCATCCTTTGCCATCCGCGGAATTGCTTCTTGTGTGACATCTTTCTGATTGTATGATTCATAATGTCCTGCAGACCGGTGGCCTGAGCAATAAGCAGAAGCAGCACAAGAAGAGGATGCCTCTGGCTGCGACTAGAGCCAAGGCAGCACGTTCCCGGCAGGAGAAGAAGCAGCAGCGCAAACGCTCCGGGAATCAGTTCAGGGGCCGCAAGGCGTGGAAATGAGCCTTGCGATTCATCTAGCCAAATGGGCAAAATTTTGACTCTTGTAATAACTGCTCAGATGATGTTCCCAGCCAGTTATATCAGGGCATGTGCGTGAGAGCTTTTCTTTGCTAAGGCAAGCAAGCTAAAATGGATCTCCGGGGCTGGCAACTTGGCAAGACAAAGGTTGCCCAAAGGGGTTGGATTTCTACTTCCGTGATTAGTATTTCTAGCTTGCTTTGTTAAGTCCACGTCAATCTACATGGATTGATTAGGTACACATACGTGGATATTGCTTTGTTAGCTTCCGTGATGATTATCTGGTGTATGCAGCATACGGCGACTGCACTGGAATCATCGTAATCATTTGGTTCGGAAAAAGGAAAGGAAACCGAAACCAGATATTTACCATGTTGATGACGTGCAGCACATCCAGAAGCTCGGTCAATTTTGGCCGACGGAACGTGCCCAACCTCACTAGTCATGTTATTGAGCGCTCAGTTTCATCGTCTACTCGCCTACGTAGCTATCTTGTGACCCAAAAAAAAAACAGCGTGCTCAAAGTCACCAGCTAGCACCATCGTCGACGCTGGCGATGTCGTCGTCCCTAGTGGAGAGCAAGAAGACGGCGTGCGTGACCGAGGGCGGTGGGTATGGTACGTCGCCTCGGCGCTCATCAAGACGCTGCTGGAGAAGGGCTACGCCGTGAAGACGACGGTCAGGAACCCCAGTCTGATTCATTATTCTGTCTGTCGTCTGCTGCATGCACTTCCTTCGACGATATATCTCACTAAAGTAGCAGATCGAATTCGATTCGAGAGGTCAGATTTTAATTGTCCATCATGCCTTGTGTAACGTAGATGACATGGCGAAGAACTCCCACGGTCCCACCTCAAGGACTTGCAGGCGCTTGGTCCCCTGGAAGTCCTCCGCGCCGACCTCGACGAAGGCGGCAGCTTCGACGAGGCCGTTGCCGGCTGCAACTACGCCTTCCTCGTCGCCGCTCCGATCAACCTCGCCTCAGGGGAGGATCCAGAGGTGCCGTAGCCAACTCTTTACCGTCGCTACATTCACTTTGTGATGAGGCACACGCAGCTCCTCTGATCTGAGTGTTTCTTGGCGATTATATTCCAGAAAGAGCTGATCGAGCCTGCCATCCCGGGGACGCTGAACGTGATGAGGTCGTGCGTGAAGGCCGGCACGGTGCGGCGCGTGGTCCTCACCTCGTCGGCGGCCGCGATGTACATCAGGCAGGATCTGCGAGGCATGTCCTGGACGATGAGTCCTGGTCCGACGTCGAGTACCTCAAAGCCAACAAGCCGCCGACCTGGGGGTACAGCGCGTCCAAGGTGCTCGCGGAGAAGGCGGCGGCGTCCAGGTTCGCGCGCGGAGGAGCACGGCGTCAGCCTCGTCATCACCGTTCGGCGCACCAGCATCCTGCACTGCCTCTCCCTCCTATCCGGTGATCATCAGATCGATATCGGAAGATATGCAATGCCATGCATGCATGCGTTGAATTGAAGGAGCGTCAGGTCCTTGCGAGGCAGCTTTAGAAGCGCGCGTATGAATGTGCCCGAGGCCTATCGGCTTCTGGAGGGCCGATAGGTGTCGGCCCTCCAGTAACCGACAAGGGGACCTATCGGCTGCGCGGACACCGATAATACTCTGTCGGCTATCCGCTGACCGATACGCCGTAAAACATGTAGCCGGCTCGCTCTCTCTCTCTCTCACCGCTGCGCCGTCGGCCTCCGCTGATCGCCCGCCCCGCCGGCGGCGTCCAGGTTCGCTCACGAGCACGGCGTCAGCCTCGTCACCGTCTGCCCCGTCATCACCGTGGGAGCCGCGCCGGCGCCGACCACGGGCACCAGCATCCTGCACTGCCTCTCCCTTCTATCCGGTGACCACTGATTAGATCGATATCCGCGAAGATGCCATGCACGCTTGCGGTGAATTGAAGAACGTGTTCTTTCGTTCCATGCATGTCTCACGAGCTGTCAGTTTGGCTCGCGTGATTGATTTCAGGCGACAAGGCATCGCTCGGCGTGCTCAAAGTACTCGAGCAGGTCTCCGGATCGGTGCCGGTCCACATCGACGATCTCTGCCGCGCCGAGCTGTTCGTCGCCGAGGAGGCCGCCGCCGCCGGCAGGTACAACTGCTGCAGCCACAGCACGACCGTCGTCGACCTCGCGCGTTTCCTGACACAGAAATACCCGCAGTACGCTGTGAGACGGAATCTGCAGTAAGGATATATATCTCGCACCGGCTCAGAGCTAGCTAACTAGTGCTGCAACGCAATGATCAGTTGGTCACGGCGAGCGAGTGAGGTGACACAGTATGTATGCTCCTGCGTTTCAGCATCTACGATCAGGATCAGCTCCTGGAGAAGCCGAGGGCCTGCATTTTGTCCGCGAAGCTGGTGAGGGAAGGGTTCCAGTTCAAGCACAACACCCTGGATGAATGTCATCGAATACGGCAAAGCCTTGGGTATTCTGTCCAACTGATCGAGTCATGAGACACAGGACGCTTGCATCGTCGCTCCACGGATCACGGCGCGAGGCATTTTGATTTTCACAGTTTCGGGGCTGTTTGTATGGAGCATGTACATGCTACTACTTGGATGTTCAATAGCAAATCGACAGGAGTAGTGTACAAAATACACCTCGTGGTATTGTGTTGGTCATCAGTCGGTTTCAAAAAACTGAAACAAGATTGGCTGAATAATGTTCTCTATTGCTGTTGATTTTACTTATAACAGCAGTGTTAATTTCTTATCCAGCTAGGTTTGCTGGTTTATTTCTTATCCAGCAAGCGAACATTTGCTGATTATCAGCATGCCCATCTCAGTTTCTCCTCCCTGCTAGCTGCTTAATGACAGTAGTATGCCCATTCGAGAGTCGAGACCGAATTCACCAACAGTCTAGACTCCACCATACTCTGTCGTTGCTAAGTATGTCAGCAGTTCAGACCGAAAGAGGATGACTGCACGATCAGACGGACACACCGATGCAACGTAGGAAGCACCATCTGCCATCACATGGCATTACATATTGTGTCTGAATGTGCGGCTGGAAGCCTGAAATATCATAGTAGTGCATAGCAGTGTTTAATTTCTTCTCAGATAGCTATTCTACAGTACATTCCAACCAACAAGCAGAGTAACAGATGATTTTCTCCTGAACATCCGTGGTTGGACAGTTGAGGGCTTGAGGCTTCAGTACTTCGGTGCTGGCTGTGGCTTCTGGGTTGGCAGAAGTCCAAATCTCTTCTTCAACAGGAACCGCTGGCGAGAGTACTTGTCATCTGGTGAGAAGCGAGCTGCAGCACAAGGAAAACATTTCAGTAATTCATGTTCAGAGAAAGGGCACTCGAGTTATTGAACAATCCAAACCGAAAAATGCAACCATGAAAAAAGAACAAATTCCACGTCTCAATTCTGCAGGCTACATCTTTGTTTGGTCGTATACATCGACAATACAAGCGTTCACATTTAGTCCAATAATACAACAGAGTGAAGCTTTAATCTGGCAAACAGTGCTCATGTTAAGTCCATTCATGACTGGTCAGAATTCTAAATCATACACGAGAGTCAGGCAATGTCATTTATCATATAAAAGCAAAGGGAATTGTCAATGGAAAAGAAAAAAATATTATCTGCAGTTTTGATAGGTACCATTACTCTTTTACTCAGATCCTCATTTATCTGCTTAAAATACTAAATTGAAGATGCAACGATCAGATAAATGACACAAATCAGGTGGGGCTCCAATTAGACAGCCATGACTGCATCCTTCAACCCAACAAACGAAAGCTACCCAACTATTACGCGTTGATCGGTAAGTAACATAACAACAGTAACAAAGGAGTAACTCCAGTGAACAAAGGAGGCGTACCCGGGTGAGCAGACTGCGTCGGCACCCCAAGAGGCGACTCCTTCTGCAAAGCAAGAAGAAAGATAACACAAATAAGTACTGGCTAACACCCCAAAATCATCAGCTATTCAGTGAACATTAAGCATAAGCTCATACAACCTTGGTGGTGTAAACCTTGTCCCCCTTCTCGTTGATGTAGTACTGCAGATACATCTTGAATCCACAAGCAGCGACGAGCCCTGATAAATCTAACATGAATAAAGAGGAATCACCTACTATATCACCAATACTCACAGCAAACAAAAGCAGGAGAGCTCGGGACAGGTAGCGAAGTTTTCTTTATCGAGTTTGGTAATGGCAGCATTAAAATGAAAGGATGTAGAAAGACCAATAAAACTATAATTCTTACGCAGACCCTCAACAAAGATGAACAAACAAGCAAGTCCCTAGGAATCTGAGAAGATCAGAATAAGCACTATCGCATGAAGGCTTTGAGTTTCCTTATTAATCCTGCCTACAAAGTAATTTCTCCAATATCCCCAAATTGCTGCCCTCCCTCTCTCTCTCTCTCTCTCTCTCTCTCACACACACACACACACCATGATAAGTAGCCTAATCTCAGCCAAGAAGCTCCACCAACTTCCCACACTCATTAACAGAATCGCTTAAAAGCTCACATTGATACAAGCAAAACACTACAAGATGACACCATCCTTCCTTTCCATTCGTTTGCTGTTGTATGATTCTACAACATGAATGGAATGCATGATGATTCTACTCACAGAGTATAATATTGCTGATACAGGATAGTTGCAGACTTGCGGTCTTCCAGTTCCAGATATGCATCATTTGAACTTGACCTTGTCATCAGTTAAAAAGAACACGACAATACAGTGACAGGGATGCGTCTAGGCAACGCAGAAAATGCGCATGGAGCAAATTCGCATCTAGAACATGTGGCCCTGCCCTTCCCACCAAACAGAGCTCGACATCTCCTGACTCACTGCTACAGAGTTCAAATCTTGTGAATTGGGGCTCACCTTGGGAGGGTGAAGGGCAGTCACCGGACGAGGGTGTCGATGTGCGAGGTGCCGAACTGCCGATGTGTGGGGGGGGTGGCGGCGCAGTGGCTGGCTGGCTGGCTGGGTGGGCGCGGCCGACTGGGGGCGTTGGACGCGGGACTGGGAATGCCTAGGTCATATCGTGGGCTGGGCCGGCTGTGGCTGTTGTTGGACGCGGGACTGGGAATGCCTAGGTCATACCGTGGTCTGGGCCTGCTGTGGCTGTTTCGTGGGTTGAATTGATATAGCTAGACTTGAATTGCAGGAGGGAAGAGCCGTCGACACAGACGCTCGAATTGCCCGCCGTCCGCGCCTTAGACGCTCCGGGCTTCCGGCTCCAAGGACTCACCAGCATGCATTGGCAGTGCACGATTGCAGTGCAGTGCACGGCGCTTGGATCATCGATGTTGGCAATCCGGCGATGGCATGAGCGTTAACTGCTGCCGCCTCAGCTCGTCGTGTTGTCTGGTTGCCCGCGTCCCTGCCCTCGCCGCACGCACGTTGCCCACGCACCACCAAGGCACCACCAATCCACAGCTTGCGCGCGCGCGCACTGTCCGAGCCTGCCAAGCCCATCTAAAACGCGGCAGCTCACCACCTGCAGTTCTTCACTTCTTCCACCCCACGCAACGCGCGCGCGACGGCGAGAGCACAAGCACACTCCCTGGCCGCCAACCTGACTAGAGGGCAGAGGCTCAACAGCCCTTCTCCTCGATCCTCACTCTCACCGAAGAGTGCACCACTACTGCAAGCAAGATCGGTGGCGGCGGATGCCGGCAGCTCCCTCGTGCTGGCCGTCGCTGGGGTCGTCTTCATCTTCTTCTCCCTCGCCGTCGCTCCCGGGGTTTGAGTTTCGCGTTGGCGGGCCGCGCGGGTGGCGCGTCCCAGACGCCAACACCAGCTACGACTGGTCGGCCATGAACAACCGGTTCCACGTCGGCGACCGCCTCTGTGAGTATAGAATCATCATGCATTTCATTCGCCATTCATGATGCGATTAACGGCGTATACATGATCGATTGATCCGCAGATTTAGTACGCGAACGACTCGGTGCTAGTGGTCGACCGCCCGGCCTTGGACGCCTGCAACGCCACCGAGCCGTTGGCCGCGTTCACCGACGGCGCCCGCCTCCACCGCCCGGGCTTCTTCTGCTTCATCAGCGGCGAGCCTGGCCACTGCGAGGAAGGCCAGCGGCTCATCGTGCGCGTCATGGTGCACTCGGCCGACGTGGCGCCAGCTGAGACTCCGAGACAGACGGGCCACGGCGGCGGCGGATGCCCCAGGTCATCGGGGTGCCCCGACGCCTCCTCCGGTGCTGCTGCTGACACAGCGATCGCTGCCGCTGCTGGCGTCGCCATCGTGGTGGCACTGACCATGCCTGTTGCTCTGCTCCTCCAGTGATCAGTTTGCCTCATGTGTGCAAACTCACGTACTACTGCGCAGTTGTTGATAGATAATATATGCCTTGCCTAGATTTGGGTTTCCATATTAACTTAAGTTCATGACTCATCAAGTATTCGTACTGGTAATGTCGCGTCAGACAATTTGTTTTAATCAGTATATACTATATAATCATATGCTGTTTAATCTAGAGTATATGTAATGTGGTTCGTTGCATTATATTCTACTCTTCATGTATTTCTCCTGAACGATGCTGAGCTCTATTTAGTAGCACAAGAGAGTTCCATGCATCATTAATTCCGTATATGTAGATTACTGACAGATGATCCATGGTTGAAACCGTCTCAATCTCTAGTATTAGTTCTTTGAATCAGATATCTGATTTGGACATCAGATATTTGAAAACGTCACAATATTATAATCTCTGTAGTACTGCCGGAAATAGTACTACAAAGTAAAAAAAAACAGGTCTGAGAGAAATACAGTGGTTCCTGTAAATTTAGAGAAATACAAAGATTGTTGGAGTTCACTAGTTTTATCCATGGCTAAATCATGGATTTTGGAATGTCTACATCTTTCATTCCAAATTATTTGTGCCTCTTTCGTTAAATAAAGGTGCAGGGGCAGATCGAGCGGTAGGGTGGAGAGCCCCAACTTTTTTTTTTTTTTTTTTTTTTGCTCAACAAGCATAGCTAGCCCATATGAAATCTGAAAACACCCTCTCCCGATTTCTCTTGATGACGTGAGCTTATTCTCAACTCGGTCAACTTAGGTTCTCCCGATCCAATCCACGGGCGGTGACCAACTGCCAACTACGAGTTCACCACATAGGCACACGTAATTATCTTCTTGTCTGATACTCTGATTGACACAAGGAATATATTATCGGTATTTTCTACTAGTTAAGAGTTAAGGTACTACTTCATGATTACAGGAATATTTATGTGTGTGGTTCAGTGGTTGTAAAGATGGAATAATAATGGGTGTCCCGTGTCATGTCGCCGTCTATTAATTTGGTATGAAAAGATTTCCTATTTTTCTTCTTCCCGTGTTGTATTTTGGACGATTCATTTACGTTTTAATACAAAACCACTTTAAACTATGACATTTGGCATATACTATACTAGATGTGGATATAGCTAGGTCTATTTATCCTGGATCCACCATTGCTCATATATCATTAAGTTCATATGCAGGAACACACTTACTAATTAATAGTACGTGTAGTGTTTGTTTCGTTGCTTCCATGCAGCGGTGCTCGGCCACGACTTCTTTGCCCAGAACTTGAGCATCCGCAACACGGTGGGCCCAAACGGGAAACAAGCTCTTGCTTACCATTGAAACTCCAACAAGTCGGTCGTCTACCACTGCAGCCTGAAGGGTGGACAGCGACACCGCCTCCAACGTCATCACGGCTCAAGGTTGTGCGACCACGACTCAGGGTTCGTGTTCCAACATTGTACCGTCCTAGCGGTGGATAGCGAGGACCTTCTCAAGGCTATGACAAATCCGACTATGACTCAAGGTTCAGAACTCCACCATACGAGTGGTGGATGGCCAACGACATCAACAGGGTTAGATCTAGCAGTGGGGCGAAGGGGGTTCATGCCTACGACTGACCCGGAGTCCATGGAGCCCCCATAAGAATTTTTTGGCCATGGCTTTGTTGAGAAAGGGTGTTGAGTCGGTCTAGTGGTCTAGAGGTTGCAGAAGAGCTTGTTGCCGCTACCAGGGCCAACTGAGGCTTTCAATTGGCACAGCCCTTAGCAAAACACTCTCTCCCAATTCCTCTTGATGACATGACTCTATTTGCACAACTAGCCAACTAGGAGTTCACCGCACGGGCACACATACATAATTATTTTCTTGTCTCTGATTGACACAAGGAATATATTGATAATTTCTAGTTAAGTTACAACTTCCTGATTACAAGAATATTTATATGTGTGGCTCATTGGCTGTAAAGATGGAATAATGGGTATCTCGTGTCATGTTGCTGTATATTAGTTTGGTGTGAAAAAGTTTCCTATTTTTCTTCTTCCCGTGTTGTGTTATTTTGGATGATTCATCTATGTTTTAATACAAAACCACTTTAAATGAGATTTGACACATACTTTATAGTTTTTTTTCTCTATTGGGGAATATAGCCCATTTTTCATTAAGAGAAGTGAATTGCACGACGCAGCTATGAGAGAGCTCTCGTAGCGCAGATCACAAACCACCAAGCTAGTGGTTAGTGACCTGGGATACAACAAATGATACAATAAAGAAGAAAAGAAAGAGCGACTGCCCTCATCACCCAAAACCTACCAATTATGCCTGTAAGATAGGATACAACAACGCGACGGTTGCCTACAAACTAGACAATGCCCTGATGGCAAAGTATCCAACCAGCGACGAAAGACGAGCAACCAACAGCAACGACGGTAAAGTATCCGTCAACGAAGAAGACATCCACTGCGGCAAAACATCCGCAGGGGGAACGACCACGACACACTTGGCAGCAAAGCATCTGCCAGAGGGAGGCCAACGACCAATAGCTATGAAAGCCTAGCGACGATGGCAAGGTCAATTGCTGCAGGGCAAACCATCGCGAGTAGAGCATAGGTACAGACAGGCACAACGAGGAACTCCACTAGGAAGCTACGGAAGGAGTCGCGGAAACCGGTGACCACACCGGGGGCAAGCGATAGATTCTTCAGCAACGCCTTCAGGAAGGAGGTGACGCCCAAGGGTAGAACCGTGGACACCATCGCCATTGGCCATACAACATGTAAGGCGGGGCATACGCCCAAAATCATACGCCGTCGGCAGGGAGCAACGGTTCATCAACGACGCCTCCAAGGAGGAATGTGGCGCTGGAAGCGTCACAGTCGTCGGCCTGACCAAAGCCGAGCTGAGCTTTCGCCCAGAACTTCATGCACATCCCACCAGCCCTAGGACCAGCAGCAGGGCGGCTGCCACAGGCCATGGCCGCAGATCCGGCCACCGACAGCTGTGGACGCAAGGCAGTCAACCCACTGGCCACCGCGGGCGCACTGGCATTGGCTGGCAAGCCCCAGGCCACCGAAGTCCAGCCACAGCCCCAGAGGCGCGGATCTAGTGGACGCACGCACGTCGGCCCCGCACACCGCCGCTCGGCCACCCAGCCACTGGATCCAAACGTCATGAGCCGCGGGGTTGGCAGGCAGCGCTTGCCCGCCGTGACCGCGAGCCCCTGGGCCCTGTCGTAGACTGGATGTTGGTCGGTCACCTCCACAGACGCCCCGACCCTGCGACCTCCTAGACCCGGGCGCTGATGCTGGCTAGGCCAAATCTAGCCGGAGGCAACGGATCCAGAGGGGGAGGCGACAAATCCGATGACTATGGATGTGGATATGGTCTGCACGCCATAGTTCCAGTGGAGCTTAGGGAGGGCGAGAGAGAAGGAGGAAGGAGAGGAAGAGGATGCGGATGGCCACCTTTTTGAGCGTCACCACGGCCGCCACCGCCGCATGCCAAGGAGCAGCGGCGGCCAAGGAGCAGCCGGCGGTGGCGGTCCCCCAGCGGCGGGAGTGTCTCACCCCGAGTCGCCTCACGGGAGACGATGTGAGGCGTGGAATGGTGGCATCCTCCATTCACATACTATATAGTGGACCTATGGTCTAGGACACTTTGTTTAGCTCCCCTATATTTATCCTGGATCCACCACTGCTGATAAGGCTTTCTATTTAAAACCTAGATGAGTGTGTGTTCTTCTGAAGAATTATAAATTACTAGGAATAACTAAAACATATACAAAATATGATTATATAATTGAATAGTGTCGGGTACCTAAATTAGGGGTACCCAAAACCAACGATTAAAAGGATTAAACCCCCGAGGAATCCGTGCCCTGAAAACCTCCTAAGAGAGACCGAGTTAAGGCTCCATCTACACGGATACACTGATCCAAGCCATGCGCGTATACAGACGGGGCACCCTCGACCGCGTTCCGACTCATACGAGGCTCGCTCGACGGGAAGCCTCGACCCCAGAAATTCTCCGACTCGCACGACCCAGGGTCGACCCGGTCGACCCCCCTTACCCACCTACTCACCGATAAAGTATTCAATGCAACCACTTCCACCAATGTAGCCACAGCGCCATCGGCGTGGGAGCAGCATCCACGTCTAATCTTACTTTTTACTACCGATCCCGGGATGGGCGATAAAAAGCAACCACTATTCCCCCCATGACTGGCACTGTCCGACCGTCATGTCTCGGGATTTATGGGGCTCGGCCTTATCCGTTTCCCGTCGACCCCCTCAGCTACATCCCGACCCGGCCTCGACCGCCATCAGTCGAACAAAGGAACCACGACCCGTACATCGACCACAAGGAATCGCACGTCCTCTGCAACACCCCAGATGTCTCGCCGTCCCGTCATCAACATCACCATGACGCCCTAGGGATGGCCTGCATGCACTGGGGCACGTCGCCACAGCAACACCGACAGTGCTTGCTTCACCTTCTCCTCCAAGGCACCTCCTAGGGTTTATTGTAAGCCTTATCCTCCCCTTGAGTCTATAAAAGGGGAGGGAAAGGCACTCTTCAGGGAGAAGGACGGACGACGGAAAAATGAGACAGACATCTTCCCCACTTCTGAGATCAACATCTCAAGCAACACTCCATTGCACTCTTTCTTTGAGACTTGGGATCGGTTCCCTCTCTCACGGCTTGTAACCCCTACACAATTACTTAGGTGCAAGGAAATACAATACTCTCCCTTCCCCGCTGGACGTAGGACCTTCTTTTGCTTGAACCAGGATAACCCCGTGTATTCTCTTTGCATCACCATCCAGAGTAGGGAGCACGCAACACAAATTCACTCGTCAGCTTAGGGCCCTCTCGGGTCCAAACACCGACAGTTGGCGCGCCAGGTAGGGGACCGCTGCGTGTCAACATCGCTTTCCTGCCATTTCTCCGGATGACTGACCCCGAACATCCACTTCCTCTAGCTATGGTGATTTGGTTTGGGACTTTGGAGTTCATGTCCCTCGACTACGGCTATGACATGGTCCTCATCCCACCCAGACACCCATCCGACCATGACTATGAGCTCTCCCAATGAGGAGGAGCGCTACGCCGGTATCACCGTTCCCGCCGGGCTCGTACAACCAGGCGACGGCATACCCAGCGTAGCCATCATCATCATCGTCTCGAGGAAGGCGATATGATGCTCCGTTCTGGCGCCACTTGGCCAGACACCCACGTAGCATCCCTCGTTGAGGACCTACGTAAGATGAGCTTGGCTCCCCCGGTCGGATCAAGATCAGTCTCTCCGACGGTAGGGTCAATGCCGTCGCGGACATTCCCTTTTGGGCTGAACATGGTTGCCCAGCAGCACGCTTCCTCTGTAAGTGCCAACATGCGCGTTTACGGGGAACTCCCTGGGCACCATCTATGGTCTGCCCTCGACCCCGTAGCGTCCACACCAGCTTCCGAGTACCAGGACTCTATGGAGAGCCCTGGCACGAAGCACCGTGCGATCGCTTCTAGCTGCTACGACCCCAGAGATCGACGACCTCACATGCATCCATCGCATTACTATTTTGGCGCCCCAGACTCCGACTCTACCGATGACAGTTACGATCCGACTCGCGAATGGTTCCATATCAATGGGGCTATCGTGTCGGATTTATAAGCCGAGGCGGCCGTTGGAGGCAGGAGCACCACACCACCTCACGTTGAGCCCCCTGGCGCATGGGACAAAGCCCAATTCCTTGGTGCGAACCAAGGAGCACAACTTGAGCAGATCTAAGAATTGCAAGCCATGCTCGACGAGGAACAAGAAAACCTGTGCCTACTTCAGCAAACCCTCGAGCGGGAGCGCGTGGCGCGCGCACGTGGCGGAGGAGCTTAGGAGAGAGCTCGCGATGTCAATCATCGCATCATCGAGGACCGAGCGGGCGAACCCCCAGTCTTCAACCGAGCCAGCCAGAACATCTTCGCCGCCGCCATGCTTCTCCGCAATATGCCCGAGCCATCTACCCTCGAGGCCCGTTGGGCCCGCAAGGAGATTCGAGGTCTCCTCGAGGCTGCAGCCATGCAACAGGTCGAGAGTTCTGCCTCGAGGCGCCATGGGTTTGCATCAGAGCAGCCTGCGGTCATCATGCGACACCTCGAACCCTCATCAGAAATGCATTCCGGCAAGGTTTCTATTGGCCAACCGCGGTCTCCGACGCTATTAAGCTAGTACGCTCCTACAAAGGATGCCAGTACTATGCAAGGCAAACCCATCTCCTGGCTCATGCCCTGCAAACCATCCCCATCACGTGGCCGTTCGCCATTTGGGGGCTCAAGGTTTTTATTGGCCAACCGCGGTCTCCGACGCTATTAAGCTAGTACGCTCCTGCAAAGGATGCCAGTACTACGCAAGGCAAACCCATCTCCTTGCTCATGCCCTGCAAACCATCCCCATCACGTGGCCGTTCGCCATTTGGGGGCTTGACTTGGTCAGACCCCTGAAGAGAACAACCAGGGGCTTCACCCACTTGCTCGTCGCCGTTGACAAGTTTTCCAAGTGGATCAAGGCCCGTCCTATTACCAACGTCAGATCAGAGCAAGCCGCGTTGTTCTTCACCGACATCATCCATCGCTTTGGGGTTTCCAACTGCATCATCACGGACAATGACACCCAGTTCACCGACAAAAGGTTCTTGGAATTCTACGATGACCATCACATTCGTGTTCTCTGGTCGGCCGTGGCTCACCCAAAGACAAATGGCCAAGTGGAACGTGCTAATGGCATGGTCTTACCAGGCGTAAAGCCGAGAATCTTCAACAAATTGAACAAATATGACAAGAAATGGGCCGCCAAGCTCCCCTTGGTCCTGTGGAGCCTAAGAACAACACCGAGTCGAGCCACGGGGTTCACTCCATTTTTCTTAGTCTATGGGTCCGAGGCTGTGCTCCCAACCGATTTAGAGTATGGGTCCCCAAGGCTGAAAGCCTACAACGAGCAAAACAACGACGTCGCAAGAGAGAATGCCCTCGACCAGCTCGAGAAAGCTCGCGATATAGCTCTATTGCACTCTGCAAGGTATCAGCAGAATCTCCGACGCTACCATGATAAACATGTTCGCAGACGAGACCTCAACGTCGGTGACCTGGTGCTTCGGCGAAGCCAAAGCAACAAGGGACGACACAAGCTTACTCCACCATAGGAAGGACTGTACATCATCGTAGAGGCGTTGAAGCCCGACACCTACAAGCTATCAAACAAAAAGGGCGAGATCTTCACCAATGCATGGAACATCGAACATCTATGTCACTTTTACCCCTAGAGCCTCGAGGCTTTGTAAATTTTCTCTTAGTTCCATGATTGAATAAAGAATACATCAGTGTTCAAAGCATTCTTTCATAAAAAAATAGGTAGGCTCGACCCTATTTTCACAGAGTCAAACCTCCCTCGGGGGCTGGCAAGGGGGGAACCCCTGTGTCTCTAAAAAACTCGCATTTTTTCAAAAAACTTTTATATAGTCAACGAGGCCGCAAGTGCACCATAAGGTTCAACTACTGTCGAGCCGCGAGATCGCCTACGCCTTCGAGCTATGGTACCTCCACTCACTTCCCCATGCCAAGGGGTGCAACTGCGCACCAAGAAGACCTAGTAAAAGTTCACGATTTTGAAAAAGTCACGTCTAACGTTCCTATACGCTTCGATTCGAGTTCTTAAATAGTCGACGAGGCCGCAAGTGCACCCTAAGGTACAAGGGCTGTCGAGCCACGAAATCGCCTGTGCCTCCAAGCTACGGTACCTCCACTCTCTCCCCCACGCCAAGGGGTGCAACTACGCACTAAGAAGACCGCGTAAGAATACGATTTGAACGAAAAAGGACATTTAGTACATATTTACATCTAAATGTTTTAAGGCCCCTAGGGCCATGATGGCACGAGTCTCAAAACAATAACTAACTTATTACACCGACTTTCATGCCCAGGTTTGGCTCACAGGCCCTCATCGGCAGCAGGCGGGAGCACCTCGTTCTCAAAAAGCCTAGCAAGACGACCCCCAGGTTCTTCCGCAGCCTCGATCAGTCCCAGGCACGCCGCCTCGTTCTCCTCCTCAGTCTTGGACGGGTCAGAGGTGAAGCCATCAGTGATGAGGCTCATGTCATACTCGAATCCGGACCGGACGACCGCCATGGCTCTCTTCACGCCATGATGCAATGCGTCCTGTATCTTCTCACGGATGAGGCCACCCAGAGCCGTCACCCGGCGTACGAACGAGTTCCCTGGCGCATCCTCTTCGGTATTGGCATCACGCTCGACCCCCAGGCTATTGCACACCGTGGTGATCGCACCCTAGAGCAGCTGATTCCGTCCGACCTCGGCCTCGAGGAGGGCTTGAAACGAGGTGGCCGTCGCCTGGGCCTCACGCTGCTGTTTCTCCAGCTCTGAATCATAAGATCAAGTCAACAAAAAACACAAGAAATCCAAGTCGAGATCAGAGTTGGGTGGAAACTTACCCTCGACATGGGTCTGCCAGCCCATGATCTGATCGCCCAGCTCACCGTGCGCCTTTCTCGGCTGCTCAAAGGACCTCATCCTTGTCATGGATGGTCGCCTTCAGCGCCTCGATCTCTCGACCGGTGCCAAAGAGAGCCTCGTCCCTCGCTCGGACGGTCTCCTTTAATGCCATGACCTCGTTCTGCAGGGTCTTGAGGCGAGCGGACACCAGCCTAATCTGGATGTTGAGGGCATCACGCTGGCCGCTGACAAGGGCGACGTCCTCCTCAAGCTCCTTCACACGCGCCAATAGCGGCGCATGGTCCTCACGGGCCTTGGCCGCCTCCTCTTGAGCCTTGGTCGCGTCTTCACGCGCCTTGGCCACGGTTTCCCGAGCCTGCGCCGCTTCCTCCCTGACCGCCGCATGGACGATGCGAAGCTTGTCTGCTTCGGTGCTCTTCTTGGATAGCCGCTTATTAGCTTCCTCGACCAGAGCCCATTGATGAGTAAGCACTGCCCACACGCCACTTTCATGGCGAATGAAAAGCGATTTGCGGCGTGATCGCTCCTTGAGCTCCTGACCACGGTCAAACCCAAAATCAGAACCAAGGAGAAAAGGGGGGTACGGGCCAAATGAAATATTGAAACAAGCACGACTCACCTCGAAGGCCTCCGACATTTGCCTTACCAAGGTATCCGCGACCATTCGCAGAGACCGCACGGAGTGCCTACGGAGCCCCTCGACATACTCCCAGTGTTGCACTTCATCTTTATCATCGAGGGCGAAGAAGGGCTCGGCGTCAGGGTTAGCCGCATCCCTGAGCTCAAGGGTCGACCGACCCCAGCGCGGGAGCTCCTCCTCCGCTCGCACAAGCGCCAGCTCCGCAAAGTCGGGCCACCCACCCAACGTCTCCACTGCATCACCATTTGGCACCGCAGAGGTTCCGAGCCGATCCAAGGCATCGACCATCTCGACGTCTGCCTTCTGCTTTCCCTTATCGGAAGGGGAGTCGTTGAATGTGAGATCAATCACGGCCGGTGTCGACCCTTGGGGCGGGAGTGTCCCCCCATTGGCTGACACCTCCGCCTGAGCATTGGGCGGTGGCACGACCGCCTCTCGCTCCGCCTCGCCCACCGGCCCCTCCGGCTGGCCTAGCTCACGCTGCTCCGCTTCCGGTTGTGGCTCCAGCGGCCGCTCTTCCTGTTGTTGTTGCGGCAGCTGCTGTGGCGGTTCCTCCTACTCCGTTTGCAGTCCCGGTAGCACCTCCCCCTCTTTCCCCGCATCTCGCGGGGTCTCCCCCACATTCCTTGTCTCTTCCACATCCGCCTGCCCGACATCACGGGCGGATGTGGCGGCCTCTGCGGCCTCTACGGTCTCCAGGGTCCTCGTGGTCGACCCCGATTCACGACCGTCACCTCTGGACCGGCCAAGCCCGGTAGCGTCCGAGGCCACCTCGGCCAACTCAGATCGCTGAGCAGCGTCTCCGGCTCTGACGTCCTCCTCAGTGCTCGCGCCGGCCTGAACTGCGGACTCCTTCGCCTTGAGTCGCTCCGTCGCCGCCTGGTACCTTGCAATCCAGGCGGCATCGTCAGCTGGCGTCCGCATCCTCAAAGCAGCGCTAGCTTTAAGCGCCTTGGCAGGCGTCAAGGCCGCCGGCTTCACCTTGCGCTTGTGGCTACACAACGAATCAGAACATGAGAACAAGGAACAAAATATATTTGTCTGAAAAACAAAGCGAAACACTCACTCGGACATGGGGATCTGGGATTTAGTCCCCGGCTTCCCCAAGCTCCCTAAGGCCCTCTGTGATGGCCCTTCCGTCGAGCCTCTGGTCGGCCTAGAACTCCTTTGAGCCTAGGCTGATGAGGTCCCTGAGGTCCTCTACGTCATTAGGGCTGTCTAGCCTCGAGTTCTGACACCTGACGACGGTGCCCCGGCCTCGGGCATCGACGCCACCGCTCCACCTGCCGACGAGGTGCGCGGCAACTAGGCACGCGTCCTTGGTGCCGCCGACGTCGTCGGGGGAACCCCCGGCTCGGCGGATCTCCTATTCGAGGGCCCCTCACAGGCCCTCCCTTCCGGTCATTCCTCCTCCCCCTCGATGGGTGCCGAGGCTACCCTTGACACCTGGGAAGTTAACCCCCCGCCGACGGGTCCCTGCAGGGACCGCACGTCAGGGAGGTGCGCGAGGAAAGTCACGGTATTGTACCGCGACCCGACGTCGTTGTCGTCGCTGTCATCACTCTCCTCCTCTGAGGTCGTCTCAGAGGGGGACTCCTCTTTAGGGAGACCCTCGAGCCGTTGCCGGCGACGACGTATTAGTAGCGCCTCGCGCTCACGGCTCTTCCGACCACACTACGTTTTCGTGGCGTCTTTCTCCTTCTTCTCCTAGGCCGCGGAAAGACGCCTCACCTCTCGAGCGATGCGATTCTCCAGGACCGGTGGCGGCGAGTCTTTGACTGTGAATAATTCCTGCACGGGGAAACTCGATGAGTTTAGATCTACGAGACCCAGGAAAGAATGGGAGCCCAGCACCGGGAGAGCAACGCTTACCAGAGGCTCAAACCCCTGGTTGGGTCGCATTGGGACTCGGTCGATGTCCTCTTGCCTAAAACTACCCACCATCCACCGTGCACGCCGGGCAACCTCGTCGAGGGGGAGGGTCTCGTGTGACATCCGACTCCCCTCCAACGAGACGCCCAACGTCATCTCGTCTAGCTGAAGTCGATGTTGCATCAGTGGCAGCACCCTCCGATGGTGGAACGCGGCGGCCACCATGTCCGCGGTCAGCCTGCGCTAACGAAGCTTCCTTAGTGCGTCGAGGAGTGGCTGCAGCTTCGGCTTGTCCTCCTTGATGACGCCATACGACTAGTTCTCCTTGCGCGACATCAGGACCTGGCCGGAGAATCTCGGCAGGCGGCCATCGTCGTTGCGCAGATAGAACCAAGCGTCATGCCACCCGCTGTTCGATGAGATGAGCTAGGCCAAAATGTAGAGCTCGCCTTGGCCCGCCCGCACTTGGAGGGTGCAGCTTCCGGCGTGCACCGCCCGTCATACTCCCCTCTCGCCCGCCTTCTTGGCGAAGTGCTTTGCCTTGAAGAGGTGGAGCCACAACTTCTAGTGGGGCTCCACACCCAAGTACCCCTCGCAAACAGCCGCAAAAATGGCGGCCTGCGAGACAGAGTTAGGGGCAAGGTGATAGAGCTCCACCCCATAGTAGTGCAGGATCGCCCGCATGAACCGGCTTGGTGGCATCCCGAGCCCCCTCTCGTGGAAGGTGACGAAGCTCACCACGTAGCCCTCTGGAGACACTAGCTCCCTGTGGTTGGTCGGCGACACTCTCCACTCCGGCAGGTCCCGACTCGTTCTTGGTCGCAGGAGACCGTCGCACACCAGTCCCTCCAGCCTCCTCTCCATCACTGAGGAACGAATCCACGCGTCCACAGGGAGGACCTGGCTCTTTCCCAAGATGAGCGCTGAGGTCAAAATACAGCGGCAGCAAGGGAAAGGTTGACAGCGGCGGCAGGGAACAACTGATGGAGGCAAAGGAAGGAGTGCGATCGCAAAGGGCTAGGAAGGAACAAACGAAAGCCTTGGGCTCCGTATTTATACCCTAGTAGAAGGCCAACAGGTGGATCCAGCGAAGAGGCAAGTAAAGTTTCCACATTTAATGCTCCTACCTAACCGCTCCCTCGAAACCCGCGTATAAGGGCACGTGTCAACCGTTTGCTCGGTAACCTTCTGCCACGCCGCCCACTACCACGCCGTTTTCACTTCCCTCCTAAAAAGATGCACCCCAACGGGCGGGAGGGGAGGCCTACGGACAGACACTTCCAGGTGAAGGAACAGCGGGCTCTGAGCCCACGATAAACCTCGAGGGATCAAAAGCTGGCCCTCGACTGAGGTTCGACAGCTGCCCTCGAGTAAACAGAGTAAGGGGT
Organism: Saccharum hybrid cultivar R570; assembly: GCA_038087645.1. Classification (NCBI taxonomy): domain Eukaryota; kingdom Viridiplantae; phylum Streptophyta; class Magnoliopsida; order Poales; family Poaceae; genus Saccharum; species Saccharum hybrid cultivar. Next base: position 10,533,448 of record JAQSUU010000529.1, read on the forward strand.
GTCTGAGAGTGGACCCGTACAAGGACAGGGCTCGAGCCACTTTCTCAAGACGCCCTCAGACATATTCGAGGCTAAAGGAGAGGTCGAAAATGGAATCCCCTCGGGGGAAGGCATCGAGCCCTTGGATCCTACCAAACAGAGCCAAGATCCATGCGACAACTCTTTGGCACTCTTGGAGAGCGCCTCCGTGGCCACCAGCTGACCCCTATCGAATGGGGTATGGGCTCCCACTCGAATCCCCCGCTAACAGCTCACCAGGGGTTGTCAGAACTCGCCCATCGAGGGTAGTACGACGTTCCCACCCCTCCTCCTTGCCCAAAGGATACCTGATGGTCGAATAATAAAGACGAGCAAAGCCATGATCGGCCTTACGCACGCAAAGGCTTGGGGGCTTGCCCGTAACTAGTCGACTCCGACGAAAGGGGACCAAACGCACCTTAGGGCCTAACAAAATAACGTCCCACAATATAACATACTAAAGCCCTCGAAGGAGTCACACACTCCTCCGAGGCCTCAGGGGCTACACCCGGCGGGTGCGCTCGCACGCACCCACCGGAGAGCAATGACGCTACAACTCCAGTTCATAACTCGCTCAAGCCTCTGCGAGAGTGTCCACACTCGCGCAAAGGCTCGGGGGCTACTGTCGAGTACGTAAATTAGGGGTACCCAAAACCAACGATTAAAAGGAGTAAACCCCCAAGGAATCCACGCCCTGAAAACCTCCTAAGAGAGACCGAGTTAAGGCTCCACCTACATGGATACACCGATCCAAGCCACGCGCGTATACAGACGGGGCACCCTCAATCGTGTTCTGACTCGTACGAGGCTCGCTCGACGGGATGCCTCGACTCTAGAAATTCTCCGACTCGCACGACCCAAGGTCGACTCGGTCGACCCCCCTCACTCACCTACTCAACGACAAAGCATTCAATACAGCCACTTTCACCAACGTGGCCACAGCGCCACCGGCATGGGAGCAGCATCCACGTCTAATCTTACTTTTTACTGCCCATTCCGGGATGGGCGATGAAAAGCAACCACTATTCCCGCCATGACTAGCACTGTCCGACCGTCATGTCTAGGGATTTCTAGGGCTCGGCCTTATCCGTTTCCCGTTGACCCCCCTCAGCTACGTCCCGACCCGGCCTCGATCGTCATCAGTCGAACAAAGGAACCATGACCCGTACATCGACCATAGGGAATCGCACGTCCTCTGTAGCACCCTGGATGTCCCGTCGTCCCGTCATCAACATCACCACGACGCCCCAGGGATGGCCTGCATGCACCGGGGCACGTCGCCACAGCAACACCGACAGTGCTCACTCCGCCTTCTCCTCCAAGACACCTCCTAGGCTTTATTGTAAGCCTTATCCTCCCCTTGAGTCTATAAAAGGGGAGGGCAAGGCGCTCTCCAGGGAGAAGGACGGACGACGGAAAAAATGAGACAGACATCTTCCCCACTTCTGAGATCAACATCTCAAGCAACACTCCAATGTACTCTTTCTTTGAGACTTGGGACCGGTTCCCTCTCTCACGTCTTGTAACCCCTACACAAGCACTTAGGTGCAAGGAAATACAATACTCTCCCTTCTCCGCTGGACGTAGGACCTTCTTTTGCTCGAACCAGGATAACCCCCGTGTATTCTCTTTGCATCACTATCCAGAGTAGGGAGCACGCAGCACAAATTCACTCGTCGGCTTAGGGCCCTCCCGGGTCCGGACACCGACAAATAGCAAGTCATATAGTTTCAAGGGACGCAGAGAAAGAAGTCTTAGATTTTATATATGGACTAGACCCTCAAGCCTATATACGAAAATTCTAATAAATTTTTGTTCTCTATAATGGGTTTTAATGTTTAAGCACACGAGCGGATATAAGCACACGAGCGGATATATATATAGGGAGAGTATACTCTATAGCTAGCTACAAAATAAGTTATTTTATAGCCACCTCTATTTATGATAATTTTATATACTAATTTACGACAATGTCAGTATATATTTACGATAGTTGAATTACTATAACACATGGGGATATTTACCATAATGTTATAGTAAATCACATAGTAAGGAGTTACTATAATCTCGTAAATTAGCATAGCAATTATCGTAACTCAAAATGGCTACAGAATAAGTTATTTTGTAGACAGCTGTAAGGTATATATATATATATATATATATATATATATATATATATATATATATATATATATATATATATATATATATATATATATATATACACTGACCCTCCTGTAAAGTGCATACTAAAACACAATATGGAGATAGGACAGGCCCGTAAATCCCCTAGGTAGCTAATTAATTTTTTTCCTTATCCCTCTATTGCGCTGCTATCCTATGTTTCATCCACATCAACCTAGTCCTAGTATGTTTCATCCTGCTTAAGGGTACAATTTCCTAAGCATTCCATTATAATTATTTTATTTATTCTAGTACCATTTACCACAATTTCCTAAGCATTCCATTATAATTATTTTATTCATTCTAGTGCCGTTTACCGTCGTGTATACTACTAACTAGTGTAGTATGATTTATTTTATTGATAATTTCAGTACTGCTTACCAATATATCGTGTATGCTATCCGTCGTGTATACTAGTTTATTATGATTTATTTTATTGATAATGTCAGTACTGCTTACTACAATCGTGTATGCTAGCTAGTTTAAGCAAATGTTTAGTACTTCAAAGAAGAAGAAGCAGCAGCAGCAGCACCGGATGAAATCAGCAGGGCCAGCTATCGTCCGGCGGATCACATAGCTTGCAAACAACGAGCGTCAGGCCTTGCGAGCTTCAGCTTCAGAAGCAGGCGTATGCATGTGCCACTCTCTGCTACGATTTTTTTAAATAATATCTTTTTAATTATTAATTGCAAATGTAGTATTTGAGGACAGTGGACCTATCGGCTTCTGGAGGGGGTGGAGGGGGTGGCTAGTGGGGCATATCGGGCCGACAGGGCTATCGGCCGCGTGGTGGCCGATAAGAACCTGTCGGCTATCCACTTGCCGATATGTCGTAAAATATCTACTAGCACGCTTTCCTCCTCTCGCTCGCGCTTGCTCGCTCTCTCTCTCCGCTGCGCCGTCGGCCGCCGCTGTCCAGGTTCGCTCACGAGCACGGCGTTGGCCTCGTCACCGTCTGCCCCGTCATCACCGTTCGGCGCACCAGCATCCTGCACTGCCTCTCCCTCCTATCCGGTGATCATCAGATCGATACGCAATGCCATGCATGCATGCATGCGTTGAATTAAAGGAGCGTCAGGGCCTTGCGAGCTTCAGCTTCAGAAGCGCGCGTATGCATGTGCGCGAGTCCTATCGGCCCTCCAGAAACCGACAAGGGGACCGATCGGCCGCAAGACGACCGATAAGGTCCTGTCGGCTATCCGCTGGCCGATAGGCCGTAAAATATCTACTCGGCTCTCTCTCTCACTGCTGCGCCCGCCCCGCCGGCGGCTTCCAGGTTCGCTCACGAGCACGGCGTCAGCCTCGTCACCGTCTGCCCCGTGATCACCGTGGGAGCCGCGCCGGCGCCGACCACGGGCACCAGCATCCTGCACTGCCTCTCCCTTCTATCCGGTGACCACTGATTAGATCGATATCCGGGAAGATGCCATGCACGCATGCGGTGAATTGAAGAACGTGTTCTTTCGTTCCATGCATGTCTCACGAGCTGTCAGTTTGGCTCGCGTGATTGATTTCAGGCGACAAGGCATCGCTCGGCGTGCTCAAAGTACTCGAGCCGGTCTCCGGATCGGTGCCGCTGGTCCACATCGACGACCTCTGCCGCGCCGAGCTGTTCGTCGCCGAGGAGGCCGCCGCCGCGGGCTGGTACAACTGCTGCAGCCACAGCACGACCGTCGTCGACCTCGCGCGTTTCCTGACACAGAAATACCCGCAGTACGATGTGAAACGGAATCTGCAGTAAAGATATATATCTCGCACCGGCCCAGAGCTAGCTAATTAACTAGTGCTGCAACGCAATGATCAGTTGGTCACGGCGAGCGAGTGAGGTGACACAGTATGTATGCTCCTGCGTTTCAGCACCTACGATCAGGATCAGCTCCTGGAGAAGCCGAGGGCCTGCATTTTGTCGGCGAAGCTGGTGAGGGAAGGGTTCCAGTTCAAGCACAACACCCTGGATGAGATCTACGACAATGTCATCGAGTACGGCAAGGCCTTGGTATTCTGCCCAACTGATCAAGTCATGAGACACAGGACGCTTGCATCGTCGCTCCATTATTTTTAGGTAGGTTGTAGCGTTCGACTTACTTAGGGTTAGGGTTAGTTGTGCCAATGTTATTTTTAGTTAGTATGTTTAGTTTTAGGTAGGGATGGGATATGCAGTTTTTCGTGTTACTTTTGGATTTCGGATAGTTTAGTTAGTAGTTTGCTGTTAGGATTAGTTTTGTTTTAGTTTATTTTGTTTAGTTAGAGTAAGTCCGCATGGTACTTCTTTTAACTGACAATATACTTTGCACGATGCGACTAGGAATGTCGACCGATTTAGTCCCTATCAGAATTTACCATGGCAATGGTGAAATCAGATATGGGGACAGCGGGGTAGACCTTATTGAGTTTCAGGTCTTTGACACAGAACTGAATTCGCCGCTAGATTATAGCCGGAAACAAGTTTTAGCCTGGCTGCATGAATATTTGGGTGTTCTGTCCTCCCATCATCATTTCAGGATTAGTATGTTAGTGCCTAAATTTCAGGAGAATGGATGGAGGTGGGAGATGTATGAGGCTAGTAACATGAAGAAGTGGCATTTTCTCGTGTCCAAGGTGTTGGAGCGTCGTTATTACTACATCATGCTTGTTGAGTTCTTGGATGGTGGCATGCAGGGTGAGAGTAGCAACACAGGTGTAGTAGAGGACAACTTAGAGGCTGCAAATGCTGAGTAGCCCTATGTTTGTGATCCTCAGGCGGTTCAGAACACGATAGAGGATGGAGAAGCAGAAGAGTATTGTGGATGACCACCGCGTTAATCCACCTAAATGGAGTGACGACCACTTGACCCCTCAATTTAAGCAAACCAACAACGAGGTCCCTAGGAGCGCACGTGGCAACTCCTCTTCAGGATCAGTTCGGAAGAGAGAATACATCACAACAGTGCTTAGATCACATTACAAGTTCAAAGCATTAAAGTTTACAATAAGTTCATCACACGATCACACATTACAATCTATATCAAAGTCTAGCATAAGTCCTTCAACATAACATAGTTCATGATAACGGATATATGGGTGTGCCACATACATGTATCTATAGAACACAAGATCCTTCACCACTCCTGATCCGGTGAGCTGGCGGATATTCCGGTGGTGCTGGTGGATTCTCCGTCAATTCAACAATGAGCAGTTTGAATGCAACATTCAGTTTCTAACTATTTGATTTCAAATGCAAGGATGCTCATGATGCTGATGCTCACAAGGGTGTCAGGACCAGGTCATGACAAGTATGGTCCGTACATGGAGGCTGATCGGGGTGAGGAGGACGAAAGAATCATGGAAGAGATGGAGGCTGATGATGTGGAGCACCTTGCCTTTTGTGGATGAATTTGCGGTCAGGAGCTTTGATGACGAGACCTATATCCCTGAGGATTGGGCTCACATAGCACCACATGCTATGACGGTCGATGATGGTCATCATTCGTCGTGAGAGTATTCATTGATTGAAGTGAAACAAGGGCAGTTGTTTCATGACAAGGTTCATCTGCCTTCGAAAGTTTGTAAGGTTCATTACGTTATGGTGCGTATATATGGTTCTATATCCGGAAAATGAGAGCAAATGTTTTTAGTGTTGCAGTGATAAAGGTAGTTTTCTGTCTGGTGATAGTTTTGTTAGGAAAAAAGGTCATATCGCGTAGTGTGATCGGGTGGTGGATAGCCGATAGGCCTGTCGACCGGCTGAATGCCATTAGGACCTGTCGGCCTTCGGTGCCGACAAGCCGGCATCGTCTACCATGTCACCCCTATCGGCTGCTGAAGTGTCGACATGAGGCCTATCGGCCTTTCAGAGGCCGACATGGTCTCTTTCGGCCCACCAATGGCCGACAGGATGTTGTATCCGCAGTTTTTGTATAACAGCTTCTAGATTTGCAATTATTCATTAAAAAAATATTATTTAAAAAATTTCTCTCTGCTACGGAGTAGCACGTATGCATCCGTGAGTTTTGTTGACTAATTACTAGTGCATAATTGCAGAGAACACGGTGGACAACGACGACAAGAGACATGTATGTACGTGATGATGGACAGCGTATATATACTAGTACACTTAAGTGGCCACTGGGGGTCCACGAAGATGGAGCGAGCAGGGGCCGCCAGCGTATATATACTAGTACGCTTCATGCACCACAGGTCCTCGGTGCACGACAGACGGCGCCAGTGCGGGATGTGCCTGCCGAGGGGTCCATACATGGCCTCCACCTCCACTGTGGGCTGCCGCCCTGCCTCGCGCCGTGTTGACGATCGACGCAAACGCCGCCTCCGCGGTCAGCGCGGCGTCGCGGCCGCTAGCTCCCTGCGAGGCCGTACACGAACCACCCTGCCAACGGGTGGTACAAGTCGGGCACGGACGGCACGCGCAGCCACTTGGCCACGGTGTCCAGGTCGCGGCTGGCGGCCGCGGGCCGCGGCACAGTTGCCGCGTGCCGTGCACCTCGAGTCGGACCACGCCACCGCAGCCCCACGCGCGCTCGCCACGGTCCACGACGCCGGCGGGGACGCCAGGAAGCGGCCGACGTCACCGCCCCACTCGTAGCCGGCGCCGCTGACGATCGCTGGGAACGTGCCGCGGGAGAGCGTGTTGCGTTGTCCAGGACGCCGCCGATGACCGCGGGGAAGAACTCGACGTGCGCGAACTGGATGCGGTACGGTCGCTCGGCGTCGCGTCGTCTCCGCGCGACGCGTCCTCTTCCGTAGGCAACGATGGCGCCCGACGTGACACCGCCGCCAGACGCGCTGCCGCCTCCCGGCACGGCGCTGCAATCCGACGCGCTGCAGCCTCTCCCGACGCGATCGCCTTGTGAGAACCATCCTGCCCGCGCGATGTCGAGCCCGTCGCAGCCAGGGGAGAGTAGTTGGCGACGTATCAGACTCCGCTTCCGTTTCCAAGAGGACGGAGTCCACGCGGACTCTGCAGACGGCAGACGTGCGCGGAGGCGAGCAGACCGACGCGGACTCCGTAGACGTGGCCGATATATTACAGGAATCTTCGGGTCCGAACGCTCGGACCCGAGCGCTGCGCCGATGATCGATTTCCCGCGCGTGTGGATTCCCGCTCTAAGCTGATGTTTTTTTTTGTACGATTAATCCGTCGTTGTACGGAGGCAGGTGGTGTATCAGCGGTTCTTATTGGGCCAAAACAGTTATGTGACGCTGAGCTGCCTGCCAGGGCCAGGCCTACTACGTGCGTCACGTGTTCAGGTTATCTCTCGTCTTTCTTTTCTTTTCATATTTATTTATTACTTTCCTTTTCCTTTATTTTTCTTTTGTTTTCTTTTTATTGATTTATTTCCTTGCTTCTATTTATTCTTTCTATTTCTTTTTCTTTTTTGTTTTCTATGTTTTTTATTCTTATTTTATTTTTCTTCTTTTCTTTCTTTCTAACTATACTACTACTATTTTTTGTGGTTCTTTATTCTTATTTTCTTTTTTGTTTTTCTTTCATTTTTATTTTATATGAATCAATATTTTATATATATTTTCTGTTTTCATGTTTTATTCTTTTCTTCTCCTTCTATTTCTTTCTTCTTTCTATTTTCTTTTATGTTTTCTGTGTATTTTCTTATTTCCATTTCATTTTTTATTTTTTTAGTTTACTTTAATTATCCTAAATTTTTATTTTTATTTTTATTTTTTATTGTTCTTTTTATTCCAAGAGGTTTACTTTCTTCAATTTATCTTTTATTTCTCGTTTCATGTTATTTTTCATTATTATTTTCATTTTTTATTTTCTATATCCTGTGTACGTATGTTTCTTTTCTTCTCTTGATATAGGCTGGTAGTTGGCATGTTTTTTTCTTCTCCATATTTTCTTCTTAACTCGGGAGTAGGCTGTTACGTTAGTTTCTATTTTTTTATTTCTTATATTTCTTTTTTCTTTTTCCTTTTTCTTTTTTATTTTCTATTTTGTGTTATTTTACTCTAATTAATTATTTTATTTTTTTATGTACATATTTATTTCTTATTTTCCTATGTATTTATCATTTGTTATTCATGTTTTATGTGCATTTTCTCTTCTTTGCTATTCTTTTCATTTATTATATTATTATTGTTTTTACTATAATTAATTATTTTGTTTGTTTTATTTTATTTGATTTTTATATTTTACTCTTTTTGTATTTCTTTCTTTTTCCTTTTCTCTTTTGTTTTTATGTTTTCTATATATTTTTTATTTTCTATTTTTATATTTTACCTTACTTAATTATTTTCTATGTTTAATTTTTGGGAAAATTGTGTTCTTGCCCTTGTCTAGTAAGCTAATTGTGATTTTGCCCTTGCTTTTTCAACTTTGTGTTTTTACTCCTGTCATTTTGAAATGAATGGTCCGTTTGCCCCGGCTTCTGACGTCCGTTAGATGGACATGGATTAAACGAATTAAAAAAATTTAAATAAAAAAACAAAGGCGAAATGACCATACTAGCCCTCCTTATCGGCTCATCCCAAACTGAAGCATGGGTCATCCCTCTGCATTGGGCGTGGGTTTCCGGTGGTGGGGCAGGAGCACCGAAGAGGAGGCCTCTAGGGTGCGACCTTCCACCAAGCGTAGGGAGGGGCTGCCTCCAGGGCGCGGCCTTCCTCTAGGCGCGGGGAGGCCGCGACACCTGCCCGGCGTCCACCGGCAGGTCATGGCATCTGCCCACAGGTGCATCGGGAGCAGGCGGCACAGTGCCTGCCGGCGGCGCGCTCGGTGCAGCGGCACGCCGCGGGCTCGTGCGGTGTGCAGCTGCTGCTCTGGGGCGCGGGGGCAGGCGGCGCGGCATCGGGAGCGGATGGCGTGGATCTCGTCCCCTGGCTGTGGCTCCTGGCGGCAGGTCTCAGGGGCGCCCGCCCATGACTCCTGGCGACGGGTCTCAAGGTGCCTAGTCGCGGCTCCCGGCGTTCTTCTTCTAGGAACGGTGAGCTCGAGCTATGGGATTCGATTGCACAGCGCTGCAGCCAAGGTTGCAGGAGATCGGCGAGCTCGGGCTACAGGACCCGATTGCACAACGCTGCCCCCACGGCTGCCGCTCCTAGCTCGTCATCGAGGCCGCTTCCATCTTCACCTCACGCTCGACGTCAAGGCGTCACTCCTCACCAACACCGCCGTGCCCTACCTCCTCGCGCGCTCCCCATACCGTCGTGCTCGTCGTCGATCGTCTCCAATTCTCTCGGTTGCTGCTATTTGGAATATTTTTCAATATTAAATCTGAATTGAAAATTGCAAGTTGTGCGAAATTCAATCATTTTTGTCCACATACCATAAAATTGTCTAATTCCAAATTAGGGGTAAAATCACAAATAGGCATAACAAATAGGGGTAATATCACATGGACATTTCTGTCCATTTTTACAAAATTTAACACCATTATGGAAAGATGACGGAGTAGGGGCAAATTGGTACTTCATTTTGAAATCACAGGGGTAAATTCACAAAGTAAAAAATAGGAGCAAAATCACAATTTCGATACAAACAAGGGTAAAAACGCAAGAGCCCCTTAATTTTTTATTTTCTATATTCCATGAGATGCTATGTTCATATAGTATATATGTGATGTTCTATAATGTTTTTTGTGATGTTCACGTGGTATATAATGTCATGTTCTGTGATGTTGATATTCATGTAGTATACATGTGATGTTCTGTGATATTTTTTTTGATGTTTATGTGTTATAATTGTGATGTTCTATCATGTTTTTTTTATGTTCACGTGGTATGGATGTGATGTTCTATGATGTATTTTGTGATGTTCGCGTAGTATACGTGCGATATTCACATAGTATATAATGAAGTTTTATGATGTATTATGTGATGTTCATGTTAGTATATATATGTTGTTCTATTATATTTCTTGTGATGTTCTATGTCGTATTTAATAATGTTCACTTAGTATACATGTGATGTTCTATAATATATTTTATGATGTTTGAAAATTACCCATGTGATATTTTTTTATTTTTTCTCTATTACGTGTTTTTAATTTTTTTCTTTAACTTTGCTCTAGATTTCATTATTCTTTACTTATGTTATTTATTTATTTATTTATTTATTTATTTATTTTTATGTATATTATAATATCAATTTTATGAACCCAAACTGAGAACATTCTTCATACAAAGACGGAACATTGTTTTTTTTAACTTAGATCATTGTCTCTGCTCAATAAAAAAATGTTATATCTTTATAAGACAAATGTTCGTTAATTGAATTTTATTTTGAAGGATTTATGGTAAGAAAACCGATGATGTAATCGGAATTAATTTGGATGTTTGGTTTAGGATTTATGATTTTTTTGAGTTCGTTGGAAATCGCATGTAAGAGTTGAAGCTGATTTCGGTGAGGTGAGTCTGGCGGACATGACAACTCAGACTATCTGCAGCGGCACCTCTATCCCATCCGGTATAGTCTCCTTCAGGATGAATATTGCTGCACCGGAGCACTGAACAGCCTCCGCTACGGCAGCTGCTCCGCTAAATATAGCGCCTGGCGGGGATATAGCGGGAGAGAGAAGAGTGAGAGGTGAGAGGTTGCAGTGGCGGACCCCACTGCCTTAACCAATAAAAAATGTTATAACTCGCAAATGAAAGAACCAAATTAAATTCCGATTATACCATTAAATTCGTTTCAATAAATACTTCAAAACAAGATGTCACATGGATATATTTAGATAAAGTGATAAGTGGGCCCCACAGTAGATATATGATGATATAGAGGGTGGATGGATGCGGGAGAATTGAATATAGATGAGAGAATCTTGGTGACTAGGATGTATAAAGGATGTATAAAGGATAAATAATTAGGAAATTTCCAGATTAAAAGCATGATTAAATCTAGAACATAAATCATGACAAATATATGAACTAGATTAAACATGTATGACATACTAGTATAGCAGATCAGCATATTCTACAGCATCAACATGACAAACATTGATAGTCCAGGACATTTAAGAAGTTCAAGTTCCTTAGCCAGGCGCTGAATCTCATGAGCTTGCTCAACTACTGATTTGTTAGCAACCATCTTGTAGTTATTAAAGCTCTCCATGGTATACAGCTGTAAGGTCCAAATAGGCTAGAGGGGGGGGGTGAATAGCCTAATTAAAACTTCTACAAGAATTACTTAACCACTAGTTAGTACGAAAGGTGGCGAAGCAAAAGCACTAGCTCTAACTAATTAAGCAAGCCACCTACACAAGTCTAGTACAAGGCTATTCACTAAACACAACAACTACTACAATCTAGAAACAAGAAGTAATACGAGAGAAGAGCTTTGATTGATTATACCGCCGTGTAGAGATGAGATATACCAATCAATCAATCACACAAGAGAAATCCTCGGGAAGAGAATGACACAAGAATTTATCCCGAGGTTCACTTGCTTCCCGGCAAGCTACTCCCCGTTGTGGCGATACACCCACTTGTCGGTTCGCGAGCTAATCGACTATCAAGAGTCGAGCCCTCGGCGGGCGCCGCACAACCGCACACAAGATGGGGATCCTCCAAGCCACGAGCTCCACTAGAGTATCCAATTTACGAACTCCCGCGGGGAAGGATCAAGAACCCCTTACAACACTTGGTGAAGGCTCCAACAATCTCCAATTGCGAGCTCAATCACCTCCGCTGCTCCAAGCCGTCTACCGTGTCGGGAAACACGGAAGAGTAACAAGAAATCCGCAGCAACTCGAAGATCAAGTGCCTCTAGAATGCAACTCTCAAGCAATGCACTTGAATCTCACTCAATCTCACTCAAGATGTGCAACTATGCAAAGAGATGAGTGGAGGGATAATCAATCAAAGCTCTTCTCTCGTATTACTTCTTGTTTCTAGATTGTAGTAGTTGTTGTGTTTAGTGAATAGCCTTGTACTAGACTTGTGTAGGTGGCTTGCTTAATTAGTTAGAACTAGTGCTTTTGCTTCGCCACCTTTCGTACTAACTAGTGGTTAAGTAATTCTTGTAGAAGTTTTAATTAGGCTATTCACCCCCCCCCTCTAGCCTATTTGGACCTTACAAGTGGTATCGGAGCCGAGGCACCATTTATTTGAGGCTTAACAACCTACGGTGAAAAAGAAATGGCTCAATTAAGCTTGCACATCAACAACACCAAGAAGGCACCTCACTTTGATGGCACAAATTATGCATATTGGAAGGTTAAGATGACCGCACACCTAAAGTCAATCAATAGAGAAGTGTGGAAGGTCACCGAAACAAAATTTGAGGTTGCTAATCCGGAAGCACCTACACCGGTAGAGGAGAAGAAGCTCCAATGCAATGATATTGCCATTAGTGCTCTTCATGAGGCACTAGATGACAAGACATTTGAGCAAGTAAAGAACATAGAGATTGCTCATGATGCTTGGGCCAAGCTAGAAGAAACATTTGAGGGCACCGAAGGTACAAAGACCGCTAAAGCATATATCTTGCAAGAAAAATTTTCAAGTTTCAAGATGCAAGATGATGAGAGTGTACCGGAGATGTTTCATAGGTTGCAAGTCATTGTCAATGAGCTCAAGGCACTTGGTGAGGAGATCAAGGACAATCAATTCTCTATGAAGTTCTTGAGAAGTCTACCCAAGAGATTTGATACATTGATCACCGTGCTAGTGAGGACTATATTGAAGGATTCAACTCCTCAACAAATATTTCAAGAAGTGATGACCGATGATTCATATAGAGAAGATGATGAGAAGGATGAGTTGGTCAAGAAGAAGAAGAAGGAAAATGAGAAGAAAGATGATGAAAAGAAGAAGAGTGTGGCATTCAAAGCCACCACATCCAAGAGCAAATCCAAGATTGAATCATCAAGTGATGAAGACTCAAGCTCTTGTGATAGTGATGACATTGATGAGAAGATGGCTCTCTTTGTCAAGCAATTTGGCAAATTCATGAAGAAGAAAGGCTATCGTGCAAGAAGGAGGAAGAACTCATCCAAGAAGAGTGAGCATACCATGAGATGCTTTAGATGCCATAGCAAGGACCATCTCATTGCAAAGTGTCCTTATGATAGTGATGATGAAGATGCTATCAAGAAAGAGAAGAAGAAGCAAGAAAAGAAAAAGAGCTCTTATAAGAAGAAGAATGATTCTCATGTTGCTACATGGGATAGTGATGATTCCTCAAGTGATGATGAGGATGACTACAAGAGCAAGAAGGGACATGCTAGCATTGCCATCCAAGAGAAGGTCTCCCTCTTCGACACTCCATCGTGCTTCATGGCTAAGGCCGCTAAGGTATCATCCGACGATGAGAGTGATCATGATAATGCTAGTGATAGTGATAGTGATGAAGAAGAATTCACTAAAGATAAACTAATCACTATGCTAGAAGATTGCACTCAACATTTTAAAGAATCTAGAAAGGAGTGCAAGGGCTTGCTTAAGGAAAAGAAAAACCTTATACAAGAACTTGATGAGCTTAGGGCATCTTATGAGAGTCTAAAGGTAGACCATAAGAAGCTTCAAAAGTCTCACACTAAGCTTGAAGAAGCTCATTCCTCTCTAGTTGAAAAATGTGAAAACATGCCAACTAATGTTGAGAAAGCTAAAACTTGTAACATAGGCATATCATGTGATATAATTGATGAAACGTTTCATAAGCCTATTATTGTTGCTCCTACTAACCCTTCATGTAGCTCATCTACATCATCCTCATCTAGTAGTGATGGTTTCACTTGTGACTCCACACTTATAGTTGAGAATGAAAATCTCAAGAAGGAAGTAAAAGAGCTCAATCACACATTAGCTAAGGCTTATGGTGGTGAGGACCGCTTGCTTATGTGCTTGGGTAGCCAAAGAGCTTCTCTCTACAAAGAGGGATTGGGCTATAACCCCAAAAAAGGCAAGACCGCTTTTGCTCCTCACAAGACTCGTTTTGTGAAGAACAATGGTAGCTATTGCAAAAGTTGCAAGCAAGTTGGTCACATAGAGCAACATTGTATGAACAAGAAATCCAATGCAAATGTATCCTCAATCAAGTTTAATTCTTCACTCGTATTACACGGCGGTACGGAAGAGTAACAAGAAATCCGCAGCAACTCGAAGATCAAGTGCCTCTAGAATGCAACTCTCAAGCAATGCACTTGAATCTCACTCAATCTCACTCAAGATGTGCAACTATGCAAAGAGATGAGTGGAGGGGTTGTTCTCTAGCTCAAAGTATGTCTCTATATCTCAAAATGTGCAAAAGTTACCCTCAAACCCCGGATATCCTCTATTTATAACGAAGGGGTACGCAGCTAGCCGTTACAGACGACGCAGCGAAAATCGCGCTGACCGGACGCTCCGGTCAGGGTGACCGGACGCGTCCGGTCACTACACGACAAACGTGAACAGTGCGCGTCAGAACTAGCCGTTGCCCTGACTGGACGCGCTCAACCGAGTGACCGGACGCGACAGTGCCAGCGTCCGATCGCGTTCCAGTAAGCTCCAGCTGCGACCGGACGCGTCCGATCGCACGTGACCGGACGCGCCGCGCGTCCGATCGTCACTCCGCTTCGCTCTGTGTTCCTGGACGCGTGACCGGACGCTCCGGTCCCGTGAAGGACCGGACGCGCCGGTCGCGCGCTTCTCTCTTACGCCCAGTTGAACTGACCGGACGCGCTGGTCAGGCCAGACCCGCGTCCGGTCACAAACCCTAGCGCTCGCGCCGCGTTGAACTGACCGGACGCGTCCGGTGAAACCGTAACCGCGTCCGGTGCAGCGTCCGGTGCAGCGACCGATCAACGCAGTGACCTCCTTTCGCCTCCGTTTCTTTTCCGACTTTCGGCGCAGTAGAAAATAGGCGTTTCACTTCTCCAAAAAGCGCCGAATCCCGCCTCGCAAGCTCGGCGGGAGGGAGAGAGGAACCCAAACCCCTCTCTACCGCTTAAACTCCACCGCCTTCGCAACTGTGCTAACACCACCAAGTGTACACCACCATGTGCATGTGTGTTAGCATTTCACAATCATTTTCAAGGTGTTATGTTAGCTCTTTACTAGATCCTAATGCATATGCTCAAGACGTTGATCTAGTGGCACTTGATTTCCGAGCTAACCGTGATTGCCCCTCTTGATAGTCGGCTATGTATCCTAAATCCGGTCAATCACTTCTCTACTCAACTTAGACCGGCAAAAGGAAAACCCTATGGTTTATACCTTTGCCTTGCGCTCTTAGATCCTTCTCCTCCACTTGATCATCAAGTTCATCATATTATGTGCATCTCCACTATGATCAACATTCCACATCCATGCACCATCTCTTTGTGATCTTGTGGCCACCACTCCTTGCCACGTACACCTTCATCACATGCGTTGCTTATGCCTAACTCAAAACACTTAATACAATAGCATTAGCAACTTGATGTCATTAATTACCAAAACCAAACTTGGGCTTTCAACAGCTCTTTGCCTGCATCTGAAGCACCATAAGTAGCATTCAGATGATCACATTAAGCCTTTGCATCTCTTAAGTGCATCATAGTATCAAATAGATAATCTGAAAGCACATTACGCACAGCTCCCACAAAGATATCATTAGCTTCCTGGAATTTTCTCTGATCTTCATCAGAGATGTTTCCCTCAGGCATGTCATCTTTAACCCAGAAAACTTTCATGGCAGTAAGCCAATCAGTGACCTTGACAGACCACCTTTTAAAATGCATACCAGAAAACTTTTCCGGCCTCAGGTGTTAATAAAACTAGCCATAGATAATTCTAGAAATGGCCTATAATAAGGTTTTTGGATTGTTAAATAATTAGACAATTTCCATATTAAAAGCATGATTAAATCTAGAACATAAATCATGACAAATATATGAACTAGATTAAACATATATACCATACTAGTATAGCAGATCAGCATATTCCACAACATCAACATGACAAGCATTGATAGTCCAGCAGATAGATTAGATTGTACGAACGTCAAAATTAGATCAAGAGAATTATACCTTACGGTTGTAGTAGTAGTAGATGGTGTTGAAGATGTAGCTGGCGGTGGTGATGGAGCGAGATCGTTGATGTCGATGTCGTCGATGTTGAAGTCGTCATCAAAGTCGTCGATGAGAGGCGGAGGAGTATTCTTGATGACGACCCCGCGAGCTCTAGCACGACGAAGCCGACGCGCCGATGCACCCTTCGGAAGACGAGCCGTTGTGGAAACTTTAGGAGCAGTCGCGCGAAGAACGCTTCCTAAAAACCTTATTCGTCTTCTCCCGGCGCAGGATCGCAAAGACGAGGGTTCCGGAGACCTGCTCACCCGATCGCTGTTGCACGCAAGCGATCGGACTGGAGTAGCTACAGCGGCGGCGCAATAGCGAGTAGAGGCAAAAACCCTAGGATTAACTGGATACGTTTTGGCGTGGCCGTCAGGTTACTTATATAGTCATGTCCAACCAATCTCGTGTCGCGGTCATGATCTAAATTGATATAGGACTCTTAATTTGTAACCGATTTGGACTCATACAACTTGAAGGCCAAGAAACCAAAAACGAAAACAGCAAAAGGAGATCGCGCTCCCGCAAGGCGAGGAGCCAGATTTCGGCGGACCATTCACGCAGGTGCTGCGCACCCGCGCCCTTCGCCCCGCCCCGCCCCTCCCGGCCCGACCCGGCGAGGCGAGGCGAGCGAGCGCGCACGTGTGGACTTCTCTTACTCCTCACACTAGACTTGAGAAAGTGGAGAGGACTTCCATATTTAAGTATGACTACCTCCACTTCAACAAGCAAGGTAGTACTAAAGAGTTTCCACATCCCCTCTTGCTCACATGAATGGGCCTTTGAGATTTATTAGGAATTTCACAATTGGTTATTAGGCCAAGCCCATATAAATTCAACAATCCCCCACCAGATCTCAAATACCCATTTAGAGATTTGCCTATTCTCACTACTGTTTGATATACCAGTGTTTCGGCAGAGACTGTGAAGTTGAACTTCCGCCTAGAACCTCAAGCTACACTCATCCACAACTTGAACAATGGACTATGCCTTGAATTGTAAGTTTTGTGTGAATAAGCTTTGCTCAAAATCAAACTAGTACCTGGCTACCAATAGCCTTACTCGTGGGTGGAGCATATACGTCGTACTCCCTTTTCTCTTCATGATCTTACTAGAGATCACCCAAGTCTCATAGACTGCGACGTTCTACAGTCAAACTCATATAGGCATGTTCTTTCAAGAATGCTCTGTAGGACAGCATCTTCGCTTGTTAAAGCCAATAAAACATGTTAAGGCATTAGCCAACCTACCATACAGTGCCTCAACGCTTTGAGAGTATTGCATCTTCACATAGAGAGGGTTATAATTATACTCTCCTCAGTTTACCAATAGTTTGTTCTTCCCAGATCCTAAGTCACGGGATCTCCGATCAAAAAGGTTGGGTTACTACTACTGTAAAGTCATATGGGTCTCAAACCCATCTCCCTTGATGCTATTTCTATCACATTCCATGATAGTCCTTTGGTAAAAAGATCTGCTAGGTTCTTGTCTGTTTGCACATAAGCCACAGTGATTACTCCGGAGTTTCTCAACTTTCTGACAGACTTCAAACGTATTTTAACGTGTCTTGTTGACTTCGCATTATCCTTAGCACTATTTACTTTAGTGATCACTGTTTGGTTATCACAGTTCATAAGGATAGCCGGTATTGGTTTTTCAACCACCGGCAAGTCTGACAAGAGCTCACGCAGCCACTCTGCCTCTGCAGAAGCTGTATCCAAAGCAGTAAGTTCTGCTTCTATGGTAGATTTAGTCAAAATAGTCTGTTTACTAGACCTCCATGACACTACGCCACCTCCAAGAGTAAACACATATCCACTAGTGGCATAGATTTGATCAATATCAGAAATCCAGTTCGCATCACTATATCCCTCTAGCACAGCTGGGTGCCCAGAATAGTGAATCCCAAAACTCATTGTACCCTCTCAAGTGCATGCCAATGATTATCACCCGGATTAGACATGTACCTACTCAACTTGCACACGGCAAAAGAGATATCTAGTCTGGTTGCACTAGCTAGATACATGAGTGAACCAATTATCTGAGAATATTTCAATTAATCTCTAGCAATCTTCTTATTCTTTCTCAATGTCACACTAGGATCATAAGGTGTTGGAGTAGGCTTGCTATCCATAAAGCCAAAACGGCTCAAGAGCTTCTCAACATAGTGAGATTGTGACAAGGTAATCCCACTATCTTCCTTAATCAGCTTAATGTTTAGAATTACATCAGCTTCTCCTAGATCTTTCATGTCAAAACTCTTTGACAAAAAAGACTTGACCTCATTAATAATATCAATGTTTGTTCCAAAGATTAGAATATCATCAACATATAAACATAATATAACAGATTGGCCCCCACCATGTCGATAATACACACACCTATCAACTTCATTAACAGCAAAGTCCGCACTAGTTAAAGTAGTGTCAAACTTCTCATGCCATTGTTTAGGTGCTTGTTTCAAGCCATACAAAGACTTCAGTAATTTACACACCTTCTACTCTTCACCTTTTACTACAAATCCATCTGGTTGATCCATATAAATCTCCTCATCCAACTCTCTATTAAGGAAAGCTGTCTTCACGTCCATTTGATGAACGAGAAGACCATACGAGGCAGCCAAAGAAAGTAGCACTCAAATAGTGGTCATTCTAGCAACAGGTGAATAAGTATCAAAGAAATCCTCGCCTTCCTTCTGGGTATAACCCTTAGCCACAAGCCGAGCCTTGTACTTGTCAATAGTACCATCAGGCCTAAGCTTCTTTTTGAACATCCACTTACATCCAATTGGTTTACAACCAAAAGGTAGCTCAGATAACTCCCAAGTTCTATTAGAAAGAATTGAGTCCATCTCACTACGAACAGCTTCTTTTCAGTCATCTGCATCTGAAGATGCGTATGCCTCTGTAATAGAAGTAGGAATATTGTCCACAAGATACACAATGAAATCATCACCAAAAGATTTTGCAATCCTTCGTCTCTTGTTCCTCGCAGGAACTTCATTGTCATTCTCCTCAAAGACTTCTTCAGGTGGTTGCTCAAATGATTCAATAGAAGACTCAATAGGTACCGTAAAATCAGGAGCTATCTCAGAGGAAAATCTAGCATTGCTACACATATCTTTCATAGGGAATATATTTTTCAAAAAATGTAGCATCATGAGATTCAAATATTGTATCAACATGCATATCAGGAACTTCAGATTTTACTACTAAAAATCTATAGGCAATGCTATGGTGAGCATATCCTAGAAAGACACAATCCACAGTCTTCGGTCCAAGCTTACGCTTCTTAGAAATTGGAACATTGACTTTCGCCAAACATCCCCACGTGCGCAAGTATGAAAGTGATGGTTTCCTTCCAATCTAATTATTATATGGAGTTGTCTCTTTATTTCTGTTTAGAATTCTATTCAGGACATGACTCGCAGTCAATAGAGCTTCCCCCCACCATGCCTTAGATAGACCAGCAGTGTCTAACATGGTGTTTACCAAGTCAGTCAGCGTGCGGTTTTTTCTCTCGGCAATCCCGTTTGATTCGGGCGAATAGGGAGCTATCCTCTCATGAATAATACCATGTTCCGCACAGAACTCATCAAATAATATAGAAAAATATTCACCACCATGATCTGACCTTAGATGTTTAATTTTTCTCTCTAGTTGATTTTCAACTTCAGCCTTATAAATTTTAAAGTAGTCTAGCGTTTCATCTTTAGTTTTAAGCAAGTAAACATAGCAAAATCTAGTTGCATCATCAATTAAAGTCATAAAATATTTCTTTCCACCTTTTGTCAACACACCATTCATCTCGCAAAGATCAAAATGTATGAGTTCTAGAGGTGCCAAGTTTCTCTCCTCTGCTGCCCTATGAGGCTTTCGAGGTTGCTTAGATTGCACACGGCTATAACACTTAGAACCTTTGGCAATAGTGAGATCTAAAATTAAATTCAGGCTAGACAAACGTGACATCGATCCAAAGTTAACATGACATAAGCGAGAATGCCAAACACTTGAATTATCATTAATCGTGCCACAAATGTGATTCACTGACTTATTACAAAAATCTGCCAAAGATAGGTGGAACAAGCCTCCACAATCATAGCCTTTACCAATAAATTGTCCATGCTTAGACATGACTACTTTATTAGACTCTAACACTACCTTAAACCCATCTCTCAATAGAAGAGAGACGCTAACAAGGTTCTTGCGAATAGTAGGGACATGCTGTACGTTCTTCAGCTGCACGATCTTTCCCAAAGTAAACTTCAGATCTACCGTGCCAACACCATGAACAGAAGCATGTGACCCATTCCCCATCAGGACGGAGGAACCTTGGAGCCCCTGGTAAGAAGAAAACAAAGAGATATCAGCACACACGTGAATATTAGCACCTGTATCAACCCACCAACTTGGAGATTGAAACACTGAAAGTACAGTAGGAAAATTACCATACCCCGTCATCAGCACTGCTAGCAGTCACGAGGTGAATTTTCTTTTTCTCTTTCTTGTCCGCTCGCTCCGAACAATCTTTAGCAAAATGACCAAGCTCTCCACACGCGAAGCAAGGTAGCTCTGCTTTGTCTTTCTTCTTCTTCTTGAAGGCAGTATTTTGTTTGGCATTGAAAGCAGGTTGCTTAGGCTTTCCCTTGTTCTTGCCATGGTTTCTCTGGACAAAGTGGGCGCTAGATTTTTTCTCGTTTCCCTTCTCAATGTTATCTTTAGCCCGAGCTTTTTCCTCGACATCAAGAGATGCTATCAGGTTTTCAACTGATATTTTCTGTCTCTTGTGTTTGAGACTTGTGGCGAAATTCCTCCATGAAGAAGGCAATTTAGCAATAATGCACCCAGCCACAAACTCATCGGGTAAGACACATTTAAGGAGTTCAAGTTCCTTAGCCAGGCGCTGAATCTTATGAGC
The DNA here is from genome assembly GCA_038087645.1 of Saccharum hybrid cultivar R570. Lineage (NCBI taxonomy): Eukaryota > Viridiplantae > Streptophyta > Magnoliopsida > Poales > Poaceae > Saccharum > Saccharum hybrid cultivar. The sequence continues at coordinate 10,554,554 of JAQSUU010000529.1, forward strand.
TTGCTCGACTACTGATTTGTTAGCAACCATCTTATAGTCATTAAAGCTCTCCATGGTATACAGCTCTTTGCCTGCATCTGAAGCACCATAAGTAGCATTCAGATGATCCCATAAAGCCTTTGCATCTCTTAAGTGCATCATAGTATCAAATAGATAATCTGAAAGCACATTACGCGCAGCTCCCACAAAGATATCATTAGCTTCCTGGAATTTTCTCTGATCTTCATCAGAGATGTTTCCTTCAAGCATGCCATCTTTGACCCAGAAAACTTTCATGGCAGTAAGCCGATCAGTGACCTTGACATACCACCTTTTAAAATGCATACTAGAAAACTTTTCCGGCCTCAGCGCGTCAACAAAACTAGCCATAGATAATTCTGGAAACGACCTATAATAAGGTTTTTGGATTGTTAAATAATTAGGCAATTTCCAGATTAAAAGCATGATTAAATTTAGAATATAAATCATGACAAATATATGAACTAGATTAACCATGTATGCCATACTAGTATAGCAGATCAGCATATTCCACAGCATCAACCTGACAAGCATTGATAGTCCAGCAGATAGATTAGATTGTACGAACGTCAAAATTAGATCAAGAGAATTATACCTTACGGTTGTAGTAGTAGTAGATGGTGTTGAAGATGTAGCCGGCGGTGGTGATGGAGCGAGATCGCTGATGTCGATGTCGTCGATGTTGAAGTCGTCGTAAAAGTCGTCGATGAGAGGCAGATGAGTATTCTTGATGACGACCCCACGAGCTCTAGCACGACAAAGCCGACGCGTCGATGCACCCTTCGGAAGACGAGCCGTTGTGGAAACTTTGGGAGCAGTCGCGCGAAGAACGCTTCCCAAAAACCTTATTCGTCTTCTCCCGGTGCAGGATCGCAAAGACGAGGGTTCCGGAGACCTGCTCACCCGGTCGCTGGTGCACGCAAGCGATCGGACTGGAGTAGCTACAGCGGCGGCGCAATAGCGAGTAGAGGCAAAAACCCTAGGATTAACTGGATACGTTTTGGCGTGGCCGGCAGGTTGCTTATATAGTCCTGTCCAACCAATCTTGTGTCGCGATCACGATCTAAATTGATTTAGGACTCTTAATTTGTAACCGATTTGGACTCATGCAACTTAAAGGCCAAGAAACAAAAAATAAAACAGCAAAAGGAGATCGCGCTCCCGCAAGGCGAGGAGCCGGATTTCGACGGACCATTCACGCAGGTGCCGCGGGCCCGCGCCCTTCGCCCCGCCCCGCCCCGCGAGGCGAGCGCGTGTGGACTTCTCTTACTCCTCCTCACAATAGACTTGAGGAAGTGGGGAGGACTTCCATATTTAAGTATGACTACCTCCACTTCAACAAGCAAGGTGGTACTAAAGAGTTCCCACATCCCCTTTTGCTCACATGAATGAGCCTTTAAGATTTATTAGGAATTTCACAATTGGTTATTGAACCAAGCTCATATAAATTCCAACAGCCCGAGGGCATTATTGGCAAGGATTGAAACCTTCAAAGACATATCGAGATTGGACTATTGGAGCCCTTGACCTTCGGATGAAAGCCAGAAGCAAGGCCTTCGAACGATAAATGGGCTGAATGCACGTCGAATAGGCTGAAGCCTGTCTTGTGCCGAGACTTCTAATCGGACCGAACAGACCTTCGTGATTGGAAAGGACGGGGATGGATGGCTGACTAATTTACCTGTTGGAACCTAATTCTGTTAGACCTATCTCTCTGTCACTAAATATCTGTCGATTTCGCTTCCCAAGAAATAATTTTGACTAAATATATATTAAAAATATTAATATTTATGTACATGAATAGTATCATTGGAAAATCTTTGAATCTAGTTTTTTAATAAATTTATTTAGAGATACAAATATTATATGTATTTTCTATAAATTAAGTTAAATTTGTAGCACGCACACCAATAACAACAGTTAATTAGAGACAAAGGAAGTGTAGCAGAAATAGCAGTTCTCTAGAGTTGCTGTATCATAATCTTTTTGGAACCCGTGCAGGACACAAGTTTGACTAATTTGTGCATCATGACAACTAATCAAAGTCGATGACGTGCGAGATAGGTATGACCGGTCGATCGCCCGCTCCATTATCTCATTTAGCTCAGGTTTAGTTTAAAATTTTTTCAAGATTCTCCATCACATCGAATGTTTAGACACGTACATGAAGTATTAAATATAGACAAAAAAAAACTAATTACACAGTTTGGTAGAAAACCACGAGACGAATCTTTTAAGCCTAATTAGTTCATGATTAGACACTAATTGACAAATACAAACGAAAGTGCTATAGTAGCCGAAGCCAAAAATTTCCACGAACTAAACACAGCCTTAGTAGCAGTGTGTCTATCTGGTGTCCAATAGCTGACGAGCTGAAGTCACCGCCAGTCTTTTCACCAAACACCGAGTCGATCAGGCAGATCAAAGTTAGTACCACTTAAACGTCCTCCCAAATCTCGCCCCAAACTACTAGCTATCTATTCCCTGGAAACTAATTTAATCGATCATCAGGCTGCTGAACTGTCCGACAGTCACCGGCAATCAGCATCGACAACTCGACGACGAGGGTGCGTTGCGTTGGTGGCCGGCGATGTCGTCGTCCGCAGGCGACATGAAGAAGAAGACGGCGTGCGTGACAGGAGGGAACGGGTACATCGGCTCCGCGCTCATCAAGATGCTGCTGGAGGAGGGCTACGCCGTGAAGACGACGGTCAGGAACCCCGGTTCGGTTCTCCTTCTCCCGGCCCTCTTCTCGGTTCAGTGTTTCGTGGTTGTTGCTATTCCGGGGTGGCGGGGTTGCAGCTGCGCTGCAAATAAACGGCATCTTTAGAGCTTCGGATTGCATAAAAATATCACAAGAATTTCAACGATTTTATTTTGTTACAGAATTCTGATTTGATGACAAGTTCAACAAAGCAAGCAAGCAATCCTAGACTATGCTTTTTATTTGAGCTAGGCGCGCATATGCTTTTCCTGTTGATGTTACGGATAGGTGGCGGTTGTCATGTGATTGTGATTTGTGAATCCCACCCACCCATGCCGAGAATCGACCATGATTGGTTTCTGAAACCCCAGATGACATGGAGAAGAACTCCCACCTCAAGGGCTTGCAGGAGCTTGGACCGCTGACGGTCCTCCGCGCCGACATGGACGAAGAAGGCAGCTTAGACGATGCCGTTGCCGGCTGTGATTACGTCTTCCTCGTCGCCGCCCCGGTGAACCTCTGGGCACAGGATCCAGAGGTGCGCAAACATCGTCACCACTCACCACACCACGAGTCGTCGTCGTTGTCACATAACCGTCACTCACTCTCACTCTGACTCTCTCTATCCTACGACAACATCCCTTGTGGCAGAAAGAGCAGGTCGAACCGTCCGTCCGAGGAACGCTGAACGCAATGAGGTCGTGCGTGAAGGCCGGGACGGCGCGGCGCGTGATCCTGACCTCGTCGGTGACCGGAGTCTACATCAGGCCGGACCTGCAAGGCGACGGGCACGTGCTGGACGAGGACTCCTGGTCCGACGTCGACTACCTCAGAGCAAACAAGCCGCCAACCTGGGTCCGCCGCGCCGTCCGATGATTCTGCACCTATTCTTTTTTTTTTACACCCATTCTCCATCGCTACATGCGTGGTTTTGATGATAACCTGTGGATTGCTTGCTTGCAGGGATACTGCGTGTCAAAGGTGCTCCTGGAGAAGGAGGCGTGCAGGTTCGCGGAGGAGCACGGCATCAGCCTGGTCACCCTCTGCCCCGTCCTCACCGTGGGCGCAGCGCCGGCACCCAAGGTCCGCACCAGCATCATCGACAGCCTCTCCATGCTGTCCGGTGAGTCAGTAGTCAGAGATTCAGCTGCAGCCTGCAGGCGCCAAACTACTGGATTCTCCGCTCTGTTAAAAAAGGAAAAAAAAAATCGAGTTTGTGTGGACGTGATCGATCGATTGCGTGATCTTCAGGCGACGAGGCCGGGCTCGCCGTGCTCAGAGGCATCGAGACGACCTCCGGCGCACTGCCGCTGGTCCACATCGACGACCTCTGCCGCGCCGAGCTGTTCCTGGCAGAGGCAGCGGCAGCCGACGGGAGGTACATCTGCTGCAGCCTCAACACGACCGTCGTCGAGCTCGCGCGTTTCCTGGCACACAAGTACCCGCAGTACGGCGTGAAGACAAATTTGTAAGCAACGGCCAGCCTCACTTCTGCGCAGTGGAAATGTTAAAGATGTTTGCAGATCTGATTTCTGACACCTTATTTGCATGCAGCGACGACGATAAGCAGCTCCTGGAGAGGCCGAGAGTGATCATGTCGTCGGAGAAGCTGGTCCGGGAAGGATTTCAGTACAGGCACAACACCCTGGATGAGATTTACGACAACGTGGTCGAGTACGGCAAGGCATTAGGAATTCTGCCCAACTGATATGGATGCCCGAGCTCAAGTACCAGGGCAGTATGTATGTAGCACTCAATTCTTCATCGGACATATATGAGTGTTGGAAAGTGCGCAAAATAAGCTATGGACACATTTTCCATTGGAAACGCTCAACGTAATCGCCCAGCACCTCGACGAGCTGCTCCTGCGGCGGTGTTCGGCCTCCAGGTCGCGTCGTCCAGCGACTTCACCACCTTCTTCCTGGTGCACCCGGAGCTCATGGACGTCGCCACGCCGCCGAGCAGCAGCAGCACTATCGTCGACGCCGACGCCAGGGCCGCCACTATCATCTCGCCGCCCTTCAAGAGCATCCCTTCCCAAAGTACAACACAGATCACCACCATTTCGTTTTATTTTCAAAGAAATCCACCACCATTTCGTTCCATACGATATGTTCTTGTTGCCACGTAGTCCGCGTGGGCCGCCCCTGTCATCTCGCCGCCCTTCAAGAGCATCCCGAAGCTCCACAAGAGCGCCATGAAGGGAAAATACTCCTTCGCCTTCCCAAAGTACTACGCAGACCACCACCATTTCGTTTTTTCAAAGAAATCCACCACCATTTCGTTCCATACGATACGTTCTTGTTGCCACGTAGTCCGCGTGCGCCACGGCCTGTGTTACTTTCACAAGGGCACAACCTCGTCAATTACTAAAATATCCTTTATAATATATTTCTCAATTAATTACTTAGAAAATAGAAAAGATGAAAGTACCTCAAGGTACCATGGTGCTAAAAGATCTCGATGAGATATATGTTAAAAGTTTGTGAATAAATTTAGTACCTACACCTAATAAAAAATTGCTTTTATATATATATATATATATATATATATATATATATATATATATATATATATATATATATATATATATATATATATATATATATATATATATATATATATATATATATATATATATATATATATATATCTCTTTGTGTTCTCGCTATTCATTTTTCAACACAATACCCACGATAGTATGTGATGTCTGTTTGGTTGTGATCGATTCATCATTACTCTATATTTTTTCATCTTTATCTATATTTTTTCTCGCTTTCATGGCACCATACCTCTCCATATCTTGAACATATGTTTAGTTGAAATTTTAGCTTAAGTTATATTAACACTTGGCAGGTGTATCGTGTTATTATGAATCTAGATTTTTGCCTTTCAAATTTGTATCGTATTAGTGCCTACAATTTTTTCCTTATAAGTTGAAAACTCTAGTGGTTATTGTAACTTTTTCATCAGAACTTTTCTTTTGTATTATATCAGAATCGATTCTAGGTTCTCAATGCACCTTTTGTTACTACAATGACATTAACAATGGTTTTGAATTTTCTCCACTAAAGATCTTTTTGTGTATTATTATTATTATTCTAACAAAAACACAATTCTTACAATTAAATTACCAATGTAGGTACGTTACAATGTTTCAACAAAATGTAAAAATTATCTTAAATAACAACTTACAAAATGTCTTGTCATACAGTATGCTACTATTAGTTATTAGAGGCTCCATCTAAGAGATGTGCTAGAAAAGATAAATCGCTATTGATAATAATAGCTGCTAGTTTTATTCGATTTTTATCTATACTATAAAAGAGCGAAGGAATTAGAAATAGCCTCTCGCCCTGATGTCTCCTACCTGGTTTATTTTTTGTCCCATAGATCTACATTAAAATTAGATCCAACGTCTCTAAATCATCCACCGCGATCTGACGGACCCGGCCGAAAAACTTGTAAACGTTTACGTGTGTTTCTCTCTTGCCAATGTCTTGCGTTGGAATTTGTTCTCACCGTCCTCGACCCGCGGTGGCGGAGCCAGAGGGTGTTTGACCGGCAAGTATACAATATAATATAGGTATTATACATATGTATTGATAAAAAAAATTACTCACCTTATTTTGAGGGGAAGAAAAAATACTCAGCTGATCACACACCGTCACGGAAGCAGCAAATTAGAAGGCCCAGGAAGCGGCCCACGCAGCGTATGTACACGCCTACAGGATAGTTCACTATTGGCTTATGGTATTCTGTAATCTGGATCCGTTCATCGGGGCTGAGTCACGAACTCACAACGCCGCCGCCCTGACGATTGACGCCGACGCCGACGCCGACGCGGTGAGGCGTGACGGACAGCGACGCCCTGCTGGTCCTGATGGCCGGTGCCCTCGGGCCTCTGCCTTGCTGCCTTCCGTTCTCCGATCACGCATCTACAATTTGTAGTTTGCACGGCCGCGTAGTCACGGAGGCTAGCCGATTCGCTGTTTGTCTCAGGTAAAATTTAATCTTCTGTTTTTCATCTTTTTAGAAAATTATTGTCTAATTTCATAGCCATTTGTTAACATCACAAATAACAATTTTTTTACTGCATCCGGTACCCCTGCTGACAGCACTGAAGACTTTGCATCGGGCTTGCCTGAAACCGGCCCATCTACTGTGGCCCTTCCGACAATGGAAGGAAGACCGAGCAAGCATATCAGGATTCCAAGCACCTGCGTCACTAGGATGGAGAGCAGCTGTGCTCCCGAGACAAGTCACTGGTTGGGCCGGATGTATAAGAATGATGAGAACACCCAAGATGGGGTCATGATGTAATTGAACCCAAACCTGAACTATAAAATCAATCTTTCCTTCTCCTACCTCATTGCTCTGCTTACTCCTTCCCCAAGTCTAGCCTTCCCCTCGATCTCCAATTCTGCTTGCTAACAAAATTGTTTCATATTTATGCAGTTATGAAGAGAAACTCAGATATTGCATCACTTTTGCAGAAGCATTAAGCAAAAAAGGCGGCAAGATATTTTCTTTAAAGTTGATGAAGATAATATAATTAAGACATTTATGTCCCTTCGAAAACGTCGAATAAAATAGTCAGAAAAATAGCATTGTAAGTCTCCGATTCTCTTTTATGCCTATATTTCAGTTATCGGTATGACTTTTGAACTATTTACACTATATTTAGTGAATGGTTTAAACTTAATCCATAATTACGTTGTCAATTTTACAATTATTACCAAATTACGTTGTCAATTTTATAATTATCTCTGAATTGGTAAAATGAATTTACCGAATTGTATATAAAATCTTTTAGGCAGCATACCTTAAGCTAAAATCCAGATTCGCCACTGTGAATTCTTTTTATTTTTAGCCCAAATTTGAAACAAATTTTAAATCTAACCTGGATTTCAAAATTTTTTTAAATCTAGCCCGTTTGGCCCCGCCACCATGCATGGCGGGGCAAATGCACTGAACCCCGCCATGCATGGTGGCGGGGTGCAGGTGCCACGTGGCACGCTGCAGGCCAGCGTGGAAAGGAGTACTTCGCCATGCATCATGGCGGGGTAGCCCTAACCCGCCATGAATCATGGCGGGGTACAACCCCGCCCATTTAAAAGGACGAGCACTTGTAGTTTTTGGCCATTCATCTATTCCATTTCCCACGGCGCCCCTCTCCGCCCCAGGACCAAGCTCCCCTCCTCTCAGCGCCCTTCTCCGGCGCCCCTCCCTCCTAGGGCCCCTCCCCGTCGGCTACCGACCCATCGTCGGACCTTGTTCCGGCCACCCCTTCTCTGCGTCCATCGTTGTAGTATGTTTGGCTAATGTAGTTAGTAAAGTTATATTAGTTTTAATCGTATTGATATTGTACATTATTTTTGATTTGTATGAATTATAAGTGATATGTGTTTTGTGTTGAAATCATTTCGTGTTATTAGATGGAAGACTCGTATCGTGAGTCGATTTGGAGGAAAAAGGGTCGTCCTAGAGAGATGTACCCCGACGTGTCTTGCAAGGATGCGCCCGTGCCTCCCGAGGAACCTTTCCCTAACTGTGACTGTGGTCATCCGGTGCACGTGAGCCAGTCGAGACATCCGGATACTGTGGCTCGTTGCTTCTACACATGTTATAGTTGTAGCGTAAGTAATTGTGCCATTTGTTTTTCTTATTGGTTTTTGATGTTTTGTTCGCGATGAGATAATTGAAACTTTTTGTAGCCGTACTTCCGGTGCTTTTTCTTCCAATGGATCGACGGTCCGGACAAGTTTGACCTAAGGATTCTCCTTTTCTACCCCGGCGTTGATCATTGCAAGCGTGAGGTGTTTACTCGCTGGGTTCCGCCCCCTCCTAACCCTCCTCCTATGACGGAGGAAGAGAAGGCCGTAGCATCGGCACGGCGGCTCGAGGATCCTCCAAAGTGCCATTGCGGAGAGCAAGCCGTGATAAACCCACGCAATGAACAAGAGTTCATTTGTCCTCTATGACGTGAGGTAAGCTTTGAGTGAACCTTGAAATGTCATGTCCTATATGTGTGTTTTACTGTTTTGATTTTGTAGGATCGTGATTTTCTAAAGTGCCGTTTCAAGGAGTGGGTCTATGGTCCAAAGAGCCATTGGCCGGAGCCGGAGAAGAAGGAGGAGGTGCCAGACTGGAAGAAGAAGAGGAGGTCTATTGCGCCTCCTGTGATGTGCAAATGTGGTGTTGAAGCTAGCTACGGCCTTTTCCCTTCAGGCCTTGGGATTGGCCACTTCTGTGACCACATGATCGATTATGACGAGGTTTGCTAGGACTGTTGACACTTAGTGCTAATGTTTTATTTTGTTTGCTTTGGTACGCTAACTTTGTATTCATCTATTTATTGCAACAGAGCACTCAGAAATGCAAATGGGAATCATATGATGATGTGTTTAAGTTCAAGGATGAGTATAAGACAATGGTAGCACTTCGCAAGATGAGAGGATATTCTGCAAACTACGTCACTGATTTCGTTAAGAACCATAAGAAGAAAATGCTACGACGGGCCCAAGACCTGCGTGTTCGTAACCCGGAGAGTATTGCGTGGAAGAAGTGGTACGAGAAGAAGAAGGAGGATGTAGAGGAGTACCAGGCAAGGAAGGCTGAAGAGGATGCAAGGAAGGCTACAGAGGAGGCTGAGAGAGCAGAGATGCAAGGCTTGAACGATACTATTGACTCATTATGTGCGAGTGAGTCATTGCATTTTTGGAAACTCAATCTTCTTTGTTTGACTGTCAATAAAGTCCTTTCAAAGATCGTGTTAATTGTTTGCATTTTGTACTTGCAGAGATTGGATGCACCGGCAACTGGCAAGCAGATGTGGCTCGTGCTAGGTACACGGAGAATAGGACACTAAAGCGGGACGCAGGAGTTGGTGGCACCGCAAGCCGTCCTATTGTGGTTGAAGAGGAGGCCGAGCCAGAGGAAGACGACGACATCGGGAGGATAGGCGAGCTCATTCGTCTAGCCAAAGAATTGGGCTACCCTCAGGATGAGGATGCCTACGATATGGGAAGGATAGCCGAGCTACTTCGTCTTGCAGAGGAGTTAGGACCGATGCCCGAGGAGGATGCTGAATTAGAGGAGGGTCAGGCAGCGTACCACAGCCATAAGACACCGCTGTTCAACGCATGGGGGCCAACAAACATGACCGAAGAAGAGGCCGAGTTGTACTCTCAGGCCGCGGACGAGGCGGAGGCGGCTTACTACCGGCGTCAGGCCTCTCAGGACAAGGCAGTCGAGGCCAGCAAGGGTAAGGAGGTTGTAGTGGAGGATTCAGAGTCCGAAGACGAGTTGCTTACGCAGTGGTGCACGCAATTTGATTGACGTACAAGTGTCGTTGTTAGTGCCTTAGTGCTGCACGTAGGAGGCTTAGAAACTTGTCATTGTAATAATTTGTATTGTCATGACTTCACGTCGTTGTTGTTAGTGTTTGCCATTTGTAGTGACTTAGAAACTTTGTCTGGTGTAGTTTGTCAGTGTTGTACTTTGAAACATGGCATTGTAATAATTTTTATTATCACATCTTCATTCGTTTCATTTGTTGGTCCACTCACTAACATTGTTGTCTGGTTTATCCGTGCAGTTTATCAGTGCAGTTTCTGCGCGCCAGCAGTTTTAGGGCCACCCCGCCATGGCTGGGGGCGGGTTAGGGGTACCCCGCCATGTACTATGGTGGGGTACCCCTAACCCGTCCCCAGCCATGGTGGGGTAACCCTGAAACTGATGGCACACAGAAACTATGGCTAGATTTTGCGTCAGCTACGCGTGACAAATGCAGACATGCCATGTTGAGTCATTTACAGCAAGTTTACGGAAGCCATGGCACGAAGAATTACGTTTACGCCAAAGATTAAACGAGTTTTACCAACTACATTAGTCCAATCGAAATAACCAAGTAGAGTAGTTTTAAGATTAAGGTACTGCTGCTACACCTACACATAATTTAATTGTTCTAGCACTACATAACTAAGATAACATGTGTCCGGCGCCTGCTAAACATGACTACTCTACTAATCGCCAGGGGTGTAGGGGTCTCGCGGTCTCCGCCGCCTCCTCGGATTCATAGGGACCACGTTGCTTCTCCAGCCCACGTCTGTGCGGTCCCGTTGCTGCCTCTCGCGCTGCCGCCTATGTCCACGATCGAATTACTGCGTCGAGGAAGTCCCCTGCAAGCAAGCACCCTGATGAGCTACTCTAAATCTTTATGTTCCAACAGTTGAATTAAAGAAAAAGAAAAGCATAGGCACCTGTTGCTCGACCGGTGTGTAGTTCTCCTGCTGTGGGTAGTCGACCCCCTGTGTACCAATAGGAGCTCCGTATAGCTGTGAGGCACCCATCTCCTCGTGACTGGTGTACTCCCACTGGGGAACGTTGTCGTCGTCATCGCCACTCGTCGTGTCATACTGAAGTTCCTCATCCACATCGTCCGCAACCGCTGGACCCTTCCCTCTGTCCTGCGGAGTACGAATAGACGAGGACGCAGCCCTAGTGTCGCTAGCAGAAGCAGCTACGGTGGACATCGTCTGGCTCCTCGACCACGTGGGGTTGTACGGTACGTCCAATGTCGTGTCCGCACAGCTCAGCTTCTGAGCCAACTTCTTGCAGCCTTTTTTCATTCTCTACAGGTTTAGATGACAACATGCATTATTAAGCGTGAATTTAAAATTTAATTGAGTTGTACTAACGAATGTTGTTGTCAAAAGTACCTTGACAAAGGTGCGAAGAGGGTTGGTCTTATCGTCCTTAGTCCGGAAAAGTTGCCTGGAAGCTTCCTCGGAGTAGTTCGACAACTGTTGTGCCTACAACATCACACAAGGTTGACTCGATCTTTTTGATTGAATTTTAAAACCCTTACCTCGCTTGAGGATGTAAGTCCAAAGTACTTACCACGTATCTATTTAGAGGGGCCCTAAGAAGTTGTGTTTGCACCCTTAGCGCCTCGTCAAACGCATCGGCGATGTCATCCTCACCGGCCACATCTGCAGGCATGTTGGTGTACGGGACCATGAGATGAGTCCTCGTACTCCGCTGCAGCCATTGCAGGTACTCCATCCATCTTGCCGGGTGGTGCTGTGGAAGTTCGTTGAGGTGGCGAGGATGCCTGTTATACCAATTAAGCAAATATGGTTCGTGCGTCACCGCCCAATCCTTTTGCGTGGTCCGAAGCCTTCGATCGATCCTGCATTGTCATATTGCATTAGAAATGAGGCACTTAAGTAGAATAAACATATTGGCATCGTACCCATGCAGCTGAGCGTTGGTGGAGTACAGCGGTGGAATTCCCTGCAACCTCCCGAACTGTCTGTAAACCCTGAAAGGGTAGTGCATCTCGACGACGTGGAAGAAGATAAGTGGCCCTTCGTAAAGCCACTCGTCCCCTTCCTCCTCGCAGCGTGGACTAAGGTAGTCCTCTAGCTCCCACCTAGACCACGGTGTCCATGTTACCTACAAAGTAAAAAAAACTTAATTTAGTATCAATCTCATTGATAGTGCCTTTAGTAGGAAATGTGGATTGAACTTACGTAGTTGTGTGTCAACACGTCTATCGCATCCGTGTACTGCCTGTACCTCCTTTCCAGCTCGCCTCTCACTACCTTAGCGTCTTTCCAGATGAAAAGGACGGTGGGTAGAACGTCTTCATGCTGCCAAACCTGCAATTCACACAAACACGGTGTCACAAATCTCTTTAGTCCTATGAAGATATCAAAGTAGTCAATGTACTCACAGGCAAATGCGGAGGTTTAGTAGGCCTCCCAACCGGAAACGCTCCCAAATCCAGACTTGAAGTAGGTACGAGCAGCCACCTAGGTTGGCATTGGCCGACTGGCGACGACAGGCGGTACAAAGCTGATGGTATGTCCAAGCAAGGACCGCGGTACCCCAGCTATAGGTTGCAATGTTCTCCAGTGGCTGGATAAGGATCCTCAAGAAAATCCAGCTGATGCTGTCGCCTGAGGAGTCGAGGAACAAGAAAGCGCCCAAGAAGTGCCACAACCACACCTTTGTATACACCTCGACCTCGTGATCTGGAGCACCGATCGGAGGCCCTGCACCAAAGTGCTGGGTTATCCATGACGTCGACACTCCTGAGGTCTTCCTGCAATTACAATTGAAGCATTATTCTATAAAAATAGATGTAGCTGAAATGGTTGTATTAGTGATTTCAATGGGGTGCAAATATGAACTTACTTTGTGCCTTTAACTTCAGCATCTGATGGCCTACTACCACAGAACTGCTCCACCAAGTCTACCCAATTAGACTCGTCGATGACCCCAGTCACCGGATGACCAGCCAAACTGAGACACAATATCATCTTGACATCCTGCATTGTGATAGTCATTTCCCCACATGGTGTGTGGAAGGTGTGCGTCTCCGGTCTCCACCTGCATTATTACAAGTTTCTGGTTATATGCAAGTTGACGGCCCAATTTTACAAAACAAAGACAATAAACGCAAAATGCAATGTTACCTATCAACAAAGGCAGTAAGAAAGTGCAGGGTCTAGTGTGGGGAGTGTACTGTTGTAGACCCGAACGATCTCAAGGAAGCTTGCCCGACGTATGTACGTCGCGTATCGCTCGTCCCAGCTATGTACGCGGTGCGTGCGAACACGAAGCGCATGCAACGGCCTCTGCTGCTCCGACAAGGCCTGGGCCCGGTGGTCCTTGTCGTAGTCTGTCTCAATGAGGCTAAAGCGCGGATGAGGAGCCCGCGCCTCCATCTTGCAACCCTGAACCTGCCTGTTTGAAAATGAAAGTAACAACATTAGAACAATTAATAACATTATAAAAAAACAAAGATAAGAAAATTTGAAGATTAAAATATCATAAATGCATGTTTACAATATAAACCACCTCTTGTCTCGCCCGCCTATGAAATCTAGCGTTATGACCAGGATTCTTGCAAATGGAGCAAAGGTTCTGCGCACGTTCTTCGTCAAAGTCCCCGCCACCATACATGTCGGCGCCGTAACCTTTCATATTGTCCATATCGCCTTTCAGTCGCTTCTTCTTCCTCCTTCCCTTCCCTACCTTCTTTAGGTCCGGATAAGGCGCATAGTCCTCACCATAATATGGAGGCCACTGCGACTCGTCAAGGTATGGCTCGAAACTCTTCTCCCAAACTTTGAGGGTGTTGGCACGGAGATACAAGGGTGACATATATGGTGCAACTGTGTGGTCAAAACCTCTAAGCCAACAAGACGTGATCATGTGTGAGCAAGGGGCATGCATGATCTGAGGGACGTTGCAACTGTATTCTACTTTATCAAGATCGACACGGTACGTTCGCCCACCAAATCGTTCGCCGCCCAGGTTTGTGCCCCCTCTAGCTCGTACGCAGAAAACAAGCATGTCCCGTCCATAAGCCTCGGCAACCTGTTGTTTGGCCAATTCCTCAGCCTCCTTCAAATATTCGTGTGCAGCCTTCCCCCATCTTCCAAGCTCCTCTTCATTCCTCAGGCCTAGGCCATACCGCTTAACAAAATACTCATTGCACTTCCTAAAAGAGAACTCAACAATACCGGATACTGGAAGAGATCGAACGCCTTTGAACACACGATTGAAAGACTCAGAGGAGTTTGTTGCCATGATGCCGTACCGGAAGCCGCCCTCATCATATGCTAATGCCCACTTGGCTTTATTTTCCATCTGCTGGTCTAACCATGCCTTGCCAGCTTGGTTGAGCATCTTCTCTAGTTCCACCATAGTCTCGTTGAACTCGCGTTCTGTACGTTTATTGCAAAGCTCCTTTAACTTGTCAGCCACCTCCTTCTTGCGTTGACGCCGCCAGAAATTGGCGGCAAAATGCCGCATGCACCAACGGTGCACTAGGGGCGGGTGACCATCAATGTGTTCACCGGCTACATTAAGAATTCCAATGTGACAGTCCGAAATCAGACAAATGGTGCGAGAAGGGCCAAGCACATGAACACGGAGCAGACGCATAAATCATGACCATGAATCATTGTTTTCCCCCTCCGCCAAAGCAAAAGCCATTGGCACTATCTGGTTCTCTGGGTCTACAGCAGCAGCCATCATCAATGTGCCCCTGTACTTGCCGGTGAGGAACGTGCCGTCAACAAGAACAACTGGCCGACAATACTGAAATGCATGCTTGCACTGATCGAAATACCAGAACACACGGTACAGAATATGCCTCAACGGGTTCTGAAGATACAACCCTCCTGTGTATATGAACGATCTCATGCCAGGGTTGAAGTGTTCCATCGCACACAAAATGCGTGGAACCCTGTTATAGACTTCCTCCCAGCTACCCCAGTGAATTGCCAGGGCAATTTGCTTTGCCCGCCAAGCCTTTCCATACGTGACCTCATACCCAACAAATGTGACTATGGTCTCCTGCAAGAAAGACACAGATACGTCGTTGTCCTTATCTACAAAACCCAATATACGACGGGCTAGGTACCGAGCCGTCAACTGGGGATGGTACCTTTTTCCCTCATTAGTCTGGCATCTGTGCGGCTGTTCCACTGAAGTTACCTTCCACTTACCATCACTCCCCCTCTTTCGTGCATTCAACTTCCACGAGCACGGGAATCCAGCCTTACATAATATGTGGAATTTTACCTCCTTGTCAGAATGTCGAACCGTGTAAGGCCTATGATGATACACAACATAGTCCTGAAGGAACAACTTCATCTCAGACATCGTATTGAAAAGCATTCCCTTTCTCAGTATTAAATTTTTATGGTTGTACAATGATTCCTTACACATCTGCAAACCCGTGTCACAAACTGCTATATGTGACATACTGACATCCTTATAATTTGGCACACCGGTAAAGGGCAAGCCAGGCTCCCTCAGCTGTGTAAGCTCTGCCGATGTATAAGAGGGTGGTGCAACGTATTGTTGTGCCTCCCTAACCCTGCTCCATCCTTCATATTCCACTCTATCATCCGGATAACCGGTGGCTAATGTGCCCTGACTCTGCATGCCATGAAGTACCTCAAGCGGTACTCCTGAGGGCATGCCACGAACTGGTGTACACATGGCAGGTGCACCTCCAGAGGGCATGGCTTCAACCGGTGCTCGCATGGCATGTGGACCTTCTTCCTCATTTCCTGAATCGTCAGAATCAGTGCTAACATCATCACCAATCATTTCCTCCTCTGCCGCCCCCTCCTCCTCCTGTTCAAACTCGTCTACATCAAAATCATTGCTTATATGACCAACTGGAGGAGAATGAACCCGCTCCTGCGTCCAATTACCATCCAATTCCATACTCTCCATAGTTTGTTGCATCTGCACACCACAATCTCCTAGAGTACCACTGTCGAAGGACGGCTCCTCATTCTCAACATTCTCCAGCACCAACTCAGCCATGCCGACATTCGAACCTTGGATGACCCTATTGTATCGGGACCACTCTGCTTGGTTGCACAAGTCCATCATCACATAGTGTGCCTGTAACATCCAGTCCCGGTATACACGGCCCAGGCCCACTCTACCGAGGAGTGGTCCCACCTGCGTAACAACCCGCTTGAGCTTTCGTCCTCGCTTCGCTCAAAACGGTTAACCGAAGGTTACTACGCGTCCCTGACCCTGGTATTTAAGTCGAGTGAACTCACCCAGGATTCACGATACGGTACTAAACCACCGGTTGAACAGTGTTCCACGATGCTACAGTACCCGGTGAACAGTATATGTGAACAGTACATCGAATCTGTCCAGCCCGACTCGGATGTACAGTAACTCCCGTCTACAGTACCATCGCCCCGTTCGTGAATTTTGGCCCACTGGGCCCATTTTTGGGGCTGTTACAGTGCCCTATTCCTTCCAACATCAAACCTACCCTTTAGTGTGAAAGCCTCGCCAAACTTCAAACTCAAACGGTCACATAGATTGCTGAAACTAGGGGTGCCATCAAACCATTCCAATTCTTCATACATATCCTCAAACTGGCAATCCTCTCTCCTAACACTTCCTCCGTAAAAAACTCTTACACCGTAATCCATCTACAAAACGATTTGACATCCAATTATCAACTCACCAATATGGTAGTACTAATTACTACATAACTAACTAACTAACCTTACTTACCTACCACGTAACTAACTAACTTAGTAACTAAATAACTAATATTAACTAATAACATCCGAATAACTAATAATCGTTAACTAATTAACTAATAACTAAATAACTAATAACATCCGATTAACTTAAAACTAATATTAATTAACTAACAAAAAAATCGTTAACTACAAATGATCGTTAACTAACTAAATAACTAATATTAATCGTTATCTAACTAAATAACTAACTAACTACAAATAATATTAACTAACTAACTAACTACAAATAATCGTTAACTAACTAAATAACTAAATAACTAACTAAATAATTCAATAACTAACTAAATAACTAATGTTAAATAACTAAATAATTGTTTACTATAAATAATATTAAATAACTGACTAAATAAATAATATTAACTAAGTAACGAAAAAATAAAAAAAATACTGTAAAACGGGGTGCGGCGGCGCGGCGAGGTTGGACGGGGCCGAGCCGGGGTGCGACGGACGGCGGCCGGGGTGGCGGCGCAGGAACGGCGGCCGGGGACGCGGCGGCCGGGGCGCGGGGGAGGGCGCGGCGGCACGGACGGGCTCGGCAGCGCGGCCGGCGGCTTCGCCGGGCGCGGCAGCGGCGGCGGCAGCGCGGCGGGGCGCGGCAGGGGCGGCCGGGGCGCGGGGGAGGGGCTCCGGGCGACGGTGGCGGCGCTCGGAGCGTCGGTGGCGGCTCCGGCGGCGGTGAGGAGGCGCTGGCGGCTCGTATGCGGGCGGGGCGCGGCCGAGCGGGCGTGGCGGGGCGCGGCTTTTATTTAGGCCGTGCCCCGCCATGATGGGCGGTGGGGTGTAACCCGCCATGATGGGTGGCGGGTTTGGTATACCCTACCCCGCATACGCCCGGGTGGCTTTGCCACGTCCCCGCCACGTGGCCCCTGCACCCTGCCACCATGCATGGCGGGGTTCAGTGCATTTGCCCCGCCATGCATGGTGGCGGGGCCAAACGGGTTAGATTTAAAAAAAAATTAAAATCCAGGTTAGATTTAAAATTTGTTTCAAATTTAGACTAAAAAAAAAAATTCGCCACTGTCGACCCCTACCCGCCCGCCGTACCCACACACCAAGTTACATCTATCCACCGAAAACTTTCTCCCCTCCATCCCCATCTGTTCGCCGCCATCCGTGGCAAATGATAAGATCTCATCTATTGCGAGGTCCAGAAAAAGGGGACGATGACCAGAGGTGCAATCCCGCCGGACGGCACTGGGAGCGGCAACGCAGCCGGCGGTGGCCTCCTTGCAGAGGACACCCGAGCGACGGATCCTGGACACAGCCCTCGGCGCCTCGCGTCCACACTTGGTTCAGCCTAGCAACATCATCGCCAGCAACCACGCAGACGATCATCTCGGGAGAGGGGAGACCATCACCTGACAAGGCCTCACGAGGAACAACCTCACTTCCGGTGCCGGGACCACCATCCTCGAAGTCGAAGGCATCAAGTGCGCCGTTGCCCCTGGCACTCTGAGAAGCCGGACGCGGGCTTCATCCAGGACCCGATTCCACTATGCTAAGCCATCGTCATCATCGGAGAGGGCCCCTATGCTGAGACGTTCGACGACAGCCTGAACCTGACCATGACCATCCGTGCACCCGGGTCGGCCGTCATCCGGAACGTGTGTGGCAGCATCAAGTGCGTCGTGGTGCTCGTTTCCAGCAGGTGACCGCTGGTGGTGGAGCCGTTCATCGACTGCATCGACGGTTCGACGCGCTGGTGGTGGCGTGCGCCGGGGTGGCTGCCGGGGACGGAGCGAGGGGCAAGGCGTCAGCGACGTGCTGTTCGCAGACTAGATTCACCGGGAAGCTGTCGAGGACGTGCTTCCGATAGGTGGATCAACAATTTGAACAGCCTTGAACGTTCTAGATGCGCACTGCGATCCATTGTTCTCGTTTGGCTTTGGCCTCGAGACACAGGCACACAGCCATCGTCCACATATTAGAGTGAGGCTAATCTCGTCGTTGGAAGTTCTGGAAAGTTTGCATGTTTCAAATTTTATGCATGCTGATCGGTGAACCTTCATACTGATTTCTTAGTTCTTGTTTACTGAACCTTCATCTATTGCTGCACGGTGCACTTTACTCATATAGATGAATCATAGTTTCCTTTTGATTTTTATTTGTGCTGGATGATATGCAGGTTAATGCTTCCTCACAAGTAGTTGTTGTTTGCTTGAGATTGAATAAATGTGTTAAATTAATAATAAAGAAAAGGTATGCATGCTGAGAGTTCTAATTGTTAGGGGGTGTTTCAATATACCTGTTGAATTAGGAGATGTTGTTTGCAGTTGTGTCCAACCAAACGCCAACCAAGGAAATTTATTAGCGGTGTAAATTGATTATGGACCAAAAGATCCGAACCAAGCAGCACCAATATTTCTTTGGCATCAGGCATGCATGTAGTTTTTTACTTTTCATAAATCCAGGATTCTTTGTTGGCATATCGCCTCAACTCTATAATTTTTATCCGTTACCTCTCTTCATGCTCTAGCAAAAATTTGCTAAGATATTACTGTGATCTTTCTTGCAGGCAACGTGAACAAGCACTGGAGGTTTTCTTTTCACAAAGTTTAACTTCAGCTAAGCACTTGTTATACAGTTAAGAATTCTCTATTATGCAGCAGATTTGATATTTGTAATTACCAAAATTAGACATGTGGTTCACTTGCAACCAACAAAGGAGTTTCAAGTGTGTAACATTAAATAAAAAAGGGCTTGTTAAGGAAGAGAACGATTAATGATAAATGTTTGTTTCATAAATTTGGCCTGCTAGAGAGGTGACAGAAGAATCGGCCTTGCAAAGAAAAAAACACTCTAGCAATGAAGGATGTGCAAATGTTTTTATTCATGAAGTACTCCCTCCGTTCCAAATTATAAGTCGCTTTGACTTTTTTGGTATATCCATTTTGCTATGCATCTAGATAAAATAATATGTCTATAATTTTTCCCTCTTTATTTTTTTTCTTTTTTTTCCTTTTTTCCATTTATCTTTTTATTTCATTTTGTGCTTCATTTATTTTTTATTTTCTTTTATGTTTTATGTTTATATTTTTTATCTTTCTTTTATTCCCTCTTCTTTATTATTATTGATGTTCTTGTGTTGTACGTTCTATTTTTATCTTTTCTTTTATTTTTTTATTTTTGATTTCTTTTTATTGTTTTGTTTGTTTCTTTTTCTAATGATGTTTTGCATGCATTTTCTTAATTTTCTTTTCTTATTATTTTTAATTTTTAATTTTTTTATTTTTTTATTTTTTTTATGTTCTCGTGTTGTACGTTCTATTTTATCTTTTATTTTATTTTTTATTCCTTTTTATTTGTTTGTTTCTTTTCTAATTATGTTTTCATGTGTTTTCTTTTCTTTTTCTTTTTCCTTTCTTTTCTTATTATTTTTTCTTTTCTTGCATTTTTCTTTTCTTTTGATCTTCTTAAGATGCTCCATGTTTTTTTTAATGTTCATGTGTATAAAAAGAAACAAAGAAAAACAACATGATACATTTGTTTTCTTTTTTCTTTTTCTTTTTTTCTTTTCGTGCATCATTCGCTTTTTTATTTTCTTATTATTTTTTATGATGTTCCATGTCGTTTTTTGTGATGTTCATGTGTATACATGTAATGTTTTTTCTTATATTCACGTAGTATATATGTAATGTTCTGTGATGTATTTTGCGATGTTCACGTAATATACATGTGATGTTCTCGTAGTATACATGTGATGTTCTATGGTTTTATTTTGTGATGTTGACACAGTATACATGTAATGTTCTATGATGTATTCTGTAATGTTTATGTAGTATATATGTGTTGTTCTATTATGTTTTTTTTTATGTTCTATGGTGTATTTAGTGATGTTCGTCACTTAGTACACATGTTGTGTTTGATGATGTATTTAGTGATGATTACATAATATATATGTGATGTTTTATAATGTATTTAGTCATATTTTATGGTGTATTTAGTGATGCTCACTTGGTATACATGTACTATGTTGTATTTAATAAAGTGAAGAAATAATCTGTACTTGCAGTCCTCCACTTCCTACACGCCAGCGTACTCCAGCCTTGGCCAAATAATTGCGGGCGCTAGGCTGGGAGCGGAAAGCCTGGAGCGGTTCAGTGGAGTGAAGAAACAGTTACGCCAACAAGAATTTCAGAGCGCGCGCCAACTCCCCACGCGGGAAACTGCCAGACCATGCATTCGGTCCGAACGGCCGGACTCTAAGACGCCCCCAGTTTCCGTCCGAAGTTTACGTCCGAGTCCGATCTGATACGGCTCTAAGACGCCCCCAGTTTCCGTCCGAAGTTTACGTCCCAGTCCGATCTGATACGAAGGCTCAGAGCACACCTAGGTGCCACGGGGACATGAGTGTGGGCGCGCGGCGGTGCCATTGCCGAGGACGACGAGGCCATGGGCGAGGTCATCCAGGCGCTTGCCGCCGGCTGTGAGCGCGCGAGGATACCGGTCTTGGGGGCGCACTCCTCAGGTGAAGGGGTCCGTGAAGTGGATTGCCATGCCAATGGTTACGGCGCCGTCGTCCTTCGGTCCGGTAGCTAGCAGATCGGAGGAGGGAGTATCGGAAGGTGATTGCACCGCCGCCGGCGGAGAGCGAGAGGAAGATGAACATGAGAGGACAGAAAGCGGACGTGCCGGACCTGCTGCCCTGCATGCACCTGCCGTTTCGCGGACGCGCAACCCGGCATCGCTGCAGACTGACTGCACATGCGCGGCCTCGCTCTGTTTTGGAAAGCGATGTCATGACGACATCAGGATGACGTCATTGGTATCCTTTTTGCTTTTGTGAAATAAAAACCAAAATACAAACCATATAGAAAAATACATACTCCGTCTATTCACTTACGCCTTGTTTAGATACTCAAATTCACCCCTAAATTCCACTATGTAAAAAAAAAGATTTCCTATCACATCAAAATACCGGCATATACATGAAGTACTAAATGTAGATTAAATAAAAAACTAATTACACAGTTTTATTATACTTTACGAGACAAACATTTTAAGCCTAATTAATCAATATTTAGACAATTATTAGCAAATAAAAACAAAAATACTACAGTGCTGCAGCGTTTTAAATCGGGAGAATCGGGAGCTCCTGATTCCGAGGCCTTAGCAGTTTTAAATTTCCAGATCGCTGGTCATGCATAACTGCTGGCGCGACCAGGTGTGCCAGAGCTGGTACTGTCCTAGTCTTTCAGCGTGTTCTTTCTCGAGAGCTGACCGCTGACATATGTTAGCATGTGCTAGGAAATTAATGCGCCATGTTTGTCGTGAGGTACGTACGTAGAGCGGATGCGTGGGTCAATAGCTGGTACATGTTTGTCAGCGCACAAGTTTGAATAATTTGTGCATCGTATCAAATTATTTGAGCTAATCATTTAGAACCTAATTTGAGATGGATTAGCGATTGGGAAGGACGGGAACGGGATGGATGGTGACTAATAATTTAGATTAGAATCCAACCCCCGTGCAGAACACAAGTTTGAATAATTTGTGCATCATATCAAAGTCAACGGCGTGCTACATAGGTTGTTGGACCGTTCGATCCAAAGTAGAATAAACAAATATAATAACCCCCGTGCAGGACACAGGTTTTGAATAGTTTGTGCATCATCGTATCAAAGTCGACGACGTGCTAAAATAGGTTTTGTTGTCTTTTCGTCGATCAGGCTGATCAAAGTTACCAGTCCTCTCAAATCTAATCTCGCCCCAAACTATATATAGCTACTAGTCCTAGCAAAATAATTTCATCAATCAGGCTGCTGGACTGACCGACAGTCAGATCACCGGCAAGCAGCATCGACAACTCGACGACGAGGGAGCGTTGCGTTGATGGCCGGCGATATGTCGTCGTCCGCGGGCGACAGCAACAAGAAGAAGACGGCGTGCGTGACTGGAGGGAGCGGGTACATCGGCTCCGCACTCATCAAGTTGCTGCTGGAGGAGGGCTATGCCGTGAAGACGACGGTCAGGAACCCCGGTTTGATTCTTTGGCCTTCCTTTTCATGTACAGAGGGATTTCGTGGTTGTTGCTGTTCCGGGCTTGCAGAGCTGTGCAGGTAACGGCACGGCACCTTTATTGGAACTTCGGAGTGCGTAAAAATAGCACAAGGATTTCAACGGTTTTATATTACTGAATTCTGATTGGGTGGCTTCCGATTTTTTTTAAAAAAAACGAGGGTTAATTCTGATTTTATGGTTCAACAGCAATAAAGAAATCCTAGAATATGGTATTTGAGCTAGGCGCACAAATGCTTTTTGTGTTGCAGATAGATGGTGGTGGTTGACTGGTTGTGATGTGATTGTGAATCCCACCACGGCCCTACCCATGCTTAGAATTGACCTTGATTTGGTTTGTTTTTTATTCCCTGAAACCCCAGATGACATGGAGAAGAACTCCCACCTCAAGGGCTTGCAGCAGCTTGGACCGCTGACGGTCCTCCGCGCCGACATGGACGAAGAAGGCAGCTTCGACGACGCCGTCGCCGGCTGCGATTACGTCTTCCTCGTCGCCGCCCCGCTGCACTTCGAGGCACAGGATCCAGAGGTGCGCAAACATCGTCACCACTCACCACACCAAGAGTCGTCGTCGTTGTCACATAACCGGCACTCAATCTCTGTCCTACATACGACAACATCCCCTGTGTCGATCTCAATCGATACCTCTTTTTCACTCCAATCATCAGTTGGGTGGTTTTAGAAAGAACTGACTTTTTGGCCTGCTTGCCGATGCCCGACGACAGAAAGAGCAGATCGAGCCGGCCGTCCGAGGAACGCTGAACGCAATGAGGTCGTGCGCCAAGGCCGGGACGGTGCGGCGCGTGATCCTGACCTCGTCGGTGGCCGCAGTAGTCAACACCAGGCCGGACCTGCAAGGCGACGGGCATGGGCATGTGCTGGACGAGGACTCCTGGTCCGACGTCGAGTACCTCAGAGCCAACAAGCCACCAATCTGGGTCCGCCGTCCGATGATTCTGCACCCATTCTCCATCGATGCTACTACCTATTTTCTTCTGTCGGCCACTGCTATAGGTCAGTTTGATGGTGACCTGTATTGCTTGCTTTCAGGCACACTGCGTGTCCAAGGTGCTCCTGGAGAAGGAAGCGTGCAGGTTCGCGGAGGAGCACGGCATCGGCCTGGTCACCGTCCTTCCCGTCATCGTCGTGGGTGCGGCGCCGGCACCCAAGGCCCGCTCGAGCATCGTCGACTGCCTCTCCTTGCTGTCCGGTGAGTCACTCAAGATCCTGCGGCCGCCAAACTAGTTCTCCGCTTTTTAATAATTAAAAAGAAAAAAAAACAATAGAGTTCCTGTGGATGATCGATCGATTGCTGATCTTCAGGCGACGAGGCAGGGCTCGCCATGCTCAAAGGCATCCAGAAGACCTCCGGCGGGGTGCAGCTGGTCCACGTCGACGACCTCTGCCGCGCCGAGCTGTTCCTCGCAGAGAAGGCGGCGGCCGATGGGAGGTACATTTGCAGCAGCCTCAACACGACCCTCGTCGAGCTCGCGCGTTTCCTGGCACAAAAGTACCCGCAGTACGGCGTGAAAACAAATTTGTAAGCAACGGCAACGGCCGGCCTCAATTCCGCGCTGTGGATATTATGTTTGCAGGGGTTTCCAGCTCTGATTTTTGACACTTAATTAATTTGCAGCAACTACGACGATGAGCAGCTCCTGGAGAGGCCGAGAGTGAGCGTGTCGTCGGAGAAGCTGGTCCGGGAAGGGTTTCAGTACAGGCACAACACCCTGGATGAACTGTACGACAACGTGGTCGAGTACGGCAAGGCATTAGGAATTCTGCCCTACTGAGGCCTGGTGTGGATGTTACTGGATTCATTTTAATCCACAAGTGTTGGAGTGGAATTTAGTTCAAGTTTCAATGGATGCAAATCCGACTATACCAAATAAGGCATGATGATATATATAGATGCCCCAGCTTAAATAAATGGGCAGTATGTTATGTAGCAGTCAGACATATATGAGTCTTGGAAAGTACTTTAAATAAGTTATGGACATTTTCTATTGGGAAAAAAAATGTTCAAGGAACGCTGAACGTAATGAGATACCTGCACCTAATAAAAATTGCGTTCTCGCTATTCATTTTTCAACACAATGTTTACCCACGATAGAATGTGATGTCTGTTTGGTTGTGATCGATTTATCATTACTCTATACTTTTTCATCTATCTATATTTTTTGTCGCTTTCATGGCACCTCTCCATATCTTGAATATATGTTTAGTTGAAATTTTAGCTTAAGTTACATTAATTAACACTTGGCAGGTGTGTCGTG
Source organism: Saccharum hybrid cultivar R570 (assembly GCA_038087645.1). NCBI lineage: Eukaryota > Viridiplantae > Streptophyta > Magnoliopsida > Poales > Poaceae > Saccharum > Saccharum hybrid cultivar. The sequence goes on from JAQSUU010000529.1 coordinate 10,579,681, forward strand.
TTATTATGAATCTAGATTTTTGGCTTTCAAATTTGTATCTTACTAGTGCCTACAATTTTTACTTATATTTTAAGTTGAAAACTCTAGTGTTTATTGTAACTTTTTAATCAAAACTTTTCTTTTGTATTATATCAAAATCGATTCTAGGTTCCCAATGCACCTTTTGTTACTACAGTGCCATAAACAATAGTTTTGAATTTTCTCCACTAAAGATCTTTTTGTGTATTATTATTATTCTAATAAAACACAATTCTTACAATTAAATTACATGTAGTACGTTACAATGTTTCAACAAAATGTAAAAATTATCTTAAATAATAACAACTTACATAATGTCTTGTCATGACAATATGCTACTATTAGTAATTAGAGGCTCCATCTGAGAGGCGCGGTAGAAAAGATAAATCGCTATTGATATTAATCGCTACTAGATTTATTCTATTTCTATGTAAATAATTTACCCAAATTTGCCATTATGAAAATATATATTAACCCCAAAATATGCATCTAATAAATTACCTTCCATTGCCATTAAAAACACAATCAAAAGTAACACCTAAATTTTGATTTAAATTAGCATCGCAATTATGATAAATAATCTAAGTAACTCATCAAATTCTAATCAAAACTACACACTTCTATCATCACTAAAAATAAACTACCATGTTTGTTCGAATGTCCCTAAAGTCTCCATCTGAAATATGAATAGTATGTATAAATAACCTTAAATTACATATATACTTATTTCTAAACTACCCACTTATATTTGTATTAGTATATACAAAACCAATAATATAATAAACCATAATTGCACTTATTTCTAACTACTCACTTATTGCATATGCATAGTTGATGCTTCTATATATGGTTTCTAAACCCTATATTATTAGTCACATCTATCTATAGTTTTTTCATAAAAAAATCATTAGACACATGGGCAATTATGGTTTATGTTATTGCTAATGAATGTATATATATATATATACTTAATATGCATATATATAAACCAAAATAACCCTAAATTATTGTTGCTAATGAATGCATAATATACTTGATATGCATATATATATCTCTATTTATATGGTTACTTTAGATCACCTTTCATAATTGCACATGTGGCTAATTTAGATGTAGAATTATAATTTATTTTACATTATTTTTTATAATAGCAAATTTGAGTAGGTTTATTAGAAAATACAATATATTAAATGGCCATTACTTAGTCATGCATATTCGATGTGAGCAATTTTATGGTGAGCAAAGATCTATCTCTGAAAATCATAGAAAACCAATTGGCAACCATACATTTTGTCTACTCCCTCCGTTCTAAAAAATGACATTACGGTTGCATATCGGTCAAACTTTTTTAAGTTTGACTGAATTTATAGAAAATACTAGCAACACTTTTATCCCCAAATAAATTTATTATTAAAATATATTTGACAATTTATCTAATGCTATACCGTGAGATACTCATGGTAAGCTACCATCAAATTTATCTAATGCTACTAATTATGCACTATAAATATTAATATTTTTTATATATTTGGTTAAAGATGTAAATGTTTGACTTCTTGGTGAGTGAATTGAGAATGACAATTTTTTATGAGACAGAATAAGTATTTCTTAGGTGACGGCACGTGCCACTAGCTATAGTAGTACTAGTTATCACTGTCACCATTAAATCGATCAATACTGCTACACCCGCTTACCACATCTTTTTTATTTAGTGCTCATGTTTTCTCGAAGTAGCCCAAATTAGTTTTTATTTTTTTACCATACAATTTTATCATCTTAGCATTGCTACCAACTTTGTAAAAATATCATGCTTCTGTTAGTCGTCGGCAGCACCGTTGAGGTGTCAGGTGAGCGGTGAAGTCGCCAGTTGGTGACAAGAAGAAATGGCGAGCACAATAATGGATGTGCATCTATAGATGCATTGTCACCTATAAGTACATCTATAGATGCATTGTTACCAATTTAGCAATAAGTACATCTATATAGATGCATTATGGATATATATTATTTTTTTAATTTTAAAAATAGTAAAAATACGTTGTCAGTCGCTAAACTGGGTGTTATCTAGGTCTCAAACCTCCAATATTTGATTTGTGGGTCTCTAGACTTGTCCTATGCTTCAACAAAAGTCCAAACGGGTTTTGACCCACTCCATACGCTCACGTGGATCTGACATGTTTAAGTCAATATCTTAACTTGTACGGCGGTGTCATCTAGGTCCCGAACTTACAACATTGCATATCTACCGTTTTCAAACTTGCTAAACGGGCCACAAGAGGTACCTAAACTTGCATGGAATTGCCTTAAGTCCATAACTTCCAAGACTACAGATTTATATCTCTGAACCTGCTAATTGGGCCACACGAGGTGTAAATTGTGTGCTACAACTGCTGAAATAATGAATTAGGCCCATCCATTCCTACGGGCAATTCAACAGGTTGTGTTTATCCATTATATACTTCTACTGAAACCAAAACATTCCGTCTTTTATTTTCCTGGATTAATGTGTATGTTCAGTTTTTCCCCAAGGATGCAAAAAGCAGCTTACATGTTCAGTCTTGCATAGTTATGATAGGTAAGACATTCTCCTCATACTATGTTGTATAATAACACGTTTGCATTTTTCTAGATTTTGTCCAGTTCTTGTATATCAATTTTCCTACATGTTGGAATTGATTCCAATGTATCTATGCATCGGTTCAGATTCCTATTTCAGTCATTAATTAGTTCACTCCTATTGACATTAGATTTCCACTAATTTATATTGGTTTGCTTGGTTTACTGCAGCATAGGGTGAACACAGTTAGGCTCTTTTGAGCACTGCCGCTTTGAGGATCTTTATCCGTATATTGTGTTATAAACAAGTATGGTGCTAATAACCATCTCTCAATTTTGCCTCCCTGGTGAGGTTGAATGCAGTCCAAACTTTCATCAGATTAATATTGCTATAACACCTCCAAATATGAGATTTAGTACCTGTGCGATTATTTTAAGTTTGAATAGAATTACTATGTCACAAGTTCAATCTTTTCTATCTCAAATTTGATGTACGTTTACACACTCACCCATTCGCTCCACGACCTGGTTTATGGTTTTAGCCTTAGATATGAACTTACCAGTGAGCCTGCATGTAAGTTGTCTTTGCCCACTACTTTCCGATTTACCCATTTTATTGTAACACCTTAAATTTTGCTTCTTTGAAAATACAGCTACAATGATTTAATTATGAATTTTTGTGCTCATGAAAACATAGGAAAATAAAATTTTTCATTAAATTAAAATTCATCATAGGAAGCTAGCAACATTGTTGTGCATACATGCTGGTGCATATGATTTGTTGTAATGTGTGGCTTTGTATAAAAATCAAAATAATTCAAATTGCTTTTAAAAAGGGTTTTGAATTGGCTTTGAAATAACAGAAAAAGAAAATAAAAAGGGCAAACTCTCTCTCTCTCTCTCTCTTTCTCTTTTCTGCCTGCTGGCCTTTTCCCTCAGCCGGCCCTCCCCCCTCTGAAGCCCAGCTTGGCCTCCCAACCCCACAGGCCCAGGGCGCCAATCCAGCCCAGCGCTGTGGCCCATTTTCAGGCTGAAGCCCAGCCGAGCTGCACAAGCAGGCCCGCCGTTCCCTTCTCCCTGTTGGCTGATACGCAGGGCCCGCTTCCTCTCTCACCGACACCGTGACCCCACACCACAGTGTCATCTCCTTCCTTGGCCGTGCCCGATGCGGACTCTGTCCGAGCAAAACCGCTGCCGCGTCGCGAAATCTCCGGGATTGTGGCGTGCTGCCCACGCCTTCCGCCTCTATAAAACCCAAGCCCCGCGTGCGCGTCATCTATTTCAACCCTAGCGCAAGCCGCCGCCTCTGCTCGAGCTCGCGGCGCCGTCGCGAAGCCCTAGCTCTGTCCGCCGCCGTGGTGACCGCTGTTTGAAGCTTCTCCGTCGACCCGAGCAGGACGCCGAGCTTTTCTCTGCGGAAACCGCCATCCGCCCCAACGAGCTGCACGCCATCGTCGAACCTCCTCGGACCCCGCTAGGCCCTCAGTGAGATCGCTGTCCCCTCCTCTGTCTTCCCGTGCTCTTCCCATCGAAATCCGAGGCTCCTACGTCGTTTTTTTGCCGAACTCCAGCGAGGTGCTCGCCGCCGTTCATGGAGTTCCTCTCCGCATGTCCCTGTTCCGGCTAGCAAACCCCGCGCATCCGCCTTCACAAGTGCCCTAGACGAGTTCACGAGCTCGAGATCCCGGAACCATTCGCATAGCCATCCGAGGCCGGAATCACCGTTCCGGCGAGGAGCCGAGCTCCCGTCCATGGCACCACCACCAGCACCGTTCCAAGTCTGCTGAACCGGCAGCCCTTGCATCCCGCCTCCCGGTGTGCACGCACGCGCGCAAACACGCGACATCGCGCGGAGCTAGCAGAGCAGCCTGACCATGCGTGCCTAGTTGCTCTTGAAAACTTGATGACATTATCATCGCGTCACGCACACATTATGGTTGTTTTTTTTAGAAAAACAAATCTAGAAATACAATGGAAATACACATATCCATATGATCATCCTGAGCCATCCGTGTTAAGATCAATGGCCTAGATTGGAACATACCCTTTCACCACTTATTTTGCTAAAGAGTCCCTGTCCTTCTTCTTATTTGTAGGCGCAGCCCTCCAGCCACATTCAAAATATCGTTTTTGTTTATTTCAATTCAAAAATTCAGATCCTAATATTTACAGAACTGCCACTGATCTTCTTTTATTTATAAAATCTCCGTTTAAATTCTGTTTTGACACATTCAAGTTGCATTAGATTCATAACGACATAATGCACACGTTAATAACAATGTTTACCATGTCACTAGCTCTGGAATTTCATGATTTAAATACTAAATTGATTAATGTTTATGCAACTAGATTTATAAATAAAATATACACCATGTTCGTTTGAACTACTTTTCAGTCAACGGACAGTATTTTTCTCTTACAACAAATTAGCATAAGCTAAATTTCAGCATAAGCGAACATGGTGATAATTAGCTTATCTTGGTTTTCTAATTCAAAATACAATTTGACTTAAAATGATTTAAATATTGCTATAGAATATGTTATACATGTTTTATATATGATCAAAATAAATGAAGCCTGTAGTTTTCTTTTCTCATATAAAGTGAATCCTACGGTAGCCGTTTCTTTTGCACCGTAGCTCCAATTAGTGTGCTTTTCGCGCTTATATGTTCGTAACAACATGTAGAATATCTTTAAAACCTTTTCACTTGTTGTTTCATATGTTTGGTATATTGTTTTAATTTAGTTCTAGTGTTCGGTTCGTGTATGATTGCATGAATGTTTGTGTGGTGTTCTCTGATCATGTCTAATTGGTGAGCTTTGCGTTGGTGATCTAGAAGAAGTTGGTGATCAAGAATAAAGAAGTTCTTTGAAGGCACCAGTTGAGGACTTAAATTTTTAAGGTAAGTATAGCATGGGATTATCCTGATTTCCTAATAACCTTTAATGCACTTAAATCATCATGCATGTGTCTCCTTGATAAGGATTACCTAGAATTGTTTCTTTACCTTGACTCCTATGGAATTTTGCATTAGGTAGCTACTGCTAGTGCTCAACATAAACGGTGATCTTGTAATTTGACTAATGAATTATGCAATAAATATTAAAAGATGACTTTTTAGTAACATTTAATAAAGAGAGCTAGAGTATTAGACTATTTTTATGGTGCTCTAGTTTCTCTCTCTAAGGACCTATCTGTAAGCGAATATCCGGGACTTACAGTACAACTGTGAGGGCTACATGGCTCTGGTTTTAGTCATATAAAAGGAACTTTTCTAGCTTGTTAGTGGTTACCTTTATGGTGCAAGGGTGTAGGGTCGAGACGGCGGACTAGAGGGGGGGTGAATAGTCCTTTTTAAATCTTAAACGTGTTGGCTAACCAAAACACATGCGGAATTAAACTTATCGGTCTAGCCAAGACTTCACCCCTCTAAATAAGTTCACAAGCATCTCACAAAGATCCTAATTAAACAACTAAGGTGCTTTCCTTAGCAAGAGCTCTCCTATTTAATTCTAGAGCAAGGTCACACAAACCTATGCACTAGTACTTTGCAAGCAAGAGGGAGCTCCTACACAATTCTAGTAAGCAAAGCGCACAAAGCCTAAGCTCACTAGCAATGCTCAATAACAAGGCAACTAATGCCAAATTAGAGAGCGCAAAACACTTAGCTACACAAACTAAGCAATGTGACTAACAAGGTTACACAAACCAAATTAGTCACGCAAGGGGAAGCTTCTAGCTACACAAGCAAGAAGACAACTAGCAAGCTACACAAGCAAACTAGTTACGAGAGCAACTACACAAGCACAAGTATATATGAAAGTAAATACAAGCTTGTGTTGCATGAATGCAAACCACCGAGAAGAGTAGACAAAGTTGACACGGTGATTTTCTCCCGAGGTTCACTTGGTTGCCACCAAGCTACGTCCCCGTTGTGTCGACCAACACTTAGATGGTTCCTCGGTGTGACCCTCAAGTCACTTGCCCCTCAAGGCACGCCCCGCAAGGCACCACAAGACACCACTCTCAAGTGAGGTAACTCAATGACACGCTCAACTAGAGTTGCTCTTCGCGATCCCCGCGGGGTGAGCACAATCCCCCTCACAAAGCTTCTCCGGAGCCTCGCACAATCTTCTTGCGAGCTTCGTTGGAGCCATAAGCCACCAAGCCGTCTAGGAGGTGGCAACCTCCAAGAGTAACAAGCACTACCGGCTTGCAACACGAACACCTAGTGCCACTCGATGCAACCTCACGATGCAATCGCACTAGAATCGCTCTCTCACTCGATCCGATGAACACTATCAAGCATGAGTGAGTTAGAGGCCTCCCAAGCACTACCACACAAGCCACCAAGGCTAAAGTGTGCTCCGCTACCGACCACAGCCGGCCAAGGCATCTATTTATAACCCCACGGTCAAATAGAGCCGTTACCCCTTCACTGGGCAAAACTCGGGACGACCGGACGCGCCGGTCGTAACTGACCGGACGCGCTTCACCGCGTCTGATGCCCCAACGGTCACTGCGCCAACGGTCAAACCCTATGACCGGACGCGCCTCTCAAAACGACCGGACGCGCTCAACCGCGTCCGATCCTCCAACGGTCACTGACCCTCAATGGTCAAACCAACGACCGGACGCGCTGCTTCGAACGACCGGACGCGCCGGTCACACAGCATGCGCCCGCGAAACAACGACCGGACGCGCTCCTCGCAACGACCGGACGCGACAGTGCCCGCGTCCGGTGTGAGTCCAGTAAGCACCTTCAACGATCGGACGCGTCCGATCATGTGTGACCGGACGCGCCTCGCGTCCGATCATCCTCGTGAACCGCAGTTCCTTCTGGGCGACTGACCGGACGCGCCGGTCCCGCGAGTGACCGGACGCGCCGGTTGCAAACCCTAGCACCCGCGCCTGCGCTGTACTGACCGGACGCGTCCGGTCATACCATGACCGCGTCCGGTGCAGCGTCCGGTCACCTCTGTGACCTCCGTTCGCCTCCGTTTCTTTTCCGACTTCCGGCGTAGTGGAAAATAGGCTTTTCAACTCCTCGAAAACGCCTGAATCCCGCGCTCGCAAGCTCGGCGGGAGGGAGAGAGGAACCCAAACCCTCTCTACCGCTCAAACTTCATCGCCTTCGCAAATGTGCCAACACCAACAAGTGATCACCACCTTGTGCACGTGTGTTAGCATTTTCATAATCATTTTTGAAGGAGTTAGGCACTCAACTTGCCTCGCCACTCGATCCTAACACGTATGCACAGTTAGATCGCTCAAGTGGCACTAGATGACCGATATGCAAACAAGTTTGCCCCTCTTGATAGTACGGCCATCTATCCTAAACCCGGTCATAAACTTCTCTACACACCTATGACCGGTGAAATGGAAATGCCCTAGGTTATATCTTTGCCTTGCGCATTCCACTCCATCTCCTCTGACGTTGATGCAACACATGCACCAACCAATCACCAAATGATATGATTCACTTCATATCATCACGTGACCGTATTGGTTCATCGATCTTGACCTCACTTGCTCTTCACCGTTGCATTGGTCCGTCGGCGCCAAGTCTTGCCCAAGCTTCACCATCGCATGGTCCTTCGCTTCGAAGCCTCAACTTGCCCTTCACCTTCACAACCGGTCCTTCGAGCCAAGCCTCATCTTGATCTTCTCCATCTTGGTCACATGACTCCATGTCATGTCTCATATGCAATGAGCTCCTTCATGACACCATCACATGTGGACTAATTTCCTGTGTATCTCACATAACCACATATTAGTCCACCTAAGTTGTCACTCAATTACCAAAACCAAACAAGGACCTTTCAATCTCCCCCTTTTTGGTAATTGATGACAACTCTACAAAGATATGGAAATTAAGCTTTTTCAAGCTAGCACTTCACACAAAGTGTAAATTGCTAACTTGTTTTGGATTTAATGTTACTTATCCAACTTTTAAGCTCTATGTCAAGATTTGGATAAGCACCATAAAATCCGACTTGGTAGTGATAACTCTCCCTACATATGTGCTCAAATGGTTTGGTTTCAAGCTTTGCACATATGCATAAATATGAAATTTGTGGGAGGGTTAGCACTACTAAGTGATGCTAAGGTGTATAGAATAAACCTTTGTAGCTTGATACCAATTAGTAGGTTGATACTATTTGAAAATCACAAGTTTGCCATCATCCTTAGCATCATGAGTAGCTAGACATCAAAAACACTAGAAACCCCGTGATATCAACATTATAAGCAAGGTTCTAGTTTTTGCATGACAATTACAAGTCTAGCTAACATCCTATGCATGCTAGTTATCAAATCATCATTCAAGTTCTATAACTAGCATACACCACACAAGCATGCATACTGAATTTAAGAACTTTATGCAATGCAAGCAAGCACATGAATTATGCACATATCAAATGTAATCAATCAAAGTTCATGAGCTTGCTCCCCCTACTTGTGTGCTTTCTTTGTCCAAGAATATTTGATCCCCTTACATTCTTCAATGTTGCTCCCTCTTTGTCCATGTCTATGTCCAATATCATCTATCTCTCTCCCAAAGCAATCTCTCCTCAAAAGGAAATCTTGCATATCTTTGTCCAACTTCTCCCCCTTTGTCATCAATTTCCATAAAAGGTGTTCTTCTCAATTGATACAAAGGCTTGTATTTGGGGTAGATGGTTGAGACTTGAATATTGCATTTTTGATGGACATTACCACATATGTTGGAATGACAAACTTTATGGTTGCTCTTGAGATTCCACATAGGATCTTTGACCTTGATACCAATTGGTGGGGCTTCTCCCCCTATGTCATAGCATGTGTCATTCACTTGAGATATCACTTGAAGATGAGGGTAGCATTGCTTGATTTGATCACTTAAAGTTGAGGATCACTTATGAAACCATCGTCTTGCATGAATGATACCACGTGAAGATACTATGAGTAGGAATATGATACCATTTGAAAGAATTTTCTAGTATGGATCCACTTTGAAGGATTTGGCAATAATATTCACTTCTTGAACATTTGCTATCTTCATGAGTACCATTTGTAAGATATCACTTGTAGATCATTATCTAGACACCACTTGTACATACCACTTGGAAGATCAATTTGAGTCTAGATACCACTTGAAACAAACTAGATATCCATTTTCATTGTTGTCTTGTGCGTGTACTCTTATTATTGTCATGAGCTTCTTATATGACTTGAACTAAGTTGATTTGCCTAAGATTCCAAGTCCGGTTTGATCCAATGACAAGCTTCTTCACACCTCATGCTAAGGGTTATCTTGCCAATGTTGTACTTGTCACTTGTTAGCAATCCAAACTAGATCAAGTACTTAGGTTCACTAGCTCATGAACAAATTCATACTCATACCACTAGATCATTTAGACAATCAAGCAATAGTGGTAGGCAATGAGTCTAAAATTTTCATTTGTCATGCATGATCCTAATAAGCATGTACTATATGCACTAACCGCATACTAGTAAGGAATGAAATGATCATGCACAATTCAATGATACCTTTGCTATGTTGGAGTAGAGGATAGTCACATAGATTCCAATTCATTACTCCAATAGCAATGTGAAGTCCAATTTATAAGATTGGTGAAGACCAATTATCATAGATAAATCCATTCTTCACCCATATGAAATGAAAACCACTTATGATCAAGTGCACTTTCTTGTTGTGGTTGGCTTGCTTCATTATATCATCTTTGCTTGCATGAGAGAATCACTTAGAATATTAATTGAATTGCAATGACTAACTCTCTTTTGGGTGTTGCTTGCTCTTTAGATCAATCCTTTTGATTGCTTCAACTAAGCATCATAAGTTCCTCGGATCACCACTTCCATGTTAGCCTTCCAAGTCCCAAACTTGGTTTCACCTACACACGGCGGCAAGCCCCTCACTAGGGAGAAGTGACCTTTCTCCAAAGAACCACTCTTGATACTTACTTGAAATGATATAGTTTGATTGATCCAAATGATGAACTCAATCTTGATGAATAATCCTTGAATCTACATTTGAGTCCAACTCTTTCTACTTGTTTAAGTCCTTTTCTTTCTACCAAATGATCTCTAATCATCACTAGAACTTAAACTTCATCTTCATCTTAAGTTTGATCTTGATCTTCAAATTGAGTACCAAATAAGTACACCAAGTACATTCCATAATCAAATGTTTTGTACTCATTGCTCGTCATGCTTCTAGATCAATCCAAAACCAAACTTAGGTATCTTAACCACTTGTAAACAAGTTTCCAACTTGAGGACCTTTCAATTAAAGTGACTCTAGATTAATCCAATGATTGTCACTTTTCTGGCAGATTCTGTACCCTTCAAAGAATAATTCATATCTTCCAATATACAGATCCAAATGCCATAAAATTTGGTGGAGATGTGATTCACTAAGTTATCTAGTATCTGTAAAAATTTGAGATTCATTTGACATCTAGATTGCTACCAGATTTCAAATCTTCCACCACTGCTACATGCTGAAAACTGCTGCACTATAGCTGACAAGATGTACTCCAAAGCCGAAGCATCTCTTATCCAATTCTCATGAAATTTGTACAGCATCTTATAACATAAGTCTAGAGCATGCATACCAAAATTCATGCCAATCCAAGTAGATTTGATCATCCAAACTCAGACTTGATCACTGCTAGCTCAGATTTTCAACTTTGAACAGATTTCAATACATTGAGCAATACTTCATCAAATATGAATCAAACTTGAAACTAACTTGTTTGAATACTTTCACAAGATATATATCCATTTAATCCACTTACTAAAGGTCATCTCATGAACTTATCCAACCCAAATCAATCCAAACTTGATTGCTAAGCATTTAATCCATTCAATCATCTCATAGCAAGCAACATTGCACATTTATCCAATTCAATCAACTCATATGCACCCAAATAAAATAATCAACAAGAGATATACCTTGGTTAGCTCATGATTATTCATAGCAAGCTTTCAACTTGAATATTTGCAAGCCATCAAATAATTCCAATAAATCATCCACAACTTGATCATGACACTTGTATGTTGTAGCACTTGGACTTCACTTATTTTGACTTGGCATTGGGATTGTATATGCATTGAGCTTCATAACTTGACTCAATATATGATGAACAAAATGAAACCAATTGAATCAAGCCTCCAATGCCGATGGTACCTACAAACAATCATTCACTCTTTGATGGTACCCAAACAAGTTTGGGTCCTCTCAAGTTAGGTGCAACATACTTAGGCATTGCCTTAGTATGAGTAGCGGGATGTTTTGCAATAGCAACCATAGAGATACCATTTACATCCTTTCTAAGCATATTAGTATTATTAATTGAACTAGGCTTAGAATTATTACCTAGGGAACATGAATGTGCCATGTGTCCCCTTTCCCGACATGAATAGCATCTTCGCTTTGGTTGAGCCTTTTCTTCCTTGCTCATGTGATGCTTTTCATTGCCTTGCCTCTCATGAGTTGCTTGAGCCTTCTTCTCAAGCTTGGTAGGACACCTCGAGGCAAAGTGTCCCATATCTTCACACTTGAAGCACTTGATGTGAGCCAAATCTCTCTTCTTATCTTGAATCTTGCTCATCATCTTGGCATCTTGGATTTGCATTGGATGCCTTCCTCTTCCACCCCTTCTCGTTTTCTTCTTCTTCTTCATCAAGTCACCATCATTATCCTTGTGGTTGATCTTGACTTGAGATTGGGGTGTGGTTTCTTGCTCAACTTGTGGCTTTGGTTGAGGCTCTTCTTGTTGCTTCACTAGTTTCTTGCTTGGGCACATTGAGGTGTAGTGACCCCATGTATGGCACTTGAAGCACTTGCGTTTGAGCCTTTCTTCTTCTTTCTTCAACTTGAGCTTCTCTAAGTTGGGGCATGTTTGGTGAAGATGACCCACTTCATGGCATCGGTAGCACATGAAATGAGAGAGCTTCTCTCGAGCTAGCTTCTTCATCTTCCATTCTCTTTTCTTTTCCCCTTTGGTCATATTCCTCTTGCTCTTGTTGAAACCAAGGCCACTCTTGTCACCAAAGTTTCTTTGAGTTTTCAACATATGCTCAAAGGTGACTTTTGAGTTGTAGCACCTCTCTAACTTGTTGCTCAATTCCTTTACTTCACTTTTGAGCTCATTGTTCTCCTTCAAAATGTTAGTCTCACAAGACATAGAAGTAGAACAAGCATATATATGTGAAGAACATGGCATATATAATAAGTCATCACAAGAGGTGGATACATGCTTTCTCCCTACATCACATGGGTTAGTCATATTTTGCAATTGATCATTTGATCCATGTGATGAGCTCTCATTATTTTTAATTTTCTTTAAAAACATCTTAATGAGAGAAGCATGTTTTTCTAACAATTCCTCATGAGATGCAAGTACTTTCTCATGAGTCAACGTTAGCTTCTCATGTGAAGATTTAAGATCATCAAGTAAGCTCTTATGTTCTTCACATGAGTTCTTTAGAAAAGAGTTTTCATTTTCTAATTTCATTGTTTTAGCTTTCTCATTTTCTAAAGACATGTTCATGCTAGCAAGTCTACTAACAAGCTCATCATATGAACCAACATGATCAATCACATTATCATTTGATACCTTTGTGTCACCTAGTGACATGAAGCAATGTGATGTAGTGGATGGGCTTGTAGTAGCATCATCAAGGCCCGAGCATGAACCAACGTTGTCACCATCAAGTGTGTTTGGGGTAGAAACATCACTTACAACACTTGATGCATCATCACCATCCTTGTCAAGTGAACTTGTGATATGATCATCTTTGTCATCACTTGACCGTGAGGTGGAGCAATCCTCCACAACCACCTTGTTGTGGTCATGCTCAACATCCTCATGCGCCTCTTCCTTGGGCTCATCATCATTGGAGATCACCCCATATTTCTCATTTAGAAACACCCAAATTTCATGGGCGGACTCGAAGTCTATGATCTCATAAAGTATGCTACTATCCAAAGATCGATAAAAAGCATTAGTAGCTTGGCTATCGAGATGTAGGCATTTACTTTGCGCTTGAGTTGCATTCTTTTTATCAATTGCAAAGGAAAAACCCACATCTATGATCCACCACATTTGAGGAGAAATAAACTTAAAATTGCATGTCATCCAATTTCTCCACTGTGCAAAGTGTGTGCCATCAAAAATGTGTGGACACTCAGCATCTATCCCATAATCCGCCATCCTCTCGGGTCGGTGAAGACCACAAATGAGAGACCCGGCTCCGATACCACTTGTAGGGTCGAGACGGCGGACTAGAGGGGGGGTGAATAGTCCTTTTTAAATCTTAAACGTGTTGGCTAACCAAAACACATGCGGAATTAAACTTATCGGTCTAGCCAAGACTTCACCCCTCTAAATAAGTTCACAAGCACCTCACAAAGATCCTAATTAAACAACTAAGGTGCTTTCCTTAGCAAGAGCTCTCCTATTTAATTCTAGAGCAAGGTCACACAAACCTATGCACTAGTACTTTGCAAGCAAGAGGGAGCTCCTACACAATTCTAGTAAGCAAAGCGCACAAAGCCTAAGCTCACTAGCAATGCTCAATAACAAGGCAACTAATGCCAAATTAGAGAGCGCAAAACACTTAGCTACACAAACTAAGCAATGTGACTAACAAGGTTACACAAACCAAATTAGTCACGCAAGGGGAAGCTTCTAGCTACACAAGCAAGAAGACAACTAGCAAGCTACACAAGCAAACTAGTTACGAGAGCAACTACACAAGCACAAGTATATATGAAAGTAAATACAAGCTTGTGTTGCATGAATGCAAACCACCGAGAAGAGTAGACAAAGTTGACACGGTGATTTTCTCCCGAGGTTCACTTGGTTGCCACCAAGCTACGTCCCCGTTGTGTCGACCAACACTTAGATGGTTCCTCGGTGTGACCCTCAAGTCACTTGCCCCTCAAGGCACGCCCCGCAAGGCACCACAAGACACCACTCTCAAGTGAGGTAACTCAATGACACGCTCAACTAGAGTTGCTCTTCGCGATCCCCGCGGGGTGAGCACAATCCCCCTCACAAAGCTTCTCCGGAGCCTCGCACAATCTTCTTGCGAGCTTCGTCGGAGCCACAAGCCACCAAGCCGTCTAGGAGGTGGCAACCTCCAAGAGTAACAAGCACTACCGGCTTGCAACACGAACACCTAGTGCCACTCGATGCAACCTCACGATGCAATCGCACTAGAATCGCTCTCTCACTCGATCCGATGAACACTATCAAGCATGAGTGAGTTAGAGGCCTCCCAAGCACTACCACACAAGCCACCAAGGCTAAAGTGTGCTCCGCTACCGACCACAGCCGGCCAAGGCATCTATTTATAACCCCACGGTCAAATAGAGCCGTTACCCCTTCACTGGGCAAAACTCGGGACGACCGGACGCGCCGGTCGTAACTGACCGGACGCGCTTCACCGCGTCCGATGCCCCAACGGTCACTGCGCCAACGGTCAAACCCTATGACCGGACGCGCCTCTCAAAACGACCGGACGCGCTCAACCGCGTCCGATCCTCCAACGGTCACTGACCCTCAATGGTCAAACCAACGACCGGACGCGCTGCTTCGAACGACCGGACGCGCCGGTCACACAGCATGCGCCCGCGAAACAACGACCGGACGCGCTCCTCGCAACGACCGGACGCGACAGTGCCCGCGTCCGGTGTGAGTCCAGTAAGCACCTTCAACGATCGGACGCGTCCGATCATGTGTGACCGGACGCGCCTCGCGTCCGATCATCCTCGTGAACCGCAGTTCCTTCTGGGCGACTGACCGGACGCGCCGGTCCCGCGAGTGACCGGACGCGCCGGTTGCAAACCCTAGCACCCGCGCCTGCGCTGTTGAAAGTCCTATGTTTGGTGTTGGTAATTAGTGACAATACCTAAGTACTAATCCTATGCCTAAGTTGTATGTAGCATATGAGGATTAGTACATTCCAAGGTTGGTGGCAAGATGGACATGGTGATCATGATGGCCACACTTGGATTTGGACGCAACCCTACGTGATCAAGGCAAAGGTATATGCTTAAGGGTTGTGTTTTAGTAACCAAGACACCTAGTGGGTGTGGTTACATTATAGGATAGATAGCCGTACTATAAAGAGGGGAATGACGCGGCTATTGAACTCCTAAGTGCCTCTAGATGTGCATTTCATGATCATATGCATTTGGATAGAACTAATATCGCCTCGAAAAATGATTGTGAAAATGCTAACACACTCACATATGTTGAGATCACTTGGTGGTGTTAGCACGTTTGCGATGGCGGTGAAGTTTAAGCGGTAGAGAGGGTTTGGGTCTCTCTCTCCCTCCCGCCGAGCTTGCGAGCGCGGGATTCAGGCGTTTTTGACAAGTTGAAATGCCTATTTTTCACTACGCCGGAAGTCCGAAAAGAAACAGAGGCGAACGGAGGTCACAGAGGTGACCGGACGCTGCACCGGACGCGGTCCTTGCAGGACCGGACGCGTCCGGTCAGTGTTCAGTGTCTGCGCGTTTTTTCAGTTCGATGATCGGACGCGAGGCGCGTCCGGTCACTGATGATCGGACGCGTCCGGTCGTCCAGGGAGCTTACTGGACTCTCACCGGACGCTGGCACTGTCGCGTCCGGTCATCTTCTTAAGCGCGTCCGGTCACTGTTTCGTTGAGCGCTGCTCAGGCGACCAGCGCGTCCGGTCCTACACGGGACCAGCGCGTCCGGTCGTTCCCGGCGCGTCCGGTCAGTTGGACCAGCGCGTCCGGTCGTTGCTTCGCAGTTAGCCGTTGGGCGACCAGCGCGTCCGGTCGTTTGGACCAGCGCGTCCGGTCAGTGTTTCACGTGTTAGCCGTTGGGCGACCGGCGCGTCCGGTCAGTTGGACCAGCGCGTCCGGTCACCCCGATTTCGGCTGTTTAAGTTTCTAACGGCTATATTCGAAGGGGTACGTCTATAAATACTCGTTGGCCGGCTCAAGGCTCATTCTCTCGAACATTTTGACATACTTGTGAGCACTTTGAGCTAAGCAACTCCCCTCCCACTCATCTCTCTTGCTTCTTTGCATATTCGAAGTGAGATTGAGTGATCCAAGTGCATTTGCATTGTGTGATAGCATCTAGTTGGCACTTGGTGGTTGATTTGCTGTGGGATTCTTGTTTCTCTTGGTGGTTGCCGCCACCTAGACGGCTTGGAGCAGCTTGGAGGCGTTGGCAAGAGTTGGTGTTTGTTCTTTGCCACCTCCGGTGATTGTGAGGGGTTTGTGCCTACCTCGGCGAAGCGCCAAAGGCAACATTAGTGTATTGCTCGTGTCATTGAAACCTTTTGCCATTTGGTAGGTTCTTGTGGCGCCTTTTGAGAGGCTCGGTGTGTGACCGATTAGCCACCGAACCACGTGGTGAAGAGGGACACAACGGGGACTAGCGTGCCGGCAAGCACGTGAACCTCGGGATAAATCTTCGTGTCATCACTTTCATATTGTGATTGATTGATCCCGGTGTTTGGTTATCTTGGTATTCATTGTTGATCATATTGGTTGGCTCAATACTTCGTCCCTCGGTGATACCCTCCTATCTCTCTTGTATTAATTTCTTAGTTATCTTTGCTAGCTAGTTAGCTTAGCTAGAGTAGTTCTCTTGTGTAGCTTGCTAGTTGTAGTTGTACTTAACTTCTCGGTTTGACTTGTGCGGTTGAGTGCAAATACTAGAATTGTGAATTGGATAGGTGGCTTGCAAACACCCATAGGCTAAGCAAAACTCGCATCTCGCTATTTGTTATATTGATAAACTTGTTTAGCTTGTCGTTGTAGAAAATTTTAATAGGCTATTCACCCCCCTCTAGCCATCAAGACCTTTCAAGTGGTATCGGAGCCGTGGTCACCGTTTGTAAGGCTTAACAACCTCGGTGTAAGATGGCTCAAGTTATGTTTAATCATGTTAATGGCAAGCCTCCATTCTTTGATGGCGTCTCTTCCTTTGATCATTGGAAAAGGAAGATGAAGCAATATCTAGGCAATATACATGAGAAGGTTTGGGATGTGACCAAAGAA
Source organism: Saccharum hybrid cultivar R570 (assembly GCA_038087645.1). Lineage (NCBI taxonomy): Eukaryota > Viridiplantae > Streptophyta > Magnoliopsida > Poales > Poaceae > Saccharum > Saccharum hybrid cultivar. The sequence continues at coordinate 10,597,314 of JAQSUU010000529.1, forward strand.
GGATACGTCATTCTTGATGAGGAAAACCTCACTCCAAATGACCGCATCAACAAACAATGCAATACGGCGGCACTTGACACAATCTATCGTGCCATTGATGATAAAGTATTTGAGCAAATCAAAGATCTTGAAAAGGCAAATGAGCTTTGGATAAGGCTTGAAGAAACATATGAAGGCACTTGAACGGTAAAAAGTGCCAAACTATATATGCTCAAGGACAAGTTCTCCACATTCAAGATGAAGGATGATGAATCCATCCCGGAGATGTTCTATAGGCTCCAAGTCATTGTCAATGATCTCAAGGGGCTTGGGGAGAAGGTTGAGGACAAGGACTTCTCACACAAGTTCTTGATGTGCTTACCCAAGAAGTTTGCCACCTTGAGAAGAATGATCTTTAGAGAGGGATTGGACAAGGTCAAACCAACCAATGTGCTTGGAGATATAATGACCGATGCCCAATACAATGATGATGAAGATGAGGTAGAAGAGAAGAAGGAAACCAAGGTCAAGCAAGAGAAGCCCATTGCATTCAAGGCTTCATCCTCTAAGGGCAAGAGCAAGGTTGATGATGATGATGATGATCCATTTGATGATGAGATCATGGCCCTTCTAGTGCAAAAGATGGGTCGGTTCATGAAGAAGAAAGGCTATGGTGCAAGAAAGAGAAGAGACTTCATGAAGGCAAAGGAGGTGCTTTGCTACAATTGCAATAGCCCCGATCATGTAGTGGCAAAGTGCCCCTATGAAGACAAAAGATATAATGATGGGGAGTTAAAGTTGAAGAAGAACAAGAAGGAGAAGAAAGCAAAGAAGAGCTTCACTTTCAACAAGAAGAAGAAGGGTGGTGGTTATGTAGTCACTTGGGATAGTGACAACTCCGATAGTGATGATGATGAAAGCTCTAGTGATGATGAGAGGATCACTCGACGAGCCACTGCAAACATCGCCCTCTCCAACAAGCCATCCATCTTTGACACTACATCAACATGCCTTATGGCCAAGCCTACCAAGGTAAAACATGATGATAGTGATGATGATTCTTGTGCTAGTGATGATTGTAGGAGTGATGATGAGGAGGATGAGGACTACTCCAAGGATGATCTATTAGGCATAATAGATCAAATGAGTAAGGGCTACAAGAGAACAACCAAGAAATACAAAATCTTGGAACAAGAGCTCATTGCCAAGAGCAATGAAAATGATGCATTGATGGAGGAGCTTGTTGCTCTCAAAAAGAGTAAGGAGTGCAAAGGAATTGAACAAGAGCTCAAAGCTCTTAGGAAATCCTTTGATGAGCTAGAGGCTTCTCGTGAGTGTCTAAAGGAAGACCACGAGGATCTTGAAATTGCTCACACTAGGCTTAAGGAAGCCCACTCCACTCTACTTGAGCTCATCAAGGAAAAGGACCTTAAGTTGGAAAAGTTCATGAAGGAAGCTAAGGAGGAGCAAGTGATTGTCACTTGTGATATTGGACTAACATGTGATATTATTGATGATTCTTTATTTGTTAGTCCTACTAATGCTTCATGTAGCTCATCATCATCCACCACAACCAACTCTACCTCTACTACTAGTGATTCATCACTTGTGGTTGAGACTCTCAAGAGAGAGGTGGATGATCTCACCCGCGCATTAGGCAACGCCTATGGTGGGGATGCCCGCTTGCTAAAATGCTTGGGTAGCCAAAGGTTCTCTCTTAACAAAGAGGGATTAGGCTATACTCCCAAGAAGGGCAAGGCGGCCTTTGCTACTCCTAAGCCTCGCTTTGTGAAGGGCAATGGTCGTTATTGCAATAGATGCAAGCAAGTTGGGCATCTAGAGATTAATTGTAATAAAATGAACAAGAACAAGAAAAATGCTAATGTACCTTATATTCCTTTTGATTCTTGTTATGTGCTTACCAAGGGTGATAAAGGTGTGCATGCTAGGTTTGTTGGTACACCAATTGTGGGCCCTAAGAAGAAGGCCATTTGGGTACCAAAGAGCTTAGTGACTAACCTCCAAGGACCCAAGCAAGTATGGGTACCTAAAAGACATTAAATTGTTTTGTAGGTAAATTACAAGGCCGGAGGAAGGCATTGGGTGCTTGATAGTGGGTGCTCTCAACATATGACCGGTGATTCAAGAATGTTCAACTCTCTCAAATCAAATGATAGTGGCATTGATAGCATCACATTTGGTGACAATAGCAAGGGTAATGTAAAGGCTCTTGGAAGGATTGCAATCTCAAATGATCATAGCATTTCCAATGTGCTACTAGTTGAAAAGCTCAATTTCAACTTGTTGTCGGTTGCTCAATTGTGTGATCTCGGTTTCAAGTGCATATTTGGTGTTGATGATGTGGAGATAGTTAGTGTTGATGGCTCTAACTTGATCTTCAAAGGCTTTAGATTTGAGAATCTATACTTGGTTGATTTCAATGCTAGTGACACTCAACTTTCAACATGTTTGCTCACCAAATCAAGTATGGGTTGGTTATGGCATAGAAGACTTGGTCATGTTGGCATGAAGCAATTGAACAAGTTAGTAAAGCATGACTTAGTTAGAGGCTTGAAGGATGTCACATTTGAGAAGGATAAGCTATGTAGTGCATGTCAAGCCGGAAAGCAAGTAGGCAACACTCATCCATTGAAGAGCATTATGAGTACTTTCAAGGCATTTGAGTTGTTGCACATGGATCTATTTGGGCCAACTACATACACAAGCATTGGTGGCAACAAGTATGGTTTTGTGATTGTGGATGATTTCACTAGATACACATGGGTATTCTTTCTTGTGGACAAGAGTGATGTATTTGACATATTCAAGAAATTCATCAAGAGAGTACAAAATGAGTTTGAGACCACAATCAAGAAAGTAAGAAGTGACAATGGAAGTGAGTTTAGAAACACAAGAGTTAATGAGCTATGTGAGGAGCTTGGAATCAAGCATCAATTCTCGGCCAAGTATACACCTCAATCAAATGGCCTAGTTGAAAGGAAAAATAGAACCTTAATTGATATGGCAAGATCAATGTTGAATGAGTATAATGTAAGTCATTCATTTTGGGCCGAAGCAATCAACACGGCTTGCTTCTATAGCAACCGCCTCTATTGCCACAAGTTTCTAGAGAAGACACCATATGAGATCTTAAATGGAAGAAAGCCCAACATTGCATACTTTCGGGTATTTGGTTGCAAATGCTACATCTTGAAGAAGGGCACTAGATTGAGCAAGTTTGAGAAGAAATGTGATGAAGGATTTCTACTTGGTTACTCAACTACTAGCAAAGCTTATAGAGTTTGGAATTTGGCTAGTGGTTTACTTGAAGAAGTGCATGATGTTGAGTTTGATGAAACAAATGGTTCTCAAGATGAGGAAGATAACTTGGATGATGTGAGAGGAACTCAATTGACTAATGCTATGAAAGAAATGGATATTGGTGATATTAGACCAAAGCAAGTTATTGATGTGGATGACAACAAAGATCAAGTGCTCTAAAGTCCAATTACACAAGCTAGTGGTTCTCTAATGCAAAATCAAGCTAGTACATCATCTCAAGTACAACAAAATCAACAAGTGGCTAGTTCATCATCTCCAACTCATGATCAACATCAACATTCAAGCAATCAAGTCCAAGTGCTTCAACCAACTAACATTGCAAGAGACCATCCATTGGATTCCATCATTGGTGACATACAAAGAGGAGTTCAAACTAGATCAAGATTGGCATCGTTTTGTGCTCACTCATCTTTTGTGTCAATGGAAGAACCCAAGGACATTGATAGAGCATTGAGAGATCCGGATTGGGTAAATGCAATGCATGAAGAGCTCAACAACTTCAAGAGAAATGAAGTATGGGAACTAGTTGAAAGGCCTAAGGATCACAATGTCATTGGAACAAGATGGGTCTTTCGCAACAAGCAAGATCAAGATGGGATAGTAGTAAGGAACAAAGCAAGACTAGTGGCTCAAGGTTACACACAAATAGAGGGTCTTGACTTTGGTGAAACTTATGCCCCAGTTGCAAGATTGGAAGCAATTAGGATCTTACTTGCCTATGCTTGTGCTCACAATATCAAGCTATATCAAATGGATGTGAAGAGTGCATTTCTCAATGGGTACATTCAAGAGGAGGTGTATGTGGAGCAACCTCCCGGTTTTGAAGATGACAAGAAACCCAATCATGTATACAAATTGAGAAAAGCTTTGTATGGATTAAAGCAAGCACCTAGAGCATGGTATGAAAGATTGAGGGACTTCTTGCTATCCAAAGGATTTGTCATGGGCAAAGTTGATACAACACTATTCACCAAGAAGATTGGGAAAGACTTGTTTGTGTTGCAAATATATGTTGATGATATCATATTCGGTTCAACCAATCAAGATTATTGTGATGAGTTTGGGAAAATGATGGCAAAGGAATTTGAAATGTCAATGATTGGTGAACTTAGTTTCTTTCTTGGACTTCAAATCAAACAAATGAAGGAAGGAACATTTGTAAGCCAAACCAAGTACATCAAAGATATGCTCAAGAAGTTTGGCATGGAAGATGCAAAGAGCATTACAACTCCAATGAGCACTAGTGGAAGTTTGGATAGTGACAAGAGTGGCAACATGGTGGATCAAAAGCTATATAGATCGATGATTGGTAGCCTACTCTATGTGACGGCATCAAGGCCCGATGTGATGTTTAGTGTATGCATGTGTGCAAGATTTCAAGCCTCACCAAGAGAAAGTCATTTGAAGGCAACAAAGAGAATATTGAGGTACTTAAAGCATACACAAGATGTTGGATTGTGGTATCCCAAAGGTGCAAGTTTTGAGCTAGTTGGATATTCGGATTCCGACTATGCCGGTGATAAAGTGGAGAGAAAGAGCACTTCCGGGACTTGTCAATTGTTGGGAAGATCACTTGTCTCATGGTCATCCAAGAAGCAAAATAGTATTGCACTATCTACCGCCGAAGCCGAATACATCGCCGCGGGTAGTTGTTGTGCACAAATCTTGTGGATGAAGGCAACATTGAAGGATTTTGGAATCAATTTCAAGAATGTGCCATTGCTATGTGACAATGAAAGTGCCGTAAAGCTAACCAACAATCCGGTTCAACATCAAAGAACAAAGCATATTGATGTTCGTCATCATTTTATTAGAGATCATCAACAAAAGGGTGACATTGCCATTGAGAGCGTGGGCACCGAAGATCAATTAGCCGATCTATTCACCAAGCCACTTGATGAGAAGAGATTTCACAAGCTAAAGAATGAGTTGAACATACTTGACTTCTCCAACATGAGTTGATGCACCCCATATATGACATGCCTCTCCTTCGAGCCCCAAGGTACAATTGGTTGACATGTCATACATTCTATGCTAAGGACTTGTTTAGTGCATCTAGTCATGATTTCTTATGTTCTAGGATCATTCATGAAAATTAAAATAAATTTGAAGTTTATATGGTGCCACTATTGTTTCCATGACTTGTATGATCTAGTGGTAGCATATAACTTGTTTAAGTAGCTTGTGATCCTAAGTATTTAATCTAGAAACCTTGTCTAAATATTTGCTTCAACATGGTGCATGATAACCCTTCTAGTGAGGTGTGAAGAAGCTTGCCCTTGGATCAAACCGAAGTATTTTATTTATGCAAGCAATCTAGGTTGAATCATAAACTTGATCCTCACCCCATATTTCAACATGATAATCTATCTATAGTTTGCCCCTTGTGGTCAATTGGTGCCAAAGGGGGAGAAAATATTGTTCACAAAGATAGAACTCAAAGGGGAAGACAATGTTGTGGGGGAGAAAAATGTTGTTCACAAGATAGATTCTAAAAGGGGAGAATTGATAAAAGAAGGGGATCAACTAAAATTTTGAGCACACAAGTAGGGGGAGCAAGCTCTTAAATATGAATGTTGCATTTCTATGTGCACTTCATATGTATGATGCATAGTTATGCATTTTGTTTTCTCCGATACATTGCTTGTGTGGTGACTTGCTAGTATAATTTGAATGATGCATTGTGGTACTAGCATGAATAGGAAGTAGTTAGATTTTTGTTGCTTCATGTTTTTCAAAGTGGTACTAGAACCTTGCTTATAATGTTGATCTCACGAGGTTTCTAGTTATATTTGTGCTTTTCCAAGTGGAATCTAACTACACAAGGTGCTAAGATGGTGTTTATCGCAACTCCGATGGTATCACGCTTCAAAGGTCTATAATCTTAAACACTTAGCACCTATTGGTAGACAATGCTCCTAATCTTTCCTATCTAACATGTATGCTTCCAAAATCCAAACATATAGCATACATGTAGGGGGAGCCATTGCTATCAATTTGAATTCATGATCACATGTCCATAATTCTTACACATGGTAATATACTTGGACAATGTGACATGGGTTCAATCAAAATTTTATTATAACATCTTTGTGAAAGGGTTGTCACCAATTACCAACAAGGGGGAGATTGAAAGTCCTATGTTTGGTGTTGGTAATTAGTGACAATACCTAAGTACTAATCCTATGCCTAAGTTGTATGTAGCATATGAGGATTAGTACATTCCAAGGTTGGTGGCAAGATGGACATGGTGATCATGATGGCCACACTTGGATTTGGACGCAACCCTACGTGATCAAGGCAAAGGTATATGCTTAAGGGTTGTGTTTTAGTAACCAAGACACCTAGTGGGTGTGGTTACATTATAGGATAGATAGCCGTACTATAAAGAGGGGAATGACGCGGCTATTGAACTCCTAAGTGCCTCTAGATGTGCATTTCATGATCATATGCATTTGGATAGAACTAATATCGCCTCGAAAAATGATTGTGAAAATGCTAACACACTCACATATGTTGAGATCACTTGGTGGTGTTAGCACGTTTGCGATGGCGGTGAAGTTTAAGCGGTAGAGAGGGTTTGGGTCTCTCTCTCCCTCCCGCCGAGCTTGCGAGCGCGGGATTCAGGCGTTTTTGACAAGTTGAAATGCCTATTTTTCACTACGCCGGAAGTCCGAAAAGAAACAGAGGCGAACGGAGGTCACAGAGGTGACCGGACGCTGCACCGGACGCGGTCCTTGCAGGACCGGACGCGTCCGGTCAGTGTTCAGTGTCTGCGCGTTTTTTCAGTTCGATGATCGGACGCGAGGCACGTCCGGTCACTGATGATCGGACGCGTCCGGTCGTCCAGGGAGCTTACTGGACTCTCACCGGACGCTGGCACTGTCGCGTCCGGTCATCTTCTTAAGCGCGTCCGGTCACTGTTTCGTTGAGCGCTGCTCAGGCGACCAGCGCGTCCGGTCCTACACGGGACCAGCGCGTCCGGTCGTTCCCGGCGCGTCCGGTCAGTTGGACCAGCGCGTCCGGTCGTTGCTTCGCAGTTAGCCGTTGGGCGACCAGCGCGTCCGGTCGTTTGGACCAGCGCGTCCGGTCAGTGTTTCACGTGTTAGCCGTTGGGCGACCGGCGCGTCCGGTCAGTTGGACCAACGCGTCCGGTCACCCCGATTTCGGCTGTTTAAGTTTCTAACGGCTATATTCGAAGGGGTACGTCTATAAATACTCGTTGGCCGGCTCAAGGCTCATTCTCTCGAACATTTTGACATACTTGTGAGCACTTTGAGCTAAGCAACTCCCCTCCCACTCATCTCTCTTGCTTCTTTGCATATTCGAAGTGAGATTGAGTGATCCAAGTGCATTTGCATTGTGTGATAGCATCTAGTTGGCACTTGGTGGTTGATTTGCTGCGGGATTCTTGTTTCTCTTGGTGGTTGCCGCCACCTAGACGGCTTGGAGCAGCTTGGAGGCGTTGGCAAGAGTTGGTGTTTGTTCTTTGCCACCTCCGGTGATTGTGAGGGGTTTGTGCCTACCTCGGCGAAGCGCCAAAGGCAACATTAGTGTATTGCTCGTGTCATTGAAACCTTTTGCCATTTGGTAGGTTCTTGTGGCGCCTTTTGAGAGGCTCGGTGTGTGACCGATTAGCCACCGAACCACGTGGTGAAGAGGGACACAACGGGGACTAGCGTGCCGGCAAGCACGTGAACCTCGGGATAAATCTTCGTGTCATCACTTTCATATTGTGATTGATTGATCCCGGTGTTTGGTTATCTTGGTATTCATTGTTGATCATATTGGTTGGCTCAATACTTCGTCCCTCGGTGATACCCTCCTATCTCTCTTGTATTAATTTCTTAGTTATCTTTGCTAGCTAGTTAGCTTAGCTAGAGTAGTTCTCTTGTGTAGCTTGCTAGTTGTAGTTGTACTTAACTTCTCGGTTTGACTTGTGCGGTTGAGTGCAAATACTAGAATTGTGAATTGGATAGGTGGCTTGCAAACACCCATAGGCTAAGCAAAACTCGCATCTCGCTATTTGTTATATTGATAAACTTGTTTAGCTTGTCGTTGTAGAAAATTTTAATAGGCTATTCACCCCCCCTCTAGCCATCAAGACCTTTCAGCTGTACTGACCGGACGCGTCCGGTCATACCATGACCGCGTCCGGTGCAGCGTCCGGTCACCTCTGTGACCTCCGTTCGCCTCCGTTTCTTTTCCGACTTCCGGCGTAGTGGAAAATAGGCTTTTCAACTCCTCGAAAACGCCTGAATCCCTCGCTCGCAAGTTCGGCGGGAGGGAGAGAGGAACCCAAACCCTCTCTACCGCTCAAACTTCATCGCCTTCGCAAATGTGCCAACACCAATAAGTGATCACCACCTTGTGCACGTGTGTTAGCATTTTCATAATCATTTTTGAAGGAGTTAGGCACTCAACTTGCCTCGCCACTCGATCCTAACACGTATGCACAGTTAGATCGCTCAAGTGGCACTAGATGACCGATATGCAAACAAGTTTGCCCCTCTTGATAGTACGGCCATCTATCCTAAACCCGGTCATAAACTTCTCTACACACCTATGACCGGTGAAATGGAAATACCCTAGGTTATACCTTTGCCTTGCGCATTCCACTCCATCTCCTCTGACGTTGATGCAACACATGCACCAACCAATCACCAAATGATATGATTCACTTCATATCATCACGTGACCGTATTGGTTCATCGATCTTGACCTCACTTGCTCTTCACCGTTGCATTGGTCCGTCGGCGCCAAGTCTTGCCCAAGCTTCACCATCGCATGGTCCTTCGCTTCGAAGCCTCAACTTGCCCTTCACCTTCACAACCGGTCCTTCGAGCCAAGCCTCATCTTGATCTTCTCCATCTTGGTCACATGACTCCATGTCATGTCTCATATGCAATGAGCTCCTTCATGACACCATCACATGTGGACTAATTTCCTGTGTATCTCACATAACCACATATTAGTCCACCTAAGTTGTCACTCAATTACCAAAACCAAACAAGGACCTTTCAAAGGGGGACTTGATGAATCAGATACAGTGCGGCCGTTGTCCCCTTATGTATAGCCTGCGAGGAATTGTGTCATCGGGAAGGGGAGCTCTACATCTATTTGCCAATTAGAATCCAAGCGACCCTAATTTGTTAGACGAACCTTAGAAATGCTTCATAGTGAACCCTGCCCGCTTATCTTGGTAGTGTTTTAGGGAGTCATGACCCTGGGCATACGGGAATCACGACTCACAATGAAAGTGTACAACCTCTGTAGAGTGTAAAACTGTTATATCAGCCGTGCTCATAGTGTCGAGCGGCCTTAGCCCCTTATGGAATAGATGATCACTAATAATTATTTTGTTTATGCTATTCATTACTCATATTACTTAATCATATGTTTATTATGGGAATTCTGACAACTTGATGCTACTCATATGCCAAAATTGTGACAACTAAAAGCTACATGCAGTCAAACTCATGTCATGCCTTTTAAGCCTCATAAACCCCATGTTACACTTGTGAGTACGATATGTACTTACACTTGTTTGTTTTTAATACTTTGAAAAAAAAAAATCTGGATAGGTACCAGATTGCTAGAGTTTGGAAGAGTTAGGCTTGTTATCAATAAGTCATTTGTCCCTGTGGAATTGGAGCCTTCGCCTAAAGAACAGAGTGTCTTTCCGCTGTTTGCAGTCTAAGGTTATATCTCTTGTAATAATACGTTATATTAAGCATTGTCTTTTGATATTATCCTTTATTTGTAGCTATATGTGAGATTTGACTTTCTGAGCTCATGTATAGTGTGTATCTGGTTTTGTTGGGTGCTACATTTATCCTATAATTATTCATGAGGTAAACCTGATCATCCACAAAGTGTAATATTTTACCTTTGTTAATATAGTTAGTCACTTTGCCAGATTTTCACATTAGCGACTCATCTATATAGTCATTAGTGACCTAGAAAACACGTCACTTATATTACGTCTCTGATGTGAAAATATTAGTGACACATAAAAATGTGTCACTGATGACCCTGTACCAACGACGGGTACAAGGAAAACGCATCACTGATGACCCTGTACCAGCGACGGGTACAGGAAAACGCGTCACTGATGAGGTCCCACTAGAGACCCATTTTGGCTATACGCGTTTCTAATGACAATTTACATAAACAAAAAAAAGAAAAATCTCCACGGTCTTTATATACAGCAGACCCTGTCCAACAGCAAAACAGCAAACAAGCCCACATGTTTATAGGCTCAACAATAATGATCACAGACCAAGTTAAAGATTACATTAAGACCAAACTTAAACAATAACTCAATTCAATAGTTCATGGATAACAAGCTAAGACCACAAGAACATAATATTGGCTCCAACCGTTGACTAAAGGTGATGAATACACCTTTGATTGATCGTATGTTACAATCTCCCGCCCTCTTAATTAACAACTTCAAGAATAACCAGTCGAGTAACTTGCAGACCATCTTTTTGTACATGAAACTTTGAAAGATGACATGGAACAATATCCCATACACCTAATTAGTAAGAGAACAATTGAAAATTCAATAAATACATGAAAACTTGAAGGCATATCCTCTAGATAGAAAACCAAGATAGTGCACTAGCCCAAAGCAATGATAACTGCATGATCAGCAAGAACATACATAAACAAAAGCTGAAAATCCTGTTTTCCTAAAGCAGAAATCAGTACCTTGCCCAGTGGACGCTTTCACAACCATTCATGATTGGCTGGTACCCATGCTGCCACAAAATCCTCATATCAGCTTAGCTGCAGTATATTGGCAAGCATGATCACACAAATCAAAAGTTCAAAAGGTGTCACTGCAATTAGAAATATGCCTAACAGGAAGCAAGGAAGCCTAATGGGGTGTTTGGTTCCACCTCCTAAACTTTAGTTGCTGTCCTATCGGATGTTTGGACACATGCATGGAGTATTAAATATAGACTATTTACGAAACTAAATGCACAGATTGAGATTGTTTTGCGAGATGAATTTTTTTAGCCTAATTAGTCCATGATTTGACAATGTGTGCTATAGTAAACATGTGCTAATGATGGATTAATTAGGCGTAATAAATTCATCTCGCGGATTACTGATGGATTCTATAATTTATTTTTTATTAGTATCCGAATACTCACATGCGACACCTCCATGTGACACCTCCTAAACTTTAAACTTTAGTCACTGGATCCAAACACCCCCTAAGGGTGGAGTTTAGAACACACTTTTGATGGTCTAAAATAAATATATTACTAGAAGATAGATTAATAGAGTTCTGCAAAAATCCACTTTCAAATGGAACAAAGAGTGAATACTAGCACTTCTTAAGAATAGAAGAACTGTATCTGATCAATAATATATATTCAGTTTCTATCACATTATTTGTTTATTTACTAGTGAGAAACCAGAGAAAAGGTAACTGCGACGACATGGAGATGGATCAACCTATTTACACATACTACATACACATGGGAACAAAAATGGCTGGTGTATGTTCGGAGTTATTATTATTATTTCATCAGTGAACAACTTATGTCCTGATCATAACACACTCGATATCTAAAAGGATGAATAGTATGTTCAGAGTTCAGAGAAAAAAGTATGTTCAGAGTTCAGAAAAGCAGATAACTTACACTCCAGTAGTGCTTTGTCAGTGCTGAAGTATGCTACTTTATTTGTAAGTCCGACACAATCGACCTCAGCTTGGCCCTCGCGTCGCCCCCTCTGGGCGACTCGGGGACTCCCCACCGGCGCCGCCCCAGAGCTTCCCCCCCACCGCCTCCTCTTCGGTCGCCGCCGCCGCCCTCCGCGTGCAGCGGCGGCGGCCCGCGGCGCCGTCGCGTCCACTCCCTCCCCCTCCATCCCTCCTCGCCCTCCCACTCCTCCACATCGTCTTCCCCAAGCTTCCATGGCGCTGTGGCCGGCAGGCGGGCCAGATCCAGGCCGCCCAGGGCCGGATCCATCCTCCCCCTCACTGGATCCGTGCCTCGACGACTGTGTGGGGCGGGGGCCGCGTCCTGATGCACGCCTCCGTGCGTGAGGAGGCGTTCGCGCTCGCGCGGGTGCTGTGGCCTAGGCCGGCTACCCCTCCCCCATTCACCTCCCCTCTCTACGGTGGAACGGGTAGGGTGCCGGGCGGCCCGGCCGCACCTCCCTGTGGCCGGTGGATCCGGGCCAGATCCGGCGTCCTTGCTGTGGCGGCAATGGCCTGGTGGCACGGCATCTCCTTCATGCTCGGGCGTGGGTCGGGGGACCGTGGGCATGCGCTGGTGCGCGGGTCGTCGACACGGCTTCCCCCCTGGTCAAGCGACGGCTTCGGCGCGGCCCCCCTGGTCAGGCGGTCGCCGTACGCGTGGGGGGCGCGTCGGTCAACTTCGAGTTGCGCCTCCTGCGAGCAGGCTGGACGACGGGGCTGTTCCACCCCTCCCTGGCTCGGAGCGCTCGGGGACGACGGCAGTGACGGGCAACCATGGCGGCTGCGGCTTCGGGCAGCCGCGAGCACCTTCCCTCATTGGATCTGGGCCGGACCTCGGCACCTCTGGCCTGGGGGGTGCGGTGACCTGCTGCCTCGGCGGTGACCTCGGGTGGCTGTGGCCTCCTGCTCGGCGGGGCCGGGTCAGTCCGCCGGCTTGGGGCGGCGGAGGGCCTTGCTATGCTCCTGGCTGGTCCGTGGATGTAGCCGGTGGTGATTGGCTTCCTCGGCTGGCCTTCCATCCGTGGCTGGGTGCTACGGTCTCCGGGGGCCTGGCGCCCGGGTGGCTGTTGGTGCGGTTGCCGCGGGTGCAGCAGATGGGCGGCTCCTCTCGACGTACAACATCTAGGTGAAAACCCTGCCTGGATCCTCCAGGCCGGCGACGATGGCGCATCCGCGTCAACTACCTTCTTGAAGGCGCCGTCGAAGACCATGCTCGTCGGAGCGGGCTGGGGTCGTAAGACCTACCCTTGTGTTTCCAACGTTGCTGGCATCTGCGGGTGTCAAGGTCCTTCCTGAAGGCTTCGTTGGAGCTCATCTGCTGCACTTTGGGCGTCACCTCCTTCTTGAAGGCGTTGCTGAACAATCTTCTACTACCGTCGCTCCTCCCACGTGGTCGTTGTGCTGCACCTAATTGTGGTTCATGTCCTCCTCACTTTGGTATGCCTAGCTGGTGTTTGTTGTAGCCGTGGTCGTCGCTTAGGCCCCCTCTCATGCAGATACTTTGCTGCTGGGAGTGTGCTGGCCCCATCCGCAGATGCTTTTGCCGCGTTGATGATCTTGTTGCTTGGGCGGTTGCTTTCGCCGCCGGTGTTGCTTAGGCCCCTCGCATGCAGATGCCTTGCTGCTGCGAGCGTGTCGGCCCCATTCGCGGATGCTTTGCCGTGTCGATGGTCTTCGTGCTTGGGCGGATGTTGTCGTCCGTGTTTAGGCCCCCTCCCATGCAGATGCTTTGCTGCTGCGAGTGTGTCGGCCCCATCCGCGGATGCTTTGCCGCGTCGATGGTCTTTGTGTTTGGGCGGATGCTTTGCCGCCTGGATTTGCCACTGTTATCACCTACGACTTCACTTCACTGCTGGCTGCCATTGGGTTGAGTTCTTTTGTATTAGGTTCAGTTAGTTGGGGCTGTCAGGTGAAGGCCTCCCCCCTCATGTTTCTTGCTTTTTGTTTGTGTTTTGGACTTCATTGGTAATCCATTGATTACTTGCGAATCCTTGTATCGATTACTTTTCTGTTCTTTCGGCGCTTCTTCTAACTTCTCTTAATGAAATACGTGCAGCGCACGTTCCAAAAAAAAAAGAAAATAAAAATAGACAGTGAATAATGCTACTTTACCTATTAACCAATATAAAAAATAATACAGAACAGTTAACAGTTATACAACAAATAAAAATGGCTTTAAGTTTTGAGCAGTGAATCATTGACAATAGTAGAGAATAAAAATAATATTATATTTCTATAAACAAGCAGCGAACATGTCATTGTTAACGCCTGACAGCTCAACAGACCTTTAAGTTGAAAATATGCAAGTACAGGAGTTGTTAATCATCACTTCAATTTTAGATATATTGAACTTGTGATTCAGATTGGTTGCCGCACTGCAGTGGAGTGCCAAGACAAAATGCGAACACATAAACACAGTACTGCACAGATAGATAATTTTTATATGGGCTGAGCACTTCATTTTCATATGACTTGAGCATGTATGTTTGGCTCCATGTGAATGCATGGCATGTATGCGCACTCGTAAAATAGGAAATAAATTGAATAGACATCTGTACTACTGCCTACTGGCATCTATCAGCCACAATTAAATGAAGGCACTCCACATATAAGAATGTGCTACAAAGAGACTAAGCCATAAGTATGTGACAGTTTGACTGAAACTAACCTTATCACCTTAACATGTTTCAATTGGCTCATCCTTCAGATCAATAGATAAGACAATCCCCCTCGTCGGGATGATCTGTTGTGAACAGAAGAGAAGAACAAAAATGTTGTGTATTCAACTAATGTGACAATAGAAGTTCAGTTATCTTTTACAGAAAATTAGAAAAACATCCAAAAAAGATAGATTAGACATGCAGATTCAGGAAGCAATCTGCATGGGCTATTATTGCCATGAGTCTGGGTGCTAATAATATCCCTAAATCTGTGGAACTGCTGCTATATGTTGGGCTATTTGGTGCTATATGTTGGGCTATTTGAAAAAGCCGTAATAAAGCTTGTTTCAAAGAAAAATGCATCCAAGATCCTACTTCTATTGTCTGTTATGCATGTATGCTCATGGGTTATTGGGCAAGACTTTATATGGGAGTAGACAAGGAAGAGCTGGTTGAAGGTATCAACACTATGCTGAAGATTGCTGCGAAGCTGGTGAGCAAGAAGAAGAAGACTGATGAGACCAAGCTGCTGGAGGACAACCACAACAACAGTAATGCAAGCTGAGAAGAGACAAGTGAATCTGGGTCTGGGGTTGTTATGGACGCTGTTGGGCTGAGAGGATCGAGTCGAGGGGAGCGGCGGTGGAGCTACAGTACCCGCGGGCTGTTCACGTGAGAGAGGCAGAGGAGCGACGGCTAGGGCTGTGAGGGGCGCTGGGAACGCCGGCCGTGGGGCTTCGCCCACGGCCGGCAAGAGAGAAGGTTTTTCCTTCTAATCTCTTGCTTGATTAGATTGATACATCTCCTCTCTTTATATAGAGAAGAGATCTTACTTGACCCCTAAGCAAGCAACTAATTAACCCTAACGGGCTAAGGCCCAATAGGCCCTTGACTCTTCTAACACTACACCCCACCTGGACATGCAGCTCGTCCTCGAGCTGCAACTTAACGATGACTCTGCTAGACACAAACCTAACACCTAAAAACAAGCCTTTTACATCTCGGCTTATTTTATTGACCTGAAAGAGACTGCGACTCTTTATTTTTTTTATTTCTGTAGATACGGCAGACACCCTCCTCGTAATGGACATGCACGTGTGTAGCCACCTGGATCCCATGGAACCCACCGGAACGAGAGGGGTGCATGGGTACAACCACCTGGAATTAGTCGCGATAGCGACCAGCGGAGACGTCCTCGCGGCGGCCGGCGGTGGAACGCGGTGGCGCTAGGCAGTGCGTCCCCGCCGGTGACAAGGAAGGGAGCGACTCCCCTACCGCCGCTGCCGCAGAGTTGGAGGTCGCTGCCCGCGGGAAAATCACCATGCTCGCGCCTGAAAACAGCAGCGGGTCGGCGCAATTGCTGGTGGCCGTCCCTCGGGGCGAGGTCGCGCTCCGCTGAGCTGAGGTCGACCGTTGCCAAGGTTGCCTCGTGCATATGCTGGCGCATCTCCTGCAGCAGCCGGCGCGCTAGGAGGCCGCGTGCCGCAGCCTGTAGCCGCACCGCCGCAGACACCTTGCAGGTAAGCATCTTCCCTGGCGGCTCCGTCGTGATGTCCATCGCCTGCTCGATCTGCTGCAATGTTGGCTGCACCGGTGGCTGCACGTCCTGGAACGGCAGCAGCGTCGTGCCGTAACCTGGCATCCCGTAGGGGAAAACCGGTGGCAGAGAGACCACGGCCGATTGCGGCAGCAGCCAGCTGGCTGGTTGCAGCGGCGGTATGCCGAGGTAGGACTGGATGGCGGCGATGGAACGTGTGAGATCGGTGATGGCCGCAGTCAACTGATCTGGCGTCATCGGTGAGGAAGTGACCGGCAGCAGCTCATCGTAACCTGGCATCTCCGATACCAGATTGTTATGGACGCTGTTGGGCTGAGAGGATCGAGTCGAGGGGAGCGGCGGTGGAGCTACAGTACCCGCGGGCTGTTCACGTGAGAGAGGCAGAGGAGCGACGGCTAGGGCTGTGAGGGGCGCTGGGAACGCCGGCCGTGGGGCTTCGCCCACGGCCGGCAAGAGAGAAGGTTTTTCCTTCTAATCTCTTGCTTGATTAGATTGATACATCTCCTCTCTTTATATAGAGAAGAGATCTTACTTGACCCCTAAGCAAGCAACTAATTAACCCTAACGGGCTAAGGCCCAATAGGCCCTTGACTCTTCTAACAGGGGTCGTTATAGATGCTGTAGCAGTTATTTGCATTTGTCTGTAACTGCTTGGAAGTCTCACTTTTTGCCTGTTTGCTGCTTCCGGATGTCTTGTTTATTGTAATGTCTAAAGCCCGATACTTTGGGGTTTGACGGGTAAGAACTGGGTAGCCTAGTAATGAGGGTAGTATCTCTACTTTCTGCAACTCTCTATGTTCCGTCACTCTGATCAACCTCTTGTAATATTGTATTTCTGTTATGTCTTTAATGGAAATGGGGAATCTCCCCCGGTTCAAAAAAAAAAGATTCAGGAAGCAATCCACATTAACCTCTCACGAGCACAAAATAATCAAGACCCAATTATAGTGTTTTCAGCAGTTGTCTAAAACAGGTGGCCTACCTCACACTCACAAAGCTACAAGCTGCAAACTGAGATGGAGAACACAGACAATACAGAGCAGTCCTTATGAATCTGTATATGGAGCAGTCAAGCATAGCAATATTCTATTCAATAGACTAAATATATGATTACAGTGAAAGAAAAGAGAAATCCAGCATCATGCATACGAACCAGAGTATTAGATATATAGCTCATGAGTCTTAAATCCTACATAGTATTCCTGGAACTCCAGTCTCTCAAGTAGAGTTATGATTAGCTAAAACAATGGATAATGGATAATAGAAAGTTTAGTGCAAACATGACAAGTAGCTGAAATAGCAAAAATGGCGGTGGCGAGTGAAGGAGAGGAAGATGAGATGGAGGTGGCGGGCGGAGGAAGAGGAGACGAAAGATGGCGGTGGTCAGCGGAGGAAGAGGAGATGAAATATGGTGGTGGCATGCAAAGAAGAAGGGGGCGGTGAAAGCCCTAGTTTGGTTTTGAATAATTGATAAAACCTAAGGACTAATCATTATGCTAAGTGTGTAGACATGAAATGATAAAGTCTCATGCCAAGTGCTGAAGCCTAGATGATCACGGTGATGATGGTGATGACCACAAAGTGATCAAGGGCTTACTTGGAGAGGAGAAGAGGCAAAATCCAATGGAGCTCAAGGCAAAGGTATAGATAGGATTTGCTTTTGATGATCAAGACACTATATAGGGTGTGATTACACTTAGAATCGGTAGTCGTACTATAAAGAGAAGAATTTCCGAGGCTATTGATCACTTAAGTGTCACTAGATAAGGATTCATTTGCATATGCATTTAGATCTAGTGGAGAGCTAACATAACTCCTTCGAAATAATTGCGAAAAATGTTAACACACATGCACATGGTGATGTACACTTGGTGATGTTAGCGCATTTGCGAAGGAGGTGGAGTTTGAGAGGTAGAAATAGGTTTGGGACCCTCTCTCCCTCTTGCCGAGCTTGCGAGGCAGGATTCGACGAATTTTCGGAAGTGTTCTTCACTGTTTTTAGTGCACCAGACGCTGGCTTCGGGAGCACTGGACGCTGGGGCCAGCGTCCGGTCAGTTGTGCAGCGCGGCGCCTGGCTAGTTTTGGTCACCGGCGCATCCGGTGCAGAAAAGAGAGTGAGTACCGGACGCGTGACGTCAGCGTCCGATGTAAGTGACATAGGGAGTTGCTGAGTGCTTGTGTGCACCGGACGCTGGGGTGTGTCCGATCGTAACCCACCGGATGCGTCCGGTGTGCAAAATGCGTCTCTGGAACCTCTTTGTTCCGCATCGGACGCTAGGGCTTCAACGTCTGGTGCAGCACTATGCTGTGTCCGGTGTTTGGTTCTGCGCACGAGCTATCTGTTGACCGGACGTTGGCTGGGCGTCAGGTGCTTAGCACCTGCGCGTCCGGTGCGCTGTGTTCTTGCGCGGTGCAATTCAAGTGACCGTTACGATCGAACGAACGAGATTTAAATGATGACATGTGGCAGCAATCTAGCGGCTGGCGGGGTGGCCACCGAACACTGGTCAGCGTCCAGTGCATGAGCACCGACGCGTCTGGTGCACCCGCGCAGAGAAGGGTTTAGTGCCTAACGGCTCTATTTTGTTGAGGACCCTTATAAATATGTATTGGTCGGCTAAGGGGAGTCTTTCTTGGATATTTTAACATCCTAACATCCTCTTAAGCTGAGCATATTCCCTCCCACTTATCTACTTTGCTTGGTTGCTAATCCAAAGTGAGATTGAGTGATCCAAGTGCATTGTGATTGTGAGTTTGCATCTAGTTTGCACTTGGGTGAGCATTGGCTGCGAGATTCTTATTACTCTTGGTGGTTGCCGCCACCTAGACGGCTTAGAGGCAGCGGAGGAGTTGTGGCAAGAGTGGTGCTTGTTCTTGGCCACCTCCCGATGATTTGTGAGGGGTGTTGTATCTTCCCCGACGAAGCACCAAAGACAATTATAGTGAATTGCTCGTGTCATTGAGTTACCTCACTTGCGGTAGGTTCTTACGGTGCTCTTGGGGAGCTTGGCTTTGGATTGCCAATTAGCCGCTGAACCATGAAGTGGTGGTTGACACAACGGGGACATAGCGTGTCGGCAAGCACGTGAACCTCAGGAGAAAAATTGTGTCACCTTTGTGATTGATTTCTTGGATTTCTCTCGGTGATTGATCTTCATATTATTGTGATTGGTTCATTCCTCGACGCGGCGGTATAAAGATCACATACCTCTCTTTTACATTCCGCAAACTAGTTGTAACAAGCTCTTTAGTGTAATTAGTTTTGATAGCTTATATTATCTTTGCTAGTGTAGCTTGTCACCTAGTTGAGCTCTTTAGTGTAGCTAGCTTGTGAGAGCTCGTAGTGACTTAGCCTTTGATTGTTATAGTGATCATAGTTATTAGAATTGTTGGATAGGTGGCTTGTAAAGCTAGAGCAATATCATATTTCTCCATTTGGTATACTAATCTTTTGCTCTAGTGAGTTTATAGAATTTTTAATAGGCTATTCACCCCCTCTAGCCATAATAGGACCTTTCAGGTGGACTGGCGGGCAGCGGGGCGAGATGCCATGGGGAAAGAAGGCGAGAGAGAGAGGATGGGAATGGGTGACGGGTCTGGGGCATGGTCAAACAGGAGGGTCCGGGTTGGACTAGCGGATTTTAGACTTCACTACTCAAGTTACCATGTTTGATAATTTTTTCAGGTCCAACGTCTTTTAGGAGTGACGCGTTTTGGGCCAACGATTGTCTTTCTTAAGAGCTCCTGTTACCAGCGACGCATTTAGTTACAAAGAGTTTGTGATAACTCATCATTAGTGACGCATTTTGTTTTCGAACCATGGGTGACACCTTACCAGTAACGCGTTCTGTTTACCCATGTCACTAATATTAAATCAGTGACGTGTTTTAATTCCGCATCAGTGATTAAGGTGTCTCCTTTGTGTTGTTTTGGCATAGTGAGTTTCACACTGCCAAGACAACTCAATTGATTATCCATATAATGTATTGGTTTTTTTCCTTTACATATACAAAATTCATAGTTTCAAAATATTAAGAATCTTAACTACGCACTAAGGACCTATCTTGCAACGGTGATGTTTGGATATTCCATTTCTCCTGGATGAGTAATATTACATTCTCACCTGCCAAAACAGCTTGATTGATATGCCAAACACGAGGGTCTAATCGTTTTCTCAAAAAGTCTTTTTATGTCCTTTTACAGGTGTTTCAAGTTCCATATTAAAATTTATTTTTTGCCCTCGATGGTTAGTATATGGTCTAACATATCCGCAACATGAGAGTCAGGTATTTTGCATTAGTAGCAACGGTCATGAATATTTATACCCTCAAATCAGTGGTCACTTGATTAACATAAGCGCGTACAGCAGATGTGACTAATTTTGATGCGGGTTTAGAAAATCATACTTTATATTACTTCTTATAAATGGGGTTAGTGGTCTTAGAAAATTTAATAGATTCGATATAATGATTATTGATATCATTGATGACATCATTAGGGTCTGTTGAATTGATAGCCTAAGGCTATCCGCACTCATGAACCTCTATATTCATCCTCTATACGTCCTAGTCAGCAAGATTCTCTCCTCTATACTCAATTCTCCCGCACTCATCCATCCTCTATATCATCCTCTATCCACTATATTCACTGTGGGACCCACTTATCACTTTATCTAAATATATTCATGTGTGATCTAGTTTTGAAGGATTTATTGAGACGAATTTAATGGTGCAATTGAAATTTAATTTATATTTTTAGTTTGTGACTTATAACATTTTTCCCTTTGTTTAGCTAGTGGGGCCCGCCACTGCCCGAGTAAGCACTGTACCACTCTAAATATAGAGTGAGAGAAAGGATATAGTATCGTTTTAGAGTACCTAGTGCAACAGTTTTTACTCTATATTCATACTCTAAAGCTTTAGAGTATCACTTTAGAGTACCCACTGCGGGTAGTCTAATGCTTTATGATTTTTTTTGAGAATTTTTCTGATTTACGTCTAACAAAGATTAATATGAAGTCATTGTTTAATCGTTTATTTTATATAGTTGCTTAGTTACGTCGAAAAAAGATATCCTGTCAAAATCATAGAGAACTAAATTAGCTTATAGCAGGTTGAATTCTGTTGGTTGCAGGTTGTAGTAACTTATTATAAAATTAAAATTTATATACAAGCTAACCCGCTTATATGGTTAAGTCCAATTTACAACCTCCAACTCTGCCAAAGTCCGGATTTCAACCTCGAACTCCAAAACCGGATAACTTTAGCCCTCCAACTCTTGAAACCGTTCAATTTTCAACCTTGAGCTGGTTTCAAAAGCAGTTTTTCATTTTCGGGAGACTTTGAAATTTTATATTATTTTTTAAGCATCTTAACGTCCTCAAATAAAAAAAACTCAAAACTACAAAGTTGTGGATCTCATTGAGAGCTGCAACTTTGGTATAAAAAATATATTCATTTGACTCCATATAAAAAATATATTAAATTTCTAATACGGTGCTGAAATTTTATATTATTTTTCTGAACTTCTTAACGTCCTCAAATGGAGAAACTTAAAACTAGAAACTAAAAAAAATAACTTAAAAAATAATATAAAATTTCAGCACCATAATAATCGTGTACTAGCGTTCACCGTATTAGAAAATTAATATATTTTTTATATGAAGTCAAATGAATATACTTTTTATACCAAAGTTGCAGCTCTTAATTAGATCTACAACTTTATAGTTTTGAGAGCTCTCAATGAGATCTACAACTTTATAGTTTTGAGTTTTTTCATTTGAGGACGTTAAGATGCTTAAAAAAATATAAATTTCAGCGCCTCCCGAAAATGAAAAACCGCTTTTGAAATTAGCCCAAGGCTGAAAATTGAACGGTTTCAAGAGTTGAAGAGCCAAAGTTATTTGGTTTTGGAGTTCAAAGTTGAAATCCAGACTTTGACTAGATTTGGAGGGTGTAAATTGGACTTAACCCGCTTATATATCCTAACAAACAACCGTAGTACACCTTGACTATTTGACGTGACGGCACGTGCCACTCGCTGTTGTTTTTTTTAGTGGTACTGGTACCAATAATCACTGTCATCACCAATAAATCGAGCAATAGCTACACCTCATCTGCACCTTCTTCATTAGGTAGTGCCTTCGTCTTTCTGTCCACCACCGCCATCCCAAACTAGTTCTTGCCATACAAATTTTATCACTTTACCCTCTCCATAGCAACTTTGTGAGCAAATCATCAGGCTTCTGCCAGTCGCCGGCAGCATAGACGGGGTGTTTGGTGGCCGCCGGCGATGTCGTCGTCCGCAGGCGACAAGAAGAACGGAGGGAACGGGTACATCGCCTCGGCGCTCATCAAGGTGCTGCTGGAGAAAGGCTACGCCGTCAAGACGACGGTCAGGAACCCCGGTTCGATTATAACTTGATTGTCGCAAGCTGTCATGATAAAAACAATTAGGGAGTCCTCTATGTTATATTATATTTTGATTAAATTCAAAATCCCAGACGACATGGCCAAGAACTCCCACCTCAAGGACTTGCAGGCGCTCGGCTCCCTCACAGTCCTCCGCGGCGACCTGGACGTCGAAGGCAGCTTCGACGAGGCTGTCGCCGGCTGCGACTACGCCTTCCTCGTCGCCGCTCCGGTGAACGTCGCGTCAGAGGATCCAGAGGTGAAAAAACCGAGCGTTTAGTTATTGTTACACACGGATGATCCGGATCGAGTTGCTGGACGGATGCTATTCCTGTTGGGTTTTTGATCTCCTACCATTAGGCCCAACGGCCTTTTGGGCCTTGCTTCTCGCGCCCTGATCGGGGGCGCCCAACCCTACATGGTTGGTGGGCCCCCGTCACACTGCGCTATATATAGAGGTGGGGGCCGGCTGGCTCTAGAGACGAGGTTTACCTGAGCCGCCACTCCCCACCGATATTCCCGATCCCGATCTGAGAAGGGGTGCAGCCAGTGACGGGAAGCCGCCACCGTCTTCACTGCGCCACCATCTTCACTGCGTCGACTCTCATCTTCCCCGAACGTCGCTGCCTAGCGCAGATGGCATCCACGAACGAGAACGCTCCAACCACTACGGCTTTTGATGGTTTGCAATACTACTGCACTTCAATCTTTTCTCTCTCTCACTTACAGTAGTATGGATTAGGTTTTTGTATACACTGTGAATCATTCTTCAGTTATTCTCCGTGACGAAAACAACCCGATCTAATGAACTGATGAATCAATGAACTACGAAAACAAACAATGGTATCAGAGCGAGGTTCACGAACTAAGAACCCTAGATCGGGTAAACCGATTCTAAATCGGGCAAAGAAAGGTTCAACCGAACCCTAACCCTAACCGGGAAATGGAGAAGAACAAATCACAGAACGAATCCCTAACCCTACCACGAACTCAACACGGTCAAAGAAATCTGCTCGCCGGCGGCCGAGCCCTTTTGGGGCCCGCGCGGTGGAGGATGAACCGGCCGCGGCCACCGTGCGCGCGCGAGAAGGGCGCCGCCTGCTGGTCCGCTCGACGGCGGCGAGCTCTGCCAAGGGCGAGCTCGCGCGCCGGCGAAAGGGGCAGCAGCGGCGCCACCGCCTTCGGCCTCTCCGGCAAGGGCTATGGTGGCCGCGCGCGCTACTGTGGAAACCGAAGGGAAGGGGAGATAAGGAGGCCGGAGGCCATGCGGCGGTGCCGGCACCCGAGCCATGGTCGGCGGCGCTGCTCTATGTGTAGAGTTGAGAAAGGGAAAGAAGAAGAACCCCCCGGCTGCTCGGCGGCCGCCGCCTGCCATGAACCCGTGCGGCTGCAGCTGGGAGAGGAAGAACGAAAGAAATGGCTAGGGTTAGGGCTACCGACGGCTTCAACAGGTTTTGATCTTGCGACTTTCGCTCGTGGCCGTCGGATGCAAATGGATGGTTGAGATCGGCCAAAAGCCACTCGGGCTGAAAGTGGCCCAGGCGGGCGAGCGCACCGGGCAGCTTTTTCGGCCCAGGCCCAGGTTGCGGCCTGGGCGCCGTGACTGCTCCGGCGGCTGGCTGCTGGGCCGTTTCAGTGGGCCGCGCGCCTGTGGGAACCTGGGCCGCGCAAGGACCTTTGGGCCAAAATCTGAAGAAAACGAATTTCGTTTTATTTTTTCCAGAAGTAATACCGTGACATGAATTCGATGAATATTTAAATGAATTTAATGAATTTTTGATAGGAATTTTCGTGCAAATTTGTCCAACGACATTTTGCTCAGAAATAATGAAATTTTTTAGTGCTTCTGGAAAATAACATTATGACAATTTTATTATTGTTTCCGCTGCGTACTTGATATAATCATTTTCATTATCAAATTCGAACCAACGGGAGAATTTGGTTTTGGAAAATTGAATAATTATTGAAAATGAATTATAGTATTGTTATTTTCTGACCAACGTTGTTAATAACAATATTATAATTTTGATTCATGAAAATTGTGCACTAATTTTATTTCTGCCCAACGGTGATGTAAAATTATTGCATAGATGAATTATATGTTTCAATTTGACCAACGTTGAGTTAAAGCATATGATTTCATATATATAAATATATTTCTCACTTACTCTGATGTGGTTTCAGGAGGCAAATGCATTGTGAACATCTCGAACATCCCGACACTCAACGGGACAAATTACCGTGTGTGGCGGGAGAAATATGAATTAGAACTTGCATTGGGAGAGGTCGATTTTGCCATCATCTCACCGTGTCCCATTGAACCAGAGGACCCGGTGAGAGGCGAAAATGAATCTGACGCTGATTTCGCTACTAGAAAGCGTGATCATGCTGAGATAAGAATGAAATATGATCTTGAACATAGGCAATGGACTCTCTCCAACCGCAAGTGCCTGTTGGTAGCCAAGGCCACCATAGAAGAACAGATAAGGGGCTCAATCCCTGAATGTGCTACTGCCACAGAATATCTTGATAAAATCAAGAATCAGTTTACTGGGTCTACCAAGGCCACAGCAAGTTCACTGATAAAGAAACTTGTGAATGAAAAATATACTGGTGGTAGCATCAGAGAGCACATTTTGAAGATGAACACCACGGCATCTAAGCTGAAAGAAATGAATTTGAAGGAAGATGATTTCCTGATTCATTTGATTTTTGCTTCCTTGCCAAAAGAATATGATACTTTCATTGTGAACTATAATATGCAGCCTGAAAGATGGGGCATAGAAAGACTTATCTCAATGTGTGCTCAAGAAGAGGAGAGGATAAAATCCTCACAGAGTGAGTCCGCTCATTTTGTGAAGGATAACAAAAGAAAGAACTTTAATGGTAAGAACTTTAAACCACAAGGGAAACCCAAGTGGGATAAGGCCTCTTCCTCAAATTCACAGGGAAAGAAACCCCAAGAATCTGAAAATCAGCAGAACAACTCCTATGGTGGAGCTGAGAAAGATCAATGCAAGCACTGCTTTAAGAAGGGACACTACAAGAGAGACTGTCCAGACTTCCTGAAATCTCTACTGAAAAGAGGTGATGAATTTATTACATTTGTAGATGAATCCCTGTATTTATGTTATGCAAAATCCACTTGGTGGGTTGATTCAGGAGCAACTACTCATGTTGCAAATTCCTTACAGGGGTTAAGTGGGACGAGAACCTTGCAAAGAGGAGAAAGAACGATTAAAGTTGCAAATGGAGTGCAAGCCAATGTTGAAGCTATTGGAGATTTATCTTTAGAATTGAATAATGGCTTTGTACTTAGACTTAAAGAAGTACTCTATGTTCCCTCTTTGCGAAGAAATTTGATAAGTGTTTCAAAACTTGATGATGACAGAATTGATTGCCATTTTGGTGATGGCAAATGTAAGATACTTGTTAATAATGAATGTGTTGGTCTTGCCTTCCGACAAGACAAGCTTTATTTATTATCTCTTGATGAAAATACAAACAATGTATGCGATGAGAATATGAATGATTCCCCATCTGCGAATGTAACTAAGAAGCGGAAGCGAATTGATGATGCCTCTTCGAAATTATGGCACTGTCGCTTAGGCCATATTTCGAGGGGGAGAATGGAACGGCTGATTAAAGAATCAATTCTTCCACACTTAGAATTTTCAGATTTAGAACAATGCGTTGATTGCATCAAAGGAAAGTATGTCAAGAAAATTAAGAAAAATGCCAAACGAAGCACAGGAACTTTAGAAATAATCCACACTGATATATGTGGTCCATTTCCTGTGAAAAGCGTGGATGGTTATGATTCGTTTATAACATTCACAGACGACTACTCTCGTTATGGCTATATTTATCCAATTAAAGAAAGATCGGAAACATTGGATAAATTCAAAATATTTAAAGCTGAGGTTGAAAATCAGCATGATAAGAAAATAAAGATTGTACGATCAGACCGAGGTGGAGAGTACTATGGGCGACATACCCCATATGGCCAAATTCCTGGACCGTTTGCAAAGTTTCTACAGGAAAATGGCATAGTCGCTCAGTACTCCACACCGGGGGAGCCTCAGCAGAATGGAGTGGCTGAAAGACGTAACCGTACCCTAATGGATATGGTAAGAAGCATGATAAGTTACTCCACTTTGCCGATTAGTTTATGGATGGAGGCACTGAAAACCGCCATTCACATACTTAATCGAGTACCAAGCAAATCGGTGCCTAAAACACCGTATGAATTATGGACAGGAAGAGAACCCTCACTTAACCATTTGCGTGTGTGGGGCTGTCCAGCTGAGGCAAAAGTGTTTAACCCAAACATAAGAAAGTTAAACTCCAAGACAGTCAGCTGCCATTTTATTGGCTATCGAGAAAGGTCGAAAGGATATCGATTTTATTGTCCTGACAGACATACGAAGATTATAGAAACAAGACACGCTGTGTTCTTGAGGATAACATGATCAGGGGGAGCATGGTAGCACGAGAAATAAGCCTGCAGGAGAAACGGGTACATGTACCCACTCCAATGGTTGAAGAACCATTCTTTACGCTACCTGTTGCTGTTGAGCCCACAGTGCAGGACACTATGGAGCCAACACCTGTTGCAAGTTCTCCCATGGCGACAATAAATGAACATGAGGAACCTGTCCTTGAGGAGGCTGTCCTTGAGGAACCCAGAGAACCAAATGTCGCACATGAGGAAGAACAACAACAGCCCAATGTGGAACAAGTGCCAGAGGCCCCTAGAAGGTCTCAAAGAACAAGAAGGTCAGCTATTTCTAATGACTATGAAGTTTATGAAACAGAAGAATTTCAGATGGGGGATGATCCCACCTCATTTGAAGAAGCCATGAGAAGCGACCACTCATCAAAGTGGCTTAAGGCCATGGAAGATGAAATGAAATCAATGAGTACCAACAAAGTTTGGGACTTGGAAATTATTCCTAAAGGAGCCAAAACAGTAGGTTGTAAATGGATCTACAAAACAAAATATGACTCCCAAGGGAACATAGAAAGATTTAAAGCGCGACTTGTGGCGAAAGGCTTTACGCAAAGAGAAGGGATTGATTACAATGAGACGTTTTCTCCAGTCTCATGTAAAGATTCCTTCAGAATTATAATGGCACTTGTGGCCCACTATGATTTGGAGTTACATCAAATGGATGTAAGAACGGCGTTCCTTAACGGGAATTTGGAAGAAAATGTTTATATGGCACAACCGAAAGGTTTTGTTGTAAAAGGAAAAGAAAATATGGGATGCCGCCTAAAGAAATCAATCTACGGATTGAAACAAGCCTCAAGACAGTGGTATTTGAAATTTGATAGAACGATAAAAGGTTTTGGGTTTAAGGAAAATGTTGAGGACAATTGCGTTTACGCAAAATTCAAGAATGGAAAGTATATATTCCTAATTCTGTATGTGGATGATATCCTGCTTGCTAGCAGTGATGTCAGTCTACTAATGGAAACGAAGAAATTCTTGTCCTCAAACTTCGATATGAAAGATCTCGGTGAGGCCTCGTTTGTTTTGGGAATAGAGATTCACCGAGATAGAAGAAAGGGGTACTGGGACTGTCGCAGAAGGCATACATAGAAAAGGTTTTGAAGAAATTTAGTATGCATGCGTGCAGTTCTTCACCTGCTCCTATTGTCAAGGGCGATAGATATGGGGAACATCAATGTCCCAAGAATGAATATGAGATTAACCGAATGAAAGCGGTACCGTATGCTTCAGCAGTTGGAAGTTTACAATATGCTCAAGTGTGTACACGCCCTGACTTGGCTTTTGTCACCGGGTTACTTGGCAGATATCAAAAGAATCCAGGAATAGAACATTGGAAATTGGTGAAGAAAGTTCTGCGTTATTTGCAGGGTACGAAAGGCCTCATGCTAACGTATAGAAGATCTGATTCCCTGAAGATAGAGGGGTATTCAGATTCTGATTATGCGGGAGAAGAAAGAAAATCCACGTCAGGATATATATTTACTCTCGCAGGAGGAGCTATATCGTGGAAAAGCTCCAAACAAACCGTAACTACATCCTCGACAATGTATGCCGAGTTTGTAGCATGCTATGAGGCAACGGGGCAGGTGAATTGGCTAAAGAAATTCATACCCGGATTGAAAGTGATTGATGATATAAATGAACCGATGAGGTTGTATTGTGATAACAACCCAGCAGTACAATATGCTTACAACAATAGGTCAAGTGGTGCTGCCAAACACATTGACATAAAGTACTATGTTGTAAAAGATAAAGTTCGGGATCATATTATAAATCTTGAGCATATAAGTACAGAGAAAATGCTCGCGGATCCGCTCACAAAGGGCTTACCACCCAACGTGTTCAGAGAACACGTAGCCGGCATGGGTTTAAGGGAAAGCCTATGATTCCCGAACATACGAAGGGCCCAGAAGAAACTTCATTCCAAACAGAGAAATATGTTGTGGCTGTTAGTCTAACGGCACTAATTGCTGTGACGATGAAACAGTTCAATACACTAATCTGCAATGGAATAGGATAGAAACAAGAAAAATATGAATCGAAAGTTTGAGTATGAAATTAAAGAACGAAGAAAATGATGAGAGATCAAGGGGGAGAATGTTGGGTTTTTGATCTCCTACCATTAGGCCCAACGGCCTTTTGGGCCTTGCTTCTCGCGCCCTGATCGGGGGCGCCCAACCTTACATGGTTGGTGGGCCCCCGTCACACTGCGCTATATATAGAGGTGGGGGCCGGCTGGCTCTAGAGACGAGGTTTACCTGAGCCGCCACTCCCCACCGATATTCCCGATCCCGATCTGAGAAGGGGTGCAGCCAGTGACGGGAAGCCGCCACCGTCTTCACTGCGCCACCATCTTCACTGCGTCGACTCTCATCTTCCCCGAACGTCGCTGCCTAGCGCAGATGGCGTCCACGAACGAGAACGCTCCAACCACTACGGCTTTTGATGGTTTGCAATACTACTGCACTTCAATCTTTTCTCTCTCTCACTTACAGTAGTATGGATTAGGTTTTTGTATACACTGTGAATCATTCTTCAGTTATTCTCCGTGACGAAAACAACCCGATCTAATGAACTGATGAATCAATGAACTACGAAAACAAACAATTCCCACGCCAAGTACGCCACGATCATCAGTCAGGTCGGTGATTTATTTCAGAAAGAACTGATCGAGCCTGCTGTCCGGGGGACGCTGAACGTGATGAGGTCGTGCGCGAGAGCCGGGACGGTGCGGCGCGTGATCCTGACCTCGTCCTCGGCCAGCGTGTACATCAGGCCGGAGCTGCCGCAGCAGGGCGACGACGGGCACGTCGTACTGGACGAGGACTCCTGGTCCGACGTCGAGTACCTAAGAGCCGAGAAGCCGCCGCTCTGGTGGGCCTACTGCGTGTCCAAGGTGCTCTTGGAGAAGGCGGCGTCCAGGTTCGCGGAGGAGCACGGCATCAGCCTGGTCACCGTCTGCCCCGTCGTCACTGTCGGCGCGGCGCCGGCTCCGGTCGTCAACACCAGCGTCCCCGTCTGCCTCTCGTTTCTTACCGGTGAGCGATGAGGATGTGAGGTCCCTCGTTGTTGTCCCTTTGCATGCCACTCATCTGCTTGCTATGGGGGTTCCGGTGTGAACATGATCGGCTGGCGCGGCGGCCGGTTCGGTGTTGTTCTCTCCAGGCAACGAGGCACTGCTCGCCGCGCTCAAGGGCATCGAGAAGACCTCCGGCGGGGTGCAGCTAGTCCACGTCGACGACCTCTGCCGTGCGGAGCTGTTCGTCGCCGAGGAGGCGGCGGCCGCGGGGAGGTACATCTGCTGCAGCCTCAACACGACCGTCGTCGAGATGGCGCGTTTCCTGGCACGCAAGTACCCGCAGTACGGCGTGGAAACAAATTTGTCGTAAGAATAATCGAGCCGGCCGATGCCGATCTATCTGACGTCCTCAGCGAATAGAGATTTTTGGCGGTTATATGTTCTTATATGAGATCTTGTTTTTGAAAACAATGCAGCACCGACGACGACCAGCTCCTGGAGAAGCCGAGAGTGAGCCTGTCGTCTGCGAAGCTGGTTAAGGAAGGGTTCGAGTTCGAGTACAAGACCTTGGACGAGATATACGGTGACGTCGTCGAGTACGGCAAGGCACTGGGAATTCTGCCCTACTAATATAGGGTGGATAATCTGATGTATAGTCTGTTTGTAAAAAATACGTGTTGTAGTCAATATCTACGTCTAGATCTACCATAACGATAGGGTCAGGGCGTCTGGCCGCCGGACGTACGCTTAGCTTAATGGGCCTGCGAATCGGCCCAAGCAACTGGCCCTCTGGCCTCCCAAGTACTCCTGTAACATTTTCTTCTCGGTCGTAGCCACTACTTCTGCGGAGCCGTCCGTCCACAGCTAACGGCCGCATCCACCGGGCAATTCGCCCACCCCAGCCAACGTGGCGTCCGCTCGCACCCACTCTGCCTCGCCGCAACAACCATCCTCTGCTGCATCCCATCCCGTGCCGTGCTCTCCCCAATCCCATGCCACGCCACCATCCCACGTCGTGCCCCCGGCCATCTCATCTCGTCTGTCGCGGTTACGGAGTTCATCGCGCCACCACCACCAGGCGGAGGTCAACGCCGGTGCGCCTGCGTTGGTTGTACATTGGGTCATTGTTTTCGACGTCTCCCTTACCCGAGCTTGCTGGCTATTGTAGTTCCTCACCAGGTAGGTCATGGCTGCCGGCGACGCCATGTTTTAAGTGTTTCAAACATTTCAGACAGACGTTTTAAGTGTTTCATCTGTATGTTGAAAAAAAAATAGATCTGGGATGTTGCATATGTTGCAATGAAAATATATGCATGTTGCAAGTGTTTTAAGTGTTGCATAGTAGACCTAGATGTTGCATAACAAGCATGTTCAAGTGTTTCAGGTGTTTCATACATATATTGCAATTATTTCATTTGGATGTTTCATATGTTTTGCAATTGCTACATATGTGTTTTCAAGTCTTTAAGGTGTTTTTGCAAGTATTTCAGACGTATATTGCAAGTGTTTCACTTGTTTCGGACGTATGTTGTAAGTCTTTTATTTGAATATTTTAAAAGTAGATCCGGATGCTGCACATGTTATAATGTGCCCCACCAGCCACGACCTCCTACTGCAGTTGCTGGGGTGTCGTTTATGCACGTGTGGAGCGGAGGGATGGAGCGCTACTCGGTGGTGGGTGGGGGAAGTGGAGGGAGATGGCATCAAGGGCGCAGGCGGTCCTCGCATGCACGCGGAAAGCAGGGGAGCAGTGCAGGCGTAGCAGGAGTGGAGGGGAGCGACGCAGTAGAGAAGCGCTTGGAGCGAAGAGCAGGGGAGGGCATGGGAAACAGGAAGCTCGGGGAGCAGCGCAGGTGGTCCCTGTGCGTGCAGCAGGCGCTGAAGTGGGCGTGTAGCAGGCGCGGGCGTCCAGACGCGTGCGTTCGTCCGGACGTTCGGGCGCTAGCACTGTCCAATAATGCTTCGTCACGGGCGTCCGCCCCTATCCGGATGCCGCATGACTCACTCCACTGACCGTCGTGCCCATCCCACCCTGTAGGTTTTGCCAGCGATGTGTAGTGGGTTTGTTCAGTAGAGATGGGTAAAGCGCACAAGTATTGGAAGGAAAGTTTAACCCTTATTAAAGGATAAAAAGTTTGTATTGAACTATGATTTTCATTCCTTTCTTATTAGTTTCCAAGTGAAAAATGTTCATTGCCTTGATCAGAGCCTTTAAGCCTTTTAGAAGCGAGCATTTCCGCTGCTTCTATTTTTCCTAAAGCTAATGAACCGAACGGAAGAGACTCACTTATTCTAAATAAGAAAGAAGGAACCAACAAAAAAATAAAGAATTATTCCTCGGCTCGGGGTCTGTCTGGAAATGGAAAATAGTTCTCTCTCATCTGGTCTCGCCACAGTAACAAGAAAAACAAGTGAATAATTGGAATAGAACGCAATCGTCAACCAAAATCGGGTAGGATGTTTTATAAAAGAAAGCCTTGCTGACTCACTCCTCCAAAAAAAAATTCATGCTCGTCCCATTCCGCTGGCCGCCGCGGCCATCCCGCGCCATGCGTGCCTCCTTCCTACGCCCCGCCGCTCACTCCGCCATCCTCGTGCGCGCACATCCTACGCCGCGCAGCAGCGCCCCGTGCCCAATCCGCCTCCACGTAGCCATCCACTCCGTCTTCGGCCGGTCATCCACTCAGCTTCCACGCGCCCCACTCCGCCTCCGCGCGGCCATCCATCGCGCCCATCCACCGCCGCAAAGCCCAATCTGCACTCACCCATCGTGACCACGGTGTGCACCGCCACCACCACCCTAAAGCCACCGGGAGAAGGTTGTCGTCGGTCGGGACATCGTCTCCCGCGGTAGGCCGAAGACACCATGGTAGGGACGACCCATATGTTGCAGATGCATGTTTCAAGTTAGATGTTTCAGAAAGATGTTGCAATTGTTTCATCTTGATGTTGCAATAGTAGATCGGGGGATGTTGCACATGTAACATATGTTTCCAGTGTTTTAGAGACATGTTACAAACATTTGTTCAAAATGTTTCACATGATTCTAGACGTATGTTGCAATCGTTCTGATCTGGATGTCTCATATGCTTCACACAAATGTTGCAATAATATATTTCAAATATTTCAGCCTTATGTTGCAGCAAATTGTTCCATATTGCATGTTGCAAGTGTTTTATTCGAGCATTTTATGTTGTTCAGCCGGGGGTGAGCCGAGGTGGATAGGGGCGCGCAGCTCACAGGGGGGCTAGCGAATAGGAGGGGGCCGGGGGCAGGCGGACTAGGGTGCTGTGGTCGGGGGGCGCTAGGGGCGTGCTCGTCGTGCTCGTGGGGCGGTGCGAAGGCGGACGCGGTGGGTTGCAGTGCGAGCTGGGGGCGCACAACGCGCCGGAGGGCTAGCGGACTGGGGCGCTGGGGGCCGGTGGATGGGGGTGCTGCGTTAGAGGGGGGCGCTGGGGCGTGCTTGTCCGCGCGTGGGGCGGGGGCGAAAGCAGACACGAGCAGGCTGGGCGAGCGTCCGGACGCGTGCAGCGCGCCGGACATCCGGTGCTACTGCTAGTCACCCCTAGCTAGATCTATGTCTATTCTAACGGGATAGTCTATTGTAAGAAATAAGTTTCGTTGTCAATATCTACATCTACATATTCTACATCTACGTAATACTAAAAGAAAAAATGTCTCGTCCATTTTTTCATCCGTCGCGGCTCATCCCACTACGCCTCACTTCTCCCCATCCTCATCTCACATTTGTTGCCACACATTTCTAATCCAAGTTCAACACGGAATCATATTTCTAATCTAAAACCTGCACAATCTAAATCTACCACAAAACCACGTTTCAAATAGAGCATGTCCAATCATGATACAGAGTGTGATTCCAAAAATGTATTAGAACAAATGACATAATAGTTGCATAAATCTTCAATCCGAAAGTCATCCAAGTGACAGTATAACAAATTATATGTTATGTTGCAATGCCCAGATATGTTTGCTAGTTATTGATTATTGAAAAATATGCTATGGTTAAGTTATCGAATGGGATAGTCTACTGTGCTAGCTAGTACTAGCAGAACTGCATATCGGCTTGAGACCTTTGGAGATATAGAGGCCGGGCTGGGCTACCTTATTAGGGCCATGGGCCGCCGGAGCACTCCATTAACTGCATGGGTTTCTCGGATATCTTAGGTTGAGCTTGTAAAACCAATTGCTTAGCGTCGTTTTCTCTAGGATTATTAGATCAGTTGTAATCTAATCTGTATCAGGCACAAAGGGTGTGTTTGGTTTGAAGGATCATCACGGATGGTATGCGATGAATCTAGTTTTACCAGTTTTTGGTTCTAGGGCAATGATATTTCTCTCAGATCCAGCTGACTCCGTCAACAAAATCGAGGGGATGGGGTTATCTTAAATTGGTGTCATCACTTCTTCATCTTATGCTTTTCTTCTTCCTCAAGCTAGCGGGCATGACCTGCTTCGTTGAGCTCCCGACGACACCGTGGTGCCTCCTACTCAGATGGGGAGGCGCAGGCGGGTGGCCATTGGGAACTGCAGGCGACACTAGGGTGCGCCTAACTGAGGGTGGCACGGGTTGCAGCAATGGCGGCCCGGCCGAGGGTGGCACGAGTCGTGGCAATGGTGGCCAGGCTGAGTAGGGCATAGACACCGCTGAGGATGGCATGGCCTAGGGGCAAAGGCGACAAGGCTCGCAAGGACTGACTCCTGAGTAGTGCCGGCGCGGGACAAAGACGACTTGACGCACGTGGTGCCCGTGGCGGCAGCGAGATGGCTCTGTGGAGGAAATGTGGCGAGGGTGACAGAGAGGAAGAAGGTGTGATCATTGGCTGACATGTGGGGCCCCTTGACTAACAGTGACTAATGGTGTAGAAAACACCATTCATCCCATGTACTTTGATCCTTCCAACCAAATAATAAAATGGGACGATCCCATCCCCTTTTAACCAAACAAGAGCTGAGACGGTCCCATCCTAAAAAGCTAGGGACGGATTCATTCCCTGGCACATCCCTACCAAACACATGTAACGCGACAACTCTATCTGAATTGTGTACAACATTGATTTTGCTCAAAAGGGAGGAGAAAAGTCCACAACGAATCAATAACATCTGGCCTTTTTTACTTCACTAGTGGACAGGCACGTGCGACACACACGTGCGTACCATACAACTTTGTTCATGGCAAAAGGATTATATACACACATTTCATAAATTATGTTTCACACAAAAAGTATAAGAACGATTGAGAAAACAGGTGTGTTCTATCCCTACGCCTTGGAGCCGACTTGGTACCACTGCCGCTTCTGATTCGGCATAGCTTCAATGTCCACGGCCATCCGCAACAACTGCACCCTTTGGCTCCTCTCTCCACCTCCTCCGTGTTCTCCATCATGCGGGTTCTCCATCTTTTCATTTATAATAGGAAGTTCAGACTCTTATGTGAAAACACAAAGTACCACATGTATCCAGTTTCTCTTCGTTTTTCATTCTTATGTTCATATGTGAAATAGTAACAACAGGATTGCACCCTGAATAGCAACAGTTGACAGTCAAGAAATCTAAGAAATTCTAGGAAGAACTGCTACAGTTTTTTTCTCCCCTTTGTCAAGTCACATCTATCATGTCAGCAATGCATAATGAATTCAAGTACTTGCTATAGTACACACTTGCAATTCCTTCAGCCTTAACAATATGGACACCACCTTTCAGCCCACTTTTGAAAGTTCCCTGCCCTCTCTCGGTCGCCAGCAAGGATTTGACTTTTAACAACTATCTGTAAGGGGAACACCTTGAGTATGATACCATGACTAAATTGCAAACTATAAAAATGTCTAATTTGACCTTAGATTACAAGCAAGATACATGCAGCTTAGCTATATACGGACCTATTTTCATAAAAAGCATGCATGCATCAAAACGGTCAGAAATATTGCACATAGCATTTTCATAAAAAGCATGCATACATCAGAAAGGTCAGAAATATTTTGCATAGCATCGAGCACAAACCGTATGATAATGTTACACATGGCATGGAAGGTTGTGTCATGACTCCATTTGCATCTAAGATAAAGGTGATTGTTTTATGCCAAATATAAAATACTATTTATACCCACCAATTATGAAAATTGTCTTGCAAAACAATGCCCCTTAACCACATAAAGCCACCTACATCTGCAGGATAGTTTGAAACGCATTGTAATGTAGGGTTCTAGCTATCTTACCATCAGTGTCAGATAATTTATGGCACACTCTGAAAATGCTACTATCATGCTCCATGTCAAACAGGTAGGATAGTCAACAGCCTCAGAAAGATGCCCTTATCAGCGCTTTATTTTCTAACTATACAGTAGTGCCATACTAAAAAGCAGCTGCTCAAAGATCAGATGAACAGAACCAGCAAGGGGTGTGACACCACAGGCTCAGTCTAATCTAATTGTTAAAGCAAGATAATGAATTCCCCAAACAACTATTGTCACGGTGTCCTCGTATAAATCCCCTTCTCCCCATTAACATTTTTTTTGAACAGCTGACGAAAATGAGATAAGGGTGCAACCCACAATTTAGCATAAATTCTAAGTAAACTACATTCTGGATCTAGAATCACCATGATTGTCACACCCAAACCTTGGACGACTGGCATTTTGGATCCAGCGGCATTTTTTTTAACAGCTGACGAAAAAGAGATAAGGGTGCAACCCACAATTTAGCATAAATTCTAAGTAAACTACATTCGGGATCTAGAATCACCATGACTGTCACACCCAAGCCTTGGACGACTGGCATTTTGGATCCAGCGGGGCGATAAGATGAACATAATGATGGGTCGAATAATAGAATAACAGAAGATGAGGAAGCCGTGGCATCATCAACTCTTTCTCACTGGGGAATACGTTCTCCAAGGTGTCCTTGACCTTCTGGCTCCTATACAGATCCATGCAATCCACAAACCATAACCATCAGCCCCAGCCTCCAAAATAGCACAACTAAATCCAACAAAATATGAGAAAATGGGAGGGCAAAGTGTGGGATCTGGAAGCGCTTAGCACCTGGTACTCATGGACGTTGAGGCAGCGGAGCTGCTAGTGCTACTATCTCCTGGCGACGGAAAGGGTGTGCGACGCAAGCTTGCCTTGCGATCCGCAAACCATGGCTGCGGCGACCGAGGAGGGGATGCTCCTCCAATCTGGAAACCCTACAAGCGTGGAAAATTGGAGTGATCCATGAAACATGTGCAAAAGTGTAAGGTACGCTAGTTACAAGTAACCAAAATTGGAGTTGCAGCGTTGAAAAGGGTTGGGGAAGCATGAGCAAACCAGTGTTGAGACATCATGTGATATGTTTTGATAGCAGATTCAATATCATCCTTATGTATGCCGACAGAAACTCTCATCAACATATGTTGTGGCCTTTCCACGACCTTTCCACCAACTTTCAACAGATAGGACCTCTGAAGAGTCTTAAAACCAAAATAATCATAGTCGAAATCTCAGTCATAATTTATCTCACACTCCAAGCGAGCAGTATTCTGAAATGATGCAGAATTCATAGGTGAGAGCTCTGTATGCGAATTAGTAAGAAATAGAGTAAGTACACATATGTGCCAACGTAAATGATAGATGTCAATAATCTCAATATGTATATTTATTTAGCCTCTTTCATGGCCTGTGTATGCATTAAACTACCAAAGAACCATATTGGGTGCTAAATACTACACCCTTGTAATAACCAATGGCAGAAAGCAGAAAGCAGAATCTAAAGCATAACTCATGTTTTCCTAAAACACACTGTTACTTAGGCACTTGGCCTGTGCATCACACCTTCATAATGATCGCGAAGACATCATCAGCAATCAGGATTCAGGGGAGCCATCAAACCAGACCTCTCATCGTAATGGTTTTAGAGAGCCTTTACCCTACATACAGAGGTCAAGAGAACCAAATTACAAAACGGGTAATCAAACTCTTCCAATGGAGCAGACAAAAACAACACACCACGCATGTCGCTGAAAAGGACGTCAAGGTGTTCTTGTGTAGATTGGAGACCGCTATCCTCGCCGCCAGCTTCACAGCATGGGAAAAACAACACGTCAAAAGCAGTCAATAACTGTGCAAGTCGAGTCGCTCAAGCAGCAGACCAAAACATCCCGTAGACGGATCAATTATTTTTGGGGCCTGGGGGTAGGGAAAAGCAGAGCAGTCACCGATGCGTAGTTGGGGTGCGAGGTGGTCATGGCGGCGGCAATATCAGCGGCGAGCCCACCGATCTTGCCGGTGGTGATGCCCTTGTAGACGCTGACGCAGACCTTCTGGGCGATGAGGATGGGGGCGCCGTTGAGGAAGCCACGCCTGGGGAGGGAGGGGGCGCTGAGGGGCCGCTGCTGGCCGTTGCCCTCCACGTCTCCGGCCTCGTCGTGCCCTCCGCCTCCTTGGGGATAGGACGATGGCGGGCAGCGTCTTGCCGGCAGCGAAGAGAAGAGGGAAGGGTGGAGCGCACGACACTGGGAGAGGCGGAGCGTCGGCCCAGTGGCGCCGGCGGCGTCGCAATGTCGAGGGGAGGCGGGGGAGATTTGGACAGCGCTGGGACGGGGAGTGGAAGCGGAGCAGGGAGGAGGGCGGGGGATTGGGAGAGGGGCCGCCGGGCGAGCGGTCGCGTCGTGTGCGGGTTTGGGCGGCGGCGTGGCAAGCGGGGCGAGCGGTCGCGTCGTTTCTGTTTTTTTTTTCTTTTCCGTCGGTGGGGTGCGGGTCAAGATGGCAACGGATACGTACCCGACGGGTAGTGCTCATCCGTACCTGCACCCGCAAAATTTTACCCGTCGGGTTACCCGTACCCGCATGCGGGTAAAAGAATAGTTCCATACCCGTACCCGTCGGGTAATTCTCACCTGACGGGTAACCCGTACCCGATAGCATACCCGAAAATTACCTAAAAATATTAAATAGTCACATGCAAAAATAAATCATTCTAAGTTTCCAACAAGTTACAAACATGCTAACAAATATTATTAGCATCATTACAACAAAGACAATCTACTAGAAATATAGTGGATGTCTCAGTGGACCAAATTCATGACTTATATGCGCTAAAATAACTGAGGTTGGCTAGTTATTTTTGCGGGTATGTCTTACCCGCGGGTATGCGGGTATGGGTAGTATACACCCGCACCCGTACCCGCTTACCCGATGGGTATAGGATTTTGCCCAATAACATACCCACGGGTAGAAAATTCATTTCATACCCGCCTCTTTATCGGGTAATACCCGTCGGGTACTTGGGTTTCGGGTACCCGTTGCCATCTCTAGGTGCGGGGTAGGGGAGTGGTGCGCGGGTACAGGCGGCGGATAGGCTTTTGCGTGCGTAAGAGAAAACGGATCCGAGGAGAGATGGACAATAGCAAAGCGTGTTTTTTGACATAAGTATCGTCCTTTTCATTTTTTTAGCCCATCTGTCAGATCTATATCCAGCGTTGGATGTAAACTTGAAGCACATCGGACGGTGGAGACTATATGTGGGTAGTAAGTTTTCAAGTAACAGATATTTTCTAATTCCTTCGCTCCTTTATAGTATAGAATATATTATATGTTTTTATTTTTATTATTATGTAACCTCAATTAAGTCTGTGGTTTTTTCTGTCACAGCACAGATGTAAATATTCATACATGTACACAATACTGAACCTACAATGGACTAATTTCACATTTCCTCATATGTGTGGAAACCATGACAAAAGTAAAAGAAATAGTATCAACAAATAAAATTGTTTCCTTGGGCTTGACTAGGGGGCTAAATGGTCAACAAGAAAACCCTTACTTTAAAGGCATCAATTTTAAACATTTGGTCCATTGAAGCAACATCAGTCGCTTTTTAGATAATGGAACAAAATTCCAGCCTCTACCGTCGGCGGACGGTAGACAGCTGATAGTTACCAAAAAAAAAACATCAACGCCATAAGGCTTACAAGTGTAGGGAAAAGAAACAAAGTTCATCCCATCTAGTGGGCGTAATGAACAAAGCAAAACACTAGGCTTCAATACAATTCATGAAGTTCTAGCTGAACTTAGCGAAGACGGCCATGATCAACACGTCTCCCATCTTATGCATCCCTCAATGAACATTGGTCTCTCCTCCTCTTTGTGCAGCATGGACCACTGTCGTATCCAATACGTCGGCCTGAAAATTAACTGCATGAATGTATTAGGTTTAGCTTTGAATGTATTAGGTTTAGCTTTGTTAAACACCATATCATTTTTATTCAACCAAATCGACCAATATAGTGCAACAGCTCCTATCAAAATTTGGTTTCTAAGTTTTAGGCTTAAACCATGTAGCCAGGAACCTAGCAGATTGGCGAAACTAGCAAGAGGTTGAATTCCATATGTGATATGCATAGTATTCTAAATAAAGCGTGCAAAGTAGCAGTCAAAGAACAAATATTGAATTATTTCAACCGAACTACAAAGACAACATTTGATACTTCCTTGCCAATTCCTCTTTTGTGAGGGTTAGCCCTTTTTTTTAAGATACCCCATGAAAATTTTATTTTTTAGTGGTAGGACTTTTGTCTGAGAAGACACCCTCTTGGATATAAGTTGAGTACATGGATCAGATTGTGAACAAGCCTTTCTTAGTGAGATTCCATCGAAAAGCATCCTTGTTATCTATAAGATGGACTTGTACTACTTTTGACCAGTGGCGGACCCAGAGATTTTGTAGAGCCTGGGCGAACTTAACAACTACTACCAAGTTTAAATCGCAAAAAAAAAACTAACACCAAGTTTACACAAACACATCACCTACTAAGAGAAGCAAAATCGATAACATAGGTACTTTTGGAAATGCATACATTAAGAATTAATGTTCTAGAACTGAAAAAAGTCTGCAAAAGTTGAACTGTATTGCAGTCGGTCTTATGAATTTATGCTCTGTCATGCAGCAAGCGGCAAGCTTAAAAGGCTGATTCATGTCTCTCTCAGTCTCACTACCTGTGTGCTACTTTTCTTTGCTTGCATGACCTGTATGGCTGTCTGTGTTGCTCCACTGTCGCTCGTGAATGAGCCCGGGCAGGCGCCCAGGGTCGCCGGGACCTGGGTCCGCCTATGCTTTTGACACTAGGTCGAGCCAAGCCATCGAGTTTGTATTAACCAAGCCACGCCTAAAAGACACGTTAAGTGGTACAGACCTAAGGACATTTGCCACAATATCATCTTTGCGCTGACAACATGGTGAAAAAGAATAAAGGAGCAACTGGTTCCCAATCAAATAAAATGACTGTGGCAATACTGGCACCGCACCACAACCGGAGCTCTCTATGGATGCCATTATGAGTTTATGACCCTCTAGGCTTACGGCCCCAAGGTGATGCAAGTTCTTGCTCTAACAAGAGGTTAAGAGTCTTGCTCATAAGCTTGTCATAGTCGTTAATGCCCGACTTTCGAATATAGCACCAATCCGAGAATTGACCCTCCGGTGAAGACGATTTCCAACCGTCCCTCTTGAATTGCCAACGGTTGAAGCCTTTGCGTGCGAACTGGACACCTACCAACCGGTCAAGCTCAAGCGTTCCCTCAGAAAAACCAACCGGTCAAGCGCAACCTACTGAAGTGTGCACTGTGTACGTACTCCATGATAAAATGCAGGCTAGCTCCTGTGTCCAGACAGTCACAGCTAGCCATCAGCAAACAGAACTCACTGCTGCATGCGATCCTAGCAAAAAATATTTAGTGGGCGAGTTCTCATTTTTCCCCTTTGCCAGGCGGAAGAGGATCGAGGTGATCGGCAATGTCAGAGGGCGGCAGGAAGAAGACGGCGTGCGTGACCGGAGGTAACGGGTACATCGCCTCGGTGCTCATCAAGATGCTGCTCGAGAAAGGCTACGCCGTGAAGACGACGGTCAGGAACCCCGGTTCGTTCGGTTCTTCCCTAGCTAGTTTCCACACTTGAGCGTGAACAGTTGCAGTTTCTTGTGATCCCGGCCGTGACAAAACGGGATAAGAATTGTTGACAGTGTGGCTGGTCGTTTATGCTGTGAAGTCTGAACGTGCATGTGTATTATTGTGATTCTGAATCCCAGACGACATGGCCAAGAACTCCCACCTCAAGGACTTGCAGGCAGTCGGCCCCGTGACAGTCCTCCGCGCCGACCTGCTAGAAGAAGGCAGCTTCGACGAGGCCGTCGCCGGCAGCGACTACGTCTTCCTCGTAGCTGCTCCGGTGAACCTCCATTCGAAGAATCCTGAGGTGCACAAACGTCAACACTACCTTACTTGTGAGCACCGCCCATAATGTCATTTTCACCTGCTCCTTCGCTCAAATGTGGTGGTGGTGGTGGTGACTGATGGCAGAAAGAACTGATCGAGCCTGCTGTCCGAGGAATCCTGAACGTCATGAGGTCGTGTGCCAAGGCAGGAACAGTGAAGCGCGTGATTCTGACCTCGTCGGCGGCTGCAGTCGCCGGCAGGCCGTTGCAAGGCGGCGTGCACGTTCTGGACGAGGAGTCCTGGACCGACGTCGAGTACCTCACTGCCAACAAGTCCAGTCACTGGGTAATAGTAACACACAACTATATATACATACACAGTAACACACATAAAGAAATGTCCTGTCCCCGTTCTCGTTCGAATCGGAAGAATGGCATGCTGATGACGAGCGTGGCACCGCACCATGTGCTTATCGCAGGGGTACGGGGTCTCCAAGGTGCTCGCGGAGAAGGAGGCGTGCAGGTTTGCGGAGGAGCACGGCATCAGCCTCGTCAGCGTCTGCCCCGTTCTCACCGTCGGCGCAGCACCTGCCACAAAGATGGACACGAGCCTCCACGCTAGCCTCTCCCTGCTATCTGGTTGCTTCCAAATTCCCGTATCGCCTGCTATATATCCGATTGCTTTGCACACTACAGTGCATGTCATGAGTCATGTCATGGTTCACCGAAATTTGCAGGCGACCAAGCAGCGTTCCGCGTGCTGAGAGGAATCGAGATGGCCACGGGCTGCATGCCGCTGGTTCACGCCGCCGACCTGTGCCGTGCCCAGATGTTCGTCGCCGAGGAGGACGCGGCCGCCGGGAGGTACATCTGCTGCAGCGTCAACACCACCATCGTCGAGCTCGCTCATTTCCTGGCGGACAAGTACCCGCAGTACACCGTGAAGACAGATCTGCTGTAAGAATCGGCCGGCTTTCACGTACAGCTCTCGATTCTGGAACATATTTTGCACGGGACAGATCAGTGACCGAATGCTCGCGCTTTGCATGCAGCTCCTCCGGCGGGGTACTTGAGAAGCCGAGAGTGAGCCTGTCGTCGGCGAGGCTGCTCAGCGTAGGGTTCAAGTTCAAGTACAAGACGCTGGACGAGATCTACGACGACGTGGTGGAGCAGGGCAAGGCCCAGGGGATTCTGCCCAACTGATGCTTCCACTGCATTGGCTTCCGTCCATAACCAGAAGCGATCGAGAGCACCAAATAAAATAGCAATGAAGTTCCGAAATAAATAAATTTTGTTCTATATATCTCTATGCATACGGTAGCTGAACTCGAGAGGTTCGATCAGTTTGTGTAAAAGTGGGCTCTGTGCGTGTTTCTGTGCTCCTGCAATATCTATATCTACATCTATATTTATATACTAGCCAGAACCCCACGCGCGATAGCAGCAAGCAATCTACCATACTTCAAGCAATTGATACAGAGAGTGCTATTTGTTAGCTTTTGGCATGCAAAAGAACCATGAGAACTTTAATATACCCAGGTACTGTTAGATGAAACGGTAGAACCTAGTACGTAACAAAACATTTTATTAGTCATAAAAATATAGATGAAGTTTTGGTGCTGATCTAAGATAGTAATGGCTAAAACATGACCTTTCAGTTTGATTCTAAGATAGTAAATGCGAGGCCAATGTGGACAGGAGGATGAATTAGAAGAGCATTCAATCCCTGAACCAATTTTCCTTGG
Source organism: Saccharum hybrid cultivar R570 (assembly GCA_038087645.1). Lineage (NCBI taxonomy): Eukaryota > Viridiplantae > Streptophyta > Magnoliopsida > Poales > Poaceae > Saccharum > Saccharum hybrid cultivar. The sequence goes on from JAQSUU010000529.1 coordinate 10,641,471, forward strand.
CATTAGCATTGACGGTGTGTAATGATTTCTCCCCGGAGCCTAATAGTGAAATCAATGGAAGAAGCATTAGCAAATGAGTCTCAAATGATTGTTGTATGCAAACCCAAAATACACATCGAGCATTGAAGGCCCACCTTTTGAGCCTGTAACTTTGCATGCTTCTGGATGCAGATTAATAAGTCTTTTTTTGAGTTCCACAAAAAAAGAATGAAGGCAACCCATGTAAAGGCAATTTCCATATACGCTAATAAATAGTGGCATACTCAAAAGTACTTGTTGGTCTGAAGATTACATAACTTTGTTTCCCATGTGTAAAAGGCATCTTGCTGTATAGTACCTCTTCACGGAGTTGAGGAACAATTGTCATAGGTATGTCGTGAGTGACAGCTCCGACAAACTGAATAACATTAGGGTGACAAACCTTCTACGGTACAGTAACTTCGTGCCTGAATGAGTTTGTGAAACAAAAGAAGAGACATTTTGATACTCCCTCCTTTCGAAATTATAAGTCGGCCTAACTTTTTGGTACATCGAAGTTCATATACATGTAATTGGTTAAAGAAACATAATTGGTAACTATGCACAAATATTTATTTGGAAAAAAGCTGATCACAGATATTTGCATCCTAAAAAAAGATGTTCCGGAGATTTTGCTTCCAAGATAGTGAGTGAAGGTTGTAATGTGCTATAGTAATCTTTGTAAGATACCAGAATTTTTAGTCAATGCAATGAAATAAATGATTGATCTATGCGAGCCCAAAATATGCATCGAGCATTCAAGGTCATCTTAACAGCTGCTGAGCATGTAACTTTGCTTTGTTTTGGATACATAGTGATTTTTTTTGGAGTTTCACAAGAAAAAGAAGGCAACCATTTGAAGGCAATTTTCATATACACTTCTACAAGAACAAGGAGACATCCAAAGTTGTACTAATTATCGGGGAATCAAGTTGATGAGCTACACCATGAAGCTATGGGAGAGAGTCATAGAACATCACCTGCGAGGAACTACACGGATATCTATGAACCAATTTGGTTTCATGCCAGGAAGGTCAACCATAGAAGCAATTTTCTTAATAAGACAAGTTATGGAGCGGTTTAGGGAGCAGAAGAAGGACCTACACATGGTTTTTATTGATTTGGAGAAGGCTTATGACAAGATACCAAGGAATGTTATGTGGTGGGCTTTGGACAAGCATAAAGTCCCAGCAAAGTATGTTACCCTCATCAAGGACATGTGTAACAATGTTGTGACTAGTGTTCGAACAAATGATGGTACCACAAATTACTTCCCGATTAAGATAGGGCTACATCAAGGGTCAGCCTTGAGCCCTTATCTCTTTGCCTTAGTAATGGATGAGGTTACTAGGAACATTCAAGGGGATATCCCTTGGTGTATGCTGTTCGCTGATGATGTAGTGTTAGTTGATGAAAGTCGGGCAGGAGTAAATAGGAAACTAGAGTTGTGGCGGCAGACCCTTGAGTCTAAAGGTTTTAGAGTAAGCAGAACTAAAACCGAATACATGAGATACGACTTCGGCACTACTGCACAGGAGGAGGGAGATGTGAGTTTGGAAGATCAAGTAGTGCCTAGGAAAGATACCTTTCGATATTTGGGATCGATGCTATAGAGGGATAGAGATATTGATGCGGACGTTAGCCATAGAATCAAAGCTGGCTGGATGAAGTGGCGCCAAGCTTCTGACATTCTCTGTGACAAGAGGGTACCACAAAAGCTAAAAGGCAAGTTTTATAGAACGGCGATTAGACCCGCTATGCTGTATGGAGCAAAATGTTGGCCTACAAAAAAACGACATGTTCAACAACTGAGTGTTGCAGAAATGTGTATATTGCGCTGGATTTGTGGTCACATAAGAATGGACCGAATGCGGAATGATGATATTCGTGATCGTCTAGGGGTAGCACCTATCGAAGAAAAGCTTGTCCAACATCGGTTGAGGTGGTTTAGCTATGTCCAAAGGAGACCTTCAGAGGCACCAGTGCATTGTGGAGTTCTAAGTCAAGATAATAATGTGAGGAGAGGCAGAGGAAGACCGAAGTTGACATGGGGGGAAGCAATAAAAAGAAATTTGAGAGAATGTGATATACCTAGAGATCTATGTCTGCATAGGAGTGCTTGGAAAACAGCTATCGACGTGCCTGAACCGTGACTGAGGGTGCTTGTTGGGTTTTAACTCTAGCCTACCCAACTTGCTTGAGACTGACAGGCTTGGTTGTTGTACTAATAAATAATGCCATACTCAGAATTACCTGTTGGTCTGAAGAGTATGGTAACTTTGTTTCCCATGGGGAAAAAGGCATGGCGCTATATATTACCTGTTGATGGATTTCAGAAACAATCATCATATGTATGTCCTGAGTGACAGCTGTGACGAACTGAACAACACTATGGTGTCGAAGCGAGCGCATAGTTTTCTTTTTCTGGACACTTCGGAATGCGCCATACGAACAACATGCATGGAAGGAGCTGCAACCCTGAAATTGTTGCATCATGGCAAAGAACAGGGTAATGAGGCTATAATGTACATAAGAAATGTATGACTGCAGGAGCACAAAAATTGGGGTAGAGCATGGCATATTTACTATTGTACAGTGGATTCCTTATTGTAGCTTAGAGGGGTTATGAAGTAAGAAGCACAATATTATTCAGAACTAAAATGCAAGGAAGTCAATAGCTGCATCATGGAACCCAAGCACTGTACGTGGAAACCTGAACCCTCAAACTCGTACAAAGAAATATTCTGAAGTGAGTTAGTACATGAACATAATCTTCTCATTGCTTACTGTATATCTAAAAATGGTGGGAAACTGTGGAGCTTAGTGACACTTAGTGATGTGTGAATGATATTTTTTCGCACGGGACATGTTTCAGTAGCTGAAGTGATATGGAGATGGCGTTGAGTACCTGAAGTTTGTTGGGAAGGATGAGCAGACCCATCGCTATGATAGGTTCAAGTCCAGGACTAATGCAATGTGAACAACGTTTCCGATAGCACTATACATAAAAGTAACACCCAGTTGTGTGTGAATGATATGCGCAGGACATGTTTTAGTACCTGAAGTGAGATGGAAATAGAAATGTCGTTGGGTACATGAAGTTTCTTGCGAAGGATGAGTAGACCGATCGCCATGATGGATGCAAGGTCAGGACCAATGCAACGTGAACAAAATCTGCAAATATATGCCTGGTGTGCTTGTGCAATTTTAAAAAATATGCCTGTGATTGAAGATGATCTGAACTTTAGTACCATGATTCCATAACATATTAAGATGGGTTACTTGGTACATACCTATATAGTGGGTGATACATTGTTTTTTTCTGCTGGTCCATTCAGGTGAATGTATAAGGCCTGTGAAGTTTTTACGAAAGATGTACCAAATCTGAAATAGGTAAGCCAGGAGCCATTATCTGATCTTATGACTGCTATGACCTAATTCATGGAAGAATAGAAGCAGGACCAGTAAAATCAGATCTGACCTCACCGAGGAGAACTGTTGCATGAATCAATCTATATACCTAATCAGGAGAGCAGCAGTGGCAAATTAGTAGAGGAAAGTATGAGACGGAGAGAAGGAAGAACATTGTAGTGGAGAGGAGGGAGGCGGGGTGGCAAGGTTCACCTTACCGATGGGCTGGATGGAGCCGAGGGCGCTACGGTGGTCCGGACTGGCTGGCCGACTCGCCGGAGGCGCCGATGCGTAACAGCAACTGGCCCCCGACGGTGGTGCAACGGGTGGCGGAGGGAGAGGAAGGCCGAGGAGCTGTTGGACGGCGCGTCAGCGATTGACCCGAGGCGCCAATGAGGGGCAGCAACTGGTCCCCCTACGGTGGTGCAGCGGATGGCGGAGGGAGAGGAAGGTCGGGGAGCTGTTGGACGGCGCGCTAGGGCGGCGGAGGGGGCGTGGGCGGTGCGGTTCCATGCGGCCCCCCGCGGCAGGATGGCGCGCATGGGTGGGGGCGAGGTCGACGGGGGGCGACTGAGGGGGATGGGGCGGCTGCTTCGCGGTTTTTTTATTTCATGGGAGGGCCGCGCGAGGTTTGTGGAAGGGTCGAGCGGAGCAAGGCAGAGGGAAGCGAGAAGCCGGTGACTTTGCGGACGTCGATGCCAAATCTGATGGCACGGAAAAGAAGGCGACGTGGCTTAAGGAGAGATCAGTAAATGGTATACACAAATAAGGGCATATAGTAGATATATGTCGGGTATCAAAGTACTAGGGTTCCCAATAGACAGTAAAATACGGTACCCTGCACGATCGCTAAAGCCCATCGTAGGGGCCCCAGTAAAACCGACCCGCCAAAGGCGCTGACAGCATGTCAGTCGCTTGAGACACAAACAACAAGCTCCATCTCACCCGAGTCTTGCGGAAAGGCCTCGGGCAAGATATGCGCTTCGGGCGGCATTTTTCCGCCTCGCCCGACCCCCGTGACGTCATCAAAGCGCCCGACCCCTTCAGCTTACTTCCGCCTCGTCCGAGGAACACGTGGAACCCTCTGGCAAGACGAGGAGCCACAGGGGCCCCAACCGCGACACCTGCTCCCGCGCGATGGGACGGATGTGACCGTACGCAGTCAACAGGAGCACGGGAACCACACCCTGACCCAACATGACCCCGGTCATTCCACCACGACGACATCCATACCTCTATAGCAATGGGGGTAACGACCACTATACCACCTAACCCCCTCTCTACGTAAATCCAGGCGCCCCTGTCGCCTGTCCTCGACGACACAAAGACGCACAGGATAAAGTATGGCCACAACACGCAGCACCAGCAGACGGAGAGGCCAAAAGATCAACGTCTGTCGCATCTCTGCGCTACGGGGAAAACTGTTCCCACTGGATAAGGAGGAAGACGCCCACGCCCGAGGCCACCTTTTTTATTTTCTCTTTCATCCTTTCTCATTTTCATCTTTTTACCATGAATGTAACCCGAACCCTCTCCTTAGAAGCTATAAAAGGGGAGACAGATGCTACATTTAGCGGCAGTCAGTCAACAACCCACACACACTCATCGCTAAGACATCAACGCACACGCACCATCCCCCAGAAGAGACTTGGGATCTGCTCCCTCTCTCGAAAGCTTGTAACCCCTACTACGAGCACTCCGGTGCAAGGCAACACGAGTAGCAGCAAAACCCACTGGACGTAGGGTCGTTCATGCCCGAAACCAGTATACATCCTTGTGTCCGCTTTGCACACCATCCGGGCTTAGACGCGCAGATATAAATTTATTCGTCGCTCTGTTTAGATCCCTGGTTCTCTAGACACCGACAATATACTTATTTACTTTTTTTTCTTTCCTCTAAATCTTCGTCCCACACCATCCACTATTACTCCTACAAATGCGAGTACCAGAGTCTAACCCAAATTCCATATGTCCTGCAAGCATCTCCAAGAGATGTGCTAAATTTGTTTTGGAGTCTATTTTAGAGTTTAAGCAGCAAAAATGAAGCTCCAATAGGTATTATATCCCGGTTTGTAAATTGGCAAGCTAGCCATCCTGTCTTTTCCTGTGGCCATAAAAAGCAAGCCTGCTCGCTCGCCGTCTTCCGATTTCCCGGTCGTGGCTGCATGTTCCCGCGTGCGCGAGCTCCCTTCCCACACGTCGATTTGGTCAAGAAGCCTCTGGTCCGTCTGATCGGGCAGCCTGGTGGGCGCGCGAACAACAGCCACGAAGGGACCTCGAGCGGTTGAGATTTTGATCACCTGTGTGTCACCGTGGCAAGTTTAAATATAGAAAAGCAAAGAATTTAGCTAAACTGTTGGAGTAGCATACTTTTTTAAGGACTTTTCTATTTATACATAATGGCTAAATAATAGACACGTATTCAACACACCAGTTACGTATTACCATGGCCTGTACTTTACATGTTCAAGACCAATTAATGGAAGAACTGCCGGCATGCAGGACCCAGCCCAACTCCAAGGCGTCAATACAAAATAGAATAAATGTTACTATTTATATAAAAAAGTAAAAAGCAAGATAATACTATAATACTAAGAAATGAGTTCTAGTAGGGTACAGATTCTTTTTCCGAATACAACTACATTCATCTTCAACATTAATAACGGCAGTATTTTACAAAAAAAAAACCACATTGCCATCAGGTTTCAGATTTGAGGGCAGAAAACCAGCGGCTCCAAAAACCAAGCAATTAGAAAGCAAGACATGACACACTCTGGCAAGACAGACGGCAAACATGGCATGCTCTTCCCGTTACCATCCTCGCACTAGGGGCTGTTTGGTTGGAGGTCTAAACGACTTGCTTGGGAAAAACGTCGCTTCAGAGTTGCCTAAAAAGTTAATGATCTCTGCTTGGCCAGGTAAGTCTAGAGAATGCTCATTTGGGTGGAGGCATGTGCCTCGAAACGCTAACAGGAAATATGTATAATATTACGATAATGCTCTAGCGCTTGCGCCTTTCTCGCATCCAAACGCTGGACGCTATGTGTCCACGTATTTTACCCACTATACAAATATCTTTTCCCATTCCATCTCGTCTCTCTCTCCCCTCCGTCTCTCCATTCAAAGCAATAGGGAGAGGAAAAATGTCCAGGACAGAACATGCCCGACGCATGGTCGCCATGCTCCATTCACGCCCCCACTTTTCGCCTCGGATTCGTGCAAGTGAGGAGACCGAGCCGGCACCCTCTCTCCCTCTCCCATTTGCTCACCCTCGCTCCTCTCCCTCTTGCTCTGCTCGAGAGCCCGAGCGCCATGTTCGCCCGCCCACCTTCCATGGCTGCCGCTAGCTCCCATGCCTCTGAGCACCCTCCTTCGTGCAACCTTCGTCCAAACGGACCACCCCATTGGCTTCCTCACCCCCACCACAGCTCGCATGCCTCTTCACCGGCCTCAACCACCCCACTGAGCTCCGCGCCGCCGACATCTACGCGTTGTCGCTGAGCTTTGCATGGGCTGCCGCCAACAATCCGCGTGTTGCCGGTGAGCTCTGCGCTACCGAGATCCGCGCCGCCAATGAGCTTTGCACTGGCGACCTCCATGACATCGAGCTCTGCGTCGACGAGCCTCGATTCGCCCAAGCAGCAAGAAGATGTTGCGCTGAAAAGCGCATGTTGTAAGAGTATGTTTTAAGTGTTTCAGGTGTTTCATATGCATGTTGCAAGTGTTTAATGTGGATGTTACAAAAATAGATCGGGATGTTGCATATGTTGTAATGGCTATACACGTATGTTGCACATGTTTTATCTAGGTGTTGCATATATTTCACACTTATGTTGCAAGTGTTTCATACGGATGTTGCATATGTTTCGTACATATGTTGCAAGTGTTTCATCTAGATGTTGCATATGTTTTGCAATGGCTACACGTGTTTTCCTCGTGTTTCATATGTACGTTGCAAGTGTTTCAACTGTTTCCGACGTATGTTGCAAATGTTTCCTCTAGATCAGCGCGTCTGCAGTACCCACCTGTTGTAGCTGCTGGGCCCGCCTGCATGTGCGTGGGTGTGGAGGGGGCGTGAGCGGTAGGCACGGGAAACCGTGCAGGCGCAGATCATCACAGAGTGGTGCGGGACACGGTGCAGGCATGGGGCACGGAGCAGCATGGGCCCCCACGTGAAGCAGGCGCAGGCGGGCGGGTGAGCGCAGCAGCATGCCTATGTGAAGCAGGCGCGGGGTTCGGACGCTAGCCCCCGTTCGGACATTCGAGCGCTATCATTTTCGATGATATTACGTGTAGTTATGGTGTATGATAAACATATACTTTTATAGTTGACTCATATAAATAGATGGTCTAGATTGGTGTTATTTTTCCTTGTCTTAGAGACTAATAAGTAACAGCGACAAAGTATTTATTAAAAAAATTATCTGTTCACCGACATCAAGCAACTAATAACCACCATGATAAGAAAAAGGCCGTGCAATTTTATTTAAGAGTAGTAGGAACAGACAAAAGAAACAATAAAGACGGTAGAGACAAAAAAAAAAAAAGCTAACATGAGCTACGGCTGTGTTTAGTTGAGGAAAATGGGGTGAAAAGTTACTGTAGCACTTTTCGTTGTTATTTGGTAAAATTTGTCCAACCATGGATTAATTAGACTCAAAAGATTCGTCTCGAACTTTACAGACAAACTATGCAATTAATTATTTTTTTTACCTATATTTAATGCTCCATGTATGTGTTTAAAGATTCGATGTGATGGGTGGAAGAGAAAATATTTTGGGATTGCATAGGAAGTAAACAGGGCCTACATGTCCTTTTCCACCCATCAATCTACAGCCAGGCGCAGCCAGACGCTCGATTTCAGTCGCCTGGACATCGACGCGTTTGCCTGGTACAAGCAACTACTCAGACCTTCCGCACTTGGGAGCGTTAGCCTAACCGCACCGGGGATTGCTAAAGCCGACGGAACTCCAGCTTTAGCGTTCAAAGTGCTGCACCGCTGATCGTCAAATACACCTGTATGCCACAGATGGCTACAGTGCATGGCTAAATATAGAGACGACGGAGAGGAACGGTATACTCTGGATGGCTGAATAGATGAGAGAAAAAAAAGAAAGAAAAGGGAAAAAAAATATGTGGGCTCCACAAGGAGTTGGATAGAGTATGATATAGAATATGTATGAGTGCGGGAGAAGATAGTATAGAAGTGTGAATCCTAGATGACTAGAACAAAATATTCCTTTAGAGGCGTGTATAGAGGATGGTGCGGTGCGGATAGCCTTACCGCGGTCGGTAAAGCATTTAGCGTGTGAAAAGTGCGGTAGCGGGGGCCTGCATGTTGTACGCTACGGCCGCGCGCATGCTATATATAGCGCTATTGCGTTGCAACTCTATCTGACGCACGGCCCCACCATGTGCAGGATCGCGCGTCCACGCCCAAGAGCGGGAGGGAGGAAAGAGAGTGCAGTGGTGGGCCCCGCGTTTTTAACAAACAAAAAATGTTATAACTCACAAATCAAAAAGCCAAATTAAATTCCGATTGCACCATTAAATTCATTTCAATAAATTCTTCAAAATTAGATCTCACATGGATATATTTAGATAAAGTGATAAGCGGGTCTCACAGTGGATAAAGAATGATATAGAAGATGGATGAGTGCGGAAGAATTAAATATAGATGAGAGAATCTTGGTGATTAGGATGTATAGAGGATGAATTTAGAGTACCACGAGTGTGGATAGCCTCAGGGCACTAACCAAACATACACGAGGCAAGATCCAGACCAGCCAGTTATATTTAGCCTTGTTAAATATGATATCATTTCTATTCCACCGTATCGCCCAACGCAACAAAGTGCCACTGGAACATGTTGCGATGGGTGTGGGTTGGCTCGTAGAGGAAGAATGATAGGATCGGGATTAACTTGTGTGTGTGTGTATGGGTGGGGGGAGGTCGCCCAATGCAACAAAGTGCCACTGGAACATGTTTGCGATGGGTGTGGGTTGGCTCGTGGAGGAAGAATGATAGGATCGGGATTAGCTTTGGGGGAGGGGGGTGTTTGGCGCTAGCACTTCATTTAAATGAGAAATTTTATAATGGTCGAAAAAAACATGGACCATCTATTGGGCGAGATCGGACGGTGAAAAAAATAGGAGATACCCAACTAAAAGTACCTGAAGATACCAAATAGGTGATGATAGTACCAAATTAGGTGGGACCAATACCAAAATATGTGGGACAAGATCTGTTTTTTATCTTATATTTTATTTTCGAATAAGAGTAAATCAGTCATTTTAAATGAAAAATTTTACAATGGTCGGAAAAAAAACATGGGCTATCTATTGGGCGAGATCGGACGGTGAAAAAATAGGAGGTACCCAACTGAAAGTACCTGAAGGGACTAAATAGGTGAGGATAGTACCAAATTAGGTGGGACCAGTACCAAAATATGTGAGACAAGATCTATTTTTCATCTTATATTTTATTTTCGAATAAGAGTAAATCAGTCATTTCAGTACTATCATTCAAGGACAAAAATAGGATTTCCATGACATCTGTCTGAATCTGAAACAATCCTCGAATCCCAAGTGATGCCATCTTTTGGTTGTTCTTCATTATTTCTTTGTCCCTCATATTTTCATATTCAGTTAATGGTGCTTCTGTACAACCATTTAGAAAAAAATAGTAAGCAAATGTCCATGATAAACAGATAATGCGTGATACAATCATTTTTATACATACAGATGAGATGGCAAACAGAGCTAAGACAGCTACAAATTGCTCCTCATAAGCAGTAAGTTGTTCATGGAAGTCACAGCAACAAGATAATATTAAACAATCTAATTTTCCTTGAACTACAAACAGTTCCTAAATCCAACCATCCATATGCCAAGTTCCTAAATCCAACGATCCATATGCTAAGTTTTATATAAAAAAACATCACCCAAATATCAACCTTCAGTGATGTGCTAAATTAAAAGAAATAGATTTTCTTCACCCAAATCATGTAGATTTATAAAGTCACTGACTTTAGCAATCTCAATAACTACTTATTTATTTGAAAGACTAATCCCCTCTACTCCACCATTAGCAGCAGACCTGCAGATTCAATTCCAGCATGCTGCTCCAATCCCACACTTAGACTAGTGCCCCTGCACCTTCCTCAGTAGCACCCTGCTCCAATCCTTCTCTTCCTCCACCAACAGAAAGTGGCGCCCCCTCTCTTCTCCCTACTCCTCCCAGAACTGCACCCCCTCTCCCCTTTGCAGCCCTAAAACCTTATTGCTACCCAAAAAAACTCAAATCTCGCAGCATCAATGGATGGATCCTTACGATATTACCTGGGGGTGGTCGCGCCTTTGCTCGCACCTTACTTCCTGGAGCCATCTTGGCCTTGGGATGGACGTGATTGGGGACTGGGGACAGCAAGCTCGGAGAGATGAGGCGGGTGTCGGCCAGGAGTACCAAATGTTTTGGCTAGGGTTCAATGGAGATGTCAGCCCCTCATTTGTATGCGAGGAGATATGCCTACATATTTTACTGGAATACCCTGACTTGTGGCGTGGCGGTGTAATTGGTTCTGGGACAAAAGAGGGATTTCGTCCAAAATGGTCTGGCTGGTTAGCTGCTGGGCGGCGGTAGTTTTCGCGGGTGGTGAAATTTTCACTGAGCGAGGAACCAGCCCAAAGTGCTAAATAGTTGTTTGCAGTCACGCATTCCAAATATAAATAAAGTTACCTTCTGTACGTGTGTCAATCAAGATCGTATTCCAGTGGTAAGACGCCATGGTTTTTTTTGTATGGTGTGGGTTCGATTCCCACATGAGCCATGTTTTCTTTTTTTAATAATAATACTAACAGGTGTGTTTTCTTTATTTTTTTATTCTTACCTTTAATACTAACACGTGCAGAAGCTTCTTTCTTTTCTTATTTTTACCTTTAATACAAACATGTGCAGAAGCTTCTTTTTCTAGATTTTACATTTAACACAGTAACTTGTTTGTTTTCTCTCTTTCTCTAATTTTAGCTTTAATACTAACATGTGTGGATGCTTCTCCACATGTGGCAGCAAGGACCCATCCTTGCTAGTGGGCCAAGCATGCCAACGTGGATTATATATGTAGGCAATTTTTTTAAATCAACTACAATTTATGACAAGTACAAATTGTCGTACACATCATCACAAGCACAATGGTAAAATAGGTTATGACGATTTCGGGTTGAACTTAATGACAGAGAATATTTATTTGTCATTAAGATGGATTGGCTTACGTCAATCGTCATAAAAAGAGTGTCTTAGTGACAGATAACTCCATTGTCATTATTTATTCGTCGTAGAAGGTCCCATTTGTTGTAGTGCGTGGTCGCGGCCATCCTCTTAGGCGTAGGTGGATCTCAGAGTGTGTGCGAGACCAACCGATCTAATCGTGATTAGTCTTTGTGTGTCTTAGTCGTGCAAAACCACTGCACGCAGGCGAGCGATGGTCTGGTTCTTGTCCTCGCTTCCCTGCCTCCCTCAATTCTGAAGTCTACTCTGGTGACCTTCACCCACTGCAACACTGCTATACATCTCTGCTGGTTGCTGGCGCCATGTACTGCCAATTGCCAAGATCGTCTTCTAGCTACCACCGCTCTTTGCTCCCCATCTAGAAGTTTAGATCGAGATGCATTGTGCTATTGTGCTTCCTGCTTTGCATATTCATATGAATGAATTTGTAAACAGTAAGCGAGCGGCGGCTCATGACTTTGGCTGTGACCACTGACCCCCCGAGCCCTTCATCATAGCCCTCAATTACTAAAATACCATCTATGATATATTTCTCAATTAGTTACTTAGAGAATAGAAAAAGATGAAAGAACCTGAAGATACCCAGGTACTTTTTCAACTATTATAAAAGATCTCTCATTTAAATACCTATATAAATATTTGCATTTATAGCACAAAAAATATTAATTTCACCTATTTTTTTATTAAAATATGATGATTTTGATTAGAAATAGTGTAATTTTTTTTTGAAAAGTTGTTGAAACACATAATTATGTATATTTTATCACACTAAAAAATATGATCACATTTGTCTGACATCTCTTAACTAAAATTGCTGGTTCCGCCTCTGCGTCTATATGAATTGACCTGGCGATGCTCGCAGCCATGCACTTTCAGGCGCCTCTCCAGGTTTGCCCCATGGCTGAAGCCTATGGTTACACGGCGCCATCCGGGAACGGACTTACGGACCCATGATCCATCAAGTGCATCACCACCAACTGCCTCATTTGCTAGATATGATGATGCAATAGATCTCACGTCTGTGCCTGTAAGTTTTCAATGCCTTGTCCTAAAGACTACAGAGTAATCCACTTTCTGAACGTCAGTTTTATCCCTTACTTCTAGTGGGGTGTCTATATAGCTATGGCCCCCGACAGTTACAAGCGACCAAATCAACAACGACGGGTCTCAGTGTCAATGCTCCCGGGAGGAAAAAAAAATTGTATGCAGACCGGCTGCACGGACGCAGCATACAGAGCACCATTCATATGTTGACACGTGTCTACAGCGCCAGTCATATGTTGACACATGTCTTCCCATCAATTGCCGAGCCGGAGCCGCACGGCCGAAGGGGAAGGAAGCACGTGAACGGTTCCTCAGCCTGGACACATGGCTTACATCGACTGGTGGTCTGCATGCTGCATCGGTGCAGCCAGTTGGCATCTAATTTTTTTCCCCGGGAGTTAGGCCTTATTTAGATGGAAGAGAGAGAGCGAAATTTGGTACTGTATCATTTTCGTTTGTATTTGGTCATTATTGTCTAATTATAGACTAACTAGGCTCAAAAGATTCATCTCGTAATTTACAATCAAACTTTGTAATTAATTATTTTTTTATCTACATTTACTGTTCCATACATGTGTCCCTAGATTTGATGTGACGGAAAGAGAGTGAAAAAACTTGCAATCTAAACATGGCCTTAGTTGTGAGCCCTGTCTGGCTTGTCATGAGAGAGTTCATTAAGAGGGATAGTCATGAGAGAGGTGGTTTTTTTAAGTGTAGAGAGAGAAGTGGTGAGTGATTACCGGCGTAAGTGCAAAAATGGTTGTTGGCGACGTGAAGAGGACGGTGTGCGCAATTGGAGGGAACTGGTAGTACATCGCCTTCGCGCTCATCAAGATGCTGCTGGAGGAGAAGGGCTACGCCGTCAAGACGACGGTCAGGAACCCGGTTCAATTCTTTGACCTCCCCTTTTAGTCCAGTCTCGTTTCATGGTCATTCCTTTTTCATAGAATACCTAGCGCCTGAACGTCCACCCTCAGGTTCGCGTCCGGACGTAGCTCCGCCACAGCCTATCCCGTCCCCTGTGTAACAGAGCATTCGCCGCGTCCGCGTAACAGGAGAACCTGCCCGCTTGCCGTGCCTGCAGGGGGTCTCATCAACCTCGTCGTGCCTGCGTCACCTCCATAGCCAGGATCTGCATCGTCGCGTGGGGAGATGCCACAAGCTTCTGCTCCAGGACCTCCAGCGGGGCCAGCAGAGGTAGCATGTCGTATGGGAACAGCCGCGTGCCCCAACGCGGATGCCTACGCCTCCTTCGGTGGAGCGCTGCAGCCAGCTTATAGCGGGCGCCGCCATGGCTCCCGCACTAGCTCTTTTCTTCGCTAAAAAGCCCTACATTGAGATCTACTTTTGCAACACTCAGACAAACCAATTGCAACATACGACTGAAACAGATGAAACATTTGGAACTTACACATACATCATAGTCATGGTAACATATGCAACATCCAGATAGAACACTTGCAACAGACGTCTGAAACAGATGAAACATATGGAACATGTTGTTGCAACATATGAGTGAAACATATGCAAACATCCGGATCAAAACGATTTGCAACATACGTCTGAAATAGACGAAACATTATGAATAAATGCTTGCAACATGCCGCTAAAACACTTGCAACATCCCTGATCTAGTTTTGTGACATCTGTAAAAAACAAATACAACCTACCTTTGAAACGACTGAAACACCTGAAACATACGTTTACAACATAGGGGAGGGGAAGCCTAAGTCATTTGATTCAAGCCGTCGGGGTCAGAGCCGGCGACGAGCGGCGGCGCACGAGCACCACCTGCACCCAGCACCAGCGGCGCGTGCGAGCACCACCAGCACCGGCCTTGGCTCAGACTGGCAGGCGACCGTGCTACGAGAGAGAGCGGGCAGCGTAGCGCACTGCCAAAGCGAGCAGCGAGGTGCAGGTAGGGCACGCGATGGTTGGGGGAGAGGAGCAAGCGAGCGGCGTAGGTGGGGCGCACGACGACACGGGAGCAAGCGAGCAGCGCAAGGTCAGGGCGTGGTGGAGAAGGCCGAGCGGAGTAAGTGACGGTGTTTGGATGAGAATAAGAGACGGAGAGGAGTCAAAGTTGTGGTGCACGTCACGTCCACACGTCCATCCACGGGGAGTAGCTGGCATCCGATTTCCTGTTTTATTGTTTTTTTTCATCTGCTCCGGTATTGCCCCCCTAAAATTACATGCATCTTAAAGCAACTAATTAAACTAATTAAATATGTTCTGTTCGGATCACGGTTGGACCCAGCCTAGAGTCCAGCCGTGACCCCAAAAGTAAATCACGTCTCCTATTCTCTCCGTTCCGTGCTGCTCCGTTTCTCCATCGACGAAGGAGACGCCGCCGTGGCGACCATTCTGGAGCAGCGGCAACCGGCCGACCGAACGAACGGTGGCATGCCAGCACCTCCACCCCCTCCTCCCTCCCTCTCTCTAGTTTCGTCATGTGCTGGCAGCCTCCGCCTCCGATCGCGTTTTCACCGTGTGCTGGCAGCCGACAAGGAGGTCCGGCTGCACCTTTCGATTTGGCGTGAGGAGGTTCCTTAGCCATGTGCCATTTGTTTGCTTGCCTGTTCCTGAGACTTGGAATACGCTAGCTGCAGCTTCTGTGCATTTTTGCTCCAAGTCGAGGCATACTGACGCTGAGCAGCTTTCAGCTCATGCAGTGAATGATTTCAGGATTACATAATCCATTCAAATAAGAGTACTCTGAATACATTTCAATCTGAGAACAAGACCAATATTGAGCATTCAAGTATGTTACTTAATCATTCAAATTCCAAATGGAAAGTACGTAGCACTGAAATTCTGTAGCAACAAGTGCTGCTAGTGAACAACCATAGGAACAATGAATACAAGTACAGATTCTGTATCAACAACGACATACGCACATATAAGAAGGGGGCAATAGGAGCACGCCAACAACAAACTATTTTTCTAATAATTGAACAAAAGAGCATCGGTTGATGGAGACCGTTAGGACTCTTGCACTATATTGTTAAGAACTTGTTGAATATCAACACTGAAATGCTATTTTGACGATAGGCTTTCAGCATTTTGGACATAGTTGAATATCACTGGACATTTTTCTGATGGTGAGCAGTTCCCACGCTATCTCCTTCTTGGACATCCCGCCTGATGCCTGCAAAGTGTGCAATCAAAGAAATTGTAGGCAGCAAGCGGGGGATGTTCAGAACCACAACAACATTCACAATGCTACATGTTAGCATCATACCTGAAAAAGGCATGAATTTGAAGAACACACGCCGTGTTACAGAAGAAATGCAGGCTTTTACAGTCTCATAAGCTAGATAACAGCGCCACAACAGAATAGACTTCTGCAGCTTATCATCAACTAGAGCTCTCCCACCACAAAAATAGACTTCTGCAGCTTATCATCACCTAGAGCTCTCCCACCACAAAAAGAGCAAAATTCACCGCTCGTCCCTGTACTTGCCAGCAGTGTCATCCAAGTCCTGAACTTCTAAAGTGACATTCATGGATCCCTAAACTTGGCAGACGGTGTCATCTAGATCCCAAAACTTTCAAAGTGATCACCGTAGGTCCCTAAACTTGGCCGGCGGTGTCATCCCGGTCCCTGAATTTTCAAGGTGATCACTGCAGATCCCTAAACTTGACAAGCGGTATCATCCCTGTCCAAATGTGGTCTAACCTACTCTATAAGCTGGTAGACGTGGATTCAACATATGTCAATTAATCAATCATTATTTATATAATATTTATCAAGAAAAATATAAATTACATAAAATAATTTACGTCAGCAAAAAATAAATTAAAGTATTAAAATAATTTACAACAACAAATATAGTAGGTTTAAAATAAAATAGAAAAATACAAAAATTAATTTAACATTTATGTATCATTAATAGTATTAAAATAATATTAAAATTCCTGTAGTATTAAATGGTTTCTCAATTAAAAGTTACTTCTAATTTTAGTATTATTTTAGAAGTTTTAATAGTACTATTATAGAAGTAAATTTTCTCTATTATTAATACTATAATATTATACTACTTTTAATAGTAGTATTATAGTATTAGAGCTTTTAATAATAGTATTATAGTATTAAAAGTTTTAATAATAATGTTATAGTATTAATAACAGAGAAAAGTTACTTATATAATACTACTATTAAAACTTTTAAAATAATACTAAAATCATAAATAACTTTATTAGATAAATATTTGAATACTATAGGTAACTTTTATTATTATTACATTTGGATACGGATGACACCGTTTGCCAAGTTTGGAGACCTATGGTGATCACCTTAAAAGTTTAGGACCAGGATGACACTGCCAACCAAGTTTAAGAACCTGAGGTGATCATCTTGAAAGTTTAGATACTTGAATGACATCGTCTGTTAAGTTTAGGGACCCACAGATATCACTTTTGAAGTTCAGGAACCTAAATAACACCGCCGGACCAGGACCAGCGGTGAATTTTGCTCCCACAGAAATATACTTCTGCAGCTTATCGTCACCTAGAGCTCTCCAAAGTCCGCCACCCTAGGCCTCTCTGCTGGAGAATATGAGACGCAGCTCACGCAAGAAGATTGGAGGGAAGGGATACCATGCCACCCTTGGCCCGCTCGGTGGTGGCACACCGCCGTCATCATCGATACCCGCCGCCGCATCACTCGCACAAAATTGAATGGCACCGCTGTATGCAATGAAATGGCACCGAACAACGGGGATCTAGAGGGAGATGGAGATCAGATCAACTTGGAGTCATTCGTGGTGCACCGCCGCCAGCTGCTAGCGCACAACGACACGAGGGAAAGCAATGAGCGGAATCTGAACAAAGGGGATTCGGGACGCGATGAGTTTGGCTTGGGTTTGGTTAGGCATAGGCTGGGCTTGGACAGGTAGGGCCCACGCGGCATCCAAGTGCAAAATAATTGAGAAGAAAAATCTAATTATTTGGCTAGGGTGCTTTAAGATCTGTGCCTTTGAAGGAGGATAACAGCTTAGGTATGTCCCTCCACCAGATATTGACACTTGTAATTGACCACTGGAATAATATTTCTGCCAAATAAGTTTCACATCAAGTCTATTGTAGAACTTATGCATCAGTAAGCTTTCATTTTGTTTCTTGAAATCAAGTACCCATAAACCCCCCTCATCCTTGGGTAAATAGACCATAGGTCAAGCAGCTTTAGGTGGCTTTTTGTTATTGATGTCGTTCCACGCCAATGGCAGTGCTTCCTAAATTTGTCAAGCTACTTATTTTAGGGAGAAGATATGTGCACATAGTGAAGGTTGGTAGAGCAGTGAAAACTGCATTAGTGAGCTCCAACCAACCTGCTTGACTTAGAAAATTGGATGTACTAACAAGTCTCCTTTCATATCCAGAAACTAAGGGCCAGAAGTCCACCACCCGAGGTTTTATCAAACTCAATGGGAGCCCAAGATAAGTGAAGGGCAGATTTCCTTTAGAACACCCAAAGGTATTAGCCAAAATATTGAACCTGTCATCAGATACATTAATAGGGATCATCATTGATTTTGTAAAGTTGACCCTGAGGCCTATAGATTATGCAAAGGAATCCAATAAAACCTTGAGAAAGAACAACTGCCTGACACAACCTTGCATGAAAATTAGGGTATCATCAGCATATTAAAATACTAGGAAGTCTTGACAATGATTGAGTGGTAGTGGAAGAGCAAGAAGGCCCTGATCTTTGGTAGCATTCAAAAGGGACCGTTACAAATCAGGTGCTAGCATAAACAAAAGTGGTGACAGGGGGTCGCCTTGCCTTACCCCACGCTTGCAATGGAAAACCTTGCCAGGGACACCTAGGATATCTTTATTACTATACTACTAGTGAATGGAAAGATAACAAAGACGTCAAGAATCTGAATGCTTTTGCTTTTGATGAGTTAGGAAAGGATTTAGATGGTTCAAAAATCTAAAGCAACGAGGGGCGAGTCCGTCCACAGGTGAAATATTTCTCCCAGATCTGACTGACCCGTGTCCCTCAAAAATTGAGGGGATAGGGTTGTCCCCAATCGTCATCATCACTTCTTCATCTCATGCCCTTCTTCGTGGTCAAGCTACTGGGTGCAACCTTCTTCGTACAACTCCTCGTTGTGTTGTTTTCTTCGTCGAGGTCCGAGTTGTGTCGTCTTCTTCATTGAGCTCCCGACGACACCGTGGCCTCTCTTGCTCAGATGGGAAGGTGTTGGGAGGCCAGAAGGGTGGCCCTTGGGGAGGCGCTGGTGGTATAGGGGCACGCCTGATCGAGGGCGGTGTGAGTTGCTGCGATGGTGTGTCAGTCGAGGGTGGCATGGCTCGTGGCAACGACGACTGGGTCGAGTATGGCGCAACAATGTGGTGAGGGTGGCGCGGCCCTGGGGCGAAGACGATAAGGTCTGCAGTGCATGAGCAGTGCAAGCACTGGACAAGGACGACCCAATGCACGTGGTGCTCGTGGCGGCAGTGTGATGGCTCGGTGGAGCAGACGTGGCTGAAATGTGGGCCCTTTGTGTATTGGTGACTAACGGTGTAGAAAACACCATCCATCCCAAGTAGTCTAATCCCTCCAACCAAACAATAAATTGGGATGATCACATCCCTTTCAACCAGACAAGAGCTGGGATGGTCCCATCCTAGACGCCAACGGATTCATTCCATCACATGTCGCCTCCAAACCAAACACATGTGAAGTGAAGGTTCCATCTGGATTGGGTACAAGTTGGATACTATTTTTGTTCAAAAGAGAGGAGAAAAAGCCCACAACGAATCAAAATCATCTGACCTTTTTGAATTTGTTCTATGTTTTTGTTTTTGTTGCTATATAACCATAACTAAATTTGTTTTTTTTGTCATAGCACAATGCAGACTTTCATACAAATACGTTGAACCTACAATGAACTAATTTTGCATTTCCTCGTATGTATGGAACCCATGACAAAGTAAAGAAATAGTATTAAAAAATAAAATTGTTTCCTTGGGCTTGACTAGGGGGCTAAATGGTCAGCAAGAAAACCCTTACTTTAATGGCATCAATTTTAAAGATTTGGCCTATTGAAGCAACATCAGTCATATATCACCGCTCACAACATGGTGAAAAAGAATAAAGGAGCAACTGGCTCCAAAGCAAAATGATAGTGACAAGACTGGCACCGCACCACAACCAGAGCTCTCTATGGATCTCTCTAGGCTTACGCCCCAAAGGTGTTGCAAGCTGTTGCTCTGACAAGAGGTTAAGAGTCTGGCTCATAACCTTTTGATAGTCATTACTCATTAGCGACACAACCTGGGTGATAGATAAAATGCCCGTCACTTTTCAATGTAGCAACAATCTGTCTAGTATCTGTTCAAGAATTGACCCGCCGGTGAAGACGATGCCAACAGTCCCTCTCCAGTGCCAACAGTTGAAGCCTGTGCGCGCGAACTGGACAGTGGACACCAACCAACCGGTCAAGCGCAACCTACTGAAATGTGTACTGTGTACGTACTCCATGATAAAATGGAGGCTAGCTCTTGTGTCCGGACAGTCACAGCTAGCCATCAGCAAACAGAACTCACTGCTGCACATGCAATCCTATTAAAAAAATATTTAGTGGGCGAGTTCTCATTTTCCCCATTGCCAGGCAGAAGAGGAGGTGATCGGCGATGTCAGGGGGTGGCAGGAAGAAGACGGCGTGCGTGACCGGAGGTAACGGGTACATCGCCTCGGTGCTTATCAAGATGCTGCTGGAGAAAGGGTACGCCGTGAAGACGACGGTCAGGGACCCCGGTTCGTTCGGTTCTTCTTCTTCTTCCCTAGTTTCCACACTTCAGCGTGAACGGTTGCAGTTTCTTGTGATCCCATGACAAAACGGGATAAGAACTGTTGACAGTGACTGGTCGTTTAGGCTCTGAACGTGCTGTGTATCACTGTATTGTGATTCTGAATACCAGATGACATGGAGAAGAGCTCCCACCTGATGGACCTGCAGGCGCTTGGCCCCTTGGAAGTCCTCCGCGCCGACCTGGACGACGAAGGCAGCTTCGACGACGCAGTCGCCGGCTGCGACTACGCCTTCCTCGTCGCTGCTCCGGTGAACCTCCATTCCAAGAATCCTGAGGTGCACAAACGTCACCACTGCCTACTTGTCACTTTGTCAGCACACTTGTCTCCGATCTGGTATGGCACCCATAATGTGGTTTTCACCTGCTCAAATGTGGTGGTGGTGACTGATGATGACAGAAAGAACTGATCGAGCCTGCTGTCCGAGGAACCCTGAACGTCATGAGGTCGTGCGCCAAGGCAGGGACGGTGAAGCGCGTGGTTCTGACCTCGTCGGCGGCCGCAGTCTCCAGCAGGCCGTTGCAAGGCAGCGGGCACTTTCTGGACGAGGAGTCCTGGTCCGACGTCGAGTACCTCACTGCCACCAAGTCCGGTCCCTGGGTAATAATAGAACACAACTATACTCCACACATAAATGTCCTGTCTTGTCCCCGTTCTCGTTTGAAACCGAATGATGACGAGTATGGCAATGGCACCGTGCTTGCACTGCATTGCATGCATCGCAGGGGTACCCAGTCTCCAAGGTGCTCTCGGAGAAGGAGGCGTGCAGGTTCGCGCAGGAGCACGGCATCAGCCTGGTCACCGTCTGCCCCGTCCTCACCGTCGGCGCGGCGCCTGCCTCAAAGATCCACACGAGCGTCCCCGCCAGCCTCTCTCTGCTATCCGGTTGCTTCCAAAATTCCCGTGCCCCTTCTCTTCTCCAAGTAGAGCTTTGCACTGCACTGCATGTCATGGTTCCCCCAAAACTTGCAGGCGACGAAGCAGCGTTCGGCGTGCTCAAAGGCATCGAGATGGCCACGGGCTGCGTGTCGCTGGTTCACGTCGCCGACCTGTGCCGTGCCGAGATGTTCGTCGCCGAGGAGGACGCCGCCGCCGGGAGGTACGTCTGCTGCAGCGTCAACACCACCATCGTCGAGCTCGCCCGTTTCCTGGCGGACAAGTACCCGCAGTACACCGTGAAGACGGACATGCTGTAAGAACCGGCAGGCTTTCGCGTACAACTCTGGATTCTGGAACATATTTTGCACACGTGACAGGTCAGTAATAGAATGCTTGCCCATTGCAGCTCCGGCGAGGTCCTTGAGAAGCCGAGAGTGATCCTGTCGTCCGCGAGGCTGGTCAGCGAAGGGTTCGAGTTCGAGTACGAGACGCTGGGCGAGATCTACGGCGACGTGGTGGAGCACGGCAAGGCCCTGGGGATTCTGCCCAACTGATACTTTCTTTGCATTGTCTTCCATCTATGACCGGAAGCGATCGAGAGCACCAAATAAAATAACAATGAAGTTGGGAAATAAATTTGCTCTGTCTCTGTACATATACGCTAGCTGAACTGTAGAGGTTCGGTCAGTTAGATCTGCGTTTCTGTGTTCCTGCATTTCTTATAAAAGCAATATAACTCGTGGAACTAAAACTTGTTAACCTGCATTTCTTACAAGGCAATATAACTTGCTGGCAAGTAAAATGTGCAGGATTAGTTTATATCTTAGGGGGGGGAAATGGTTTTGTTTGGAACCCACGTAAGAATAGCAAATTTTCAGTACAATCTATGTATCAAAACTTGTTACTTTTCTATTTTCCAAAACAAAAATCAGAACACATCTTTTTTTTTCAAATATATATACTACTATGAAAAGTCACAATACCTAAGAAGATAAAAATAGTTCGGTTTGGAATGAATGTCAGAAGTGTGCCGTTTTTTTTAATTATTTTAGCAACAATACACAACTGCTGGTTTTTGTGAAAAACTACCCTCTAACGATAATTTCTAAATCATTATTTTCTAACTATTGGAGAATGAAAAGATATAGAAAACGAATTTTATGTAAATGACTCTCCAAATGATGATTTAGAAAGGCTGTTGGAGATGCTCTAAGACAACACCGATATAATTGCTTTAAATACTTTTTTAAGAATACACGTAGATTCACTAGAACCGACATCTCCATGGCATAGCGTGCAAGCACCACTCATAGGCCAGCCAAATAAAGAAACAATACTAGCTGAAGAGCTCATTGGAGAAGCGACATTCAGCTTTTGCTTATTTTATTCAGGAGGCACTAGAGCAAGTCCACTATATCCCATTTCTACTAATTCCTCCTAAAATCTAGTATAATATGAAAATATTAAATTATAGAGTATAGCGGCTATGTACTCTAGTTGATTGATAAAGCTCCACCCCCTTATATGTGGAACCCATGTATCAGTGGTACAGAAATATCTCCTCTCGTTTCTCTCTGTCATCTCACCTCTTGGTGCCGGCGGAGCGCCCGCCTACCCAATGGAGGTGGCACGGAACCTGCGGTGCTCGCTCAGCTCAGCAACGTTGGCCCTAGATGTCAGTAAAAGGAGGAGAAAGAAAGGGGACTGAGAAAAAATATTGGTTATTCCCTTTTTTAGGGGAGAGGGAATTGAGAGAGAGAGAGAGAGAGGATGTTTTGGAAGATTGAGATTGTTCTTGAGAAAAGAAGTTATCGGGAAGGGAATATGTTTGAGTATTGCCTTTAATCCCCTTTATCGCTATTATAATGATACGGACAGGGGGTTGCATTCGTTGGAAGGGTTGGGGAGGGACAAGCCACAGAGAGAGAGAGGGACGATAGTTGTTGACAAAGAAAAATAGAGGGTTGGGTGCACTGTTTGCGTGAGATGCCTTACGGTTTCAACTGAGCTTGACCCTCATTTCCACATATGAACAATTTAAGTATCTGCCTTTGATGTATTTATAATTTTGCACACACGGTTATGCCTAAAACCGTCTCTAAAAATGAGATGATTTGTCTCAAAAAGCAATTTATGGTAGTGGATAGTCTCACACCACCTCTTCCAATAAACTCTTCCACTCGTTTTTCGTTAATTTCTATTTTCTCTAACCACCAATCGGCCCCAGATTTTTTGACATGGCACCCGGAACTCCCTTAGTGGAGGGCAGAGCTAGCGGGGCGTTGGTGTTGATTCTTGGGGAGACCCAATCCTGCCACCGCATGTGGTGACAGTGGCATTAGGAGTGAAAAAAGAACATGTTGCGATGGGTCGGTCGGTTCGTGGAGGAAGAACGATAAGATCGGATTCGCTTGAGTGGCAAATTTATATGAATTGATCTGCCGATGCAGCCATGCAGGCGCCTCTCCAGGTTGCCCCACGGCTGAAGCTTTTTGGCACACACGGCGCCATCCGGCAACGGAGCAGAGCATCATCACCTACTGCCTCGTTTGCTAGATGAAGTAGATCGCACGTCTCTGCCTGAAAGTGCTCGATGTCTTGCCTAAAGATTACAGAGTACTTTCTGTTCTGGACGTCAGTTTCATCCCCTACTTCTTGTGTGGTGTCTATATAGCGATGGCCCCCGACAGTCACAAGCCACCAAATCCACGACGACGGGTCTCAGTGTCAGTGCTCCCTGTCGAGAGCTAGTTGTGAGCCCTGTTTGGTTTTTCATGAGAGGGAGGTGGTGACCGGCCGCCGGCGTAAGTGCACCAATGGCGGACGGCGACATGAAGAAGACGGCGTGCGTGACCGGAGGGAACGGGTACATCGCCTCCGCGCTCATCAAGATGCTACTGGAGAAGGGCTACGCCGTCAAGACGACGGTCAGGAACCCCGGTTTGATTCTTTGACCTTCCTTTTCATGTACAGAGGATGTTGCTGATAGTTGGCGCTTGGCAGTGATGCGTTTAGTCTGTGAAAGTGCTTTATTGTGATGAATGATTCTGAATCCCAGATGACATGGAGAAGAACTCCCACCTCAAGGACCTGCAGGCGCTCGGATCCTTGGAGGTCTTCCGCGCCGACTTGGATGAAGATGGCAGCTTTGACGACGCCGTCGCCGGCTGCGACTACGCCTTCCTAGTCGCCGCTCCAGTGAACATCCACACGAAGAGCCCTGAGGTGAACAAACGTCACAGCTACTCGAATTTCCATCTCTCGTTTGTCTGACGGCATCTGTTCATACTGTTCATCGACATTCATCCCTGGCTCAATTGGCGGCAGAAAGAGCTGATCGAGCCCGCTGTCAGGGGAACTCTGAACGTCATGCGGTCGTGCGTAAAAGCACGCACGGTGAGGCTCGTGGTCCTGACCTCGTCGGCGGCCGCGGTCTCCAGCAGGCCGCAGCTGCAAGGCGACGGGCACGTGCTGGACGAGGACTCCTGGTCCGACGTCGAGTACCTCAGATCAGCTCACAAGCCTTCAGGGCCCTGGGTACGTCGTACGTCGCACATCAGCCCTTGCAACTATTTGGTGTCGACGAGAAGTTGAAAAAGACGGCGTTGCTGGATGTGCTTGCTTGCATTGCAGGCGTACCCGGTGTCCAAGGTGCTCCTGGAGAAGGAGGCGTGCAGGTTCGCGGCGGAGCACCGCATCAGCCTCGTCACCGTCTGCCCCGTCGCCACCGTCGGCGCAGCGCCGGCACCCAAGGTCCGCACCAGCGTCCCAAACTGCCTCTCCCTTCTATCCGGTGAGGCTCGAGGCGACGAGGTTTTGTGTGGATGGCACACATGCATATGGTGGTCATGTGGTACCATTTTCAGGCGACGAGGCAGAGTTCGCGGTGCTGGACGCCATCGAGAGGGCCACTGGGTGCGTGCCGTTGGTCCACGTCGACGACCTCTGCCGCGCCGAGCTGTTCGTCGCCGAGGAGGACGCGGCCGCGGGGAGGTACATATGCTGCGGCCTCAACACGACTATCGCCGAGGTCGCGCGTTTCCTCGCGGATAAATACCCGCAGTACGGCGTGAAAACGAACCTGCTGTAAGAAAGAACCGGCTTCGCAGCTCTGGATTCTGACGAAATTTTCGCACCGGTGACTGACTGATGCCGTTTGCCTGCACTTTGGCATGCAGCTCCGGCGAGCGGCTTCAGAAGCCGAGAGTGCGTCTGTCGTCCGAGAAGCTGGTGAAGAAAGGGTTCGAGTTCCGGTACAGAACGCTGGATGACATGTACGACGACATGGTCGAGTATGGCAAGACCCTGGGAATCCTGCCCAGCTGATGTGAATATGTGATGCTCCTCTGTTTCGGCCGGCGATCAGGACTTAGGGAGTCAGAACACACCTGCAAAATAAGCCTATGCTTTTGCTGCTAGTGTGCTGAACCGTAGCAGTTCAGTCAGTTCGTATAAGACTAGAAGAATATGCACGCGTTGCCGCGGGACTTTCTTATAAATAAATTTATTATACATAATAATTTTACTATATGGTACCCTGAGTATTATGTATGTAGCTAAGATTTGTTTGAGCTCTTACCTTGTTAGGTTAATGAGAGTACCATAGCAAGATCCGACTTCGATGGCTTGGTAATTTTTCAGCAAAAGGGCAAGACCAGGAAGAGGTGGCAAAGTTGATCAAAGAGTAAGTTGAAACGACTTAAAACGTCCATAGAGGCCACAAACAATGAGTGTCAATCTCGCTGTCCACGTTTGCCATTACTCAGTCACTCACTCGCCATTTGCCAACAGCGGACACGAAGCAACCACCAGGCCCACAGCCTTTTTCTCGTAGAACAGATCTTGTCTGTGCCTTCCTAATGAAAATTTTGCCCAACGCGCGAGTGAATCATCCTCTTTGAAGCCCGTTGTGACTTGTGAGGTAGCACAGCCGACGAGATGTCGAAGGACCGGAAACGGCGACCAGAGGGGTGAATGGGAGCCTTAAATTTCTTTTGAAATATTTGGCCGTTGTCTCAAACTTAAACCATAAGAAAGCAAACACAAACACTGTGACCCTAGAGAAGGGTGGATGTTCCCTCGGAACACAGCGAATCACCACAAAGCAAGCGGATCGAAGATAGAGAGCGCACCGAACCAAAAGACAAGAAATCGAGACACTCCACTTCTATAGAAAAGAAGCAAGGTCTCAAATCTCGGATGCCCAAGCCAACCGGTGACAATAGCACCTAGATAAGGTCTATGGAACGGTAGAAGTCCAACGTAACAGACGAAACGTAAAACGGAGCTCAAACGCACAAACCGCGGAAGAAACGACTGCTGAACTGAGTGTTATTAGCAACACCGGACCTGATACCGGACACGTCCGGTATGCATATCGGTCACGTCCGGAAATATCGGACACGTCCGGTATGCTGGACAGCACAAAACGACTTTGGGAGAAAAATCAAAAACCCTAGCAAATGGTATCCAAAAATCATGAAATTTTAACCATAACCTCCAGACACCATAGGGAAGGTCTCCACCAAATTTGAGTTCGAAACTCAAAAGTTGAAAATACCGGACACGTCTGGTATTTATGAGCTGCTCTCGGGAAAAATCGATTTCAAGCCCAAAACTCGATCAAAACACCTCGGAATGACTTGAAACTCTGCAGAGAGGATCAATACCAAGTTGGTAG
The DNA here is from genome assembly GCA_038087645.1 of Saccharum hybrid cultivar R570. Classification (NCBI taxonomy): domain Eukaryota; kingdom Viridiplantae; phylum Streptophyta; class Magnoliopsida; order Poales; family Poaceae; genus Saccharum; species Saccharum hybrid cultivar. The sequence continues at coordinate 10,668,614 of JAQSUU010000529.1, forward strand.
GTTACTCCTAGAAGATCATCGCCTAAGATCAAGCAAATCACTGGAAAATCTAAAGGGGAAGGAAAAACACCGGTTTTCAAACCTTAGACCATGATTCGATCCGATCTGTGATCTTGTGGGGAATTGATTGAATTCCTTCGGTAGAAAGACTCAACTCACGTCATAGATCAAGCTAACACAAAAGAAACGAATCAAATCGGTCTCAAAACGAAGTATCAAGCCTCCAAAGAAAAGGGATAAAGACGAACTCATGAAGAACAAGATGAACACAAGGCACAATCTTCACAAAACGAATCCCGGAGGACACGAGGTGGTTAGGGCCACCATTCCTGCAGCAATCTCTCAGTTCTTACACAATTCTCTCAAATTGTGGACCTCTCTCTCACAAGCACCTAGAGGAGGGGAAACCCTAAAGGAGAAAATAAAAATGGAGGAGGTGAGGGAGATGGGGGCTCCCTCATCCTATTTAACAGGGCTATTACACAATCTCAGTTTTGCCCCGGGATACAAATGAGTCAAACCACTTAGCCCAAGGGCGTTATGGTCCAACCCGGTGTCATCTTCATTCGACGGCCACCGCGCCTCCTCACCGGTAGCTTTGCCTCGACACGAATTACCTGATGCTGTCACGTGCCGTCCGTTCCTCCTCGGAACCTCCGCCCAGGTTTTGAGGCCCAAGCCCGTAAACCCGCTACTGATGGTTTTGAGGCCCAAACCATCAAACCCGCTCGCGAGTAGCGTACTCCATACGCGTCCCCCACCTCGACACGTGTCACCGCCATCCTCGACCGACCGGCACGCCAAGTCCTCTGAGCCTCGCTCGACCCGCACGTCCGCTGTCTTGACTCGGTCAACACCCGTCACTTCCATGTCTTCTTATACTTTTCGATGTCCCAAGTCTCAGCCACCGCGGCTAGTCACCCAGCCTCTAGGTCCCTCGGTCCAAGCCTCACGTTCGTCCTTCACCGCTCCTGGTCCGTCGGCACGACACGTCCTCCTTGACCTTCACCTCGCCATCGACTATCATCTCCAAGCTCCACACCAGTACACACACACAAGCCGAGAGACATGTCGCACACATAGCTTTCGCCATGGTAGGGTTAGTCACCACTCAACCTACTTCGTGGATCACATTAACAATCACTCATCACAAAACAAACACACAAGGGTACTTGTCAACCTTGTGTTCGCAATCTCCCCCTTGATGAGTGCATTGTCAACACCAATACACGAACAACTTGAGCAAAAGAAAAAGAAGAAGAAGAGAAAACAAAGAGCTTGCCAAATGACCAAAAGCCAAAGAAAAGCCAAAACCAGATCATTTGAAATGAGCAAAACTTAGTCCCCAAAGACATGGGCAACGGCTCGACGCAACCAAGTAAAACACAACTAGTCCTCAAGAAGAAGGAACGGTCTCAACACCACTAGCAAAGCTCGAAAAGCCAAAAAACTTCTAGACCCTCCAGAAGAGGCAAAGACTCAACACATTAGCAAAAGCAACTCAAGTGCAACTCTCCTTGAACAAATGCAATCTCACTCAAATGAATGCATATCTCTCAACTTTGGGTGGAATTGGGGTGGAATTGGAAACTTCTCCCCCTTGTTAACAACATGAGTGATTGTGACATTGTGAGTGTGGAAACTTCTCCCCCTTGTTGACATATGCAGTTATCAAGCTAGAGCCCAAGGATTGCAACTCCTCCTCAAAACATGCTATGAATGTAGAAATGCACAAATACATAAGCTTCAAAATTATAGCAAGTAGATTGAAAAGATGCTCTAGCTGATGTTGTCATGTATACATATCAACAAATACAAGTTCTAGCAAATGTTCAAAGTGATCAAATGTGATGAAATATGGCATTGTAGCAAGTTTGATCAAGTTTGAGCAATTTAAAAGAGGGTTCACCACCAAAAGAGCACATAGCAAATATAGACAGGAGATCAACCTTGTGCTACACATGTATGCAAAGTGAAATACCCCGAACAAAGTTCACACATCATGTCATGAGACAAACTTGTGATTTGATTAAATTTTTAGATATCAATTGAATTTTATCGGAGTTATGCAGCTTATTACCAAAGTTTGTCAAACAAATATGTGCGGGAGGTTATCGATGCCATCAAAACCTGACTTATCGATCTTGTCAAGCCTATGCCAAAAGCAATCAAAAGCTTAAGACAGCGATCTCGGTATCCATTACAGAACTCAAGTTCACCCTTAAGTGCAATAGGGAGCTGTCTCGATACTCTGACATGGGACAGCAAAGACCCATCCCGATTTTTTCATACCTTGTTTTTCAAGTTTTAGCACAAATTCAAGTTTCTCAAGCAAGTATGTAACTCAAGGTATGAGCCATAGCAACTAAGCATATATATGAAGCAAAAAGGGTTCTCGACACATCTATAAATGCCAGTTGCCACAAGTAGTGATGAACATGTTTCAAGTTTCTTCAAGTGTTATTCAAGTTTACAATTGAAAAAGGCATTTTTAGCTCATATCAAGAGATCAAAGTGAGCCTAAGCAAAGCACATCATGTATATCCATAACATCCCCAACAAGAGCATAGTGTCAATCTAACTACTATAAGGATGAAGCTCAAGATGCAATATGATACATGATGATATGATATGCAAATATGATACAAAAGCAAAAGCAAAAGCTAAACTACAAAAAAAAAACCAAAGATGTATGTATAAGAACCAAAAACTTCCCTCCTCTAAAAAGAAAAACAAACGCCAAGCTCCCCTCGCAAGCGAGCAAACTGAGCTTGGTCAAGGGGTTTGGTGAAGATATCTACGAGCTGGTTGTGGGTGTTAACATGAATAAGGTCAATGTCTCCTTTCTCATAGTGGTCTCGCAAGAAGTGAAAACATACCTCTATGTGCTTGGTTTTGGAGTGAAGAACGGGATTTTTGGCTACACATATGGCACTGGTGCTATCACAGAACAAAGGCACTCGGCTAAACTCTAAGCCATAGTCGCGCAAGGTAGCAACCATCCAAAGCAACTGGGAACAGCAAATAGCAGCAGCAACATACTTAGCTTTGGTGGTAGATTGGGCAATGGTAGACTGCTTGCGAGAAGACTAAGACACAAGAGAAGATCCAAAAAACTGACAGGTCTCAGAAGTGGACTTCCTCTCAACACGACATCCAACATAATCCGCATCAAAGTAACTACAAAGAGAAAGAGAGGAGGAAGCCGAAAACCAAAGACCAAATTCAGGTGTGACGAAGGCACCTCATGATCCGCTTGACGGCTTGACGATGCGATGTGCGCGGTGAAGACTGAAAATGTGCACAGAGACAAATCGCGAACTGGATGTCCAGTCTTGTCGTCGTCAGGTACAGCAACGATCCGATCATGCTTCAGTACTACTTCTGGTCCACAACTTCTCCTTCCTTGTCCTCGTCCAGAGCCATCGTGGTCGACATGGGCGTCGAAAGAGGCTTGGCCTCGCCCATATCAAACTTCCTTAGGAGATCCTTGGTGTACTTCCCTTGGTGCAGAAATGTTTCTTCTCGAGTTTGCTTGATTTGTAGCCTAAGGAAGAAAGTCAATTTATCTGCTCATAGTCTTATAAAACTTTGCAACAAGAGCGTGAGAGGAGCCACCGAAAATGACATCATCCACGTAAATCTGAACCGACAAAGTGTCAGTGCTTTGCTTGAGGAGAAATAAAGTTTTATCTACGGAACCCATCTTAAAGCCCTTAGCAAGCAAGAAAGCTTTCAAATGCTCATACTAGACTTTCGGGGCTTGTTTCAACCCATACAAGGCTTTATGGAGTTTGTAAATATGGTTGGGATACTTAGGATTTTCAAAGCCAGGGGATTGCCTCACATGCACTTCTTCCTCTATGTACCCGTTCAAGAAGGCACTCTTCACATCCATTTGATATAGCTTGAACCCTTTTGAAGCTACATAAGCCAAGAGCATCCTTATAGCCTCGATATGGGTCACAGGAGCAAAAGTTTCTTCAAAGTCTACTCTCTCTTTCTACCAAAAATCCTGAGCCACTAGCCTAGCCTTGTTCCTCACCACCACCCCATTCTCACTTTGCTTGTTCTTGAAAACCCACTTTGTACCTATGGGGCACTCAGGTGGAGGTGGAACTAAAACCCACACTTCATTCTGCTTAAAGTTCTGTAACTCCTCGTGCATAGCATTGACCCAATCGAAATCAGAAAGTGCGTGTCCAACATTTTGTGGCTCAAAATTAGCGACAAAAGCAGAGTGAGCGAAATGTGAGATTTTATATGACCTTGAGTGTGTAACACGCTGACTGATGTCGCCGATCATGGTTTGAGGCGGGTGGCGACACTGGATGTGTTGAGGTGCTTCTCTTGAAGATGTCGCCTCCCCCTCAACTGCAGTTGGGGCCTCTTCAGGTGCAGCCGGCGCAAGCTGAGGAGGCGGCTCGCATGGACCCCAATTGGTGGAATAAGACGGGTCGTGGTCATGAGCCGAAGTAGTCGTCGTAGACTCAACTAGAGCACCTGAAGAGGTCGCTCGGCATCTCCCCAATCAGCATCTTCCTCATTCTCTCAACAAAGATGCTCTCACCGATCTCTTGATCACCTGCACTTTCAAAGACAAGAACAGAACAAGGCATGATCTCATCGAAGGTAACCTCACATGTCTCTATAACTCGGTTAGTTTCAAGATTAAGTACACGATAAGCATGAGATTAGGAAGCATAACCGAGAAAAATACCATCAGAGGATCGAGACTCAAATTTATCCAAATTACCTTGTTTCAGAATGAAGCACTTGCATCCAAACACTCAAAAATGACTTACCTTGGGTGGTCGTCCGAATCACAACTCATAAGAAGTTTTCTTCATGAAAGCTTGAAGGAAAATGCGATTTGAAACATGACATGTGGTGTTGATCGCTTCGGCCCAATATCTCCTACGAGTCTTATGCTCATCGAGCATCGTCTTGACCATCTCAACAAGGGTCCGATTCTTGCGCTCAACAACACCGTTCTGCTGAGAGACATAAGGCGAGGAAAACTGATGCTCAAGACCCAAGGAAGAATAGAAGGTATCAAACTGAGAGTTCTTAAATTCCATGCCATTGTCATTGTGGATATCTCATATGAAATTCTTGGGCAACTCAGTCTGTAATCGAAGAATCAAATCTCGAGCATGAGAAAAAGTCTCATCCTTACCCTCCATGAAAAACACCCAAGAGTAGCGAGAAAAGTCATCCATGATCACTAGAATGTACCACTTTCCTCCCTCAGACCAAACCCGAGCCAGACCAACAATGTCTGTATGGAGTAGCTCACCGGGTCCCTTGGTCATGACCTGAGTCATAGGAGGGTGAGAAGCGGCAACCATCTTACCATGACGACAAGGGTGGCAAACCAAATCCTTTTCAAATTTTAACTTGGGAAATCCTCGGATTAAGTCAAGTGAGCTCAACCTAGCTAGTAAGTCAAAGCTCAAATGACCAAGTCTCCTATGCCACTTCCAAAGCTCAGAGGAGGATCCGACCACCAAACATCGAGAAGAGCCAAAAGAGTGAGAAAAATCAGCTCGAAAGACACGACCAAAAGGGACAATCTGGCAAACAAGATTTCCCTGGGAATCCAAAACTCAAGACAAGCCGGTCTTAAAGTGCACTTCAAAGCCATCTTGAAGGAGTTGCGAAACTGAAAGCAAATTGAAATGCAAATTCAAAACCAAAGCAACATTCTTCAAGACAAAACTCTCATTGATCTGAATGGTCCCATGAGAAAGCACATTACCTTTGCTATTGTCCCCGAATGTGATGTGCTCCTTACATTGCACGGGTCAAGGCTAGAGAACCATTTTGAACTTTCAGTCATGTGGCACGAATAGCCAGAATCAATGAGCCACGTGTTCTCCAGGCCTTCGTCCTGCATCAATAGAAGGATATGAGATGAGCAAATGGCACAACACTGGGGTTAGTAAACTGTGAAGGATACCAGTGTTGGCTCATTTGCCCTAAAAATGTTAGGAAAAACACCAAACATGCCACGTCCCATTTGAGGAAAGCGAGCACCACGTGGGGGAAAACATGGTCTGCTAGAGCTGTGGGACTGAAAGCCATTGCCGTGAGGTCCAAAGTCATATTGATCACGACCTGAACCACGCCGGGCACGACCACCATGACCACCGTGTGGTCTCGCAACTGGAGGCCTAGCACCTTGAGGCATTTCCCTCGAGGTCTAGCATTGCGCCTCTGAATAGGCGGCACATGTACGCCATGGGGCGGGCAGTACATGTTCCGGTTGTTCAACTCATATTTCCACCGCTCATCTCTCTTCCTCCTAAAGCAAAACTCAATAAAGCAACCATCCCTATGGCAATAGTCATAGTGATACCTCGCCTCTCTCTTGGGTGGTTGTTGGCTTACTTTCTTGTGGGTATGTGTCACTTTTGGTAGCTTTTTTGCTTTTGAAAGGGGATCCTCAGAGATGTTCGGTAGAGTGTCAAGTGGATTTCTGAGATGGTTCGATTTTGAAACCTAAACTTATTTCTAGGGTGGAGCTCTTGGAGGCTCTTCAAACACTCTATCTTTCACAGTGGGTTCGGTAGGCTTAGGTGGATTGATCTTGATTAATTTGGGAGTAGTGGAAGATTTCTCACTTGGGCTCAAACCACTAAACTCACCAACTTTGCCATTGACATTTTCTCCCTTCCCACCTAGAGCAAAGCCTACTCTCGATGTCCTAGTTCCCCACCTGAACTGGCTCATCATCATGCCCAACTGCGGCTCACTACAAGACACCTAATTCAAGATGGACCAAAGGTATGTGTTGTCTTCGTTGGATCTCATCTTATCCTGCCTGCAAGACTCAAGCTCCAACACCAAGCTCTCACAACGTGCACACTCAACAACCGTGCTATCTGAACTGGCCTTCTCAAAGCAAGAATCTTGGCATTCTTCTCTGTCAGCTCAGATTGCAAGTTTGAACAAGATTTGCACGCACCCAACAAGCTAGACCTAGCTTTCAGCTCATCGTTCTCATCTAACAAGGCAACATACTTAGATTGTAACTCAAAAAAGGTAGTCATATGAACAGCATATTCATCACACTCAACATCATCAGACACATGAATGACAAGCTTCTTAGCTTTCTCAAGCTCTTTCTCCACAACTTCTAGCTTGTCCTTAAACTCTTTCCTCTCACGAGCAGCATGTTTCAGCAACTTATCTTGAATCATCAAAATATCGGTCATGATATCAAGCTCGACAATAAGAGCATCGATAGAGGGTTTTACCTTAGTAGAGTCATCATCACCGGGAAGCACATCCTTGTTGGGCTTCACCCCTTCATCCACGGCCATGGTGCAGTAGGCTCCATGGATGGACTTGGCGATGAAGCAAAGCCCGGTCAACTTGTCCTCACGCCTCTTCTCAGACTCATCATCACTCGAGGGAGAAGAAGATCAGTCGTCATCAGTGTTGTTGTCGAGGTCGCTGAGGGAGACGAGGAAGGCGCACTCTTGGGCCTTGGTCTTCTTGAAGTACTTCTTCTTCAGTGCCTCCTTATCGAATCCTCCCTTCGACTTGTGCTTGGAAGTGTACTCGCGCTTGTCCTTGCGCTTGCTGGAGTTGTACTTATCGGAGGAGTGCTTGTTCTTCTTGGGATAGTGGGCGACAAAGTGGTCAGGATCTCCACAGCCATAGCATCCTTCCTTCAGACCACCACCACGCCGGCAATTCAAGCGATTGTTGTAAAACCACGAGAACCGGTTGATAATCAACGCCAGCTCGTCGTCCCCAAGACTCTTCATCTGCTCCTCTGTGACAGACACCAAAGAAGACAAGGCAAAAGACACTTGTGAATAGTTAGCCAAAGAACTTAAGCCGTTACCTGAAACCAAAGCCATAGTCGGTGCAGAGGGATTCTTGAGCTTGGCTTGGGTTTATTAGTCGATTTTGATGGACTTGAGCTTGCTGAAAAGCTCATCCACGGTGAGGGTCTTATACCCCGAAGACTCAATGATGGCAGTCACCTTCACATCTCATACCTTCTGATCTAGGGCATATAGAAGCTTGAGTGCCCTCTCATGATCGTCATAAGGTAGCTGTGCCTTGTTTGCTCGCATTTTGTTGATGATAGTCTGAAAGCGAGAAGACATGGCATCGATGGACTCGCCATCAAGCTGAGTGAAGTTCTCGTACTCCCTCTTGTACGTCTTGTAGAGTCTGGTTTTGACTTGTGCGGTCCTCTCGTGATAGCTCTGAAGCCTCACCCAGATCTTTCGAGCGGTAGTACAATCGAAGACTCTCTCGAACTCTGGAAGCGAAAGACTCGAGAAAAGAACTGCGTGAGCTCTGCTATTAGCGTTGTGCCGATCTTTTTGATCTTACATGACACGAGCATGGGGTTCAAGCACAACGTAAGTAGCATCCTCGAAAATCTCCCAAACAAGCCAATCAATCCCCTAGAGATGCGTGGACATGCAGATCTTCCAATAGGGATAATTTGTTTCATCGAAGAATGGTGGTTTGCCGGAACCAACAGTGGAATGATCCTTAACCGGCTCCGATACCAATTGAAAGACCAGAAATGGTGACCAGAGAAAGGGTGAATGGGAGTCTCAAATTTCTTTCGAAATATTTGGCCGCTGTCCCAAACTCAAACCATAAGAAGCAAACACAAACACTGTGATGACCACGACCCTAGAGAAGGGTGGATGTTCCCTCGAAACACAGCGGATCACCACAAAGCAAGCGAATCGAAGATAGAGAGCGCACCGAACCAAAAGACAAGAAATCGAGACACTCCACTTCTATAAAAAAAAACAAGGTCTTAAATCTCGGATGCCTAAGTCAACCGGTGACAAGAGCACCTAAATAAGGTCTATGGAACGGTAGAAGTCCAACGCAACAGACGGAACGTAAAACGGAGCTCAAACGCATAAACGGCGGAAGAAACGGCTGCTGAACTGAGTGCTGTCTGCAATACCGGACCTGATACCGGACACGTCCAGTATGCATATCTGACACATCCGGAAATACCGGACCTGCTACCGGACACGTCCGGTATGCTGGACAACACAAAATTACTTTGGGAGAAAAATCAAAAACCCTAGCAAATGGTATCCAAAGATCATGAAATTTTAACCATAGCCTCTAGACACCATAGGGAAGGTCTCCATCAAATTTGAGCTCGAAACTCGAAAGTTCAAAATACCGGACACATCTGGTATTTACGAGCTGCTCTCGGGAAAAATCGATTTCAAGCCCAAAACTCGATCAAAACACCTCGGAATGACTTGAAACTTTGCATAGAGGATCAATACCAAGTTGGTAGGCTACTCCTAGAAGATCATCGCCTAGGATCAAGCAAATCATTGGAAAATCTAAAGGAGAAGGAAAAACACCGGTTTTCAAACCCTAGATCATGATTCGATCCGATCTGTGATCTCGTGAGGAATTGATTAAATTCATTCGGTGAAAAGACTCAACTCACGTCATAGATCAAGCCAACACAAAAGAAACGAATCAAATCAGTCTCAAAATGAAGTATCAAGCCTCCAAAGAAAAGGGGCAAAGACGAACTCGTGAAGAACAAGATGAACACAGGGAACAATCTTCACAAAACGAATCCCGGAGGACGCGAGGTGGTTAGGGCCACCATTCCCGCAGCAATCTCTCAGTTCTTACATAATTCTCTCAAATTATGGACCTCTCTCTCACAAGCACCCAGAGGTGGGGAAACCCTAAAGGAGAAAATGAAAATAGAGGAGGTGATGGAGATGGGGGCTCCCTCATCCTAGTTAACAGGGCTATTACACAATCCCAGTTTTGCCCCGGAATACAAATGAGTCAAACCACTTAGCCCAAGGGCATTATGGTCCAATCCGGTGTCATCTTCATTCGACGGCCACCGCGCCTCCTCACCGGTAGCTTCGCCTCGACGCGAACTCCCTGATGCCGCCACGTGCCGTCCGTTCCTCCTCGGAACCTCCGCCCGGGTTTTGAGGCTCAAACCTGTAAACCCGCCACCGATAGTTTTGAGGCCCAAACCATCAAACCCGCTCGCGAGTAGCGTACTCCATACGCGTCCCCCGCCTCGACACGTGTCACTGTCGTCCTCGACCGGCCGACATGCCAAGTCCTCTGAGCCTCGCTCGACCCGCACGTCCGCCGTCTTGACTCGGTCAACACCGTCACTCCCATGTCTTCTTGCACTTGTCGATGTCCTAAGTGTCAGCCACTGCGGTTAGTCACCCAGCCTCTAGGTCCCTCGGTCCAAGCCTCACGTCCGTACTTCACCGCTCCCGGTCCTTCGACACGGCACGTCCTCCTTGACCTTCACCTCGCTGTCGACCACCGCCTCCGAGCTCCACACCTGCACAACACAAGTCAAGAGACATGTCCCACACATAGCTTTCGCCATGGTAGGGTTAGTCACCAGTCAACCTACTTCGTGGATCATATTGATAATCACTCATCACAAAACGAACACACAAGGGTACTTGTCAACCTTGTGTTCGCAGATGTCTACCGGCGATAGGAAGAAGACGGCGTGCGTGACCGTAGGGAACGGGTACATCGCCTCGGCTCTCATCAAGATGCTGCTAGAGAGAGGGTACGCCGTGAAGACGACGGTCAAGAACCCTGATTCGATTAATTGACCTTCCCCTTTAAAGTCTTGTTTGGATGTATGTATATCCACCTCAATCCATATGTGTTGGAGTGGAATGGATGGAATTTAGTTCAATTCTACTCCAATTCACTTCAATACATGTGGATTGAGATAAATACATATGCATCTAAGCCCTTAGTCCAGTCTTGTTTTGTTTCCGTTCCTTTTCATGTATAGCAGATATTGTTGATAGTTAGTCTGTGAAAGTGCTTTATTGTAATGATCCTGAATACCAGATGACATGGAGAAGAACTCCCACCTGAAGGACCTGCAGGCTCTCGGATCCTTGGAGGTATTCCGCGCCGACTTGGATGAAGATGGCAGCTTTGACGACGCCGTCGCCGGCTGCGACTACGCCTTCCTAGTCGCCGCTCCAGTGAACCTCCACAGGTAGAACCCTGAGGTGAACAAACGTCACGTCACAGCTGCTCGAATTTCCATCTCTCGTTTGTCTAGTAGTTGCTGACGGCATCTGTTCAATTGGCAGAAAGAGCTGATCGAGCCCGCTGTCAGGGGAACTCTGAACGTCATGCGGTCGTGCGTGAAGGCCGGGACGGTGAGGCGCGTGGTCCTGACCTCGTCGGCGGCCGCGGTCTCCAGCAGGCCGCAGCTGCAAGGTGACGGGCACGTGCTGGACGAGGAATCCTGGTCCGACGTCGAGTACCTCATAGCCCACAAGCCTGCAGGGCCCTGGGTACAGGCCCGTCTTAGGGTAGGGGCAGCTAGTGCGACGTCCGGGGGGCCATGTCGATCGGGAGTCATGAGTATATGTATCTGTAGTATATGTATTTCAGTATTTGGCTCATAGTTCACTCGTTTAGGTTCACTCTAGCGTGCGCGGCGTTCGACAACTAGTCCACGGCTCCGTGCATGCCTGTCTGCAAACCTTCATATTCACTCGTCGTTTGTATTAGTGACTTTCCATGACGGCATGAGTGTCATGTGTTGTGGCCGTTTGCGTCCGTATATTCTCAGCGACTTATAATATAGTTATTTCACCATTGTTTAGTTTTTTTTTGCTGTAGTATGGTTGTTTTTTTTGAACTAAGTATATGTTGCAAGTTAATTCTTATTACTACTATATAATTCAACCGTCATGTTAAAATATTAGGTTGCTAGGCCCTTACTGTCTTGCTCGTCCAAGGGTCTTAGAAATTGTTGAGACGGCCCTGCCTGGGTACGTCGGACGCACGTCATCCCTTGCAACCATTTGGTGACGATGACGACGAGAAGTTGGGAACAACGGCGCTGCTGGATGTGCTTGCTTGCAGGGGTACCCGCCTACCCGGTGTCCAAGGTGCTCCTGGAAAAGGAGGCGTGCAGGTTTTCGGAGGAGCACGGCATCAGCCTCGTCACCGTCTGCCCCGTCCTCACCGTCGGCGCCGCGCCCGCCCCGACCGTGCGCACCAGCGTCCCAAACTGCCTCTCCCTTCTATCCGGTGAGGCTGCTGAACTCAAGGCGCTAAACACGTACGTCCTGGGATCGGAGGTTTGGTGTGGATGACTCATGTATATGGTGGTTATTCTGTACCATTTTCAGGCGACGAGGCAGAGTTCGCCGTGCTGGACGCAATCGAGAGGGACGCCGGCTGCGTGCCGCTGGTCCACGTCGACGACCTCTGCCGCGCCGAGCTGTTCGTCGCCGAGGAGGACACGGCAGCGGGGAGGTACATCTGCTGCGGCCTTAACACGACCATCGCCGAGCTCGCGCGTTTCCTCGCGGATAAATACCCGCAGTACGGCGTGAAAGCGAACCTGCTGTAAGGATCGGCTTCGCAGCTCTGGATTCTGACGACATTTTTGCACCGATGACTGACCTATACCGCTTGCCTGCACTTTCGCATGCAGCACTGGCGAGCGGCTGGAGAAGCCGAGAGTGCGTCTGTCGTCCGAGAAGCTGGTGAGGGAAGGGTTCGAGTTCAGGTACAGTACGCTGGATGACATGTACGACGACATGGTCGAGTATGGCAAGGCCCTGGGAATCCTGCCCAGCTGATGTGGTGCTCCTCGGTAGGGATGAAAACGAAAATGATAATCTCTGATTTTTCGAAATCGTTTTCGAGTTTTTTTCGATTTTTATGCCTAAACGAAAATGATAGCGGTAACCGAAAAAACGAAAATGATAACGGTAAAAATAATCGGAAACGAAAACGATTTTGCCCTCTTCCGATCCCGTATTTAACCGGTAATTTACCGTCGGTAATTACCGATTCAAAGGTCTTTAACTAATGAATCCTTATTTATTTATAGATATACAATGCATTACACACGCAAGCACAAGACAATTTTTTTTTTGGAAAGGATCACATCTGTACACGCAAGCTGCAAGCACACAAGACAATTTTTTTTAGAAAGGATCACATCTGCACACAAGGCAAATAATTTTTTAGAAAGGAACTATCTAACGAAAGTATTTCATGTGTATAACAAGAAGGCAATCAACGCTCGAGGTTCTTTTATTTAACCTTTACCTTGTATATGATGTGTTGGCTGCTACCTGTGACATATACATATATTGTGTTTGCTTCTTATTAGCTATATATGTGTTTCTCATATTTTTATTTCTTATTAGCACTATTGCGCTAATACATCTATGGCTACGAGCCTTACATATCTCCGTACATTAATATGATGCTTGTTACTAACTCATCTACAATTGCCTTGTATGAGAACTAACATATGTATGTATCCATCACAAACTATGTAGGATGAATACTCAGAATATGGATGGGAAGATGTGGCCGGGGACGACGATGACATGCCTGACGTTCATCTTTAAGAAACCTACAGGCTACAACCTCCACTGAAAAAGGAACTCTAATAATTCATGTTTTGATCACTATTTATGTCGAGTCAACTTAGAACATGATTATTTATTTGTATCTTTGTCAAGAATTGTCATACTGTTGCGTTGTTTGCCACTATTTGAGACCTAAGATTGTGTGAATTGTGTTGTTTCAGTTTGTGATCTTATCAATTGTGGCTTTATTTACTATTGTCATGTGAGATAGGTTGAGTTATATGGATCTTCTCATGTTCTACAGTTTGGCGTGTTTATCGTTTTTTAGATACCGTTCTCATGGATTCCGATCATTATCGATGTATTTTCCGATCGACTACTATCGTTTTCGAAATTACTGGAATATCGGTGCCATATTCGTTTATGATAATATCGTATTAATTTCGTTTTCGAGAAAAAGATGTGAAAGCGAAAATGATTTGGCCTCCTATCGATCGTTTCCGATCGTTTTCATCCCTACTCCTCGGCTTTCGGCCAGCGATCAGGACTTGAAGAGTCAGAACCCTCCTGCAGAACAAGTCTAGTACGGCTACAACTTACTCGCTCCGTCCAAAAAAACATGCAATTCTAGCGCATTCTCACGTTTTTAGTATCTTAAGTTTGACCAATTATAAATAAAAAGTATCAATACTTATGGTATCAAATAAATATCATTAGATTAATTACGAAACGTATTTCCATAATAAATTGATTTGGATCCATAAATATGAATACTATTCACTAGAAATTTGGTCAAACGTGAACTATTTTTTCTGGCACGCAACCTATAGTTGCATGTTTTGTTGGAGAGAGGGAGTACAAGTTTACTGAATCGTAGCAGTTCAGTTAGTACCTACTCCTTCTGTCCCAAAATAAAAGTCATTATCGTTTCCCGAAAAGTCAACTTTTCTTAACTTTAACCGATTATATATAAAAGAATATTAATATTTATAATACATAATTAGTATCATTAGATAGGTCGTTGAATATACTTTCACAAAAAACTTATTTGGAGATATAAATGTTGCATACATTTTCTATAAACATAGTTAAAGTTGGCCCACGTGTATCCCATAACGTCCCTTTCTGGGACGGAGGGTATCCGATGAGGTTCTGTTTCTGTACCTCTGTCACGTTATTAGAAGGCAAAATAAGTGCAGTTGGTTTGAACTCTTTGGGCAATAATTTTGTCGGTTTCGTCGTGGACAGAAATCATTCAAAAGTATTTCAATCGCTGACACCATTTTCCAGAAAGAAAGAGATTTGTTCATACCATTAAAAGTAGTATTGGCGACCAAAAGAATTGTCATTATAAACAATCAATTCTGTCACGACAAAATGTCTTTATGCTATGCATTTTGTTTTTCGTATTTTCTTGTCGTGATTTTTTTGTTGCGACAAAATAAACTTTCTCACTCCCATAAAACCCTGTTGGTTTGACACCAGGCAAACATGGCTAGCAGGCAAAGCATTCTCAGACGTTGGATTTCGACTATCTAGATTCACATTTGCTGCCTGAGGGGAGTTGTCTGGCCCTGGGTTCAATCCAAACAATCCTGAGTTAGAATGAAGTTTGCAATTCCATCCAAGCATAAAAGAACCTAATTTTGAAGGAAAAAACACCGACTTGCACTGAAAGATCAGCACAATATTGCATTAAGAAGAAGCTCTCGCGCAGGAAAAAGAACCGACGAAGACCGGCTACCCTAGACGTGAACTCAGAACCATAGCTGATGAGTAGTATTTTTAACCTAGCTAGACTCCTTTAAATTCACTCCTAGAAAACTGGAACCCAAGACATGGGGTGCTACTTGAGCCTCAGGTAGCTAACATGTTCGCAAACCAAATTTCTCGGTTGAATGTGAGTCCAGAACATTATTAACAACAGAAGAGCATGAGAGGATAGAACACGTTTTTACGTAGCTAGAAAGGCTTTGGAGAGAAATTAATGGATCTAGAAGATGATAGAGACACAGCGTGTGGCCAACGAAAAAATGACGAAACATATCGCAGTCCTACATGATCCTAATGGCCTTGTTGAGGACAATCCAAGGATATTCAAGAGTGGCTAATTTTACAAAAGTCTCTTTAAGGGCGACAGAGGTGAGGTATGTCTTGCACCTAATTTTTGGAATAGTGAGGAACTAGCAATAGCAACAGTAGAGGAAAATGCTTGCTAGACAGCCCTTCACTAAGGAGAAAGTGAGGGCTACTCCAGCAGGGTCTTCAAGCAGACCCCTAAACTAAAACTTCAGGCACAGACAAAAAACACGGTCTATCAGGTTTCTACTAGAGCCTTTCAAATCAACCCCCGCCCCCGCCCTCATTGCCCTCATTTCCGAAGACTCTTACCTAGCCTCTACTTAGCTGTTGGAGCTGTCTCCCACCATGGATCTCCCTCGGTCCGGAGCTTCTCTCCTCTCTGATGGGCTCCCACAGTCGCCCAACTCCTCTCCTCACCAGCGTGGTCCCCTGGCCGCTCCTCCCCAGCGACCCCGACCGTGCAGGCGAGGTCCTGATGCTCTTCCCCAGTGACCCATAGACCACGGCCACGTGGCTCCTCTACTCCATGGAGATCTCGGCGAGGGTCCCGGTCGCTCCTTCCCAGCTCCCCAGTGTTCCCGACTTCTCCTTTCGATGACCCAGCCCGACGAGATTCCTCTCCTCCGAGCACATGTAACTCAGTAGATAAGAGCGATGGAGAGGGAAGGAGAGGGGACGGCGAGTGGATCCTGTGTGTCATTGTTTGTTGAAATGAATTTAAGAGGCCTAATTTGAGGGATCCTATTAGAGTAGATGCAAAATATTGAACCCTCAAAAATAGGAAGAGCCCTCAAATTAAATGTAGGGGGTCCTTATTTGAAACTCAAGGATGTAAGAGCAACTTTAGGAGCTTTGTAAGAATCACTTGATAAACTAATGGCTTTAGCAAGTTAAAAAATAAGTAGCAACTTCAATTTATCCATGTCTCCAACATTTTGTACACTAGCTTCCTACAAAACAAAAAGAGGGCCAACAACTTTTTTCTTTTTTGTGTGTGTGTCAGCCCATCTGTTCGCATGTCGTTGTTGTCACCATCCCTAGACCGTTTGCTGCCACCTCCCCATCGCCCACCCCTCTAGCCATGCATTACCGCCACCCATCCACCCACCGCTGGCAAAAAAACAGGTTCCTTGCCGACCAAGCACCCCCTGGCCATTACTAGCTAGCCCCAACCAATTGCAGCTAGGCCAACGGTGGCCCGGGCTTGGCTAGTGTTGGTTGTGTCGGCGATTGGCAACTACAGGTGGTTAGTAGGAGGCTATGATAATCTAGGGTTTGCCAAGGCTTGTTTTCATTGTTATGTAATTTGTTGGCAGTATGAGCATTCATAATTCACTCATGGGAAAAAAGAATTTGATGATTTGTTTTTTAGGAATACATGAGGGTGCAGGCCTACTGAGCTTTTATTAAAGGATTGCAAGAGTTTACAACAAACATCAAGATACCAAAAAAGTTACAAAGAAGATCAAGACAATTACACATAAGCTTCTAGCCATTGACTAATAATAAGGGGTTCACAAGATTTCTTTGCTCTAAGAATAACTTGAGCAAAATCATTCATGAAGTGTTGTTTTGCATTGAAGATAACCGGTTGAGCATTTCTAAAAATCGCATCATTTGTTACCGACCCTAAACCCCTGGATGCAACATACATCTGACATAGATTAAACATTTGAAACATATTGTTGTAATATATGTGTGAAACATATGCAACATCCAGATAAAACACTTGTAACATATGTGTAAAACATATGCAACATTCAGATAAAACACTTGCAACATGTGTGTGAAACATATGCTACAACCAGATAAAACACTTGCTGCAACATACGTCTAAAACATATTAAATATTTTGAATAAACGCTTGAAATATACCTTTGAAAACACTTGCAAAATATACAACATGTACAACATCCCGATCTACTTTTGCAACACATATGTAACCATTGCAACATACATCTGAAACATCTGAAACATTGAACCATACATTTGCACATAGGGGAGAAGAAGGTCGGGGCCGGTCAATTCTAGTCATCGGGGTGGGATCCTGTGACGCGTGAGCACCACCAGCACCAGCATCAGTGGCAGTGCGCGAGCACCACCAGTAGCAGCACTGACCTTGGCTCGGCCGGGCGAGAGGCGCATGCTACAGGAGTGAGCGGGTGACGCGCGCTACACGAGGGAGCGGCGGCGGCGCATGGCTGAAGCGAGGAGCAAGGTGCAAGTGGGGCACGCGACGGGCAGGAGAGAGGAGTGAGGAGCGAGCGGCGCAGGTGGGGCGCGCGATGAGCGGGAGCGAGGAGCAAGTGAGCGAGCAGCGGAGGGTGGGACGTGCAGTGGGAGAAGACAGCAGCAGCGAGCAAAGTAAGACGAGTCCGGATGGGACGGATGCACATGGCAAAGCATATATTACTGTTTGAAAAAAGAATAGCTCAATAATTTGTTAGGGGACACTCGGACAGAAGTCAGCGGAACTTGGTCTACTACCCTTTTCTGCACAGCACAAGTGCACAACGGACCCTGTCTCTTCCTCCCTGAAAATTCTGCCGAACGAGCGAGCGAATCCCCTCTTTCGAGCCCGTTGTGAGGTGGCACCCGACGATGTCGGCCGGCGACAGGAAGAAGACGGCGTGCGTGACCGGAGGAAACGGGTACATCGCCTCGGCGCTCATCAAGGTGCTGCTGGAGAACGGGTACGCCGTCAAGACAACTGTCAGGAACCCCGGTTGGTCCGTCTTTTCGTTCCTGTTTCTCGGATCAGGCGAAATCTCCAGTGTTGTTGTGGCAAAATTTGACAGTAAATTAGAAACGTTCAGGAATCCGAATGTACCTCCAGTTTTTTGAATCAAGATTCTAAATCATCAAACGTGCTTTTGGCCGTTTCAATTCTGAAACCGCAGATGACATGGCGAAGAACTCCCACCTCAAGGACCTGCAGGCGCTCGGTCCCCTGGAGGTCCTCGGCGCCGACCTTTACGAAGAAGGCAGCTTCGACGACGCCGTCGCCGGCTGCGACTACGCTTTCCTCTTCGCCGCTCCGGTGAACCTCACGTCAGAGAATCCTCAGGTACCGTACCGTTCTTCATGGCAAAGAGAAGTCACCGCCCTGCCAAAGATGCACGCACACACGATTGACTCACTCGCCCAAATCTACTCGGTGAATAATGGCAGAAAGAGCTGATCGAGCCGACCGTCCGAGGGACTCTCAACGTGCTGAGGTCGTGCGCGAAGGTGGGGGCGACGTTGAAGCGCGTGGTTCTGACCTCGTCGGCGGGTTCCGTGATCGTCAGGCCGGAGCTGCAAGGCGACGGGCACGTGCTCGACGAGGAGTCCTGGTCTGACGTCGAGTACCTCACCGCCAACAAGTCCGGTCTCTGGGTACGCGTCCACACACGAACAGGGCACATGTTCAGTTCTGAAACACATTGTCTGACGGTATCGCAGGCGTACCCGGTGTCCAAGGTGCTCCTGGAGAAGGCGGCGAGCAGGTTCGCGGAGGAGCACGGCATCAGCCTCGTCACCGTCTGCCCCGTCGTCACCGTGGGCACAGAGCCGGCCCGGAGCGCCCGCCCCAGCGTCCTCAACTGCCTCTCCCTTCTATCAGGCGACGAGGCAGCGTTTGGCGCGCTGAGAGTCATGGAGATGTCCGGCTCCGGCATGCTGGCGTTGGTTCACGTCGAGGACCTCTGCCGCGCGGAGCTGTTCGTCGCCGAGGAGGCGGGGGCCACGAGGAGGTACCTCTGCTGTGGTCTCAACACGACCATCCTCGAGCTCGCACGTTTTCTGTCGGAGAAGTACCCGCAGTACACTGTGAAGAAGAATCTGCTGTAAGAATCGGCTTCCGCCGAGCTCTCAACTCTGACACTTGCTTTGCACTGACGAACGAACGAACGATGACTAGTGGATTTATGTGCTTCGTCCACTTTGGCTGCAGCTCCGGCGAGCTGCTCGAGACGCCGAGAGTGTGCCTCTCGTCAGCGAAGCTGGTCGGAGAAGGGTTCGACTACAACTACAAGTACAAGACGCTGGATGGGATGTACGACGACATGATCGACTACGGCAAGACCTTGGGGATTCTGCCTGAAAAATGACGGGCCTCACTAATTTCTACTAACTGGAGAGTGCTTGTTTAGGAGATCTTCCAATGAGCCATTTTCAGACGAACAATTTACAGCATTCACTATCTCCAACATGTCCTTCTCTTCCCCCTTCCATCACGTCACCCTTTCTAGTCCCCTCTGCTCGGCGTGGGCCTATTCCCCCTTCACTTTATATAATCATCAATCAAAGAGTAAAATTTATAATGTAGTACTCCATCTGTTCTAAATTATAAGTTATTTTAATTGTCTTGAAGAGTCAAAGTATCTCAAATTTAACCAAACTTATATAATAAAATAATAACATTTATGATACCAAATAAGTATCATTACATTTTTATAGTATACCTATTTGATGCCATAATTTTTTGTACTCTCTATAATGTTAGTCAAACTTGGGATGCTTTGACTCTCAAAGAAAGTTAGAATGACTTATAATTTAGAACGGATGGAGTAGAATTTTTATGTACAAACTAAATACCTTGACGATGGGTGTTTAGAGAGCTTGATGAAGTGCCAACATAGCATTTGGGGGTGTCAACAAGGAGGGGCATGCCAGGGTCTTTCTTCAACTATTGTGTCGTGTGGATGTAATGGTTGTTGCTAGAGTTGAGGATTGGATTTTTGGGCTCATAATATAGGGGGCTTTCAAACCCACTCAAGGACCCTAATTTAGAGATCCCTGTCTGAGAGTCTCTAAGGCCTTCCACGACGTGTTTCTTGAGTGATGTCTAAAGATGAAAGATAAGTCTGAGCATTACTTATTAGGACACTACAATAGGCAATGATAACTTCAAGTGGTGCTAGAAAAGTTGGAAGTGGGACACGTTCTTGCCTTGGTACCAAATTTATTAGTAACAATTTTTTGTCTATGTACCGGCATTTTTTTCTCGAACGTATCTTACGCACGGAATTCATTAAGCAGAAGTAGAGTTTTTAAGGTTACACAGGACTGGCAGGTAATCCAAGGATTACTAGCGCAGTCCCACAAGCACAAACGAAACAACAAGAAAGCACGGGGGAGGAGCCTCCGCCACAAAACCCAAACAGACCGAGCCTATTACACGAAGACAATAAGTTGGTATCCTATGGTGTAGTGAAACCGCGATAGCGACGAGGCGAGCGTCCAGCAGCAACCACCAAGTAGGCCAAGGGAGCCGGCACGACAACAGCAGCAAAGCATCCGCTAGAGAAACAACCACAGCGGCCAAGCATCCACCGGAAGGGACCATCACGGCAAAGCATCCGCAATGAGGGCCGTCACGCGCTCTGTAGCTGACTGAGCGTTGAGACCGAAGCGACAATGATGGCGAAGCAACCACCTAAGCAGCAACGGTGGCAAAGCATCCGCCAAAGAACCGAACGACTGCGGCAACATCAAACACTAAAGGACAAACTAATGTGAAGAGAGAGTTGAAGCACACATAGGCATAGCATAGCAGGCAGCAACATTGACGAACAACGCGGGGGGAGGGGAGTCATGGTAGCTGGAGTGCAACAAATGAAGCCTTCAGGAAGGGGATGACATCCGCGGATGCCAACAACGTTGGGAGAAGCACAGGAGGGATTTTCATCCCCAGGATGAACAGAGCTTCGACGACGCCTTCAAGAAGGCAGTGCGTCACCGCTGCCGGCCCAGATGAACCGGGCAAGGTTTTCACCCAAATATGAGCATCCATAGCAGCAGTACAGACGGCACCCGCCCTAGGCCGTGGGTCGGCCAGCCGGCTGCAGGCCACCGCTACCCAGGGCCAACCGCCCTAGGCTGCGACCGGCTAGATTCAGCCGCCACCCTGGCCCATGTCGCCCTGGTGGAGCGGGCCAAGAGCTCCGCCTGCAGGCCTCGGACGGTCAGCCGACCGCCGGCCACCGCGAAGCAACAAGCCAGGCCACAAGGCTGGCCGCCTCATGCCACAGCCCGACCATAACCGGCCATAGAGCTGCGCCGTCCCAGCCCCGGCCGCCCAGGAGCGGCACAGGAGAAGCAGCATAGTGCACCCTAGCCGACCAGAAATGCCATCTGGCGAGCACCGCCCTAGCCCCGATCGTCCAGCGTGCACCATCGCAGATCCAGTGAGGAGAAGGCCAGATTCGGCCCCGAGGAGCCTAGATCTGGCCCGTCGGCCGACGAGCTCGCCGGAGAACCACCGGGAAAAGTATGGGAGAGGAGCGGGAGAGAGAGGTGGGGAGGGGAGGGAGAGGAAGTGGCTGCGGCGAGCACCTTCTTTCGGGCTGTCGCCACCGCACACCGGAGGGCGGCGACGGCGGCCAGAGGGGAAGCGGGGAGGGGGAGGCCCTAGGGACGCCGAGGTGGATGCCACCGAGTCGCCCTTGGGGAGCGCTCGGGGGAAGAAGCTCTCCAAGAGAAGTAAACAACCCCGCTCCTCTATGTACCGGCATGGCAGCACCCCAGCATGGCAGCCCATTTGAGCTATCACAAACTATTTTGTTTGAGCATGCACTGTTTGAGCCGGCACCCAAAAGAAGCTTCGGTTCCTTTACTCTATACAATGCAGATCTTGATAATTCTATGTTTGGTATTGTTCGTATGACCCACTTTTTAGGTCATTACTAGCCCATTGTAAAGGGCCTAAGGTTGCATTTCATGATATGACTACCTCTCTCCCACTTGCAAATTGCCATGCCATTTGCCAGCAATCGCGCGCGGGGTGGCTCGGCGGCCCACACTTGCTTGTCTCCCCACTACAAGAAGGATGTAACACTAGGTTTGTGTAAGTCAAACTATTTTTAGTTCTCTAAATTTACAGAAAAAAAACACATTATCAATATTTATAACTCTAAATAGATATACTATGAAATATGTTCCGATCCATCATGAATCTTGTGATACGGTATTTGGTATGATATATCTATTTATTGCTTTTTTATAAATCTGATCAAACTTATTGACTTGGAACTATGCTAGATTTGTATTCTAGGAAGGAGGTAGTAGTAGTTTGTAGACTTATACGGGCCTTTGGTACGACTATGCTTCACTAGTGGAGTAGTTTTTTTTTCTAGCTCCCAGAGCAGCTGCACAAGTGGAACTGAGAAACTGTTTAGACAGAACATTTGGTAAAACAACTTCTTAAGATAGATAAAAAGAATAAGTGACCATAATGTTCTTCCCTTTTTTTTACTTTTCCCCTCCCCTATTTCTTCCTCCTATGTCTCCTTACCTATTCGGCCGTTCGTCTCGCACCCACTTTGTAGAGGTGCAAACGGATTAGATACGGACAGATACTGCTGATATTACATTTGTTTTCATATTTCTATTCGGATTTAGAGTTGAATACGGATAGTAACAACTATGTCGGATAGGATACGAATGGATATCGATATCATAAATATACGATCTAAGTATTCGGATACAGATATCCGGAATTGATACGGACAGACATGAACTGCTCTAAACGGATTCGGACTCGGATACGGTCAAAAAAAATATCCGTACCATTTGCACCCCTACCCCTAGTCGTAAACCCGCCTCCGGCGAATCGGTGCCTGTGTGCCCCCACACTCCGCTGCGCCTCACCCGCATGCAAGGAGGGTATTTTAGGGTTGGACCGCAAGCAAGGATGAGGGAGCCGTGAGAGACTTGTTTTTTGAGCTCCTTCTGACGACAAAGCCATATCTCACCGGGTTTTCCGTGGCTCCACGGGAGAAGTTTCTTTTTCACCGGTTTTGGTAAGAAATTGAACAAACTGCTCCTAAGAAATTGAACAAACTGATCCTTCACTACAAACTTGGCTAGCCAAACATGGAAGCACCATAAACTCCGATCCAGGAAAATAAATTAAAGTGGAGTTTGGGATCAGCTCCACATTATTCGGAACGAACTTGGTTTGGAGTTCTAAATCGTGATCATGCATACAAAGCATAGCAGTAACATTACTATGGCAGAATTCCCAATGCCTTGCCGTAGTCTATCATGCCATCATACATCCCATCCAGCATCTTGTACTTGTAGTCGAACCCTTCCTTCACCAGTTTCCACGACGACACTTGTACTCTCGGCTTCTCAAGCAGATCGCCGGAGCTGCAGGCAAAGTGGAAGCACATAGTAAATCACTAGTCCCTCGTTCGTTCGTTCGTCCGTGCAAGGCAAGTGTCAGGGTTGATGATGTTGCACTTGCCTTGCACTGGCCTTCTGGAAAATCTTCCGAGCACATCAATTGGCGAACTATACCAGGCCACTGGACCAAACAACATGAGAACCCAGTCGCTTCCCAGAAGGCCACTGCGAAGCCACATCGGAGGATGATGTGCTCGGAGGTTTCATCTTCAGAATTGCAAACTTCACAAATTGGCCCATACGACGGTACGGTACCTGAGGATTCTCTGACTTGAGGTTTATTTTTCTTTTGTTATAGGAAAATCAGCTAGAGTGGAATAATCTTGAAACAACCTTTATCTAAAATCGTTCTTTTTTTTTTGGGAAGATGGGCTTTTCTTTTTGTTTTTTTTTGTGCCACGGCCCATACAGACGGTACGGTACCTGAGGATTCTCTGACTTGAGGTTCACCGGAGCGGCGACTAGGAAAGCGTAGTCGCAGCCGGCGACGGCGTCGTCGAAGCTCCCTTCTTCGTCGAGGTCGGCGCGGAAGACCTCTAGGGGGCCGAGCGCCTGCAGGTCCTTGAGGTGGGAGTTCTTCGCCATGTCATCTGGGGTTTCAGAATCAAAACGGCCAACAGTTTGGTGTGATTTGGAATCGTGATGAACAGCTTGCAACAGCTGATGCGTATTTGTCATGTTTGCTAATGCAGGATTGGGTTCCAGATGTATGTAGGTAAGATTAACATTCGAGTCCCGTTAATCTTTGACGACAACAGCGAAAGATTTCACCTGATGATCACACAAACAGGAACGAGAAAAACTTAGGGGCTGTTTAGTTGGCAAAATTTTTGGCGAAACGCTACTGTAGCAGTTTCGTTGTTATTTGGTAAATATTATCCAATCATGATCTAATTAGGCTTAAAAGATTTGTCTCGTCCATTTCGTCTAAACTGTGTAATTAGTTTTATTTTTTTATCTATATTTAATGTTTCATGCATGTGTTCAAAGATTCGATGTGACGGGGAATCTAAAAATTTTAGCAAAATTTTTGGCATCTAAACGGTGGCTTAGTTGAAAAGGCAGGGACCGAACCGGGGTTCCTGAGCGTCGTCTTCACGACGTAGCCCTTCTCCAGCAGCGTCTTGATGAGCGCGGAGGCGATGTAGCCGTTCCATCCGGTGACGCACGCCGTCTTGTTCCTGTCGCCGGTCGACATCGCCGGTCAACGCTCCTCACAACGGGATGGAAAGAGGAGGATTCAATTCGCTCGCGCGGCAGAATTTTAATCAGCAAGGAACAGACAAAATCTTCACTAGGAAGAAAGGCAGTGGTCCTGCCGGCCTGGTGGTTGCCTCCTGTCTGTTGTTGTCAAGTGGCAAACGAGGAGAACTCCATTGACAGTCATGGTTTGTAGCCTCTACTATTGAGGTTTTAAGTCATTTCACCCTAATAATAAATAATTCAAAATAATTGAGGCACTTCCCTCTCTTATTCAACACATCTAGCATACTAGTTTCATAACTAATGCTCCACCATAGGCTATAAGCTAATGAGACATATAATTATTGAAAATCCTTGGATAATTTTATTACCTACAATACAACTAATCAGAATCACTTGTCTTTATGGGGTCTATCCATTTTTCTAATGTGGTCTTTATCTGATTGTGAAAGATTTGATATGATTGCAAAATTAAATATATTATTTTGAATATATTGTTTTGCACAGATCTTTATCTGATTGAAAATAATATACTTAATGTTGCAATCATATAGCTTCTATGTGATCTTTACGCCTCCGTCCTTGAAAGGATGCAACCAACTATAGGATTTGTGCAAGCCAAACAAGCATAACTTTGATTATGTTTAAATTTACTACAAAAATATATAGCTCAATTATTTAATGATACTTATTCTGTTATTCATAAATGTTATCATTTTTTACATGACTTTGGTTAAACTTAAATTGGTTTGTCTCCTTGAAAAGTGATAATTGCATCCTTTTGTGGATGGAGAAGTATTTGATTGTGATAGATTTACAAATTATTATATATTTTCATTCACATAAGTATACATTTTTGTTTTGAACTACACCTCTATGTATGTATTAAATGAAACATTAATGTATATTAGCTATTATTAAAGAAATGTGTGACATCATAAATTAAGACTTGGGCTTTTAATATTAATTTTTAATAGTTATTTCAATTTTTAATCCATGTCTTAAATTAAAACACTATTTCTAATTTTTACCTTTTATTCAAAAAAACATTTTCTAAAAACTAAATTATAGGTGAATGTATTTCACTAAAAATTTTGTGTTAACTAAGTGATCTACGCAAATAGTGCAAGTAGCTAGCTTTTATTGTAACACTTTGTTTATTTAAATAGATTTTAAAATCATATCTTTTTTATTATAGTTTTTGCTCTATTCATGTACCTCCACAGGCTTAAACTCGATATAGCCATCGTGGACCAATTTTTTTGGCCTAAAAGCAACTCCAAGACTGACGAGGACACGCCTACGCTGTCCAAATAATTACCCAATCTTTCACGGTACAAGATTAAATTATAGCTTCTCTGAATTATCAGTTCGATTTAGTTGCGTCAATAGAAAATAATAAGTTCTGCAAGGCTCGAACCAATAGCTGCTAGACTAAATTTCAGAACTTGAAATATATTCGCACAAGCAGTCAACTAGTAATTTGGCATAGCCATACAGAGCAGCAGCACAGCCAGCAACAGGACACGTGAATCTCACTAATAATCAAATATTATATTCACGGTAACAAACTCTCGGCAATGATTGAGATGAGTCACAGAATTATCAAATAGAAAATCTCCGGCGACAATTTCTTTGATTAATCAAACACGGACAGTAGCAATAGCAATACGACGAGAGATAGATGATCGATTTGGCTTACAGTAAATGCAATCCAAATCACCGTCGGTCCTTCCACCCGTGAACAGCAACTCACGATCAGAAGAGGAGGGATCTCAACACACACCCAAGCATACAATAGCTCGATCACGCACTCCACACATATCACAGGGAACCGGAAGATAATCTTCAATACGAAGAATCTGATGGGATCACCATCTAAGGTTTCTTGAGCGACGGCTCGACAGAGAATAAACTCTATAATAAAATCCAATCTAATCTTCGGGGCACGCAGGCCTTAGGCATATATGGCACGCAGGCCGCCTTGGACTCCAGATGGGACTCGACCACACGGTGCACACATGTACTTACTAAAACTCAAAGTCCGACTCCACTAAAACCAAAACTGACGTGACCTGCTAGCTAACCCAAACGTAAGCAAAAGATATCAATATTAACTAGCTAACTAATAACATGACACGGCTATTACTTGTAATAGAAAAAATTAAATAATGGGTCCTCTGTGTAAAACACGTGATCAATTATGCATCTTCACGTTACCTCCGTGGCAGACATGGAACCAAACTGAATAATACTTAGGCTGTGTTCAGATCCGAAATATTTGGGAAAAATTCCTGTAACACTTTCATTGTTATTTGGCAAAATTTATCCAACCATGAATTAATTAGGCTCAAAAGATTCATCTCGACATTTACAGATAAATTGTACAATTAGTTATTTTTTACCTACATTTAATGCTCCATGCATGCGTCCAAAGATTCGATGTGACGGGTGGTAGAGAAAATATTTTGGGAAGTGAACGGGCCCTTAGCTTCCTTTCTGGCTTCTTGAGTAGATTAATTCCCATAAAAAATAGTTTGGCCGAAATAACAGGGGTGCAAGATAAATCCAATTCCTTCTTCATGTATTGCTGCACATTAGATGAAAATGCACCAAACTTTATCAAAGAAAAGTCTTTCAGATAAATCAATTGAATGTGAAATATTAACTCGAGGAGCCATGGGCTCATCATCCTCCCTTCCTTGAAACAAAGTCGTCCTCGGCTTTGACATACATTTAACATTTTCTATCTCATCCTCTCTCTCTGGTGCAATATTAGAAGCTTTGCTTGTTGTCTCAGACTGCACAATAAAATCATCTTTAATGGCGGAAGTGGAACAATCTGAAGGATTTCCACCCGAATTCCCATAAGTACCAATAATCTTGGATTTAGTTTCAGAAATAGCAGATATGGCTATTGGAATGTTACTAGTGACATCACTAGTAATTATTGGAAAATCAGTGACACTAGCCGTAATCCTTGGAATGGGAACTGGCACACCACAAGAAACATCTTCAAAAGTGCCAGCAGATGCAACTTTGGGGTTCAGTTCCTTTCTTGATCTCTCACAAGCAATAGTTTCAGAACTTAATGCCACATCAAAGACTCTCTAAATTCTTACTAATTGCTAGGAATAGATAGTTTGATGAAAAAATACCCTTCAATAGACTTTTTAATTGGTTATCTAAATATAGCTATCCTCTATTCTAAATTTCCCGCTAGCCAAAGGTAGAAAATGAGAATGGCTCTCTAGAGTACAAACAAGATATAGAAAAACTGATGGAGAGTGAAAAGATATATAAAACGATTTTCTATGCAAATGACTCTCCATTTAGAGAATGAGCTTTAGAAAGACTCTTGAAGATGTTGTAATGCTATTATAGTCTCTCTCTATCTTCTTCCTTTTTCCACTCTTTTTTTTACAAGGATCCTTTTTCTCTTATCCCTTGGTCATGCAATTGATGCAAAGGAGTAAGGACAAATCAAGGTAATCTTCAGTTTGCTTTTGATGAACTCTATTCCTTAATTAAAAAACACTATCGAAGTCTCTCACAGGTTGTTTGCTTCCTCGTCCGTCTTGTAAATTTAAATTTTCGATAATTTTTATATCTTCAAGTGCCCTAAATTAAAACATCAATAGATCCACCACAATAGCAAAGATATGACTATTGAATGTGTTTGTTCGGTGTTTTAAATAGCCGGCTAAAGCATTTAGCTATCTATGTCCCAAAACAGGATATAGCCGGCTATACTGGCAATTAAGAGTTAAATTGTACATGAAAAAACTTAGCTAAATCATTTTCAAACAGCTATACCCAGAGATTGTGGAAACTATAGCCGAAGATTTAAAACCTACTTTGTTGTCATTGCTAATAAAGATATCCTCCGTCCATGAAAAGGAAGGGCCGCTGCACGAAACGAGACTAAACTAAAGGAGAAGGTCAAAGAATCAAACCGAGGTTCCTGACCATCGTCTTGAAGGCGTAGCCATTCTCCAGCAGCGCCTTCATGAGCGCCGAGGCAATATACCCATTTCCTCTTGTCACGCACGCCATCTTCCTCCTGTCACCGGTCGACATCGCCGGCACTCCTCACAGCAGGCTGGAAAAGGGAGTATTCACTCGCTCGCTCAGCAGAATTTTCATCAGGAAGGAACAGAAAAGATATGTTGTACGAGAAAAGGCAGTGGGTATGGAGATTGCTTCGCGGCTGTTGTTGGCAACTGGCAAGTGAGTACTCCCTCCGTCCTGTAGTGCATTCTAGCATTCAAAAATTATCCTCAAATATAATGTATTCTAAGGATAAAAACCAGTTTTACATTAAATATTTTTCATTTATCAACCAATCACCATTAATCACGTTGATGATAGTGTATAATTAGGAAATAAAATGAGGATACATACGTCTTTTATGTTCTCTCTTAATTGACAGGGAATAAGTGACTAATGGCAAACGTGGACAGTGAGATTGACACTCATTGTCTCTACCTCTATGGACGTTTTAAGTCATTTCACCCTGATAACAAATAATTGAGGCACTTCTCTCTCTTTCCTTCAACACATCTCATCGACCATGGAGGAAATGTTCAGGAAGTGCAAGATAAATGAAATTCAGGAAGAATATAGATTCTCAATGAAATCTTTGTGCAATGCTCTCACAAAGGACGATACTGGCCTAAAACATTCTCTTATCTGGAAAGGAAAGATTCCTCAAAGATCGAGATTTTTTAAGGCTCGTTGAGAGCAATGCAATCTTAACTAATGATAATTTGTTGAAAAGGAAGTGGGTGAGAACCCCAGCCTGCCTCTTTTGTAACCAAAATGAAAGCATTACTCACTTATTCTTTGAATGAAAGGTAAGTAAAAGTTGTCAGGGCAATTGTTGCTTGTTGTATTGGTGCAACAAATAGACCCTCAAACTTACAAACAATATGAGGGCAGCTCTATTGAAGATAAGGGCGACAACCACGGCGTTAGCATCTCCACCGGTATGACGACATGGAGACTTTTATTTCCGGACGGCGACATCAAGGCGGAGATGGTGTCGCCACAATGAAATAATTTTCTCTAGTCTCTTCTCCGTTTTATTGTGGTTAGATCTGGCTACGATGGAGGATTAGGGAGAATAAGTTTCAAATCAGTCTTCCTCATTCTTCAATGGCAGAAAGAAGAAGAAAGACAACAGAAAGAACAAGTTTCTAAACTCCGCTTGCATGATTGTTGGCCGTCGTTCGTTGGGCATCTGTTCTCAGGCCTTTTGCCAAGTGTTTGCCTATGCAGTCATTCATACTGCAAAGCATCGTACAGGTTTGGTTTTGAGATCTTGAGCTTTTCACAGTGTGGGTATAATTTAGATGAAAATCAGTTTCTAGATATTTGTAGTGTAATCCAGAGTGCTTGTAACGTGTTGATGTAACCAGCTATTATCTAATATAACTCTTCATTCGTCGCAAAAAAAACTTACAACAATATTGGCTTTGGATACATGGTAGCGAAATGGCAAAAAGGTTCTTTACAAAGGGGGTAGCAGTAGTCCGTTACAAATCCAACAAAAATTGGCTTTGGATACATGTGCTTTTATTCAATACTAGGCAGGGTTATACGATGGAGAAGACCGTGATATGCTTGTCGAAGGTGCAAATAAGATGCTGAGGATCACCACACTACCACAGGGCTGTTAGGGATACTTGTCAACAATGCAGCGCCATGACTGATGGAGAAAGACCGCGAAGATGAAGAAGGCCAAGCGGAATGAGTTGGAGATCCCGTTGCTCATGTGATGCTGGAGACGGACAAACTGTGTTTTGGTCATTAGTTTTTCAGTATGTAATAAGTTGAGAGCTGTTCTTTTTTTTTTGGACTGGAGGGGAGAGGATCCCCCACCTGGAATTATATTGATCGATTGGCCCCAAAGGCCTAATGTTTGAAAAATATAGTTTCAAGAACTACATTGCTAGGGGAGAGCTGTTCTTTGGCCTATGATATCTCAAGCAGTTGATTTTTCGCTTGACTTGGATTTTTGGAACGTACGCGGTTTCATCTATGACTCTTTACCATGGTAGCTAGGTGTAGTTCCTGAGTCAGTAGCTAGACTTAGTTTTCTTTTTCAGTCTTATTTGGTACAAACTGTTATGTTTCTGTTTCATCAATGGAAATTCAAAAAAAGAATGGTCTTAAACAAAAGATTTGTTTTTATGTGATAGACTTTTCCGACATTCTTGGCGACTTTTCTCTCAATACAAAAGATCATTTCTTCTCTTTGACTTGAGAGAACTGAGAGAATTACAATCCTATCCACACAATTAGATTTTTGTTGGAACAGAATCTGTCATGACAGACATGAGAATCCTTCAAATCATGTAAGTAACACTGATGCAGTTGAGAACTTATGCGGACAGAAGCCTATCGGCCGAGTATGGATCCACTACGTATTATCATGTTTTCTACTAACAAAAATCTTACTCCCTCCATCCCAAAGTAAGTATCCATCTCGTATTTCGAGGAGTCATACAATCGATAAAGTACTTGGGTAAATCTTCCCTCAAGTCCCAGATATGCCCGTGTGTTTCGCACTTGCTATTAGCACTTGGCATCAGTTTTTCTCATTCAATGCTAGGTTTTCTTCATCTAGCTTAGGGCTCGATTTTCTTCGCTTGGTCGCTTGTAGCCATGCCTAGCCTCACCATCCGGCTGGCTGGTCCTGTCTGTGGCCAGCGGGAGTCACAAGTGGTGGCTTGGGGCGGCGAGCGGCTCATGGGAAAATCCTAGTAGTGGACCTAGTTTAGTAATTAAGCCAAAAAAAAATTAAGGTACCTCTTTATTTTGTTCACTTGGTATAGTAAATGATTTTTACAAAGCTATTGATGTTTTTTGAGAAACAAAACTTATTTAGTTTCTCTAATGTATATATTTTCCTAAAGGTTACTATTCATCAGCATAAAGATATTCCTTTTCATCTGCATAAAAGATATTCCTCTTCATCAGCATATTTATGTCAATATTCTTGGTCATAGCAGGTTAAAACTATCTTAATTTACCCATGCTCACCAGCTCATCCGTTATGTTGATTGGTTTTTGAAACATGTCTTAGGATACAACACCGCTATTGGAACTTACGTCTTATGAGCAAAACAAATACTAATACTTATGAGCTAGACTTTTTCTTTGTCACAGGAATGGTCTGTGACAAAACTGTCGCTTTTACGTGATGATGACTTTTCGTTCGCCATTCTTGATGACTGACTGCAGTCGGATTTCTTAACTGTGGCCGTAATACTGATGTCTTGGTCAATCTGGACAACGAGAAATGATCTAATTTTCAAAGATCTTCAGCCAAGCTTACAGAATTGCAAAACAAATTTCCTCAAGGAACTGAATTTGGTCTTATTCGGAGTGCAAGAAAGCCTGCTGACAAGTTATGAATTATGGATGCTTAGTATCTCTTAACCTTAGTGGCTAGCACTTTTTTAGTCTTTTTTGTTTCTTTTTTCTGTTCCTTAATTGCCTCTACTGGCTGTCCTGTTGTAATCATTAACGTTTTTTTCATTCTAATAAAATACCTGTAGGGGCCAAGGCCCCTCCAGTTCCCTCAAAAAAGAAAACTTGAGGGGCTTTGCTACGGTACTCACATTACCTCATAGGAGGTAACATTTCCGGTAAATCATAGCCCTTGATTTTTACGGACAAAATATTTTATTAAGTAATTAAAATGTCTAAAGAGTAAAAATCATAGCCAACAATTAAAGAAACAAATCCTCCCAGAAAGTCGCATAAAATT
Organism: Saccharum hybrid cultivar R570; assembly: GCA_038087645.1. Taxonomy (NCBI): domain Eukaryota; kingdom Viridiplantae; phylum Streptophyta; class Magnoliopsida; order Poales; family Poaceae; genus Saccharum; species Saccharum hybrid cultivar. The sequence goes on from JAQSUU010000529.1 coordinate 10,701,230, forward strand.
AAGAATGGAATGTCATGCATGCATGCATTTATCACGTACTTATTCAATTAAGCACATATGTTATTTGTTTTTTATATGGTATATGCGTGGAACGAAGCGTTGCTTATTATAAAAAAGAATAATCATGGATATACGTGTATGACTAATATGTTTGACTCTATGTGTGTGATCTGACTTAGTATTTCATTCGGGGTTCAAAATTTCAGTGAAATTTCACCAAAATTTCGGTGAAGTTTCATCGAAATTTCCTGAATTTAGGTACTTTCGGTTGCGGTCGAAAGAAAATTTTGAAATTTTGTATTACACTAATAATGTATAGTCATAAATCATGCTTATATTTTATTTAGATCTAAAAATTTTAGAAAAAAAACATACTTTATGTTTAAGTCTAAAAAAATGTCACCAATTTTTTATTGAAATTCATGAAATTCGATAATTTCAGTGGTTGCTGAAATATTTCTAAAACCGAAATTGAAAACCCTGATTTTATTAGCAAGTGACTTAAATACGAAGGGTGTGAAAAAACATTACAAAAAATGACTAAAACGCACCTTATTAGCATGTCGTGTCACGCTGTCAAAAATTGCAATGATTAGGTCCATCATGTTCATTACAATTTACATCGTCCATGATCTAACACAATATGCAAATTAGATCTAATTGAAGATATTTTCCCTATTTGCTAATATATACATTTCTTCCTTCTATTACCTCGTAGGAGGTAATATTTGATGAAAGTCATCTAGATCAACGGCTCTTAGCCTGAGCGAATTTCAATCCTATCTAGACAATCAGATTTTCGTTGGAACGGGACAGAAGCCAATCAGCCGAGAATGGATCCACCACACATTACCTTGTTTTTTGCTAACAAAAATCTTACATCTTAGGTTCAAAAAAAAATCTTACATCTTTTTCGAGTTCAATATACACGTCTATTTATGGATAAACTTACTTGTATCCTTGTTTTTTATTACGAGAAACACAACGGAGCAATTCGATCATATCTTATTTGGATGCATGCTAAGCTTGAAAACCATTGTTTTTTTTTAATTCTGAAATTGTAACACAGGAAAATTTGCTTTTTCTAAAATCCGGTGTCTTTTTTGAGTTCTATATACACAAGTCTATTTGTGTGTTCATGCACAAACCCATTTACATCCCTAGTTTTTATTACAAGAAACATGCACAAACCCATTTATTAACCCTTTGTGCATGCCTTGTCACCTAGTGTATGATCGACTGATCGATGAGGCTCCTGACGATTTGGTGATCGATGAACCTGCTGCTGGCAGGAAAAACTGATAGAGCCAGCCGTCCGAGGAACTCTCAACGTGATGAGGTCGTGTGTGAAGGCGGGGACGGTGAAGCGGGTGATCCTGACCTCGTCGGCGGCAACGGTGGTGCCCAGCAAGTCACTGCCAGGAGACGACGCCGACGGCCATGTGCTGGACGAGGAGACCTGGCCCGATGTCGAGTACCTCGTAGCCAACAAGCCTGTAACATGGGTACGCATGCACAACACCACCTAGCAAAGGTAGGTTCAGTTCAGCCTGGCATCGGGATGTCGCCAGGTGCATGACCGTGTTTGCTGCTTTGCAGGGATACTGTGTCTCCAAGGTGCTCTTGGAGAAGGAGGCGTGCAGGTTCGCGCGGGAGCACGGCATCAGCCTCGTCACCGTCTGCCCCGCCGTCACCGTGGGCGCAGCTCCGGCCTCAAAGGTCCACATCAGCGTTCCGGCTAGCCTCTGGAAGCGCAAGCCCATTGAAATCTACTGCCGGCCTCGTTTGGTGGAGCACCTAGTCCTAGCTTGCTCCGACTCCTCTCTACACTGTAGCAAGAAATTGTTTCTCTCTGCACTATAGAAACAAAATTTTTTTATGTCTTTTCGTACTGGCTGTATTTTCTACACGCACTGCAGCAAGAAGCCAAGGCCGTTTAGAGCCATGCCAGACGAGGCCGAAGCTTTCATGGTGTTGGTTGCTCACATCGTCATCAGTCATCACAAAAAAAAATCAAATTCAGGTGATGAAGCAGCCCTCGGCGTGCTGAAAGGCGCCGAGATGCTGTTCGGTGGGGTGCCCATGGTTGACGTCGACGACCTCTGTCGCGCCGAGAATGAGACGTCCACAGGGAGGTACCTCTGCTGCGGTCTGAACACGACCGTCGTCCAGCTCGCGCGCTTCCTGGCACACAAGTACCCGCAGTACGGCGTGGAAACAAACCTGTAAGAATCGTCGGCTCCTCCTGAGCTCTGAACTTTGCCAAGTGTGTTCGCACTAATGAGCTAGCTAGCGGTCGTCGATCGACTCGTCGTGCTGTCGTGAACTTGCAGCTCCGGCAAGTTGCTCCAGGAGCCAAGAGTGTGCCTGTCGTCGGGGAAGCTGGTGAAGGAAGGATTCGAGTTCAAGTACAAGACCCTAGATAGTATGTACGACGACGTTGTCGAGTATGGCAAGGCCCTCGGGATTCTACCTAGCTGATGGACCGTCTGGAGTTGATTTCACAGAACAAGAAGCTATGAAGAATGACTACTAGAACCCACCCACACCACCACCACACCCCATCATCGCCACCCCCCCCCCCCCCCCCCCCCCCCCCCCCCTCACCCCAACCCCTTTGTTTTCTTTGTTCATGTTGTATACATCAGTTATCAGTGTTGGACATTCTGATGACTTAACTATAGTACATGTACATCTGGACATGTGGTAGTGCACTTATATACGTAAAAAAAACATGTGCTACTGCTGATAGCAATAGCTACATTATTCAACTTAAGAGGAATTTTATTTGATGCAGAAAAAATAAAAGGAGGGGATACTAGTTACTCAATCCATTCCAAATTATAAGACGTTTTGGCCTTTCTAGATTCACTATGTAGCATGCCCGTGCGTTGCTACGGGACAACTAAACTTTTGTACTAAAACCACACAGATCACACAATAAGATAACAATAATGTAAAATTAAATAGAAATATTAATTTTAATTAAAAAAAAGTGACTCTACTATATAGACCTTTTCATCGCAGGATCACCAACTCTACTATATAGACCTTTTCATGCGTTGCAACAGGAACAAATAATGTTTGACCCTCAATTTGCACTAGTGTCTTTGTATAAGGTGTGCCACTTGGGGCGTTGTTTTTGGTTCAGACCACCCTGGGTACTTCCCGATTTGCATCCCTAACTCATTTGTATTGTTTGATTTCCTGAATGCAATGTTCCTCTCATTTCGCAGTGCAAATTTTCTTTTGCGTCGCAAGAGGAACAAAAATTTTGATCTCGTTATTGGTCAATGGTCAGTAACAGTAGTGATGACTGTCACCTCAAGTCATTTCTAACATCACAAAGCAACCTTCTGTACCTACTAAGACACCTGCTCTCGATGACAGCTAAGCTTTGGTCTCTCAGCGCCATCACAAGACTGGACGCACACTATTTACGGTGCCACACAACCAGCGGCATCTCCTATCCCTTCATCAGGTGCCACTGCTTCTACTGGCTTTCCATCCAATCAACCATCCAACGTCTTCTACATTTGTTGCCAAACTGTACCACAACTCAAGTTTTCATTGAGTTCTAAAATAGTTTGATGCAACAAAAGCTTCATCCAGGAGCATTGTTGGCAGCCCAATGCTGCATTGCAAATAGGATGGTGATCTTCAATATCCGTTGTTTTCAGCTGATGGATAAAAGCTAGTTTAAATTATTCCTGGATTAATCGGTAGGAAAAAGCATTTGATGTATCTCTAAAAATCAAAGTCGCTGATGGGGACCAAATGAATCCACAAATTGTAAAGGCAAACTTAGCAGTTAACGTGACGAAGAAATGCTTATAGATAAAATGAAGACATGTCTTGTGCATCTTATTATAGTACAGATTGCTCAAAAGTTAAAATGCATTATATTATAGTACAAATTCCTTAAGCTTTGTGCATCATAAATTCCTTAAGCCTCAATCAAAAGTTTAAATGTATAAGTCTAGGCAGTTCAAAACCTGAGAGGAATACATGAAGGCACAGATTGCTCGTGCATCCATTTTCTGCAGAGAAGGCTTACTGCAAAACTATAAAAATCAGACAGATACAAATCCATAATCACCACAAATAAGCAAAAGCAGAAAATGATCCATTTTCAGGAGAGTAGGCCTTTTGCAAAACTATAATAAACAAAGCATTTGGTGTATTATAAATGGAATTGACTCAGGTTAGTGCAAGATGATCTTTAACTCTCTAGATAGAACTGAAAGCATTGCAACTTCTTGTCTATGAATGCAGTTTAGTCACAGTAGTGTTACACAGATTATTTATACGGCTTGCAATTCTCTACCATTCTTGAATAGTAGGTCATGTTGCTAACAAGAATTCTTGTATATGAATGCCGTTCAGTCAAAGTAGTGAATAGTGATACACAGATTATTTATACAACTTGCAATTCTCGACCGTTCTTGAATAGTAGATCAAATTGCTAACAAGAATTACCGCACCAAGAAACTTAAACAATTTCCAACAACAAACATCAGCAAGCCTTGCTTGCACCCAGTCACACAGGCCAGCTCTGCAATCCAGCAGTGTAGTTATAAACAGAAGGCCCAAAGAAGATATTGCAAGTCCTGGCAATAATTTTACTACTAAACACAATTAACTACTTTAGTACTGCTGCCTGCAACAGCAAGCCGGCAGAACAAAACCACTCAGTATTGCACCCAACAATAGAAAGCTGACCGCCAAAACAAAACTACTCCAGTACTGCACCTTCAACAACAATCTAGCAGCCAGAAAGTTATGCACAGAGAAATACATCTCTTGCAAGAGCACATGCCTAGGCAGCAAGATGGCTTCAGGTCTTCAAGCTCCACTATCTTCAGAAGGTGGCTTTAGAGCTTCCAATTAGCTGGTGCTTTATTCAGATGTCCAGTGGACTCAAGATGCACTGGTTAGTGAGATCCTCTCTACCACTGGTATTAGAGATTCAAACATCAAGCACCATCTTCTCTACTGCTGCAGATATCTGATATGGCATAGTTGCTCCCAATTCTTGATTTTGGACACCATGGGCTCGCTGAAGCTGAAGAAAATCGTGCCACATGCCAATGGTTTCAAGGTTACAGCAAACTCCATAGAGCGGTAGAACTTAAAGCATTGAAAACAATATGTTTTTTCTCACAAATCCGAAACTTTGCTATAGACTAAAAAATATCTCTGTTATGCCACCCAAACAAATAATTTAGTAGGTTTCCTGAAATACGGAAATGCTGGAGAGAAATAAAAAAACTACTTCCTGAAATCTAACAATTTAACAATACTAAAGTTTGATGCAAAACAGGACATGCCACACTTACTTCCTGTGTATCTCTGCTATGTGACAGGCTTCTTTTAATTATTCTGCAGTGTGATATGCTGCAAAGAACCATTTGGTACATCTTTAACGATGTGCTATCTCACAGGAAAGCATCCAGTCTATTTACCCTGACACCAGAAGTCAACAGGTCCAACCATCCCAGCCATGCCACAGAAGTGCCCACTACCATTGACCTGATAAACATAACAAAAATTCAATTGTTGAACTTTGAAGACGATAAATTTTATGGATGTTCAATAAATCAGTACATCCAGGTTCAAACCAGTAAAAAATTCAATTGTTGAACTTTGAAAGTAATGCCCCTTATAAGTTACTCAAAGTTAACTTCTGAATTTTTAGATCGCATTTTACGAATCAAATGTATTACAGCGGGCTATAACCGGATATGCAATAGTGCCTGGCAAGACTAAATCGAGGAGACAAAATGAAAGAATTTGCCAATGTTGCCTGAAACAAGCGGCAAATCCACTACAGGTCTACAGCAGTGTTGAAAAATTAGCAGCCCTAACGATATAGCACAACCCAATATGCTACGGGTTTTACTAAACCTACAATTTTCTTCAGGACTGACTATTGAGCAAACCATGGGGAAGCAAACAAGATTCAACCTTTCCAAGCAAGCAACCAGATAAAACAAATCTATGATTCAAGTCAGGGATGGTAGTAAACATGCAGTAGGCTACAACAATCACCTCCTCAGATGTTTTGTGCAGTTTTAGCAGATGCCTCGATAAAGACAAGACCACGCTCCTTGGCCCTGTTCTCCTTCCTCATAGCTGACAACACGTCTATGAGAAAGATCATATTTGTTTCCAATCAGCATCACTACCATGTTACCATTTGCATGCTGCCCGACATCTTCTAGCCTCGAATCAAAATCCCAAATGTAGGTAACATTTATGTAAACACAATAGCTATAGCTTTGTTAACCACGATGGCTTACCAAAACAACGAAATCTAAGGAACCGAATTACTGAAATAAAAAAAACTGCATACCTGCTACGCTGCTGCCAGTTTGGCGTTTGCCTATGCAGAGTGCAGCTCTGCGCCAGGTGCCGGCGGTGTGCCTGCTGCAGCTCTTGCGCCCTGCGGCTGCCGGCTGCCCACGGCTTGCTAGAGCCAACCTACTCGCAGCGCGCTGCCCTGCAGGGTGCCAACTGCTGCTCCCGCCTCCTGCCTACCGTTGCTTAAAACTGCAAACCTCGCGCAATGTGCAAAAACAGGCATGGACACAAAAATTCAGGCACAATGTCAATAAATGGTTTAAATCCTAAACTAAAATGGGTAAGCAAGATCTTGTATGCAGGAAAGAAAAAAAGCAATTAACAAATAATCAGTAGAACAGAGGAAGCTAGAGCATTATAATGTTTTTCTTCTGTAACCTGAATTTGCAAATCTCTGCTGTAGGGTTCAGATAAAGGAAGAAAATAAAGCTACATGTGATGCACAAGACAAGAGAAAAAAATGGGTCTGAAACCATCGCTTGGCCCAGATGCAAGCTGTCGCATCCCCTGGTCCTGTTACAACCTGACCAAAAATAATTAGCCACGATCAGTGTTAGTTCAGATACCTTCTCAAGCACAGAGCACTGATGCTAACCAAGCTTATAATGCTAAAGACTCTAAAGCAGAAATGCAGTTTCTTCTATGTGTGTTGAAGACTCCTATAGGGCTATGTAGACATAATCTCAATAAACCTTCTTTCCACACATGTTTTAGATTGGAGGAAAACTGATACTTCAGAGCCCCTCAGCGAAGTGGTGGTCTCTGCCGCCTTCGTTGCAGCAATTGCCTGGGAAACAAGTATGGCAGAAGCATTAGAAGATGATAAGGAATGGCAGTAGAATGACAACGGCAAAGGAAGGCAATCACACTTTTTCTCATGAGGGCATACAATTGTGTAGTCTTGCTGCTACACCAAAAAATAGTTTTTTTTGCGATGAGCCAGTTTCCTGAAAGCCCCAATACAAGTTTAGTTTCTTGATATTTCAGTTTAATTCAAGATTATGCATTTTCACCTATCTTTATGTAGAACAATAAAATTTTGATATTGAACTTGGAGCAACCGTGAAGAAATTAGTATTAACAACCAATCATTTATAGTAACAATAGATCAACAGCAAACATGGCATGAACAACTAATATTTGGCCAGAGAGTTGTTCCAGTAATACATCCACTAACTTTTGAAAGGGGTCGAAGTTAGCAGGCATAATACATGTACACACACCGAATACAAATAGCCGATTAGCATAAGGTAGGGCTGGGCTGCGGCGTTGGCAGCGGAGAGGCGGCGGTGGCCGAGTCCGTTGGGAGCCGGGCGAGACAGGGGCTTCTGGTTTTTTTCCTTCTTGCGAGCTGCGAGCGGGGAGTCGGGTGGAGGAGAGGGCGCAGGGCCACATGTCGGCGCCAAAATAACGCACGGTGAAGCCTTGTTCGCAGGTTACGGCGGAGGTAACACGAAACTAAGGGCAGTTCCAACGGTGAATTTACGGTGGTTTCTATCCCTATTAATTAGCTTGACAGCTCAGATTTTTGATGACGTGTCATACGAATTAATGATGAGAGATAGTGAGAAACAAGGAAACCGTTTCTACTTGAAGGAACGACGTCGACCCTGGGTTCGAGGCGCGTAGACGCGGCCAATTCCCTGTTGGAAAGAAACGAGTCGTTTCTCGGGGAGTAATTGTGGATCGACTGCGCCGTCGCCGCCGCATGGCCTGCTTCGCGCGCTCGCTTCCCCGCCAGCCTTCGCTTCCCGCGGTTCCTCTCGCGCCCTCGCGCCGGGCCTGCCCGCTTCCGCGCGCTCGCGCTGCCCCCTCCTGTGCAGCTCCCGCCGCCGCGTCTCCAATTTCCATCGCGACCTGGATTTCCCGCGCAGCTCCCCCACCGCCCTGCCATTCTCCCGCGAACACGGTCAGAGAGAGACGCGAGCCCTGCGGGGTCTGCTCCACACGACGAACTTGATCTCGGTCAACACATGGACGCACAGGGGCAAGCTCTGCTCCAGATGAGATATGGGTTGCTATTTGATAAGATATGGTTCTGGAAATGGTGTTGTACTGCAGCAAATTTCTCGTTTCTTTGCCAGTCTTTTTTACAAACATTTTGCCTACTATCCTACTATCGTGTGGCAATATGTTGGCTGCAGAGAATTTGTCACAGTTGATCCATCTCCATTTTGTGTTGCATTTAAGTTATTCTTTGTGTGGTCATTAATATAGAAACTATGAGTTGAGAAGGGTAGTTTCTACTGGATATTGATCACTCTTGGATATTGTGCATAGTGTCTTTTATTGGGACTGCCCTAATGTTGCACGATTTGATTATCTTCGTTTCTTTCTTTTTATTTGTGGGAGATTACTTTTGCTACGCACTTAGATATACACCATGTCTAGATGCATAGTAAAAATAATGAATCTAGAAAAGTTAAAACGTCTTATAATTTGGAACGGATGAAATACTAGCTAGTATACTGCTACTATATATGCCGGCTTAGATCATATTCATAGGAGCTAACGTGCAATAGAAACAAGACAAGAAGCAAAGAAAATACATTTAAATTGGATCTTTGTAAGTCGACGTTAATGATGTCCTGTTGATTTAGTTTTATCTAATCTATGTGAGTATACATTTAGCCAATTAGCAAAAGACACGACATTTTTGTTGTTTCCTATGAATTTTTTTACTATGGTTGAGGTGAATTTTTTATTATGAAAATAGATTCAACGATATATCCATCTAATGATACTAATTATGCACCACAAATATCAATATTTATTTATATATTTGGTCAAAATTTAGTACGTTTAATTTTTTAGAAAGTAAGAATGATAGTTAAAAAAGGACGGAGGAAGTATGCAGCAAAAGGAGGTTTCTTTTTTCCATATTATATCCCATGGCTGTGGCTGTGTCAAAAGAGAAAATTGAAGAAAAAGGGTTAGCTAACCTGTGTTCATTTTAAGATGCATGAAACATATTGAGTTTGATGAATTCTACAGTTGTATACTACTCCCTCCAGTCCATTTTATCTGGCGCACACGCATATCAAGATTCAAACTTCAAAAACTTTGACCAATAATTAAACCAATAATTTTTAGCTATTATAATATAAACTTTATATGATTAGATTTGTAAGAAATCATACTATCCAATGATTATAGGTTTATAAGCATAAATAATATAATATAAAGCAAATAGATGGTCAAAGTGTAATCTAGGAGACCGTGTCATTCTAACTTGCGCCAAATAAAATGGACCAAAGGGAGTACTTGGTTATTACATTCGCAGTACTTTTTGGGAAGTGAGAACAATAGTTAAAAAAGGATGGAGGCAGCAAAGGAGGTTTCTTTTTTCCATATTATATCCCATGGTTGCGGTTGTGTCAAAAGAGAAAATTGAATAAAAAGGGTTAGCTAACTTGTGTTCATTTTAAGATGCATGAAACATATTGCGTTTGATGAATTCTACACTTGTATACTACTTAGTTATTACATTCGCAGTACTAAAATTTTGGGCAAAGTTATTATAGACCATACGCTAAAATCCTGGCTGCGCTACGCTTTAGCAAATAATACACGCCTCCAAAGAATGGCAACTGGCAAGCATGGGGATGATGTTAGCATGCATGCAGTCCATAATTAAGGCATCGTCATATGTAATGATTCGGTCGGTTTAGATGTTCATGCACGCGTTAGCTTAATCAATGCAAGAGCGTAACCAAACGTTCACGTGCGACGATGCTTCCCACTTTTTTTCCTTGTGTAAACTTGCGTGCTCTGCTTGCACATCAAGGCTTTGCTAGTGCCCGGACGTCCGCGCCTACCACCCGTCCGTTCGGTTTCGTCCCATCAATCAATTTGGGCAGCCGATGCCCCCCCTCACCCGACTCCTGTTGTTCTTTCGCATGTCCATACACCATAGAGCTCTCTTGCTCGATCACTCATATGCATGGTTGCATGAAGCTCTTGCGCGCCCACCTGCACGGCCCAGTCCCGCCTACTGCTACGGTACGATGCGCCAGTTGTCGCGTCCGCTTCGCTTCCCGGGCACACAGAGACTGTTGTGCCCGTGGGGACCGCCTCTGCCTGCGCCCACTTACTGCGCCTACTCATGGGACACTTGTAACATGAAACATTTGCTGCAACATACGTATAAAACAGATGAAATATTTAGAATATACTCTTGCAACATATGGGTATGGCCACTGCAACATATTCAACATCCAGATAAGACAATTGCAACTTACATTTAAAGTAGCTGAAACATTTGAAACATACACCTACAACATACATGTATAGCCAGTGCAACATATGCAACATCTAGATAAAACAATTGCAACATACATTTGAAAACAGCTGAAACATTTAAGACATACACTTGCTGATGTGAACTAGGGTTCCCGATCTTCCGAAAGGTTCTGATAACTCTCGATTTGGTGGAGTCACGACACAATTCGATCCGGCTTCCGAACAACTCGGTTCTAAACCCCGCAATCGCAGCACCACGACCCCTCTGGTTATCGACCGGCGTTGCACGGTCGACCTCGCCAAGAAGGCTAAGTCCTTGCCTGCAAATCGAGAACACACGCAAGAACACAAAGGAATGCAACCAAATTGCATATGAATGATTAATCTCACAAAGTTGGGGTCTCACAAACCGACGGCGGCGGCGAAACTGTTATCAACAGAATAATCTAAGCAAAACCCCACCCTAATGTAGACGGTGACTACTGATTATATAGGCTAAGGAACGTCAAAGGACCCCTATTCGCGTCCCTGGGGAGCGCCGACATGTTACAAGGCCCAAACGGCCCAATAGACGGCGACATAGCACCCTGACAGATTCTGGATGGTGACTTGTTTCGACGATTTCCGTTGATTCCGAACAGCTTTTGATATGGGACCACTTGGGTTGGTTTCCTTATCAAATAAGCTTTCCATCCATATATGGATCATCGAAAACGGAGTCCGTACGCGTTCTGGGTGACCAGTTCAAGGCAGACTGGTCCTGAACTGCGAGGCAGACTCGAACTCAACTTGGTTTGATCCTCCATCTTTATCCGGGCGCCCTCACTGGTCCTCCACGCCTCCAAGCCCTCCTCCATGTGTCTCCTGGACCTCTCCTTCATTCATAAGCACAATATAATCATTAGGTAGCAATCTATTCTCAAAATCATATAAGGAGTTACTTAGGAACGAGCTCACCTCTAAATTTAATTGACGCGCGCGAGCTCTAGTGATTGGACCTTGAATGTCCAGTAGTGGATCATTGTGTGTATGTGAAAAAGTGATGTCCTCATCATCCTCTCCCTCTTGAATTGGAGTCATCCTCGACACCAACTCATCTTCGTCTCCCAAGTATGGCTTTAAATCTGAAATGTTAAAGGTGGGACTAACCCCAAATTTGAGGGGTAACTCAAGCTTATATGCATTATCATTAATTTTCTCAACAATTTTAAATGGACCATCAGCTCTAGGCATCAACTTAGACTTTCTCAAATCTGGAAATCTATCCTTTCTCAAGTGCAACCAAACCAAATCACCCGGTTCAAGCTTAACTTCTTGTCTACCTTTACTACCAGCAATTCTATATTTTTCATTCATTTTTTCAATGTTGTGCTTAGTTGTTTTATGCATTTGCAAAATAAAATCAGCACGTTCCTTAGCATCAACATGAATTCTCTCACTAATAGGCAGAGGCAAAATATCAATTGGAGCATGGGGATTGAATCCATACACTACCTGAAAAGGACTTACCTTGGTGGTAGAATGTGTTGCCCGATTGTAAGCAAACTCCACATGAGGCAAACATTCTTCCCACATCTTCAAATTTTTCTTCAGAATAGCTCTCAACATGGCACCCAAAGTGCGGTTAACGACCTCTGTTTGCCCATCGGTTTGTGGGTGACAAGTTGTAGAAAACAACAGTTTTGTACCCAACTTATTCCATAGAGTGCGCCAAAAGTGACTCAGAAATTTAGTGTCGCGATCTGAAACAATAGTAGAAGGCATACCATGCAAACGAACAATCTCTTTGAAAAAGAGGTCAGCAATATGAATAGCATCATCACTTTTATGACATGGTATAAAGTGTGCCATCTTAGAAAATCGATCCACCACAACAAAAATGCTATCCCTCCCCCTCTTAGTCTTAGGCAATCCCAAAACAAAGTCCATAGAAATATCTGCCCAAGGAATAGAAGGAACAGGAAGAGGTATATACAAACCATGTGGATTCAAACGAGACTTAGCTTTTTGACATGTGGTACAGCGTGCCACGAATCGCTCAATATCTCTCTTCATCTTTGGCCAAAAGAAGTGTGTGGCCAAAACATCCTCCGTCTTCTTAGCACCAAAATGTCCCATCAACCCTCCTCCATGCGCTTCCTGCATCAACAAAAGACGAATGGATCCTACTGGAATGCATAGGCGGTTAGCTCTAAACACAAATCCATCATTGACTACAAACTTGTTCCATGAACGCCCCCCTTTGCAATTCAGCAACACATCTTTAAAATCAGGATCAAGCGCATATTGTTCTTTTATTGTTTCAAGTCCAAAAATTCGACATTCAAGTTGGGACAGCAAAGTGTATCGCCTAGACAAAGCATCTGCAATCACATTATCCTTCCCTTTCTTGTGTTTGAAAACATAAGGAAAAGATTCAATAAATTCAACCCACTTAGCATGTCTACGATTTAGATTATGTTGTGAACGAAGATACTTAAGCGATTCATGATCTGAATGAATAACAAATTCTTTAGGCCACAAATAATGACGCCACGTCTCTAAAGAACGTACAAGAGCATACAATTCCTTATCATATGTGGAGTAATTCAAAACAGGGCTATGCAATTTTTCGCTAAAGTATGCAATGGGCTTACCATCTTGCATCAAAACACCTCCAATGCCAACTCCACTAGCATCACATTCTAGCTCAAAAGTCTTACCAAAATTTGGAAGTTGCAGTAATGGTGCGTGTGTAAGCTTGTCCTTCAAAGTGTCGAAGGACGCCTCTTGTGCCCTTCCCCAATGAAACACCACACTCTTCTTTGTCAACTCGTGTAAAGGGGCAGCAATGGTGCTGAAATCCTTAACGAAACGACGGTAAAATCCTGTAAGACCAAGAAAACTCCTTACCTGTGTGATGGATTGGGGAACCGGCTAGCTCTTAATGGCTTCAATCTTTGCCTCATCCACCTCAATTCCCTGTGGAGTAACAACATAGACAAGAAAAGAGACTCGATCCGTGCAAAAGATGCACTTCTCAAGGTTACCAAATAAACGTGCCTCGCGTAAGACATTAAAAACAGCACATAAGTGATCCATATGTTCATCCAAAGACTTGCTATAAATTAAGATATCATCAAAGTAAACTACCACAAATCGACCAATGAAAGCTCTTAAAACCTCATTCATTAGGCGCATGAATGTACTAGGTGCATTAGTCAACCCAAAAGGCATTACTAACCATTCATGCAATCTGAATTTAGTTTTGAAAGCTGTTTTCCATTCATCTCCAAGTTTCATTCTAATTTGGTGGTAGCCACTACGCAAGTCAATCTTTGTGAAAATTACAGAGCCACATAATTCATCAAGCATGTCATCAAGCCTCGGAATAGGGTGACGATATCGAATGGTAATATTATTAATGGCTCTACAATCAACACACATACGCCAAGAACCATCTTTCTTAGGAACCAAAATTACAGGAACTGCACAAGGGCTAAGGCTTTCACGTACGTACCCACGGTCCAAAAGCTCTTGGACTTGCCGCTGAATTTTCTTAGTCTCCTCGGGGTTGGTTCGATAAGCAGCGCGGTTTGGCAATGATGCTCCCGGAATCAAATCAATTTGATGCTCTATCCCTCTCATAGGTGGCAGCCCCGGGGGTATCTCAGCTGGAAAAATGTCCTCATACTCCTGCAAAAGGTTAGTGACAGCAGACGGTACCGAGCTAACATCATCATCAAGTGAAAACAAAGCTCGTTTGCAAACTAAAGTATAGCATACATCGTCATCAGAAATTTCAGCAAGGTCACTTTTTCTTGCAAGCATAACAGCACCCTTCAATTTAATTCCTTGAGCCTTAACATTAGGTGCTAACTTCTCTTGTTTAGGTGGGTAAATAGAATTTGCTACTTGCTGATTTTCAGATTTAACCTCATGCAAACTAGCAGTTCGTGCTTTATCATGTTGTACAATTTGAGCTGGGGTCAAGGGAACCAAAGTAACTTTCTTTCCTTTATGCACAAAAGTGTATGTATTACTTCTACTATGATGTGTAGCATTTTTATCAAATTCCCAAGGACGACCCAATAAAAGTGAACAAGCTTCCATAGGTACTACGTCACAATCAACAGAATCAACATAGGTACCAATGGAAAAAGAAACTCTGCAAGTTTGTGTTACCTTAGCTTTACCTGAATCATTCAACCACTGAATATGGTACGGATGGGGGTGTGGACGTGTGGTCAAGCCAAGCTTCTTGACCAAATCTGTACTCACCAAGTTATTGCAGCTACCTCCATCAATGATGACACGTGCTCGTCGATTGTTGATAACGAAGAAAATCTGGAATAAATTGTGGCGTTGCAGCTTCTCAGGTTGTTGTACCTGTGCGCTAAGCACTCGCTGCACAATGATATTCATGTAGGCGGCCGTGTCTTCGCTACCAAAGATTTCGTCGTCCTCCTAAACAGCTTGTTCTTGATCCTCATCATCTTCAATGTCAGAGGTGCTGATGTATCCATCGTCTGTAGCAATGTATGCTCGCTGACTAGGGCACTCCCGCTGCATATGCCCAAATCCATGGCAGCGGTGGCACTGAACGCCAGGAGTGCGTCCCGTTGAGGCGACAGAGGATGCACTCTTTGAAGGTTCCTGCATAGAATTTTTAACTGAACCGGAAGATCGTGGAGAAGACGATTTGACTCCAGACTTATCCTTGCTCGCTGGTGGGGGCACCCGATAGGAAGATGCCTTGGGAAGCCCCGAAGATCGCGGTGTGTATGTGGTGCCAACCTTGTTCTTGCCCTGCAAATCACGCCCCTGCAACTCCTTCTCTGCAAGCATAGCAAACTGAAACAACTGGTTGACAGTGTTAAATTCCTTATAATCAACTATGTCCTGAATTTCACGCCTCAAACCCGAATAAAAACAAACAATAGAATCCTCGGGCCCCTCCACTATGCCACAACGCATGAATCCTTTCTGAAGGTCACCATAGTAATCCTGCACAACTTTATCTCCCTGTTCTAATCGCATCAGTTTCTTACGGAGGTCTCTATGATATGATGGTGGCACAAATCTATCACGCATAGCAACCTTAAGCTCTTCCCAGGTACTAGGTGTCGTATTCTCTGCAGCTAAACCAGTCCACCAAATGATAGCAAAATCTTTAAACTCATTAGTGGCTTGTCTAACCCTATGTTCCTCAGGCACTAGGTGGAAACTAAATTTTTGCTCGACTATCATCTCCCAATCAAGGTATCCCTCAGCATCATAATGGCCCGAAAAGGAGGGTATTTTAAATTTAACCTTAGCATAAGGATCATCGGGAGCACGATTATGATTACCTTGGTGGTGGTTGAAGTGTTGAGCGCCACCCATACCTGTGGCGTTTGTGCATAGACGATGGCGTAATCTGTTTTGCCTTGTTGCTGCTCGATCAACATTACCATCGGTGTCATATACTGCATCCTCGAGTCCTCCGGTGTTGCTGCCATCATGGACTTCTTGGTCAGGTGGTGGCTGCACTTTCAAGGCAGCTACCCTGTCGGTTAGTGCAGACAAACGTTTGTCCAATCTCTCAAGGGTGTTGCCGAGCTTGAGGTCAATGAGCGCGTCGGTGACAGCCTTGGCTATTGCCTCAGTCATCTCCTTCTGAGCATTATCTATAACAGATTGTAGTTGGTCTTGGCTGACGCATTCCGACCAGTCTTTGGGCGCTGTATCCTCACCGTTACCTGGCATTGTAGACACAAAACAGGAACAAACAGTGAAAGTTATCCCTAATAATCTACTACGTAGGTGGAGTAGTGCCTCACAAGATCGCAGCAAAAGGAGACCCCTTCTCAAGCTCTTACAAGGTTCTTACCAGCAAGGTCAAGGATACCTGGAAGGCGTAGCACTGCGATTACAGGGGTCAGAACTTATATTGTCCAGAAGAAGTATGTGGAGTTAAGGCAAGCAGGCCAAATATGTGAGTGGAACACAATTCAAAAACAGAAAGTAATGCTGAATTATAGTCCCAAATACTTGCTCTCGTTGCTGGTCTAACGTGTTCCAAGTACCAGATGTGATAACAAAATGGAGAAATAAGTATGATGGATAGCAAGAGTAATAGGAAACAAACACAAGATAGTACACGCCCACAATTATAACAAACTGTCTTCTCTATGTGCTCCTCTAAATATTATTCCTCTTTTGCCCCTCTCAATTTTTCTATTTTTTGGGGTGTCGTTGTTTTTTTGGGAACTTTTGATTTTTTTAAAAAAACTTTTTTTGATATTTTTTCTTGACTTAGGAGCACACAAGAAGTAACCACAAAAAATTTGAGCTTAAACCAGTAAAAGGCGTGGCCTATGGAAATTTCAGAAGATGGGTCCAAAATTGAGGAAAAGCTTATGACCAGGAAAAGAGGATCTTGTGACCAGTTTTTGACCAAAATAAATTTTTCAAACCCCGACAAGGCGGGGGATGGACAGATCCGAAATTTTTTTCTGATCGATTTTGATATCTGGAACGTCGAAATCCGAGTTCGTACGCGAAAACTGGACCAGTTTCAAGTTTGGACTCCGAATTAGAGGACAAAACAGGAACAATGCGCACAAAAGTGGTCACGGTGGCTAGGCTTTGATGGGAACGATGGAGAAAACACACAAACTGGACTCTAACACAACCTAACCAGCAACAAGCCCTTGATCAGGACACAAACTCAACACGACGGAATCTGAAAAGAATTATGCAAAAGGCTAAACATGGTTTCTGGGATAGGGAAAAACCTAACACTATTTTTTTGGCTTTTCTGTGGACTCTAGGACGAAGGCAAAATCAAACTAAATTAGGGTAAAATTGAACCTGACGGTATACCTGAAGCTTTGATTACCAATTGATGTGAACTAGGGTTCCCGATCTTTCGAAAGGTTCTGATAACTCTCGATTTGGTGGAGTCACAACACAATTCGATCCGGCTTCTGAACAACTCGGTTCTAAACCCCGCAATCGCAGCACCACGACCCCTCTGGTTATCGATCGGCGTTGCACGGTCGACCTCGCCAAGAAGGCTAAGTCCTTGCCTGCAAATCGAGAACACACGCAAGAACATAAAGGAATGCAACCAAATTGCAGATGAATGATTAATCTCACAAAGTTGGGGTCTCACAAACCGACGGCGGCGGCGAAACTGTTATCAACAGAATAATCTAAACAAAACCCCACCCTAATGTAGACGGTGACTACTGATTATATAGGCTAAGGAACGTCAAAACACCCCTATTCGCGTCCCTGGGGAGCGCCGACACGTTACAAGGCCCAAACGGCCCAATAGACGGCGACATAGCACCCTGACAGATTCTGGATGGTGACTTGTTTCGACGATTCCCGTTGATTCCGAACAGCTTTTGACATGGGAGCACTTGGGTTGGTTTCCTTATCAAATAAGTTTTCCATCCATATATGGATCATCGAAAACGGAGTCCGTACGCGTCCTGGGTGACCAGTTCAAGGCAGACTGGTCCTGAACTGCGAGGCAGACTCGAACTCAACTTGGTTTGATCCTCCATCTTTATCCGGGCGCCCTCGCTGGTCCTCCACGCCTCCAAGCCCTCCTCCATGTGTCTCCTGGACCTCTCCTTCATTCATAAGCACAATATAATCATTAGGTAGCAATCTATTCTCAAAATCATATAAGGAGTTACTTAGGAACGAGCTCACCTCTAAATTTAATTGACGCGCGCGAGCTCTAGTGATTGGACCTTGAATGTCCAGCAGTGGATCATTGTGTGTATGTGAAAAAGTGATGTCCTCATCACTTGCCAGTGCAGCAACATACAGATAAACACTTACAACGTACGTTTAAAACAGTTGAAACATACACTTGCAACATATATGTATAGCCACTGCAATATATGCAACATCCAGATCTACTTTTGCATCATACATCTAGAACATCTAAAACATTTTACATATATGTGGCTTTAACATATCAAGGCCCATACAAATAATTTACATATGGCTCTAACATATCAGGGCCCATACGGAAATGGTTGCTATTTATGTTGACCTTGCTAAGTTTTAACTCGCAATATGATCAGGCTCACGTATATTTGTGGTCTAGAATTATTATTGGACCAAAGCATTTTTGTGCACATGCATGCAAGTATACACGGTCACCATACGTTGCTCTAGCTGAGATTTAGCACAGCTCTCCGTGCATATTTATTATGTCCTCTTTTAGTATACATGCAGGGTCACGTATTCACGTTCTGATGAGGCTGTCATACATACATGTACATGCACATATTTTTGTTACGTTGGCAAGATACGTCCATGGATTAAAATATAATTGGATATATTTTTTTATTAAAAAAACAGCATGGGACGGGCCGCGGGGAGCTGTCTGTCTAAACTCGCTTGTTTGGAATAAAAACGCGAGGCATACGGAGTAGTCCATCTATGCCCGCGTCCAATCATTTCGGCGCACACTATATCGATCGGACGATGAATAGTCAAATGACTCGATCATGACCCGTCGTCGGCAGGTGCGTCGAGGCACGCCGCGATCGAGTGCACCAAAAACAGGTAGATAGCTCGATCGAGCCTGGTCAACACCCCACACGGGCCGGCAGGGGTCCTGTCCGCAGGGCCGTCCCGAGGAGATATGAGGCCTTGTACAAAAATAAAAAAAAATGAGGCCTATTAGTCTAGAAAAAAAATCTTTATTCTTTGTTTTTTCTTACACTTTTGCCAACCCCGATTCAAAATTTTTAGACCAATTTGCAGAAGATATGCCTTCCATCTTTAAATACTAGTCCACTAGGCGAGTCTTGATAAAAAGAACAAAATTTAGAGACCGATCCGCTGCTCACTATAGTTCACTGTGAATGAATTGAAAAAAAAGAAATATGAAAGATTAGTATTAGCTTCAGCCTTGAGGGCCTCGCCTCGGTGCCTCGCCGTTACTGTCACTCGCGATACGTGGCCGATAGGAGATGGACAGGTTTGGGATCGCAGGAGTCAGGAGACAAAACGATGCCGTGCGGCCGGCCAGAAAACCAATTTTTTATTAAGCTTGCTAGTGGGCGATCCTGTTTTGGGCCAACGAAACAAAATCTGCTTAGCTATATTAGTTACGGTACTAGAAAATTAGAGGCCTATCAGAACGGGAGGCCCTGCGCCGTCGCCCTGGCTGCACGCCCGCAGGGACGGCCCTGCTGTCCGCTTGTTCAGGAGCCCGTGGCGTGGTCGACGACCGTACCACTCATCATAAGCAGACGACACACAGAAGACACATGTAACACATGATCGGTACGGTACCTCAATCATCCAACGATTGTGTACGTGTGCCTCTGCAGCGGTGGTCGGTGGTAGGTCCCCGGCCCGTCGGCCTCCCACCAGTACATACGAATACGATGATGTCGTCCGGCTTCACGGTCGCGCCGCACGACGAGTAGTGCATCGCGCTGCTCGCCAGGGATTGCGTCGCCGCCATCGCGCGCGTATAATTGAGCACGGAGCGCGCGCGAGAGAGAGGACACCACGCACCGCACACGTAACTGCACTGCACTGTACGTGCACACAAATGCAAGTAACACGTACGAGATCATCGATCGATGTACCATCCGAGATATCCTCCTAGTATTTCAAGCTTAATCTCTATCTCTATAACTCTAATCCTGAGCCAAGCTCAGGCACCAGAGAGGGTCACGTCACTTGTAAATCTTGGGTCGTCGGATCTTGATCGGACGGCTATTCATCCACTGTTCATACACTGTTTATCACTGTTTACTCATCTTTACTATGCGCACATGACAAACGTACCCGGAACATCAAAATAAGTCCTTCTTGTTTGTAGAAAATTTCAAAAAAAAATCGTAAATAAACTAGAAGCAACCTAGAACGTATCTAAATATTTTTTTGCCTCTTCACTGTCATAAAAAAAATTCTAGATTCCTCTCGTTCGCATTTTACCGATAAATCTAGAAAGTCTATACCTTATCTATCCTACCTCCAACTCCGATAATTCTACCACCAAAAAAACCCTAAATATTAAAATCTTTTTCGGTAATTTACGGTCATTTTCACAAACACACAAAGTAGACCATTTTCCTTTGCAAATAAATTCCAGAAAATTCGTAAATAGACTAAAACAAATCTAGAACGTATCTAAATATTTTCCACCTCTTCTTTGTCATAAAAAAATACTCCATTACACCTACTGCGTATTCTATTACGCCTACAAATAATCGCTAAAACCTACGGTAGCTAAATCTCTAAATTATAAAACATTGTTTTTTTTAAAAAAAAAAGAGGATCCATAACAACATAAACACATAACAAACTGCCTCAAAATGCTAGACACCCTGCCTGCTAAAAAATTAATCAATAATTGATCTACGCTCCTACACAACTAGTTCCATCTCATGAGGCCGCGTGGCAACGCCGCTCGTTGTTTCTAGTTAGCTATAGACCCCGGCCAGCTGCAGCCTAATAACACGTACGTATCCGGCCTCTCACGTATATGCATGTATAGCAACTAACCAGGATTAGCAACGACGACGACTAGCAAACACAAGCATGGCGCGTAGGGTCGGATGGAGTGGCGCCCCTTGTGCCCTGCCAGTTTTACCAGCGCCCGCCGGCCGGGCCAAATGGGGCCCGATCGAGGACACGGCCGGCAACAGCAGGGCAACACACGACTTGCTCACTTAGCTTGGTCACTTGCAACAGGACCTGAACAAATTGAGCCTGGCCCAACCCGGCCCATGGGCCCGGCCTGAGCCCGATGGGTTTTACCCGCTCATGAACATTTACCTTTTTTCGTTATTTTACACTTAAAATACGTGGGTGGCCCATCCAGGCCCAGATCTGGCCCGAAAAGTTAGGCTCAACCTGGTGGGACTCTTTTTGCTAAAAAAAAAACAGGGCTTTTTTTGGCCCGGCCCGAACCTGGCCCAGCCAGCAAAATGCTCGGGTCTTGCAGCTACCGACCTAATATACCGCCGCGATCCACCACAGGCCAATCCTCGATCGATCGCTCGCCATAGTTTCCTGTGGCAGGCAGCAGCTAACTTAGCTAGTAGCTCCTCCGGCCTAGTGCTGATGCATAGAAATAGCTATATTATTACTCCGTATTGTATTTGTATTGTAACAAATGCGATCAAATGCATCCTTAAAAGAGGATGTATCACGTGCAAGCCCGGAATTCATCCATTATATTATTTATAGGAAAAAGAATAGCTAATGCTCCATTTAAATTATTTTTTTTATCGGTGAAGAGAAGTTGGAAGATTAAAAACCACAAGCCCAGCGTTTTGGGCTTGGCTCAGCAATGGATTGAAGCCCGCCCTCGCCCAGCTCAAATAAATAAGGGATTGAGCAAGGCTGGCAGGCCTAAGACAAATTGGGCCTAGCTCGAGCCCTGATGAGCTCGTGGCTCCTTAAATTATTCAAATTGGAGCAATTTTATTTTATTTGGTGCAAAGACAAACAAAATAGAAGGAGGGGATGTTAGTACTGCTACTATGCCGGCTAAGATCATATTCATAGGAGCTAACGTGCAAAATACATTTAGAATGGATCACCTCAACAAACAATGTCTCCATACTGCAAGGAGACTTCGACCACTCAAAGAGAAGTCCAAAGGTAAGATGCTATAGGGCAACGAAAGTGTAAATGATCAGTTGTTTCCAACTAGTCACATGTCTCAGTTAACAGAGCCAAACCATTTCCATTTTTTTCAGTTGCACTCCACACTAGATGCTATCATGAAATGCCGTCCATAAGAAGATTTGCACTTTAAGAGGAATTCTGCACTCCCAGATCTCACTCAGCCTTGAATTCTTGAACCCTCCACATGCCATAAACTTGTACAAGGACTTCGTAGTGAATTTCCTGGAATTTTGTAACCTCCAATATATCTCATGTCTACTTGGGGCCAGCCTTATCTCACTCAACCTATCTTCCAAACGAATCCATCCATTCTGCAATTGTTCATTGAAAGATCTCCTAAATTTTAGCTGCCATTGGCATTTCCTGTTTTTAGTATTCTTGAGTAGTCGAAGTCTCCTAGCACAAATCTATAACAGCTACCAGAATTCAACCGTAAGAGGGGAATGAATCCCCTAGCCAAAATAATGATCAAGCCAGAATCTGGTTTGATTCCCACTCTTAACTTTGATGCATCTGCCAAACTAATATCACTCTCTTAGTTTGAGAAAACTTATCAAAAATTGTGACCCCACTCTTTCTCTTGATTTGAAAAATACTCTTCGCATCCATGTATTTTCTCCTCAAAAGTTCACAACAAATGCAAGTTTCTCCTCTTTCCAGCTTGTTAATCCATTTACAACAAATATGCATGACACTAGCATCCATAAAGCCGTGTCCACCGAACTACTTTGGCAAGGGAGACAGTGTTGCAATCAAAAATTATTTTTTTCTCCGGAGACCCAATCTTCCAATTGCTACCGTGATTCCATTGCCAGGGATAATAATGAATTTAGTTTGAGTTGCTCGCTGCCACCTCTATCTAGTCTAGCTAATGGCCTGCATGACCTTTCAGCCAGCAGCTTCATCTGTCAACACACAGACCAGACAAACAGTGCATGAGGTTGATGAGGTGTCAGGAAACTACTGATAGAAGGGAAGAGAAGGCGTAAGCATGGCTGATGAGTGAGCTAATGGGCGGGGAAGAAGTGTTAGAAGTCATTCGGTGTGTGGGCTGGGCCCAGTAGGCTGTAGGGGCTCGGCCCAGGTGTGTGGGTGTCGATGCGGCGCGTTGGCAATATAAGCCGGTTGTAATGAACTGAATCGCTTTATCAAATAACTGAAAACATAACTGTTCCCCCCCTCTGGTTATCTCCCTTCTCGAGTTCTTGCTTTTCAACCTATCCTGTTCTTGCTTCTGAGCCCCTTTGCTGCTGAATTCTCCCCCAAATTCCGTCCATCTTTATTCCTAGTTATCCAGTTCGTGAACAATTGGTATCGAGAGCCATCTTTCCTCGGCGGAAAATTTTTTCCCTATTCCCCACCGGATCCGAACTGGCGCCGAAGAAGAAGCCTCCATCGTTGCAAGCGAAGATGACGAGCAATGTCCAGAACTTAGTGGAGGAGTTCAAGGGGTTCCAGTTGATGATGCAGCAGATGTTGGACAAGATGAATGGCTTTGAGGCTTTGGAGAACCACCACCGACAAATCGTTGGGGTCGCTTCTCACCAAGACGATGGAGACAGCGGCATGAATCACCCACTTGTAGAAGGTCCTGACTCCACCACCACCTCCTCCATCGGCAGGCTAGATTCCTGGCGGCGTCGACCTCAATCGCGCCCCATCACCAGGGGCGCATTCTTCTGCTTCATCGGTGGAGCCGCCCAACGGGCACAGCGCGGGCAGAGAGGTTCTTGGCCCAATTCTGGGATCCAATCCTCTGCCAATTTACCACCCTGGTATGCACCCAAGCCCCTCTGTTCATCTTGTTGATGATTCATTTGGTTCACATTCTCAAACATCTCATGTGGGTTTCACGCTGAAAATGGATTTTCCAAAATTCGACGGCGACAACCTGAAGCTATGGCGGGAGCAATGCGAGATCTACTTCAAGATTTATGGAGTTTCTGAGATGATGAAGACTAGGTTTGCCACTCTAAATTTCGTGGGCACAGCTACACTCTGGCTGCAAAATGTTCAGTTGAAGGATCGATTTCAGTCTTGGGAAGCAATGCATACTGCAGTTTGTGCTCATTTTGATAAGGATCAATATCCCCTTGCACATGAAACAGCTTGAGAATCTGAAGCAGATAGGATCTATAGCTGATTATTAAGCTAAGTTTGACTAGCTTGCTCACATTATACTTCTGTATAATCCAGCTTATGATGATGTGTACTTTGTCATAAAGTTTTTGGGAGGTCTGAACGAAGAGATTAGGGCACCAATCACATTGCATAGGCCACCCAATCTAGAAGCAGCTAGTACCTTAGCTCTATTACAGGAGGCTGAATTGGAGTTGGCAAGACAAAAATCTCAGTACAAGTCTGATTACAGAGATTTAGGCAAATTTCAGTCAAGATATGGTATGACTTCAGAGAAATAGAAGTTGAAGAAAGTGGAACCCAAACGAGCAGAGTTATCTCAGAACAGTGCTTCTTCTGACAAGTTGACTACCTTGAAGGCTTACATGCGTGCCAACAATTTGTGTTTCACTTGTGGTGAAAAGTGGACAGGTAGAATTCATAAATTCCCAACACAGGTTCCTTTACATATCATACAGGAGCTATTGGAGGCAATGCAATCAGAGTCTGATCCTGATTATACATCTGCTGAGGAGGATGCTGAGGCTACAGTAGGTCAAGTGGTGATAACTGTCTCTTCAGTTTGTGCTACTACATCTATGAGCAATGAGAAGAGGAAGAATAGAACTCTCAGACTT
This sequence comes from Saccharum hybrid cultivar R570, assembly GCA_038087645.1. Lineage (NCBI taxonomy): Eukaryota > Viridiplantae > Streptophyta > Magnoliopsida > Poales > Poaceae > Saccharum > Saccharum hybrid cultivar. Next base: position 10,726,237 of record JAQSUU010000529.1, read on the forward strand.
CAAGGGTTCATTGGCAAACAGGAGATATTGATCTTACTAGACTCTGAAAGTGCTAGTACTTTCATCAGTTAAGAAATGGCTAAGCAGGTTAAGCAAGAGATCAAGACCTGTGAAGCTCTCCACTTCACAGCTGCTAATGGCACTATTATGCTCTCTAACCAATATATTCCTTAGCTGCAATGGCATGTGCAAGGGCACACATTTGCCTATGATACCAGGATCTGACCCATTAAATGCTATGCCATGATATTGGGGCAGACTGGCTTGAGGACAACAATCCTATGTGAATTCATTGGAAGAAGAAATTGTTGAGATTTTCACCTATCAGAAGAAGAGAATACTTCTAAGAGGGATTAGTGACAAACAGACCATATGTGCTCAAATATCCAGTCATAAACTCAAGAGTTTGCTGAAGAAGAAGACAGTAACACATATGTTGCAGTTGCAGGCCATTTGTCCTATGGAGCAGGATGCTATTATGCAGCAATCTGAGCAGGTGTCAGTCTTGTCTCTATCTTCAACTCATGACAGTACTGAGGAAATTGTATTATCTGAACCTCAACTTCAGGAGTTACTTGGGCAGTTTGAGCATCTCTTTCAGGAACCCACTGCTTTGCCTCTACAGAAGGTGTTTGATCATCATATATCATTGGTTCCTGGTGCTCAGCCAGTAAATGTTAGGCCATACAGATATGCCCCACAACAGAAGACAAAGATTGAACAACAAGTTCAAGATATGCTTAAGACTGGTCTCATACAACACAGTGTGAGTCCTTTTACTTCTCCAGTATTGTTGGTTAAGAAAAAAGATGGCACATGGAGATTGTGTGTATATTACAGACATTTGAATGCTATAACTGTAAAGAACAAGCATCCCTTGCCTATTGTGTATGAGCTGTTAAATGAATTGGCAAGAGCTTGTTATTTCTCAAAACTGGACTGCAGGTCAGGTTATCACCAGATAAGAGTGGCTGAGGGAGATGAGCCTAAAACGACATTTAAAATTCATAGTGGCTTGTATGAGTTCAAGGAGATGCCTTTTGGTTTGACTAATGCTCCAGCCTCTTTTCAATCTGTAATGAATAATATTTTTGCTTCATTATTAAGGAAATATGTATTGGTTTTCATGGATGACATTTTGGTGTATAACAAGACCATGGCAGATCATTTGGTTCATCTGCAGCAGGTGCTCCAGATATTACAAGACAATTCCTTCTTGCTGAAAAGATCAAAGTGTTTGTTTGCCTAGCCCTCTCTGGAGTATTTAGGATACAATGTCTCTCAGCATGGAGTTGCCACAGAACCTTCTAAAATCACTGCAGTAATGAACTGGCCAGTCCTAGTTTTAGTGAAACAACTGAGAGGATTTTTGGGGCTCACAGGTTATTACAGAAGATTTATCAGGAACTATGGCTTAATTAGTAAACCATTGACTCGGCTATTGAAAAAAGTTCCATTTCTGTGGACATCTCATACTCAAGAAGCATTTGCTCTACTAAAAGAAGCTTTGATCCAAGATCTAGTACTGGCAATTCCAGATTTTAGGAAGCAGTTCATAATAGAGACAGATGCTAGTGATTTGGGCATGGGAGCTATACTCATGCAAGAGGGTCATCTAATGTCCTTAAGTAAAGCCTTCTGTCCAACAAATGAAGCCTTATCAACCTATGAAAAAGAATGTCTAGCCATTCTCATAGCTATTGATAAGTGGAGAAGTTACCTACATGGCCAGGAGTTTATTCTAAGGACTGATCACAGGAGCTTATTACACTTAACTGATCAAAAGGTAATATCAAGAATTCAGCAGAAAGCACTTCTTAAACTGATGGACATGCAGTACAAACTTCAGTACAAGAAGGGTATATCTAATGCTGTTGTTGATGCTCTGTCTAGAGCTCTAGAAATTAATGTCATTTTAGTTGTGTCACTTAGTACACCAGCCTGGTTAGAGAAGTTACAGCTGGGTTATGAAGATGATCCAGTATCTAAACAGCTTGTTACTGAGTTGAGCTTATCTAATCAAAATGACAGAGGGTACTCTATGAAGGATGAAATCATCAGGCACAAAGGCAGGGTCTGGGTGGGCAACAACACTTTAGCACAGCAGCATATTCTACAAACTTTACATGCCAGTGGTATAGGAGGCCACTCTGGCATTCAAGCTACCTATCATAGAGTGAACACATATTTTTCATGGCCCAAGATGAAGAAAGTGGTAACTGCCTTTGTCCAAAGGTGTGAAGTTTGTCTTTATTTACATATGTGTTCACTCTATGATAGGTAGAGCACTGTAAGTTGCCTGGCCTACTCCAACCCTTACCAGTTCCTGATTCTGCTTGGACTGTCATCAGTCTTGATTTCATTGAGGGGCTGCCAAAATCTGATAAATAGGATTCAATTCCGGTGATTGTGGATAAATTTACTAAGTATGCCCATTTTCTGCCATTAGCCCATCCATACACTGCTATTCAGATTGCTCAGACATTCTTCAATAATATCTATAAGTTGCATGGTCTTCCAAAAGCAATTATTTCAGATAGAGATAGAATATTTACGAGCAATCTGTGGAAGGAATTGTTTGAGTTATCTGACACTAAGTTGCTGATGAGTTCATCATACCATCCATAAACTGATGGACAAACAGAAAGGCTCAATCAATGTCTGGAAACTTTTCTGAGATGCACAGTGAGTGCTTGCCCCAAAGAATGGCCTAAGTGGTTGCCTCTAGCAGAATACTGGTACAATACATCATTTCACTCGGTTCTGGGTCACACTCCATTTGAAGTATTATATGGACATAAGCCAAGACATCTAGGCTTACCAGACCCTAGTTCAGTATCAGTTCAAGACCTATCTAGCTGGTTCGAAGAAAAGAACCTGCTGCACAAATTGATTCAGCAACAGTTGCAGCGTGCTCAGCAAAGGATGAAACACCAGGCTGATAAGAATAGATTGAAAAGAGAATTCCAAGTGGAAGATTTTGCCTATCTGAAGTTGCAGCCACATATTCAGTCCTCTATGCCATACATAGACAACCATAAGTTGTCATTCAGATTCTTTGGCCCTTACAAGATCCTTGCTCGTGTTGGAGTTGTGGCTTATCGATTGGAGTTACTTGCAAGTGCTCAGATTCATCCTGTGGTCCATGTATCACAACTCAAGAAGCATGTTCCACCAACAGAGGTCATTGATTCTTTGGAAGCAGTTGCTACTGACCCTACTATTCAAGTTTACCCATTGCAGGTTCTGGAGGTTAATGCCATTCAGATTGGAGGAAGACTGAAGCAGAGAGCTTTAGTTTAATGGGAACAGTTACCAGCATCATTGTGTGGTGGGAAGATGCCTAGGATATGCAGCATCGGTATGCAACAGCTTGGGGATAGGCTGTCAGTAAAGCTGGGGGGCAATGTCAGGAAACTGCTGATAGAAGGGAAGAGAAGGTGTAAGCGTGGCTGATGAGTGAGCTGATGAGCGGAAAGAAGTGTTAGAAGTCATTCGGTGTGTGGGCTTGGCCCAGTAGTCTGTAGGGGCTCGGCCTAGGTGTGTGGGCGTCGATGCAGTGCGTCGACAATATAAGCCGGCTATAATGAACTAAATCGCTTTATCGACGAATTTCTGAAAACGTAATTGTTCCCTCCCTTCTTGAGTTCCTGCTGTTCAGCCTATCCTGTTCTTGCTTCCGAGCCCCTCTGCTGCTGAATTCTCCCCTAAATTCCATCCATCTCCATTCTTAGTTACCCAGTTTGTGACATGAGAACAGTCAAATAAAGAATGCATGGTGTCGAGTTGTCGACGATGCTTGGAAAAACTTGTCCTCGTACACCTGCCAGACAAAGACTATTTTTTACGTTCAAGATTAATTTAGTGACCAAAGCATCCACCACTGTCACATTATTCTTAGCCTCCTATAGCTGTCACGGACTATGTCCGGTTAATCCGGCTTATAATCCGTACTTTTCAGCTTGTTTTTCAGTCGTAACAGTGTTTTTCTTTCACAACAAATCAGTCAACTGTGTTTTTCAGCCAGCTTATCAGCACAGTCGAACGGAGACTACTAGTAGTAGATACACATTCTTAACTGCCAACGCGATCATTAAGCTCGTGGAGCTGTCATGACTCACGAACCGACTCGTCATTCATCAACCACTAATCCAGCCAATCGTCGTTTACCAAAGGCTCGCGCGGTTCGATTGATCTTCGTCATTTTCATTTGACCCTAGAAAAATCCTGGAGTGTGTGTTTTTCATGGCCGGTGGTAATTAATGCGGTTGTTATTCCGAGCTCTGACGACTGTGTGCCCGCGTGCCCGTGTGAGCAAGCGATAAGATCAGGCACGGCTGGGATGATCCGTCGCGTGGGACACGCTGGCTTTGCTTTTGGCTGCCCGTGTGAGGACTGAGCGCGGCCGTAGCACGGGTTTCGCCGTGGATATAAGGGGCATCCCATTCAATTCCTCTCGACACCAATCTGAACTCCAGGAGCCACAGCACCAACTACCCACCTAGCCTCCATCATTGTCGGAATTAATATTCCAGTCCCATCCTGTAGAGTCTAGCCTCAACGACACTCGATCGATCAAGATGGCGGCGGCGGCGACAGTGAGGCACCCAGAGGGAACGGCTACATTGCCTCGTTACTCATCAAGATGCTACTAGAGAATGTTAGGATTGATCTCCCATCTAGTTAGGCCCAACGGCCTAAATGGGCCTTGTTCTCACGCCCTGATCGGGGGCGCCCAACCCTATATGGTTCATGGGCCCCCGTCGCACAGCGCTATAAAGGAAGATGGGGGCCGGGGCTCACAGTACGAGGTTAGCCGCGCCGCCAGTCACCCCACCGACATCCTAAACCCTAACCCGATCAAGAGAGGGGCGCTGCCAGCGACGGGAAGCCTTACCGACGCCGGCAACGCCACCCCGACGTCACTTCACTGCCTCCGTCTCCACCGACCGTCGCTGCCGGCGCGCAGATGGCACCGCCGGCGAACGAGACGTCCAATCCCACTGCTACGACTCCGGCTCTCGATGGTTTGCAGTTTCCTACTTCAATCTCTCTCTGTTTCTCTCTCCCTTTTCCTCAGTAGATCATGAAGTAGGAAATATTGTTTCTATATGCAAGGAAATGAACTTGTATCTACTGTATAGTACCCGATCTAGTGAACCTAAGAACGTTGAAACCTAACATTGGTACCGGAGCCAAGGTTCTTTAGAAGAAGATCTAGATCGGGGTAAAGAAACGAAGAACAACCCAATTCAGTTTTTCAGATCGGGAAGATGTAGAACATGAAACCCTAACTCTAACTGAGAAACCCCATCGTGGTAAAAGAAAGAAAGGTCGGAGATTGAAGGGACTTACCCGGACCCGTCGTCCTCACCGCGGTGGCCTCTGCTTGTCGCGTGGGAACATGAACTGGACCACTGTCCAAACCGCTCGACGGCGGCGAGCTCAGCCTAGGGCGAGCTCGCACACCAGCGAGGGGTTAGGCAGTGGCGCCGTCGCCTCCTTCCGCCACCCACCATGGATGGCAGCTACTCTACCGAGCGGCGCAAGAGAGGGAGGAAGAAGAAATAGAGGAAGAAGAAGTGGCGGGGTGGCCAGATCTGCTCCGGCGGGTGCTCTCCTCCTTGCCGGTGGTGGCCGATCGCCATGGGCGCCGCCACCGCTGTGTCACTGAGACAGACGGGGGAGAGGGAGAAAATGAAATGGAGACTAGGGTTAGGTGCGACCGGTCGCCGACGGAGATGGGTTTTGATGCCCCGAGAATCACTCCTGACGGTCGATCACGATGAACGGCGCAGGCGGCTCGGGCTAAAATCGACCTAGGCGGGGCAAGCACCGGGGGTGAATTGCCGGCCCAGGCCCAGGTTGCGGCCTGGGCGCGGTGTTTCCCCCGATCCAGCCTGACCGCAGGCCACTATGGCTTCTGGGCCGCGCGCGTGCAGCACCGCTGATGCGAGATGGGCCTTCGGGCCGAAATATAAGAAGAATATGAAATTTCATTTTATTTTTTTCCAGAAGTAATTCTTTTGACATGTATTTGATGAATTTGAATAGAATCTTGATATGTTTTTTCTGTGCAATTTTATTCAACGATATTTTGCTCAGAAAATAGTGAAATTTTTTTTAGTGCTTCTGGAAAATAATAATATGAAAGTTTATTAATGTTTCCGCTGTGCATGATAATTATTGTTCTCTTTGATTAAATTTGAACCAACGGGATAATTTAATTTTAAGAGAAATGAATTTTTGATAATTTTAATGAGATTATAATGTTGTTATTTTCTGACCAACGTTGTTAATAACAATATTATAATTTTGATACATGAGAAATTGTGCATAGATTTTACTTCTGCCCAACGGTGATGTAAAATGTTTTGCATGAATGAATTATATGTTTTAATTTGACCAACGTTGAGTTAAAGCATGTGATTTTATGTATAAACGTTTCTCACTAACTCTGGTGTGGTTTCAGGAGGCAAATGTATTGTAAACATCGCGAACATTCCGACACTCAACGGGAGCAATTACCGTGTGTGGCGGGAGAAATATGAATTGGAACTTGTGTTGGGATAGGTCGATTTTGCCATCATCTCACCGTGTCCCATTAAACCAGAGGACCCGGTGAGAGACGAAAATGAATCTGACGCTGATTTCGCTACTAGAAAGCGTGATTATGCTAAGATAAGAATGAAATATGATCTTGAACATAGGCAATGGACTCTCTCCAACCGCAAGTGCCTGTTGGTAGCCAAGGCCACCATAGAAGAACAGATAAGGGGCTCAATCCCTGAATGTGCTACTGCCACATAATATCTTGATAAAATCAAGAGTCAGTTTACTGGGTCTACCAAGGCCACAGCAAGTTCACTGATAAAGAAGCTTGTGAATGAGAAATACACAGGTGGTAGCATAAGAGAGCACATTTTGAAGATAAACACTACGGCATCTAAGCTAAATGAAATGAATTTGAAAGAAGATGATTTCCTGATTCATTTAATTTTTGCTTCTTTGCCAAAAGAATATGACACTTTTATTGTGAACTATAATATGCAGCCTGAAAGATGGGACATAGAAAGACTTATTTTAATGTGTGCTCAAGAAGAGGAGAGGATTAAATCATCACAGGGTGAATTCGCTCACTTTGTGAAGGATAACAAAAGAAAGAACTTTAATGGTAAGAATTTTAAACCATAAGGGAAACCCAAGTGGGATAAGGCCTCTTCCTCAAATTCACAGGGAAAAAAACCCCAGGAATCTGAAAATCAGCAGAACAACTCCTATGGTGGAGCTGAGAAAGATCAATGCAAGCACTGCTTCAAGAAGGGACACTATAAGAGAGACTGTCCAAACTTCATGAAATCTCTACTAAAGAGAGGTGATGAATTTATTACATTTGTAGATGAATCCCTGTATTTATGTTATGCTAAATCCACTTGGTGGGTTGATTCAGGAGCAACTACTCATGTTGCAAATTCTTTACAGGGGTTAAGTGGGATGAGAACCTTGCAAAGAGGAGAAAGAACGATTAAAGTTGTAAATGGAGTGCAAGCCAATGTTGAAGCTATTAGAAATTTATCTTTAGAATTGAATAATGGCTTTGTACTTAGACTTAAAGAAGTACTTTATGTTCCCTCTTTGCGTAGAAATTTAATAAGTGTTTCGAAACTTGATGATGATGGAATTGATTGCCATTTTGGTAATGGCAAATGTAAGATACTTGTTGATAATGAATGTGTTGGTCTTGCCTTCCGATAAGATAAGCTTTATTTATTATCTCTTGATGAGAATGCGAACAATGTATGCGATGAGAATATGAATGATTTCCCATCTGCGAAGGTAACTAAGAAGCGGAAGCGAATTGATGATGCCTCTTCAAAATTATGGCACTGTCGCTTGGGCCATATTTCGAAGAGGAGAATAGAACGGCTGATTAAAGAATCAATTCTTCCGCACTTAGAATTTTCAGATTTAGAACAATGCATTGATTGCATCAAAGGAAAGTATGTCAAGAAAATTAAGAAAAATGCCAAACGAAGCGCAGGAACTTTAGAAATAATCCACACTAATATATGTGGTCTATTTCCTGTGAAAAGTGTGGATGGTTATGATTCGTTTATAACATTTACAAATGACTACTCTCGTTATGGCTATATTTATCCAATTAAAGAAAGATCGAAAGCATTGGATAAATTTAAAATATTTAAAGCTGAAGTTGAAAATCAGCACAATAAGAAAATAAAGATAGTATGATCAGACCGAGGTGGAGAGTACTATGGGCGACATACCCCATATGGCCAAATTCCTGGACCATTTGCAAAGTTTCTACAGGAAAATGGCATAGTCGCTCAGTACTCCACATGGGGGAGCCTCAGCAGAATGGAGTGGCTGAAAGATGTAACCGTACCTTAATGGATATGGTAAGAAGCATGATAAGTTACTCCAAATTACCGATTAGTTTATGGATGGAGGCACTGAAAACCACCATTCATATACTTAATCGAGTACCAAGCAAATCGGTGCCTAAAACACCGTATGAATTATGGACAGGAAGGGAACCCTCACTTAACCATTTGCGTGCGTGGGGCTGTCCGGCTGAGGCAAAAGTGTTTAACCCAAACATAGGAAAGTTAGACTCCAAGACAGTCAGCTGCCATTTTATTGGCTATCCAGAAAGATCAAAAGGATATCGCTTCTATTGTCCTGACAGACATACGAAAATTGTAGAAACAAGACACGTTGTGTTCTTAGAGGATAACATGATCAGGGGGAGCATGGTAGCACAAGAAATTAGCCTACAGGGGAAGCGGGTACATGTACCCACTCCGATGGTTGAAGAACCATTCTTTACGCTACCTGTTGATGTTGCACCGACAGTGCAAGACACTATAGTGCTAACACCTGTTGCATGTTCTCCCGTGGTGACAATGAATGAATATGAGGAACCTATCTTTGAGGAGTCTATCCTTGAGGAACCTATAGAACCAAATGTCGCACATGAGGAAGAACAGCAACAGCCCAATGAGGAACAAGTGCCAGAGGCCCCTAGAAGGTCTCAAAGAACAAGAAGGTCAGCAATTTCTAATAACTATGAAGTTTATGAAACAGAAGAATTTTAGATGGGGGATGATCCCACCTCATTTGAAAAAGCCATGAGAAGTGACCACTCATCAATGAGTACCAATAAAGTTTGGGACTTGAAAATTATTCCTAAAGGAACCAAAACAGTAGGTTGCAAATGGATCTACAAAACAAAATATGACTCCCAAGTGAATGTAGAAAGATTTAAGGCGCGACTTGTGGCGAAAGGCTTTACGCAAAGAGAAGGGATTGATTACAATGAGACGTTTTCTCTAGTCTCATGTAAAGATTCCTTCAGAATTATAATGGCACTTGTAGCCCACTATGATTTGGAGTTACATCAAATGGATGTAAGGACGGCGTTCCTTAACGGGGACTTGGAAGAAAATATTTATATGGCACAACCGAAAGGTTTTGTTGTAAAAGGAAAAGAAAATATGGGATGTTGCCTAAAGAAATCAATCTACGGATTGAAGCAAGCCTCAAGACAGTGGTATTTAAAATTTGATAGAACAATAAAAGGTTTTGGGTTTAAGGAAAATATTGAGGACAATTGCGTTTACGCAAAATTCAAGAATGGAAAGTACATATTCCTGATTTTGTATGTGGATGATATTCTGCTTGCTAGCAGTGATGTCAATCTACTAATGGAAACCAAGAAATTCTTGTCCTCAAACTTCGATATGAAAGATCTCGGTGAGACCTCATTCGTTTTGGGAATAGAGATTCACCGAGACAGAAGAAAGGGGTTCTAGGATTATCGCAAAAGGCATACATAGAAAAGGTTCTGAAGAAATTTAGTATGCATGCGTGCAGTCTTTCACCTGCTCCTATTGTCAAGGGCGATAGATTTGGGGAACATCAATGTCCCAAGAACGAATATGAGATTAATCGAATGAAAGCGGTACCGTATGCTTCAGCAGTTGGAAGTTTACAGTATGCTCAAGTGTGTACACGCTCTGACTTAGCTTTTGTTACCGGGTTACTTGGCAGATATCAAAAGAATCCAGGAATAGAACATTATAAATTGGTGAAGAAAGTCCTGCGTTATTTGCAGGGTACGAAAGGCCTCATGCTAACGTATAGAAGATCTGATTCCCTGCAAATAGAGGGGTATTCAGATTCCGATTATGCGAGAGAAGAAAGAAAATCCACGTCAGGATATATATTTACTCTCGCAGGAGGGGCTATATCGTGGAAAAGCTCCAAACAAACCGTAACTACATCCTCGACAATGTATGCCGAGTTTGTAGCATTCTATGAGGCAATGGGGCAGGTGAATTGGCTAAAGAAATTCATACCCGGATTGAAAGTGATTGATAATATCAATGAACCACTGAGGTTGTATTGTGATAACAACCCAGCGGTACAGTATGCTCACAACAATAGGTCTAGTGGTGCTGCCAAACACATTGATATAAAGTATTATGTTGTGAAAGATAAAGTTCGGAATCATATAATAAATCTTGAGCATATAAGTACAGAGAAAATGCTCGCGGATCCGCTCACAAAGGGCTTACCACCCAACGTGTTCAGAGAAAACGTAGCCGGCATGAGTTTAAGGAAAAGCCTATGATTCCCGAACATATGAAGGGCCCAGAAGAAAGTTCATTCCAAAACGGAGAAATGTGTTGTGGCTGTTAGTCTAACGGCACTAATTGTTGTGACGATGAGACAGTTCAATGCACTAATCTGTAATGGAATAGGATAGAAGTAAGAAAGATATGAATCGAAAGTTTTGAGTATGAAATTAAAGAACGAAGAATATACGAGAGATCAAGGGGGAGAATGTTAAGATTGATCTCCCATCTAGTTAGGCCCAACGGTCTAAATGGGCCTTGTTCTCGCGCCCTAATCGGGGGAGCCCAATCCTACATGGTTGGTGGGCCCCCGTCGCACAGCGCTATAAAGGAAGGTGGGGCCGGGGCTCGCAGTACGAGGTTAGCCGCGCCGCCAGTCACCCTACCGACATCCTAAACCCTAACCCGATCAAGAGAGGGGCGCTGCCAGCGACGGGAAGCCTCACCGACGCCGGCAACGCCACCCCGACGTCACTTCACCGCCTCCGTCTCCACCGACCGTCGCTGCCGGCGCGCAGAGGGCACCGCCGGCGAACGAGACGTCCAATCCCACTGCTACGACTCCGGCTCTCGATGGTTTGCAGTTTCCTACTTCAATCTCTCTCTGTTTCTCTCTCCCTTTTTCTCATGAAGTAGGAAATGTTGTTTCTATATACAAGGAAATGAACTTGTATCTACTGTATAGTACCTGATCTAGTGAACCTATGAACGTTGAAACCTAACAGAGAAGGGCTACGTGGTGAAGACGACAGTGAGGCACCCAGAGGACAAGGAGAGCAACTCCCACCTGGAGGACCTCAAGAAGCTGGGCACCTTGGAGGTCTACCGCGCCGACCTCGGCGAGGAAGGCAGCTACGACGAGGCCGTCGCCGGCTGCGACTACGCCTTCCTGCTCGCCGCGCCGGTCAACTACACGTCCAACAATCCTGAGGTGCGTGCACAGATTAAACGCGAACGAGGCGATGGGCCGATGATGGTGGCATGCAGAAAGAACTGATGGAGCTGGGCGTCCAAGGCACTCTGAACGTGATGAGGTCGTGTGTCAAGTCCGGGACGGTGAAGCGCATGGTGCTGACCTCGTCGACGGCCGCCGTCTCCAGCAAACCGCTGGAAGGCGACGGGCACGTGCTGGACGAGGAGTCCTGGTCCGACGTCGACTACCTCACTGCCAAAAGGACTGGCCTCTGGGTACGCACGTCCTCTCGGCCGGGTCTCGGCCTCGTCATTCTCTTCTGAACTGGAATGCTGATGAGATCGATGGCATGCACGGGCATCATCGCAGGCGTACCCGGTGTCGAAGGTGCTCCTCGAGAAGGCGGCGTCGGAGTTCGCGGCGGCGGAGAGCATCGGCCTGGTGACCCTGTGCCCCTCCGTCACCGTGGGGGAGGCGCCCGACAGGCAGGTCTACACCACCGTGCCCGCCATCCTCTCCCTGCTGTCCGGCGACGAGAAGGGGCTGAAAGTGCTCAAGGGCATCGAGCGGGCCTCCGGGTCCGTGCCGCTGGTGCACGTCGAGGACGTCTGCCGCGCCGAGATCTTCGCCGCCGAGGAGGCCGCCGACGGGCGGTACATCTGCAACAGCCTCGACACCACCATCCTGGAGATGGCCCGGTTCCTGGCCGACAAGTACCCGCAGTACGACGTCAACACCGACCTGTAAGCATCAATAATGAAGAAGAACTCCCAAGCTAGCACTGGATTTGCTTTCATGCCATGATATTAGGTGATCATGTTGCTCCAACCTTTGTTTGCAGCTCCGGCGGCGATCTCCCTGAGAAGCCGATTGCGCTGCTGCCGTCCACCAAGCTGATCAAGCAAGGGTTCGAGTTCAAGTACAAGACACTGGAGCATACCTATGAGAACATGGTGGAGTACGGCAAGGCCCTGGGGATCCTGTCCGACTGATGTGATGCTGATCTCGTCACGTCATCAGAAGGCCAAATAACTGCGGGTGGTTTGAACGTAGCTGTTCAATTCCCCTTTTCAGGAGTATTTGCGAGCAAGTTTGTTTGAGTGTCGCTCTTTCGCCTTTTTTTTTTTGGCGAGTAAGTTTGAATGTGGCTCCTCTGTTCCATGGAAATGTGTTTTGCGAGGAAGTTTGAATGTAATGAAGCTCTTCCTGTTCCTTCGAAATGTGAGATTTAAGAACTTGAATTGTTCGTCCAAAAGATTTGAGTTGTTCGCCGGCCGGGAAAAGACCAGTCTTATGCCAATCACACTTCTCCGCATGATGCATTATTTCCGCACGACGCACCACAGCCAGGGTAAATTATTATCAGTCATAACCACCAAATATTAGCACTCTCAAAGACAAATATGGCACGCCGGTGTATCAATGAATTTATAAGAAAATTTGATCAAATTTGTGAATTTTATCGGATAATTGTCTCTTGCTACCCTCCGATAAAAATTTTGCATCGCTAACAAAAACCCTGCCCTATGCGTTCTCGGCGTAGTCGTTTCTCCTATTGCCAATTGCCTTCAGCAGCATGAATTCGCTACAACTTGGTATAGCTTCGGACATCTTTTATTATCTTATAAATATGAGTTGGAAATCTTCTTTAAAATATGAGTTAGAAATAACAAATATTAAAAATATATATACAAAGATATCCGTTTAAAAAAAACTCGGGTTGCAGGGTAGATACCCCCGAGCTATTTTTAGCTTAAGGTAGAAGACTTCTCACCTAGCCCGAAAAAACCCCCGAACTACATGCCCCCTTGCACACAGGGGCCTAATACCCAGTGAGAGGGTCGGTCCATTTTACCTGTGCTTTGAGAATAAGATATCCGTTTTAGGTTAAAATGTAACCTTTATTTTCATCTTCTTATTTCCAATTTGGACATTTTGCAAGTACTTTCTTTTTTCTTTTGAGAAGAAAAGCTTATTTTTCAAAATATTATCCTTGTCTTTGTTTATGTTTCAGATTGGAACAAATGAATGTGATATTTGCCCACTAAGGCCTTCCCTGGTGGTAAATTCAGTTCTTAGCAATAAGAGTTTATATACATATCACACTAGAAAGCAAAAAAAGATATAAATCCTAGATATTCTAACTAGAGGTCCCTAACGGAGTCTCCATATCAATCCTCGTGAGACTTGATAGAAAAAAATCTAGAAGTTCTCATAAAAAATGGAATTATCCAGCCTTTAATATTCTAGAATATAATCATCAATTATAATAACAACCATTGGATCAATTCTATTTTAAAATAATACTCACCTCAGCAATTTTGAGAAACAACGTAAAGTAACCCATGAATTTGTATTTAAACTTACCCACGTATGTCATTACGAAACATAATCTAAAGAAACCTCAAAGTTTCGCCTAAGTACCCACCATCTACTGCTCAACATCTTAAGTCTGCATATAAATTTCCAATATCTTTTATTAAAAAGGTTCAAATAACCATAAATTATGTATTATTTATTTCTACATTATCCAATTCAAACATTAATGTTTTAAAAAATAATTGAAGAAAAAAATCAACATTAATGTGTTAAAAATAATTAAAGCAAAATTCCATATACGTAGTAAAATGTATATTATATCTATAAAAGCTAGAACGACTTATAATTTGTAACGTAAGAGGTAATACCTAAAATTTATGTCTTATAGAATTTAACAGCACGAGTTGTTAGAACAGTGCTGATAAATTGGTTGTTCCGAAATTATGGACGACAGTTATCGAATATGTAGCAAAGCACACGATGATGGCATGGGCACGCTATGTCTGAACGTACAAGACTCATGACTCCATGAGCCATTTCATTGAGCATGTTTCTTGTTTCTCGCTTTCAACAGGATTTGAGGAACGAGGCACATAATATTTGTCCATGTCGACAAACCATATATTTAGTACCATTTCGAGATATTTCCACTATAATACCTGTAGCTTAAGCGAACACCCCAGTAAATTAGCCATCGGCAATCTTTGTGAACAGAACGGACTATACCGTGTACAGTGATTCAGAACAAGGGATAAATCACAACAAGCTGCAAATTAGGGTCGGAGAGTGAGATAGTCAAGAACCAGTGCAGTAATCCTAAATCAAAACACTCTGCAATTAGGGGACAAACCATAATCACACCCCTTGCAGTGACCCCTAAAGAACATGAACATCAAACGTCAAACTAGGCGCAATATCCATGGTTACAGCCTCTGGAACGACCCTAAGAGCTAACAAGGAATTACAAGTTATCAATTTTTTTATCATCTCCGCATTTGTATCTTTGTTTTAAGAAACATTGTTTACTTTGCATAACTTCTAGAGTTCAACTTGGTTAAGTTTTCTCAAATTGAATTTCTTTCCACTTACATCTTTTTCATTTCCCTTTAGAATTTTTCTTAAGTCTTTAATTTTCATCTCCTTAAACAAATTAACCTGCATCATAATACATTAACATATACTTAACCTTCCATTGCATATAGTAATACATATGCCCCTCAAAACACAAAAGGTTACCTTTTAAACATCTATTGGTTTAACACTCATTTTGTAGTAAACTATTCAATCCATTGGTTTAACATCCATTCTGTAGTAAACTATTTAATGTAGTGATGGAACTGATCAGATCTAGCATGGATGAAAAAGTGGCAATGGCACAACCAGAAGAACAGGCAAAGAATTCAACATCAAAATGTAATACAAAAATACTTCTATGATAGTGTGTTGGATGTTCAAAAAAATTGCTAAATAACCTAGCACTACAAGAAGTGTGGCTTTTCAACATCAAGAGGAGGGGGGAAACTAGAGAGTGGAAAATAAAATGCTCAAGAGGTGAGATTGAGTGGAGGCAGACCCATCTTATTTATAGGCCTATTACACAATTTCACTAGTACCTCTAGATATTTTAGGGCGAACCACCTAGCCTAAGGGCATTATATTCCACCTCGATTTATGTTGATCGGACGGCCATGCTTCCTACACAGATTTGCTTTGCCTCGATGCAGCCTCTGGGATTCCGCCACGTGCCGCCCCATTTCTCCTCAGAACCTCCGCCCGGGTTTTGAGGCCCAAACCGGAAAACTGTCTGCCCGATGGTTTTGAGGCCTAAACCACAAAACTGTCCGCAAGTAGCGTACTCCATACGCGTCCCCCGCAACTCGACGTGTGTCACCTCCATCCTCAACTGCCTAGCCGCCAAGTCTTCCAGAGCCTCCGCTCGACTTGCACGTTAGCCGCCTTGACTCCTCCATGTACACTTGCGCTCGTCGATGTCCCCAGATGTCAGCCACCGTGGCTGGTCACCTGGCCTCCTGATCCCTTGGTCCAAGCCTCACATCCATCCTTCATCGCTCCGGGTCCATCGGCACGGCACGTCCCTACTTAACCTTCATCTCATCGTCGACCACCGCCTCCGAGCTCCACACCTGTGCACCACAAAGCAAGAGACATGTTGCACCAACTCACGCCATGGTTAATTCACAAACTCAACCCAAGACGTGAATCGTGTTTGAAATGATCTCGATTTTCCTTGAAGGGAAAATCCACAGATACGATTTATAATGTAGTAGATCACGAGAGCAATCTATCACATTATCAATTATCAGCTGATATCATAGTCATACATCGTATAATTACAAGTTACAAGACTTTACAACACTGGTTAACACATCTATTACATTGTATTCTAGCGGAAACACACGCGTCTTCATCTGAGTCATTGTAGCGCATCAACAGGTGAAGGCTCCTCCTTCACAGGCAATCATCAGAGTTGGCGTAGAATGTCAGCGGCGTGGACTTCATCTTCCAAACCAAACTCGAGCGTAGGAACGAGACCACCTAATTCAAGTCCTCGTGGTTGTCGTAGATTTCGTCCAAACATGTCCAAAATCTATCAGTACGATTTGTACTGGCCACTGTCTCCCACCCTATGCTTTTGCATATGCTTTGTGGTAAGTGGAATGCAAGGGTAGATGAAAAGGCCTATATATATAGCTGTAGGTTTCCTATGCAAGCTCAACAAGATTTTATAATAATAGTTCATCAAGTTTTAACCCATCTCATCCACACATTCTCCCATCCCAAACACACATCTTATCTCACTCTCTAGGCGGCAAGGTCGACTCCCGCTCGTACCTTGCCTCAACGGCCAAAGCTGGATCCAACACCAAAACCTAGGGGAAATGTAGAAAGGACTCCTCTCACTAATCAAGTGAAGCGTAGGTCATAGGAATGTCCATATCCGCAGACGCGGCTATACGTATAGATCGATCAACTCTGCGAAGCGTGTACACCTAGAAATCCACAAGATCGCCATCCTCGGCGGTGCCCTGCCTAGGCTGATGCCGACTGCCTCCCAACCGGTACGGTACCACCCTACCACTCAGCCCTGGGCCACCCTGAAGTCCACTGAAACGTTGAGACTGTGAGACGTAGTACCGGGCCCCCAAGGTCACTACGCTGTCTTAGGAGGGTGTGAGCCCCCATACCCATACCTCCCTACACTATCACCTTCTAACCTAGTAGTAGTGGCACAGCCCTAGTCAGTCGGGTAATCGTTTCCCGCCCATCAGGAGCGAGTGGTGTGCACGAAGGGTCCTATGATTCCGGTTCTCAAGATATACCAGTCCTTAGGGGGATCGGACAGGATATCTTCTCAAGGGGATAATCAACATCCCGTGCCTCGACGGCACCTCCACCAGGGATAACCAACATCTTGTCTGCTCTCACATGCACCCGCTACAGGTACCTCTCACGAGAGATGCCCAGGTCGCACCCCTCTGATATGACTTGCCCCAAAGACTCATCGTAGGATCCTGTCCGATCGACTCAACCCTCACCACACACCCAAGACGCATGCCAAGATCTTCCCAAGTTCATTATCCAGTTTTACCAAGTTATTGACACCACGTGCCTTATCCACTCATGTTATCCCTTCACCAAGCATCACATCACATGTACAATGCGTAGTGAAAGTAAAGCAGTAAGTAGAATGCGAGCGTCTAGCCTAATAGCGGGTGTGCAGGGAAATAGGTTACGACAAGGTAATGGCTTACAAGCAATCTACCATGCAACCTATCACAGTTCATTTGCACAAAAAGTAAAGCACTAGCATCTACATTGTAGCATGTCTAATAGGTTCTACGAGGTTCAGTGGGACGTGAAACACCTATTAAATGTCATATCCGAGATCCTCGGTGCACTTATAGTCGTACTCCTCCATGGTCCTTCCTCCATCCGCATGTCCTTCCTCCAATGGTCCCGACCCGGTCATCGTTATCCTTAACGCAGCTACCTCATTCGTACAACAAGCAAAAGAGCAATTAGACCACTATTCCTAGAAAGACTATGGAAAGAGGAGCAACAAGGCATAGAAGAGCAACTACACTGGAAGAACACAAAAAGGGAGAGAAACTTAGCCCTCTCGACGGATGTCCGATCCATGGGCCAAAGAAACGCAAGTGGTGATTTGCTAAGCACAAACTTAAGCCTTAGCCTAGCCATTACTTCCCAGGCCGATCGCGTCGACCTGTACGGCTTAAATAGAAATGGCATAGGCTCTAGCTCATCCTAAGCAAGCACCATGGCTCACGGCTTTTGATCCGAGCGTCATGGGGACTGACGAGAACCGAAAGTCTACAAGCAGGAAGTTTCACTCTCTCTCAATCCGTACGGCATTATAATTGATGTGAACCAAGAGAGGGTGGAACGGGGAGAGAAGAGCAAAGGTGGTCTACTTCTCCCAATACACACGTCATGGCAAAAGATGAGGCATCAGAAAGGAGCAACACACAAAAGATCACGAGTGCTCAAGCTACTAGTAGGGTACCAAGACCTAGGTGCACTAAATGCACTAAGAATCTCTAGGGTTCGAAGTGGTGTGATTGTCACTGCGAGAACCTTAGATATGCTACGGTCCAAAGGGTACAAGCATACAAGAGTTCGAACATGGAAGAACCAAAAGACGGAAAGAGACACGGAATTCACCTTCCTTTGATCAACTCGCCATAGCAATGATGGGAATCAAAAGAATGGAATCAAGAAAGCGACAAACGCTGAACGAGCGAAGAGCTCAACCCACATTTCACTGGATCGATGGGGGTTGAGAACAAAAGAGGAGAGAAGAAATAATGGAACCTGCACCCTTTCATCCAACTCGTCATGGGATGGGCGAAGGTTGGAATAAGAGAGGCACGATCCCCCAATCCAAACCCACTAGTAGGGCACCATGACCGTGCAACTAAACGGCACAAGGCTATTCTTACGGCTCATAGTGATGCGGTTGTCACCACTAGATCCGAAGAAATGCCAGGGTAGAAGTGGTGCAAACATACGAGTCGGTTAGGAAAAGAACAAAAGAGAAAGAGCGGTAAAACCCGATGGCCATGGCAAGCGAACTCGCGGCCATGAGCTTTAACCTAGCGAGTTGGCTTCCGTATGTCCCGTGTTAGTCGTCCTCTAGTTCATCTCCTAGGATCTAGGCCACGATGATCTCATCGTATGCGAGTGGGAGCGCATCGAGGTCGAGTTCATGGTGGCCATGGTCTGGAGGTGTAAAAGAGGGCCAATGATCACGACACTACAGAGTCAACTAAGAACAATAAGGGGGCGAGTTACGCTCGGTGTTACGGCCACAATGGGATGAACCCACGACCGAAACAATCGAACGAGGTACGATCCCTCGACCGGCTCGAAGGCACGATCTTCAGACAACCAACAGCACGGGAGCCATGAACCAAACCAACACACAACAACACACCAAAACACGAGAACCAATCAACACAACGACGCGACGTGGAGTTGCACATGCCCATAGCATCATAAAAGGTGGATAGATAGACTGGCACGAAGGCACGGCACATGCATAATATAGATAAAGATCATGATCATATATAGACAATTTATATTGATTGATCAAGTATTAAGTGCATAAGCAGGTACAGATGATAGATAAGGAATCAATACGAACTAGCTTGCCGACATCGCGGGTGGCGTCTGCTAGGTTCAAAAGTCGACCTTGAAATGGAGGAAGGCGGAGGAATACTGCGGCACGCTTAGGGAGGCGTCACATCCGTGGTAAGAAGCAAAACTGAGTTGTTGCTTCCCTGCAATGCAGAAGATCACGGCACGAAGGCCAGACACAGAACGGACATGGTGAGGTAGTGCTGCTATCCGGGATGGTCAGCGAGGTCCGGTCCTGCAGTAGAGAACGAACGCGGCGCGAAGGCCGGACATATGATAAATGGCGAGGGGGTGATGAAGTTCGGCTCCCGGATAATGATGTAGCGGGGCTGCAGCCGTCCTGCAGTGGTGTTGGATCATGGCGCGAGGGCTGAAGTCAGATGGACGAGCACCAATGCGAAGGAGATAAGGATGGAACTTGACATGGCACTCACCGACGAGGTCCAGTGAAGGTGGCGAAGTTGTCTAGGAAGCGGAAGGGCGCTGCCTTGGACATGGAAACACGATGGGATGACGGTGCGGCTCGTCTGTTCCTACGGTTCTGAGAGGAAAGGGGGCGCCACACCCGGAGTTGGCCGAAGAAGAGGCAGACGCGACGCGTTCCCGGCTTGGCGGGGTCAACTCGAGGCAGTAGAGGAACTCGATCTTCGGCTCGATGTGCAACAGAGCACCGAGGTTGAGCGGCTCGGGGCTGGATTGGTGCTCCACCGCTTGACAAACACGGCTCGGCACAGAGGGAGTCATGGCCACGGTCACCCTGCTGGCGTCGCGGGGAGAGCATGGCGGTGGCTCTGCTGTTCGGAGCAGAGGAAGGCAGGGTGGAGGTGTTCATTGTGCCGAGGTCGCGATGGAGCGGAGTGTTGCGACCGCGAGGACGTCGTGGCACCGACGAAGAGGAGGCGGCGTCTGTGGCTAGTAGGGGGCTCTGGTGAGGTCGTGCTTGGCGCGGGCGGTGGAGGCGGTGGAGGCCCGAGGCGGAGCAGGCGCTCGGCATGATGAGGAGACGGTGGCGGCCGCAGCCATCGTGGCGAGGTGGCCGCGACAACACGGACGGTGTAGGGCTGCCACGGAGCTCCCAGCGGTGTGGGGAGGCGAGGTGAGCGCTGGAGAAGGCATGGCGGCGAGGGCAGGGAGAAAGAAGAGGAGCGGCGGCCATAGGGTCTTATAGGCGCGCGGGCGCTAGGGTTCTAGGGTGCAACACAGTGGACGACGGTGATTCTCGTCGTCCGTGCCACGGACATGTGGCGTCAATCGCGGGGCGGGCAAGTGAGGCGCGAGCGCTCTTGGTCGGAGCCCGAGCGGCGATGCCATGGTTTGGGTGCGCCTTGCACTTTGGGTTCTAGACAGGGGCGCAGGTGCGGGCGGCCTGGGCCGTGGCTTCGTCTGGGCCTGGCGCTGACGGGCTTGCCAAAGGCAACTGCAAGTTGGGCCTGCGGCGCAAACTGGGCCGCGAGGGAGCGCAGGCGGCTGGGCCAGCGGGCGCTGGTGCTGGTGGGCTGCTACGGTCAGGTCTTCCCGGCTGGGCTGAGGAAGAGAAGAGGCCGGCAGCAGGAGGATGGAGGGAAGGAGGGGGTTTTGGCCCACGAGTAGAGGAAATGGTTTTCCATTTTCCGACTTAGATATTTTGGGAGGGAATTTCAATAGAAATTTGGAAGAGTTTTGAATGGGGTTTGAGATGACTTTCAAACAGATTTAGAGACTGAAATTTCACGGGAACTTTGAGATGAGCTCGAACGCTATTTGTGATGTGTGACGATGAGCCCGAGTGGAAAATTTGAAAAGAGCTTGAGAGAGAATTTTTGAAAGGGATTTGAGAAGATATTTGACACGAGGTCAAGGAGGGAATTAGGAAGAGATTCGGAAGGGAACTTGGAATGAATTCAAAGTGAGGATTCATGAATAGATTGAGAGGTGGATTTTCAAGAGAGACTCAGAGATGAATTCATAGAGAATTCGAGAGGAGATTACTATGGACTTGTGTACTCCGAACACCACAAGACAACACAAAATCAACTCACGAGCACGAGCACACTCCTGCAACCAACTCTACATGTATGCAACGTCTTATTAGTGAGTTAGACTTGGGTTCGACATAAATACTACATGTTTCACACAATTGCAAGAAAAATTTTAAAAAGCTCGTATTTTTAGTTGCTCGAAAACCTGGGATGTTACAACGTTGACAATCACTCATCACGAATCTGAACTACAAGAGCACATATCAACCTTGTGTTCGCATAACCTATTTAGTCCGCATCTAATTTACCAGCAACTTCTATTAAAAAGTTTAAATAACCATAAGTTATGTATATTTTTGTTTCTACATTATCCAATTTTGTTAACATTAATATATTAGAAGTAGATTACATGCATATCGATCTATATGCATAGAAAAAGTTTTATTTATATATATATATATATATATATAGAAAAGAAAAAATGATTTACAATTTATAATGTAGGAGGTTATACCTAAAATGTATGTCTAATGGGATTTAGAGGCCGTTTGGATGCTAGCTTGACTCAGGCAACTGCAGCCAGACAGCAATCTGGACCCTAGGCACACCAAATCGGCCTAGATTTGCTGCATGAACTAGGCAGCTTTGACAGGGTCTCAAGCAAACAAACCGTTAACATGTGCACAAGCATGAGTTGGTAGACTAGTGCAGAAAAATTGGTTGGTCCCGAATTGTGGATGATAGTTATTGCATCTCTAGCAAAGCACGATGATGGCACGTGCACACGCTATGTCTAAACGTACAAAACTCCTGAGTTCATGAGTCATTTCATTGAGCATGTTCCTTGTTTCTCGCTTTCAACGGGATCAAGGAACAAGTCGCATAATGTTTGTCCATGTCCACTACGTAATATCTGTAGCTTAAGCGAACACTCCTATTAATGAACCATAGGCAATCATTGTGAACAGAACAGACTATATCACGTACAGTGATTCAGAACAAGTGATCAGAGCTGAAACAGTTAACGTTCTCGACGCGTGTCGTGGAACGCATTCAAGAAGAAAACGAGTGATCAGGGGTGGTCGACGCACTTCGAGTTTTGTTTGGTGGATAGTGGAGATGGAAAAAGTATACTTCACCCCCTCAAGTATGGTTACTACAGTGCCAGCGTTTTGCCTTTTTATTTTGACTGAACATTTGAAAAATCATAGTAAATCACAGAAAAATCATAAAATGGAAAATCTAATTTTGTTGGACTTCATATGAGTAGATCTACATAGTGAATATATAATAAGGTATGCTTTAATACAAAGTTTTTGCTGTAGATTTTAATCTATTTTTTTTCTGTAATTAAAATCTACAACAAAAACTTTGTACTAAAGTATATCATATTATATGTTTACTGTGTAGATCTACTCATGTGGAGTCCAACAAAATTAGATTTTCCATTTTATGATTTTTCTGTGATTTATATGATTTTTTAAAGGCTCAGCCGAAATAAACAAAGAAGGAAAAGACAAAACGCTGGCACTGTAGCAAACCCACGGTTACTGTAGCAAATACCGCCGTTCAAAACCGTCTGGGGGTAATTTGATCGGTTTTGAAAAGTTCAGGAGGTAGAATAGAACGTTTCATAGTTGAGGGGGTTAAGTAATCCATCCTCCATCCTTGAGGGGGTGAAGTAGAGTTTTTGCCAGTGGAGATGGGGGTGACGAGGGAGAGAGATATTTCTCTCACTGTGTGAGTCACCGGATGATTGCATCTCGCCGTCTCCTGTGGGGGTGTTCAGTTGGAAGAAGAAAAGTTTTCAAGTGTTACATCGGATGTCTTATAAAATATTGGAAGAGGTTTTTAATGCTAATAAAAATAATAATTATATAACTCATCTAGAAACCACGAGACGAATTTATTAAACATAATTAAGCTATCATTAGCACATGTATGTTACTGTAGCACTTAAGGCTAATCATGGACTAATTAGGCTTAAAAGATTCGTCTCGTGGTTTTCAACTAAACTATGTAATTAATTTTTTTTCGTCTACATTTAGTATTCCATGCATGTGTTCAAATATTTGATATGATGGGATGAAAAATTTCTTGGTGAAAACTTATGGTCTAGGAGTGCTACTGTGTTCAAGTGGCAGCGACAAGCCGACATGGAGACAAGACACTATTTGACGACGGGTGTGTTTAGTTCATCAAAATTTTTGGTTTTGGCTACTGTAGCACTTTCGTTTGTATTTATTAATTAGTGTCGAATCATGTACTAATTAGGCTCAAAAGATTCGTCTCGTGGTTTTCTACCAACCTGTGTAATTAGTTTTTTTTTGTCTATATTTAATGTTTCATACATGTGTCAAACATTTGATGTGACTGATAATCTTGAAAATTTTGAGAACTAAACATGGCTGACATAGCGGATTAGTTCCTGAAATATTTTGCGAAATGCTACTGTAGCATTTTCGTTATTATTTGGTAATTAGTGTCAAATCATGGCTTAATTAGGCTTAAAAGATTCGTCTCGTGAATTTCGTCTAAACTGTATAATTGATTTTATTTTTTATCTATATTTAATGCTCTATGCAGTGTCTAAAGATTTAATGTGACTAAAAATCTATTGTTTTTCGTAGAATATTTTGGAACTCAACGAGCCCGGAGTGGCAATAACGGTGCGGTGGTGCGAGTGCGACTCGATCGAGGATATCATCGCTCCGTGGACGACCGTGGGCGAACGTCGTTCGATTTGGGCACGCTGAGCATTGCCATCATGTCAGGTCCTCTCCGTGTCACATCGTAGGCCAGCACACCATCCATCGCGCCCGCGGCACGCGGCAGTGTGTGCCCTTGCCCAGAGGCCCCTGTCCCATCCATCTGGGCATCGCATCAGGGCTGGTTTAGATCCTAAATTTCATCCCCAAATTTCACTATGCAAAAAAAAAGATTCTCATCACATCAAAATATCGGCACATGCATGTAGTACTAAATATAGATGAAATTAAAAACTAATTGCACAGTTTTGTTGTACTTTGCGAGACGAACATTTTGAGCCTAATTAGTCAAAATTTGGACAATTTTTACCAAATACAAACGAAATGCTACAGTGTGCTACAGTGTTCAATAGAAAATCAGCCCTTCGGTGGAACTAAACACGGCCTCAGAAAAAGAGGGAGGTTGTGGACTTGTGGCTGGGCGTGAGCGACGTCTGATGAATCACTGTGCCGGTGTTGCCTGCGATGGTTTTGAATTCAGATTGATTTCTAGTCCTAGTTGTGTTTGCAAATGGTAAAATGGATTTGGGACTCGAGCGAGGTTTGATTGGACTACGAACAGTGTAATTTGAACGATACTTGTGTCGATTGTGATGCTCGGACCCGTGCAGCGTGCCAGCGTAAAAAGTCCGGTGCGTTGTGTTTTTGACTGATGGTGAGCGGTGAATGATGCATGGTGACGGCGGGCCAGCAGAAGGAGCAGATCGAGCCGACCGTGCGAGCAACTCTGAACGTGCTGAGGTCGTGCGTGAAGGCCGGCACAGTGAGGCGCGTGGTCCTCACCTCGGCGGCCTCCACCATCTGCATCCGCCCGCTGGAGGGCGACGGGCACGTGCTGGACGAGCACTCCTGGTCCGACCTGGACTACGTCACCGCCGACAAGCCACTATATATATATATATATATATATATATATATATATATATATATATATATATATATATATATATATATATATATATATATATATATATATATATATATATATATATATATATATATATATATATATATATATATATATATATATATATATATATATATATAAAACCCTACAGCTTGCTATAAAATAATTAATTCTGTAGCCACTTTGAGTTACGATAATTGCTATGTTAATTTACGAGATTACAGTAACTCTTTACTATGTAATTTATTATAACATTATGGTAAATATTCATATGTGTTAAATTAGCATAATAACATTATGGTAAATATCCCTATGTGATTTACTATAACACATAGGGATATTTACCATAATGTTATAGTAAATCATATAGTAATGAGATACTATAATCTCATAAATTAGCATAATAATTATCGTAACTCAAAGTGGTTACAGAATAAGTTATTTTGTAGCCAGCTGTATAATATGTATATATATATATATATATATATATATATATATATATATATATATATATATATATATATATATATATATATATATATATATATATATATATATATATATATATATATATATATATATATATATATATAACACAAGCTAGGTGAATGCCTGCCGTGTGTTTTGCGTTGTGCTTTGCAGGGGTACATCATCTCCAAGGTGCTTGCGGAGAAGGAAGCCTTCAGGTTCGCGCAGGACCACGGCATCAACCTCGTCGTCGTGTGCCCGGTCCTCACCGTGGGCGCGTCGCCGGCGCCCAAGGCGTCCGCGAG
Organism: Saccharum hybrid cultivar R570; assembly: GCA_038087645.1. NCBI lineage: Eukaryota > Viridiplantae > Streptophyta > Magnoliopsida > Poales > Poaceae > Saccharum > Saccharum hybrid cultivar. Next base: position 10,752,212 of record JAQSUU010000529.1, read on the forward strand.
TGTCCGGGCTAGCCTCTCCATGCTATCCGGTGACGAGGCAGCGCTGGCCATGCTGAAAGGCATCGAGGTCCTTCGGCGCGGTGCCTGTCATCCACCTGCACGACCTCTGTCGCGCCGAGGTGTTCCTCGCCGAGACGGCGACGGCGTCGTCGGGGAGGTACATCTGCAGCAGCGTCAGCACGAACGTCGTCGAGATCGCCCGCTTCCTGGCAGACAAGTACCCGCAGTACCACGTGAACATAAATCAGTAAGCTAAGCTAAGATTTGTTGCTTTAGGCTGTGTTTAGATGCACTGAAAAGTGCACTATGCAAAATAAGATTCCCCGTCACATCAAACTTGCGATACATATATGGAGTACTAAATGTGGATAAAATCAAAAACTAATTGCACAGTTTGGTTGTACTTTACGAGACGAACATTTTGAGCCTAATTAGTCAATGATTGGACAATTATTACCAAATACAAACGAAATGCTACAGTGTATTTTGGCTATCCAAATTTTGGATCTAAACACAGCCTTAATTGTTTGAATGGTGAACAAATAATGATAGCCTTATTGTGTCAGTCAGTGGTACTCCTACATCGCATCATGCCGGTCAAGGAAACGCAAGCCCGCATGTCGATGCGGACACAGCGGTGCATGAAAAATCCACTCTGATGCATGCCGGTTATTGTAAACTTGCAGGTCCGGTGACGATGAGCTCCTGGAGAAGCCGAGAGTGAGCCTGTCGTCCGCGAAGCTGGTGAAGGAGGGGTTCCAGTTCAAGTACAACACCCTGGAACTGGATGCAATATACGGGGACGTGATCGAGTACGGCAAGGCACTGGGGATTCTTCTCCGCTACTGATAGTTGTCCCTGCCTTTTAATTTAATTCCTTCTACCTGTTCTTCATCACGTGATGGGATCACCAAATGATTTGTGGCATATATCGTCGTTCCCGTCGGCGTCTTGTCTGTCATGAATATCTTTTTAATTCCCTTATTACAAAGCACGTGCATATTTGCTAGTTGAGAAAAATTATCAAAGGAAAGAAAAAAAAAGCCTTTTTGAGTCCTACACCACGATTCCGTTCTATGTACCGCTGGCGTCGTCCACCGTCCGCCCGCATGCATACCTGAATACCTCCCGCCATGTCTTTGTCCTCGCCTTCGGATGATCGGATCCGGTGGCGGCACTAGCTAGGAGACGCGTGGTGCCGCGCTCGGCAGGCGCCAGGCGTTGTCCTTCATGATCACCTCCGTCCGCAGGCGGGAGGTGACGAGCATGCACCACCTCCACATCGGCGGCTACTCCACGGTCGCCGCGGCGTACAAGGACGACCATGGCATTGACTCCAAGCCATTCCGCGTGCGGCGGCGGCAGGCGGAGGTTCCCGGACTCGACTCCAAGCCATTCCTACCATAACGCTCGCTGCATCTACTACCTTTCTTTTGTCAATCGAGGAGAACGCAGCTTCTACAGGCATACCTACCCTATGGAGCTTTCAAGCCCTATGACTTGGAGTGCTAGATAGGATGTGGCATATAGGGCAGCACGCCATCGTGGTGCGTTAGGGACGGCCTGAAGGACGACAGACTCGTTGTCTGGTGCGACCTCACCGTCCATAGGTGGGAGGAGGAGTCTAGCCTTCGGTGGTTGGTTGCTCCGAGTATATACATACTAGATTTTATTTATAGTACAGTACTCCATAGTAAGTTAGGCAGGGCTGCTGGATGTTTTCACAGAGAAATTGGTGCAGCATAGGAGTAGTTTAATTCTTGGAGGTGTTGGTGCGCGTGTCTCGGACTTTTTCTGAGTAAAAACCGATTTTTCCAAGCACAAATAAGGAGCAGTTTTGTCTAAAAATAATCTCGTGCGCGCGCCACCGTCAGAAGTCCGACTGGAGTCTGATACGCGTGCGCGCTGTTCCCGCGCCAAACGCCACTGCCCGCTGGGCCCATGCTTTTGACGCACCAAGCCTGGAAACACCACGTGCTTTTCGCCTGTGCCTAGCCTCTCCTGCCTTCACGGATCCAGCATACCCTCCACATCGTCATGACAACTATTTGCATCTCCCTGGTGCCTAGGGGCGGACCCAGCGTGGGGGCTGTGGGGGCTCAAGTCCCCCCTACCCGCTAGAGCTCCATGGAGTTCAAAGAGAGGGGTAGAGGGAAGAAAAGGGATATGAAGAAGAAGAAGGGATGTTGGAGAAAGAAGAAGGGAGATGAGCACCCCCTAAAATTTTAATAGTACTAGGTAATTGCTCATGTATTGCAACAGGAAAAAATAATATCACGATAAGCAAGGATGAAAGTGTGTTGTACCGTTACAAAAAAATGATATTATGAGCTTGAATCAAGATGATAGTTGAAAGAATTTATTCTGTTGATGGTTTATAGTCTTAACAAAAGTTTCTAACAATGGCTAACCCATGTCATGGAGGTGGTTTGAAATCAGTCGTTCATTCTATCTTAATACATTGACGCGCTCAATCGCATGTTGGAGGAAAAACAATGGCTAGCTACCCTGATTCAAACATAACCATGCTAATTCACTATCTCTTATAGGCCACATAGCTAAAATAAGTTATGTAGACCTGGCATAGAAACCTTTCGTCAGCATTTAGCAGTGTAACCCGATTGAGGCTACTATCAGTTTTCATTTAGATAGACTACGAGCAAGTCCATACAAATACTATTGCCTCCATCTCCTCGGATCTCTGCAATGGAACAAAACACAATTCGCTATTGGATATCTGTTCTCCAGCTTGCACGAGATGGTTTCTAACACTCCAAATTAAATGACACTAACTGAGAATGAGGAAATTTGCAAAGGACCTAGATTGGATACAATCGATGATCAGTAGCTATTTTGGCACCGAGCAACCAATGTCCTTGCCATCAGATAGAGCCCAATACTGTCCCATTGATTACCATAGAGCAAAAACATGAGGACACCTGATATTTACATTGAATGGAAACAATTTTTCTTTTTGCTGGACACAAGTGCAATGCTGCTCAAGATGACAATAGCACTTGTTAGCTCTTGTCGATAATAACTATGTTTATTGATCATGCATAAATAAAAGAGCTTCTAGAAAATTTTTACCTGTTTCAAGTGATAAATCTAATGCCTCAAACAAGGCCACAAACAACAATGATATGTTTCCTGGTTTCCATTACTTTATCCACCAAAGATGTGAGTTCCATCAGGATTGTAGCAAATTCTGATCAACTCTTCAAACTTGAAGGTATTGGCACAACCATCATTAGAACATAATTAGAAATGCAGGGCACTGAACAAGTAATAGACTAATCTAGACAGTGATAAATACATGAACCTTTTGTAGTTCCCCTGTGGCACTATAATTTGCTAGTGTAAGAGCAAACATATAATCGTAATAGAAATTAAGAGCAAACATGATATTATTCGCTAGTGTCTAATTTACACAACCATAGGAGTATTGGCCATCGACATCTTAATCGCAGCATTACAGAGCTGGAATGAGCAGACGCAGAGAGAATCCCGACCTCATTGGTGGCGTTGACGACGGCATCAACCACCAGTACTCGCGGTTCCACGAGTGGTCTTGCCAGAGGGGATCTTCGAGTTGATCTTGTGATAGACGGGGGAACCGTGACACGCCACGGCTCCCAACCCCCTGCGGTCATACAAATAATTCCATATACTGTAGTTAGATCTATATGGATATTTTTACTCAGAGAATCCAGTCATGACATTGTTACACCCAACTGATAAAGAAAAAGAAACATAATCCTCTACGAATTTAAAATTGTAGGAAACAGAACCTTGCAAATATAAATTCAGGAAGCAACCAACATGATAGTGTGATTCATTCAATATCTCGTCTGTTCATGTCAAATCAATAGATTACAGATGACTTTAGCATATGCTTTACATACTGAACTATCCATTGGCAACACATGTCATCATTATTCCTGGTAAAGTGGGATAATAAATATCTGAAACAATGCATTCTCTATTGGACCCTTTTAGTTCTACCACATCTGTATAAATCATGTTGATAGAGATGGTAAGATTTTCAAAAGCACGCTAACCTGCAAATCTTGCATCTTGATGCCGGCAGCAATGGACGACAAAAGCTTTTTCTTCTGACAGCCATGGCCTCTGCTCAAGTAGAACCTGCTTGACTGCAATTCAGTGTGTGCATGATATCAGAACAATGGGTAGAAGTACAAACAAATACCATGAGAACAAATCAGACATGGCAACCTATTGTTCATGGAGCAAGAAAATAAATATGATAAGACTGCACAATTAACTCCCTTGCATTAGGGATTGTTACTCTAGCAGCTGGTGTGTACTAAGATGCACAAACAAACAAAAAGTTGTGGACAAAAATTCAGAAAAGCATGCACGTAGTTGTATGTGTGAATGGGACAATTCGTCAACACATTGACCTCTCAATGAATCCTAGGGTACCCGTGTGTGAACGGCTTAAATCCAAGTGATCCAGAGAAGCAAGGTTGCAACTAAATATGTATTAAATTAAAATTTACATTACAAGTGGCTTACCTTGTGCCTGAGCGGAATCCGCTGCCTTACTCTTTGGCCCGATTCATCTACAGCTCTTGCCTTCACCGTTGCATTCTTTAGCTCAAACTACCGACGCAGTCATTCTCAGACCAGTTGAAAGCCCAAGTTTGGTTTTGGTAATTAATGACACCAAGTTGCTAATGCCATGTGTTAAGTGTTTTGAGTTAGGCATAAGCAACACATGTGATGAAGGTGTACGTGGCAAGGAGTGGTGGCCACAAGATCAAAAAGAAATGGTGCATGGACATGAAATGACGATCATGGTGGAGATGCACATAATATGATGGACATGATGATCAAGTGGAAGAGAAGGATCTAAGAGCAGTGGCGGACCCAGAAATTATCCAAGACTAGGGCCAAAATTGGGCATGGTTCATCTTGTAATGAGAACGTACCACAGGTATACTGGTACAGTACTACTAATAGTTTAGGTGATTTCTTCAAACAACTTTGTAGTATGTAATTTTATAGAACAACCAAACAAGTATGAAAATTTAGTACAAATCGAGCAATCATTTGATCATGGTTATGATTCAATATTACATGAACAACCGAACAAGTACGTAATTTTAGTACAAAATTGAGCAATCATTTAACCATAATTTATAACTCAACTTCCAATCCAATTAAACTAAAACTCAATAGGTTGGGAAATGGGAAAGAAGCGCAAAGCCTTAAATTTCTGGAGCATATTCTATAGGAGAAATGGAGGCCGGAGGAGAGCCGCTAGCCTGCTGATTGCCTGCGATGGCCGACCTACACCGCATGACTGCATGCGAGGATGAGCCACTGAGGTCTGAGGAGATGAGCTTCGGAGGGGTGATTGAGGTCGCGAAGACGACTGGACTAGCGTGAACCAATGAGCTCACAAAGGCGGATGGCTGAAAGATGCAAGCATGCGGTGCTTCCACATGGGGCGGCCGGCGGCGGGACTAAGAAGCACCGAACGGACTGATCGGCAGTCGCTTCCTGGGCTATGACTAGGGCCACGGCCCTAGTGGCCTTAGGCCTGGGTCCGCCCCTGTCTAAGAGCGCAAGGCAAAGGTATAACCATATAATTTTTCTTTTGTCGGTCTAAGATGAGTAGAGAAGTGATTAACCGGGTTTATGATACATAGCCGACTATCAAGAGGGGCAATCACGGTTAGCTCGGGAATCAAGTGCCACTAGATCAATGTCTTGAGCATATACATTAGGATCTAGTAGAGAGCTAACATAACGCTTTGAAAAATGTTTGTGAAATGCTAACACACATGCATATGGTGGTGTACACTTGGTGGTGTTATCACATTTTGTGAAGGCAGTGGAGTTTAAGCGGTAGAGAGGGGTTTGGGTTCCTCTCTCGGGATTCAACGCTTTTTAGGGAAGTGAAACAGCTATTTTCTACTACGCCGGAAGATGGAAAAGAAACGGAGGCAAACGGCGGTCACTGTGGTGACCGGACGCTGCACCGGACGCGGTCGCGGTTTGACCGGACGCGTCTGGTCAGTTCTCACCAGTTGTCAGACGCGCGAGTGTTAGGGTTTCCAACCGGCGTGTCCGGTCCCTCATGGAACCAGAGCGTCCGGTCAGGCACCCAGAGGGGCAGAGCTGGTCGTAGAGCTGACCGGATGCGCGGCGCGTCCGGTCACGTGCAATTGGACGTGTCCGGTCGCGATAGGAGCTTACTGGACTTCGACCAAACACCAGGTGCAGCGCTGAAAGCCCAAGTTTGGTTTTGGTAATTAATGACACCAAGTTGCTAATGCCATGTGTTAAGTGTTTTAAGTTAGGCATAAGCAACGCATGTGATGAAAGTGTACGTGGCAAGGAGTGGTGGCCACAAGATCAAAAAGAAATGGTGCATGGACATGAAATGACGATCATGGTGGAGATGCACATAATATGATGAACTTGATGATCAAGTGGAGGAGAAAGATCTAAGAGCGCAAGGCAAAGGTATAACCATAGGGTTTTCCTTTTGCCGGTCTAAGTTGAGTAGAGAAGTGATTGACCGGATTTAGGATACATAGTCGACTATCAAGAGGGGCAATCACGGTTAGCTCGGGAATCAAGTGCCACTAGATCAATGTCTTGAGCATATGCATTAGGATCTAGTTGAGAACTAACATAACGCCTTGGAAAATGTTTGTGAAATGCTAACACACATGCACTTTGTGGTGTACACTTGGTGGTGTTAGCACTTTTGCGAAGGCGGTGGTGTTTGAGCGGTAATAAGGGGTTTGGGGTTCGCTCTCCCTCCCGCCGAGCGTGCGAGCGCGGGATTCAGGCGTTTTCGAGAAAATGAAATGCCTATTTTCTATTGCGCCGGAGGCGAGAAAAGGTGGCGAAAGTCCGAAATATTTTTCACTGAAAAACGGCGATCGGACGCTGCACCGGACGCGGTCTCGGTTTGACCGGACGTGTCCGGTCAGTTCAACGCAGCGCGAGCTCTAGGGTTTGTGACCGGACGCGGGTCTGGCCTGACCAGCGCGTCCGGTCAGTACAACTGAGCGTAAGAGAGAAGCGCGCGACCGGCGCGTCCGGTCCTTCACGGGACCGGAGCGTCCGGTCAGGCGTCCTGGAACACAGAGCGAAGCGGAGTGACGATCGGACGCGTGGCGCGTCCGGTCACGTACGATCGGACGCGTCCGGTCGTAGCTGGAGCTTACTGGAACGCGACCGGACGCTGGCACTGTCGCGTCCGGTCACTCGTTGAGCGCGTCCGGTCACGTGTGATCTGACGCGTCCGGTCTCAACGGGAGCTTACTGGAACGCGACCGGACGCTGGCACTGTCGCGTCCGGTCACTCGGTTCAGCGGGTCCGGTCAGGGCAACGGCTAGTTCTGACGCGCACAGTTCACGGTTGTCGTGTAGTGACCGGACGCGTCCGGTCACCCTGACCGGAGCGTCCGGTCAGCACGATTTTCGCTGCGTCGTTCGTAACGGCTAGCTGCGTACCCCTTCGTTATAAATAGAGGATGTCCGGGGTTTGAGGGTAACTCTTGCATATTTTGAGATATAGAGACATCCTTTGAGCTAGAGAACAACCCCTCCACTCATCTCTTTGATTGATTGCACATCTTGAGTGAGATTGAGTGAGATTCAAGTGCTTTGCTTGAGAGTTGCATTCTAGAGGCACTTGATCTTCGAGTTGCTGCGGATTTCTCGTTACTCTTCCGTGTTTCCCGACACGGTAGACGGCTTGGAGCAGCGGAGGTGATTGAGCTCGCAATTGGAGATTGTTGGAGCCTTCACCAAGTGTTGTAAGGGGTTCTTGATCCTTCCCCGCGGGAGTTCGCAAATTGGATACTCTAGTGGAGCTCGTGGCTTGGAGGACCCCATCTTGTGTGCGGTTGTGCGGCGCCCGCCGAGGGCTCAACTCTTGATAGTTGATTAGCTCGCGAACCGACAAGTGGGTGCATCGCCACAACGAGGAGTAGCTTGCCGGGAAGCAAGTGAACCTCGGGATAAATTCTTGTGTCATTCTCTTCCCGAGGATTTCTCTTGTGTGATTGATTGATTGGTACTTCTCATCTCTACACGGCGGTATAATCACTCGAAGCTCTTCTCTCGTTTTACATCTTGTATCTAGCTTGTTGTTGTTGTAGTGTTTAGAGGATAGCCTTGTACTAGACTTGTGTAGGTGTCTTGCTTAATTAGTTAGAGCTAGTGCATTTTGCTCCGCCACCTTTTATACTAACTTGTAGTTAAGTAATTCTTGTAGAAGTTTTAATTAGGCTATTCACCCCCCCCCCCTCTAGCCATTCGGACCTTACAAGCGCGTCCGATCAAACGCTAGAGCGCGTCCGGTCACGGCAACGGTAACTTCTGACGCGCACTGTTCACGCTTGTCCTGTAGTGACCGGACGCGTCCGGTCACCCTGACCGGTGCGTCCGGTCAGTACGTTTTTCACTGCGTCATCCGGTAACGGCTAGCTGCGTACCCCTTCACTATAAATAGAAGATGTCCCTGGTTTGAGAGTAACTCTTGCACATTTTGAGACCTAGAGATATCCTTTGAGCTAGAGAACAACCCCTCCACTCATCTCTTTGCTTAGTTGCACATCTTGAGTGAGATTGAGTGAGATTCAAGTGCATTGCTTAAGAGTTGCATTCTAGAGGCACTTGATCTTTGAGTTGCTGTGGATTTCTTATTACTCTTCTGTGTTTCCCGACATGGTAGACAGCTTGGAGCAGTGGAGGTGATTGAGCTCACAGTTGAAGATTGTTGGAGCCCTCATCAAGTGTTGTAAGGGGTTCTTGATCCTTCCCCGCGGGAGTTCGCAAATTGGATACTCTAGTAGAGCTCGTGGCTTGGAGGATCCCCATCTTGTGTGCGGTTGTGCGGCGCCCGCCAAGGGCTCGACTCTTGATAGTCGATTAGCTCGCGAACTGACAAGTGGGTGTATCGCCACAACGAGGAGTAGCTTGCCGGAAAGCAAGTGAACCTCGGTAAAAATCTTGTATCATCTCTTTGTCGAGGATTTCTCTTGTGGTTGATCATTGTGATTGATTCTTTGAGTGCATTACTTCTCTACATTGTTGGTATAAGAATCAAGTCACTTGCTCTTTACTTTCTTGTGCTATTCTTAGTGTAGCTTTTATCACATAGGAGTAAGTAGCTTAGTGACTTAGTCTTGTTGGTGTGTATTAGAGATCATAGCCTTGCTTCACTAGAATTGTATAGGTGGCTTGCATAGTATAGTTGAGCTAATGCTAGAATTAGCTTAGCCATCTTTTATACTAACGTGGTTGTTTAGTGAAGCTTGTAGATTTTAAATAGGCTATTCACCCCCCTCTAGCCATTTGAACCTTACACCAGTGCACACGATCTTGGTGGACGAGCACAGATGATACCGGTGAGGCATCAGGGGAGGAGATCTGGAGGCGAGGCATACTTGATAGTGGATATGGCGTGAAAGAATAACTGGGAGAGCTGGGGTAGTCGTAGAGAAGGCGATCTAGGTAGTTCTAGAAATGCTTCGACCGGTGGACTGCTCCTCCGCCTGCTGCCTTGACCAGATCTAGTTGAGTGTGGGAGAATGGAGGTCCTAGATCTCGACGAACCTGCCGCGGCAACGAGCTATGTCTCCCCGTCTTCGTTGGGCTCTGCAGCGCCGAGGGAGAAGGGATCGACTGGTGAGGTTGACGGCGGCGCCCATAACGGTGAAGACGGTGCAGGACCCTGGCGGGTGAGGGTGACGTTGGGGGCGGCGGACGAGGATGACGGTGCCCACCTTGGTTTGATGACGGCGGTCGAGGCACGCGTGACGGCGAGTACGGCTGAAGACTCTAGGTGACAATGGGGATGCGGCGGATGCGGACGACAGCAGCCGGCCACGCGTGGAGCGAGGGCACGAGCGAAGATGAGGGTGGTCGCACGATGGCGGCGATGGGGATGACGCTACCTTATCAACCGGTTGTCATAAGGCAGTGCGTTGGATCGCCATCGTGCGAAATTTCTGGCCGCTGGATCCGCTGCCAAATGAACCAAAGAAGCCCCCAGGGATCCATTGCTGCCACCATCGACACCAAGCAGAGGCCGCCGGTGCGGCTGCCGCGGTCGCCATCGGCACCAACGATAGGTCGCCGCCGCGGCTGCCGTCGCCATCAGAGTCAGGGTTGGGGAGGGCTATCACGTCTGTCGTTGAGGTCGAGGTTGGGGAGGGCTGCCGCGTCTGCCATAGCCACCTTCTTCCTAAGATCCATGGGGAGAGGGCCACGACCAGCCAAGGTTGAGGAGCCGGCATCAATGCGGCCAACTCCACGACGGAAGTAGGTGCCGCGACATTTGTGGGTTTGTGGGCTCATGGCTCACGGAAGGATGGGAAGGATTGCGAGCGCGGAGATTGTGTGGCTTTCCTTTTTACCGGACGCGTCGTGGACTACGATTTCACGAGGCCAGGCGAGCGAAGGAGTGTGCGGTAGTTTTCGCTTACCCAGTGAACGATTCTCTTGTAAAATTTTTAGTAGTAGAGATAATTCTATATTTTTTATTTATATTAAGATGAAGAATATAACAGAATTACTGTCATATAGCGTCTGCGCCAGTTATCATGGTTTAGTTCAAAAAATTGCAACCTAAGTACAACGCACGGGCATATATCTACTCCCTTTGTCCCTAAATGGGTGTCACCACGGTTTGCATGCCGATAAGTTTGACTCGATTTATATAAAATACGTGCAACATTTGTGTCTACAAATATTGTTAAAAAAACAAGATTCAAATGATACTAATTATGTACTATAAATATTAATATTTTGAATATATATTTAGTCAAAGTTGTTTCTTGAGAAGCGAAAACGAAAAACATTTAGGGATGGAGGGAGTATCTGCCCTGTTCGCTTGGCTGATTTGGTAAGAAGAGAAAAGAAAGAAAGAAAAAAGTTCATGCTGTTTGGCCCAAATAACAAGGTGGCATGTGGTACGTCAGTTTCGTGGTGTTTGGCCCAAATAACAAGGTAGCATACGAGAGGCGGCCCGTCAGCTGAGCGACAACGGACGGGTAGGCCCATAATGCTGCTTGGACGGCTGGACCTGGCCGCAGCCCGATTTTGTGACGCGCGGCGCGGAACCCGTGGATCTCTCTGCAGCGCCGCCGCCGCCGCCTCGCACGGCCTCGCCGCTTCCTTCAGCTGCCGTCCGGAAGCCGCCACGCGCGGTCGCGCAACGAAGCGCCACTTGGGCATGCGCCGTACAAGCACAGCCCCTGGCCCCGCGGACGAGGCAGGCGATGACGAGGGCTACGCAAGCGCCAAACGGGGTCGTCAGGACTCGCTCTGTCTCAGCAGACTGGAGAGCCCCCATCCACGACTCGAGGAGTTAACACCACGCCACAGAGATGGCGAGATCCGATTGCATTGCATGCATGGGTTGCTATGCTTGCTTGGTTCCGAGCACAGCAATGCAGCAGGCTGCCAACGCAGCCGTCGTGTGCCGGTGCCGCCCGTCCGTTGGTCTTATCCCCCGGCCAGCCCAGCGCGCCGCTGCTGCGGTGTGGTGCCAAAATTAAACCTCGATCGCGTGCCCTCGTGGCATGGCTGAGACTGCTGACCTTAAACCATCCTGTAAACACATATAGCGGATGAAACTCCCGCAGCGGCTACGCTATCCCACTCCGCTATCCTTCAGGATCAGCTCCCGTCCGTCAAATTTGGTGTGGTAGCGGGCGTGCGCTATCTGTGCGTGGGGCCTGCTGAGGAGCCGTCGTTCCCCAAGCGAGTGAGCATAGAGGAGAGGGCCGGGCGGAGAAAAGGAGGAGGGGAAAAGAAAATGTGAGGAGAGAGGAGATGGTAGTTGAGATGGTTAAATAAAATATAGGGTAGTTAGTATAGAGTATGAGATACAGAGGATGATGGGTGCGAGAAAACTGGATATAGAGGAGAGAATCTTGATGACCAGAATGAAATATTCCTTTTAGAGGATGAATATAGAGGATGAAGAGTGCGGATAGCCTCGAGCTACCGAGCCCTGCGGTGCCGGGCCAAGGGATTCGTTTCCCCAACGGCGCGCGGGGCGGCACATGCGCCTGCGTGTCACGGTGTCAGTGGGATCTCCGATTCAATTTTGATTTGTGATGCTATGTTTGCATTGATGCGTGCTTTTGATCACGAGAGATGGCGTCGCGTCCGTCCGGCGCGGCGGATCTGTCTGTTTCCCCGCCGTACGTGCGCTCGGTGGATCTTGCGTGGCGGCTGGCAGCCTGCATGGGCCAACCCCACGGTGTTGCTGGACCCGCCCCGGTCACCACGTATAAACTTACGCAAATTACTGGAGTACAACAACTATACAGATGCACTGCTATAGTAGCCGCGTTTAGATGGCCAAAAAGGTCCAAAATTTTTTGGGCAGTAACTGTCACATCGAATCTTTGACGTATGCATGGAGCATTAAATGTAGGTAAAAAAATAACTAATTGCATAGTTTGTCTGTAAATGTCGAGATGAATCTTTTGAGCCTAGTTAGTTCATAACTGGACAAATTTTACCAAATAACAACGAAAGGTGCTACAGGAACTTTTCCCCAAAAATTTTTGGATCTAAACACGCCCATACATATACACACTGATGGGAAAGCGGGGAGACTGGCACATTATATATGAACTGTCTCTCAGGCCGACCTTGTGTCCCACGAGCTGATTAGTTTATACAGAGAGAGCTGAGGATCGGATAATAACTTCCGTCAACTATTTACGCTTCATCATTGTTCTGATTTCTGAACATGTGCAGCTGCGATCGGTCCACCGGCCGGCCGCCTGTCATGTGGAAAGAAGTCGATGATGCGATGAAGGGGCATCAGCCGGTCACGTCGGCTGCTTAATTTAGTGCCACTGGTAGAAAATCGTTGGCGCACGCCGTCGCCGTGTCGCGCAGCGGCACAGCGCGACGGCCGCTGGCCTTTAGAGCATCTCGAGTGTATAGCCAAACCGAACCGTGGGGAGATAGAAGCAGTAGCACGGTTCGATTTGAACACTACAGCAACCAAACCGAGCGCATCGATTTCTCAAATCGGATGTTGGTTTCGGTTCGCACAGAGGGAATAAAGAAAGCAGCAGGCTCTGTTACTTCTGTCCTTTCTTGCAGCAGTGTAGAGAGAAAACGATAGAAATGTCAAGTACTTTCCTCATTTTTTTTATTTGATTGTGGTTCCCACCATCTGATTTCACACTGTAACGCTTGAACCATACGAGCAAGTAGTATGCGAATGCTGAAACTCATCTCAGCATCAAAACCGCATCCGACGCTAGAGCTGCCCTTACCGATCCCAAGGAGACGCACGGGTGTAGTAGTAGGCTCTACGCCCGACCACAAAGAAACACGGAGGACGCCACGTCGTACGGGTCGTCCAGCTCCAAAAGGGTAGGGAACTGAGAGCATATTGCTCAACGATAGTCGATAGGGGATTGACATCTATTTTTCATCTCGGATCCATGCAATATATAAACGGTAAAGCTACACCACTTTAACTGGCATGCAACTCGTAGTTACATTTTTCTTAAAAGGAGGGAGTATATCTTGTGTGCACTAGAGTCATTCTCGTTTTTTTATCTTTGGCTAGCGAGAAATACGTAATAGAATATTGCTATATTTGGATAACCACATAAAGAGATGGTTAGATAATATTTCTTTCATCATCAGATAATTAGAAAAGATATAGAGACTCTTGGATTTGCTCTTACATTTAGGGACTTCTTAGAGCCCGCTGCTCGTCTCGGTCATAGTTTTGCCCATGCTACAAGTTTAGTGACCAAAAATAACGCTAGACTTCTAGCGAGCCATGGTGCCAAAATGAACTAACAACGCATAGCAAAGTGTGTCATGCCACCGCTTGGGTCACGAAGCAAATACTAGCTAAGGCTACGCACGATTGGGTGTGGTGGGTTGTGGCAAGCGGGGGTAATGAACCAAACATGTCTTTATTGTGCATCTGCCTACCTTAACATAGGCACATTGTAGCAAAAAAAAACTTTTCTTTAGAGCCCTTATGGTTTGATTAGTTGTTTGCATTAGTCGTCGCATGTATTAGCTCTTATACAACACAATCTAAGCCAATGTAAACATATGTAGTTTCTTGGTGTTTTGTTGTCCTATACGTGCGGTGAAGTCGTGTTCGATGAAATCTTGGTTACTTATATTTTCTTGCATAATGTAGACATGTAGTCACGTCTACGTTCTAAATGAAGTCTCATGTTTCCAGGAGAGGTTTGTAGGGTGAGAATATTTTATTTTTTGTGTCCATCAACACAGGCAAATCTATGTATTGTCTAATAATATAATAAAATCTGGAGTACTAGCTAATATTATGTTAAGTCTGTTTTGAGCATCAAGCTAGTCTACATAAGAGTCTACGAAGACAACAAAACGCATGCAAACTGCACGGCGTAAAACTAGATATAAAATAATGTTGTTAATCAATCTGTTGTAAAAAAACTGTTGTTAATCAACCATAGAGTGTATTTGTTAATTAAATAGGAGAAGCCAGGGAAGGTGGGTGAGGCCGTCATGAGCCACCACAGTGTTATTACTGTTCACCGTTCATGGTTGATGCCGCGTCTTTTGCTGGCTGTCTCAGCGAACTCTGACAGCGATGTGCAGTAGCCAAGTTCTGTGGGCACGTGAGCCGTGAGCGTACGTATACTATACACAAATGCAGAAAATAAAATAAAAGTCAATTTAGTAGAAAATCGTTACGTTTTTAGTACAACTTCAGATAATTCGAAGTTTGGAACCGCCGACACGTTTGAACTTTTTTTAGAAGCGTGTCACTGCAGTGCGAGCGCCGCGCACAACAGAGTCCACAAACACAAACAAACCCATGCGCGTCCAGATACGAAGATTCCCATAGTTTACAATTTGTTCATCAACCGGGTGATTGCATCACAACCGTCGATTACCTGGAGTCGCGGAAGCTTGCATCACAACCGCTTCGTCCTCTCGAAACCAAAGCGTGACGCCGTTAACAGCGGCGCGCGCGCGCCGTCGAGCCGTCGACGCCTGCTTCCGCCTCGGCCTAGCCCGGGCCCCGGGGGCCGGCTCCTACAGATACAAATAGAGCCTCGCGACGCACTCGGCGCACGGAACGCACGCAGCGTCAAAGCGACACTGCTAGCAGCAGACATGTCGACGACGGAGCCGCTCCTCTCTGCTGGCGCCGCCGGCGGCGTCGCCAATGATGGCGAGGCGGGGAAGAAGGATCAGAGCAGCAGCAAGGGGCGGCGCGTGTGCATCGACGAGGCGCTGTCGTCGTACGCGGGGGAGTTCGGGCGGTGGCAGCTGCGGCACTTCGTGGCGGTGTCGGCGGCGTGGGCGCTGGAGGCGCTGCACACCATGGTGATCATCTTCGCGGACCGGGAGCCGGCCACGTCCTGCGCGGGCTCCCGGTGTGGGGACCCCTGCGCCGGCGCCGGCGCCGCGGCCGGGTGGGAGTGGGCCGGCGGCGCCGCGGCGGCGTCGACAGTCGCCGAGTGGGGGCTCGTCTGCGGCGAGCGCTACAAGGTCGGCCTCGCCCAGGCCGTGTTCTTCGCCGGCTGCATGATCGGTCAGTGCTCGCTCGCTGCTCGCCAGTCGCCACGCGCGGCGGTGCTCTAGTTCGTTCGTTCCATTTCGCCGTGCCGTGCCGTGCCGTGCCCGTGCGTGCGTGTACCTGGATTCGTTTTCTGATGCGCGTTCGTCGTTAGGAAATGGTTTAGGGCATGTTTGGTTACGTTTTGTTAAAGTTTAACTCCTATCACATCAATGTTTCCTCAAATGCATAGAGTACTAAATGTAGACTAATTGCATGCATGTCGACACAGAATAGGAGTAATTTACGAGACGAATCTATTAAGCCTAATTAGTCCAAGATTGTAAACTTTTTGTCAAATAAGACGAAAGTGCTACAGTGTTGGTTAAACTTTAACACCTCAAATCAAACACCTCTTAGTTTTGACGAATAATTTCGCGTGGAATCGCTAGTTAGGCCTTGTTCACTTCCCCATCCCAACCCAAAATATTTCCTCTTACACTCATCACATCAAATCTTTCGACGCATGCATGGAGCATTAAATGTAGGTAAAAAAATAACTAATTGCATAGTTTGTCTGTAAATGTCGGGACGAATCTTTTGAGCCTAGTTAGTCCATGATTAGACAAATTTTGCCAAATAACAACGAAAGATGCTACAGTAACTTTTCACCTGCTTTTCACGAAAGACACGGCTTGGCATTTGGGGGTCGACAGGTGGGGGGACTTGTAGGCGCGGAGCTGGATTATTCAAGTCCCACCATTTTGGGGTCGGCAGGGAGCGTTGGAACGCGCGCGAGGAGAAGACAGAAGAGGGCGACGTGACGCGATCTGGTGCTCGCGGTGCGCCTTTGTCCGTCCGGCCCCGGCCCCGGCCCCGCCCGCCAGCGCTGCCGCTTTAATTTGCTTCGCCAATCCGCGGCGGCCGTCGAGTGAGTGTTTCGGTTCCGGCGGCTCGGCCACAGGCACGACACGAATGCCGACCTGCTGTGCGCTGTCGACCTGGTGGACGACCAGATGTTGGCTCGGTCCTCTTACTGGTTAGTGGTTACTGCCCAGACGCTCACCATCACGGGCGCCGTATACATGTGCGCGACTACTATGGACCTGTTGATAGACAGCTATCTAGGCGTAAGGCCGTAGGCAGTGCAAGTGACAGACAGCATTACGTAGGCGACAGCAATTGTATTAGGCAAAAGTGCAGCCGTTGTTTGACTTGAGCTGTGGCGCATCTTTTTCCTCTTGTCGGCTTTCTCCGTAGCTTTCCCGGTAGATGTCTCCGTTACAACATTGACGCTTTCCCATGTTCCCATCTACCGCAGGGAGTGAGTCCAACCCACGGTTAGAATGGTGAAACGAGATATGCCGAGGAATCTTTCCGGCCGATCCTAGCATCCCGCTGCATCCACTAACCTGTGGCTCCGGACTAGCGTTAGAATCTGGACGCTGGATACATGTGTGGATGCATTCACAGATCAGACCAGAACAAATGAAAGCCGTGTCAGTCAGTAGCTATACTCGTGGCTATCCATGGTTTGGATTAGAGAGATCTGGAGCTGGGCTACCTTATCTTATTATTTTACGATGCCAGTTGCTATCATGTTGACTTCGTAACATCTTCATTCGCTTCTTCTGCTATTTAATCCATCAACTTGTCACCGCGTGACGATGGGTAAATAATACAGTAGATGAATTAAAAAAAAACACAGTATATGATTTGGAAATGGTCAATGGATATACAAACATACAGTGGTCAGGTTGGTCATGTCTGAGCCATTCTGAAAGGCAAAGGCCAATGTGGAGTTGGGAACGCAGGAATTGAATCCTCCGTGCCTCTTGTCGTCAGCCACCGATTGGTCTACGAGACGCCGTAGCGCGACGCGACACGTACGCAGCGCGTGGAGCAGATTGCCTGGCCGTAGCTTGGCTACGTGGCTGCCCCCGCCGCGCCAAGTGCCACGACGGCTGTGACGGGGAGGATGTCACGGCTCAGCCAATCAAAATCGCTTACCTCGTCGGAATCCGGCTCTGCCCATCACACAAGCAGACAAAACCCACCCAGTGCCTTTTTGGCGTGGGCCTTTTTTCTGGGCTAGTCTTTTCAGCTAGACAGGGCCTTCCAATCCGATATGTTCCTTTCGCTGTGTTTAGCTGAGTAAAATGGGGTGAAAAGTTACTGTAGCTCTTTTCGTTGTTATTTAGTAAAATTTGTTCAATCATGAATTAATTAGACTTAAAAGATTCGTCTCGAACTTTACAGACAAACTATGCGATTAGTTAGTTTTTTTACCTACATTTAATGCTACATGCATGCGTTCAAAGATTCGATGTAATAGGTGAAAGAGGAAATATTTTGGGTGTGCATGGGAAGTAAACAGAGCCTTAACTTTCTTCGTGTGCATCCATTGCAGGCGCGGGCGTGTTCGGGCACCTCTCGGACTCGTTCCTGGGCCGGAAGGGGTCGCTGCAGGTGGTGTGCATCCTCAACGCCGCCTTCGGCCTCCTCACCGCGGCGTCCCCGAACTACTGGGCCTACGCGGCGCTGCGCCTCCTCACGGGCTTCAGCACGGGCAGCGTCGGCGTGCTGGCCTTCGTCCTGGCCACCGAGCCCGTCGGCCCCGCCCGCCGCGGCGCCGCGGGGATGTCCACCTTCTACTTCTTCTCCGGCGGCATCGCGGCGCTCGCGGGCGTCGCCGCGCTCTTCCCGCGCTCCTGGCGCGTGCTCTACGTCGTCACCTCGCTCCCGTCGCTCGCGTTCGCCGTCGCCGTCGTGCCGTTCGTCTCCGAGTCGCCGCGGTGGTACCTCGTGCGCCGACGCCCCGACGACGCCCTAAGGGTCATCCGGGACATCGCCGCCACCAACGGCAGGGCCGTCCCGGAGGACCTTACGCTCAAGCTCGACGACGAGGACGAGGATGACGAGGAGGAGCAGGGGAAGAAGGACGGTGGTGGGGGCACGGTGGCG
This sequence comes from Saccharum hybrid cultivar R570, assembly GCA_038087645.1. Lineage (NCBI taxonomy): Eukaryota > Viridiplantae > Streptophyta > Magnoliopsida > Poales > Poaceae > Saccharum > Saccharum hybrid cultivar. The sequence continues at coordinate 10,770,720 of JAQSUU010000529.1, forward strand.
CCGGCGGCGGCCGCGTCCTCTGGCTCCATCGTCGACGTGTTCCGGTCCCGGACCACGCGGGTGCGCCTCGTGCTCTCCGTGCTCATCAACCTCCTCACCTCGGTGGTGTACTACGGCCTCAGCCTCAACGTGGTCAACCTCAAGACCAACCTCTACGTCACCGTCGTCGTCAACTCGCTCGCCGAGATGCCCGCCTACCTGCTCACGGCGCTGCTCCTCGACCATTTCGGCCGGAAGCCTCTCGCCATCGGCACCATGCTGCTCAGCGGCGTCTTCTGCACCGCCGGGAGTCTCATACCCGGCGCAGGGATCATGAGGTCCGGCCGTCAGACTGATAGCCTTTATTTATCAAGTTTCAGTTCTTCAAAATGTCCATATATATACGTGCCACTAACGAACGTGCACTTGCAAACTGCACGCAAATGTGTACAGGGTGGCGCGGATGGCGTGTGGCGTCGTGGGCATCTTCGGCATGGCGGCGACGTACAACCTGCTGTTCATCTACACGGCGGAGCTGTTCCCGACGGTGGTGCGGAACGCGGCGCTGGGGTGCACGGCGCAGGCGGCGCAGATGGGTGCCATCGTGGCGCCGCTGGTGGTGATGCTCGGGGAGAGGCTGCCGTTCGCGGTGTTCGGCGCCTCGGGCATCGTCGGCGTCCTGCTCGTCTTCTACCTGCCGGAGACGATGAACAAGCCCCTGTACGACACCATGGCAGGGCTGGAGGAAGGGGAGAAGAGCGTTCTCAAGTGACACGATGGGGCGAGATCGATCTGTCAGTCGGTGGAAAATGTTGGGGGCTCAGATAAACGGGCTTCGGACCCTTTTGTAGTCTCATGTGTTACTGACAGTGTTTGCACAAAGCTGCATCGTCGAAATGTGCATCTCCACTGTCATGTCTACTGAATACTGATCCTGTGAATAACAAATATCGTTTAAGACATTGCAATCGAGGTATACATATGCACGCGTTGTTTTCATCAAGAAAGCTAGACAAATAAAATCAAGTGACCCGTCTGCAATAGTCGACAGGCACCGCAGGTTGCCAGCACGTGGAGGTAGAGCAATGCAACAATGCAAGGCCCGAGGACCTGTTTATCGCAACATCAGCTTTCTAAACATAGATCCAGAGCATTAACTTCACCATAGAGCAATTTCACTCTAAAATTGGTCTCCCACCATAGAACTAATACACTTGTTTGGTTGGGATGACAGGTCTAGATCTAATAACTTTAGATGTCATGATATTATCAACAAGTGACAAACACTACCAAAACCCTCTAGGACTGCTGAAAACAAGGCGCAAACCATAGTTAGAACCCCTACAATCACCCTTATCGACAGTGGCGGATATAAGCTTAGGGCCACTTGGGACATGGGCCCTAGGCGTGGGCTGCCGTTTTCCGCACTGTAGCTACTGTAGTTTAAAGGCCGAGGTCCGGTTACCTTCAATTAGTCCATTAATGGCCCTAGGCGTCGGCCTGGCCCAGCTCCGCCACTGCTTATCGACAACAAGTTACAAACTAGGAAGTTGAGAAAATAGTCACAACCCCTGCAACGACCCTTGATCGCAACATGCTGCAAACTATAGGGCAATCCATAGACACAACTCCTATAGAGATACTAAATCACAACCAACTGCAAAATAGGGTCGGAGAGTGAGATAGTTAAGAACATGTGTGTCAATCCTAAATCAAAACATGCTGCAATTAGAAGACAAACTATAGTCACACCCACTACAGTAAACCCTAAAGAACATCAAGCGTCAAACTAGGGGCAAACCATGGTCACAACCTCTGGAGTGACCCTGGATCACAACAAGTTGCAAACTAGGAAGCAAAATATAATCTCAACCCCTATAATGACAATAGATCACAACATACTTCAAACTGAGGCGACTCTTGATCTAGCAGCCTCTAGAAATATATTTTTAGAGGTGGGTGCACCTAAAGATGACTCTAATAATAGGGGCATTCGTAAAGGTAGCTAAAAATATAAGTCGTCTCTATAAATGCATTTATAGAGATGGATTGGTTTGGGCTGGTTTGTAGAGACGTCTGTAGAATGACTTGCCTCTATTAAAACAAGGAGGTGTTGCTAAAAAATAAATATGTAGTAGTGGTAGCAAGTTGAGCAGGCATTAGGGCAAACCACATAACCCTATTCAATATGCCTGTTGCGACCTCTAATTAGTACGTGCATTGTGATCCGTAATCATTATGGATGCTGCAACTATAACAAAATATGAACAAGTAGTGACCCATGTTTGCAAATTCTAAAAGAGTTGCAACTTGAGCGCTAGAAAGGCAAAGCCCATTACTGCTAGGTATGCACATTGCAACTCATAATCAGTAGGGATGTGGTAACCCTTGTCAGTATGGACGAATAATATACCAGACTCGGATCCAAAACTCTAAAAAGTAGCAACCTGAAAAGACGATAGGGGCAACCACATAATCCTAATATGTGTGCTTGTTTTGACCTCTAATTGGTATACCTATCGCGAGCCCTAAATAAAAGGCAAGGTATGCACAATCTATACAGCAATGCTAGCGCTCGGACGTCCGAACGGACACCCGCGCCTGCACTGCATCTCCCCCATGCACCTACCACCCGCGCCCGTCTACACGGGGCCCGCGTCGCCCGATTACACATGGGGAGTCCCTGCACGCGCCCCATCCGCTTCTCACGCTCATGCATGGTCAGCAGCTGCAGCAGGTGGCTACTCCAGCATCCAAAAGAGGGGGAGGGGGCGGTGGATGCCCAGCCGACGCTGGGACAAGGAGGAGACACCGAGGTGATGGTGAGGCAGTAGAAAACGAGGACAGATATGCAACACCTGATCTACTTTTTAAACATTCGGATGCAACACTTGCAACATATGTCTGAAGGCAAATGAAACACATGAAACATGTATATGAAACACTGGCTACAACACTAGATCCATTTTTTAAATATCCAAACGAAACACTTGCAACATACTTATGAAATAGCTGAAACAGTCAAAACATGCATATAAAATACTTGTAAAAAAACCTGAAAACACTTCATATGTGTGAAAATATAAGCAACATCCAAGCGAAAGCACTTGCAAACATACGTCTGGAAAATGAGATGAAACATTTGGAACATACACTTGAAACATACGTATATAGCCACTACAACATGTGCAACATTCCGATCTACTTTTGCAACATCAAGATAAAACACTCGCAACATCCAGAGAAAACATATGAAACACTTTAAACATACCCTTGCAACATAGGTTTTGCTTGGACGAACGGAAGCACGCCAGCGCGGAGGTCGACGGCGGCGCATGGATGTCGCTGTGCGGCAGCGGCACGGGCAACTCGCCAGCAGGTGCGGCGTCACACAAATCTCGTCCCTCTCGCCTACATGCTGGAGCATCCGTCATGGAGGTTCACCGGCTCGGTGGAGGCATCCGCGGCTCTCTAGCTCGGTGGAGGCCGTCGCGGCGAGTGGGCCAGCTGCGGCGAGGAGACAACGCGGTGGAGGCAGACGAGGCAGACTAGGACCAGTGGGGAATGCGGCATGGAGGAGGCCGCATGTGATGGGGCGTGGCGTGGCGGGGGCACTGCGCTGCGGGAGACCTGGCGGCGGCGAGGTGGAGTGGGTGGGTGAATGAGCACGGCGACGCAGGGAGAAAATAACGCAGCGAGCATCGGGGTGCGTGGGATGGGACGAGCAGATAGGGTCGTTGGGCGAGTGACGCGTACATGAGTGATCGGAGGAAGGCCTCCGTCTGTGCAGACGTCTATCATCATCGCAATCTATATGATGTACTACCTCCGTTCCAAATTATAAGTCGCTTTGACTTTTTATTCATTCGTTTTGCTACGTATCTAGACATAGCAAAATAGATGAATAAAAATTCAAAGCAACTTATAATTTTTTAACGGATGGAGTAGAAAACTTAAATTGATACCATCAACATTTATTTCCAGAAGTTATATATAGACACCAAGTCGTGTAAAGATTTGTCCACTTATGTATAATTGCAAACAAAATCAACAAAAATCGATAGTATAGAAGTAACTGCATTATTTATATACAAATAAGTTGTTATTACATAAAATATATTTTGGAATATATGAATCGTGGACGTAGGTTCATAGATCTCATCGTGGTGGTGCAGTACAAAAAAAAGAAAAAAGGGACTATATATGTGAGAAAGTCATCACGTTTTTTTTTTTTGAGCAGAAGTCATGACATTTCTTAAAGATGAAAGCAAAAGTATAAATCAAAGTGGCTCACGACACCATGCCCCTCCCGCCCGGCCTCAGGACGCGCAGCAGGCCGCGAATCCTTTTCCCCCCACTTCCGCATAGGCTATGAGGTAGCCCATGGGTAATCCGCAACCGGACGGCATCAGTTGGTACTGGGCCTCAGGGCCGGCCTTTTGTCATCGCAATTAGCACAACGCAATCGATATGCATCGCCAACATCCAGCAGCAGCCGAGAGAGAGAGCGTGAGCAGAGCGGCAAGTAGGGATGAAAACGGTACTGATATTTTTCGATCATATTTAAGATTAAATTTGTTTAGAGGGGTTTTAATCCGTTTGTATCCGAGTCCGGATATTTAACATCCGATACCGTATCCGTATCCGAATATTTAAATCACATATTTATGATGTCGATATCCAATCGTATCCTATCCGACATTTTTTATACTATCCGTATTCGAATCCGAATCCAGACATAAATATGAAAACAAATATGATATCAGTGATATCCGTTCATATCCGATCCGTTTTCATCCCTGGCGGCAAGCGACAGGACTACAGGAGACGGACGGGGCAAATCCAGCGGCGCCGTGACCGTGAACAGAACCGGGCTTTGCGTTGCGTGGCCACCTCCGGACGAGAAGGAGACAGTGACGCGAGTACGCGACCTCATGTGCAGTGCAGTGCATGCGATGCTAGCCGAGGACGACTACCACTGTTGCAGGAACCTATATATGGCTAGGCGGCCCATGGGCCGGTGGCACGGCACGCGGCACGGCCTTTTGGCACGGCCCATGGGCCGCACGGCACGGCTGCCACCGTGCCCGTGCCGGCAAGGCACGGAGGCCCGTGCAGTGCATGGGCCGCAGGCCTGGCCCATAACACGGCACGGGCACGACACGGCCAGAGGGTCGGCACGGTGGCCGGCACGGCCGCCAGGCCAACCGCCTCTTTTGGCCCAGCGGCCCACGCCCCCCACACCCCCGCCACCCCGCGCCATATATAAGCCGCGCGGCCGCAGCCCCCCCCCAAATCCCTAACCCTAATTCTTTTGCCCCCCTCCGCCTCCGCGCAGCCGCAGCCAGCCTCGCTCTGAGTCTCTGACCTCTCGAACTCGATCCACCGCCGTCGTTCGCCTTGAGCTCGCCGGCCCTGCTCCGGTGACCTCGACACCTCACCTCGTCGGCCACTTCTTCTCCTCCCTCCACGCAGCCGCAGGCCGCAGCTCTCCCTCCGCTCTCGCTCTCGAGTCTCGATTCGAAGTCGAGACGAACTCGATCCGATCCGATCCGCCGCCGCCGTTCGACTTGACCTCGCAGGCCCTCCTTCTCCCTCTCGTACCTCCTCCAGTCCTCCTCCTCCTCCTCCGGTGTACCATGTGAGTCGTTGAGCTGTATATTCTTCCGCCGCCACTCGTCGTGACGCCGTCGGTCTAACAGTGGGTGCTTGTCTCGTCGTTCTCTGCTTGGATGCTGGCTCCTTGGCTTCTTCTCCGGCACTGGGCTCCGGTGGCGTAGGTCAGTCAAAACCCTAACCCTAGCATGTTCATGTTCTTTGTTCAGTTGTTCTTCATCTTCTTCTTCTCTGCATCTTCCTGAGTTCTTGTGTTGTGTTCTAATGCTCTTCTTCTTCTTGTGCTCATGTGCTTCGTAGGTTGGTGCCTGACGCTTTGTCCTCCTCCTCTGGAGGCTCGATGGCAAAGTCGTCCGGTTTGAAGCGCCACTGCCCACCGTCGAGGAATGGTGCTGGAGCTGCGGCTAAGGGCCGAAACCAGCCACCCCAACCACCGTCGAGGAATGGTGTAATAGGATGAACTACTTAGACTTGTGCTTGAACTAAGACTTGACTACTTGAGCTAGCTGTACTCTTTTCCTTTCTAGGGTTTCTCACAAGGGTGAGTTTTACCTAGAAAGATTTTTAATAAGGCAGCATTGCACAACAGCTCTTTTGACTTTTGATAATCATTTTCATTATATCTTCTGCTGTTCTGTTCTTTACTACTTTATAATTTTATGACATGTGATCATTTGAAGTTTTGAACTTAGACTTTGGAATTTTCTGTTGATTTTGAGTGTTTTCTGTTGATGGGCCGTGGGCCGGCACGGCACGGCACGGCCAAAATGGCCGTGGCACATGGGCGACACGGCACGGAGAAACGGCCCATGTGCCGTGTCATGGGCCGAAGGCCTGGCCCATGGCACGGCCAGGCACGGCACGGCCGGCACGGCGGCACGCTGCGGCACGGCGTAGTACCGTGCCAGCACGGCACGGCCATGCCGCGTGCCGTGTCGGCACGGCACGGTGGCCAACTATACAGGAACCTCAAGACTACGGAAACAAATCCTCTACAGACTACAGTATGGTAGAGAAGATCCATCCATCCATCCATGTGCAGACAACCGATGGCATAATGGCAACAGCCAGGCTAGTATATGGTCTTCCTGTTCAAAGCAGGCGTACTCCTCCCTCCATACAAAAAACGAAAAACGGATGCCTCTTTGTCGCCAACTGTAAATACTATGTTTTTGTAATATAAAATACTTCTGTGTAGCGACTTGTCCTTTTTAAGCTGGAAACAAAATTAAAAGGAGTAGTTTTTGGGGGAGAAAATTTATAGCACATGAAGGTTCCAAGGTTTAGTTCATTTTTTTTATATTAGGATTCGGGGGGAAAAATATCGCCTTAAATAGGCTGAACTCTGTTCTATGGGAATTTAACTCTACAAACGTCGCGGGCTCCTAAAGGAGAACCGGTGTCCACGTCGCCTGAAAATCTCTCGGCCGTCCGATCTGCCCCTTCGACGGTCTACATTTCTTGCAGCAGATTTTACCGGCACCGGCTTCTCCTCGTTCTCTTTACCTTTCCCCACTTCTCCTCGGCTTCTCTCTACCTTCTCACCCGAATCCGGTGCAACGAATATATACTCAGCTTCAGCTTCTCCTTCCGGAAGCTTCTCTTCCCTTCCTCTCTCTCGTCTTCGCTCTCTCTCTCTCGCGACGCGGACGGGGCGACGGCGCGACGCCACCGCGACACGAGGCCACCTCGGCGGTGGCCGACGCGGCGGTACCCACCCTCCTCCTCTTCCTCCTCCTCCTCCACGCCTTCCCCCTCGCGCCGCAAGGGCAGGACGACGGCGGCACCCGCCGGGTGTTGCGCCGGTTCGGCGGCTGGCCATCCCCGGTCGCTGGGGGCCGACGGCAGTCGTTCCCAGCCACGACGCAGCTGATCCGTCCTTGCCGGTGATCTCCGGCGTGGCTTCATCCCGCCGGTCGCCGGACCACGCCTTCTCCTGTGCTCCATGAAACCCTAGGTGCGTGTCACTTCCTCTCTCTCTCTCCCTGCCAACTCCCCCTATCTCAGAGCGTGTAGAGGTTCCTCGCGGTGCTCAGGCATCCTGCTCTGCCTGCACGCGGCGGCTGCACCAAGGGATCGATCCTGTGGTGTATTGATTAGTTTCAGGTTCGTAGTATATTCCTGCTGCTGATTCGAAGTCTATTGACCTTGTCCCTATCTATTACAGCAATGGTGTGCGACGATTCCCATCATGGTTGTTCTTGTGCTCCTCAAGGTACAGCCCAGAACATTCCTTACGATTCCCTCCCCATCTCTCCTATTTGTGCTCATGTGGACTATTAAGATTGAGCACTAAAATGTGCTTTAGTTTACTATTAAGATTGATCACTAAAATGTGCTTTAGTTTACCAATACCACATCAGGTGTTTGGCTACTGGCCTTGTTGCAGAGAGCTTCTATCTGACAAGAATAGTATGCCTACCTAAGAAGGACAACGAATGAATTGGTTTCGACTTCTGCATGCACTACTTCATTTATTTTGATTGTGTTCATCTGACAAGTTATTAGATTGTAGAAACATGCAAATATGCTTCTCACTTTCACTGTTGGACAAGCTTGTTCAGATAAATAAATCATTGATCTTTGGTCTCATATTTTACGAAACATCAGTTCAGATTGTATTTAGATGTGTGGCCTTTCTTTCCTAACATGTTTATTAAGTATGAGACTGAAACTGCTCCTTCTGTAATATGTACCTCTGCTCCATTTGGAATTGTTTTTGAAAATGGAGCATTTTTTCATTACTGCGTCCATTCTACCTGCTTATTGTTGTGTCTTTGTTCAGCAGGAGCACAAAGTCCTAGATTCTCTGAGCTCTAAGGGCTTTGATCTTTGCTAGATAAAGCTGCACAGGAATTAGAAAAAGGACATGCTCTTACTTTTAGTGTCAGGTGAATTGTTACTTTTTAACTTATAGAAATCACGCTTGAGTTATCATCAGTCTATCTTGTGTGTTCTCAGCCTTCACTGTTAACATGTTTGCGTTTAAAACAAACAATATTACCTTGGTCTTTTTAATGCTAAAAATTCAATTTTGTTTATACACTTAGCATGCCACTGAGCTACAAAGTTTTGGCTCACTTTGGTTTTTTCCCCATCTATAAGATGCGCCTTCTCTTTTCCTAAAAAAAGCCCACATGGTACGGTGCAAAAGAATCTAACACATATCTCATCACGTTTTCAATGGTAAGGCTTCGCATTTCTATTGCTCCAATGTAGGTTCCGATGGGCATGCTTATAAAATAGCTTTTTCCACATGTACAAATGCTTTTTCCCATCTAAGATGCACTTTTTTTCTCATAAAAGGACATGTGGTACACTGCAAAAGAATCTAACTTTTTTTTTGGTATATGTTGGATCCTTGAAAACTGCAATACTTTGCTTATTAGGCAATAAATTGTTAGTCCATACTTAGTTCATCAACTTTGAGCCCAAAATAGCTTGTTAGGCAATAAATTGGCCAATCCTTTTGCAGCAACCAGTTTTACAGCAACTGTTAATTTAGCAATGCAGTTTTAGGATTCTGCAGCTCCTGCTCATTCATTTTTCTGGTCATGCAAAGTCATATCTATTTCTATACACTAGGTGTGGTTTTCTGGTTGAATGGGCAGCCTAAAGTCACTGCACATGTTTCATAGAGTATCGCTCACATAATCAAAACCAATGATCAATCAGTTCTTAGCTATTTCATTTTTCTGACGAAACCAATATTTAGGAGTTGACCAGTTGGCTTTTCCAAATAAATTGGGTATAGTTTTTACATTTCCAGTTCATATAAAAAGGCACTAATGCTATTATACCGAACTTAGAATCTCATAAAGCCATTGCAAACGTCAAACGAAAGATATTTGAATGCTTGGCAAAATCTGTGTGTCCAAGTAAAATTATTTTAACAAGTATAGATCAGAGGAATCTACGCCTAAATTGTATCCATATACCGGACCTTTGGAGGGTTATTCTGATCTTTTATTATGCGCACGTCAATAATCTCTCCACATGAAGAAAATATCTGTATACAGGTCAATCTTGAAGGGATGCATATATTTGTTGGATTAGTTTTTTAATTTGGTGCTGAAACTCAAAATATTCAGAATTGTGCACTTGCAACATAATTTACATATGTAATCGGTTAGAACTAATCTTAGCTTGTTCCTTTACAGTGATATGCCTCAAATTTTTGACAGTTTGGACTTCTTACTTTGAAAAAAAAACAGAGGTTATCATTTCATTGAAAATGTCACCTTACTGTACTGTTGTACCCCCCCAAAACAAAATGCAGGCAATGGTCAACTTCATGTATGCTGATGAACTCTCTAGCATTCCTGTCCTCCCAAGCTCTGATCTACTGCCTCAAAAAGAGTACGGAGGTCTGCACAACGGACATACCATTGCTTGAGTTATAGCGACGATGCAGGAGCAGGTGGTGCCCCTGTGGCCCTGTTGCTTCTGCTCATCCACACATTTTTGCTGCTTATGCTCATTCCTACGTTTCTCCTGCTTGTGCTCTTCTTTTATGCAGGCTACAGCGACGATGACAGTCGGAGGGACGAGGGACCTGTTACAAGCCTACGCTCAAAGAGACGAGATGAAGGGGATTTTGCAGAGGCACAAACATCCCACTCGATTCGTACAAGCACATCTGGGGTTGGTGTTGGGTCCATTACACGTGCAAGTAAGTTTCTTTCTTCTCTTAGTGCTTTCCAGTTCATGTTTTGCTCATTTTCAAAAGAGCTTGATACCGTTTATGGTACTGTGCCCTGAACCATAATTATGTACAGAAACTGATTCCACAGAGTAATTGAAATTGAACTTCTGCCCAATTATGTCCCCTCATTAAAATAATAATAGAATTCCATGTAGTATGAATGTTGATGCACTGTGACATCGATTTTTTGATGGGGTGTTGTGCTGAGGATATCTGCTTGTAGATGTAGTTTGTTGTTAAGCATGAACTGACTAAAATAATAATAGAATTCCATGTAATTTGCTGATTTGATGCATCCAAGATGTGAATGAATTGACTAAAATGCTTACACTGAATGTGGACTCTGCATTTCTGCTTCTAATGTTGGATAAATCAGTAGTGTACACCTTTAGAATTGGTATTTGTATGAAATGACACTTTACATATTGCGATGTCAGAACCACACAACTTTAGTTCTGGACAAGTGCAACCTTTTGAAGCTAGCAATTTATCCATAATACTCTAATGAATCTTAACAATATCTTTTCCTTTTTGAAGCTACCAATTTATCCATGATACTGACTCCTATAATTCTTCTCTGTTATATAAATGAAGTTTTTTTTGTTTTGTTTTGTTTTGTTTTCTATGTTTTCCCCCGTGTCCTTTAGAATATACACATATACATATATTTGTACGCCTCATAAATCTATACAATATACACTGCTCTTTGACAACTACTATAGAATTGGTCGTACCTGAAACTCAGCAAATGATCCTGCTTCCATTTATGCAGCAAGTTGCAGACGACGAGAGCTTGGCTGCACCAGGAGTGATACAGGATGATATCAGCAATCCAACAGGGTCACCACCACAGCCACAGACAAAAAAGGTAAATCCACAAACGAGCAGGAAGCAAAAACAAGAAGCAACAAAAAAATTATTTAAGAGTATAGAGTTCTTAACAAGTATGTACATTAAAATGACAGGGCTAGAACTGAAATCCCGAGGGATTAACCAATGTGCAGCTCAAAGAGGTCAGCACCATATTTTTACCATTTAATTAGTTGACCATATACCACCTTTTAATATGTTGGACTCAACTTGCGGTTGCTTTGATCAACAATTGCTCACATGTTTCATGCAAAGAGTAAATCTGACTGTATTTTACCAATTTATATGCCAACCCATCCATGTAGACGGTACATGGAAAACTCTCAGTTAAAAGAGGATAGTTATACGATCAACGCCACCTTGTCTTACTCCTTTTGCCTTATCATCTACTAATAAGGTACACTGAAACATGCCATAAATATACATACTGAGCTCATGTACCTTTCTTAGGCACTCTGTTTCAAAATACTTTACCAACTTCTTTAAATGCAAAGAGCTCTTCTTCATAGTTTTTTATCTACAGTCTGAGCCTCTATGTGCATCACAGTAATTATTGATCATTTCCGTACATCATCAGTACAGTGTATATATCCAACAGTTTGTAAAGTTAAAGTGTCAGCAACTATCAAATATACATTGCGTTTTAGCTTCATCTAATCTTCTAGATTTCCTTAGGACTTACCCAAAAAAAAACATTGTCTGTTACATTGTTTCCTTATGATCTAATGCAGGTAGTAGTGATCTACAAGGGGCCGGCATCAACCTTTTGCGCATGAAAATGCTTCCGATCTTATAGATGGTCGTACCCTACAAAAACAGTTTAAAGGCCTGTTTGCCGTATAATATCCAGGCTATTCTGCGTCTATCTAGCGGTGCTTGGTAAGACACAGACTCACCTACTCTCTCTACAACATATTTACTGTGTAATATCCAGCCTGGTACTGTCTCCACGACGATTCCAAGAATGCAACCCTTTGCTTCTGAATGAAACTTATGTAGCTACCTATTTAAGTACTTAGAACAAGCAAATGTCGTCGCAGTACTAATATAATATGAATCAATGTACATGTGCTGCTACCGTCTTCTCTTTTTATGATTTAATTTGTCTCAAACCACCCTCTACGTGGTGCTTTGTCATTGCCGTGTCTTAGAATTCGTGCCTGCATTTGCGCGCGATGACGCACGCCCTGCCACTAGTACTAGTACAGAGAGAGGAGGATCGTAGAAAACGGATTGTGGGCAGTTTCGGAGGATTGCTGCACTGCATGGCTCATTACCGGGTCCCGAACCCGGTCAAGCAGTCAAAGTGCGCAGTGAAGGACTTGTCAGGTGTCACGTCCCTCGTCCCATCTCATCTCCCTGCTGCTTCCCGTACTCCCGTCCTCCATGCGCCACGCCCTTTCCTCTTCGGGCTCCTCTGCCTTTCACGGATCGGGCGGGGCGCTTGGATGGACGCGGCAGGGGAGGACCCACCGACCGTCCAAGCATTGCCGTGGCGTCCGGCCGCCCGCTGGGCCCGACGCCGAGTGCAGGTTATCTCGAGACCCTGTACTGTAGTATCTCTGAGCGTGCGATTTTCTTCTCCGGGAGCAGCATGATTCGGTCGGGTGATTTGTGTTGTCCGTCAGTGCGTGTTTTGTGTTGTCCGTCGGTGCGTGCGATGCTGATCTGACCACTCTCCGCGCTACTTGCGCTGTTGCCCACGGTCCATCCCGGCTGCTTCGGCATTGTGCTCTTCAGGAGCCATTATCCTGGGTTGTCCAAGAAAACGCACCGCGGATTTGGCTTTTGGAAATTGGAATCACCATCGTACTCCTACTGCGTCGCCTTTGTAGAACAAGGTTGTTGATGCCATTTTCTTAAATTCCCAAGGATCGGGTCTCTGTTCAACAACTAATAAAAAGCATCATTTTCTTAAAAAAAAAGTCAAGAGCATCAAAGATGTTTTTGCTGGGTAGGGTAGCTGATGCCTTTCGTTTTATATATAAGGGCCTGTTTGAAACACAGTAATGCAAAACAGAGGAATAGGAAAAAAACACAGGAATAGGGTAGGGTGAAAAGCGAAAAACTATAGGATTATGAAACAGAGAAAAAAAATACGTGGAGCTGTTTGGATTGCAAGAATATGGTTGACTCATCGCACATCGTAAATAACAGATCAGTTCTAGCTGTCGCTGCATCCTAGAGTGATTTAGGGGCTCACGGAGTCATATATCACCTATCATATTATTATTATTTAATTCATAACTACCACATCTATGGCCAGTTTAGATACCAAATTTGCCTCCCAAATTTCACTATGCAAAAAGAAAATTCTCATCACATCAAAATACCGGCACATGTATGGAGTACAAAATGTAAATGAAATAAAAAACTAATTGCACAGTTTTGTTGTACTATGCGAGACGAGCGTTTTAAGCCTAATTAGTTCATGTTTGAATATTTCTTATCAAATAAAAACAAAATGCTACAGTGTTACACAGTGCTACACAGTAACTCAGCAAACGCCGATTCCAGCGAACTAAAAAGGCCTATATAGCAGTTGCTGGCCGTTCTTTCTCGTGGATGTTCTTATCTTCTTCTCTGTACTGTGTTCTCTCTCCATAGCCGCTCACTTCTCTATGCGTCTCTTTCCTCGTACTCTCTCCATCCTCAGCGCATGAGAGTTCAAGGAGAGGCTGCAGGCTCCATCGATGATATAGGTTCGTCGCAGCCAGGAAAGCTTCTCTTCTTCTCCTTGTTCAGTTCGTTGCCTTGCCTCCACGAATCGATGTTTTTTTCCTCTGCTGGCAACGGTTGCGAACTTGCGATCTGTGAGTCAACCCCAGTAGGGAGGAGTGAAGAACAAACAAGCACGGGCTGGCGTGACGAGAGAGCGAGCAAGATTTCCATCGATTCGGAGTGGATGCCTTTTTTCCTGTGAAATGCACATAGCTCGCTCCCTTTCCTCCGAAAGGGAAATCTGTTTTCCTTTGTACCAATCGCAACCAAAGGTTTCCTTTCTTGAGGAACTGTATCCTCCAAAATTCCTGTAAAAATCCTTGAATCCAAACAGGCCCTAAGAGATGGAAGCCTTTTCAGACATAGTGCTCCCTTTAAGTTTGTCATTTTAAACTTGATTTGACCGACAACTACTAATATACCAACATTTTATCGCAAAGACATAATCTCTCATTTCTCAAAAGATTTACTAGTCAAAGCCAAACTATTATGTATAAGTTTAACCCAACTTATAAAAAATCGTATCGATATTTATGATATCAGGTTAATACATTCAATATGTTATATACAGTTTCATAGTATATTGATTTAGTGGTATAACGTTGATATTTTTCTCTATAAATTTAGTCAAACTCATGATAGTTTGACTTTGACTAAATCTATGAGATTCGGCAATTGACAATATGTTATAAGGGGAAATCAGTACGTACTGTAAAATATAAATGGAATTAAATGCTTTCTCATTTTATATATGAAAACAAATGTTATAGTAACTGCTCAATTTTCAAGAAAATAGCTCCTACGTACCTGACTTCATCAAATTTGGCATTGCCCCCGCTCCATGGGATTCTAATTTTGTTTTTAAAGTACATAACTTTTACAATATATCAAGATGCAACATTTATTTAGGTGCACAACAAAAGCTATGCACTTCAAAAAGTCAAGATGACTTATATTTTAGAACGGATAGCAAAATTAACACCACTTGACCATTTTCCAATTTTTTCTAAGGTGTCGTTTGGATGAGATAAAGATTCTTGTATCTTGGCATCTCATATTATTTCTCTTGAAAGTACTCCATAATGTATCCTATTTGGATGGAACTATGGGATTCCGAGTTATTTTTTCGAATTCTTGAATCTGTCTATACCCAAACGGACAGTCTAGACTTATTGTTGGCCTGGATTTTAACATAAGGAACCAAAAATTACATATATCGGTAGGAGCGGGTCTAAAAAAAGGATAGACATTTGTTACCCTCGGGTTTGTTTGGAACCAAACAGTTTCAAATCGTAAGCCGTTTTAATCTTTTTTCAGGTACATAACTTGTTATGCATCTAGTTATACACTATGTCCAGATACATTTGAATCTAGAAAAGCTAAAAACGGCTTATATTTTGTAACGGATGTAATAGTTGGTAGCGCGAGGTGTGTCAACCCTTTGTCGCATTACAAGGATACCTCTAACTTTTAGAAGTTGTCTCACAGTAAAGGCACATTTGGATCATGAACCACCTAGATCTAATATAATTTACTGAGTTCTCTATTTTTAAAGTGCAATTACTACATACATAAAGTGCAATTACTACATACGAGAATAACGTTTGAGGGGATGTATTTTATTTTCTAGTATATCATCAATGTCTCCAAACATTCTAGAAGTGCACTTACGTATTTGGGACGTGGGAGTAACCATTTTTTATTATCATTATGGCTATTAGAATTAGCTAATATCCGCTCCATTCGGAATTTTAAGTTGTTGTATAGTCTTGTTCTAAATTGAGAAACCTTTTTGGCTTTTACTATCAATTAGTATCAAATTACTCCAGTTTTGTTAGATATGCCATGGAATATACTCCACCCGTTCTAAAAGAAACTGCATGCATAGAGTCAATCTTATCTCTCCCAAATCGCACAAAATCTATAAATGATAGTGTCAACGTTTCTATCTTCGATATGTTTATTTAGAAAATGATATATTCATTAGTAATCTCTACTACTAAAAAATTTACAAGAGAATCGTTCACCAGGGCGTTCGCTCGCCCGGCCTTGACGCCGTGCCCTGTGATCTGTGACCCTCCGGCACATCACCGCGTGCCTGCGATCTACTCCCTGTTTCCCAAAAAAAAAAAAAAAAACCGACGCCCCTGCGAACCGCGTGATTATAGATACATCACCGCACAACCCTCTTTCCAAAATAAACAAACAATCAGGGAATACTAACCAACCGTGTGTCTGCAAACAAAAAAAAAATTCTCGCCAGAAAAAAGGAAACAAACAATCAGCGCGCTGGTCTCACGCGATCGCATTAGCACCTCCCGCGACCCCCAGCTAAAATAAAACCGCCGTCGCCGTGACCACTTGACTTCGACGTCGACAGCGATCTCCTCCAAGCCGCCGCCGCCGCCGCCGCCGCCGCGAAGTCTGGTGCCGTCGCCGTGGCGCCGCGACATCAGCTGCGATCTGCTACCCCAATCCTCCGATGCCCCGTGGCCGCTTGACATCGACAGATCGCCCTGTGGCCACTTGACGTCTGCAGCGATCTGCTACTCCAAGCCGTCGACGCCTGTCCATCGCCGCGACCACCTGACCATCCATGGTAATCCACTTCTCCTTCCCTCGCCGCCTCCCTCGCGATCTGCCTCCCGGTCACACGACGCCTATCTGGTGCCATCGCCGTGGCCAACCGACATCGACGGCAATCTGCTTCTCCTGCACTCGCCGTCTCCCTCACGATCTGCTCCTTGGTCAGACTGTACACAGGGCACGACAAGTCACGGGTAAGTGATGCTCAAAAATTTGCTGTAATCCTGTCTATTATAGTCTGTAGTGATTGCAATTCTAATGCACGATTGAACCTTTATATGAACTACTAATAGAACCATGCATTTGGCTCCAAGAACAGAAAACTGTGTTAATCATGATTTACTTTGCAAAGAATATGGGTTTAAACCGAAGGAAATCCATGTATAGGAACTTAGTAGGGTGAAACCGAAGGTAGCAGTTTTCAATATTGATGTCTCATGTATAGATGCAAGCCTATGGAAAAATGGAAATCATTACCATGATTAGCATATGGTACATATAATGTCCATTTCATAGTATCTTTCAGGTTCAGTTCACAGTAACAAATGGATGCACGAAAATGGAAGCTTAACCATAGATGAACATGCTCCAAAGAGAGGTCTAAATTTGTTAGTTTAACCATTTTCAAGGTCACGGTTCCACTGAGATCCACATTGGTGACACTCACTCATTTATAATCTTTCTGCATATATGGGTTCCGTTGGAATTAGTTGCATAAACTCTATTCCTGTACATATAAATAAAAGAAAAGAAAACAAGAGAGTTCTGAGATAGCTATCTGCATGCACATTACCAATTGAACCATACAAAAAATGGAGTCTGGATATGTCAGACCTCACCTATGCTCATCTCCTGAGACAAAAAAGCAATATAATTCATGTGTATCTCCTGAAACAATGAATTGCAGCACCTGCATGCACAATACCAATTGAACCACACACAAAAAGGAGTCTGGATATGTCAGCCCTCACCTATGGTAATCTCCTGAGACAAAAAAAAGTAATATCACAGTTTGCATTTGACATTGTTAGCATAAACTAATTAGTGATCAGGTCTTTGATATTCCCAGTCTGGATGTAACAAGGCCATGCCAAACCCAAAAAGTGATCAGGTCTAAGTAAAATACCATGAATAAATGTTCTCTGTGATCTCTTGATTACCATCTTTTTCTCATGGGGAGAGGAAAGGAAAGGAAGTTACTAATCAAATCTATATTGAGATGTTGAATACCAAATAGTTCACAAATGCAATTGAACATACTTCTGAATATAACATAGTTAAGCAGCATGAACTCTCCCTCCATAAGTAACTAATGGTAAATATTCAGAGCTTCTCCCTCCATAAGTGACATATTCAGGGTCATTTGTCTATATTATATATACAAATCACCATACCCTATGGAAACTGATTTACTCTGTAGTGACAATTGATGTTGCATGCACTTAGAATCGAAACGGTACGAAAAGCTTTTATGCCAAGACTGTATGAATGTGTATTTTTGAAAGTTTTCGCCAGAGAGCCGGGGGACCAGAAAGATCAACAAAGTTCATTGATTTACCAGTGTAGGTATCCAAGTTAAAGGGGTACTAACGAGTTTTTTCAAAGATCCCGCATATCTGTCTGTCTTATAAACATAGCGGTTCGGGTACAAATCTTAATCGATGTATATGGACTCAATTCAATGACCTAAGCAGTCTCCCAAAAGGAACATCAGGTGTGTGCCGACCACCAAAATCCAATTTTGGTGCATAAATTAAACAATATAACTAGGATAAACAACACCAATCTCCAATGTTCAATCGGGTTTTGTAAGCCAGAAGCTGCATACATCGGTAGGAGAGAGTTACTCTCAGTGTAAGTGATATCGAGTGGAAGCCGCATCCGACCTTGTCGTCGCACATGGACACCCCCCGGTCGCGCCGGAGTAGAGCTCCTGCTCGTGAGGAGCAGAGCTCGCTGGAGCCGCGTCGCGCCGCGGCGTCGGAGTTCTTGAGCGCGGACCGGCCGAGGCTCGCACGCGCGCGGACCCGGCAGATATCCTGCTCATGGACCCGCCGGAGCGCGCGGTGCGTGGGGCCTTCGCGCGGGCACTGGGGCGGAGAGCAGCCAGGGCAGACGCCGCCGGCGCAGAGAGACACGGTGGCGCGGACGCGCGAGGAGGAGCGGACGGACACCGGGTCGCCACGCCCGCGCAGAGACGAGCGGCGGCGGCGAGTCGTCTTGTTGCTGCGCGAGGAGGAACGGAGGGACGCCGGCTCGGGAGATCCGCGTGGGCGAGCTCCGGGGAGGCAACTCCGCCGGGTCACGTGGCGTGTAGCAGCAGTCGGGGAGGAAGAAGAGGTAGCAGGCGGTAGGGGAGAAGAGATAAGGTAGAGAGAGGAGAGAAAGAAAGGGTGGGGAAATGAATAAAAGAAAAAATGGGTATTATTGGTTTTTCACTCTTTCTAGCTTTGTCCTCGAACAAATGTATCTTTGGATAAGATTTTTGAATAAAATCTGAATAAAAAATGTATTGATATTCATGATATAAGAGAATAAATTATAAAAGAAAAAAAGAAACAGAATAAAGAGGTGTATTTTAGGGTTTAGGGTTGGTCCTTTAACTTTAAAAATTAACATACAACTTATATGCATGATACTTCTAACCGCAGCTTCAGCCATCTGCATGCTTCAGCTGCAAGAAGTCAGACGCCGTATCTTGGACTAGAAAATCTTTTGGATCATCATTGATTGGTGACTAGATGCAGCTTGGTGTCCGTGCAAAACACGTTCTCTTGGTCGAACTATTGAGAGATTAAATTCTTAATTATAGAATATATTGTAAAACATGTATTGTGAAACACAAACTTATTATGATTATCTTTCCGAAGCTCTTGATTCCTAAAGAAGTGCAAGCTTATCTTTCACGTATCGTAGGCATGAAGTGATGCGACGATTGAAGTTGATGTTTCAGTTTTGCATTAAAATTTAGTTATATTTTAACTATTTATCTTTTGTGAAGACTTATTTAATATTGAATGAAACATCATGATTGCGATATCTATTTTAGATAGCAGTATAACATATGCTCATACATATGTTATCGGTGCATTATGTGTTTCCGTTGCAACGCACGGACATTTACCTAGTATTATAATATTTTTGAAAATGTTAGTATTTCTAATATATTTTACTATGAAGTTAGTTTAAAATTAAATAGGTTTAATCAAGTTTTTAAATAAAACAAATGAATAATTATGAGGAGTAGTACTAGCCACGAGAACCTGGCCTAGCCGGCTTTGCCGATAGCTTTCGTTTTGCGGGGTCGCCGGGCGGCCTTTTTTTTTTTTGCAATTTAGCTTTTTTTTTTGAAAAATATCACATTTAGACCACTGGACAACTTAAACTCAACTTTGAACCCTAAGGGTCGACGTCATGATTCACGGCGTCGAGTCTTCACGTCTCGACGCCAAGATTCACGGCGTCGAGCTTCGGTGCCCTGTTCTACGTGGCGGCTGATCTGGCAGACATCTCAACGCCGTGAATCAAGGCGCCAAGCTCGACGCCATGAATCATGGCGTCGAGCTCGACGCCGCAGATCACGACGTCGAGGCTGCATTTAAAACCCACGGCCGACTTTTCCTATACGAGGGCCGTTTCATTTGTTCGTCTTCCCTCTCGGTTTTTTCTCTCCTCAATCCGCCCAATCTCTTTGAATCGACTATTTACACCTTAAAAACTTTGATTTGATCCGTAGATCTTCTAGAGCAAGGTATACTCTCTCCCCTCTTTCTTTTTTACACATTGATTTGATCTATTTTATGTGTATTTTTGTAGTCGTAGTTACTTCATTACTAGGTTTTTGAAGAGATTATTAATACTTGTAATATGCAATCGTAGGATGCCAAGGCATGAAAAAAGTAGTAAATCAAGGTAACCTCAACGCCGCTTTTGATATTATTCGTTCATTGTTGTGTATCAAATGGTAAACCCTAGGTTTATGGTTTAATTTTTTTATTTTGGTTATTACAACGTAATTGGTTCAATTGTAGTTATGGCCGGATGACCGGAAATCCCTACGACCAAAAGCCTCTCCCTAGTGGTGTTCCAATACCCATGTGCTTTTGCGGTGATCCTTGCAAGGTAGACATTTCTGAAGATGAGGAAATATATAGACAGAGATATTGGATGCGTTCTAATTTTGCATGGGAGCATACGGAGCGTCAGCACTGCAGTACATTTATTGTGAGAAATTGTTATCGTGTAATAATTTTTTTCTGTCATTAGAAGTATTGCATATGTATTTGTTTTTTTTGTAACAATTGCCTTTGTTGCAGACCCCTCTACTGCTCTGTGATTTTGAGCAGTGGATCGACACTGAGATCAAGGAGTCAGACAAGCGGCTTCTGCAAGGCCTAAAGGTGTGGGATGCGGAGCGTTTAGAGATATTGGAGAAGAGACGCAAAGAGGAGGCAGCAGAAAAGGAGCACAAGGAAGAGGAGGAAAGGAGGCGTGTTGCCGCGTACAGAGAGGAGAGGGAGAAGAAGCTTGAGCGTGTGTGCCGAGCGAAGACAGCGATGGAGGAGAATCTCGATGCCCAAAGGAAGGGAAAGTGGCATCGTTGCACTCAGTAGTGTGCATGACTTGCTAGTTCTATGGTTTATTCATGAACAGTGTTGTCTAGTCTTGGACCATGCAATATGTTGTCATGTAATGCACTTTAACTATGGGCATAACTAGCGCATGTTCTGCGTTATTTAGTTTATCGTTATGTACTTCAAATTGGTCATGGCTCATGGAGATGAGACTTGACATAGTCCATCTCAATGCAACGCTCCACTCGGCATCCCCAAATATTTTTTCATTCTGCTCCTAGAGAAGGTGCTGGGCCAGGCATATGAGTGATGTAGAAGCTATCATGCACATACATATGCGAGTACTATTGCATATAAGATCAGATATAGTAATGTTAGCATTTTGTTGACTAGTTAGTTGTGATTTGGTTCCCAATGGCCAGTCGTGTATGTCCATGTAGCAGTTTGATGGTCCAAGATTAGGAGCCTGTGGGCAAAGCCATGCCCGCATGATGGTTGTAAGAGACTTACGACTGTATTCAACAGTATGATGACAAGGAGAGGACATGATAGTATAATCGAAACATTTAATGTGCAATAAAGCACAACAGAACCACATCGAACATGACAACCAACATAGCATGGCCTACATTGTCCAAATAGTCCACAATGTCCATACAGTCCCAAATAGTTATAGCTGAAAGCATCTAGGCCCCGGTATTGGTTTCGGCAATTAATGACAACACATAATTACCATGACTAACGTGTGTTTTGCAGAAACATCGGTAAGTTAGGTCATGGAGATGATAACTGCTTTGAGCAATATGGCAGTCATGTCCCTTGATGGAAATCATTTCGGTTTTCAAAGGATCAACGATAAGATTAAGGACAGTTAGTTTCGGATGTCAAGGTGTTGAGATACATCTGGAATAGTCGTTAGGATCTTTGTTTCTTCCTTTGACCGTACTATGAAGAGGGGCATGAGCGAGTAGCTTGACCTAGGTGAGTCTTATGTTTAGGTGTGGTGCACACTTGTCAAACTTAGCACTAGGTAGCTCAAGAAAAGCTCAGAATATAGTTAGAAGCGACTTGGTTCAAGTTGCATTGCGTTTAGAAGACGTTTGAGCCGTTTACCTATGACCGGACGCGGTCCTGGTCATGACCGGACGCGTCCGGTCAGTACTAAAAGTTAACTGTGTTTTCGGCTGACTGACCGGACGCGGTCCTTGAGAGGACCGGATGCGGTGGTCAGGCTGACACGTGTTCCAGAAGGTAAACAGCAAAGATCGGACGTGACTGTGAAAAAGACCGGTGCGTCCGGTCACGTTCCAGTAAGATCCAGCGGAGACCTGACGCGTCCGGTCTCCTACGATCGGACGCGGTCGTGCGTCCGGTCATCTTTCAGTAAGGTCCCATGGTGACCTGACGCGTCCGGTCACCTATGATCGGACGCGGTGTTGCGTCAGGTCAAATTTCCAGAGAGCTCTTGCACCCTGATCGGCGCGTCCGGTCATCTCAGACCGGCGCGTCCGGTCAGCACAGATCGGCGCGTCCGGTCTCTCAGTACAAGTTTCCGTTTTCGACCGTTACAACTGACCGGCGCGTCCGGTCATATCAACAGGCGCGTCCGGTCAGTGCGCGTCTGGCTGTTTCGAAAGGTAACGGTTGGATTTGTCTGAGGGGTCTATAAATACAACCCTTCCACCTCTTTTAGAGGTCTCTCGCTCATTTGTTTAGCTGGGAAACACCTTTGAAGTGCAAGGGAGTGCAAGAGCCATAGTGAGGATTGAGATTTACGAATCAAAGTTTGAGAATCCTCTCTAGTGACAAGAGTCTAGCAAGTGTGCATCCATCTTCTCATTAGACTTGTTGTGGTCAAGTGAGAGTTCTAGCTTGTTACTCTTGGTGATCGCCATCACCTAGACGGTTTGGTGGTGGTTGGGAGTTCGGTGATCATCCGACGAGATTGTGGGTGACCCAACTCAAGTTGTGAGCGGTTTTGGGTGATTCGCCGCGATGGAGTGTCGAAGAATCAACCCGTAGAGAGCACTTGATCCTTACGCGGATCAAGGGGGAGCCACACCCTTGCGCGGGTGCTCCAACGAGGACTAGTGGGGAGTGGCGACTCTCCGATACCTCGGCAAAACATCGCCGTGTTCTTATCCCTTACTTTCAAGCATTTACTTTCTAGCATTACTTTCATTGCTTGATTACTTTCCTAGAATTGCCTTGCTAGTCTAGGATTGGAACTTAGGGTGCAAAATTTTTATCGGTAGAAACACAAGGAACACAAGTAGGCACTAGGGGTGAAGTTTGGCTTGTAGGATTTAATTCTTGCAATTAATTTTTAGAAAAGCCCAATTCACCCCCCCTCTTGGACATCATGATCCTTTCAATTGGTATCGGAGCCGTGTTGCTCTAAATTTAGGCTTTACCGCCTAGAGCAAGATGTCTAATGGGGAAGGACCACCTCCCACTTTTGAGGGAGACGATTTTCCATATTGGAAAATTCGTATGGAGGCGTACCTCGAAGCCATAGATGTTGGGTGCCTTAGAGCCGCAATCGAAGGGCTTCCCCCAATAAAGGATCCCGCTAACCCAAGTGGTGACGAGGAGAAATACGACCGGTGGAATGCAAAAGCAAAAAATACAATCTACCGGGCACTAGGCAAAGATATCTTCAATCGTGTGCGTAATGCCAAAAACGCTCATGAATTGTGGGAGAATCTTTGTGCTCTCCATGAGGGAACTAAGAGTGAGCGTGAGGAACGCTATCATATTGCTTTAAAGAAAATTAATTCTTTTGAGATGCTTCCTAAAGAAAGTGCTAATGAAATGTACACTCGCTTAAATGTTCTTGTAGAAGATCTCAATGCTCTTGGACTCACTAAAATGAGTCAATCGGATGTTGCAAGGAGGATCTTGAGTGTTCTCCCCGTTGAGAAGTATGGACATATTATCACCGTACTTCACCAAAGTGATCTCTCCGCCGCAACACCGACTCAAGTATTAGGAAAGATCAATGCACATGAGATGTATATGCACATCACTCCGAAAGAGGGTTCATCATCTTCCAAGAAGAAGGGCCAAGCCATGATAGTGCAAGAGAGCACAAGTGAGAGTGATATTGATGATGAATCACTTGCACTCATGGTGAGAAGAACCACCAAGATGCTAAAGAAGCTCAACAAGAGTGGCATCAAGTTCGGTGGCAAGAAGAAGAAATTCTTCACTAGTACCAAAAGGAAGCCAATCTCCAAAATGGATTGCTTCAATTGTGGAGAACTTGGCCATCTAGCTCATCAATGCCCAAAGCCTCCAAAAGACAAGAACAAGAATAAGTACAAGGGCAAGAAAGATGATTCAAGTGAAGAAGAAGATGATAAAAGAAAGAACAAACCATACAAGAAGAAATATGGCAAGAAAAGAGAATTCTACAAGAAGAAGAAGGGAGGCAAGGCTTATATTGTTGGTGATTGGCTCACCGACATTGAATCATCATGTGAGTCATCCGGCGATGAAAGTGATGATGAAAAAGAGAAGATCGCCGCACTTGTGGTTGGGCCATCATCATCGTCATCAACGTCTTCATCACCATCTTCACCGCCATCATCACCATCATCATCCACTTCCCACCTATGTCTCATGGCTAAAGGTGATCGAAAGGTACAAAATAGTGATAGTGATGATAGTGATAGTGATGATGAATATGATGCACCTTCTTATGATGAATTAGTAAAATTGTTAAACAAATATTCTAAAATCATAAGGAGGACTAGAAATGAAAATGATGAGCTTCAACATGAAAATGAAACATTCTCATCTAAGCTTGAAAGTGCACATGAGACTAGGGATGAGCTCATAGATCAAAATGAAAATATGTCTTCTTCTCTCAAGGAGCTCAAAACCTCTAACAAGGAGCTTAGAGATAAACATGATAAAATTGAGAAGAAGCATGGTGAACTCATGACTAGACTCAACTCTCTAAAATAAGAATATACTACATTGAAAATCAACTATGATACTCTTATTGTTGCTAATGAGCTAGCTCTTGAGACACATGATGCTACTAACCAAATTGTTAAGATTGATATAGCTACATCATATGATGATTTGATTATTGAGAACTTTGAGCAAGGCTCTAGCGGCAAAGGCAAGAGTGTGGTTGAGGCCAATGACTATGATGAGTATGTCAAGCTCAAGAGTGAAAATGAGATGCTTAAAGTTGAGAACAAGAAGTTGTTGGCTCTTGAAAAGCAAGCTTCAAATGAGTCACTTATTGAAGAAAACAAGAAGCTCAAGTAAGAGAAAGAGCATCTCAAGACCGGCCTAAGCAAGTTCACAAGAGGCCAACATTTGCAAAGTGAGCTACTCATGAACACCGTCATGAAGTTGGATAGGAGTGGCATTGGCTATTTGGCAAATTAAGAGAAGAAGGTCAAAACTCAACAACAACAAAGCAAGTCAAAGCCCAAGCCAAAGAGATGTGTTGAGTGTGGACAAGAAGGTCATTTTGCTCATGAGTGCAAAACTCCACCACCACAACCCTTGCCCAAGCATGCTAGACCCTTTGCTTTCAATGCTCACTACATGCTTAGAAAGGATTCTAGTGGAAAGATGAAAGTTATGTTCTTGGGTCCTCCCAACAAGAATAGGCCAAAGAAAATTTGGGTTGCCAAGTCACTAGTTGAAAAAGTTAAGGGTCCCTCTCAAGTTTGGGTCCCTAAACAAAAGGCTTGATCTCTTGTGTGTAGGTGAACTACAAGACCGGTGGATCTCATTGGGTGATTGATAGTGGTTGCACACAACACATGACCGGTGATCCTCGTATGTTCACCTCACTTGAAGAGGATGGGGTATGTCAAGACAAGATCATATTTGGGGATAATTCGAAGAGCAAAGTCAAGGGTATAGACAAGGTTGCAATATCAAATGATCATTCTCTCTCCAATGTGCTCTTTGTTGCTTCATTGAGTTTCAACTTACTATCCGTTGGGCAACTTTGTGATCTTGGCTATCAATGCTTGTTTGGTCCAAATGAAGTGGTTGTTACCAAGATAGATGACAAGCAAGTGATTTTCAAGGGTTTTAGATACAACAATCTTTATCTTGTTGACTTTACCTCCGAAGATGCAAATTTGATGACATGTTTGTTCACCAAGACCACACTTGGATGGCTTTGGCATAGGAGGCTTGCTCATGTTGGAATGAACACTCTCAACAAGTTATTAAAGAAAGAACTAGTAAGAGGCTTAAAGGATGTAAAGTTTGAAAAGGACAAACCTTGTAGTGCATGTCAAGCCGGCAAACAAGTTGCAAACACTCATCCAACCAAAGCCTACATGTCAACATCAAGAGTACTAGAACTTCTTCACATGGATTTGTTTGGTCCTACAACTTACAAGAGTTTGGGTGGAAATCTTTATTGTCTTGTGATTGTGGATGTCTTCTCAAGATACACTTGGACTTTCTTTCTTCATGACAAATCCGAAGTAGCAAGTTGCTTCAAGAAGTTTGCAAAAAGAGCTCAAAATGAATTTGAAGTCAAAATAAAGAAGATTAGAAGTGACAATGGAAAAGAGTTTGACAACACCAATATTGAAGCCTATTGTGATGAAATTGGAATCAAGCATGAAGTGTCATCAACCTACACTCCTCAACAAAATGGTGTAGTTGAGAGGAAGAATCGGACCTTGATCACTCTTGCAAGAACAATGCTAGATGAGTACAATACACCGGAGAAATTGTGGGCCGAGGCAATCAACACCGCATGCTATGCTTCAAATCGTCTCTTCCTACAAAAGTTTATTTGCAAGACCCCTTATGAGTTGCTAAATGGAAAGAAACCGGACGTCTCATTCTTCCGGGTGTTTGGGTGCAAATGCTACATCTACAAGAAACGTCAACACCTAGGGAAGTTCCAAAGACGTTGTGATATTGGTTTTCTTGTTGGCTACTCATCAAAGTCCAAAGCATATAGAGTATTTAACCACGCCACCGGTTTGGTTGAAGAAACATATGATGTGGAATTTGATGAATCTAACGACTCCCAAGGAGCAATTGAGAATTGTGATGATGTAGGTGATGAACCATTAAGGGAGGCTATGAAGAACATGTCGGTGGGTGACATCAAGCCTAAAGATGATGAAGACGATGTACAAATTGTAAATCCACCATCTTCATCATATGTGCCTCAAGATGATAACAAGAATGAGAGAGTTGAAAATGAAGACACCCATGTCTCTCATCATCAAGCCAGGGCACAAGCACAAGATGTTGATGCTCCTCATCCCACCCCTCAAATGGTTGATCGAAGAAACTCACCTCTACTTCAAGCACATCCACAAGACCTCATCATAGGGAGTCCTACCAAGGGTGTAATGACTCGATCTCAAAAATTTAATTCTTTTGTTGAACATCACTCTTTTGTCTCTTGTCTTGAACCTAAGAATGTAGAAGAAGCTCTTCAAGATCCGGATTGGGTGAATGCCATGCATGAAGAATTGAACAACTTCGCCCGCAATCAAGTATGGACACTTGAAGAGCATCCAAAAGGTGCAAGAGTCATTGGAACCAAGTGGGTGTTCCGAAATAAGCAAGATGATCAAGGGGTAGTGGTAAGAAACAAGGCAAGACTAGTGGCAAAGGGATTCTCTCAAGTTGAAGGTCTTGATTTTAGAGAGACTTTTGCACCCGTTGCAAGACTTGAAGCCATCCGTATCCTACTTGCATATGCATCACATCATGATATGAAACTATATCAAATGGATGTGAAAAGTGCATTCTTAAATGGCTTTATAAATGAACTAGTCTTTGTTGAATAACCTCCCGGGTTTTAAGACCCTAGATATCCTAATCATGTTTATAGGTTGTCCAAGGCGCTATATGGGCTCAAGCAAGCCCCTAGAGCGTGGTACGAGCGTCTTCAGGACTTCCTCATTGAGAAGGGCTTCACCATTGGGAAGGTTGACACCACACTATTCACCAAGAAATTCAAAGAAGAGATCTTCATTTGTCAAGTATATGTTGATGATATCATCTTCGGGTCAACAAATGAAGACTATTGCAAAGAATTTGGTGAATTGATGTCAAAAGAGTTCGAGATGTCAATGATTAGTGAGCTAACATTCTTCCTTGGGTTTCAAGTCAAGCAAATAAGAGAAGGGATCTTTATCTCTCAAGAGAAGTATACTAAGGATCTTCTCAAAAGATTCAAGATGGAAGAATGCAAGCCAATCAAGACCCCAATGCCAACTAATGGACATCTCGACCTAGATGAGGGAGGTAAACCAATCGATCAAACTCTTTATCGTTCTATGATTGGTAGCTTGTTATATCTTACCGCATCTAGGCCCGACATCATGTGTTAGTGTGTGCATGTGTGCCCGCTTTCAAGCGTGCCCTAAAGAACCTCACTTAAATGCCGTAAAAAGAATCCTAAGATATCTTAAGTATACTCCAAGCATCAGTCTATGGTACCCCAAAGGAGCTAGATTCCAACTAGTTGGCTACTCCGATTTGGATTATGCCGGTTGCAAAATTGATAGAAAAAGCACATCCGGAGGGTGCCATTTGCTTGGGAGATCCTTAGTATCATGGTCATCTAAAAAGCAAAATAATGTGGCCTTGTCCACCACCGAGGCGGAATACATTGCCGCGGGGGCTTGTTGTGCACAAATCCTATACATGAAACAAACCCTCCTAGACTATGGAGTTGTTCTTAAAAAGGTGCCGCTTTTATGTGACAATGAAAGTGCGGTTAAAATTGCTAATAATCCGGTACAACACTCTCGCACCAAGCACATTGATATCCGCAACCACTTTCTAAGAGATCACGTTGCTAAAAATGACATATCACTAGAAGGTGTAAGAAGTGAAGATCAATTAGCAGATATCTTCACTAAACCTTTGGATGAAGCTACTTTTTGTAGATTGAGAAGTGAACTCAATGTGCTTGATTCTAGTAACTTTAAAAGATGAGCTTGTGTTGTCCCTTGCATTGCATTGTTTTATATGTCATGTTTAATTACCCACAATGCATCTAGAGCTTGACTAACATGGTTATGATAACCCTCCTTTGGAGGAGTGAAGAAGCCTAACCGTGGATCAAACTTGACAAGCAACCTAGCTTTACTTACTTGTCTTGCATTGCATATGCATGGTTGTTGTTTTTGTCGTTTCTTTTCGGTTAAGCTTTGAGCAACCTCTGTGTTCGTCCATGGGTAGAGAGAGCTTTATGATGCTCCCAATGGTTCAAAAACTCTATTGCATGGCCATACGTTGCTCCTCGGGTGTTTGTTGCCTATTTTCCTAAAAATATTATTAGCCTAAGGCAATCTATTTTGAGAAACTTGAGGGTTTGAGTGAGGTCACTCATATCTTGTTCCAATTGGTGTTTATTTGTGTCTCTTTGAATTGGAACTTGATTGGGAGAAGTCGCGTCAAAGTTCGGAATGAAAAAGTGTGAAAAACAGTAACCAGACGCTGGACCGGACGCTGCACCGGACGCAGTGTTGCTTCACCACCGCGTCCGGTCCCGGCGACCACCAGCGCGTCCGGTCATCCTGAAGACCGTCTTCTGATCTTGTGATCGGATGCTGCACCGGACGCGCCCCTGTTGACCACCGCGTCCGGTCCCGGTAACCACCACCGCGTCTGGTCATCCGTCTCAGTTTTCCGGGAAAATCAAAACCGAACGCTGTCAGCGTTTGATCGTGGATAATCGGACGAGTCCGGTCATTCCAGGAGCTTACTGGAATGTGACCGGACGCTGCCTCCACCGCGTCCGATCATTCGACCACCGCGTCCGGTCATCACGCATAAAGCGGATCTCGCTCCTATAACCGTACGATTGGATCCAGTTTCTTTTTCTCACCGTGCCTCAGCCACCGTGCCCTCGCCTTCGCTGCCGCCGCACTCTCACCACCGCCGCAGCTGTGCCCTGCGCCCTGCGCCCGCGCCACCGCCGCCACAGCTGCTTCCTGCGCACGCGCCACCGCCACCACAGCCGCGCCTTGCGCCCGCAGTCATGCCTTGCGCCCGCAGTCGCGCCCTGCGCTCGCCACCGCGCCCCCACTCGTGCGCCGCCGTTGATTCACCACCGGCGACCTCCCCTGCGCCCTAGCCTCTCGTCGGGATCCTTTTTGCCGTGCTTGATCTTCAAAGCCCTTGCAAAGAACCCTAACCCTAACCCTAGGTTGCTAGGTTTTCATCTTCGAATCCTCGCCATCGTCTCCGTCTCCGCAAGGGTTTCGGTCGTTGTCTTCGGGTAACCCTAATACGTCGACATCGTCTTCCGGTCATCGGATCATCGCTCGTCGAGGTAGCTATCGCGGTCATCTCATATCTTACCTCATATGCTTGCTATCTCTAGGGTTTCGTACCTTTTAGATCATATATGTTGCTTATAGTAGATCCATCTATTCCGTCTTTTCAGCGAGTTTGTCGGTGTGTCGGGGTGACTGCTGTTCTGTTGATTAAATCCGAGGCCAAGCTTGCGGATATGGATTGAGGCCAAGCCTCTCGAGTGTCAGTACATCATCTTTCAGAAGTTTTCCGACAGTGTGACAGCATGGTTCGTTGCAAGAATGCCGGTGGTGCTCCTAGTGACGGGGACGACAGTCCTCCTCGTCTGTCTGAGGTTGCGCGTGGTAAGCGCATAAAGATCATGGCCAGAAAGAAGAAGAAGACTCTCACTGATGCAGAGATAGCTCAGGCAGTGACAGATGCAGCAGATGCAGTAGAGAGGGGTGGCAGGAGCAGTGGTATACGCATTGGAGATAGTCGTTTTCATCTTGGTACAGAGACCACTGAGACCACTGAGGGCACAGAAGTGCAAATGGATGCAGATACTATGTCAGTAGATCCACCTGCAGCACCTTCAGAGGGGACAGCGGAACAGGCAGCTCAGACTCCATCACATCGCCGCTCCACACGCACACGAACTCAGGTGACTCCCAGGTCAGAGGGCCAGCGTCGTGGAGGACGTCCACCTCCGAGAGTTAGAGGCACACCCCCAGTTGAGCACTTTGACCTGAGAGGTGCCACTGCACGTCAGGTGCAAAGTTTGAGATTTGTTGAGGTCAGCCGGTGGTTCCCACCTCAGAGAGACTCCAGAGCTTCAGAGGGATTCTATACTCCTCTCCAGGAAGATTTTTTCAGAGCTCTTGTTGACAGTGGCATTGCTTTTCGACCACAGAGGGTCTGTCGTATTGAGTCACTTATTGAGGTAGTGGGTGAGCAGCTACGTCCGCATCTATCCTATCTACCAGGCCTGTCAGATTTTCTTGGACGGACAGGTGCATACTGCGGCACTTGGGTTAGAGAATTCTATGCATCATTATAGATTGATCCAGCCCATGAGTTCATACACTTTGCATTCAGAGGCCACGACCACAGACTGTATAGCTCCAGATTACGGGAGATTCTCAGACTCCCAGCTTCAGACACAAAAATCCACCAGCTTTGCTTCGGTCAGACAGTTCCACCTAGACGCCCTCATGGCGGTTCTGTGCCACCTACAGACCTGATCCGATCCTGCTTCCGTGAGCCTTTTGGCGAAGGGTCTCATCGTACACCTGCCAGTCTGACACCGCTTGCCCAAGTCTTGGATGCTATTGTCAGACATACTCTTCTTCCCAGACTTGGTTACAGAGAGGGACTGACCAGGATGCAGCTTTGGGTTGTTCACCACCTTCTCTCACAGACACCTTTTGACATTTGGGGTCTTATGGTCAGTGAGATGGAGGACACCCTAGCAGAAGGCTTCAAGGGACACCGTCAGCTGCCCTATGCTCATTGGATTTGTTTCATCATCAGATCTGCACTTGAGCTGCCTTCAGAAATAAGTGTTGAGTTAACTGAAACCACTACTGCTTTTTCTGAGTATGATATTCGTCAGCTGTGGGCTTCAGTTACTAGAGAGCAGACCCCTGCACCAGGATAGAGAGAGAGACCTGAGGTGCCTGAGACAGTGGCTGAGCAGGATGCGACCATACAGGGTCTTGCTGAGGCAGAACTTGCAGATCTAGATGCTCAGCCCGCTGATATAGCTGAGGTTGAGGCCTCTGACAGCACTGATGAGGACTATCAGCCTATCCCTAGGTATCGGTCTCCTCGGCCCCACGACCACGAGGCTAGTGGTTCTGGTTCAGCCTCCCGCTCAGACCCAACCATGGTGGCTATACTTGAGAGGCTGACCCAGGCACAGGAGCGACAGGAGCTTCAGCTACAGAGACAGGCTCAGGACACAGCTGCTGCGTTTGCACAGATACAGGCTCGACAGGATGAGTTCCAAAGACAGCAGCTTGAGATACAGCGCCAACAGGTCGAGATGCAGCGTCAGCGGTATGAGATGCAGCGACAGAGTGCAGCTAGCCAGCAGCAGTACTTAGAGCTTCTGCATCACCTAGTCACAGTTGGGGCTCCTCCACCTGCATCTATCCTGACTTCAGCTTTACCATTCAGTGGACCTTCGAGTCAGGATCAGCCGAGCTTTCAGTTCACATCTCCACAGCTGCAGGTTCCTCAGTCATTCCAATCCCCGAGCTACACGCCTATTCAGACGGGGTTTACTCCTTCAGACCAGCCTCGCCCTCACATGTTGACCGGCACACCGTTCTTTGATCTGAGTGCCACATATAGCGAGTTGACTGGTCAGCCGACGCCCTTGCACACCACAGTTACTACTTCATCAGGGTTGTCAGGTTCAGAGGTAGTTTTCTTTCCAGTGACAGGGACAGGCACAACAGAGACTGTTCCGTCGTCAGTTGCCTCTACAGATCCCCCAGCTTTTGGCTCACTTTAGGCTCAGGTCACAGAGACTGCTCTACCTATCGCTACTTCAGCAGCATCTGTTCTTGTTGATCCGACCCAGACCGCTTCACAGCCGCGTGCTTCTTCAGAGGGTCAGCCAGATAGCTCCGAGTCCGAGGGAGACATCTCACAGTTTGTGATCACTCCGCGCTCCTCTGCACCCGACTTGACTCCGTCTGTTCCCCCGTCAGATCCTTAGATTAGTTTTTGGCGGTTGATGCCAAAGGGGGAGAGAGAGTAGATTCAGGGGGAGCTTAGGGGGAGTTTTTGTTAGGGTTTTCATTCTTTTCTTGTGTGCTACTCTCATGCATCATGTTTATTTTACAGTAATTGCATTCGTGTGACATGTGATCTTATGAGACATCTTAAGTCTATATGGTTTATCTAATCACAACTTTAAATCATGTCACTTGTTTATTTATAGCTCATAAGGTTGTGCTTCCGTGCCTTACTCCGATTTCATATGAGCTATTTTCTATGTGTACTAACTTTTCATGTCTTATCTTATAAGTACACTCAGTTGGCTTGGAACACATAAGCATTGTCTAACCCCTTGTGCTTACAGCTTTTTGCTTATGTGAACCAAGCATGATCGAAAACCTCAACTCATATCTTCTGAATCTAAGTGTTGTCATCAATCACCAAAAAGGGGGAGATTGAAAGCATCTAGGCCCCGGTGTTGGTTTCGGCAATTAATGACAACACATAATTACTATAACTAACGTGTGTTTTGCAGAAACATCGGTAAGTTAGGTCATGGAGATGATAACTGCTTTGAGCAATATGGCAGTCATGTCCCTTGATGGAAATCATTTCGGTTTTCAAAGGATCAACGATAAGATTAAGGACGGTTAGTTCCGGATGTCAAGGTGTTGAGATACATCTGGAATAGTCGTTAGGATCTTTGTTTCTTCCTTTGACCGTACTATGAAGAGGGGCATGAGCGAGTAGCTTGACCTAGGTGAGTCTTATGTTTAGGTGTGGTGCACACTTGTCAAACTTAGCACTAGGTAGCTCGAGAAAAGCTCAGAATACAGTTAGAAGCGACTTAGTTCAAGTTGCATTGCGTTTAGAAGACGTTTGAGCCGTTTACCTATGACCGGACGCGTCCGGTCAGTACTAAAAGTTAACTGCGTTTTCGGCTGACTGACCGGACGCGGTCCTTGAGAGGACCGGACGCGGTGGTCAGGCTGACACGTGTTCCAGAAGGTAAACAGCAAAGATCGGACGTGACTGTGAAAAAGACCGGTGCGTCCGGTCACGTTCCAGTAAGGTCCAGCGGAGACCTGACGCGAACGGTCTCCTACGATCGGACACGGTCGTGGGTTCGGTCATCTTCCAGTAAGGTCCCGTGGTGACCTGACGCGTCCGGTCACCTATGATCGGACGCGGTGTTGCGTCAGGTCAAATTTCCAGAGAGCTCTTGCATGATCGGACGCGTCCGATCATCCCTGATCGGCGCGTTCGGTCATCTCAGACCGGCGCGTCCGGTCAGCACAGATCGGCGCGTCCGGTCTCTCAGTACAAGTTTTCGTTTTTGACCGTTACAACTGACCGACGCGTCTGGTCATATCGACAGGCGCGTTCGGTCAGTGCGCGTCTGGCTGTTTCAAAAGGTAACGGTTGGATTTATCTGAGGGGTCTATAAATACAACCCCTCCACCTCTTTTAGAGGTCTCTTGCTCATTTGTTTAGTTGAGAAACACCTTTGAAGTGCAAGGGAGTGCAAGAGCCATAGTGAGGATTGAGATTTGCGAATCAAAGTTTGAGAATCCTCTCTAGTGACAAGAGTCTAGCAAGTGTGCATCCATCTTCTCATTAGACTTGTTGTGGTCAAGTAAGAGTTCTAGCTTGTTACTCTTGGTGATCGCCATCACCTAGACGGTTTGGTGGTGGTTGGGAGTTCGGTGATCATCCGACGAGATTGTGGGTGACCCAACTCAAGTTGTGAGCGGTTTTGGGTGATTCGCCGCGACGGAGTGTCGAAGAATCAACCCGTAGAGAGCACTTGATCCTTGCGCGGATCAAGGGGGAGCCACACCCTTGCGCGGGTGTTCCAACGAGGACTAGTGGGGACTGGCGACTCTCTGATACCTCGGCAAAACATCGCCGTGTTCCTATCCCTTACTTTCAAGCATTTACTTTCTAGCATTACTTTCATTGCTTGATTACTTTCCTAGAATTGCCTTGCTAGTCTAGGATTGGAACTTAGGGTGCAAAATTTTTATCGGTAGAAACACAAGGAACACAAGTAGGCACTAGGGGTGAAGTTTGGCTTGTAGGATTTAATTCTTGCAATTAATTTTTAGAAAAGCCCAATTCACCCCCCTCTTGGGCATCTTGATCCTTTCAATAGCAAAGGAACTACATAATGTTCAAGTCTCCATACATGCAAAAGAAGCAAAGTCCATGCAGTCCTGCAAGTTGTGACATCGAATACATGTCATCCTCACTGTCTCCTAGTCTTACCCTTACCCTTGTGACCAAGAGCACCGGTGCCTGGAGTGAACTTGCAAGACGGGCGGCGACGCCTTGTTCCTACACCTTGCGTCGGCTGAGTCGAAGGAGCGTCCTAGAGCTGAGACTCGTGAAGCTCATCATAACCACGGTCCTCGGCCTCCTCATCGTCTTCGTCGTCGTCCTCGTCTCCGTGACCTTGGAAAGTGTCCACAGTCACGCGAGACGAGCTCTGTCCTCCAGAACCTATAGATGTCGTTTAAATGATGTGTGCACATAAGTCATTAACATCATGCCTGCAATGTAGTAATTAACTCCGTTGAACTAAAGAACACATGTAATGAAATATACCTCCTTGAGAAGAAGTACTGAGGCCTACAGGTGTGCCCCAGTGTCCTTCCTGCGGTCTGTGTATGTCCATTGCAGCGCTAGTACGACAACCACAACGAGCTGCCGCACAATGCAGCCTACGTGCTAGCCTCTGTCATGCAAAGATGAAGTTAGTGGTGATTGCTGTTGTAAACATTCAGTGGAAGAAAATAATATAGTAGCACACCATGTAATCGAATACTCCTAGAATTCTAGAAATGTCATTCTAGTATGAACAAACCTAAGTCCGAACACCATCACTTCGTTAAGGCACATAAAAAAATTAGGTAGCTCTTCCCATTACAAACATGTGTAGGTCAGTAGTTGTGAACCAGCAAGCAAAAGAACATTCAGAATACTAAGAATATGTAGTATTCAAAAATATTCAGAGATAGCAGTGATCACGTTCAAGGAAAAAACGATAACGGTGATCATTATTTCTTTCTGTTTTATCTACACTGTTTCATTCTGTAATTATAGACAATAAGATTGTATATAAGCAGCGAACAATGCACAACAAGTTATGGAAACGCTTAATTAGGCTGGTCAGGTTGTTGACTAGTGTTGTTGCCAAGTTGTCAGGAAGCAAACAAAAACTGCCACTACTGAAAGCACAGGGAGACAATAAGCTAGCAACACCGATCCTTGTTCCTACGCTGGGAAACAAAAATATGACTGCAGAAAAGGTGAGAGATAAACAAGCAGAACTGCAAGATCTTGAAGCTACCCACAAGGAGTTAAAGGTAATATCAAGTTCTTATTTTTAGAGCTCCAAACTATTGTCCAAGATCTGATCTTTGGTTAAACTTATATTTTCCAAATAGGAGAACTAGTGTCGACTTACATAGTCAGAGAAAACAAGAGAACTGGTGTCGACTTACCCCAAGAAAGTTGTTTAGTGTGTGCTCGTCCACGCCTGTCCTTGGGAAACGTTTGATGTCAACCACAGAATGCTTCAGCGCGTTGCCCTGGAAAATAAAACAGGTATTAATTTGCATGACTGATTTCTGGTTATTAGAGTGGTTGTACTATAGAAAAGTTTAAAGATGATGTACCACTCGGTCCAAGACAGGTGCTGCCTCGATAAGTGTCCCTTGTCGTGCCGCAAGGTCGTATGAAGTGTCCTCATCCTCTGAAGATTCAAGGTAGGCGTAGTCGGCTTGAGTCCATTGAGTCTTCAACCTTGTCCGTGTGACACCAAGGTACCAAGATAGGTATGCACGGAAGTTGTAGTTGGTATGTGGCTGCTCATTTTCATAAAGGTTGTCATGAAGCTGGTCCCACTGCTCGATGTGATCACGGTGTAGCGTCTCAAACTCAACCGTCTTCTTCTGCTTCTGACGATCAATCCTGAAAGTGTTCCACAGTGATTAGGTTACTTCATAATACGTGAAAGGAATACATAATGCATTAGTTGTCAATGAAGTAACGTATTCTATAGGTGGTCACTAATTAGCATCTAATCTAACCTACCTACCACATGACATATTCTATAGCCTACATAAGCAATGAACGAGCACTATTGTTAGGATGTCATCAAGGACAAATTAAATGGATATGCGAAACAAACGATTAGTATTGAGAAAGGGTGTACCTGTCAACCAAAGCTGTGATCGCCGCGGGGTTGATTGGAGGCAACCCACAGCGAACCTGATACGATACGACATCTAGGCCAGCCCTCTGTAGCAGAGGCGTGTACCTGTCGTCGTACCGCATCTCCTCAAACTTGTCATGGGTTCGAGGACGAAGAGGGGGCAGTTCCTGCAACCAGCAAAGTTATTTCATTTCATGTCTTTCTAACAAATTAAATAGAAGGTTGGAACAAAAAAAATCCAGTACATACCGCCCCCTCTACGGTGAGTCGTCCTCGGTGCTTCTCCTCATAGTACGGATCCAGGAGGTGGAACGGCTCCATCCTATAATAACAGAGCAAGCATTAGTCAATAAATAAGAATATAGCAAAACAAATAAAGTACCATGCATTTACAATTAAACAAAGCGGCGACTGCATATATAATTAAACAAAAATGTACCATGCATATATAACTATTTACCAACTTGAGTACGTAGAATGTAAAATGCACCTAACTAAGCGGGCAACGGCATGTATGTGAGTTGTGCCCAAGTCTACCGCATTTCCCACATTGGTTCTGCTCGGGGTCAGTAAGAAAGGGGGTTGCTCTCCCTCGCCTCGTTCTAACAGAAACCTGGTCCATGACCATCCTGTGCCTCGTCCTCTTCCTAGTTCCACGTTTGTCCCAACGTGTACCTAGATCTGTAATGTACCTTGGCCCAGTGTATTCTGGCCACTGCCCCTTGTCTAGGTAAGGCTCGAAACGGGGCAACCAAGTACGCACAAGGCTGTCAACACTGAACTCCCACGGTATCTTGGTCTCGTAGTCAAAGTTGCGATGCCGAGCTGCTGCAATATAATGTGAACACAGAGAGTGGTACTGCCTTGGCCTCCCACATCTGCATGAAAAATCACTAAGGACCACAATATAACTCCTTGATGGCCGAACCTCACCATCTGACGTTGTACCACCCCTTTTCGTGACCTGGTACTTGCCGATATTGTGGTCGAAACACTGGACGTCATGTGTTGCAACCCTTTCCTTTGCCTTCTCAAGGTGCTTCTTAGGTTTAGGTGCCCATTTCTGATTATTACTCTGCAGTTCCATTGCTTGACCATGTCTCTCGTTAAACCATGCAACTAGCCTATAAAAAGTGAATGATACAATGGCATTCACAGGCATGGCACATATACCCTTGAGCACACTATTAAATGACTCAGCCATGTTGCTAGTCTGAAACTCGTACCTCCATCCACCATCGTCGTAGGCTCTTGTCCATTTCTCAGGTTCTCTTATCAATCCTCTCAGCCATTGCCTACCTTCTGTGTTCATTGCCGTTTTTAGCTGCTCCAACTTCTCCTCAAAGAACGACACCTCAAGCATGCAAGCAACCTCCTCGAATAAAGGAAAGTTGTCCTTCGTACCATCCTTCCGAAGTAAATTCTCGGCAAGGTGCCGAGTGCACCAACAGTGGTTCAAAGGTGCATACCTTGGAATCTGCTCCTCTATGACACTGAGTATGCTCTGGTGTCTATCAGATATGACACCAACCTCCCTATCAGGGCCAATGACATGTCTACGAACTAGTTGCAAGAACCATCCCCAGCTATCTTTGTTCTCCTTCTCCACCAAAGCGAAAGCCAACGGAACCAATGCGTTGTCTGCATCACAAGAAATGGCTACCAATAGTGTGCCCATGTACTTGCCAAGAAGAAAAGTACCATCAATGGATACCACTGGACGACAGTGCCTGAAGGCCTCGACGCATTGCGGAAAGCACCAAAATGCACGGAAGAATATCTGCCTCCCGTCCTTCCATTCATTCGACTTCAGGATATACTCGTAATGCATGCCTGGATTTGCTACTTTCATTGCATTGAACATTGCAGGCAGCTGCTTGTACCCCGCCTCCCAGTCCCCATATATCATCTTCCATGCCCGTTGTTTTGCCCTCCATGCTTTCCCATACTTTATGTCATACTTAAATATCTCCCTTGTCATCTCCATAATTGTCCTGACCTTCAAGTTGGGCTGACCCTTCAATGTTGTGTACAACCTTCCGGCAATGAGGGTAGAGGTCAACTGTCGATGCTTCTGTTCCAAGTGTGTGGACCTATAATTTTGGTGATCTTGAACTTCCCTGTGGCCTTCTGTTTCCAAGCACAGACCCTCCAAGTGCAATCTGCCATGTCGCACACCACCATGTAACGGCGCTCCACATAGGAGTGCATCACTTTGAATGGTCTCTTACGGATCACAGAATATTCCTGTAACCACCTTCTTATGGTGGGCAAGTCCTTGAAGATCATGCCCTTCTGAATTTCCACGCTGTCACCGGCCTCAGGAACCTCTAGCAGCTCATCATGTCTTCCTTCTGCATAAGCATGTTGAGAATGACTAAGGTCGTTGAACTCATGAACTAGTGGATCACGATCAGGACACAAACGTCTTATGAGCTCCATTTCTTGTTCGCTCAACGGTGCAACTGGGCGGTCATCATCGGAATCAACGGCTCTTGCTGTGCCATAAGGCTCCTCATCATCCTCAATATTAACATCCACACTGTTAGAGGCTATAAACGTTGGGTCCGTATTTCTTGACGGTGGCACAGGAGGACAACCATCATTACCAGGATTATCTCCTGCAATCAAACCACATATACGAATAGATTTGAGACAAAGGAACAAAATTAAGCAAGAACAAGGAAACCCAAAGTGTTACTACGCCACTTACTTGGATGATTCTGAGTCAAAGGGATCTCCTGAGGGCCAGCAGCAACATCATCAACACATATTCTAACCTCATTGGGGGCAGACTGAGCATCGGGCACGACAACCACAGAGGGTGCCGGATTCTCCGGTTGTCGCGTGAACCCACCAGGGGGTGAATGGCCATTAGGTGGTGAATACCCATGAGGGGTGGGATCATTGGACACCATCCGCACAACCAAATCCAAACACTGAAACTCACTCTTCATGACAGTTTTGGCATATTTGTCCCATTGAGCCTCTGATGCAATTGGGACCAACCGCCTAAAAATTGTCCCTGACCGGCCATGATGAAGTACCCCCTCAACTAAGATGGCATCTTCATTTGAATTGCATTTAAGCTCATCACGAGCACTACCCATCAACTCACAAAACTGTGGCCGATCATCAAATATCATAGGCACCCTCTGCATTTCAACAAAACTAACATTCCCAAACTCATCTTCCTCCACACTTCCCCCATGATACAGGGTCACTACGTTGTCCATCTAGTTGGTATGAACAACACAAGTTATTACGAATATTATTATAAGATAGCTAACCACAATATCTAACTACATTTGCTAACTAAAGTACCTAACTATTTACCTAATCAAATAAATATATAACTGCCTAACTATCTCTCTAACAATATAAGAGATTTGCTAACTAAATTAATAACTACCTAACTACATTAATAAGTAACTAACTATCTAATTATGTCTCTCACAATCTAATCTAACTAAATAAGCTGCATTTGTTATAAAAAACTAAATAAGCTGCTGAATATATTCCTAAGTCTATAATATAACTAAATAAATAAGAATCTATCTAGTACATTAAATTTCGTAACTAAATTTGCTAAATATTCTAAATAAATTACTAACTAAATTATATAATGTACATTAACTAATTTAACTTAAAAAAATTACCTTGCTGGAGGCCGGCTGTAGGTGACGGACGGGCTGGGGTCACCGGAGGGGCAGGGGGCGCGGAGGCCGGAGGCCCGCCGGCCGGCGGGACCTCCGGCGAGCGGTGGCGGGCCGCCCTCGCCGCCGGACAGCGCAGAGGAGGGGAAGGGGGGCGACGAGGGCGACCGGGAAGGGGGCGTAGCGGCGATGCTGTCGACGACGGCCGCGGTGGTGAAGACGGGCGGGGACGGGCGGCGGTGGTCGCGTCGACGGACGGGGACGGGCGGCGGCGGTGCTGTCGCCGGGCAGGGACGCGACAACTGCGGCCAGGACGGGGCCGCCGCGGCCTGGATGGCGGCGCCGCGGCCGGGAGGGGAGGGGGTGGTGGCGGTCGCAACGGAGGTGGCGCGCTCGACGGTGGTGGTGCACGAGCCGGCGGCGGACGCGAATGAGAGAGACAGAGCACGGGGGAAAGGAAAGGGTGGGTTTTTATTTAATATGTCGACGCCGTGATCTGCGGCGTCAATATCGACGCCGTGATCTGCGGCGTCAATATCGACGCCGTGATACGTGGCGTCGAGCTATGCCAGGTCACAACCACGTCACATATAGGGGCCCGAAGCTCGACGCCGTGGATCATGGCGTCGAGACGTGTAACATTGACGCCATAAAACATGGCGTCGACGCCTAGGGTCCAAAGTTGAGTTTAAGTTGTTCATGTGTCTAAATGTGATTTTTTTTAAAAAAAAAGAACTAAATTGCAAAAAATGAGGCCGGGGGTGGGTGGTTCGTTCCGGAGGACCGCATGGCGACGGAGGGGGGTGGGGGGTGGGGGGGGCAAAGCGAGCTGCGACGGGGTGGCTGGGCGGTCAAAGCGAGCTGGCGAATCAAAGGCGACTTGTCACGTCCCGCGCCTGCCCAACTTGCCGCAGCCAGCCCTCTGTTGCGGTCCCCGGCGCCGGCCCCGCCTTCCGTTTCGGGTCTCTTCGGCTTTCACGCACCGGGAAGCGCGCGGTTG
This sequence comes from Saccharum hybrid cultivar R570, assembly GCA_038087645.1. Classification (NCBI taxonomy): domain Eukaryota; kingdom Viridiplantae; phylum Streptophyta; class Magnoliopsida; order Poales; family Poaceae; genus Saccharum; species Saccharum hybrid cultivar. The sequence goes on from JAQSUU010000529.1 coordinate 10,812,640, forward strand.
CATGGGCTCGCTCGCTCATGCGCGTGCCGAGGCGTCCGCCCGCCCGCTGGGACCGACCGTGAGCCCGTGACCCGGGTGGATTTCGTGCGTGCGAGCGACGCGATGTTGGCCAGTCTCCGTGCTAGTCGCCGCACTGTTGGCCGATATTTCGCGGTCTTCGACGATGTGCACTAGGGCCTGGTTTAGTTGCTAAAATTTTTGGCAAAATAAAACTGTAGTATTTTCGTTGTTATTTGGTAATTAGTGTCCAATCATGTTTTAATTAGGCTTAAAAGATTCGTCTCGTCCATTTCGTCTAAACTGTGTAATTAGTTTTATTTTTTTATCTATATTTAATACTTTATGTATGTGTTCAAAGATTCGATGTGACGGAGAATCTACTGTTCTTTTGCAAAATTTTCTAAATCTAAACGGGCCTAGGAGGAAGATTACATTACAGTACACGACTGTGTTTGGGCCTCGGTGCTGATAGACTAGAGTATAGGATGGCGTGTACTGCTTTGGTCCGTCCACGGCCCTTTGAAACAAACAGCCCGTTCGGATCAGCGGAATCAGCAGTCATATAGTAGTGTTTTTCTCTCATAATAAACCTACGAACAGTACTTTTAGTCATAATAAACCAGCGAAATGAACAGAACCACTACAAACATGCTTCTCAGACATTAGGCTATCCGCACTTGTCTACCTCTATTTTCAACTTTAAAAAGAAATATTTCATTCTAGTCATCGAGATTTTCTACTCTATACTCATTTCTTCTGCACTAGTATTACCTATATCCTATACTCTATACCAACTATTCCATATTTTATTTCTCTCTCCTCTTTCTCTCTCCCCAGCTCTCTTTCTCTCTCTGGAGGCGTATAGCGGCCGGCAGCGCGGCCCGCGCGCAGACCGCTACCGTCGCGTGCCTCATGCAGGTGCGCGCTGCGCGCGATACAGGCACTGCTGCGCCATTTGCAGGCCTGTTTCCAGGCAGCCTTACGCGTTTGGACCCAACGGTGCCAAGCTTGGGCTGTTTTCAAGCATTTGTAACAGTGATTCGTACTGTAGCTATTTTCTTGTGTCATGTGTTGGAAGAAGGGGACGCTTTCACGATTTTCAGGATTTATTTTAGTATAGGAGTACTCCCTCCGTCCCACAAATAAATGTACGTTTTTGACTTCTACACTTCTTGTTTGACCGTTCGTCTTATTTAAAATTTTTTAATAAATATTATTTGTTTTGTTACGACTTATTCAATCATTAGAGATATTTTCATAATGATTTATTTATTTTATTATTTATAAAAATTTTTTAAATAAGACAAATGGTCAAACATAGAGTGTAGAAGTCAAAAACGTTCACTTATTTGTGGGACGGAGGGAGTAGTTCATATTTCTTCGGATCCCAAGGATTCGCTTTCTAGAGCCTCGTTTCTCGAATTCCTAGGTTTGGATTCGTTCGAACAAGCAGAGAGTTTCATAATAGTAGATGTTTAGCCGGATCAATAAGGATTTCCTTTTCCCTGGGTACATAGCTTTCGTGTTTCGTTTTAATTTACAAGGATCTATGAATGTTGAGCAATATAAATTTCGATCAAACAAGTTGTAAACTATGTGGATGTGTTTGTCTGTGTGCAAATTAAGAGCCAAACACAGCGATGGATTAATAAAGAAAAATAATCCTTAATATAAAAGAGAGCATGACAGGTACTGGTGCTTGCGGCTGTGTTGTTGCAACAATCTACCCTCAACAGCTACACCACCTGTAGTTACCATGCAGTCCAGAGAATCATAACCACTAAACCGGATGTAGAAAGTTTTGAGCTGTAATCAATGAGTTGTGCCATGCAGTTAGCGAAACACAGCTGTTAAAGGTAGAAACGAGCAAGCCTAATTTGTATACCTTCTCATTCGCAACCTATGAAAACAAATAGAATCAGTACTGACCAGCTTAATTTTCAAAAAACTAGTTATTTTTGCTGAATTGGACTTTATCAAACTTTCTGCAAACTTTAGTTTTGTTACTAATTATCTATTTCAAACTCTCCATAAAACCACTTGATGATATTCATCTAATTTCAATAAGTCTAAATCAAATTCTCAAAAAAACCACTCGACGATATTCTTCTTATTTTAAAGTCTAGTAAAACTACTAACTACCCTAATCTTTGAAACAAGAAACAAAAGCCTGATTAGGAGCAAATGCACTAAGACAGGAACAAACTTACGTCAAATTAGGAAGCATAATATTTTCATACCACAGTGTCCAATAATCCTATATGAACCAGGAAATTTAATAACTTTGGGGTGGTATTGGCTAATCCAAAGGTCCTTTCTTCCTCTCACAAAATTGAAAAAGACCTTTCTTTTTCCTTCCACCAGCTGACACTGGGACCCACTATAACGCGACCCACGTGTCAGCGAAATTCGGAAACCCTCCATCCCATCCCCACCACACCCACCCCACCGGGCCCTGTCGCCTCAGATTCTCGACAGTCCACGTTAAATAGGCCACCCCAGTCTCCTTCCTCTCCTCACTCCCCCACCTCAGCGTCGGCCTCCACCTTCCATCTAGGGTTTCAAGGGTTTGCGAGGAGGGTTCTTGTGGGTGTGCGGCCGGCGGCGGGAGGAGAGATGGCGTCGGAGAGGGTGACCGGGACCGTCAAGTGGTTCAGCGTCGACAAGGGGTTCGGGTTCATCACCCCCGACGACGGCAGCGAGGACCTCTTCGTCCACCAGTCCTCCATCAAGGCCGACGGCTACCGCAGCCTCAAGGAGGGCGAGGCCGTCGAGTACACCGTCGGCAGCGGCAACGACGGCCGCACCAAGGCCCACGACGTCACCGCGCCCGGCGGCGGCAACCTCGCCGGCGGGGAACGTCCCGACGGCGGCAACGGCGGTGGGCGCTACGGCGGCGGCGGGGGCGGCTACGGGGGAGGAGGCGGCGACCGCGGCTACGGTGGAGGCGACCGCGGCTACGGCGGCGGCGGCGACCGCGGCTACGGTGGAGGAGGTGACCGCGGCTACGGCGGCGGCGACCGTGGCTACGGCGGCGGAGGCGGCTACGGTGGTGGCGGCGGCGGCGGTCGCGGCTGCTACAAGTGCGGCGAGGAGGGCCACATGGCAAGGGACTGCTCCCAGGGCGGCGGCGGCTACGGAGGCGGCGGCGGCGGCGGCTACGGAGGTGGCGGTGGTGGCTACGGCGGCGGCGGTGGCGGTGGACGCGAGTGCTACAACTGCCACCTGGAGGGCCACATCTCCCGCGACTGCCCCGAGAAGAGGCGCTAGGCGCTAGGCGCGGCGCCCCCGTCGCGCCGGATCCGTCGGAGTCCTATGTCGTCTCCCGCCCGCTTCCCTACCCGCTCAAGGTATCGCTCGGCTTACTCTGGATGAAGTCGTCGGAGCCAGCTATCTATCAGTAGTTGTTGTACCAGTGTCGTGTTTCGTTCTCGTCGATCCCTATCGTAGGTGGTGGTAGCAAGAAAAGCAAGCCGTATGGAGATGTACTAGTTTAGATCTGTCTCGGAGCAGTATCAGTGTCTTTGTGTTGGAATGAGTTGTAGGGCAGCCATGATCATGGGTGGCTCTGCCCGATCTATCAGTCATGAACTATCTATAATATATGAATGTTATCGAGTCGTTGGCCATTGTGCTCTGGAATGCCTGTGTTTGTTGATTCTTTGGTTGGAGTTCGTTCTTGTCGTATGTAATCTTTGCAGCGATCAATCTCAGCGTATTTTTGGTTGGGAGTTCGTTCTTGTACCGTCTGTAAACTTTGCAATCATAAATCTCAGCGTCTTTGATGTGTTAGGGCCTGTTTAGTTCCGAAAAATTTGGCAAAATGACACTGTAGCGCGTTTCGTTGTTATTTGGCAAATATTGTCCAATTATGGTCTAATTAGGCTTAAAAGATTCTGTCTAAACTAGGTAATTAGTTTTATTTTTTATCTATATTTAATGCTTCATGCATGTGTCAAAGATTCGATGTGACGGGGAATCTGAAAAATTTTGCAAAATTTTCTGGTAACTGAACTGGGCCTTAGATTAGATTGAATTATGATGCAAAAACCTCAGCACCTTTTTTGCGTTCGATTGAATTATGATGGGTGGGTGAGATGGGGACAACTAGATGGGATATTACAACTAAAACAGTTGAAAAAACAAGCTGCAAAATATGGATTATATAGCGGATGAACACACCATAGTGCGAAAAGGAGGGTTGCAAAGGCGAAGAGAGATGGATGGTGTATTGGTGTGGTAAAGAAAGGGTGTCGTAAAAGCAAGCAGGCCCTAGGCGGTGCAGCGCTGACTGCAGTCTGGGCTCTGGGTGGCAAGGGCATGGGTCCGGGTGGCCTGCACGGCACAGCACTACAGAGAGGGCAGACGCGCCAGGCTCTGTTTTGTCCACATCGCGGGACGGTTGCGAAAAAGCGATGGGGTTTCCATTTCTGTTGCTAAGCCTGACAGCTTTGTCGAAAAGCCACGCTTTTCTTTTTTCTGATTTCCTGCTCCGATTCCAACTTTCACCCTGTTTGTTTTCAAAAATTTTCGAGATTCTCTGTCACATAAACATTAAATATAGATAAAAAATAAAGCTACGCCTTGTTTAGATGACATCAAAATTCTAAGTTTTTTCACTCTCTCTCCATCACATCAATTTTTAGCCGCTTGCATGGAGTATTAAATGTAGATAAAAAAAATAACTAATTACACAGTTTAGTTGGAAATCACGAGATGAATCTTTTGAGCCTAGTTGGTCCACGATTGGACAATATTTGTCAAATAAGACGAAAGTGGTACTATTCATCGGGCTGAAATTTTTTCAGCATCTAAACGAGCCACTAATTATACAGTTTAGGGGTGTTTGGTTTGGGGTGTTAAAGTTTAACAAACACTGTAGCATTTTCGTCTTATTTGATAAAAAGTTTCCAATTTTGGATTAATTAGGCTTAATAGATTCGTCTCGTAAATTACTTCTAATCTGTGCCGACATAAATGCAATTAGTCTACATTTAGTACTCCATGCATTCGAGGGAACATTGATGTAATAGGTGTTAAACTTTAACAAACCGTAACCAAACGGAGCCTTAGACGAAATTCACGAGACGAATCTTTTAAGTCTAATTAGACTATGATTGGACACTAATTGTCAAATAACTTAAGTCTAATTAGACTATGATTCGACACTAATCGTCAAATAACAACGAAAGTGCTATAGTACTATTTTTTTAAAAAAATCGCGAACTAAACCGGCCATTTTATGTGGTGTAGTCGGTCTGGCGTACTTTCCCATCCCATGGCCGTGTTTAGTTTCGGATTCGAGGCACCCGAGTTGGAACAGTGCGTAATAAATGCCTACGGTAGCATTTCGTTTGTATTTGGTAAAAATTATCCAAACTTTGACTAATTATGCTCAAAATGTTCGTCTCGCAAAGTACAACAAAACTGTAATTAGTTTTTAATTTCATCTACATTTAGTACTCCATGCACGTGCCCACATTTTAATGTGATGGGTATCTTCTCTTTGCATAGTGTAATTTAAGGTAGAAATTAGGAACTAAACCAGGCGCAAATCGCATTCTCCAAGATTTGATTGAAACGAATCCCAAAGTTTGCACACTGTAATTTCCAAATCGCATTCTCCAAGATTTGGGGCATGTTTAGTTGCATTTTTTTTTGCAAAACGACACTGTAGCAAATTTTGTTGTTATTTGGCAATTAGTGTTCAATGATGGTCTAATTAGGCTTAAAAGATTCGTCTTGTCCATTTCGTCTAAACTGTGTAATTAGTTTTATTTTTTTATCTATATTTAATGCTTTATGCATGTATCTAAAGAGAGGAGAATCTAAAAAATTTTATAATTTTTTTTTGGAACTAAACAGGGCCTTGATTGAAACGAATCCCAAAGCTTACATAACTGTGACGATTAGAGCATCTCCAAGAGTTTGCCAAAACTCACTTGCCAAATCTTGTGATTTAGCAAGTTGCTAAAACATATGGCAAGTGAAATTTTGTAGTCTCTCCAATAGTTTGCCATATGGGCTTGCCAAAACTAAAAAAAGTAGGCCCACTTCCAAACCTCCAGTAACTAATTTTGTTCGATCTATCATCTGGCGCCCACGACTCCTCGCCTGGCGCCCACGACTCCTCGCCTGCCCGGGCGCCGGCACACATCGCCGCTTCCTGTAGCCGCCCAAATATCATCCTCCGCTGGCCCCCACATCGATCTCTCATCTGGCCGGCAATCCAGTTCATCGAGCCAGCGAGTCCAAGGCGTGGCCATCTCCTCCAAGACAGTCCCCCACATTTGTCAGCATACTGCTGTTGTAGTGACATTGCTTTTATTCATTGTGGTATTATTTGAGAATGTCACCGGTTTGTTGATTCTCTGCATTTGCCGCTGGCCATGCACAGCAGCACCTAGACAGTCCCATCTCTGAAGAATTGCGAGCAGCACCTAGACTGTCCCATCTCTGAAGATTTGCGAGCAGCAGCATAGCACACAGCGCACACGCACATAATATGAAGAGGCACATAAACTCAAAAGAAGCTTAAATAAATTTCATAATGGTTCAACAGTAACAACTGAAGTGACACAGTGCTACATAACTAAACTGAATTTAACAATAACTTGAACTCATCTTCTGCTTCTTCTCAACTGAAGCGACACAGTGCTGGATAACTAAACTGGATAACTAAACTGAATTTAACTAAACTTGAATTTAATTTTCCTCCATCTTCTCCATAATCATCTTCACTTGCAACCCGTTTCTTCTCTAGCTCTAGAGCAGCCTTCTCTACCTCTAGTGAAGCCATGAACCTTGCTTCTTTGGCCTTCTCCAAAACCTCCCTCTTTGCCATCAACTTATCCAAAGCTTCCATGCAAGCCTCGCCACCACCACGCTTCATATTTGCTTTTACCTTCTTTATCCCATCTGACCTTTTCTTTGGTAAGGTTTGTTCAGCTTCAGCTTCTATGAGAGCATCATTATGTGTGCCATCATCAAATGTGGCTCCTTCATCCCTCGGCCTGGAACTCTTCTGTTTTTTCTTGCATAATACTGCTCACTGTCCTCTCATCAGGAGTTTCCTTGTGTTCCTCATAATAGGCATGAATTCGTCCCCAAAAAGATGAACGAGTTTGATTGGCACCGTGAATGGGATCTTTGCTTACATTCAACCAGCCCGAGCATATAATTTCATCTTCCTGCCAAAGGAAATTCTTTTTCCTCTTGGCTGCTCCCGGCTTTGTACTGCGGCTAACTTGCAGTTCGTCATGAGGTTGAGTGTCTTGAGTCATCTACTTGCATCTCCATTCCTATAAAAAAATACATCTACCACTAATTAACAAGAAGAACTAGGTTGCTGTTTTGTTTCAGAAAAAAAAAACAAATCAAGGCATACCACACGCATTTGCTTAAATAAATTACAAAGATTTGCGAGCAGCAGCATAGCACACAGCGCACACGCACATAATATGAAGATTTGCCGCTGGCCATGCACAGCAGCACCTAGACTGTCCCATCTCTGAAGAACTAGGTTGCTGTTTTGTTTCAGTAAAAAAAACAAATCAAGGCATGAATGGTAGGTGAATCTACACGCAACAAAAATCAACCGTATCAGAATCATTCAAGGGCGTCGGAGGCGTCATCTCCGACGGGAGGGCAACTTGCCTAGGGCGGCGGCGGTCGGCCCTGAACCCAATCAGGGCATATGAACCCAAGGGGAACCAAATCAAGGCATGGAGTTGGACTGAGATTAGATCAAGGATGACGTACCTCAGGAATCGGGAGTTGGGCGGCTGTGTCTGTTCGAGTCCAGGAGGCGTTCCCGCTGATGGGATCTGGATCCAGTCTTCCCGAGGAAGTCGCCGGCGCAGCTGGCTCTTCGAGTCGCACCGTGAATATATGAAGCGGTATGAGGCCTGCGTGGGTGAAAGTTCCATCTGCACGCGGGAGAGGAGGCGGGGCCGGCAATTCACGCGATGGCAACGCGATGGCAAGTCCCCTACAGCGCGCAAATATGCGCGTCAACGACCGGTGGATGGCAAGTTGGGAAAATTTGGCAAGCCATATGCCAAACCGTTGGAGTTTGTTTTTTCTAGTTTTGCCAAAAAACCAAGGATAGCAAGTGGTTTTGGCAAACTCTTGGAGATGCTCTTAGGCGTGGGTCTAGCGGTGCTGTTTTTCACGGGGAATGTTGCTCGTTTCGTGTCACGGAACAAGCGAAAGGTGTGGACCACGTTTCAGGTTACACCGAGTGCATAGTCCAGGCTTCCACCCTGTGGCCGCGTACATCTTCTTGATCCAAGTTTACTGACGCTGTAAGTAATTTGTTCTCGTTTCCCGAAAGATGAAAATCCAGCTACTATGCACACGTCTTTTTCGTCGAGAAACGAAAGGCATCACAGCTGTTTTCCTGTGGGCATGCACGTACGAGGGCTACGAGGAGACCGCGGATGTGTGATGCAAGGCGGCAGACGGCAGTAGCGCTTGAGCATGCGTGGGCTAATTTCCGGCATGGGCTATAGCGTAGCCCGTGCCAATTCGCGACCCAAGAAGAGTAAGGGGAGTTCGTAGCGAGCCTCAGGGCCGTCCGTTCGAGGGCCCATGGCACATCACGGATGCGCCTACCAGGCCATCATCAGCCGTTACATACAGCACGTGGCCCGAGAAGGAAGGAGGAATTTGCAGTGGGCCTCAAGGCCGGCCGCTCATGGCCCATTGCACACCACGGATGCGCGAACCACGCCAGCATCCACGACGCAGCGCTACAGGCGGGGACCTGGCCTGGCCTACGCTGCGTGGAGCCGTGGACGCACGCAGGGCCAGAGCCGGCCGGATGGCCAGGCCACCGGGCACGCGGAGACAGCGACGGGACGGCACGCGATACATGCTCCGATGCTCGCCGCCGCCGAAGGAGGCTGGTGCTACAGTTACCGGAGCCTCGATGTCACGTGTCAGCAATGGTCCCTGTCGTTATCTACTAGTCTACAGTAACTACTTGTGGCACCAGGGTACACTCCAGGCGGGACGGGGCCGCAAGTCGACTGAGGGGGTGTTTACTTCCCCTCCAAATTCAAAAGTTATACGCTCTTTTTCCATCACATCAATCTTTAAATGTATGCATGGAGCACTTAGACTATCCGCACTTATGAATCTCTATATTCATCCTTTAAAAAGAATATTTTATCTTAGTCACCACAAAATATACAGTTTTTCCGCATCCATTCTATATCATCCTCTAACTACTATGTGACCCACTTGTCACTTTGTCTAAATATATCCATGCGACATCTTGTTTTGAAGTATCTATTGCAACGAGTTTAATGGTGCAATCAGAATTTAATTTGGTTTTGTGGTTTGTCAGTTATAACACTTTTTAGCTAGTTGAACAAGTGGGACTCATAGCTGCATGCACTGTCACCCGTCTGCTCTTTCTCCGGCGTGTGCTCGCGGCTCTCTCGCGCGTGTCCTGTATACGTCCGTTAGAGCAACTCTAACAATTTTGCATTTTTGTTTGGCATTCTTTTTTTTTGGCAAAAAGCTTAAAATGGAGGCTCCAATACTTTGCCATATGGGCTTGCATTTCTGGGGAGTTGGCAATTTCAGGCTGTAGACACGCATATATGCGCGCGTGGTCGCGCTTGGCATCCGCCGTTTTTTCGTGAGTGGACAACCAGCTGATCCTGCGTTCTGGTAAAGCTGATCATTGATTGCTGCATCATGTACTGATCAATGATGGCATCCTGTTTAGACCATGTATCGGAGACGACAAGCAAGCTGATCCATTCTAGGTGGCCGACAAGATGTGACAGAGACGATTAAACAAGCTCTTCCCTCCGCCAGAAGCAACATTAAATAAAATGATCCAACATGAATGTACTGGATGTACATAAATAAATAATAACTGAATGAAGCAAGCTGGTTCAGTAAACACTTAAATAAAATAAAATGTTCGTTACACAAATAAAAGAACGCGTCGCCAGATGCAAATTCGCGCGGCGGCAGCCTCCTTCGCGCGAAGGAGATGGAATTCGTGCAGAAAACGTACATGGCCGGTGAAAAAATTAGTTTGTGGGCCTCCTTTTTTGATTTGTCAAGTCCAATTTGCCAAACACTTGGAGATGGACTATTTTCAACTTGCCATATTGTTTTCGGACTTGGCAAACAACAAGAATTGCCAAACCAAAAATGTAAAACTATTGGAGATGCTCTTATCCCTCTATATTTAGAGGATGGACGCTGGTAAGGTATGAAGATAGCGTACGCGGTGCAGCTGCTTCAACCTCTATGTCGTACTGGAGTATGAGTTTACAGTCACCGGTGCGGACAATCTTAATGTAGGTAAAAGAAATAACTAATTACACAGTTTGATTGTAAATTACGAGACAAATCTTTTGAGCCTAATTAGTCCATGATTAGACACTAATTGCTAAATACAAACGAAAGTGCTACAGTATCAAAATTCTAATTTTTTCCCATCTAGACACCCCCTGAGCTTATTGCAGGATTAGTTGTGCCTTGGATCCATTGGCGAAGCAAACGAGCTCTTTACATTAACCGCTCGAATTCACAGTTCTGAATTCGGTAATGCCCAGGACCAGGCGTCCATTTGTCCGGACGACATGCTTCTTGCCCTGTGCAGCGGTATGTTGCAAGACACAACCGGTCTGCTCCCCTTTATCTACCGATCTCTCTACTCTATCCTCTGTCGTCGGCTGCCTAAACCTGGCCATTCCCCGATTTGCTCTGCGTCGCACGGAAAAAGGGTGAAAAATACATGTTGCAAACATATGTTTCAGGTGTTTTAAATATTTTAGAGGTATGTTGCAATGATTTCATATCGGTGTTGCAATAGTAGATCGGGATGTTGCACATGTTGCAATGGTTATACACGTATGTTTCTTCTGTATCAGACTATGTTGTAAGTATTTTTATCTAGATGTTATAAAAGTAGATCCATTTGTTGCATATACATGCATGTTGTAAGCATATTTTTCAAGTGGTTTCAGAGGTTTCACACGAATGTTTTAAGTATTTCATCTGAATGTTTGCAATGATTTTCAAGTCTTTTAGGTGATTTTTGCAAGTGTTTCATATGTCTTCTTTGAATGTTGCAACTGTTGCATCTGGATATTTCAAAATTAGATCAGAGGTTGCATATGGGATGCGTGTGGGAAGCGACTGGTGGCGCAGGCGACATCCGAGGGTGGCGCGGGCCCGCTGCTAGGGCGCTTGCTCGCAGACCCGACGTGCTGGGGTGCTTACAATGTCTATACATGTATGTTTGAACTGTATGTTCCAAATGTTTCATCTGTATTAGACGTATATTGCAAGTATTTTCATGTCGATGTTGCAAAAATAGATCAAGATGGTGCATGTACGTGCATGTTGTAAGCATATTTTTTAAGTGGTTTCAGGGGTTTCACACGTCGATTGCAAGTGTTTCATTTGAATGTTTGCAATGACTATCAAGTGTTTTAGGTGTTTTTTGCCAGTGTTTTAGACGCATGTTGCAAGTATTTCATCTGTTTTGTTTGCATGTTGCAACTGTTGCATCCGGATGTTTCAAAAGTATATCAAATGTTACACATGGGATGTGCGTGGGAAGCGAGTGGCGGTGTGGACGACGTTCGGCGGTGGCGCTGGCCTAGGGATGAAAACGGTACGGATATTTTTCGACCGTATTCGAGACCGAATCCGTTTAGAGGGGTTTTAATCCGTCTGTATCCGAGTCCGGATATTTAACATCCGATACCGTATTCGTATCCGAATATTTAAATCACATATTTATGATGTCGATATCCAATCGTATCCTATCCGACATTTTTATACTATCCGTATTCGAATTCGAATCCGGACATAAATATGAAAACAAATACGATATGAGTGATATCCGTCCGTATCCGATCCGTTTTCATCTCTACGCTTGCCTGCTGCTGGGGCGCTTGCCTGCAGACCCGACGCACTGGGGTGCTCGCTCGCTAGCTGAGCGGGTCCTGTCTGATGCTAGCGTCCCGAATTAGACGTGCGGGCTCTGCCAAGTCCCTTATGGATTCACCGGCCGCTGAGCTACACATCCCTAGAAACCTTTTGCTTGCGGATTGTTTATTTAATTAAAAAATGTTTCCTATAAAATGACTCAAATTTTTAGCCATAAAACAAATGAAATACAATCTATTTTCTAAAAGCATTACAATTGACTAAGGGCATATACAGTTTCTTAACGCAGAAGAGGCAAATAAACGAAACCAATTTTTTTCGGATTGGATCAAGCGACGCAAAAACAAGAATCGTTTCGGAGCAAGGCACCGTTTAGATGCCAAAAATTTTGCCAAATTTTTCAGATTTCCCGTCACATCGAATCTTTGAACACATGCATGAAGCATTAAATATAGATAAAAAATAAAACTAATTACACAGTTTAGACGAAATGGACGAGACAAATCTTTTAAGCCTAATTAGATCATGATTGGACAATATTTATCAAATAACAACGAAACTGCTACAGTAGCGTTTCGCCAAAAAGTTTGCCAACTAAACAGCCCCCAATTCTCTTTCAAAGTTGAAACGGTCGAGGTCCGTCTGTTTGGCACGGCTTCGAGGTTCCACTTCAGAATTCGGAAGGTATTGATGTGCCAAACAGCTCAGTCTCAGGCGTTGATGATGCAAGCAAACCCTGGAGCTGGATATTTTGTTGATGCAAATCATTCGAATCGATTGCGGCAATGATACACGCATAGCCGCATACGCAGGAGCTGCGTCGCTGCCTTCGATTCAGGCATTGCCATTGCATGACATTGCCGTGAGTTAATGGCGCAGGAGGCGATGTGATGTGACACGACGTGAGGTGGGCCGTGGGCCGTGGGCTGGCGGAATCATGACCTGCACACGCCAATCGAATGCGCGCTCACTGCTCCAGCCTCCTGCCTGGGCCGTGGGCTGGCGGAATCATGACCTTTACACGCCAATCGAATGCGCTCACTGCTCCAGCCTCCTGCCTCCAGGGCCAGGAGCAATCATCTCGACTCGGCGCACATGTATCATCTCCACTCGCCGTAACGCCATCGCCATGGCACGTCGACACACAAGGGAAGCAGCTGTTGATCGCTACGAGTACTCTACAATACAAACATCACGTCCGTCCGGCCTCCCCCTCCCCTTCTGGCCTTTTTCGTGGTCACGTGCTCATTCCGTCCAATCGCGGCAGCGTCTCGTGCTCTCGGTTAACTTAAACAGTTCTACTACTCATGGATGTTAAACGTGCTCCACTTAATAAACCCCATTTAAACAATGGCACAGAAGAACTACTCTGTTGCTTACCCGTGCCTAGAAAGTTACCGCGGCGGAGCGTGTTTTAACTGCAGGTACACCCATGGACAGCGTGGTAGCAACATTTAAACTCTCTCTCTCTGTCACGGATACGGAGTAAAGGCGAAGCGTGCACGAGGACGGGCGACCTTAGCGCTTGTTCAGTTGATTTTTTTTTTTTTTGCAAAATGACCCTGTAGCATGTTTTGTTGTTATTTTGTATAGTACTCGTTATATCGAATCTTTAGACATATGTATAAAACATTAAATGTTAGTAAAAAAACTAATTATACAGTTATATGTAAATATCGAGACGAATCTTTTGAGCCTAGCTAGTCTATGGTTAGACAAATTTTGCAAAATAATAACGAAAGTGCTACAAGAATTTTTCCCAAAAAATTTTTGGTATTTCAACAAGGCCAAAGTTTAGTCCCTATCATATCGGATGTTAGACACATATAGAGTATTAAATATAGAAGACTAAAAAATAACTAATTGCATAGATTACGATTAATTTACGAGATGAATTTTTTAAGCCTAATTAGGGTATGATTTGACACTATGGTGCTACAGTAACATGTGCTAATGACAGATTAATTAGGTCTGATAAATTCGTCTCGCGGTTTAGTGACGGAATCTATAATTTGCGCGACATCTGTGCGACATCCGATGTGACACCAACTAAATTTTAGTCTCTACATCTAAACACCCCCGTCTTATGGACTGTCATGTAATGTAGCATAAGCCAAGGCATGTTTAGTTCCTAAAATTTTGCAAAATTTTTCAAGATTCCTCGTCACATTGAATCTTTAGACGCATGTATGAAGCATTAAATATAGACAAAAAATAAAACTAATTACACAGTTTAGACGAAATTCACGCGACGAATTTTTTAAGCCTAATTAGATCATGATTGGACACTTATTGTCAAATAATAACGAAAGTGTTACAGTACCATTTTCCAAAAAATTCGCGAACTAAATAAGGCCCAAGCAAAAGGAAGCCCTTCAAAGGTACCCATCCGTTCCAAAATATTTGTCGTTTTCGCATTCCGAGAAACAACTTTGACAAAATATATATTAAAAATATTAATGTTTATGGTACATAATTGGTATTATTGGAAATATATTTGAATCTAGTTTTTAATAAATTTATTTAGAGATACAAATGTTGCATGTATTTTCTACAAATCGAGTCAAACTTGTGTCACGGAAACAAAAACGACAGATATTATGGGACGGAGAGCATACCTCCGCCTCGTTGTAAAAAAATGAACAATTGTAGAAATGTTTATCTGCGGTGCAATATACAAGATGCTCAGGCCGGTAAAAGCTATACCAAAAGGGCTTTATATACTCGCCGGTCGTAAAGGAATACTTCCTCCATCCCAAATTATAAGACGTTTGAATTTTTTTATCCCAAGTTTGATCACTCGTCTTATTCAAAAATTTGTACAAATTTAAGTCATTCTTGAGAAACTTTTATTAATATACCAAGCCACGATAAAAGAATTAATATTTTGCACAAATTTATTGAATAAGACGAGTGGTCAAACTTGGTGTAAAAAAAATCAAAAGTCTTATAATTTGGGATGGAGGGAGTATATAATTTTACAACAATTCTAGATCAAAAGTTTGAACAAATTTATATTAGAGAATATTAATACTTATCATTCGGAGTGAATGTTACGTCCTCGGGTTCAAAATACAAGACCTTTTGCCTTTTCGAGACACACAGACATAGTGTATAGTAAAAGATTGGTATCTAGAAAAAGGTTAAAACGTCTTATAATTGAGATCGGAAGGAGTATTAGAATTGTAAATAAGTGTATTCCTATACTAGTATGTCTATTTGTAATCATTGGTACTTTTTTTTAAAATTAAGTCAAACTTGATAGATCTAGATCTAGAATATATATATTTTTTTTTAAAAAAGAGAAAGGATGTAACATTATTTAATCCAGGGACGGCTCTACCAATATGGCAAGGTCTGACAACCGCCAGACCTCCTTGGTCACCGGCGAGACCTTCCCCTCTCTCACCGTCCGGGATGCTGAGATTGCCACTATGGATTTCTCAAGTTTTGTTTCTTCGGGCCTGTTTGAATACATGAAAGATTTTGGGATTCTGATAAAAAAATCTTTGCATCAACCAAATGGGAGTAGGGTATAATCTCGAAGTCACATCTCTCAAAGTTTGAAAATCTCAGAATCCCTTACATGGTAGATAATCTAGATTTTTAGAATCCCAAGTCATCCAAATGGCACATTCGAGTGTTTCCACGAGGAAGGCAATGACATTTTGTTTCTGCACGAGTGAGCGGATCGACGCAGGACGTGGTGGAGCCTAATGGGCCACGTAACAAGTAAGGACTTGTTTGATACCCCATAAATTGTGAAAGCTGGTGTCGGTGTCCGGACCCGGGAGGTCCCTAAGCCGACGAGTGAATTTATGCTGCGTGTTCCCTAATCCGGATGGTGATGCAAAGAGAATACACGAGGGTTTATCCTGGTTCGGACAAAGAAGGTCCTACGTTCAACGGGGAAGAAATGGTATTGTATTTCCTTGCACCTAAGTGCTTGCGTAGGGGTTAGAAGCTGCGAGAGAGAGAGCCAGTCCCAAGTCTCAAGAAAAGAAAAAAAGATATATTGCTTGAGATGTTGATCGCAGTAGTGAGGTGGTGTCTTGCGGTTTTTTGCCCTTCGTCCTCCGTCCTCTCCCCTTTTTTATCTATAGGAGGGTCCCCTGCCTTCCCTTTTTATAGGGCCAAGTGAAGGCAGAGGAGCCGGTAATACCCTAGGGCGGTGCCTTAGAGGCGAAGGTCCGACGTGCGCTCGTGAGGGCTGCTGTAGCGACGTGCCCCAGGAATGGCCGGTCATCCCTGGAGTGTCATGGCAGCGTCAGGGATGGGACGGTGAAAGACCCGGAGTCCTGTGTCGAGCGAACGTGCAGGCATTGTCCTCTTGTTGACCGGCGATTAGTCGAGGTCAGGTCGAGGTGTATTAGAGGGGGGTCGACGGGGAATGGATAAGGCCGGGCCCCAAAAATCCCGGGATGTGATGGTTTTCATTGGTGCCTCGAGAGGGTATCGATGGCGGAACAGTATCCGGCATGGTGTGTACAGTGACAGGTTTTCACCGCTCATCCCGGGATGGGTAGTTAAAAAGCGGGATTTGACACCAGTACTGCTTCCATACTGGCGGTGCTGTAGCCATGTGGGTAGGAAGTGGTTGGTGGTTGCATTAAATATCTTGACTTTTATCTGTAAGTAGGTGGGCGAGGAAACGTCGGCTGGCTCGACCCAGGGTCGACCGGATCGACCCAGGGTCATGCAAGTCGAAGATTTTCCCAGGGGTCGAGGCGTCCTCGTGCGAGTCAGAGCGCAGTCGAGGGTGTCCCGTTTTTGTATGTATGTGGTTTCTCAAGGGTTTTGTGGTGCGGATTACTCACAGGTTTTGGGTATCCCTAGTTTAGGTACCCGACAACTGGCTTTTAAAATCTAGATTGATAATCCCCACGCGGGGCGACCCGGGAGGACATCGCGCCACCGCCGCCGCCTGTGGCAGAATCGCCTAATCTAATGCCCCAAGAGTACTTGTCTTCCATTAGACACTAAGTACCCAAGGGAAAACACTAAACTACGCGATTCCGTCAAGCACACCGCCAGGGAGAACTCGAAGATCCATATTTTTACATCAGGATCACAAATGAGAGAGTAAAGCTTACAACATCCTTACCATTTCTTGAATCACTTTTAGTACAACATCAGAGTAATTCATTATGTAGTTATAACAGCGGAATATAAAACATTATCAGAGTTTAGTGGAAATGAAACCATTTAATGACAAGTTAACATTAACATGAAGAACGTGTAAATGCATGAATGATAACAGATTAATAATATTTTCCTTGTAAAACTTTTTAGTGAGAGTTTTAATAAATAACTCTACTCCGCATCGCAAAGGAAATCCTCGCTGAGCCCACCAGAAGGTTTCCACACACAAGTGTCAGCTCATCAGCACCTGTCACCTGCAACAGGGTAGAACAAACCCTGAGTACTCAATTGTACTCCGTAAGACTTACCCGTCAGGAGGAAAGAAAAAGACTCCAAGGATTATGTAAGGCTATTTGGCTTATGGGTTTATTGTTTGCAAGAAGCAGCACTAAGAGTGTGTCCTTAATTTCTTACTCTTAATAGCCGAGTTTTATTTCTTATCCAACCTTCTATGTAAGTACCTAGTCTATAATCAAGTAAGGTTGAGCAAAAGAAACCATTTCTTCATCTTTGAACTACTAATTCTTACTACGATGCCAAAGCATAGTCAAGCCGTACCGTCACGCAGAAACGGTGATTCACGAATCAATATGCCCAGCTGAGTGCCCTGAAAACACACGCCTTGCTTATACCCCGGGCACAAGTAAGACCAACCCGTTCCACTCCTGTCAAGGGGTCTAGGTCCCCGTCCAAGCTCAGACTCTAAGCCCCCAACACTGCAGGCCTAGCCTCAGTATGGTGCTTAGATTTCCTCAACCCAATATATATAACCACCCTAAAAAGCCGGTCCGGAAAGAGCCGGAACACATGATAGGAGAGAAACAAGTCTTCTCGCTCCCATAAGCAAGTATATGCTCAGGACAATAAATCTGTGGCTTGACCAGGGTCCATGCAACGAACGGTCCTTAATTGACACAAGCAGAACAAATGCAACCAGAGCTCTGCTCTGCTGCCCAACCAGGTCCAAGTTCATCCAACTCGTTCCGCCCGGTCTCCAATTATCCATATACATTTATATTCCATGAGATAGCAACATGATAATAGTAACAATAAGATATTTCCTATCTCTCGCGAGTGACAGCCAATCACTCGACTTCTACCGGAGTCCTGTAGCATAGCACTCTACACGATCCTGACATGCTAGTAAGACTCATGGGATCAGGATATTTATATGCAAGTGGGTTTCATTCAACTCCTTGAAACTTAATGCACAAGCATAATTTAAAGTGTAGAATAATAGGGGTTATGCACCGGGGCTTGCCTAGGTAACAATTAACCAAGTTAGCATTCCGTCACGATGACACGATCATCAAGGCACCACCTTTTCTGCTACCTCCGGGTGACTCCGCGATCCACCATCGCTCCTATTATGACATTCATGGAATGCAACGCATAGATGTAAATAGACAATGATAAATGCAACTAGGAGACACATTATGCTTCGCAAGCTAACGAGCTAATTCTACGCACTAGGCCACATACCCACGTTGACAAGTATAGCGTTATTTCCTGACACATGTTTTAGTTACTCGGACCCATTACATTGCTTTATCCATTTTATCGATTCCATAGATATATAAACTAGGGCTCATTAGCTACCCTAGCAGACTAATTATTTTGGAGCTATAAAAATTACAGCAAGTAGATGATGATATTAGGAGTTTACTGTAAAATTTTTAGAGTCAACACGTTTATCATTTCTTACAAAAATTCTCATAAGTTTATTCTTATCACTATTAAACATTTTAGAATAATTAGCGAACTCCTAAAAATATTATACAACTATGTGGATAAAAGCATACTAACAGTTAGATCTTGATGTTAGGAAGCTAACAAAATTGGTTTCACAATTTTAGGATTAATACACATTTAGATATTAGATTTACAAGTTTAGCTCAAAAACTAATTTAGAAAAGCATTTAGAAATTGAAATGGGCTGGCGGCAACTATTTGGCCCAGCAGAGCACTGCGGCCTGCGCGGAGCGAGCTGGCGTGCCGGCGGGCCGGCCTAGCAATGGCCCAAGCAGCGAGCCCGCACGCTCACCTGGGCCTTTTTACAAAAGAGTCCGCGGCTTACTCCGTTATTATGCAGAACCTTCGTTTACTATTGCACAAGAGGCGCGTTTTGCAGTACAAACCTCCAACTAACCTTCCTTCACCACAGGGAGGTCCCCGGTGCCCCTGAACCCACCGACGTGGCTCTAACCGGCATCCCGCACGCCTACCGGTCGATGGAGCGAGCCCCCCCGACTCGCTGACGAGCCGACAAGCACCGCAGGACGCAAACAAAACCCTAGGCGGCGGTAGAACGGCCTACGGTGCCCCATAGTACCCTGCCCACGCTGGCGGTCCACCCGCCAAGGCAGCGCTCCTGTTCCGACGAGCTAGAACCCCCATCGACTACCCAGAAGGATGGTAGAGCAAAAGAAGCTTACCCAGAATACGGCCGAGGGGGCGGTTGTAAGGTCCAAATGGTTAGAGGGGGGTGAATAGCCTATTTAAAAATCTACAAGCTTCTCTAAATAACCACATTAGTATAAAAGATGGCTAAGCTAATTGTAGCACTAGCTCAACTACACTATGCAAGCCACCTATATAATTCTAGTGAAGCAAGGCTATGATCTCTAATACACACCAACAAGACTAAGTCACTAAGCTACTTACTTCTATGTGATAAAAGCTACACTAAGATTAGTACAAGAAAGTAAAGAGCAAGTGACTTGATTCTTATACCAACGATGTAGAGAAGTAATGCACTTGAAGAATCAATCACAATGATCAACCACAAGAGAAATCCTCGGCAAAGAGATGACACAAGATTTTTACCGAGGTTCACTTGCTTCCTGGGAAGCTACTTCTCGTTGTGGCGATACACCCACTTGTCGGTTCGCGAGCTAATCGACTATCAAGAGTCGAGCCTTCGGCGGGCGCCGCACAACCGCACACAAGATGGGGATCCTCCAAGCCATGAGCTCCACTAGAGTATCCAATTTGCGAACTCCAGCGGGGAAGGATCAAGAACCCCTTACAACACTTGGTGAGGGCTCCAACAATCTTCAATTATGAGCTCAATCACCTCTGCTGCTCCAAGTCGTCTACCATGTCGGGAAACACGAAAGAGTAATAAGAAATCCGCAGCAACTCGAAGATCAAGTGCCACTAGAATGCAACTCTCAAGCAATGCACTTGAATCTCACTCAATCTCACTCAAGATGTGCAACTAAGCAAAGAGATGAGTGGAGGGGTTGTTCTCTAGCTCAAAGGATGTCTCTAGGTCTCAAAATGTGCAAGAGTTACCCTCAAACCCCGGACATCTTCTATTTATAGCGAAGGGGTACACAGCTAGCCGTTACCGGATGACACAGTTCAAAACGTGCTAACCGGACGCACCGGTCAGGGTGAGTGGACGCGTCCGGTCACTACAAGACAAGCGTGAACAGTGCGCATCAGAGGTTACCGTTGCCATGACCGGACGCGCTCTAGCGTTTGACTGGACGCGCTGCACCTGGCGTCTAGTCGGAGTCCAGTAAGCTCCCATCGCGATCGGACGCATCCGATCGTACGTGACCGGACGCGCTGTGCGTCCGATCGTGTCTCGTTACTAATCGGACGCTCCGGTCTCAAGTACCAACGGATGCGCCAATCGCGCGTTCTGCGTGCACCTTTCCTCTACGCCTAGGTGAACTGACCGGACGCTCTGGTCAGGCCAGACCAGCGTCCGGTCATAAACCCTAGGCGCGTTGCGCCTCTGCCCTCGACTTGAGCTGACCGGACTCGCAGGTCCACCCTAGGTCATAAACCCTAGGTCTGTTTCTTTTCTGTCTTCCGACACAGTAGAAAATAGGTGTTTCACTTCCCCAAAACCCCTCTCTGCCGCTTAGACTCTACCGCCTTCGCAAAAGTGCTAACACCACCAAGTGTACACCACCATGTGCATGTATGTTAGCATTTCACAAACATTTTCCAAGGCGTTATGTTAGCTCTCAACTAGATCCTAATGCATATGCTCAAGACATTGATCTAGTGGCACTTGATTTCAGAGATAACCGTGAATGCTCCTCTTGATAGTCGGCTATGTATCCTAAACCCGGTCAATCACTTCTCTACTCATCTTAGACCGGTAAAAGAAAAACCCTTATGGTTATACCTTTGCCTTGCGCTCTTAGATCCTTCTCCTCCACTTAATCATCTTATCCTTCATTTTATGTGCATCTTCACCATGATCATTATTTCATGTCCATGCACCATCTCTTTGTGATCTTGTGGCCACCACTCCTTGCCACATACACCTTCATCACATGTGTTGTTTATGCCTAACTCAAAACACTTAACACATGGCATTAGCAACTTGGTGTCATTAATTACCAAAACCAAACTTGGGCTTTCAATCTCCCCCTTTTTGGTAATTGATGACAACCATCACAAAGATATGAAATGAAATCAATTTTCAATTTCAATAGTATTAGCTCCCCCTACATATGTGCTTCCATGAGTTTGGTTGAATTGTGCACATATGTATGGATTTGAATTTTGGGAGAGTTACTACTATCAAATTAATGCTAAGGTATATAGAATAGACCTTTGAAGCGTGATACCAATCGGAGTTGCCTTTATATACCATCCTTAGCATCGATGTAGTTAGACACCACTTGTAATGTATCACTTGTAAAGATCACAAACACTAAAGTACCCCGTAAGATCAACATTATAAGCAAAAGGTGTCTAGATACCACTTGTAAAGCTACTCTTAACAAATCATTATTCAAGTTCTATTTCTAGCAATCACCATTCAATCATGAATATGAATTTAAGCTTTGCAATCCAACAATTCATCATGTTAATGCACATACAAATACAACAAATAATTCATGAGCTTGCTCCCCTACTTATGTGCTCAATTTTAATTGATCCTTTGATTTCTCTCCCCCTTATTATATCTTTCTCCCTCTTTGCAATATCTTTATGACTTTTCTCTCCCCCTTTGTCAACAATCACCAAAAAGGTGCCAGTTTTAGTGAGAGATAAGTCAATCAACATGAGGAAGTCTAAATTATGGTTCAATCTAGATCACTTGCCTAGAATATGTAATTTGGTTTGATCCAAGCATAAGGTTCTTCACACCTCATAAAGTATAAGGGTTATCTTGAGCATGTTGAATTACACATCATGAGCTCATTTTCTAGATTCAACACTAGGTTTGCAAGCCCACAAACATGTCATATGCTACCACTAGATCAAACAAACATAGAAGCAATAGTGGTACCATATATACATCGAAATCATTTGATTTTTCACGAATGAGCCTATTTGTCATGCAAATATGTCTATATGTTCTAATCATATCCTTAGCAAAGTATGAATGATATGCCAAACAACTTTACCTTGCAATGTTGAAGGAGAGGCATGTCATATAAGAATGTTGGGGGTGCACTCATTTCAAGTTGGAGAAGTCAAGTATGTTCAATTCATTTTTTAACTTGTAAAATCTCTTTTCATCAAATGGCTTTGTGAATATGTCGGCTAGTTGATCTTCAGCGCCAATGCTCTCAATGCTAATATCACCCTTTTATTGATGGTCACTTATGAAGTGATGCCTTATGCCAATGTGCTTCGTTCTTGAATGTTGAACCGGATTTTGAGTAATCTTGATAGCACTTTCATTATCACAAAATAATAGCACATTCTTGAATTTGATTTCAAAGTCATTCAAAGTTGCCTTCATCCAAAGCAATTGTGCACAACAACTACCGACACTAATGTATTCGGCCTCAGCGGTAGATAGTGCAACACTATTTTGTTTCTTTGATGACCATGAAACAAGAGACCTTCCAAGCAATTGACAAGTGCCACTTGTGCTCATTCTATCAATCTTGCAACCACCATAGTCGGAATCCGAATATCCAATCAACTCAAAATTAGACCCCTTTGGAAACCATAATCCAACATCATGAGTGCCCTTAAGATATCTCAATATCCTCTTGGTTGCGTTCAAGTGACTTTCTCTAGGTGAAGCTTGATATCTTGCACACTTGCACACACTAAACATCACATCCGGCCTAGAAGCGGTGACATAGAGCAAACTTCCAATCATAGACCGGTATAGCTTTTGATCTACCATGTTTCCACTATCATCAATACCCAATTGATCATTAGTGCCCATTGGTATACTCATTTGCTTAGCATCTTGCAATCCAAACTTCTTGATCATGTCCTTGATGTACTTACCTTGACTTACAAAAGTGTCATTCTTCATTTGTTTGATTTGAAGTCTAAGAAAGTAACTAAGCTCTCCAATCATAGACATCTCAAACTCATTAGCCATCATATTTCCAAACTCTTCACAAAAGTCTTGGTTAGTTGATCCAAAGATAATGTCATCCACATAGATTTGCAACACAAATAAGTTATTTCCAAGCTTTTTGGTGAAGAGAGTGGTGTCAACCTTTCACATCTTGAACCCTTTAGAGAGGAGAAAGTCCCTCAACCTCTCATACCATGCTCTAGGTGCTTGCTTCAAACTATACAATGCCTTCTTTAGCTTGTAAACATGGTCGGGCTTCTTGTCATCTTCAAAACCGGGAGGTTGCTCAACATACACTTCTTCATTGATGTAGCCAATGAGAAATGCACTCTTGACATTCATTTGATAGAGCTTGATGTTGTGTGCACAAGCATACGCTAATAAGATTCTAATAGCCTTCAATCTTGCAACGGGTGCATATGTCTCTCCAAAATCAAGACCCTCAACTTGAGTGTATCCTTGTGCTACTAATCTTACTTTGTTCCTCACAACCATGCCATCTTGATCTTGCTTGTTTCTAAAGATCCACTTAGTACCAATCACATTGTAGTTCTTTGGCCTCTCAACAAGTTTCCAAACTTGATTTCTAGCAAAGTTGTTTAGTTCTTCATGCATGGCATTTACCCAATCGGAATCCTTTAAAGCATCTTCTAATTTCTTAGGTTCTTCAAGTGACACAAATGAGTAATGCTCATAAAAGAATGCTAGCCTTGATCTAGTTTAAACACCACTTTGAATTCCACCAATGATTTGGTCCAATAGATGATCTTTTGCAATGCTAATAGGTTGGAGTATTGGAAGTTGATTGCTTCCACTTGTTTGACCTTGAACTTGAGCTTCATCATGAGTACCACTAGAGCTTGCTTGATTTGTATCAATTTGCACACTTTGATTGATCACATAAATATTATCATCATCAACTTACATTGGCCTAACATCACCAATGTCCATGTTCTTCATTGTATTTGACAATTGATCTCCTCTCACATCATCAAGGTTTTGAGCCTCATTTTGAGACCCTTGTGTTTCATCAAACTCAACATCATGAACTTCTTCCAAGGTGCCATTTGTGAGATTCCAAACTCTATATCCTTTGCTTGTGGTAGAATAACCAAGTAAGAACTCTTCATCATATTTCTTGTCAAACTTGCTCAATCTAGTGTCTTTCTTGAGAATATAGCATTTGCAACAAAACACTCTAAAGTATGCAATGTTGGGCTTTCTTCCATTCAATAGCTCATATGGTGTCTTCTCAAGCTTTCCATGGCAATAGAGACGGTTGCTACAATAGCAAGCCGTGTTGATAGCTTCACTCCAAAATGAATGACTCATATTGTATTCACTAAGCATTGATCTAGCCATGTCAATCAAAGTTCTATTCTTCCTTTCAACTACACCATTGGATTGAGGAGTGTATGTTGGAGAGAATTGATGTCCAATACCAAGATTATCACATAAATCCTCAATTCTTGTGTTCTTGAACTCACTACAATTGTCACTTCTAATCTTCTTGATAGTAGTCTCAATCTGATTTTGCACCCTTTTTACAAAAGATTTGAATAGATCATGTACATCACTCTTGTCATAGAGAAAGAACACCCAAGTGTATCTAGTGTAGTCATCCACTGTCACAAAGCCATACTTGTTGTCACCAATGCTAGTGTATGTTGTTGGCCCAAACAAGTCCATATATAATAGCTCAAATGCCTTTGATGTGCTCATTTCACTCTTACTAGGATGTGCATTTCCAACTTGTTTGCTGGCTTGACAAGCACTACATAGTTTATCCTTTTCAAAACTCACATCTTTTAAGCCTCTAACTAAGTCATGTCTCAAAAGTTTGTTCAATTGTTTCATTCCAACATGACCAAGCCTTCTATGCCATAACCATCCTATACTAGATTTGCTAAGCAAGCATGATGTTAATTGTGTCTCACTATTATTGAAGTCAACCAAGTATAAGCTACCATGTCTAAATCCTTTGAATATTAAATTTGATCCATCAACACTTATGACTTCAACATCATCACTACCAAAGATGCACTTGAAGCTAAGATCACAAAGTTGTGCCACCGATAAAAGATTGAAATCCAAGCTCTCAACTAGCAACACATTAGATATGCTCATGTCATTTGAGATAGCAATTTTACCAAGCCCCTTGACCTTGCCTTTCTTGTTGTTGCCGAAAGTGATAGCATCAAAACCACCATTTTGACTTGTATCAATTGATTTGAACATACAAGAATCTCCGGTCATATGCTGAGTGCACCCACTATCAAGCACCCAATACCTTCCTCCGGCTTTGTAATTGACCTACAAGATAAGATCAATTCCTTTTAGGTACCCAAACTTGTTTGGGTCCTCTAAGGTTAGTGACCAAGCTATTTGGTACCCAAATGGCTTTCTTCTTTGAGCCCATCCATGGTGTACCAATGAACTTAGCATGAACACCGTTTGTACCCTTGGTAAGTATATAGAAGAAATCAAACTTAATTGAGAATACATTAGCTTTGGATTTCTTGTTCATGCAAAGTTACTCTATGTGACCAAC
This sequence comes from Saccharum hybrid cultivar R570, assembly GCA_038087645.1. NCBI lineage: Eukaryota > Viridiplantae > Streptophyta > Magnoliopsida > Poales > Poaceae > Saccharum > Saccharum hybrid cultivar. The sequence goes on from JAQSUU010000529.1 coordinate 10,838,562, forward strand.
TTGCTTGCAACTTTTGCAATAGCTACCATTGTTCTTCACAAAACGAGTCTTGTGAGGAGCAAAAGCGGCCTTGCCTTTTTTGGGGTTATAGCCCAATCCCTCTTTATAGAGAGAAGCCCTTTGGCTACCCAAGCACATAAGCAAGCGTTCCTCACCACCATAAGCCTTAGCTAAGGTGTGATTGAGCTCTTTTACCTCCTTCTTGAGATTTTCATTCTCAACTATTAGTGTGGAGTCACAAGTGAAACCATCACTACTAGATGAGGATGATGTAGATGAGCTACATGAAGGGTTAGTGGGAGCAATAACAATAGGCTTATGAAAAGATTCATTAATTATATCACATGATATGCCTATGTTGCAAGTTTTAGTCTCCTCAACATTAGTTGGCATGTTTTCACATTTTTCAACTAGAGAGAAATGAGCTTCTTCAAACTTAGTGTGAGACTTTTAAAGCTTCTTATGGTCTACCTTTAGAGTCTCATAAGATGCTCTAAGTTCATCAAGTTCTTGCATAAGGTTTTTCTTTTCCTTAAGCAAGCCCTTGCACTTCTTTCTAGATTTTTTAAAATGTTAAGTGCAATCTTCTAGCATAATGATTAGATCATCTTTAGTGAATTCTTCTTCATAACTATCACTATCACTAGCATTATCATGATCACTCTCATCGTCAGATGATACCTTAGAGGTCTTAGCCATGAAGCACGATAGAGTGTCGAAGAGGGAGACCTTCTCTTGGATGGCAATGCTAGCATGTCCCATCTTTTTGCTCTTGTTGTCATCCTCATCATCACTTGAGGAATCATCACTATCTCATATAGCAACACGAGAGTCATTCTTCTTTTTATGAGAACTCTCCTTCTTTTCTTGCTTCTTCTTTTGCTTCTTCCTCTCCTTGATAGCATCTTCATCATCACTATCATAAGGACACTTCACAATAAGATGGTCCTTGCTATGGCATCTAAAACATCTCATGGTATGCTCCCTTCTTCTTCATAAATTTCCCAAATTGCTTGACAAAAAGAGCCATCTTTTCATCAATGTCATCACTATCACAAGAGCTTGAGTCTTCATCACTTGATGATTCAATCTTAGATTTGTCCTTAGATGTGGTGGCTTTGAATGCCACACTCTTCTTCTTCTCATCATCCTTCTTCTCACTTTCCTTCTTCTTCTTTTTGACCAACTCCTCTTTCTCATCATCTTCTCTATATGAATCATCGGTCATCATTTCTTGGAATACTTGTTGAGGAGTTGAATCCTTCAATGTAGTCCTCACTAGCACAGTGATCAATGTATCAAATATCTTGGGCAAGCTTCTCAAGAACTTCATAGAAAATTGGTTGTCCTTGACCTCCTCACTAGGTGCCTTGAGCTCATTCACAATGACTTGCAATCTATGAAACATTTCCGGTACACTCTCATCTTCTTGCATCTTGAAGCTAGAAAACTTTTCTGGCAAGATATATGCTTTAGCGGTCTTTGTGCCTTCGGTGCCCTCAAAAGTTTCTTCTAGCTTGGCTCAAGCATCATGAGCAATCTCAATGTTCTTCACTTGCTCAAAGGTCTTGTCATCTAGTGCCTCATGAAGAGCTCTAATGGCAATGTCATTGCATTAGAGCTTCTTCTCTTTCACCGGTGTAGGTGCTTCCGGATTAGCAACCTCAAATTTTGTTTCGGTGACCTTCCACACTTCTCTATTGATTGACTTGAGGTGTGTGGTCATCTTAACCTTCCAATATGCATAATTTGTGTCATCAAAGTGAGGTGCCTTCTTTGTGTTGTTGATGTGCAAGCTTAATTGAGCCATTTCTTTTTCACTGTAGGTTGTTAAGCCTCAAATAAACGGTGCCTCGGCTCTGATACCACTTGTAAGGTCCAAATGGCTAGAGGGGGTGAATAGCCTATTTAAAAATCTACAAGCTTTACTAAACAACCACGTTAGTATAAAAGATGGCTAAGCTAATTCTAGCACTAGCTCAACTACACTATGCAAGCCACCTATACAATTCTAGTGAAGCAAGGCTATGATCTCTAATACACACCAACAAGACTAAGTCACTAAGCTACTTACTTCTATATGATAAAAGCTACACTAAGATTAGTATAAGAAAGTAAAGAGCAAGTGACTTGATTCTTATACCAACGATGTAGAGAAGTAATGCACTTGAAGAATCAATCACAATGATCAACCATAAGAGAAATCCTTGGCAAAGAGATGACACAAGATTTTTACCGCGGTTCACTTGCTTCCCGGCAAGTTACTCCTCGTTGTGGTGATACATCCACTTGTCGGTTCATGAGCTAATCGACTATCAAGAGTCGAGCCCTCGGTGGACGCCACACAACCGCACACAAGATGGTGATCCTCCAAGCCATGAGCTCCACTAGAGTATCCAATTTGCGAACTCCCGCGGGGAAGGATTAAGAACCCCTTACAACACTTGGTGAGGGCTCCAACAATCTTCAATTGTGAGCTCAATCACCTCCACTGCTCCAAGCCATCTACCGTGTCAGGAAACACGGAAGAGTAATAAGAAATCCGCAGCAACTCGAAGATCAAGTGCCTCTAGAATGCAACTATCAAGCAATGCACTTGAATCTCACTCAATCTCACTCAAGATGTGCAACTAAGCAAAGAGATGAGTGGAGGGGTTGTTCTCTAGCTCAAAGGATGTCTCTAGATCTCAAAATGTGCAAGAGTTACCCTTAAACCCCGGACATCTTCTATTTATAGCGAAGGGGTATGCAGCTAGCCGTTACCGAACGACACAATTCAAAACATGCTGACCAGACGCACCGGTCAGGGTGACCAGACGCGTCTGGTCACTACAAGACAACCATGAATAGTGCGCATCAGAAGTTACCGTTGCCGTGACCGGACGCGCTCTAGCGTTTGACCGGACGCGCTGCACCTGGTGTCCGGTCGGAGTCTAGTAAGCTCCCACCGTGGCCAGACACGTCCGATCACATGTGACCGGATGTGCTCTAGTGTTTGATCGGACGCGCTGCACCTGGCGTCCGGTCGGAGTCCAGTATGCTCCCACCGTGACCAGACGTGTCCGATCACACGTGACCGGACGCGCCGCGCGTCCGGTTGGCTCTATGACTAGTTCTGCCCCTTTGGGTGCCTGACCGGACGCTCTGGTGCTGTGTGGGACCAGACGCGCCGGTTGGAAACCCTAAAACCCGCGTGTCTGACAACTGCTGAGAACTGACCGGACGCGTCCGGTCAAACCGCGATCGCGTCCGGTGCAGCGTCCGGTCACCACAGTGACCGCCGTTCGCCTCCGTTTCTTTTCTGACTTCTGGTGCAGTAGAAATTAGGCATTTCACTTCCCAAAAAGCACCGAATCCCGCCTCGCAAGCTCGACGGGAGGGAGAGAGGAACCCAAACCCCTCTCTACCGCTTAAACTCCACCGCCTTTGCAAAAGTGCTAACACCACCAAGTGTACACCACCATGTGCATGTATTTTAGCATTTCACAAATATTTTCTAGGGCGTTATGTTAGCTCTCAACTAGATCCTAATGCATATGCTCAAGACATTGATCTAGTGGCACTTGATTTCAGAGATAACCGTGATTGCCCCTCTTGATAGTCGGCTATGTATCCTAAACCCGGTCAATCACTTCTCTACTCATCTTAGACCGGCAAAATAAAAACCCTTATGGTTATACCTTTGCCTTGCGCTCTTAGATCCTTCTCCTCCACTTAATCATCTTGTCCTTCATTTTATGTGCATCTTCACCATGATCATCATTTCATGTCCATGCACCATCTCTTTGTGATCTTGTGGCCACCACTCCTTACCACATACACCTTCATCACATGTGTTGCTTATGCCTAACTCAAAACACTTAACACATGGCATTAGCAACTTGATGTCATTAATTACCAAAACCAAACTTGGGCTTTCAGCGGTTGAGCCAGAGACAGCTCGGGTGAGCCCGGCCACGCGCGCGGTGGAGGAGTGGAGGCGCACCGAACATGGCATGACCGCGTTAGCTAGTCACCGGTGAGGATTGCGGCGCAACCAAGATGAGCACCTGACAAAGGAGGTCAAGGCAGGTCTAGGGATGCAAACAATTGAACCTCTACCCATCCTACGGGCCTTACCCCCCAAGCGTGCTCTCCATGGCGGCGAGAAAGCTGATGGCCGCGGAAACGTCAAATTGGCGGTCGGTGATACACGACCGAACTCGGCAAGAATAAGGCACCAAGCTAACTCTCCAGGCTAACCACCAACTCGAGGATTTTCACTGCGGGGCTCAAACTTGGCAACTAGGGGGGCGAAGGGGTGGCGGCTCTGAACGGTGCGACCAAGAAAGGGGGTATACACGCAAGTCAAGCAAAAAAATAAGCCGAGCAGCTTCGATCGGTGGGGCAATGTAGTATACTACAGTCGACAAGACCGTGGGGACATGGCGTGCCATGCCTATGCTTGTGTTGGGGCGGTCAACTTCGAGCAGTGCCACCGATGGCAGCTAGCGGAACAACAGGACAGGGCGACACGACCCTCCACCCTACGTGACGCAATAGCGGGGCCAGGCCCATGCGGGCTAAGGTGCCACGCGGTCCAAACCAAGGCGCAGCTAGTCCACAGCCACAGCGCAGACACGGCATGGGGTCGAAGCCAGAATGCCAGCGCGTGGTGACCGCGAACACCGAGCCAGAAGGTCGAACGTAACACCCGCACGAATTTTAAAGCGACACAGAACCGCTAAATTACTCAATTGGGGCTCAGTCCAACCTACTAACCTGAAACTAACACCTCCAGTGGGCTATCAGAATAGACACCCAGACCAAAGGGCGACTGGGGAGGAGGATACACGGATGCCAGCATAAGCTTGCCACTGGAACGCTGGTTCGTCCACAGGACGCCACAGACACAACTCCCAGCGCGTTCCAATGAAGTTTGAGTAATTTTTGCGAGAGCAAGTCGATCTCCAACACCACCATGACCTACACCATGCTCAAGAGCCCGATGAGGAGCAACCAACTACGCAACAACATGCTATTAGTGCTTAGGTATTTTGGTTGGAAATTAAACATCAAAATGGTATTGCCATTAATTCTTTCTACCTAGACGCGATCTAGAGTTTAGGTAGAATTGAATTTTGAATTCGATTTTTGAGCTTGCAAAATACTATTTAACAATATTTGTTTTCCAAAACAAAAGTTGTATTTTCATCTGCTCGACTTGCACTTCAAGTTTTTATTAAGTACTACACACAAGTGGTATTTTATTTTTGTTATAAACATTGTGTTTCATGTCTAAACAATTAAACTTCATGTTCTACTTCTCTTATTAGGATTCCCTTCTTAGCATGCTTACGCACTAAGTAACTAACCCACAATATTAACTTGATTTCCTTCAACCACAAAAGCGAGTCGCAAAGAATTAGTTCATCATTTCAAGTGAGTTTTAAAATCCTACAAATCGAGGAACTCATTTAGGTAATTTTCTCTGACCTTAACCACATGGCTAAGCACGCTCGTAACACCAGGGGTGTTACACCGCCCCTTCCCACCTTCTCTCCCTTTCCCCGTCGCGCCGCCGCCGGAGCAGGCCGCCGGCAAGGCCAGCGCGGCTCACCGTGATGGCAACGGCAGGGCATGGTCCGCGAGATGCTCGGCGATGGAGACAATGGCGAGGAGGCGTGTGGCAGATCTTCTGGTTCTAGTCCTCTGACCTGTCACCTCGAGGAGGAGCGCTGGCGCGCCGACGTGGAGCGGCGAAGGCATGAGTGGGAGGACGCTCTCGCCGCCACGCCGTCGGATGAGGCCCGCGCTGAGATGGTGGCGGCGCGGCAGGAGACGCGGCGCGAGCGGGTGGGCCGTCGGGCGGAGGAGCGCGGAGCGTGAGCTGACCGGCTCAGGTTGGCCATCTTCGTGGTTGTCCTTTGCACGGGTGGCGCCGCTCCATCGGGGATGGCGTCCGGATCGAGCGACGCCGGGAACGTCTATCCTTGGTCAGCATCGATTCTCCTCGCGGAGGAGGCATACGTCACCGCCAGTTGGAACGACACCACGCCTAGAGCCAGATCGAAGGACAATCATACCGTGGAGATCACCTTCTGGATCGCTGATCCACTAGCGGTGCCTGTGCGTGGCTGAGGGCGCGGGCCAGAAGGTGGTGCTAGACCTCGAGTTCGTGGAGCTGCAGATCACGAACCAGGAACGTCAGATGCTTCCCCTCCAAGCTTCTTCATCCGTCACTCATTCTCGTGTGTCGGTGGAGTAGTGGCGTCGGTGACCACGGTCTAACTGGGCGCGGCTGACCTAGGGTAGTGTGGTGCTCAGCTGGACCGCGCCTTGCGGCCGCGGTGGCGCCGACCAAAGTCTAGGCGGACGCTTGTAGCGGCGGAGCTTGGTGTGTTGCCCTCTGAGGTGGCGACCGGGGCAGCACCATGGCTTGGCGTGTCTAGAGGAGAGCAGCACAACGACACAGATCGAGCGGTGACGATGGCAAGGTCCAGCAGCAGTCGGGCTTACTGGGAGGATCATTGGAGGTGGAGGCGGTTGCTCGCCGTCGAGGTCTCCGGTCTTTAGATTTGGGCTCATGGACGGTGAATTCATCTCCGCCGGCCAGATCTGGTCTCGTGGATGTACGTCAGTGGTTCGGGATTAGCGCGTGGGGATCTAGCGAGGGCATGCTGACTGGTGGCCAAGGCAACCGACGGAGGCCGGCAACCGGCGGAGGCCAACAGCGATGACGACGGATGCCAGAGCGTGTAGCGGCAGTCTGCAATGGCCTCGATGTGCGGTGGTGTTGTGTGGGGCCGGATCTGCCGGGCGGTAATGTTGCTAAAGGTATGGTTGGCGGCAGCGGGGCTATTCTGGCTTCACTGATGGGTGATGGCCGGCGCAATGAGTATGGGCATTAGCCAGTTCCTAGGTGTAATGTCTTGACCTTCTGGTCAGGCGACGGTGGCGCCGGTGGCGTCACATCCCTCCTTGGAGGCGTCGCTTTGGAATCCCGTGCCTGTCAATCTATAATGGTCGTCACCGTTGTGGCGAGAAAGGTGGAGGCTGATGGTCGTCACTGTTGTGGCGAGGAAGGTGGAGGTTTAGCTGAGGTTTTAGGATGATTGTTGTGGTGTGTGCGTGTGGATCTTGGCAGGTCAAGGCCGTTTTGGTGTGCGTTTGAGGTAGCTGCTCTCACGTTGGGTTGTAATGTTGGTGTTTGTAATAAGAAATAGCTATATGCATTGGTCGATGCAGAGGCTGAGATATTTTTAATATATTCCCTTTTCAAAAAAAAGGGCTAGATTATAGAAGCTGAATTGGTAGGTTGTTTGGATCTATAGCTTATAAAAACTGGCATAAGCTGCTTTATAGACAAAATTACCATAATACCCTCGGCCCTTTTTTTTAACATAGTGGTGAGAGAAATAGCATGGGGCAAATTTGTCTTTTGATGTGTAGAAGTTGGAAAAGGCTAGGTTATGGAATCTGAGATGCTCTAGATTTTAAAAGTTAGGCAAAAATTGTGGCTGTTTGGGACTCCCTAGAAGCTAGGTTTTATAATCCACCAGAATCCAACACATACCCTAAATAGGGCTAATCAAAACAGAAGATGAATCGTTGATGCTTTTGCCATTACAGTTTCGGTATGCATCCACGTATCCACAGAATGGGAGGCAACGCCAGGACGATCGATCGCGAGTCGCAACATTACTTCAACACGCCTGGGATGCCGCCGCTTGACAGTAGGGAGGCCTCCACGCCACCACCGCTGGCCACCACGAGATTATGCACAGCGACCGTGATCCAATTAGATCAGATTGGTCCAAACGGACAAAAAAATAAGTACAAAAGGTCTGAAAAATTGAGCTATCCTATTGTGATTTTTTTGTATTAGAAATCATCAAATCGGTATGTTCATTCACACTCACAGCTTGATTTCATCTTTTAGTTACCATCATATATTAAAAATTTATGTTTTGTATAATTGAAACATCATTTACGATATTGGACGGGCTTGTTTTGCCATATTACTTCGTATTATCTATTGTTTCCCTTCAATATATTAAAAAGTACTCGATCCGCGGTGGTTAGACAGCCCTAGGCATTTCGGTTGAAGAAGAAGACGATCTTCTCACGTAAATCGAGAAAACACAAGTTAGTAATAAAAAAATTCGTGAGAGGTGGATTTTTTTCTCTGGGTCCGCCGCTGATTTCATCTCTGCTTGCATTGCACGTACGGGTAAGTGAGTACGGTGCCAAGTTGGTACTCTACGTAGTACTAGAACCTACAACATGGTACGTAGTCCATCGCGAAAATGGGTTAGCAAACCCATTGGTACGAGTCGAGCCAACATAAAACATCTCTGCTCGCTCCTCCTACACCCAATGACGGAGCGTGATGCAAAGTCGGGGGGGGGGGGGGGGCAAATCCCAATTGCTCGAGCTCATGAAGCTAACCTGCGAGGACACGCCGAGCGAGGTCCTACAATGCCTCACTACTGCACTGTAAAAGCAGAAACTAACTAGACGTCGTCATGCATGCTTGAGGCAGCATCAACAAAATTAATTAGCTGCATAAGCATCTCTGGTTAGCAGAAAGTTCCCAATAAAGTATGATGGCGTGAGGCATCTCGATCTACATGCATCTGGGTCAAATCAGAGAAAAAATGAAGAATCAACAAAAAAAAAGATTACTAGGCTCAAGCTGCAGCCCCGTAGCAAGCCTGTACGCGCATGCTGTTCTTCCTGGGCTTCGGGTGACGGTGCCCCCCAGCAAGTGCCGCCGACGGCGGGAGAGCAGCGGGCCAGCAGTTTGAACAGCCGAACAAAGCGAGAAGAGAACATCACGATGCACCTAGCCAGCAAGTAGTCGTGCGATGCAAGCTGTGAGCAAAGAAAAGGAATCCTGCAATAGGATGATCCGACGATGCGTCCTCCTATTTGCTTCTCGGCAGGCAATCGTAGCAAATTATATAAAGTAGGACTTGAGAGATCTTTCGGAGGAAGGGGGGCAGAGCCCAGTATCGCCTCCATGAGGCTCCGTCCACGCCTACACAGGCTAGGGCCGGTTTAGACGCGAAAAATTTGGCAAAATGACACTGTAGTGTTTTTTGTTGTTATTTGGTAAATATTATTCAATCATGGTCTAATTAGGCTTAAAAGATTCGTCTCGTCCATTTCGTCTAAACTGTGTAATTAGTTTTATTTTTTATTTATATTTAATGCTTCATGTATGTGTCCAAAAATTCGATGTGACGGAGAATCTGAAAAATTTTGCAAAATTTTCTGGGAAGTAATCTGGGCCCTACACCTAGTGCTGAGCCAACAGCCCAGCACGACAGCCTGTGGTGAAGTCCGTACATAACGTACGTAAGTATACAGTACACTTCAAACTGCAGGATGCTGAGGCGCTGAGCTGTAGAGCAACGGAACAGTACATTTTTTTAATTTGAAACCGGTACCGGTCGATTTCAGCCAAAGTCGCTAGCTTTCAAAACGTTTTTGGCCTGCTTCTCGTACACTGCATCGACACGGGCAGCGAAAGAACGGGAACGCCGGAGTCCAAACTCCAAACCCCTTTTCCGTTTCGCCTTTCCCAGGATATGGGCCACAGGCACAGCTAGGCGAGGCGAAGAAAAGCAAGTGGCATTATTGCGGCTGACGTCACTGTTACTGCTCTCAAGGACGTGGGTCCCGAGCGTCATCCAGTGGACCTTGTGTATAGTGCGCTGCGCTGCGCCGGGCAGGCCAGCTGCCAGGTATCCGTTGGCTGGCTGTGGGCTGTGAGGCTGGGCCGCTGGGGCCTGTGGTGGCTGCAACTGCTGCCTCGACCTCTGTGCGAGCACGCAAGACGCCATCCTTTCGCTTTGACGCCTGTGGAGAGCACTGTTGCCGTGCGCCCGCCATCCTTTCGCTTTGACGCCTCCTGTCCTGCGTGATTCGACGGTCTGCACAGAAAATGCACGAACATGTGTTCCTCGACTCCTCGTTGTATCGTGAATTTCTGAATGTTCATTCAGGTTTATAACGCTCCGAAGTGTGTTAATAGTCTTTGCATTATGTTCAGAAGAAACCGGAAGAGACGACGGTGCGAGTGGAATAGCCAATGGCCAGTTTTCCCGCTTAAGGACACGTGTAAATCACCGGACTACAAAATTTAATCTGTGCTTAGATACTTGTAGTAAATTAATCACAGGTTTTAACTTTAAGGAGAAGGCCACTGTAGGATTGGTCGACAAGACAAACATTATTCGCCTCGGTGTTAGCGGTCGCTCTTCCCCAGGTCTCGTTTGGATTGCTCCTAAATTCCAAGTTTAAGCTCTCTTTTCATCACATCGAATCTAGGGTCGCATGCATAGAGCAGTAAATATAAATAACAAAAATAACTAATTGTACATTTTAATAGTAAATCACAAGACGAATCTTTTGAACCTAGCTAATCCACGGTTAGATAATAATTGCCAAATACAAACGAAAGTTATACGATACCTAATTTTTGTAACTTCACCGATCTAAACAAAGCCCGCAAAAGCGAAAAGACGAGTGGAGTGGTCTCGGAAATGAGCGATTCGAGGGTCGAGGCGCATGCTTTGCTCGCTCGTGCAGGTGCAGCGGCCATCGGGACATGCCTTGTGAGGATGCGTGCAAACCATCATCGTGCACCGAAAATACAAAAGGGCAAGGGATGGATGGGATGGGATGTCGCTCATTCACAGCTGGATGAAAGGGAGCGTCCACGGTTCACCGCCTCGGAAAATGTTCCTAATCGAGTTTAGAACCTACGTACAGGTGATTAACAATTCGTCAAGACTGAATACGGCACCCGTGCTGGGCGTCACTGCTAGATCCTCGGGTATTTGTTTGTTCGTCTGGAGCCTGGAGCTGGTAGCATTGCTTCTCTTGGCTCTGCACTGTCATCATGTCCGAGTACGTGCTACTCCTAGACAGAGAGCAATAATTACGAGCGACAGGCTAATGTTTGTTTGTTACGACTACTTAAACACCAGCAGCCAGAGGCTCAGAGAGTAGTAATTTGTAGGCCCGTGCATTTGAGCTACTACGCCCCGTATGTATTCAGCATCCGTGTACGACACTTGAGCCGTGCGGTGACTCCGTGACTGCTATACGGTACGGTACAAGGAACCAGTACTCCGTACGTGTACAAAGCCATTTGTTGGAGCGCGCGCGCTCTCTACGGGGCTCCGGGCTCCGGCAGGCGGCAGTGGTGCTGGTGTCTGCCTTGTCCATGAGGTGGACGAAGCCACAGGCGTGCGGTAGACGGAAACCAGAGGTTCACCACGCGCCTTTACTCCATACAGTACAATTAAGGCGGGTTACTTGCTGTACTACTGCGGCTCCAGTAATACAGTAATAAATAAATCCCGGCTACTGCCTTTTGTACTCTGTTTTTCAGTTTTCACACGACCCTCCCTCGCTCACTTCTCGCTTTGCCTTTTACCGTGTCGCGTACTGGGCTGGAGCGCCAGCTGTATCCAGGCCCGACTGCACCGCACTCATGCGACTGGTACACTACCCGTAGGCCATGTTTAGGCCCCGTTTAGTTGTGAAAATTTATTTGGCAAAATTTGTCTAACTATGAATTAACTATGCTTAAAAAATTCGTCTCGACATTTACCGATAAACTGTGCAATTAGTTTTTTTTACCTACATTTAATGCTCTGTGTATGTGTTTAAAGATTCGATGTGACAGTTACTATGCAAAAAAAATTTTGGCTCTTTTTGGCATCTAAACATACCAAACTTGGGTAGCCAAATTTACATAGTAAACATCACGGCACACTGTAGCAATTTTGTTTTTATTTGATAATAATTGTCCAAATCTTGATTAATTAGGCTCTAAATGTTCGTCTCACAAAGTACAATAAAACTGTGTAATTAGTTTTTTATTTTATCTACATTTAGTACTCCATATATATATCGACATTTTGATGTGACGGGGAATAGAAATTCTGCAGAGTGAATTTGGGTTGGAATCTAAACAAGGCCGGAGCTTGATGCAGTGGACGAACAGCAAGCAGCTCGCTCCGGCCGGGTCGCTGCACCGAGAAAAGTTGCCGTGCCATGCCCGCTGGGCCCTACCAGGTCCCCGCTTTGCCCAACGGCTACCTAGCCTCCGACGTGGCGCCACCCTTCCTTCGCAAGACAAGCCCCCCCTCCGCCGCCTGCTTATATTATATAACGCCCCGCCCTGGCCTCGCCATTGGCTCATCAGCTCAGCTCCATCGCACACGGCATTAGCCAGCCTCACCGCTGAAGAGAAGAGGAAGTGAGTGCGAGGGTGCTCGTTTGCCTAGGTCCGCGGGTGGCAATGGCGTTGTGGAATGGTGGTAGCGGTGGAGCCTTTCCCGCGGCGGCCGTGCTGGTGGCTGCGGCCGTGGCGGCGCTGCTGGGCGCCGGGGTGGCGACCAACAAGTTCGACGACGTGGTGCAGCCCAGCTGGGCCAACGACCACGTGGTGTACGACGGCGACCTCCTCAAGCTCCGCCTCGACGCCAACTCCGGCGGCGGCTTCGTGTCCAGGAGCAAGTTCCTGTACGGCAAGGCCAGCGCCGACCTCAAGCTCGTGCCGGGGGACTCCGCCGGCGTCGTCACCGCTTTCTATGTGAGTGAGTGCAGGCATCGCATATTCGCATTGCTTTGCTTCCCTTGGAAGTCGAATGCAGCACTTTCTTTTGCGCATTCATACTGCATTTAGCATTCCAGGCATGGATCTGGGCAAGTGTGCATTTCTTGCTATTATTGTGGAATCTGAATCTGCCATGCGTTTCTATTTATTTTGTTTGTTTATTCATTTATAAAAGACTCAAAACCGCATGCATTTATAAAAGACTGAAAAGTCTAAAATAGGGTAAAATGTGTCTGGCCCATCATTAGATAAAGTTATCGAAAGCCATAATGCTGGAAATTGCTTGCCCTGTCTCCCATGGGGATGCTGCCAAGAACCAATTTACAAAGAACAAGAGCACGTGAACAAGTGCAGAGGCAGCATATACATAATGGAGCAGTAGTAGTAGATTTGCACGTTCAACCTCGGGTGAAACTGAGGCCTCGTTCAGTTCGGTGAACGGGGAAAAACACTGTATCAGAATTCCTGTAGCATTTTGTTTGTATTTGGTAAAAATTATTTAAATTTTAACTTACTAGGCTTAAAATGTTCATCTCGCTAAGTACAGCAAAACTGTACAATTAGTTTTTGATTTAGTACTCCATGTATTTACCGACATTTTAATGTGACATGGAATCTTTTTTTCATAGTAAAATTTGGTGAATTAGGGACTAAACAACGGCGGACAGTGAAGCTAACATAACATCTGCAACGTTTTTCTCCAGTTGTCGTCCGCCGGGGACAAGCACAACGAGTTCGACTTCGAGTTCCTGGGCAACGTGACCGGCGAGCCGTACCTGGTGCAGACGAACCTGTACATCGACGGCGTGGGCAACCGGGAGCAGCGCATCGACCTGTGGTTCGACCCCACCGCCGACTTCCACACCTACGCCGTGCTGTGGAACCCCAGCCAGGTGGTGTTCATGGTGGACGACACGCCCATCCGGGTGTACGAGAACCGGCAGAACGCCACCATGCACGGCCACCACCACCGCCACGGCGCCAACGCCCCGCCGCCGTTCCCTGGCCCGCAGCCGATGGCCGTGTACAGCTCCATCTGGAACGCGGACGACTGGGCGACGCAGGGCGGGCGGGTGAAGACGGACTGGTCGCACGCGCCGTTCGAGGTCACGTTCCGGGAGGTGCGCGTGGCCGGCTGCGCCTGGGCGGCCAACGCCACCGACGGCGACGCCGGGGAGGTCCGGCGGTGCAGCGAGACGTCGTGGGGCAAGGAGGGGCGGTACTGGTGGAAGGAGAAGGAGATGTCGGAGCTGTCCGTGCACCAGAGCCACCAGCTCGTGTGGGCGCGCGCGCACCACCTCGTCTACGACTACTGCGTCGACACCGACCGCTTCCCCGTGCAGCCGCCCGAGTGCGCCGGCCGCTGATCTCCTGGCCGACCTCGGCGCTGCTCCATCGGTGGTGGTAGCCTACTCTCTTTGGAGGACACCCATCGATCCGTGCATGCATCGATGGGGTATGGAATAGATGGAACTGCTGGTTTCTCTCTGGACCGGGTTCGTGTTCGTGCGGCGTTCGCAGCAATGGTGTCTGTCTGGCTCTGTGTCTGTCTGTAGTTTCGTTTCTGCTTTGCGAGGTCGCATTGTTGGGGGTGTTTAGTTCCGCGAAAAGGTGTAAAAAAAGTACTGTAGTATGTTTTGGCTTTATTTGGTAAATAGTGTCCAATCGTTGACTAATTAGGTTCAAAACGTTCGTCTCGCAAAGTACAACCAAGCTGTACAATTAGTTTTTGATTTCATCTACATTTAGTACTCCATGCATGTATCGCAAGTTTGATGTGAGAATTTTTGTTTGCACAGTGTTTTTTTTTTTAACTAAACACAGCCGTTGGCGACCTCTTGTGGTGAACTGGTAATCTCGGGTTCTGTGGAGGTGTCTTTTGGGGTTGTTTAGTTGGTGAAAAAGTTTGGGTTCGGCTACCGTAGCACTTTTCGTTTTTTATTTGGCAATTTGTGTCTAATCATGGACTAATTAGGCTCAAAAGATTTGTCTCGTGATTTACAACTAAACTGTGTAATTAGTTTTTTCTTTCGTCTACATTTAGTACTCCATGCATGTGCCGCAAGATTTGATGTGACAGGTACTGTAGCACTTTTTGGGTTTGCTTTTTGGGTTGGGGAGAAACTAAACAGGCTCTTTGTAAAAAAAAATGTGGATGGGATCATGGGAATGGATGGAACCCGCTCCGTTTCAGGGATTTTCTAGTCCCTTCCTTCTCTGCTCTCTGATCATGGGAATGGATGGATGAACGATGTTTGATCTGATTCCTCTGTGCTGTGCATGTGGGGGTACCGGGTACTAATCAAACTGTACAAACGCATCATTTCTGTTTCCTCTAGGCTTGCAGGAATAGTACTTGAAGCAACTTTTTTTAAGGAAAAAGTCTAAACGGTCTAATTTAGCCCATGGGCTGGTTCCGCTGGTGGAAAAGCCGGCTGTTTCGGCTGATTCAATAGTGTTCTGTGAGAGAGAATAAGCTGAAACAAGCCGAAACATGACGGAACAGGGCCCATGAACTTTGCAAAACCGGTCAAATCACCCCTCGAGCGGTTTCAGGTTTGCTAACGGTTTTGTCTGTCTCTTTTTTTTATTTCGTCTAAATCTTTGAAAAATCATAGTAAATCATAGAAAATCATAAAATGAAAAATCTAATTTTGTTGGACTCCACATGAGTAGATCTAAACAATGAACATATAATACAGTATGTTTTAGTACAAAGTTTTTTTTGCCGTAAATTAGGATATATTTTTTTTTCTGTAATTAATTTGAATAATTCATACAACAAAAACTTTGTACTAAAGCATACTATATTATATATTCACTGTGTAGATCTACTCATGTGGAGTCCAACAAAATTGGATTTTCTATTTTATGATTTTTCTGTGATTTACTATGATTTTTCAAAGTTTCAGACGAAATAAATAAAAAGAAAAATACAAAACCGGCGTTACTGTAGCAGGGGTAAATTAGAATGTTTTATTGTTTGAAGGTAAAGTAGACAGCCCCATAGTTGTGGGGCTCAAGTAGATTTTTTTTTACTGCGGATGCTTTTAACCGAGCCACTTTGCCTTTAATCATGTGTGTAACCAGCGCAGGTAGAGGTACTCAGGTACAGTGGCAGTACTCCCGTGATCCACCGATCAGAGTACACACGCTGTTGGAGTGCTCCGCAACTGCTTGGGCATCTCGAGGCATACAGGCGCAATGATGGTTTCAGAAATCTGGTACTCATCGTTGCCATTTCTCCGGTGTTCCACGGACAACCCTCTTGAATCCGCCTCCACGAAACTAGTGGAAGACGTACCACACTGTGTGATGTCGAAACTGTATAGTAATGTACAACGACGCGTCCTTTCTGGTTTTCTGTAATGTTCCTGCACGATGAAATGTCATGGTGTTCTCTCAGGCGTCACTCAGGCCGTTGCTCCAACTTCATCCATCATCCAGTGGCCCCAACACGTACATTGATCCGATGCGACACGAACAGAGTAACGGGAGGTAACAGTAGTGAGCTGGTCCACCGTTGCGTCGATGCACCAGCACATGTACTACGATAGATGGCACGCGTCTGTTTGCGAGCCGAGAGAGCGAGCATGAAGCGGGGAGGCAGCGAGCGAGCTCACGAGTCAAATAGGAGGGAGCGGTCCAGGGCTCCCTTGGACGTGTCAGTGCTGGCTCGTCTTGTCCTTCTCCGGCCAACTTGCCGGCTACGTACACCGGCCTGCCGGCTTGCAGCGGGCGAGACCGTGGGAGACACTTGCGTTGCAGCCGGCAGCTTTCAGCCTTGGCCCGTAAGCGTTCATCAGCGAAACGAGCAAAGCCGCGGCCGCTGTTGTTGGGCTCGTGGGCCAAGAGCCGATGGAGCCGTAAACAAAGCCCTGCGGGCTGGCCCAAGTCAATGGCGCTGGCTCGATGCCTTATCTTGCTGTGCTGTGCTTTGCTTCTTTCTTTCTTTCTCTTTTGAAAGGGGCTGTGCTTGCTTAGGAAGAACAGCCTGTTTTGATTGAGTTTTTAGCCGTTTATTTTCAGTCAGTCAACAGTATTTTTCTCTCATAAGAAATCAGCCAATAGTACTTTCAGCCGTTTATTTTCAGCCCAAGCAAACCGACTTAAGTGTGCAGAATACTCCCGCGCTGACGCTGCCCTCAAGCGTCGTCGAGTTGACTCTTGGAGAGCTAGCACGTTTCAAGTCCGGATCAACCACTTCTGGACTTCTGGTTAACACAAAGATGAATGACAGAGATCATCTGGCCCGGTCTCTGGCTGGCTCTCTGCATAATTTCAACATCTGTTACGTTAATGTTCGTCCTTTTCTGTTGGGAACTTGTCAATGTCTGTGCTGCCTTTAATTTTTTTTACTGTCCTCACATGTTTACATATGCTTCCACTCGGTTTCTGCCTCTCTTCAGTCTGCAGCAGTCCAAGTGGTGGCCGTTCTCGGCTTAATTTCAAGAGGCTTTGTTCAGACATCAGCAAGAGGTGGCTTAGACTGACTCCAACAATGAGGACTCAAATACAACACCTTTATGTCATGCACAGTGAAAGCGTGGCCACCCAAAATTTATCCTTCTCCAACAGCGAAGCATGAGAGAACGCAAATCTTCCCACCCCGTTGAAGCCCACGGCCTCCCGTGCTCCTCTCCCTCCGCCTCGCCATCCTCCTCCGGGACTTCGCCGCCGTGCCCGCGCGTCTGACGTGCTGCGGCACACGCATGCTCTTCCTCCGTGCGTCGACGTGTCGCGGAGCCGCTCGCCCCGCCGCGGACCCGGCTCGCCGCGACGGCGGAGGCCTCGGCAGCGCGCGCACGACCTCATCTGCAAGAGCTTCGCGGAGGCCCCGGCGCCGAGCAGCAGGCGGAGATCCGGGGTGGCGGTGAGGGCGCGGCGCGGATCTGGGCCCCCGGTGCGGGCCCCTTCGTCCGCCGCCTCGCGAGCGCCGCCACGGGCGATGCCGCCGAGCTGCGAGCTCCGGCCCAAGATCCGGCGAGGCGCGGCGCCCCTTTCGCGCGGACGAGCTCCGGCCGCCCTCTCCTCCCCACGCCAGCGGCGTGGCCATGAGGTCCACCAGAGCGGCACCTGCGACCCTCTTCCTCAACTCCGGTGCGGTGACCCCGAGGTGTTGCTCTCGCCAGACCGGGCTCCGGTCATCCCCTTCCGGTGGGCCTGACGCCTGGGTGGAGACGCAGAAGGACAGAGAGAGGACGCATGTTTGCGTCGTGCGTTGACACTGACCCAAAATGCGTCGCTCGTTTGCCTAGTCTGTTGGAGGTTGTTTTGGCCGGCAAAAACACTGTGAATAACCTATTTTTGGGTTTGGGTCACGCTGTGAGTCAGTCTTAGCTTACCTCTGCCTCGCTCCATTCCTACCGTTTGACGGATGGAGACCTGAACTGTGATTTGCTCCCGCTCCGTTCTCCTGGGCTACATTTGTTTCGGTACAAGTCTTCAATCCTCACCACCTCCATGGCTCCATGCCGTCGGTGTCTGAATAATTTCTGAATGCAGACTTGGCCGTCCTGTATACAATACAAGTAGTGCTACCCATGGCTCTCCTGTGACAAAAAAAGATATGGTAAATGGAAAAAAAGGAACAGTCAAAAAGAGACGTGCATAGTTTTCCATAGGCTCCGTTCGGTTAGCATGTTCCGGGCCTGGAATGGCCAGGAACGGTTCCATCCTTGTACAAATTATTGAAGGACCCCTCCGGCTTGGATTGATCCCGAATGAACCTAACGTGGCCTTACGTCCTGTTTGCTTGAACTTATCAGTCATGGTACAATATTTTTTTCTCACAATAAATTAGTCAACAGTACTTTTAGCCATAGCTTATCAGGGCGTTAGTTTTATCCTGGACACAGTTAGGCTCAAGCCTGACGGAACCTTGAACAGTTCTCAAAATGGGCAGTGATGCTTCTAAACCAGCCCACTAGCCCAGCATAAGTCCGTGCCCAGCAATTTCCAGTTGTTGGATTTAATTGGAATTAACCAATTACATTTAGCAATTAAATCAAAAGAAATTTCATGACTAAGATTAATGCTAGGCGAAACTCAAGATGTGTTAATGGCCGTTAGGGGATGTTCTCAAGGAGAATTAATGGTTGATAAGTGAGTTACTAGTAACGGATATATGATTTGTCAATTACTAGTAACTAATATGATATTCATGCCATCATCAATGGGGATCATTAGTGGGTTACTAGTAACGGACAATTTATTTGTCAGTTACTGGTAACTTACGTTGTGTTCATGATCATTTATCGACCATTACATCTCTCCGTGTCTCTGGGCTATATAAGTCAGCGGCCTCCTCTTGTTCGAAAAGGTATGACACACACGTCCCATCAATTCGTTGTCGAGTTGCATCCGAGTAATCCCCAACCCAAACCTCTGCGCGCACAGAGGATTGGGTGAGCAGGTGCCTCCGGAACCGTCGTTCGCCTGAGAACCCTGCTCGGGGTGTGCGGGCAATTAGGTTTTTGGGGACCGACTACGCGACTGCTCGTTCTCGGTCATCTTCCCGGCAGCAACATCTTCTTCTTCTGGACTCGGACGGGAACTGCACTGCGATCACCTTCCTGCATCGACTGCGGTCCACGACTTTGAGCAACGCACTATGGCGACTAGTGCGAATGGAGCCTCCGATGCAGCCTCTGATGCCCTCGGCATGGGACCCTCCGTTGGGTACATCCTATTCTCAGCTTTTTGTCATTTCATGGTGTTCATGTGCTATGTTGTCTCTGTTACATTCTATATGCCATGGATGTTTGTTTATGTGAAACTCATGCTTGCTGTTATATTTAGACTATCATGCTTATATGGTTTTGATCATGATCTTGGCTCATATATGATATATAACGTTGTCGTTATATTTGTTTTGTCTTATCTTGGTACGTATGAACATGTTGATCATTCTTTTTGTATTCATGTGAATATATATGATGCTATGCTACAATTGTTTATTACCATACATGTCATCACCCTGCAGTTATTATTTTTCAGAATTAAACTGTGTAGAAAATTGGCTAAATCTCTAACACCAGTGGCATGCAAGTCTTACAACTTGACAATAGGATGCCGTGGAAGTTGACATAAGTCTTTAGTATACGACAGGAGCAAATTACGCACGCGCCTGATGTAGTCATGCTTTAGGAAAGTCAATGATTAGCGATACATACGCAACATTTTGTCAAACATTGCAGGAGTATTAATGTATTCGCTCGCAGTAGCTCGTCAGGACCAAGTCAATAGACGGATTTGTTAGAAACACTAGTCCATGAACTAGTGCTTCTAGAGGTACGGACGAGTATATTCAAAATAATGAATAAATATAAAGCCCATAGCTAAAATTGCCTATATTTACTTATCTCTAAATCATCTGTATTGTAACATTGGTCTATACATGGACTTAAGTGCAAAGCAACCAGCCCTCATGAGAAAGCTGCAACTGCCTCCATAAGTCCATATACAGGCCAGCGCCACTGTTGAACAGCCACGTTAGATTAAAAATAAAAAAAGAATTATGAACTAGAGATGTATAACTTTAAAAGTTTATAGACCCGAATCACTTTTACAGTTGATGAACCTAATAAGTGAAACATGGAAAAAAGTTAATGGATCAGTAATGTATTTAACCTTTTAATTTTTTAACCTCTTAGTAGATTTTAACGGAAAAAAATGGAACGCGATGGACACTTGTCTCTGCGCTATCCCGCTGCCCTTGCCGAGACCGCCTGCCACCCGCAGCGCTGACACCACCACTGCTGCTCCCTCAGTCCCAGAATGCAAGTCGTTCTGCAACTTGGGGGAGTGGAACTAGGGTCTTGTTTAGATCCTAAATTCTCACCCTAAATTTCACTATAAAAAAGGAGATTCCCCGTCACATCAAAATGCCGGCAAATGCATGGAGTACTAAATATAGATGAAATCAAAAACTAATTGCACAGTTTTATTGCACTTTGCGAGACGAACATTTTGAGTCTAATTAATCATTTTTTAGACAATTTTTTACACTACAAAACAAAAGTTGCTACAGTGTTGCCGATTCGGCCGGCAACTTACGGGAAGTAAACACGGCCTAGAAAATGGTCTGCATTACCCTGTAAGCAAATAAAAGGAACTGCATTAATTGTTGCTGTAAAGTGCCCACTACACACAAATGAACGACTGTGGAGGAGGCAAAGGCAGGTGGTACGCGGCTGGAACTAGGCTACGACAATAGGTGGTGTACCTGCCAGAACTCTACGTCGACTTCTATTTCGGGACAGATTTTAAACCCAAAGAGGACTTGTTTTCTGGGAAAGAGGGAGTATCAATCACCGTTGACTCATTCTAAACTGTGTGTCAGCCACACGCGCGTGGGTTTGGAAAGACCACGCGACACTCGCTGCGAAACTGTGATGCATGTTATGTCTATGTATCCTGTAATCAGACGTGTTCGGGTGAAGATTGAAAAAGAGTATACTACAGCAGAGGCCCAAGCAGCTACGACTATGTTGACATCATTTCGATCATTTGAGTTTGTATTCACGACACACTTGATGCAAGAAATATTTAGTTATACCGAGGACTTATATAGGGCTTTGCAAAAGAAAGATCAAGATATTGTGAATGCTATGGAGCTTGTTGATCTTACAAAGTTTTATTTGCAGTGCGACACGGGAAGAGGAAGGATGGAATGATTTTCTTCAGAGAGTCACTTCTTTTTGTGTGAAGTACCAGATTAAAGTTGTTGACATGGAAGGTCCTTATTATCCTGTTGGGAGACCTAAAAGAGGGTTCTATAATGGCGCAATGAACTATCATCGCTTCTATGTTGACATGTTTATGAGCGTCATTGATAGGGAACTTCGAGAACCGAATGACAGATTTGATAAAGTAAACACAGAACTACTTTCTTGCATGGCAACATTTAGTCCACTCGATTTATTTCCTGCTTATTATGACCGAGTCAAGTTGGTTAAACTTGCTACAAAAGTTTTATCCTAAGGATTTCACAACTGAGGAATTAGGGAAACTTCTATGACAGCTTCGATAACGGGCACCAACATCAAGAACCCGGGCACCAACATCACCGACGGCGAGACCCTGGTTTTCGCTAACGGGGACGTTCACGCTTGGGTTCTTCGCGCCCGGTGTGCCGACAAGGATATACCTTGGGATCTAGTTCACGGTGACCAACTCTAGCGACGCCGTATGGGTGGCCAACCGCGACCACCCGCTCCCCGACTCCTCCGGTGTGCTGGTGCTCAGGGACACGGGAAGCCTCGCCTGCTCGAGGGCGGCTCCGGCCACGACAACCAGACACAGACAGCGTGGTCTTCCAACACGGTCGGCGCCGTCTCCCCTACCTTGCAGCTCCTCGAGTCCGGCAACCTCATGGTGCGAGATGGGAGCAGCGGCGGCATCCTGTGGCAGTCATTCGACCACCCGACGAACACGCTGGTACCGGGCATGAAGATCGGCCGCAACCTGTGGACGGATACGGAGTGGTACCTCTAGTCCTGGAAGGCGGCCAACGACCCATCGTCGGAGACCTTACGGTACGTGGTTGTCACGAGGGGCGGGCCGCCAGAGATCGCGATGGTGGAATCAAGCGGCGCCACCAGGTTCCGTACGGGAGTGTGGAACGGGCTATGGTTCAGCGACATCCCGAAGATGGCGTCCTATGCCGACGAGTTCGCATACCAGATGACGGTGAGCCCCGGCGAGGTCAGCTACGGGTACGCCGCTAGGCCCGGCGCGCCGCTGTAAGGTCCTAGATGGCTAGAGGGGGGTGAATAGCCTATAAAAATTCTACAAGCACCACTAAGCAAACTTGTTAGAATAACAAACGGCGTAAAACGAGTTTTGCTTAGCCAAAGGTTATGATGCAAGCCTCCTATCCACAAGTCTAGTAGATTATGATCTCTAGTTCACACAAGTGCTAAGTCACTAACTTACACTAGTGAGCAAGCTAACAACTACTAGAAAAGGCTACCACTAGAGCTACACAAGATAATCTAGTAAAAGTAAATGCGAGAGAGAGGATTATGAATCTTATACCGACGGTGGAGTGAAGATGTTGCCAATCACCAAGATGATATACAATCAATTAATATTGACAACAACACAATATGTAGACCAATCACTGGGAGACAAGAGACAATATTTTTGTTCACCCGGTGTTCACTTGTGCACCGACAAGCTACGTCACCGGTTGTGTCGACCAACACTTAGATGGTTCCTCGGTGTGACCCTCAAGGCACGCCCCACAAGGCACCGCAAGACTCCACTCTCAAGTGAGGTAACTCAATGACACGCGCAATCCAATAGAGTTGCTTTTGGCGTCCCGCCGAGGAAAGCACAAGAACCTCTTACAAACAACCGGAGGTGGCCAAGAACAATCACCTCTTGCCAACGCCTCCTACAATCTCCAAGCCGGCTAGGAGCGGTACTCTCCAAGAGTAACAAGAAATCCACCGGCTAAACCACCCACAAGTGCCACTAGATGCCCTCAAGCTATGCAATGCACTTTGGGATCACTCAATCTTACTTTTGATTTGCAATCAAGCAAGAGAGATGAGTGGGAGGAGTAGCTCTAGCTCAAAGGATGCACAAGAGTGTTAGAAATGCCAAGAGACCTCCCCAAGGGCCGGCCAACGAGTATTTATAAGCACCCCAAACAAATAGAGCCGTTGCCACTCCACTGACCGTTTTTTCGGGACGACCGGACGCGCCGGTCGAAACTGACCGGACGCGCTCAACCGCGTCCGGTCGCCCTGCGACGTCCACGTGTCCCTCAAATTTCAAATGCGACCGTTAGATCCTCCAACGGTCACTGCGCGCCAATGGTCAAACGCTACGACCGGACGCACTGCTCAACCGACCGGACGCGCCGGTCGCACAGCACCGCGCGCGCGAAGCAACGACCGGACGCGCTCCTCGCAACGACCGGACGCGCCGATCCGCACAGCACCCGCGCCCACGAAACAACGACCGGACGTGCTCCTCGCAACGACCGGACGCGACAGTGCCAGCGTCCGGTCGGAGTCCAGTAAGCTCCTTCAACGATCGGACGCGTCCGATCAAGTGTGACCGGACGCGCCTCGCGTCCGATCATCCTCGTGAACCGCAGTTCCCTCTAGGCACTTGACCGGACGCGCCGGTCCCGCGAGTGACCGGACACGCTGGTTGCAAACCCTAGCCCGCGCGCCCGATACCACGCTGTACTGACCGGACGTGTCCGGTCACACCGTGACCGCGTCCGGTGCAGCGTCCGGTCACCTCAGTGACCCCGTTCGCCTCCGTTTCTTTTCCGACTTTCGGCGTAGTGGAAAATAGGCATTTCATTTCCCCAAAATCGCCTGAATCCCGCGCTCGCACGCTCGGCGGGAGGGAGAGAGGACCCTAAACCCTCTCTACCGCTCAAACCACAGCGCGACCAACGCCACCTTTGCAAATGTGCCAACACCATCAAGTGTACATCTCCATGTGCTTGTGTGTTAGCTTTTTCTCAATCATTTTCAAAGGTTTTCCAATTAGCTCACTAGGCCCTACATGCAATGCACTTCATGAATTCACCTAGTGGCACCCGTGCATCGAATAACCGATAAGACTTCCCCTCTTAATAGTTCGGCTATCGATCCTAAACCACTCACACCCTCTATGGTGTCTTGAGTGTAAAACAAAATGGCCCTATGGTTATACCTTTGCCTTGAGCCCATTTTATTTCTCCAAATGATATGATCCACTTCATATCATCACATGACCGTCTCGATCCATCGACCTTGACTTTACTTGCTCTTCACCGTTGCATCGGTCCGTCGGCGCTAAGTCTTGCTCAAGCTTCACCATCGCATGGTCCTTCGCTTTGAAGCCTCGACTTGCCCTTCACCTTCACAACCGGTCCATCGAGCCAAGCCTTATCTTGGTCTTCACCATCTTGGTCATATGAGTCAATGTCATGTCTCATATGCAATGACCACCTTTATCTAAATCATCCACTTAGATACAAAGGTTAGTCCTAGGTTTCATCAATTAGCCAAAACCAAACTAGGGACTTTCAGCCGCTGTCCCGCCTCGTCCTCAACGACTCCGGAGTGGTGGAGCGCCTCGGGTGGGACCTCGACAGCCGGGCGTGGAACAACTTCTTCCAGGGGCCCCGGGCCGTCTACGACAAGTACGAAATGTGCGGGCCGTCCGGCGTGTGCAACGCTAGCGCGGTGGCGACGTCGTTCTACAGCTGCGTCGTGGGGTTTAGCCCCGTGTCCCAGACGGCCTGGTCCATGAGGGGCAGGTCCAGCGGGTGCCGGCGGAACGTGCCGTTGGACTGCGACGGCCGACGGTGGCAGAAGGATCACAAAAGGTTTTAACTTCAGCAAATAATGCCTCCCAACCATTATTCCTCAGTTCAATCAACCTTGCTTTCACATCAGTAAGCAAAGACATGGCTTGAACAATATTCTGATCTTTCTTTTGCAAAAGAAGTGATAACTCATTTGTAACCCGAAAAAGTTTCAGTATCAGCTTCATAATGAACACAAAATTAAAACTCTCCATTATGTGTACCAAACCTCCAGCACTATTTGCATAGCGCTTCTCTTCATTCACAAAGACCAACACTGGTAGAATAGCATCCCACATTGATTCAATACGAAGCAATGTGGTATAATGTGAGCCCCATCTAGTGTCTCCAGGTCTAACCAAAGAAGTATCTTGATGCTTGCCTCTTTCTAAAAAAATCTCACCAGTACCCAATGCAGCCAAAATATTTTCACGATGTTGTTCAGTCAATAAATCCTTCCTCTTGCAAGATGCACTAGTGTTGGTCACAAACAAATTGACATGGTCAAAAAAAATCCTTTATTCCTGAACAACATTCATTGATGGCAACTACAACCAATTGCAATTGGTGTGCAAAGCAATGAACGTAGAAGGCATATGGATTGTCATCACGAATCAGTTTTTGCAAGCCATTAAATTCCCCTCTCATGTTGGATGCTCCATCATATCCTTGTCCACGCATCCTAGCAATTGGTAAATTATGACTAGCAAGCATCTCAACAAAAGCACTCTTCAATGCAGCTGCTAAGGTCTCTTTAACATGTTTTAAACCCAAAAATCTCTCCATAACCTTTTCTTTATTATTTACATACCTACATCACACATGGCAGTTTGATACTAGTTATTTAATGCAACAATAGGCAACTAAATAAGAAAAAAATGCAAATAACAACTTACCGTACAATTACGACCATTTGCTCTTTGATTGATATATCACGTGACTCATCAATAAGGGCAGAGAAAAGACCACTCCCCATCTGCATCTCGCCCATGATAACTTGGGTGACCTCTTGTGCACAGCATTTGGCAAGGTCCTTCTGAATACTTGGAGCAAGCATTTGGCAATTTTCTGGGCACAGCTCTTCAGATGCAATTCTTACATCTTCCTTCTTATCTTTGTACCAATCAATCATTTCTCGATAATTACCATTATTTAGAGAGGAATCAGATTCATCATGCCCGCGAAAAGAATGACCTTGCATAAGGATAAATCTTGCACAATCTAAAGCAGCAGTCAAACGGATTTTATATTTGATTTCAGATTCCTTGCTATAATTCCTCAACCTAGTGTCTACTGCCCCCCTCGGATTCTTAAAATCATCACATCTTTTTCTTGCTGCATTATGCTGGCTTGCAACTCCACCAACATGTAAAGGAAAAGCTTTATAGGCATTTCTCCAAGTATTAAAGCCTACCTTTGTGAAGACATCATGACCAAAATGACCATCTGATGGTTCATCCTTAAAAAGAAAGCAGTAAAAGCAATAAGCACGATCCTTTTCCACACTATATTCTAACCAATCATACTTTTTAAACCATGCTTCACAAAAACCCCTAGCATCTTTACTGCCTCCAGGCTTGCGAGGAAAAGGATGACCAAGAGGTTGGGTTGGGCCTTCAACAAATAAGCTCTCTTCACTTGATCTCTAATGTTTGGATGAAACTTCTCAATTGGAATACGGATTCCTGGATCAGCAATTATGTGTTCTAGGCTAAACTCTGTAATACACTCACCATCTCCTTGTTCATTTTCTTGTGGTTGTTCTTGAGCAGCAGCCTCAGCCACTTCTGTTTCTGCAGTTGGAGTTACTCCATCTTCCTCTTCCGGTGCAGCAGCTGCAACTTCAATTGGTTCTTCAACTGCAGCAGTATTTGTACCCGAACTTGGTCCAGAAATGGTGCTAAAGTATCTCTTTAAGCCTACAACTATGAATTAAAAAAATTCAATAAATCAATTGCTCAACTATATGCCAAATTGCCAATCAAATTCGTAATAGATGGAATCAAATTAACTTACCTTTTCTTTTTTCCCCTCTGCGTTGCTGCTGCATTAGAATTCTCCATCGCTAAAGAACGAACAGCGGACCGCCGGCCAGCAGTACGCCAGTAGCGCCGTCGCCGCGTCACACGCAGCGGCGCAGTCGGAGAGACGGAGATGACCACGATCACCGATCGGATGGAGCAACTGAATCGACGCTAGGCGATTCACATTCTATATGGCCATATGGGCTTCATCCTGTGATGGAGTATACAGGCATACAACCCAGTTAAGACTTAAAGGCCCAAGCACACTTCAGATCTCCCAAGGAAATAACGCTTCGCGTCGACTACTCGACTTCGTCTTCTTCCGTCTGCGGTCTGCCTGTTCGAGCTCGGCGCTCGTGCTCTTCTGTCACCGACGGCCATGGCTGGGGGGGGGGGGGGGTCTTGCCCGAGGTGAGGTCTGGCGGCCGCCAGGACTCGCTAGATCGGTAAATCCGCCCCTGCCCCACCTGCACTTTTTCCATTAGCTTGCCCTAATGACACGTGGGGCCCAGGCCCTTACGTCATTGACTGGTGTAGTTGGTGAAGATTGGCTCTCAAGTGGCGGTATGGATGAAAATTCAGTTTTCTTAATTAGCGCATAGGAGCAGGGTTTCAGGCCTCATGCATATGGAACCTTGAGGATCTTCCGGATTGTGACGTTCATTGAGTTTCTAGATGACAAGTGTCAACATTTTCTCAAAAAAAAAAAATAACGCAGAGGTCAATCAAACGGGGCCACCGGTCTTCCCCCAAATTGATTATATCTCTTTTAAATTTCTCAGCGAAGTACTAATCGGTTCATTCTTTATTTTTTATACAATAAGCTATTTAAGACAATCATCACGTTAGGTTGGAAGTGTAAACTAAGCCTTGCCATGACTCGACGTTAAGATACTTTCTGGACCCCAATAATTTTCATCTGGTTCCGTCAAATACAAGCCGGTTATTAGTAGGTTGTTTGGTTTGAGCATTTCTTAAATTTTGTGGAACGAGCACGCACGGCCCACGGCCTCTCCCCTCAAATGATCCTTCTTCACCATCTATCTTATACTTCACTAGAACATTTGGCGCCCTTCGGGCGCCCTACAATAAATTAAAGAAAACAAACATAATCCTCACTTCATTGTATGGATTGTGGTAGCTAAAATCTGATATATATTTATACATAGAGACATGCATATTACACAAATAGTGCAACCACATATCCTGCATGTCCTAATTTTCAAAGGAAATGAAAAATCCCAAAAAAAATTTACTGTGGGTCAATATTTAACCATGGATGCCATGAAGCAGGTGTCATTTAAATAGCTCACCAAAGTATCTGGTTGACTAATACAGTAATAAGTTTTTTTTCAATGCCAAACAGAGATGGTGAGCAATAGGCGACTGACATATTACAAAAAGGAATGTTTCTTTGCATCTAAGAATGCTTGTATATGCTGCAGATGAGAAATATATGTAACATCGATAACTAAGCATCATGTAACTTAAACACACTAACTGGAAAATCTCAACAACCAACCAAAGCAAGGTCTTGACCATCGAATGGCGGGGAGAATTTGTATTGATGCCAGCATCTATAGCCGTGGGCTGCAATGGAGCATGGTAAAAGTATTACTATTATGCTTCAAACACTCAAAGAAAGAAGCAAATTATAAAATCCCAGTATAACAATAACACTTAAATGAGAAGCAAGAGTTCCATTTTTTGAAAACATCTTAGGAATCAGGGTAAATATTTTGTGCAATGCTTAAACCTGATCAATCAGGTAGGAAAAGATACAATATTAGTGCAACGAGAGCTTCATAGCCGTGTATAAAACACAAGCCCAGTAGTCTAGAGTGGTAGTAAATTCGGTCAATGATGATCCAGGCAATGTGTTTTGCAACAGGTTATACTCTTGGCAACCTATATATTTATCACTAAGCTATTGACCAAACAACACAGTAGGATAACTAAAGAGGTCATAATCTGGTGTGGGTCGAAGTAATTTCAGTGAATGCTCCAGGCATTATGTTTTGCACCATAAGCTATACATCTGGCAACCTAGATATTCAGTAATAATCTACTAACAAAACAATAC
The DNA here is from genome assembly GCA_038087645.1 of Saccharum hybrid cultivar R570. Classification (NCBI taxonomy): domain Eukaryota; kingdom Viridiplantae; phylum Streptophyta; class Magnoliopsida; order Poales; family Poaceae; genus Saccharum; species Saccharum hybrid cultivar. The sequence goes on from JAQSUU010000529.1 coordinate 10,867,610, forward strand.
GTCTATGTAAAAATACTCTTTGTTGCCCTTGAACAAAATCCTTAGCTGCAAAACTTTCAATCCATAAATGTGTGTTCAGGAAGCCTTTAAGAACATGCAAAACTTTCAGGCCATAAATTTGTGTCTAGGAAGCCTTTAAGAACATGCACCGTGCACATATCTTTCACAGACATCTAAACTACAGCATGAAAAATGCTTAGCTGTGGATATTGACAAATATAAATTGTAGCGTGAATGCGTGATGAATGCCCAGTCATGGACGTTGGAGACTTCTTGATCTAGAACTTTAACTAAATTTTTGTACCAATCGGAGACATTCCAAGATAATTTATTCCTGAGGAGCTGCATCAACCACCTTGAAGGCAGCATATGGATAATTTGTGGAGCTAAATTAAGCCAGCATTCCAATCAACAGTACAGTCTGCTCCCATCCTGCAAAGCTGCTCCCGCTGGCCACCAGAAATCCATGTAAATTGAGCATGGTATTTAATACTATATAAGAAGATAGATAACCAATGTTTTGTTTATTAATAATCAAAGACATATGGGGCAAAGCATTCATTATCAAACTAACCAATCGATTATATTATTCTAAAAACAATACCTCTTCAACTCTGGTGCATCTCAGAGGAACCTGTTTATAATGGGATATTGGGATATAATATAATGGACACCTTTATTTGTTCAGAAAAAAAAGACAGTTAATTCAATCTCAAATAACGATGAACAATCCAGCACTGCCTTGAACAAATAGGACATGAACAATAAAAGTATACTGAAAACACACACCTCTTTCATCTAGAGACTGAGGAAAAAGATCAAATAACGATGCAAATTTTCATCTAAAGATTTTCATAAATTTATCCTGTTTATTTTTCTTTGCCAGATTATATAATAATCTTATATGCGTAGAAGACCAAGGCCCAAATAAGCTGGTCGAAGACAACCCATAGAATCATATAAGATATGGGAGGCTGAATTACATAAGGCGGCTTTATAAGCTAGAGTTTTTACTAACCATCCATGCTTATAAAAAGACAGTGGGCACATAAACAGACCCTTAACAAAAAAAAAAGGCTGAAATAAATATGAGGAAATTAACTACTGAAGAAAATCTTGGACAACTGCACTTTTCCAATTTAAGCCAAGTATAAGATCTGAAATTTACTTCATACCTCTCAACCTAAAAGAAATGATTTACTTCTTTCCTTCAGGTAGCACGCGTAATGCATCAGATTGTAACCAGCAAGCAAAACTCAACTGGGAAAAAAGAAAGCATGCAACCCTTGTGTACGTTTTATCGAACACATAGAGGGCATCATCCATGAAATGAGTTGGAGTTGGTGTCTGTCTGCGTAGTACAGCAGCGACCGAATCAAGGTTGAGGAGAAAGAGTGCTCCCAAATCGTTGCGCTCTCAGACGGTCCTCTACAGCCTCGGGTGATGTCAAAGCTGTACTCTTGCTAGATCTCGCCGGATCCAAAAGAGAAAAGTGAAGAAGGTGACGAGTGGATCTGAGAGGAGTGAAAGAGAAAAGGGGGAGAAGAATAGTCGTAGAGTAACATGCCTCCCATTAGTCAGTGGTGAAGGGTGACCGGCGCCGCCGTATTCAGGCCCCTCGCCTGGACAGAGACCGCCCCCAGCCGTGTCCCTGGATGCGCTCGTCGAGGAGGCGAGCTGGTAGGCGGGCGCGGTCATAGGCGAGGAGTCCACGCGCTCACCCTTGCCCCAGAGATGGAGGCGGTGCGGGGAGGAGAGGGCAGGGAGGAGCCAGTGCCTCCTCCTCCTCCGCCGACCATGACCACCATGGGGCCCGATAAAAGGTTCGCCCGATATGCGCACCTCTGGATCTCGCGTGCCTCTACGCCCTCCACTGCGCAGCGAGACCACGCGACTTCCTTGCTCGAGGCCTCCAGCGTTGGCCGTGTGGAGGCTGCGTAGGGAGGAGAGGACAGGGAGGGGCAGAGGTGGCGGTGGTGGCGGCTGGCGGCGGCGGCGATGGGGGAGGGGAGAGGAGAGAAAAGAGAGAGGATCGAGAGTTCGAGACGCCAGGCTAGGGTTGCGGGGTGGGAGGCTAGCGGCGGAAAGGTATGGAGCGCGGGTTGATTCTGAAAACCTGAAGGGCCTTTTTGCAAAATATACAGGGACAGGTGTCGGCACACGGAGAAACCAACGATGCCTCAAATTCTCCGGTGGCAGCAAAGGGGAGGGACTTTAAATCAACCCTGATACAGGGACAGGTGTCGGCACACGGAGAAACCAACGATGCCTCAAATTCTCCGGTGGCAGCAAAGGGGAGGGACTTTAAATCAACCCTGATTTCTGCTAGCAACATGGAGTTTTATCACCGCGTCCCGCCCCCGCACCCCCGTTTGTACTTTTACACTGTTGTCCAAAACTTTTGTTCATCATTTTTTAGGCATCTATAAGTGACTTTAGATAAAAAATTAAGTTCAAATACAAAGGTACTATATATAGATCCCATCCAAACCTGCATTGTTTATGTGAAGTTTATCTCTAACCAAGTTCGGATGCAAAAGTTGAGGATTTCCAAAAGAAGATGAAATTTAAATTTGCACGGATATTACTAAAGGAACATGTGTCAGTTGGCACAGGGTACGGTACTCTAGTATTATCCATGCCAGCATAGATTTCTCCAATATATTTTGAGGAATTAGGATTCTCCAATATTATCCATTTCATTTGAAATCTGATCTGCGTCGTTTCCTGAATAACAGACACATATGAGTGTTTTCTTAAGTAGTCCTCCTACGGTGGGGCCAGTTGCGAATGGAGGAGCTAGGGTTTAGCTAGGATTGATTTGACGAAAAGAAAGCGGACATAGGTAAAATTGGCTATACGATTAAATAAAAGCTAAATTCTAATGGCTTAATCATAAAAATCTACGTGACGGTATGAAAGTAACATCATACCAGAAATTTTATATCTATATGTAATATTAAAAAATAGAAATTTCATTCTATTTTTAGTGTAACCCAACTACCGCTCGGATTGGTTCCGCAGCGTCCGTCCGCCACCGACTCGATGTCCCCAGCGTACCTCTTTTTTCTCCATCCGTTCACCGTTCAGTCCGTGCGTCACCGGAGCATTGCATCCACATGACTTTTTCCCGTTTTTTTTTCTAAGTATCTCCTATTTTATATATAAGGAAGATAAAGATAAACATAAAAAGTAAATACAATATTGTGGATATTTGAAGCTTTACCCTTCCCTACCCTCAATAAACAAATATTTCTAGCACTAAATTGTTGATGTAGTTTTGAACACTTAATTAGAAATAAAAGTTGTTTTTATTAGAACTTAGATCGACCGATGGTCTGGTCCAATTATTTAAACCTCGATATGAAATATGAAGTAATTTGTTATTCAGTCTAATCTAAATACATGTATCTCCAAGTTGTATGCATATATCGGTGTAATTCTTGATTAGAGTTGCCATATGAAAATATAGAGAGGTCTCTATCGTAATCATCAAAGGACAGACCAATCTTTGACCCAACAACAACTATATATCTCGTTGCCGACCTTAAACAGAGATTAAAATTATATATTTTTATGGGTCTTCAAAGAAGTTATGAGACTCTATACTTAACTCACCAACACATAGATAGCATGGAAATTAAAGTAATGATATTTACGATTAAATATTTTTATGCCTTACAATATAAAAAATATCAAGGTTGCATTTTCTAATTCAATAAAGACTTAATAGGATATTGTCATATTATTTACCAATCTTAATTTATATTATTAATGTCATGATCATCGTAAAAGAAATTATGGTTTTAAAATTTTATATAAAAGGGTAAAACACAAAAAGATATGCAGCACCTCGTCTTCCTTTTTTCATTAGCGTAGTTTTTTTTCTCCCGTTGTAAGTATTTTTTTTAAAAAAAACAGTGGCAAGATTGAAAAGAAAACTATATTTATATTTTTCAATGACATAAATTATATGAATGGCAATAAGGGTATATGTTTTGAGGGCATACGAGGAACGTTCTGATGATTGTAGCAATACGTGTATTCCATGTGATTTCGTTTCTAGTGGGCGAGGACCAAGCCAGTCGGCACTCGCCAGACAACATATACGGTTGATGTCCGTTAGTGTGCCCCCTGTGCAGAAACTAACAGCGTTCATGACGAACAACATGAGAGGGCACCATGGTTACAGTTACAGCCACCGCCACCTCCTCGTACAATCTTGTTCAATCCTCTTTTTCCTTGGAACTTTTGACGCCTCACATGCTGCATCCGACATCCTCGCCAAGGGCAGTAACCTTGCTGATGGCGAGACCCTGGTGTCCGCTAATGGGTCCTTCACATTAGGGTTCTTCGCTCGTGGTGTGCCAGCGAGGAGGTACCTGGGGATCTGGTTCACGGTTTCCAACTCCAGCACCGACGCTGTATGCTGCGTGGCGAACCGTGACCGCCCTCTCGGAGACACATCCGGCGTGCTGGCGATCAGCGACACGGGGAACCTTCTCCTGCTCGACGGCACCGGCCGGACGGCGTGGTCTTCGAACACGACCGCCGGCGCCGCTTCCCTGACGGTGAAGCTACTCGAGTCCGGTAACCTCGTCCTGTTTGACGGAGACGGAGAAGGCAGCGAGGACGACGTCGACGTTGTCAAGCTTTGGCAGTCGTTCGACCACCCGACGAACACCTTTCTCCCGGGCGCCAAGATCGGCATCAACCTGTGGAGCGGCGGCGGGTGGCGTTCGCCCGACGACCCCTCGCCTGGGGACCTCCGGTACGTGATGGTCACAAGAGGAGGACTGCTGCTGCCAGAGATCATGATGCTGGACTCGAGCGGCGACATCAGGTACCGCGCGGGAGTGTGGAACGGGCGATGCTTCAGCGGGGTCCCGGAGATGTACTACTCGTACTCCGACAGGTTCGTCTTCCATGTGACGGTGAGCCCCAGCGAGGTGAGCTTCAGCTACGCCACCAAGGCCGGCGCGCCCTCCCTGTCCCGCGTCGTCCTCAACTGCAGCACGGCCAAGGCCGAGCGCACCGTATGGGAGCCCGACGAGCAAGAGTGGGTAGACTACTTCCAGGGACCCCGGGATGACTGCGACGACTACAACAAGTGCGGGCACTCCGGCGTGTGCAATCAGACTGCGGCGTCGACGGCGTGGCCCTGCAGCTGCGCCCAGGGGTTCGTCCCCGTCTCGCCGTCGGACTGGGGCAGGAGAGATCCATCCGGTGGGTGCCGGCGGAACGTGTCGTTGGACTGCAGCGACGACAATGGCACCACCACGGACTGGTTTGTCCGTGTGCCGGGAGTGAAGCTGCCCGACACGCTCAACTCGTCGCTGGACACGAGCGTCGTCACGCTGGACGAATGCAGGGCGAGGTGCCTTGCCAACTGCTCCTGCGTGGCGTATGCCGCTGCAGATATGCGTAGGGGAGGCGATGCTGATGGCACTGGATGCATTATGTGGCCTGAAAACCTCACTGACCTACGTGGATGGAGGACAGACCCTGTACCTACGGCAGGCAGTGGCGGATGCAGGATGAGAATCAAAGGGGGCTAAAACAATGGAGATGTTCATGAAGATTTAACGATGATTTGAGGTTTTTGCTACAGTGTTTTTAGTGGTAAATCCAGTCATTAGGGGGGCTGGAGCCCACCCAGCCCCCCCTTTAGATCCGCCGCTGACGGCAGGCTAGGTCCACATCTGGTATGAACTTTAGCAAGAGCTATATATCTAGATAGAAAAGCCGAAACGATTTATATCTAGAACAAAGGGAGTACTTAACTGTTTATATGGTGCTCTTTTTTGCAAACATGACCAGGGAAAGGACGGGTAACGAGAAGAACGGTGGTTCTCATAGTCATAGCAGCTGCATCAGCAATGGGCTCCATTGTCCTTCTCACCCTGGCCTTCTTTGCTGCGCAGGCGGCTCGGATGAGGCGTATGACCTCCATACTCCTATAGCATTTTTTTTTCTATACGCTAAATCTATATCTCACCTGGGTGAAATCAGTCTTCCTCTCACCTGAATTCTCAGCCTTTCGATCTACAGTGCACAGTACTCTGTTACTCCTGTGCGAACGAATCTAGGCCCATGTTTAGATCACCTCAAAATTCCAAGTTTTTTCACTCTCTCTCCGTCACATCAATTTTTAGCCGCTTGCATGGAGTACTAAATATAGGTAAAAAAAATATCTAATTACACAGTTTAGTTCAAAATCACGAGATGAATCTTTTGAGTCTAGTTGGTCTACGATTGGACAATATTTATCAAATAAGACGAAAGTGATACTATTCATCATGTTGAAAAAATCTTCAATCTAAACGAGGGCCAGGACTGAGCGTACGTGTACGAAGGTTACTCGATCGATCTACTTTCTGCAGCTTGTGCTGACTCTTCTGCTCGACAATTGTTTTTTTTTTCTCGCGACACTACTACTGCGTCTTTAGTTCAGATTCTTTCAGAAGTCAGACTTGTAACTGTACTACCCTCTCTCCATCATGAAATACAAAAAAAAACAAACATACACGTACTTTAAAATCCAGAGCTTATTATCTTTGATCAGCGATTAATCCAGTCATATGAAAGTTAAGTTTATTAATCCAGAGCTTATTATTTTTTTTCTCGCTTGTTCAGATGATTTCTTGTTTGTTCATGTCATCTTAATTCCAGCCACTTGTTTAGTGTTTCCTTATAATTACAGTTCATTTTTTTTTCTCTAATTACAGTTTCTCATTACAATTTTTACAATGATTTTTGCAATGTAAATTTCTTTTGTGAGTGGTGTAAACTGTTCTATTTGTCAGTGTAATTAGGTTCCAGTTTGTTCATTTTTTCTTAATTTGTTTTTGGCAATTTGTGTTTTTTCTGTTCAATTTGTTAATCTTTTTATTTTCCTTCCATAGAAATGATTTTTTAATTTTATTTTTGAAATTTGTGTTTTTCTGTTCAATTTAGTAATCTTCTAATTTCCTTTCATAGAAATGATTTGTCAATTTTAGATTTGAAATTTGTGTTTTTTATGTACAAATTAGTAGTCTTCTAATTTTCCTTCCATAGAAATGATTAGTTTATTTTAGGTTTGAAAATTGTATTTTTGTTATTTTTTTGGTCCCTTAGATCTGCATCTTCTGGTTTTTACAATTCGGGTGAGAGTTCTCTTAATTTCACTCGATTCATGTTGCTTTGCAAATTTGGATGATTTTTGGTCTTGGCTCGCACGGGTGAAAGTTTGCCATAATTCACCTGACATATGAGTAGACAGACCCTTTCTATATATGTGCCTTTTCCATGCATGTTTTTAAGCGAATTATAAGCTACTATCTGATACGGAGCTCTGATCAATTAGGTCGGAACTTGAGAATTCAAATGACGGAGGCAGTGCAAACAATCGAAGATCACTCCGTTTCTTCCATTGCTCTAGCTACTGTTAGGAGTGCAACAAGAAATTTCTCCACAAGGAATGTGGTAGGCGAAGGTACTTTCGGCATCGTATATGAGGTTAGCTGCAAATCTCACAACATTTTACAAGATATGCTAGATAGTAGATACCTGTCTGATGATGTTCAGTTTGCATCGCTGTTGACCAGATTCCCAGCCTCATTTTGAGTTGAGCACCGGAGTGATTGACCGTTCGTCTTGTCTCTCTGAAACGCAGGGCAAGTTACCCAGAGGACATCCTCTCCTACAAGGACTAGCTGGGAGAACTATTGCCGTGAAGAGGCTGAAACCGATCAGTGATCTTCCGGAGATCATCGTCAGGTATTTCACAAGAGAGATGCAGCTGATGTCCGGGCTCCAGCAGCACCGGAATGTGCTCCGGCTCCTTGCCTACTGCGACAAAGCCAACGAACGGATTCTGGTATACGAGTACATGCACAGGAGGAGCTTGGATGCCTACATATTCGGTACGCGATATTCTACTGACCAAAACTCATGTGATAAAACAGCGGTTCTTAAAAACAACTGCTGTCTGAATATTCCACGTGTTTTCAAACTGACAGGAACACCAAGAGAACGCGCGCTCCTGAACTGGCGTCGGAGGCTGCAAATAATTCAGGGGATCGCCGACGGCGTCAAGCACCTGCACGAGGGAGAGGGGTCGGCCGGCAACGTGATCCACCGGGATCTGAAGCCGGCCAATGTGCTGCTGGATGGCGGATGGCAGGCCAAGGTAGCGGACTTCGGGACAGCAAAATTACTCGTCGCGGGAGCCACCGGAACTCGGACAAGGATAGGCACACCGTTAGCAATACGTACTCCTGGCGCTGTTGCCGCCGATCAGCTCGCTCTTTCTTCAGTACTGCTTTCCGTTTCCAAAAAAACATCGTCTTTTTTTTAACTGGAAACTCACTCTGTTCCTGAATTTATGGTACCAAGTGGATACATGGCTCCAGAGTACGTTCAGAGCGACGGTGGCGAGACAACGTTGAAGTGCGATGTCTACAGCTTCGGGGTCACTTTGCTGGAGACACTGAGTGGACGAAGGAACTGTGACAGGCCAAGCCTCGTCTCAGAAGTAAGATAAACTACCGATTGCCCTTCAGTCTTCCACCATTATTTCTCTGCAATTGATACCTGATAAATCCATTCATTTACTGACATCCTGCCAACAATTTCTTTGCAGGTCTGGAGACTGTGGGTCGACCGCATCGTCACGGCCCTCCTTGATCCGGCGGTTGCACCGGCGCCTGCCAAACTCGATCTTGCTCAACTGCGCAGGTGCATTCAGGTCGGCCTCCTCTGCGTCCAAGAAAAGCCTGACGAGAGGCCCGCCATGTCCGCGGTTGTCGAGATGCTAGGCAGCTCCTGCTCGGAGCTTGTCGAGCCCACGGTGCCGATGGTCGTCAGCAATGAAGCCTTGGCTACGCTCCTGGAGGCCGATCTCTCCAGGCCCACGGTGTACGAGACAATCGATTTTAGATGAGAGACGACGCACTCGCACTGCGTTGCCCATTGCTGCTTAAATTAGCTTATTAAGACAGTTGTTCATACTTCGTACTGTAATTTTACACTGATTGTGATTGTTAGCAGTAACATTTTTGGCTTATTTGCCCAAAAAGATTGAGCTCTTTGAAGATTGTTAGCAATAACATTTTTGGCTTGTTTGGCTTGCTCAACTTAGCAGTAACAGTTTACACTGATTGTGATTGTTAGCGGTAAACTGATTGTGATTGTTAGCGGTACCCCGGGCTAGCACTTAGGGACAGGGAGGATGAAAAATTAAGCTCTGTGAAGAGTGAACTACAGCCATCTAGGAATCAGCTGAGCTTATCTTATCTTACCTTTTTTTTTCTCAGGTGAGGCATCAAGCCATCAACAGAGGTAAAGCTCATGCAGCCTCGATGGGCTTGATCTGAACTCTGAAAGCCCACACATACAACCAGCAGCGGCCCAGTGACCAATATGCTGTCCACTTCCATCCATTAGTACCACCTCGGCTACTCAAATGCGCGGAAGCTAGCTTAAAAGTTCAGTTCTAAAGCCTTGCAGCACGACCTTACTTGAACAGGATCTGTTCTATAGGATCGTACAGGATTAGCCCTGCTGGTCCCGTGCTGTAGAGGATCGTTCCTTGCTAGGTCCACCTGACTGGGGTGGCCCATAGGTTTTCTGTCAGGCTCTTTTTTTGTTTTCTTGCTGTGCAAAATATTACTACCAGCAGCTGTCTTCTTGCTGACCATTGCTCTCGACTTAAAGAGGCGGATCTCTTGCTCGGTTTTGCCATTAATAATAGATCAAGCTTTTCTTTTTGTTTCTGCTGTGCTGCATTCATGGTAATTCCTGTCAACAGCTGTCTTTTTGCTCAACATTGATTTCTAGCTCGTTTTTGTCATTCATACAGCAAAGAAGTTTTCCTTTTGCTCTGCTGCAGCCAGCATTTGAAGGAAATTTGAACAAAAAAAATCCTTACGACAGCTGCTTCCTCAACATTATTCTCAATTTAAAAGGGGTACATCTCTTGGTCGTTTTTACTATCAATAGAGCAAGACTTTTGCTATACTTTGTTTGCTGTAAGTTGCTTCTTCATGTCTAACTGTATGCGAATCTGCGAATTATTGTTGAGAAATAGTGATTCTTGCTACTTGATCTGCAGAAAGTTCACTGTTGTTTTGATCTGTCTTTTTTTGGTTCCAAGTACAAATGAGTTACATTAAAAAAAAACTATACGTTTCAAAAAAAAAAGTAAAGCCGAGTCCCTGAACCTTGTGAGAGATGTTCATACTACAGCCGTATTCAGAGTATGTCTGCAGTCTGCACTCTGCAGTGCAAGTCTCAATATCTGCCAACTGCAATGCAAAAGGTTATACTCCTACTGTTTACTTGGCCTTCAGCTCTGAGCAGCAACAACAGCTGCCACCGGGCTACTACATTCCTGTATTAGAACCCTGCATGCCTCCGGTTGTCACTGTCTGGCACAGGATCCATGGATAAACCCATGTGGGCTGCGGCCCGAGACAGAATGCTAATAATCTACAGCTCTGTGAACTAAACCCTGACGAAACACTAGCAAACATGGCGCCACCTCGAAAGCGCACACAACTATCAGCCAACTTATTATGCTGATCCTCGGCGCTCATAGCACGACCTTACTTGAACAGGATCTGTTCTATAGGCTCGTACCGCTGCATCCTTGACTGATAAGGAGGCAAGCACTTAAGCTTGGTTGATGACACATGACCTGTGGGCCAGACCGTGATTAACAGCTTGGATTGGAGCTGAGATGCTTGATCTGTGGCTGTGGAGGATCGTTCCTGGTCAGGCTTAGCTTGGCTGGGGTGGCCCACAGGTTGTCTGACAGGCTCACATTTTTTTGGCTCCTCTTTTGAATCCGTTTTGCAAGTTAGTGATTACTGATTTGTGATTGTGGCAACTGGCATGTGTATGCTCATCAATAAATACCATGATTACTGCACATAAGAAAACAGATCGCTGCATTTTGCTAATGACACGTATATTGGCCTGAAAATTCCACTACTATCCCAGTGGCCAGTGGCCCAGTGCCCAGCTTAACTAGAGGCTTCATCGGCGGACACCTAACTGAACACTCAGACACAGCTTACCCATCCACTTAGCCGCAGACTGTTCCTGAAACTGAAAGCCTCCTTCCTGACGCCTTTTGCGACGAAATGAGTAGCGTGCATGGCCGGTGTGGCGGTGTTGCAGCGGGGACAGAGGCTGATGGAGCCATATGTCTCGCTGCAAGCAAGAGCCTTTCGGTGGTAGCACAGCACCAGCACCAGCACGTACTCATCCCCCGATCGATCGGCCGGATCCTTTTCGTGATCTATTCCCAAAAGCCGCCGTGTGCACATGGCAAGGATGGCCCCGGGCCAACTCGCCGTGTCTCCTGCTGGAGGATTCCTCTGACACCGGCCATGGCTTGGCTCCACACACGCACAGATCCTTTGCAAGTCTCAAATCCCCCGGATGCAAGATGCAGCACGGTCGCCTCTGAAACAAGACTGGAGGCAGTAGGATCTTATGAGCAGCCCTTTGACTATCTGAGATTAATCATTGCCATGAAGAGAGTCCGGTTGAATTCATATGTACAGTTCTTCAGACCTACAGCAGCAGCTAATAGTAACGTGATCACTCCCTGAAGTCCTGCCAATGCATGCGTGGCCATGGCCCGCCTGGTTGGTAGATGCATGCGTGTGTTAGTTTGCACGACAGGCTCCATGTTCTGTCTTCTGTCCTCCAAGTTCCATGTCGCAGGAAAATGGCGGCAACACGGTTCAGGTCAAGGAGCAATTGGCGGCCAAGGACGTGAACCTCTCTCTCTCTCTCTCTCTCTCTCGCTCGCTCGCTCTTCTGACTTTTCCTTTCATTCACGTACAGTACAGCTCTGAAGAACATTAATGCGCCAATCTTGGAGCTGCTCGAATACAGAGCGATGCGTTGCTTCTCCTTTTGTCAACCAGCACTTATGATCCAGCTCCACAAAACGCGCGGATTCAATTTTTCGAATCAAACATGATCGCACCTGGCATCGTGCATTCGAGTTCGAGGACGAACGAATGATTGATGTCGAAACCCTCCACCAACTGCCCCATCACCCTATGAAAATTGCACGAAAACCACCTAGTAGCTACTAGCTCGCTCTACTGGACTACTCATTGTGTAGGAACTGAACTGGTACGATAAAAGTAGACGGCAACTGGACAGTCGTCAGAAACCAGTCTCAGATGTTCATTCGTCCAGTCGCTATAGCTAGTGCCTAATACTAAGGCTTTGCAGTTTGCACCAGCATGGTCTCCACGATTCCACCTCCAGTTCATTTGCCGGGGACGACGGGCAATGCTGCACCAGGACCAGGAAGGCAGTCAACCGTCAGGGACTATGCGGCTTACGTAATGGCTGCGTCTGCGTGGAAGAACGAACGAACGCACACAAGAACACTCTAATGCAGTCATGCAATGCAATCTAGAGAAGACTACAGGTACAGCTAGCAATTAGGCAAAGCAGGTAGTATAAGTATATCCAATCCAAGAAAACCAAAAAAAGAAAGGAAAAGGAAAAAAATAAATGTTTTTTTAACTAAAAAAAGAAACGGTACTACTAGTATAAAAAGGCTGAGTCAAAAGGGGTTTGACCCGTGCACCCAGGTTGTGAATGCGATAGACACTGGCCTGCCTGACAGGCCCATCCGGTTCCGGCCCATCTTACCTAACACAGCCACTATGCGCGGGGCCCAAAGGTCAGTGACGGACGGGACGAGGACAATCTGTGGGCCTCTGAGGTGGCGTCAGAGCCCACCTGGAACCGGATGAACTGTTGGCATGTGCAGCTTGGGGGGTCCATGAGTGTTGACCGCCATGTCGATCGGGTTTTTTTTTTCGCCCAGATGGAGAGAGCCGGTTCGCACTCGCAACGTCAGTAAAGCTAAAGCAGCGAAATAGTTTCGGCAACCACAAAATAAAACGATGTAAAGCAGCAAAGAGTAACCACAGAAAACACAAGGAATTGAAGACCACATGCATCATGTATGCTCTTGCTGGATTATTTTTCGGTTACACAAGCAGTATCTAACGCTCGTAGTCGCCGTGTCCTTTTTAGAGTTTGGCATGTGTTGTCGTCTACTACGTAGTACGAGCGTGCGATGTGCTGTAGGAGTACGAGTGTCACACAGACTGGATTGTGGTGTTGTGGATTATGGGTTGACTAGCTAGCAGTATTAAAAAGCAGGGACTCTTGTACCATGGATTGAAGCCAAGGCATGTTCGCAGTGTATTAAAAAGCAGAGACTCTTGTTCCCAAGTGTGTTCCAAGTGTTAATTAGCAGTAGGAGTATTAACGTTCTACTAATAAGTAAGCGGCACACAGGCATGTGAGTAGATTCTGAAAACGCTGTGCGGTTGACCTCTTGGCTGGACGGGTCACGCACGCACCTAACCTGCCCCTGGATCACTCTGGATTGCAGGTTAGGCCGGCACACACACATACTACACACTCATCAGACGGACACACTCGCTCTCGTCGCACTGTCATCATTCGCTGAATCATTTGTTTATTTATTACAACCTTTTATTTATGCGCCGACAACACGAGACGACGGCGACGACGACGAGGGACGCAACGCAACCACCGCTAGGGTCCAGGGCGCGGAGGCCAAGCTAGCCCGGCAGCTAGATCAACGCTACGGCCAACTACGAGGCGATGGAGCAAAAGTCAGAGCACGCTTTGACCCATTGCGACCCCGGTACAGGCAGACAACTGTTAGAAAAATAATGGCCCCGACCCCGTGCCGTGTCAACGCCCAGCCTAACCGCGGCGAAAGCAGGTCGTCCGACCCGGCCCGTCGCGTAGCTAGCAGCTAGCATGATCGATCGGGGATTCCGGTGCCCGCCAGAGGCTGCCAGACGACACGTCAAACACGGCCGTCCGATCCGGCCGTGCCTTTCCCCCTGCCGCGGCCGGTGTGTCGCCGCGCGTCCCGTCCGTCCTAATCTGACCCCTGCAAAACGCGACGCGCGGGTCAACGTCGCTGATCGACATCGCTCTTGGGCCCGCGCGTCGTCGTCCCTTCAGTTGGGTTCGGTGCACCGTGTCCGTGCGTGCACGTGTTACACAGCACGGGCGGGGCGGAATGAGCCCACTCTCGCGCGCTCCCGTGACCCGTCGCCGTGTGGCCGGCCGCCGCTGGCTGGCTGCCTCAAGTGCCGCGCGCACTAGCCAGGTGTACGGTGAACCTGGTACACAGCTGACTGCCCGTGGGCGCGGCGTGCGTGTTCCGCACAGCTAGTGTGCCCGCACGGCGGGTCGAGTCGGATCGGATATTCGGATGGGGTCGTTGCGTCGATGGAGGTGCCCTCGGCGGCACGGCACGGCTCGGCTGGGCGTTGCCGTCCACGGCGACGACTCCACCATATAGTTTTCCAGATGGGCCGCCCGGCACGGCACTAGCACTGGCACGCTTAGGCACGACACGACACGATCGGCACGGCAGCCCGCCATGCCGTGCCTGATAGTGCCACCGTGCCGAGTTGGTAGCCCAGGCACGGCCCTATCAGGTCAGAAACGTGTCGTGCCATGCCGTTTGGCCCGATGGCACTACAGTGCCCGTGCCATCCCAGGCACTAAGGCAGAATCACAGTACCAGATTCAAAGTGCAAATACAAACTTCAAATAATCAAGCTAAGTAACAAACTACCTAAGAAAATGACACAAGAGTTAACAAAATTATATAATTGGGAGCTTAGTGCAATGGCTGCCTCATTAAAAACTTGTCTAGGTAAAACTCACCCTTGTGAGATAAAACCCCAGGCAAGAAAAGAGTACAGCCAAGCTCCATATAGTTCAATGTTCTTACATCACAGTTCAGTCTCACAGTTCAAGTTCTCATATTACAGCAAGTTCTAGCAAAATGTAATAACTAAAGTAGACTAATGCTTGAAAGCTTCAACCATCAAGCTTCAAGCTCCTTGTTTCCTTCAAGGTTCAAGCTCCTACTGGCCATCTGCAAAAGAAGAGTTAGCATTATACTTAGTAACTAGTTTGCAAAAGATGAGGAAGAGCATGTTAGGGATTTACCTTGGCGGCAGGAGCACTAGTCAAGCCAGAGATCTTCAAATTCTTCTTCAAGTTCCTTGTCCTCAGCACTGTGTTGCAGCCTTGCCTCCGCTAACTCCCAGTCCTTGATGCAGGTCAGCCACTCCACCGTCTCCGCCTTCAGTCTCCTCCGCCGCTCCTCGATGATCCTGCCAGTCATACTAAACGTAGATTCTAAAGATATAGTAGACACAGGAGTAGTTAAAACATCTTTAGCCATGATGGACAACACTGGATATGTTAGTTTGTGCTCATGCCACCATCTCAATATGTCAAATGAATCATCTAACTGGCTAACAGTGTCACAGTCCAAGTATGAGACAAGTTCAGAAGCAACAGAAGCTATAGAAGTAGCAGCTTGCAGCAAAGCAGTAGCAGATGTATTTCTAGACAAGTTAAGAGTAGAATGAAGCATTGAAGTACTAGTATTACCCCCACCAGAAGAGTCAGAATCATCATATATTTCATCCCAGGCAGACCTTTTCTTACCAGACAGGTTTTGAGGGACAGTCCTCTTCAACCTAACAGCACCATACTTCTCCTCATACTTATTGTAAACATCAGTAAGCCTTGCTCTAGTGCCAACCTGGTAAGCACTATATTCTGTATTGGTAAGATTCCCCAGCTTCCTCAACACCTTAGAAAAACCTTTCATTTTAGCCCTAGGATCCAAGATGAATGCAAAAGAGTACAGCAAAGGTATGTCTCTCCAGTATTTATTATACTTTTCTTGCATAGGTTGAACCACATCTCTCAAGTGAACATCATTAGCATAATCATTTAGGTGTATAACTAACTTAATCAGGTAATGAAGCATAAGGGGAGAAGTAGGGTAGTAAACACCAGACAAGGCAACAGTAGCTTCATAGAACAGTTCAAGAAACTTAAACATTTTTTCAGCAACAGCCCAATGTTGTTCAGTAAGAAGCAACTCACCTTGCTCACCTCTAGGATAGTTGGCATGTATGAAAGTAGTGAAAGGAATCTTGTGAGGAAACAAGTTCTTAAGCATGAGATATGTAGAGTTTCACCTTACATCCATGTCCAACTGAAACTTTCTAGGTCTAACAGATGAAGCAATGCAGAAGTTCTTATATGATGCAATTATCTGGTTAGATGAGTTCATAAATGATATTGCAATTCTAAAAACTTCAAGCAAAGGTTTAAGATACTCAAGTGCCTCCTTAACAATTAGGTTGATGATATGGCATGCACAACGCTGATGCAAGAACAAAGTGCTAACAGCAGACTCAGGTTGTCTTGGATCCTCTACAGGGACCTCAAGACCAAGATATTTAGACAAAACAGGTCTAAGCAAACACATGACAGCAGCATTAGAAGAAGCATTGTCCAAAGTAACAGCAAACACCTTTTCAAGAACACCATATTCCCCAAGAACAGAAAACACTCTATCAACAATGTTCTGTCCATTGTGGGAACAGTCAATGAGCACAAGACCAAGCACCCTTTTCTCTAGTTGCCAATCAGGGTTTATGTAATGAGCAACAACACTAAGATAATCCTCTTTAGCTTTGCCAGACCATATATAAGAAGTAAGACACACACAATTCACAGCATCAGAAGACAGAACCTCAATAAGCTTGTTCTTTCTATCAGAAAATATTTTTGCCAAGTCTCTGGTTGCGGTTTGTGTAGAGACAACACTAAACTTTGGATTATGAGCATTTTTAATATACTCCTCAAATGCAGCAGACTCTCCAATACTGATAGCAACATCAACTCTAGAAAGGAAACGACACAGTTCATTACGAGCACGCATAGGACAGTACTCCCAACTACGCATAGAACCATCAGGATTAAAAGCTATCTGAGTCTGACTATATCCCCTAAGTTTCTCCTTTCTCCTAGCACATTTATCCCTATGACGACGGAGGTGGCCAGTGCCACCGGTAGATCTACCAGAATACTGCTTCTTGCAGTGGATGCAGACAGCTCCATACCTGATCTGCTTACCTTTGGGGCCGGTTTTGAAGAGCTTCATGAAGTCTTCCCAGACATCAGAGGTACAGGGGTGGCTTACCTGGCCGGCGCCTTCGTTCTCGCCGTCTTCTTCTGCATCAGAGGATAACAGAGTGTTAGAGAGAGAGACAAACAGAGAAGAAGAAGAAGTGGAAAACAGATAACAGAGGAGCTTACCTGCATCTCCTTCGCCTTCCAGATTGATTGGGTCCTCTGCGACCGCTCCTCCACCGGCTGCAGCTCGAGCACCGTTTGCAACTTGACGGCCGAATAGCTCATCGACCTCGTCGTCGCCCATGTCGTCGTCCTCGGACTCGCCAGGGAGGTCGTGCACCCTCTCCATCTCCTCGGCCATGGCAGTCACACTGGCCTCTGTCTCCATCTCAGAGACAGAGACAGAGGGAGCGGACGACTTTCTCCTCACGGGCCCTAGCCCTAGCCTCAATCGGCTGCCATAACAGAGCAAACAAGAAGCAGATTAGAGGAAGAAGACTTCAGATCAGATCAGAAATGAAGAAGAACAAAGGAGGAGTAGCAGATCTGAGCTAGTGATTACCTGGCAGTCGACGGCGACGGAGAAGCTTGAGCTTGAGTAGATCCGAGCAGCAGCGGATCGGCAGACCTGAAGAAGAAGAACAGAGTGTTAGAACAGAGACAGAGAAGAAGAAAAAGTGAAGAACAGGGGCGGCTCGGAGCTTACCTGCTTCGTCGGAGCTCCAGCTCCGTCGATGTCGTTGCCGCTGCCGGAGGCCGAGAAGAAGGGGTGGGGACGGCGTCGATCCGCCGTCGCCCTCCCCCTCGCCCCTGCTTGACTCCCTTCGTCTTCTCCACGGCTGACGCGCGACGGAGACGACGAGGGCGAGGCGACTCGAGACCTCAGCTCAGCGGCGGCCGGTGGATGGGGTGGGGAATGAAATGAAATTAGGGTTGAGTTGGGGGAGAGAGACCGGTTGGGGCGGCTTATATAGCAGCCATTCCCAACCCTAATCGGTGGACGGCTGAGATGCAGTCATGGCTCTGATCCAACGGCTCTTATTCATCCTCGTGCCGTTAGCGGGCCAGGCCCAAAATCGTGTCGTGCCGCGTGCTGGCCTATGGGCCAAATGCCAGGCCCAGGCACGGGCACGGGGACGGGCCGTGCCAGGCACGGGCACGGGTTGTGCGTGCCTGGGCCGTGCCTGGGCCGTGCTTTCCAGTGCCGTGCCTGAGCCGGCCCAGCGTGCTCGGCCCAGTTGGAAAACTTTACTCCACCACCACTGCCACCGAGTTTTAGCTCTTTTTTTTCCCGTGACCGCACCGTGTCTTCTGCGTCTGAGCACGACCGCCGAGTACATTACATGTTAGTGTGTGTATAGGAGTACAATGTTAGTGGCTCAGCTGACAGACGTGGAGAGAAATTGCAGCCGAACGAACGAAGATAACTCTTTGTTTAGTCTGCTCCTCGATAGTAGTAGTTGATGGAGAGAGGGAAGTAATTGATTGCACGCGATCGACTGCTAAGCACAATGAGGCAGCCTGATTATTACCCGATCCATCCAGGTGCGTGCAGTGCCAGTGCAGGCTAATAATAATGTAATCCATTATCCACCAGCCCACTGCGGTGCTACTAGGCCAATCCCGTGACTCCGTGACGAAACAATAAAGGAAGAATTTTGCTGAAGCACACGCGTGCCAAGAAACAAAACACGATCGAGGTCGACAACAGCAGCATAAGTAAAACTTATTATTATACTAGTCACTAGTGCAAGTAGCAGCTCATCATCATGGTGTCCGATCCATCCCTGATGACAAATTACAATCAATCAGGATTCGATTCAGGCGTGTGTAGTCTGCGTGCTTGCTGCCAGCAAATGAGTACGAGTTTGACCCCTCCGATCCCCGGCCCAACGACGATTATTCTCTCTGGATGGTCAAAGCTTTGTCGAGACGTGGCAGCGACGTGAGGACACGGGGCTCAGACTCTGTGAGAGGAGCAACTAGAGATGGCAACGGGTACCCGAAACCCGAGTACCCGACGGGTATTACCCGATAAAGAGGCGGGTATGGAATGAATTTTCTACCCGTGGGTATGTTATTGGGCAAAATCCTATACCCATCGGGTATGCGGGTACGGGTGCGGGTGTATACTACCCATACCCGCATACCCGCGGGTAAGACATACCCGCAAAAATAACTAGCCAACCTCTGTTATTTTAGCGCATATAAGTCATGAATTTGGCCCATTGAGACATCCACTATATTTTTAGTAGATTGTCTTTGTTGTAATGATGCTGATAATATTTGTTAGCATGTTTGTAACTTGTTGGAAGCTTAGAATTATTTATTTTTGCATGTGACTATTTGATATTTTTAGGTAATTTTCGGGTATGTTATCGGGTACGGGTTACCCGTCGGGTGAGAATTACCCGACGGGTACGGGTATGGAACTATTTTTTTACCCGCATGCGGGTACGGGTAACCCGACGGGTAATTTTTTGCGGGTGCGGGTACGGGTACGGGTGAGCACTACCCGTCGGGTACGTACCCGTTGCCATCTTGAGGAGCAACGCTCTGCGACGCTGTCAGGAGCGGCATCTAGGCACCGTTTAGATGCCAAAAATTTTGCCAAAATTTTTAGATTCTCCGTCACATCGAATCTTTGAACACATGTATGAAGCATTAAATATAGATAAAAAATAAAACTAATTACACAGTTTAGACGAAATGAACGAGACAAATCTTTTAAGCCTAATTAGACCATGATTGGATAATATTTACCAAATAACAACGAAACTGCTACGGTATCGTTTCGCTAAAAATTTTGCCAACTAAACAGCCACAAGATGTGTGAAAACAAGGGAGAGGGAGTGTGAAACAGTGACACGTACATGCTGCGTTGTATATTCGCAGCGCAGGAGGGCGACGGTGTCCCTGTCCAGGCTTTTGACTCGGCCTCCGACTACACGGCCTACTGGGGAGTGGAGTGATGCGTGTGTGGTGTGGAGCGTCGAAGGCCAGGGAAGGGAGTGGGCGGCCGCCTTTTTCCGGGCACGCGTGCCACGCCCCGGGCCCTCACCCCGGCCTTTTGACGTAGCTCTTCGTTCGCCGTCGCTCTCCGTGTCTCGGTCGTCGTCGTCGTCTCCGGCCCTGCTCATAAGCATGACGTCAACAGGTCTAACTTCGTCCCCTTGCCCAGCTGGCGAGCTTCCGCCGTTGCGGCCGCAGTCGAGAAGGTCACGGGTCGCCCGCCTAGGGCTAGGCGATTCACGGCAGATCTCTTGGCAGGCACGCTGCCGTCGTCGCCGCCCAGCCAAAAGGGAATGTACGTACGCCGAAAGATGACATCAGCAAACCCGCCGTCGACACGACACAAACAGGCGACGGCGCTTCTGCTACAACTACGTCCGTACGTTTCTTGCGTACGTGCTAGCGTGTATTTCCGCCAGCGCTTCCCCTCAGACTGCTGGATATCGAGCCAAGCGTAGTTTTTTCGAGTTTTTTTAGAAATTAGTATAATCTTATTCATCATTATTTCCTGCATTGTTTAAGACACAACTTCACGACGAGCCTAACGAGCCGAACCTAACAAGCCGAGCCGAAGTTGAAAATCGTTCCAAATTAAGTCATTTTCATTTTAAAAGATAAATGAGTCTAATCAGAGTACTTTTGTACCGAGCCACCGAGTCAGCTCAACGAGCTTTTTGTCCAGCCCTACCTCAGACTCAGTACGCGTACGTACTCGCGTAGTTTTTTCTTTCTTTCATGCGAAACGAAGGTACTGTTTATGGAAATAATTTCTCCCGCGTGTTGATGACCATGATGCTGCACCTGCACGCTCCAGACTTTGCTAGACAGACAGAGACAGGCGTATCGTGCTTTGTATTTCCGATCGCGGGCGAAAAGGAACGAGAATACGTACAGATACACATACACACAGTGGCTGGTGGTCGCGTCTCCTGTACTCATTCGGAAAGGGAATATAGGTAGACGGAGAAAAATCCAAAAAGAAAAGGGCACATCGGATCATAACAGCTAGCCATGCCAGATCATGGGGGTGCCTAACGCGATTTCATTAATTCATCACATCAACTTTACCAAACGATGCCGATATATTTACGTCTGTATAATATAAGTCATTAATAACTATATCTAATCTTCATCAGCTTCAAAACCCCACTAAAATTAAATTAAATTAAAATCTAGCTGCATTCATGTATATACCTTTTTTTCTTTTTTTTCACGGGTAAAATTAATTGCTAATCGATCGGGCCCAACAATAATAATATTATATTACGCCAAAAGCCTCTGACTTTTTGAATGAAATCCACATCTTCCCGTATTACGAGTCTTATTCTTATAAAAACAAACCAAATTAGACTGTGAACCACGCATCATTATATATTCATTCTGCCACGCTCAAATTAATACAGAGTGATTAATTTAGCTACAGCCAAACATCATGCTACAATGACAGGCGTGCTATAAAATATGATTTGGTCTGTGCCCGCCCATGGGCACCTACGTAATTTCGCATGTCACGACAGCGATGCCGACTTCAGGCCTTCTTGTGGTCGGGAATTCTCAACAGCAAAATAAAGGTGATGGCGAGGATTTAAAAACGATTATCGCTGAGAAAGTAATGCCCTAGCAGCTAGGATTATTTATATATAGAAAAATCAACCGGGGAAGAATATTGCACACAGCAGACGACGCAAACAAGACTTCTGTGTGTACAAGAAGCTAACTCTAGTTCAGTCGTACTAACCCTTTTTGGTTAGGTAGTGAATGAAATCATCAAACATTCCATCTTATTGCTGTAATTTTTTTGCTTTATCACCAAGACTCGCTAGCTACCTTTATTTCGGAAGTCAAATGCATGCCTTTGAGATTACTTAGAATTTATTCGACAGTATTGTATTCTTTTGTTTTTGTTAGTAAATTAAAAAGGAAAGCAATTATACATGCATTGTTTATACTGATTCGACAAACATATATTGTCCTGATTCTTATGTGTGAAAAACATGGGGAGCATAATTTAACTGTTCAAGACCTGTTTCTCTATATCCACTTACAGTATAAATGATGATATTGATCACTAAAAAGATGCGCCGACTGGAGCATACAGGAGAACGGACAAAAAAAGTAATATGGGATATGGATTTCATAGCCAGATGTGTGATGTCCTGAACAGTGACATGGAATATTTTGCCTAATCGTATTTGTTCTGCTGATGACAATATATCGGCATTATTGCATATTATGACACGTAGCATTTTAACCCCAAAAAGAAAAAAAAAAAAGGAAACCTGTCCTCCGATCCCTATCTTGGCATATCACAAATTAAAATATGCTCACCCCAGCTCAATTTGCCCCAATCACACGATTACTACATAATATTTAGGACAACGACATGATCTCTGAAAGGTAACTTTTAATATGCTTGAAAATGGTATTCGTATCAATATTTTGTTTTGATGAGTGAATTTCCCAAAACATCATGTTTTGAAACCATACTTCACCTTGTACCATGTTCTAAGATGATGGTGCACTGATGGCACCAGGTTCTAGTTCAAGAATCCTCGCTTTGCACTAACTAGGTTTAAGCATTATATTGCACTCTGCATTATACACTGCATTGCACCCTTGATGCAAATCGTTTGACCATGCCTAGATCTGAGGAAATGTGGTCTACCCTAGCGTGATGGGCTAAGTGTGCCACATGTTTGTTTTAGGGCTAGGCTTAAGGAGCATGGTCACACATAGTTTGGGCTCGACCCGAGATCGCCCCCAATAATTCAGGGTCAGCGCTTGCCCATTAACGTTATTGGGCATAAATTTTAAGCCCTCCAAAAATTCCTAGACATTATTTTGTTCTAGTTCGGTCTGCAAAATGCTCAGGTCTAAACGTGCCTACCTATGGTGGAGGAGGAGGTTGGGTTTCTCAAATTATAGTCATAAAGGTATATTTTGTAGATAAAGTATTTCAGAGAAGCCATAATGTATCATTTTGATGTATTTGACTAAAAATCATGAACTGAGGTAACCATATATCATGCTTTATTTCACATTTTGAAATGCAAATTTAATCCTCATCATCACCATTATATTTTTTCATGACATAGATCAAATTTGTTGAAATATCAACCTCACTTGTCATATTAAGCCACATGCATGGTTGACATACAGTCCAAGCAGGACCACTTTTGTCCTAGTGAGTGCTAGAGGTTGGTGTAAAGTGATAACTCTTGGCTAAAACCTAGTGCAAAGTGCAGCAAATGCTTATGCAAGGTGGAATATGACCATTTGTTTTCAAAATATTTTCTTTGCAAATCACTTTTTCATTTTATCTTATGCAACATATGCGGCCAAAGCATACATGGACGTCAAAGCCCTAGAGTGTGTGTTTGATAGGGATTCGATTTCTCGAAGAAAGGTTTCTTGAGAGAGAAAATGATTTTGATTCTCTGTTAAATCTAGCTTTTTCAACTTCTAATTCTCCGCTGAATCTAAAAAATAATGATGGTTCTGAATCTGAATCCCATAATCGTTTGGCAAGGATTCTCTTCTCCCCTGTAGCAATATTCATTGGTAGGGGTTCTACTGTTTGGAAAATCCCTATGGAACACACCCAATAGTGAAGTGTTTCAAGATCACATAACACTTGACTTTTCAACCCATGATGGTGATTCTAGGATTATAATGCATCTTCTATATCCAACCATTTAATATCTACCCTACTATTCTACATGGCAGCAAGCTTAAGCACATATGACACCCATCACGTTGACCTTCGCCATCCCTTGCAACTCCCCATCGCTAGTTCAACACGCTAACCTAGCTTTCTGGGCTATCTCGCTGTGACACCCCCGCCATGACATCAGTAAACCACCCAATAGGCCTCCTCCACCTCTTGCATTCAATGATCATTGCTGCCTCACCGCTCCACCCTGCACCTACTACCTCCGCCAAACCAGATGTCACCAACGGTCCTCTCTTTAAGGTCATAGTTTCAGTGAAAACCCCACTCCTTAATTAAACTCCTAAACCCCTATAAAACCCTAACCTCACTAGAGTGGAGGAAGATGATCAAAGCTCAGGTGTGCTGCAAAGGACGACTATGGTTGGAATCGGATCGAACGCCAAAAATTTCTAGTGTTGAGGAGGCTCAAATCAACCGGTTGTTGTGTAGTTTTTCTTGACCCGTTTTATCTTTTATTTTTTCACAGATGAAACATAACCCTAAGAGCAACTTTTAGAGCCTCTCAAATTTTCAACCTTTATATCTCTATTTGAATAGTGATTTCATGAATATTCTTCGCATATATCTATCGTGTTTCCAGTGGACTCTCTAAGTTTCATTCTCTATATTCCAATGGTTTACCATAAATTTTCTTTTGTGAAAAATTTCACGAGAGAACTGCCATATATTGAATTTAGAGGGTGATGTGGGCTGTAGCCTCTCCATAATGGAGAGCTAGAAGGGGGTTTTGAAGAGCGGAAAAAATAGTGAGTGGCTTAAAGTCTATTGGAGCATGATTTTTTTATTTGTTTTCTAAAATTTTTTATAGAAAAAACCATGCAAAAAACCTCTTGGAGATGCTCTAAGAAGTTACTACAAGACAAATGAAGTCATACTACCTGCTAAACTAATTGGCTGTTGTTCCAGTGCTGAGAGTGAGAGTCTCAAACCAATTGGTTGTTGTTTAGTTGTTTTTGACCTGGTTTATCTTTTCTTTTTCTGATGAACCTTAATCCTGAGAAGTTACTACGAGACAAACGAAGTTACACTACCTGCTAAACTAAAGCTAAGGCTAATAAATTAAGTTGCATTTTTCAATGTATGCAGAGAAGCAGTAGCAGTAGTACTACTACACTTAGGGTCGTTGAACTACCGACTGATCATGATCGGTTGCACCAGAATTATCTGACGCAATGCCGGAAGACCGCCTAACGACTCCGGCCGGTTAAGCTCAGCTGCAGCAGCTCCGGTCAGAAAGCCAGCCGAAATTCTCCCCTCCGATCCCCTTTTCTTTCCAAACGGTTTATATATACACAGCCCACACATCCCCATCCTTTCCACGACTCATCAGCTTGCTCAGCTCAGCTTTCCTCTCCCTCTGCAAACTTGCCCAACCCAATAAGCTAAGCAAGCACTCGCCACACACTCTCTAGTAGCTAGCCAAGCTAGCCGCCCCTCGCACGCGTGCGCACCAGCATCTATCTTCAGCTAGCCAAGAAACGGAGCAGCAGATCGATTGGCCGACATGGGGGATCACGCTGAGATGTTGCATGCCGCTCCGGCCATGTACAACGGCGTCGGCGCCGGCGCCGCCCCTCACGGCGGCTGGTGGAATACGGCGGTGCCCGCGACGACGTGCTCGACGGAGCTGGCCGGGTTCACCACGTGGTCGTCCGCCCTGGCTGCTAGCTACGACCTGGCGGCCGAGGGGGCAAAGGCCAAGAGCGCCGCCACCACCGCCTCGTCGGAGTCGCCCGGGAACAACAGCTCCGTGACCTTCCAAGAACCGGCCGGCGTCACGGATCCTGCCGGCGGCGGAGCCGCCGTGGTGCAGCAGCCTCTTGCTTGTTACACTGACTGGGTCGCCCATCCCTATATGTAAGTCTGATAGTATTATTCTCATAGAATATAGGCTCGATTGGCGTGCCAGAAAATCATTTATAGTTAGTATCTATCATATGATGATGTACAAATATAAATACTATCACATGGCTCTGAAATCTATGTATATGTGTTCGAACACAGGAGCAGTGGCGCTACAACTTTGCATGGGTTTCTGCAAGATGGTCACCAGCAGGACATGAGCTCAACAACTGAGCAGAGCGCCATGACGGCATCAAGCCTGATGAACGCTTCATCCAATAACCTAGCCCTGGCCCTGCAAGGTCACCATCACCAAGAGCAGCAGGACCACCAGCAGATGCTGTCCAGCTTCGGCTCCGAGCTGCTCTTGTCGCCGACCTCACCCTACGGGTTCCAGTCGTCTCTGCTAAGAAGCCTCATGGAGCCGACAGCGGCGGCGGCGGCGAAGCCACAAGCTTTGCCGGGGTACCAGCAGTATGATCAGTACCAGCAGATGGGCATGGGCCAGGCGAGGTTTGCACCGCCCGGAGCTACCAGGGAGGCACTCCAGTTCACCAACGACGCGCCGTTCTGGAACCCTTCTGCTGCTGGGTTCGGCGTGCCGCCGGCGCCGGCAGCAGCTAACCAAGCTAGCAGTGTACGTTCTGTCAAACCATCGCCGACGGCGCGTACTACAGCAACCCTTGCATTAAAGGTAGGTATACATATATACATCTTTTTTTGAAACTATATATACATCTAAGAACTATACTAAAGATGCAAACATTTACTTGAAGACAACGGCAACATTGGCTAGTTAGACCTAGACGTAATAAGTAACCTTGGTGTGGTTTGTCTGTGTAGACTGCGTTGGAAGGAGTAGGAGAGTCTGCTAGCTTAATCATCACCAAGAAGAAGGCAAACGGCGAGCCGGCCTTCAAGAAATCGAGGCTCGAGACGCCGTCGCCGTTGCCAACGTTCAAGGTACGTAGTAGATCAGAAACCTAACTAGCTAGCTCTATTTTACCCACGGTGAAGCGATCGAGAGCTAGTACTCAACTTGCATTGGTTTTCTTAAACGAACTTCACCTCATTAGATATATATTATTATTTGATGTTGTTGTATATCTATAGACCATGATTGAAATTAAACCCCATATGGATCTTAGATAACTGAAGTTGTGCATGTTCGTGCAATGCATTTCTGCAGGTTAGGAAGGAGAAGCTAGGGGACAGGGTCACTGCACTCCAACAACTAGTCGCTCCTTTTGGAAAGGTGAGGGAGGCTAGCTTTTGATGACTACTGCTGACTATATTACAAACAAAGCTAGTGCTTGGAACTATAGTATATGTAGTACTACCAACATCTAACATCTTCCGTCTCTGCAAAAGACATGTTCCTTTTCTCCTCCTTTGGAGATCTATCTAACCTCAAATCTATATGCACAATCTCTGAAAACCTGCTTATTTCTCGATGCGCGTGCAGACGGATACGGCATCGGTGCTCCATGAGACCATCGAGTACATCAAGTTCCTCCACGACCAAGTTGGTGTAAGTGTGTGTGTGCGTGTGCGAGTACTACCATGATTCCCCACCTTTAATCATAGCACATCTGAAGCCTGAAGCACCGGCTCTCGCACGCGTTTTCTTTTTTTTTTTGTGGAAACGCACGCGTTTTCTACACACGAATCATCAGAATGGGACTGATCGATCGACCAGAGCTAGCTGCATTGACATGGTGTTGTTTGCGCCTTGTTTCTCTACAGGTCCTTAGTGCTCCATACTTGAAGAACAACGGCCATCATCAAGTGCCCCACTTGAAGGTAGGTGCCAGTACCAGTGTCACTGTGCAAGTGTGCATGCTGCATGCACGCTTGCTCTCCTTTTCATTGTGATGGATCATGGTACTTGCTGAACTGAATCAACTGTTCAAGTGTGCTGACGGCTTTATATGCGTGCGTGCGTTTCGTTTCAGAGCTCAAGTCCTGACAAGTCCAAGGACGACAGCCATGCCGGCGAGGTATCACTCAAGAGCCGGGGGCTGTGCCTGGTCCCGATATCCAGCACGTTCGCGGTAGCCAGCGAGGTGCCCGTCGACTTCGTGTGGAGTACTCCATTTGCTGCCAACTTTAGGTAGAAGAAGACTCCAAAGCTCTGATCCGAGGCGTCGAACGAGCAACTAGCTAGCTACCACAGATCGATCGACCTGGCCTGATGATATATATATCCATGCATGTTTCTTAGTCTAGCTCTAGTAGTGTATGCACATGGTTCGGTATCTCTCGTAACTGTAGTACTAAGCATGCAGCAGCTCTGGCAATGAAAAAGGATTGCAGACTGAGCTTGCTAGCTAGAGATGAACCTTTGGAATGAGTCCTTGAAGACTTGGATTCATTCTCCAGGTTCATCTATCTATCCATCAGGGAATAAGAGATCAGCTAATATATTTGAGAGGACACAACAAGTCTCTACTGATCGTCATCAGCTTCTAATTATGATTGGTTGTTAGGTTGCATCATTGGGTAGTTGTGGAAGGATTTGTTAAAGATGTGTAATGGTTTCTAGTTTAAACTAGTGACGACGGAATTGGTGGATCAAAGTGTGTAGCAGGTTTCTATTGATTGTACTACCAAATAAAAAGGGGCATCTCTTTGATTGATCGGAGCACGCTTTTGGCTAGCTTCTCTTTTGAATCTAAACCACACATATATTTTGATATTACAAGTATCAGCTTCAAGAGTTTGTGCAGATGTGCCTTGAGGTTAAATTATTCCAATTCCGTAGTGGATATCAGCGCATGCTTAACTTTTGCATAGGCATATATATTCTGCTGCATTTTTATATCATGATGTGGACACGTACTACACAAATGCATATTAATTGATGTAAGAGTATACGTCTTCTAATGCACAAGTTTGTGCTCTTGGTCTTATAGTATATCACATCTCTATACTAAGTAAGCTAATACCGATTATCAGTTTTCTAATAAATGGTAATGCTACATACCCAAACAAATAGGAGTAGTTCCCTTCACTTCGGTATGGAGAACTAACTCAGGAAAGCTCCAGCTTGATCTGATACGTTGGATTACTGCATAAGTACAAGATGCTTGTATGTAATAATCTCCAACAAACTAGTTTTGCATATGCTGATCACATTATATACTCCCTCCGTCCCAAAATAAGTGTCGTTCTCGTTTCCCGAGAAGTTAAACACTTTTAACTTTTACTAATAAATATATACAAGAAAATATTAATATTTATAATACATAATTAGTATCATTAGATAGATCGTTAAATCTATTTTCATAATAAACTTATTTGAAGATACAAATATCGCTAATATTTTCTACAAACTTAATCAAACTTAAGGAAGTTTGACCGGCACGAATACTATAATGACACTTATTTTGGGACGACTGGGGGAGTAACATATAACTTTAGCAAAAGAATATTTTATGACCTTCTTAATGAAATGCCACCCAGTTCCTCCTAGGGTTGGATCTCTTTTTTTTTTTTGAAGAATGTTTTATGATAAGAAATTTGCTTGCCATGGTTTTGTGTGTACGGTTACTGTTACTGATTAGATAAACGTCCATCAATTCTATAATAGGGGGGGATAGAAGCATTTAAAATTTGTCCCCCAAATACAAGGCATTGGGGATATTTTTAGACTGGATGCAATTTTTCTTGAACATGCAGAAGAGCTGCACATCGCGAAACGGCCTGTGGCCTACTGGTTAAGAGTCCGTCGACAGCGAGACGCTTGTGGTAACTTAATTTGTCTTATAGAGGCAGGGTTTGCATGCGTGTATTTATAGGGGTGAGTGCACGCGCGTTGTGAATATTGTTACTTGAAGTTAGCAACACCAAATCTGTATGTGTTGACATGTGTAAAGATGTAGTGCATTGTATCTTTAACTGAATTTTGAAGTTTGGAGAAAATGAACTGACTTTTCACTTTTCAGACTTTAGCTTGTTTTCACTTGCATGGAACTTGAAAGATACATGTACTAACATGCGGTTTGACCGTTTGACGCTTGAGCTAGTGAAATGGTAAACCCAATACGGTGAACTCATAACGCAATCATATGCAAGAACAGTTCAACTCCACCTAGTCTTGCAGGAGACCGAAGTAAAATTCAGCCCTTTTTTTTCCTTAGTTGAGCGGCGTGATCAACACCCGCAAGACGACTGTTGAAATGGAAAATTTCTTTGAGACCATCTTTTGAAAAAAAAGAATTTCTGATCAAATGGGGCACTAACCAAAGCAACACACTAAGATCTCAGAGTTTTCATAACAGGCTAAAATAAGCCACAAACCATGCAAACGAACCAGTGATTCCAGCTAGTTATTACAAGGTGGTGTTTTCTTCTGAGTATTAGAAAACCTAGTTTGATATTGCTACTTGTGGAATGGAAAATATTTTCTGAATAGATCGGAGAAAGATGAAGCGTCAATGTGAAAACTAAAAACTTGAATGTGGTTTCTGAAATTCAGTGGAAGTGTCTTTGCCTGTGTTAGATTGGCGATTCTAAGTAAAATTTTTTTCGCAACTGTGCTATTTCAAGAGGTAGAAGAGAGAGAGAAAAAGAGTGAACCAACACAAAGCAATCCCCAACAGCAACGAGAATTACCGTGAGCTACTCCAGAGTCGTAATTACAAAAAACACACACTGCGCGACCCGACACAAACTATGGTAGCGATTCATAGAAGCGATTGCAGTGACTGCAGATGACTGTCTCCTGCCAACGACCATTCAGTGGAAGTGTCTTTGCCTATTAGCACTTAGCAGCCAGCACCTGTCTGATGATGGTAGGAACTAGGAAGCGCGGGAAGGAAGCTACGAGTGTTGGGCTGGCGTCGTCACAAGCAAGAAGGCCCAGAAGAGCTAACCCGTTTGTATCCGTCGCCGCATCGAGCATCGTCATCTTCAGCCGAAGCATAAGCAAACTTGAACCCAAGTACCCAACTACTCTGTTCCTCTGCTTCCCTTCTCTACCCATTGCTGCAGTAGGAGAGTTGTTAACAGGGGCATTCAGCATGAATAAAAACAGTGTAACAATAGAGCAATAAACTCACATCCTAGTATCAGATTATGATGAAAGAACTGTGCGCCATACAATGCTCATTTCTTCATAATAAGATGTGTAGCAGTAAAAACGATGACGATTGTTTGCAAATTCAGAGAGAACAAAGAAATTTTCACCAGCTTTCTTGTGATAGAAGTCACCGATTCAGGGTTTCTTTCACACTCATTGACTGCCAGATAAATCCAAGAAGCAGGAAATTCTTCTTACAGGTAAAGCAACAGCAGAGTGATTAGTGAGTGATGCACACGTGATCAGATACCCGTGTTCCATTTGACATGTGGAAACAGTTGTAAAAACTAGTGAACTTTACAATTTACAATCTTGAGAATATATTAATACAAACCACCGATGGTGTACAACATATTTAATTAAACATTTTCTGTGTACAAACCTGAACGGAAAGTGTAATTGTACAGCAGCACACATTAAAGAAGTTTACCAAAATAACGAACAATGAAACTAAACATTTAGCGCCCCTCTAGAGTTGTGATACTAATGTTATTCAGCGATCTTCGCATGTATTGATTTGACTGATCGGTTTCATAATTCCTAATAGTAAAATATACAGGTTCCTTTGGGGTAGGAAGTGGGGCTGTTTCATTTTCTAGCATGAACACAATGGATGACATGAGTGGCCTCGCATTTGGATTGTCTTGGACGCATAAAAGACCTAAGTGAATACATCGTATAACTTCCTGAAGTGAACAACTCTCCAAAACCGACGAGTCCACCAATTCCCTTGCATTTCCATCTTCCCATAAGCTCCATGCCTGAACCAATGAAACCGAGTTCTGGTCAAGTCACCAAAAGAGTTTTTTTGAGATGTTCAATAGTCAGGAATTCCTCTGTACTTACATAAGCAATGAGGTTTGGAGAGTCCATTGTCAGATGGGGTGAGCTGATCTTTAAGCCGCTTACAATCTCCAGTAGTAGAACACCAAAGCTATAGGTGTCAGACTTGACAGAGAATGAGCCTTTCATAGCATATTCAGGAGACATGTAACCACTGTTTGAACCATTTCAGAGAAGAAAAGAAATGGAATGTACATTTTGAATTAGTTAAACTTCATATATATATTTATCATGTTAAACATTGGCTTGTGGACGAATTACTTACTATGTTCCAACTACTCGAGTAGTGTTTGCCTGTTGCTCATTGCCACAAAAAATCCTCGCCATACCGAAATCTGATATCTTGGGACTCATTTCTGTGTCCAACAAGATGTTGCTTGCTTTGAGATCTCTATGAATTATCGTTAATCTTGAATCCTGGTGGAGATAAAGAAGTCCTCGTGCTACACCTTTAATTATTTTGGAGCGGGATGGCCAATCAAGCACAGATTTTCTTGCAGCATCTTCCAAGATTAGTGTGAAAAAATGATGTATTGTGAGTCACAATTTCAGTTAGTCTAAAATTGTTTCGTAATATGTGAAATGAAGTCAGAACATACCAAAAAGGAAGGCATCCAAGCTTTTGTTTTGTAAGTATTCATATATCAGTAACTTCTCATCTTCATGAATGCAGCAACCAAGAAGTTTAACTAAGTTTCTGTGCTGCAGTTTGGCAATCAGAACTACTTCATTTCTAAATTCCTCGACCCCCTGTGTAGAACCTTTACTGAGCCTTTTGACAGCTACTTCCTTGCCACCTTCCAACATTGCCTACATGAGGTCACCGTTTGTCGATGGGAGCCAGATAACCAATATTTCTTCTACTGAAATTACCAAGCTAAAACTTTTAATTACCTTGTAAACTTTTCCGAATCCACCTTTTCCAAGCATGTTATAATCAGAGAAGTTGTTTGTTGCAATGATGATGTCTTCTAAGGCAATTGATGGAAATTCCAAGTTTTCGTTCTCAAACCTGTTGGAAGCATCCAAGTGTTGCAGTGTATACTGACTTTTCTTGCTTTTGTGTTTGCCTGGAAGGAATGGACACATTGATATCAGTATCGTTTTTTATGAGTACCTCATTAACACTGCACTCTGAAAAGTGAAGTAGTGCCCTACCTTTTGACTTGAATACAAGCCATGCACATGTTATTAGAAGAAGCAAACTAGCCATAACCGGGAGTACAATCTTCAATACAATGCTCTTCTTCTTACTCACTGTAACTGCACAAATGTAGCCCACAAAGAGAATAACATTGTCAAAACTCAGCACCACACATTTCTTAGAAGTGGTTTTCCATGATTTTTTTTTTCATTCTAACCAAATCTAAAATTATTTCCAACAATAAAACTAGAACTATTGCTTTGTGATCATTTGAGATTAATAGAAGCTCTGGTTCTTTTGCAAGCATCAAGCTAGGTTTTAGGGAATAAAAATCCCCTAACAGATGATAACACCAAGAGCTCTCCAAGCATGGAGATAGTGTGAGGAGAGGAGCTAAGAGAGTATGAGAGTGTTGAATTGCGATAAAAGGTATCAAACCCCCTTATCCTCTGGAGGGTGCATTATAGAGAGGGATGGGATGAATTACCATCTTACTCCTAGGGGTTTCATTATAATATACATATATGAGGGTATCTTGGACTTTATTTCTTTTAATATGCCATGGTATTTGAGGGTCACTGTTCATTCTGTGGTGCAACTATACACTGTCTAGACATCCTGGGGGGCTAGGGCGTTTCCCCAACACAAGTATTAAAAACCTTAGATGAATTGGTAAATCTTCATACTCTAATGAATTGAATGACATGTGACATGGTCCTGAAGTAGAATAGAGAATTGGAGAACATGGCACCTTTTGCATGGACAATAGGCAGACTCAGCTGGTGATACTGAACAGGATCATATATACAATAATACAATGACAAAAGTGAAAACCGTGGCTAGTGTGGTTCAGCTTTTTTTAAGAGCACGGCTTACACAATTTGCAACTGTAGCAAGGGAAAGCATTGAGCGCCTAGATGGTCTTGCCTAGAATTGAGACCGATTGTGGCAGCATCAATTACAGGCAAGTGTCACTGCAACATGATTTAGTAGCACTAGTACACTTAGTAATCCATATGTGAGTTGGCAACCCATCACGAACATTGATGAGACTATAAAATGAATAAATGCACAAGGAAAGGTATATACCAGATGAGCTGGGACTCCGGAGATACAGGTTCTCACCAAAGTCGTTATTAAACTTCTCCATATCGACAAGTTCCCCCATCCAAACCAAGCACCTCGACCGATCCAGCATTGTGTCAATATTTTGCAGGTTAGCATAAGCATATGCTATGCATGAGCAGTTGTGACTACACTCTGCAGTGCATTGGTCGAAGCTTCTGTTCTTGATGTATAAGAACTTATCAGGAGTTTTCATGGTGGGTAAGGTTAAGAATCTATCTCCATCACCACATTTCAGCTCATCCTTTCTCCGACATCCTTTGGAAAAATCAAGACCATTGGGCTCAAACCCATCAAGGCACTTACATGCTGGAACAGATTCTGTGTCATCGCAGTAGCCAAATGGGCCACAAGCAGCATACCTGTCACAGGATGGACTGGGGAATTGGTTGAAGACTATCCATGAAGACGTGTTGTTGTTCCATCTTCGGAAAGTGAACATGCCTGTGTAATCCAAAGTTAAGCGTATGCTAGGTGAGCCATCAGGCACAGCCAGTTGCAGATAATACCCGTTTCCTGTATTGACAATTGTTTGGTACATCATGAAGCTTGTGTCATTTTGGAATATGCCATGTACCAGTTCACCACCCCATGCGGCTCTTCTCCAGTATGGCTGTGTCCCATTCCAAGCAACAATCTGGAGATCTGAGCTAGGGTCGCTACCCAAGGAGAAATCACTGCTGGATGGGTCATCAGGCCCCTTCCAGGCAACAAGGCGCGTAGCACCATAAGCTACGCTCAGTGAAAAATTTACATTGGGGACAACTGTGTCAGTTGGGTAATTGAAGCTCTCCCATATGTCAGTGCCATTTGGCGACCGGATAACCAAGTTCCCCGAGTCGAGCAGGATGGAAGCAGTTTCACCGCCTCCTGCAGTGCTGTTGTTTGTCGTCATCCAGATCGTGTGGCCTGTGGAGTCTAACAAGACAAGGTCAGAACTGTTGGTAAAAACTAGCTTCCCAGGCACATTGGTGGTAATTGGGTTGTCGCGGTTGGCAATCCACACATATGTTCGCTCAGGGATGTTGTTGTACCATATGCCGACATAAGAGCTTGAAGAGTTCTTCAGGGAGAAGAAGCCAAGAGCAAAGACACCACCGTCTGAGATGAGCACCTCGCTGGGCAAAAGTGGCTTTGCAGGTGTTAGCCTGTCATCGGATTGGCATAAGACAACCATGAACAGTAAGACGAAAATGGGGAGGTAAGCCATGGCCATTAGGCCTTCCTTGGCAAGTTGGTATATGGTTGTGTAGAACACACAAGGAGATAGAACAATGGTAGCTAAGACTGAACCCTCGGACAGTTCAACTCCAAGGAGTAGAAAATGACGCGGATGCTCAGACTTTTCTGTCCCTCCCACTCAGATGCTGGTCAGTTGTCAAATTCACATGGAAAAGGGGGAACAATCCAGCTCGCTTAAGAAAAATTAGACTAGGCTAGTGCCATCAGTTGTCGTATGTTGAAGCTCAGATTTCAGGTGCATACTGAGGATGAAGGGATACATTTATTCGGTTATTCCTGACTGTAGAAACATAGGATAACAGCAAGAGCATCAAGTTTGGAGATTCGATGCCCGAAGAAATCCAAGATGTGTGTGGCAAAATAGCTGATGTGACACTCGCCGCCGCATCGGTCAAAGCTGTCATTCTATCACAGCCATCAGTGGATTATTCTGCAATGCGACAGGTCTACTGTGGAAAATTACAGACCAAGAAAAGCATTGGCTTGTGTGTGATCGTGCTAGTACCACATCAATCTACAAAGATACTTCCAGCTAGCTGGAAATTGCACAGAAATCAAATGAACAGGAAATTCTGGGCTTGCACGGCACGGCGAAAACGTGGATAATTGACATTTGATACCGAACTGCAATAAGCAGTGATATGCTGCTGGTCTGCGCAAGGAAAGAGGCTGGGTTGAGAAGTAAACCGGGACGGAAGAGGGAGATGCTGAGAATCAGGTTACCGTCAGGCGGAGCTCCAAACTCCCAAGGGATAGTAGCTTGCCGCGGTCGGGCAGGGCGACGGCATCGGCATTGGGAGCCCAGGGGCAGATGGTCCCAAGGATTTCGGAAGGTTTCCATTGGGGGCCGGGGGTAGAGAGGGCACCATTGCCAATGGTAGGCGTCGCAAGTAGAAGTAGAGGCGTAGGCGTGGCCGGCGGTAGTGGCGGGGGAGTGGGCTAGGATGGCAGCGAGGTAAAGGGAAGGAAGATGAGGCACGCAGTGGCCGTGGCGGCGGCATGGCTGACGGGCGGCGCGGGTGTCGGCAACTTCCGCCGTTCCGTTCCGCGCGACGGGGTTTGGGGTTTGCTGGGCTGCGGATGCTGCGATGGGCTGCCAGCCTGCCACGGTAGCATTTGAGGCCAAAAAAATGGGCTGAGTTCCCTAAAAAAAAAAGGCTGAGTGGCTGACGTCAGATTCCTGCCTGAGAATATTTTTACATATTTTATTTTAAAATATATTTGCAGAAGTAATTGGCCGCTTCAAATTTTAACAAATATACCTGTCACAATTTGTTGGCGTGACACTGCAAAGCGCGTCTTGAAAATCTTTTTTTTTGGTATGAGCTTGAACATTATATAGCTTATCGAGATCTACAATCAAAGTAGTTGACCATTTATTCGGCCGAAGCAAAAGCAATTTGGGTGCCAAAAATGACTGATACAGTGATCAAATTAGTGAATTAAGGCCTTGAACACCGTGTCAAATATTTCTCCACCAAGATGTCTCTAGAAAGGAAAAAAATGGTGCACTATTAAGTTGTAGATCTCATTAAACACTATGAATTTGAATTCCATATAAGTTTGCTCCGTATGAGGTGATAAGATTTTCCTAGGAAATGGGATAAATCATCTCTTCAAGATATCTCAAATTTTTCCATATGATTTCAGATAAATTTATAACAAAATTGTGTAGTTCATCACATTTTACCATTTTGGTTTAAAGGAATCTCTTGGTGTTGAAATAATTGATGCAATATAGATATTGTACCAATTATTTTGGCATCAATATATACTCAAACAAATGGTGAATTATAAAACTATAGGCCTCGTCAAATTATATAAATCTCGTATAATTTTGTCACCATCTAGATTTATATGAAAAAGTAAAGATCTTTTAAGACATGTTATTATGCAGAAGAGAGATAAATTGCCAAATGTGTCAGACGATTTAATTGTCTCTCCAAACATCATGTGACGGAGCCTCTATATTTGCCAAATTTAGAATCAGCTTGTTATTTTTGCAAACAATTTTTTTTTTGAAAAATAAAGAATCAGTACCAAACTACTTACCGCAGCCTTTCCCCGTATTCCCTTCGTTTACTGTGACAGACTACTATGAGCTTTAGTAGAATGCCAAATCTAGGTGTGGATTAGGTTGATCCTAAAACCGTTGTATTTTAACTGAACTCTCAACCGTCTTTTTCTTGGACAAAAATGAGCTGATTTTTCACTTGTATGACTTTACGCCTGTTTTCACTTGCATGAAACTTGAAAGTTGGGGTCTGACGCTTTAATTAAGCTTGTGAAATGGTAAACCCAATAGCCAATAGGTTGAACTCACAAGGCAAGCATGCAAGAACAGTTCAACACCACCTGGTGTTGCAGGAGGCTGAAGTGCAATTCAGCCCTTTTTTCTTCGACGGCACGATCAACACCTACAAGACATGACTGTTGGAAAAGAGAGTTCCTTGGAGACCATCTTTTCAAAAAGAATTTCTGATCAAACTGGACACTAACGAAATCAGTTAGGAAATCGTGAGCAACACACAACATCTCAGTGTTTTCGTAGAAGACGAGCAGAGCTTTGAAAACACGGCTAAAATAAGCCCCAAACCTGCAAACGAACCGGTGATTTTACCAGCTAGTTACTTGCTCTTCATAGTATTACAAAACCTAGTTTCATATTGCAATTCTTTATTCTTAGAATGGAAGAAATATTTTCTGAATGGAGAAAGAGAGGTAACGCAGATGCAAAGACTGAAGAGTTGAACATTGTTTCTGAAACATTAGTGGAATTGTCTTAGTCTGAGTTAAGCTGGCAGTTTTGAAAAGTATTTTCCGAAGATAGGAGGGATGAATTCTGCTGTCACAGGTCAACGTCAACTGAAACAACTTTTTTTAACTTCTTGAAAACGAGAGATTATCAAGAGCTCTCAATTTCTGACTTGACACGTTTAGGCTGAAAGTTATACTCCAACAGGCTGATGGTCCAAGGGTCTCTGGACGGTTTCCGACCACCGACAATACATCACGCCGGAGGGCATTCCCAATTGTATGCGGTCGCAAGTAGAGGCGTAGCCGGCGGTACTGGTGGGGGAATGGGGCAGGATGGCGGCGAGGTAAAGGGAGCCAAGATGAGGCTCGCAGTGCCCGCGGCGGCGGCATGACTGACAGTGACAGCGGGCTGCGCGGTTGCCGGCAACTTCCGCCGTTCCGTTCCGTGCGACGGGGTTTGGGGTTAGATGGGCTGCGCCTGCGGAAGCCGCGATGGTCAAGAAAATGGGCGGACGCTGATGTCGGGTTCCTTAAAGTACCTGACAATTTTTATATATTTGAAAAAAATAATTGGCTGCTCTCAATTTTTAACAAATATATACCTGTCGCAATTTTGTTGGCGAGAGACTGCAAAACACGTATTGGAATTTTTTTTTCGTACAAGCTTGAATAGAGATAAATTTTACATGAACATGATATAGCTTATCGAGATCAACAATCTAGTAGTTGTCCACTTACTCGTTTGAAGCAATTTTAGTGCCAAAATCAAAATTGCTGGTACAACGTTCAAATTTATAAATAAAGGCCTTCAACACTGTATTGTCTGTTTCTATGCTAAGATGACTCTTAACGGAAAAAAAAAATGGTGAACTATCCGTAGATTGAGCACTATAATTTTTAGGCAAAATTTGTTAAGGGACACTAAAAGTGAAGTCATTTGGTTAGCGGATATAAAAAGAAGTCTATTTGACTATTGTGCACTTTGGTTTATGACAAATTTACTAAAAGATACCGCACCTATTAAAGTAATATTTTTTAGCAGAGTAGGAGAGAGAATAACTGCAAAATGATATCATGTGTCACCTCATTTTTTAGGGTTTTAGTAGGAGTCCTACTGGAGCTCGTTTTTTAACTTCAGCCCTTAAATTTGGTTTTAAGGCCTCAAATTTGGTTTTAAAGTCTTAGGAGCTCTGCTAGAGCTACTCTAGCAACCCAGTAACATTGTGGCTCCTCGTTACTGTGACTGACTATTATATGAGTTTTAGTAGAACGGCAAATCTAGGTGTGGATGAGCACTAAAATGGATATCGTTGTATTTTAGCTAAACTCTGTACTGTTCTTTTTCTTGGAAGTTGGAAAAAACTGAACTGACTTTTCGCTTGTCTGACTTTACCGCTGCTGTCAACTGCATGAAATTTGAAAAAGTACTACTAACATGCGGTTTGACGCTTTAAGCTTTCTGAAATGGTAAACGCAATATGGTGAACTCATAATGCAAGCATCAGAACGGTTCAACCCCACCTACTCTTGCTGCAAGACTCTTGCAGGAGATCGATGTACAATTCAGCCCTTTCTTCCAAGTTTTTTTGACGGCACCATCAACACCAACAAGACATGACTGTTGGAAAGGTGAATTCCTTTGAGACCGTCTTTTAAAAAAAAGAATTTCTGATCAAATCGGTCATCAAAGAAATCAATTAGGAAATCGTGAGCCAGACACATCCCAGTGTTTTCGTAGAAGACGAGCAGAGCATTGAAAACACGGCTAAAATAAGCCCCTGGAAACGAACCGGTGATTTTAGCAGCTAGTTACTTGCTCTTCATAGTATTACAAAACCAAGTTTCATATTGCAATTCTTAGAATGGAAAATATATTTTCTGAATGGAGAAAGAGGTAACGCAGATACGAAGACCGAAGAGCTGAACATTGTTTCTGAAACTTCAGATACGAAGGAAGGAAGGCTGCAGAATCCGAGATGGGCTGAACAAGGCAAAGCCACCGTTAGCGTTGGGCCCACTAGGCTTGGAAGAGAGGCACGCGTTCACCTTCCCTTTGGGCTGGAATACGTCACGGGCTTGGTGCGCGTCTCTCTGGTCGGCGTGACGGCGTCCGGCGTCCGGCGCTGGAATGCGGGGGCGGCGGTTGGCTATGGCGGTGCGGTGACGAAGCGGCGGAGGACCGAAGGTTCGGGGCCGAGGCGGGGGAGCGCAGCCGCGCCGCCGGCTATGGGAAGGAAGTCAGGAAGAGAGTCTTATCGCGGTCCTTCAAAAAAAAAAAAAACTCTGAACAGTCTGAACTTTGCGTTTACAGTAATTCTTCTAGTCCACAGAGACAGAGATAACCAAACAAGGTGAACCTCGTGGCACTATGACAATGCATGCAATTTAACTAGTGTTATTGAAAAATATATGAACTCAGCAGCAGGGCCATCTTAGGATTTTAAAAAAAACTCTTAGAGTCTGGTGGGTAACAGAACAACTGAACTGTTGAAGAGAAAACCAATCTCATGTGGAATAGGAATACCTTTTCTGAAATTAAATATGTCAGGTCGATACAAATATCATCAATTCTTAATGCATCATTCACAGCTATTTCTTGTTCGCATACACTCTACTCGAAGTAGGTGTTTTCTATGTAATAAGCTCACAAACAGAACAGCCACCTATGCCGGAATTCTCTTGTCCATCTACAGTTAAGAGAAGATTTGTTACACTGTTGCAAATTGCTAAAATTCACGCAGAGAAAAAGTTGTCATTGAACATCTAAGATCTAACGGCCTTCTAGCGTCGTGAGGCTAATGTCATTCACAGAAAATACCCTGTCTTCACTGGCTCTTCTAGGTTCACTGTCCCTAAGTGCAAAAAACACAGGTTCCATTGGTACTGGGAGCTGCATGGTTTTGATCTCTAGCATGGACACAACTGCTGACATGAGCGGCCTGCAACTTGGACTGTGTTGAACACACAAGAGCCCTATAAGGACGCATCATGAAGCTTCTTCAAGACAACAACTCTCCATAACTGACGAGTCCACCGGTTCTTCTATTTTTCCATCTTTCCACAAGTTCCATGCCTGAGAACAGAGATAAAATTACTAGTGAGCTCACCTCTGTTGTCTGTGGATAGCTTTAGCCCTGAATTTTATGCATTTCGATACTTACATATGAGATAAGGTCAGGACAATCCATGATAATGTGTGTTGACCTGATCCTTAATCCACTTACAATCTCCAGCAATAGAACACCAAAGCTGTAGGTGTCCGATTTGACTGAAAAGGCACCTTCCATTGCATATTCAGGAGACATGTAACCACTGTGCAAATGATTTCACCTATAAAGTCTGCATAGTTTGACAAAGTGCAGGCATATAAACTCAATATGAATAATCAGCAATGCAGGAGTAACTTACTAGGTCCCAACAACTCTGTTAGTATTAGCTTGAAGTTGATCACCATTGAATATCCTAGCCATACCAAAATCTGATATCTTGGGGCTCATCTCCTTATCTAACAAGATGTTGCTGGCTTTTAGATCTCTATGGATTATTCTTAGTCTTGAGTCCTGATGGAGATACATAATTCCTCTAGCTATCCCTTGGATTATCTTGAACCTTGTTGGCCACTTAAGCATTTTCTTTCTCGTAGAGTCTGATAAGAACAGCACGAAATGAGGCATTATCATAATGCATATATAGAATTGTATTTGCTTGCAGAGTGATAACTATTGATACTTGAATTTACCAAAAAGGAAGGAATCCAAGCTTTTGTTGGGCAAGTATTCATAAACCAACAATTTCTCATCTTCATGAATACAACAACCAAGAAGCTTAACTAGGTTCTTGTGCTGCAGTTTTGCGATCAAGGCCACTTCATTTCTGAACTCCTCTGTGCCTTGCCCAGAACCCTTACTAAGTCTCTTGATGGCTACTTCCTTGCCACCTTCCAACTTTCCCTGGACGTTTTAATCATTCCAAATGAGGTAACTGAACAGTATTTTGTTTAGCACTGTGAGTTTCATGGAAAAAGGAAAATTCTTTTAGAACTCTTACCTTGTAAACATTACCAAATCCTCCCTTCCCAAGCATATTAGAGTTAGAGAAATTGTCTGTTGCAGCAATAATGTCATTAAAATTAATAAATGGGAATTCTATATTTTTCTCCCCATGTTCATCTGTAGACTCCAAGTAATCATTCTCTTCTGAGCTTCCTTCTTTTGCCGTTTGCCTGCTAGTAGAAAAATCGAAGGGTTCTTGTTATCAACACTTAAAACACAATGTAGCATGTTGGAGAACAGGGCTCTTGTCATTTTTACCTCTGTATTTGTGTGCCCAGAAAAGGGCTATGAATGCAAGTAGCACCAGGCTTGGTATTGTCAAGAGTAAAATCATTGTTAAATTCCTTTTCTTTTGAACTGCACATGGAAACGAACTGATTTGTGAATACTGCACCTCCACAATGATTAATAGATTGATATGCTTAAAATATTTTTTTTTCTACCACTCAAATGGTAACACCTCCAACATTACTCTTGGGGTTTTGATATTGCGGAGGTTATATCACATATGCTTATACGTTGATTTACTGTTACAATTATTAAAATGGTTACCAGCAATCATCAGTTTAAAAGCATTGAGATTGTAATGGGATTGGTGTCAGGGCAAGCTGAGTCATATTCACAAGTTCTGTTCTGATGATTTACTATGTGTTTGCACTAATGTCGGTATAGTTTGTAAATGTCACTGCAGGATCAAAGAAATGTGGTGATTGGATAGTGCATACCAGGTGAAGACTCGGCGAGCCGGAGGTACAAGCTCTGAGCTGCAAGTGCTGCTCTACTCATGTCAACGAGATCCTCAGTCCAGACCAAGCACCTAGATGTGCTACCTATGGTGCCAGAACTGCTCAAGTTGGCAAAGGCATACGCCGTGCAAGAACAGTTCCTGCTGCACTCAGCTGCGCACTGGTCGAAGCTTCTATTCCCCACATCCAGGAACTTGTCAGGAAGCTTCACCTTGGGCAAGGTCACAAAATGATTTCTGTTCCCGCATTTCAGGGCTTCCTTTCTCTGGCATCCTCTTGAAAAGTTGAGACTGTCAAGAGGCTCAAACCCATCAGGGCACCGGCACGTTGGAGCAGCCCCTGTGTTGTCGCAGTAACTGAATGGGCCACAAGCGGCGTAGAGATTGCAATCCCCAGGGGACTCTGAGATGACTGTCCAGGACGATGTGCTGTTGCTCCATGTCAGGATCCTCAATCTGCCAGTGTGGTCAAGCATTACACGTGTGTATGGTGCACCGTCGGAGACTGTGTACATGAAGTAAAAGATGTCCCCTGTGTTGACAACGGTTTTGTAAATGATAAAGTTGGTGTTGCTTCGACTTGTGTCGCCGGACACGGAGATACCGTTGAGCACAGTGGTGCGGTAGTATGTCTGGCTTCCACGCCAAATGAAGATCTGAAGGTCAGAGCTGGGATCGACACTGCAAGAGAACATGCCAGTTGATGGATCGTCAGGCCCTTTCCAAGCAGAGAGATTAGTGGTCACCTGATCCTTGTAGCTTATCAACATCCTCATGGTTGGAAGGATGGTGTCAGTCGGGTGATCGAAGCTCTGCCATATCTCTGTGCCGTTGGAGGAACGGAGCACAAAGTTTCCCGAGTCGAGTAACACTGCCACAGCTCCGGCATCACTGGTACTGGTCACGCTGTTTGTCCAAAGGAAGCGGCCGTTGGAGTCCAGCAACGTGAGCTGTGAACTGTGACAAGCTTGGCAGATGAGGGCGTGGTGACTGGACTGTCGCAGTTGGCGACCCACACTACGGTGCGCCCCGGGATGTTATGGTACCAGATCCCTATGTACAAGTTGTGTTGGAGTTGGCCAGCGAGAAGAAACCGAGAGCAAAGGCTCCTCCATCGGAGATGAGGGTGTCACCAGGGGAGAGCGATTTTGCTTGTGACAGGTGGTCATCGGATTTGCAGAACGAACTCAAGAAGAGGAGGATGAGAACGGGGAAGCAGGCCGTGGCCATTTTAGGCCCTTGTTCTGCCTCGGCTGTAGAGGAGTTGTAGTTGTGTGCATATAGATGTAGAGCTGTTGAACATCAAAAGGACTTTTGTCTTCATTGCGTGTTTGGGACTGGGTGAAACGAAGGACGGAAAGGTCTGGGCCATTTTTTTCGGACGCTGACAGGCAGGTAAGAGTAAAACCGTAAGAGTCTACAGAGCTTCCGTGACAAAACTTGAGATTAGCGCGGCAGAAATTTCAAAGCAAATGCTAACTCTTGAAATCTAGAAACATCAAGTCAAGGACTGATGGCAATGACGCAGGTGCTGACACTCGCTGCTATCTGGAAATTTGTTATGCACAAACGCAAAGCATCCAAAATCCTGGGAAGTGGGAACTGACACAGCCATGGCCCATGGAGCTAGGAGCCGAAGCCGAGGACCAGAAGCTGATCATCAATTCATCATTCAGCGACGCTAGCGGCGAGTTATGGCTGATCGTGCCAATGCCACGCCTGTATCTACAACGGCACTTGCGGCTGACTGGAAACGACAGGTGCACGAGAACTCCAGTCCAGAGACGAATCGAGACCGCCGGACTTCAACTGCCAGAAAAGAAGTCAGATTTCAGACTTGCAGCATCGCCGCCACAGGGGCAGCGCGACGGCGTCGAGGGCGGTGGCAGATGACCCGTCAACTGCGAAGGGGTCTGGACCGTTTCCGACCTTTACATAGCGGCCGGAGTTCGCCGACGGGGGGGCGAGGCGGCGGCGCTGGCGGTACCGGCGCGGCCGCGCTTTCTTCTGTAGGAGAAAATTTGGGTAAGCTGGGCTGCCACCGTACCATAGCTGTAGCATTTGAGGCAGCGGTCCGTCCAGCAAGAAACCGACCGATGCCGATGCAGAAAGCGTGGGCCTGGCAGCGCACAAATCTGGGCCATAAGCAGTCGACCCTATTGGGCTTCGAATGAGTAGTTGCGGAGGCGACCTTTTTTAGCTCAGACGGTGCCCGAGTCGTAGCCGCGGAAAAAAAAAAAAAAAGAGGCTGCGGGCCCGAGTCGCAGCCGCGTCACCAACGCGAGCCATCCTTTCCTCTGTTCCTCGAACCAAACAGACGGTAGAGAGTCAAGCAGTCGCCGGCTCGCCGCCCCGCTTCCCGACGTTG
Organism: Saccharum hybrid cultivar R570; assembly: GCA_038087645.1. NCBI lineage: Eukaryota > Viridiplantae > Streptophyta > Magnoliopsida > Poales > Poaceae > Saccharum > Saccharum hybrid cultivar. Next base: position 10,912,581 of record JAQSUU010000529.1, read on the forward strand.
CACGCCTTCACGGTCCTCGGCCGCCGATCTCCCCAGGGCGGTTCGACGCCGTGCTCACCACGGTCGCCATCTCAGCCGCCGCCACAAACTTGGCGTCTTTGCCGATCTCGTTCTCCCCTTCTCCCACCCAGGAGGCATCATGGTACGTTGGAGATCTAACCCTAGGGGCTTCGCTCTATTCCCTTCTCCCCACTTCCCAAATCTCGGGGGCCTCCCTCGGAATATTTGTTCACCCCTGTCCTAAATCTGGTGCGAAATCCATGCCGGTCGGGGGCATGATGCTTTGTTATTCGCCGGTGGTTCGATTGTTTGACGGATTGATTCTTTTGGTTCTCTGCAGTCGTCGCTTGCCGCGGCGAGAGCGGATAACTTCTACTACCCGCCGGAATGGAGCCCCAAGAAGGTACGGATCTCTTCGTCGATGAAACATCGTGTAGCCTCTTCATTTTGATTTATTATGTGTTGTGGCTGCTGATTCGTGCTGTTGTTGCTGATGTTTGTGCTTGTTCAGGGTGGGTTGAACAAGTTCCATGGCCAGCATGCGCTCAGGGAGCGGGCAAGGAAGCTTGACCAGGGCATCCTGATTATAAGGTTTCTTTCTTCTGAAACATTACATTGTTTTCTTATTGGACCATACACAAGGATGTGATGTTAGGTTATGTACACCAGTGGAGGATCCAGGGTTCAAAACCTGTGGAACCAAGCATACTGATTTTAGATCAATTAACACAAACATTACATGATTAACATATATAATTGCAAATTCTATGAACCCCACAGTCTCTACATGGATCTGCTGCGACCTCTCTGTGTTTGTCCATGTGTTTGTTTGTATGATTTTGGGGTGGGGTTTGATGATGGAACATTGGGGGGTAAGGGTTCACTAAATAACAATAGGGAGTAGAGGACTGACATGTATGAATGGAACACTTATGCCAACAAGTTCAGGAATGTTCTTCCTAATCCTTTCCTATTAACTGTCTTTGATTGATTACCTTTTGAAGCATCAAACATCCTTCAACAACAGTTTGGCAGATTGATCCTACTTTTATGTGCTTGTGCCTTGAATTTGATGCGATTCTTCAGATTGCCTTTGGCTGAAAGGCAGGGTACCGCAGATATGCTTATTGAATTATTGAAAGTGGCTGATAGATAAAGTAAACATACGCATGTCACTATTGATTTTGCTTATTGAATTATTGAAAAACCATTATTCTAGTTTTATTTTTTCCATCCATTGGTTTATTATACACTTGGGTTGATCTTGCAGATTTGAGATGCCTTTTAACATTTGGTGTGGTGGATGCAACTCCATGATAGCCAAGGGAGTAAGATTTAATGCTGAGAAGAAACAAGTTGGAAATTATTACTCTACCAAGGTACATGACTGATTACTGGACAACTTTTACTTACATTGTTATGCACAGCATAAGAGGACTTCTAATTTTTTTTTCAATTGATTGGTATTTGCTGATTGTGATAAATCTGCTGAATTTCCTTTGGCATAGACTAAATTCAGCTTAAATATTTACTTATCAACCCCCAGTATATTGGTTTAGCTTCAGCCAGGAATCAAACTGAAGCACCCATTGATATTCTCCTGATCACCTCACATTCTTTCCGGGACTATCATTGTTTTCTGCTAAGTGTACCTCACATGGCCAATCATATTCATAATGTTTTAGTAAATTTTAGAAATAGAATTTATTGGAAAAAGGGGTTAGCACCAAACCAAGGGTATCACTGAGGCACGTGTACTGAAGATATTTGTGTTGAGGTTGCCAACTAAGTTCTCTTTAAAATGTCTGTGTGATGTACCTCATAACTTGTGCTTGTCTTAGAATGCATTTTATTTGTTCGTGAATTGAAAAATAACATTTTATTAGATTAATTTGTATGCAATAGGAATATAGAATCCGGCATTACCTGAATCACTGTTAAGCAAAATGGGCCCACCATATCTTTTCTTATCTGCATGCCTCTTTAAGTTTTGAATTATAATTAATAAAGTCAGCCCTAAATCTGCTCGCCTACCAATCAGTGATCATTGATGAGTACGTGTCTGCAAAATTAATTATGGTTGTATTCTTCAGGTGTTGCAACAAGTAAACCAAGTAGGCTAGTATTGATGAAAATTCAATGTTATTCTTCATTCTAAACAACTGATTGATGACCAATTTGTGAAAAACAATGTCGTCTCGTGTCATTAGATAAACCATATTATCCTTTGGTGTAGGCTTCATTAGTTCATTGTATTGTTGTTTGACCTATTTTCTTTTTGACAAAGTTGAAGATAGTGATTCAACCTTTTGAACTAATGAATTAGCCTGTGAGCTTCATACCTCAGTGCTGGCTTGTCTTTATTAAACTAGTGGGACTGATGTGCAGTGCTGCTATTACCAGTTACACAAATTTGCAAAAACTGTTGAGAAATGACAACTTGCAATATTGGTACGCATAACTGTTATTTTTAAATACCATGGTTTGAAAATACTCCCAAGATTCAACAGGCTTGGAGAACTTATCCTTCAGAATGTGATATTTCAGTTCTGTTGGTTAAAGCTCTAATAGGCTCAGAATTCATGTTATCCTGAGTCTAACATCTCTCTGTCTGTCTCTATCATTCTTATTGAGTGTGGTATCTTAAGTTATTTTAATTCCTGGCTTGATCCTTTTTCTGAACAAGGTTTAGACAGAGATACTGTAGGTTCTTCAAATAACAGCACAAACGATGTAATATCAGATGAACAGAATTTGTCTTTAGTTTAATCTGATTCGTTTAAGAACCACAAGATTCTTTTTGGATTTGCCATCCACAGCAGCTTTAAAAGTAAGCTATCTATGGATAACAATTGCAATCGTGCCTTAATATTCATATTCAACCTATGTGTGGGTATGTGACCTGCATCTGTTTCTGGTTTAATTTATCATTTTATTTTGCTTATTGCCTTATTTGTGCTGAAATGTGGCCCTACTTAGGGGGTTCCATTGTCCTCTGATGTATAATAATAACAAACTTCTTTGTTTTATTGTATGTATCTGTCTTGCCTATATTGAGTTTTTTCCCAAAAAAAAGTCCTGTTAGGTAAAGAATTAAGAATGTTTTATGCAGTAGCTTTAATTCCTTCTACGGTTTATGTAGAACCATTTACTTAAATGTATATAGTATACTTGTTCTGTAAAAGGAATCAGTCCTAACTTCTTGGTGTAACCTTAGTCATATCACTTTACAAGGTCTGCATGTTATATATGCTAACAAACTTCATTTGTTCTCTTCTGAAATCTGAGAAATTCTTAATGTGTGGAGCTTTCCATATGCTTCTGCTGTTTAATTTCACATGTTCTTCTAAATCACTTTCTCCCTATACTCTTCTGACATTGTTTCGCCAAATGTCTATTTGACAGATATGGAGCTTCACCATGAAATCACCCTGTTGCAAGCATGAAATTGTCATACAGACAGACCCAAAGAATACTGAATATGTCATAATCAGTGGGGCCCAGAAGAAAACAGAAGATTTTGATGTTGAGGACGCAGAGACATTGCTGCTGCCAGCAGATGAAGGTTCAACCCTGTGAAGATTTATTTTATTCCACGAGAAACCCTTGTTTAAAATGCATGACGTTTATTTCCGGATGTTTCCTCAGATCGAGACAAGCTCGCGGATCCTATGTATCGGCTTGAACACCAGGAAGAGGATCTTCGGAAGAAAAAAGAAGCTGAGCCAGTTTTAGTTCGCCTTCAACGACTTTCGGACAGCAGGCACTCTGATGATTATGCTCTGAACAGAGCACTCCGTGATCGTCTTAGGGTCATCCAATGAATTCCTATAAATTAAACAACTACTCCCACCATAAGCCATGCAATCACCACATTTCTTATCCACCTGTTTGTGTTTTTATGTAGAGCCAAAAAAAAGAGAGTTGCTGAAGAGAAGAAGTCCGCGAGAAAGATGGGCCTCGGAGTGCGGCTCTTGCCTCCCTCTGCAGAAGATGCCACCGCGGCAGCTTCAGTGAAGTTTGCATCGAAATTTGAGAAAAGCAGAAAGGACAAGAGAGCAGCAATCAAAGCTGCCTCTATCTTTCCAGAGTCATCAAGCTCAGCATCAAATGGTAAACTCGACCTCGTGCTGAAGAGGCGGAACATAAAAGCTGGCGCAGCTACCACACTGATGGCAGGCAGGGTGAAGCCGTCCTCATGGCAGAGCGCCAGTTCCGCGAGCTCAAGGACTCGGATGCCGGTTCTGGCAGCACGCAAGTAGGCAGCTCAGGCTTTTCAAAATTATGTGAAATATGGACTTGCCCGATTACCTGTAAAAGCTGTGGAGGAATGTACGTGTTACAACTGGTAACGTTGCTATGGTTTTTTGGTTGTATCATAGTATCATGGTTGTACCTTGTGAAGGGTGTGTTTGGTATATATGACGGAATGGACGTGTTAAGTATTGTTACCTCTTTTTTACTTTACACAGTTGTAGTTTTTTTTTTTTGGCTTTATACTGGTGGTGTGTAGGGTGCGTTTGGTAGGGACTTTAGTTACGGCTTGTGTTGGGTGCGTTTGGTAGGTCTAAGCTTTCTTTTGGAGGGGATTCGGGGTAAGCATAAGGAAATGAGCAGATGCCGATTCTGAAGGCGTGGGCCTGACAGGGCACAAGTATGGGCCGTAAGCACTCAAGCCTATTGGGCCCTATTGGGCTTAGAAGATCACTTTCCCCGCGCAGGTGCCGCTGTGTGTCGTCGCCTCGTCGGCGTCTGTCGCCGCTCCGGTAATCTGGTTGCGGAGGCGGCTTTCAGCGGTGGGGGCGAAACCAGTCAAAGTGCCCGGGATTGCGGGCCCAGACGGAGGAGTCGCAGCTGCGCCCCAAGACACGGCAAAGGGGATCAGCCGCGCCTCCTGACGCCGCCGGCAGGCTCCAGACGGAGGGGGGCGTAGCCCTCGGCCACTGATCTCCCCACGGCGGTTCGACGCCGTGCTAGCCACGGTCGCTACTCGCTACCCCGAGGCTAGGTAACAACAACACGTTGCTATGGAAGGCCATTGGTCCCATGCTGAAAACTGTTGGCTTCGCCCAGGAACCACTCAAACACACACGCGCCAACACTCTTGCGAGAGGTATAACAAGCACAATAGACACAATGTTTTCTGGCGACGAACGCCGCAGCGACAAACTCGCTTGTATCTTGGCTACATATTCACTGGACTTGGCAACTGAATATGAAGGAGCACAGGGGCTACTTATAGGCAAGGACATGCCACGGAGCACACCTCCATGGCAGCCTGCCTTCGCGCCATGATCCGCAGGACCTGCTCAGCAACACCGTAAGCCACTTGCTCATACGGACAATGCGGCTTCCACCATGCAAATCCGTGCCATGCACACCACTACTCCAACTAGATTCGGTCTCGGCCATTGCATGCCACCCACGCACACATGACTCCATCCTAACCCAAAAATAGCTAGACATGCAAACCACCGTGATGCAGGACACACGCACACACCATGGACACTACATGTCGTGGATTATTTCTAACAATCACCCCCTAATCCACGACACCCCGTACGCTGAACCTACAGGAGCGTCAGCTCGTTGTCGATGTCGGTGCCTTCCTTGCCGCCGCTGTGCTTGTCAGTGCCATCGCTCGAGCGCTCCTTGCTGTGGCGTTGACTACGCCGATGCGCCTCCCACTGCTCGTTGTGAGCAGCAGACGCTCGACGCCATCTGCGACCTCCTCCACTCCACCACAGCACTCCACCGCCACGCGCAGCCTGACGACGAGCTCCTCCAGCAACATGGTCGACATCTAACCTAGCTCTGATACCAATTGTTGGCTTCGCCCAGGAACCACTCAAACACACACGTGCCAACACTCTTGGCGAGAGGTATAACAAGCACAATAGACACAATATTTTCCGGCGACGAACGCCGCAGCGACAAACTCGCTTGTATCTTGGCTACATATTCACTGGACTTGGCAACTGAATATGAAGGAGCACAGGGGCTACTTATAGGCAAGGACATGCCACGGAGCACACCTCCATGGCAGCCTGCCTTCGCGCCATGATCCGCAGGACCTGCTCAGCAACACCGTGAGCCACTTGCTCATACGGACAATGCGGCTTCCACCATGCAAATCCGCGCCATGCACACCACTACTCCAACTAGATTCGGTCTCGGCCATTGCATGCCATCCACGCACACATGACTCCATCCTAACCTAAAAATAGCTAGACATGCAAACCACCATGATGCAGGACACACGCACACACCATGGACACTACATGTCGTGGATTATTTCTAACAAAAACAACTATGAATATGTTGCAGTAATCAAATGGTCCACATGAGGCATAGAGATCACAGCCGCTAGGGACTCAGAAACGACCTTCCATAGCAACGTGTTGTTGTTCCAGAGTAGGAGCCTCATGTTGCCGGTGTAGTCAAGCAATACACGTGTGTGAGTGAGCTGGGAGAGGCTGTGTCCCCTCTGTTGACTATCGATTGGTACAACAAGACATAGGTAGCATTGCCCTTGTAGGTGATGCCAGACACTGAGAATTCGTTAATGATAGCAGCGCGGAAGTATGGCAAAGTTCCATTCCAAATGAATACCTGAAGGTCGGAGTTAGGATCAATGCTGCTGGAGATGTCCCTGGTAGTAGATGGGTCATCAGGGACCTCTCCGGTTATGATGAGGACTAGCAAGGAGATGATGTCACCAAGCCGATCCAGCAAGAGGACGGCGACCACCTCTGCGCAAGATTCGCTGGAGAAAGCAAAGGCAGCAAAAGCAAGGAAAAATCTAGATCACTCTCCTCCCAAAGGTAACGACACACCGCCTTTTTCTTTTAATTCTTTTGATAATTCCTTGCTTTTACAATCAGCTAGTGCGTTAGGTGTGTCTTTTGGATCTAATGAACGTGAAGTGTCTAGTTCTTTACAAAAATTTAAAGACATAGAGAGTGCAAGGTTGGCTGTTGATAGTTTGCCTGTTATTACTTATTTAGATGCAGATGATTTATCCTTTGTCTGTTCATTAGATGACAGGATAGACTTAGAGGCCCTAAATTTTATCTGTTCCGAGATATCCGAAGTGTTAGGTGATGGGGGTTGTGATTCTAAATGGTCACATACCCCCATATCACAGTCTAAGAAAAGTGCTTCTAAGAGTGTAAAAAGTTGAATAAGTCTAGTATAAAAATGAAAGGAATTTTTTGGAATTGTAATGGTTTTGCGGATACAAAAAAATATAGGTTCCTATCTGATTTAACAAGGGAGAAGAATTTAGACTTTATTGCTTTATCAGAGACAGGGAGAGATGATTTCCCGCAATCGACATTGAATAATATCTGTGCTGGCAGAAATTTTCTTTGGCATTGCAAAGCCCCTAGGGGTCGATCTGGTGGCATGCTTTTAGGTATAAATCTTCAAACCTTTGACTTAGGTCAGATAGAGGAGGGGGATTTTTTATACGTTTTAAGCTACGTCACTTAGAGGATGATTTTCAGTTTAACTTATTCTCGGTCTATGGCCCAGCTCAGAATGACCAAAAGTCTCTTTTCTTATCAGAGTTAGTACGAATATGTTCGAAAGAAACCTTACCCGTTTTTATGGGTGGCGACTTCAACATTATTCGTAGCCCAATTGAGAAGAATAACAGCAATTACAGTGATCGGTGGCCGTTCCTGTTCAATGCTGTTATAGACTCATTAAACTTGAGAGACCTTGAGTTAACTGGTCGAAATTTCACTTGGGCAAATCATCAGCAAAATCAAACTTTTGAGAAGCTAGATAGAATCTTAGTTTGCACCGAGTTCGAATCCCAATACCCACTTTCGACTGTCCACGCTTTGAGTAGAGAAATTTCGGATCATACACCTCTATTATGTAATACAAATAACTCATCTCAAACGTACCAACATCAGTTCAAATTTGAATTGGGTTGGCTGCTTAGAGATGGGTTTTGTGACACAGTGAGGGAAGTGTGGAACAGTATTGCGGATATCGGGACACCTTTGAAAAGGTGGCAAAATAAGATTAGAAGGCTTCGTCAGTACCTCAGAGGCTGGGCAAAAAACTTAAGTGGTCATTATAAGAAAGAAAAAAGCGAACTCCTAAATAAACTAGATACGTTAGACAAAAAAGCTGAAGTTCTAATGTTGAGTGAAGCGAAAATAAATCTAAAGCATGTGCTAAATGATAGGCTAGCTGATTTGTTAAGAGAGGAAGAGCTAAAGTGGCACCAGAGGGCAAAGATAAAATATCTCCTGGAGGGGGACGCTAATACTAAGTATTTTCACTTGCTGGCTAACGGGAGACACAGGAAAACTCGTATCTTCCGGCTGGAAAATGGAAACACTATAATAGAGGGTGATGCTCAATTAAAAGAGCATATTACCAACTATTATAAAGACCTATTTGGCCCACAGGATAACATTGGGATGATGCTGGACGAACATTTAGTCCAAGATATCCCACAAGTCTCGGAAGAAGAAAATGAGTTACTAACCGGTGAATTCTCGGAGGCTGAGGTTCGGGCAGCTATCTTCCAAATGGAACATAATAAAGCGCCCGGTCCAGATGGCTTTCCACCAGAGTTTTATCAAGTGTTCTGGGATTTAATTAAACCAGACCTGATGGCTCTGTTTAAGAAATTCCAGGAGGGGGTTTTACCGTTGCATCGCCTTAACTTTGGTAATATTATTTTGCTTCCCAAAAAACGAGAGGCAAGAACTATCCAACAATACAGACCCATCTGTTTGTTGAATGTTTCCTTCAAAATCTTTACCAAAGTGGCGACAAACAGGTTAACCACTATTGCTCATAACTTAATTAAACCAACACAAACGGCTTTTTTACCAGGAAGAAATATAATGGAGGGTGCAGTAATTCTCCACGAGACAATTCATGAACTACATACAAAGAAAATGGATGGGGTTATTTTTAAAATAGATTTCGAAAAGGCTTATGATAAAGTAAATTGGAACTTCCTACAGCAGACACTGAGGATGAAAGGTTTCTCTGAAAAGTGGTGTTCCTGGGTCAAACTTTTCACACAACGAGGAAATGTAAATATTAAGATCAATGACCAGCTAGGCCCTTACTTCCAAACTAAAAAAGGCTTAAGGCAAGGCGATCCATTATCACCGATACTATTTAATATAGTTGTCGATATGCTAGCCGTTTTAATTGCTAGAGCCAAGGAAGTGGGTCTGATAGACGGAGTGGTACGTCATCTCGTTCAAGATGGTCTTTCGATTTTGCAATACACGGATGATACTGTGATATTTTTAGGCCATGATGTTGAAAAGGCGGTTAACTTAAAATTAATTCTAAGCACCTTCGAACAACTATCTGGGCTGAAAATCAATTATCACAAAAGTGAAATCTTTTGATTTGGTAGGGCAAAATATCACGAAGCATTTTATTCACAACTATTCAGATGCGAGATGGGAAAGTTTCCCTTTCGCTATCTGGGTCTGCCCATGCACACCAGGAAACTAAGTAACAAGGACTGGGTGGAAATTGAGAAAAGAATTGAGAGTAAACTAAGTGGTTGGAAGGGTAAGATGCTCTCGGTAGGAGGGCGTCTAGTTCTCATTAACTCAGTGCTTTCTAGCCTACCGATGTTTATGCTATCCTTCTTTGAACTACCGAAGGGAGTTTTAGAAAAGATTGACTGCTTTAGATCTAGATTTTACTGGCAAAGTGACCAACATAAGAGAAAATACAGACTGGCTAAGTGGGAGCTTTTGTGCCAACCCAATGACCAAGGTGGTTTAGGGATACAAAACTTGGAAATACAAAATAAATGCCTGTTGAGTAAATGGTTGTTTAAGTTGTTAAATGAAGAAGGGGTTTGGCAACAGCTTTTGAGAAATAAATACCTAAAAAATAAACCACTGGGTTGTTGCATGAAAAAACCAACAGACTCTCGTTTCTGGAAGGGTCTGATGAAAGTTAAAGATGTTGTCTTGAGTTTTGGCACTTTCAAGGTGTCTGATGGGTCTCAAACACGTTTTTGGTTAGACACATGGATAGGTAATAAACCTCTGAAAGATAAATTCCCCGCGTTGTTTAACATAGTAAGGCGGAAACAAGACTCTGTGGCAAATGTTCTATCAACGGTTCCTCTCAATATTTCCTTCAGGAGAAATTTAGGAGACAGAAATTTGAGGGACTGGCACAGAATAGTAGCCTCCTTACATGATTTGAACTTACACGGGAAAGTGATACTTTTGTTTGGTCACTAAATGCTTCAGGCACTTTTACGGTAAAGTCGTTGTATGCTGCGTTAATTAACAACGGGGTAAGGGTGTCACAAGATATTTGGCAAGTAAAAATTCCATCAAGAATTCAGATTTTCTTGTGGTATCTAAAGAGGGGTGTGATTTTGACGAAGGACAACTTGTCTAGGCGTAACTGGAATGGTGATAAAAGTTGTGCATTTTGCCATTATCCAGAGACTATCCAACATCCCTTCTTTAATTGTTACTATGCTAAATTCTTATGGCGCGCGGTTCACCTTATGTTTGGGATCTCTCCCCCTTTGAGTATGGAAGATCTTTTCGTTACATGGTCAAAGAAGAGCAGTAAGCCTCAGAATGCTTTGTTATTAACTGCAGCATCAGCCTTATGCTGGACGATCTGGTTAACAAGGAACGAGGTGGTTTTTGACAAATGTAGACCAAAACTTTATTTGCAGGTACTATTCAGGGGAACTTATTGGCTGCGACAATGGGCTAAGCTGCAGCGACGTGAGGTGTTACGAGATCAACTTCTACGTGCAGGGCAGCGTTTGGAGACATCCGCCCTTCAGTTCTTTAGTTCCAATGGGTGGCTTTCAAATAATTTTCTTGGCTACGAGTGTCAGGAACTTTTGCCTTACTTTTCCTCTTTTAGCCGGATTCTGGCGGTTAAACTTTTTTTTTTCTGTGCTGTGGTCTTTAACCGTGACACTGTAATAATTGGCCTGATTCTACCCTTTGGTAGATGAAGCCGGATAGGTACTATCCATTATTAAAAAAAAACCATTTTTGAAGCATAATGAGGACTACATTCAGGCCAGGAACAATACTGCCATTGATCTTGAAGACTCAGTTCCTGGATTTTTTCGGCAGTGGAGAGGTCACCTCATTAGACAGCAAAGTTTGAAATGGTGGGCACCATACCACCAGGGCACAATATGTTTAAGAGTTGATATTTGACGAATGCTGAGAAGACTGCGCTGAACTGCCCCCAATGTCGTAGTTTATCGGGCAGTAAGGATGATGTGACCATTATAAAAAAAAAAGGATGATGTGACCACTGGAGTACTGGTTTTGAATCTCGACCCCTGTGGCGTCTGCTACCTTGACCTCCGTCCGGTGGATTGCTAATTGCTTCGAGCTTGAAACTGACATTCAGGGGAATATAGACCACACGCCCACACCCATTATACCTTTAGCCCAATGTTTTAAATAGCGGGCTAAGACGTTTAGCGGTATATATCTAAAATAGCTAATAGCGGAGCTATATCGGGCTATAGCGGGATATAGCGGCTAAATTATACATGAACTCAAATAGCGGCACCCTGCCTCAAAAGGCTATAGCAGGCTATAGCGGCAGCTATAGCGGGAGATTTAAAACTATGCTTTAGCCTCTTGTTTGTTGATTTACCAAAGCTTTTCACGGTTTTGTTGTAGATTCAAAGGAGAGAGAGAGAAATGATGCCAATTAGGGGCCTTTCCGTTTATGAAATTAGGAGGTTTGGCCACGTTGTTGACCGCCTTTTTCAGTCAAAAACCTTCTAGTGATATTATGATTTCTCAATTTAAAATTTAAATCAAGAGTTCCTTACGGTACATTGAGTAAGCGTGGACCTTTCACTTCTCTAGATCGTCCAAAACTGAGATTGCTAATGTCTATGCTATGTTTCGAAAAATAATTGAGTCTAATGTTTAAGGAAAAAAACTCCATAAACCAAATTTCATTGTTTTATTTATCCTATGCCAAACTAAATTTATAGAAGAGAGTATTAACATATTCACCATTCAAAATAAGTAAACTATGAAATTATATCTCGTAGTTAATCTAATAATACTTGTTTAATATTGTAAATACTTTTGTTCTTCTAGTTTATGACAGTTTTACTTAGAATAAATACAAAGCTACTTATATATATATATGGACGGTAGGAGTTGAGTGTAATTTGGAGCATTTTGAACTTTTCTTGTAGACTAGAGTACATTTTAAACAATCTTTGGGCATACTTGAATCCCCTAAAGATTACAAAAATCTAGATTCTAAATAGTGATCGTAGAATTTGGATTCTAAAATAAAAATAACGAGTTATGTTTGGATTCTAGATTATTACTAGAGATTCTAACTAGTTGGTTGGATGTATTATAAAAAATCTGCCCCCCTAGATTTACATGTTTGGATCTTATTGTCGTTCTTCTATCTCACTAATTTAGAGCAACTCCAACGGTTTTGCATTTTTTGTTTGGCAAAAGATGGAGTTTGCCAACTCTCAAATCAATATGGGGAGCAGAAAAAAAAGGTTATCTCCAACGGTTTGGCAAAATTAACTTGCCAAAATCCAAAAAAAGAAACCCGGCGACGCGGGAGGGAAGAGCGCACGCGGGAGTAGTGCGTGAGACGGAATGCCAAGCCGATCGCGAGCTTGCATATATGCCAATCCATCCCAGGATTTTACCAAGTTAACAAAAATGCAAAGCTCATTTGCCAAACTGTTGGATAGGAGTTTTGTAGACTTTTTTGCAAAAACAGGAATGCAAAGCCCATTTGCAAAACTGTTGGAGTTGCTCTTACTAGGAGATTTAAACGTGCCCTAATTTGACATGTTGTCAAACAAAAATCTAATTTGACATGCGGCAGTTATCATTGAAGTGAGAGGGGAAGAATGTAGGATGGCTCGCAAAGTTTGCCGCATGAAAAAAAAATCGGTAGGGATGGTCTCTGCATGGGTAACCGTGAGCACATGTCATGGATTTATGACATATGTCCATGCGTAAGCATCCAATGTTTGTTGCCATGCATATTTTCATGTGTTAGTTGGAAAGAAAAATTATTGCGTAAATTCACGAGGACTACAAGTCTTTAGATAATTGCATAAATTTAGGAAGACTGCAACTCTTTAGATAATAGTGCATGGACATATATCGCGAATCCGTTACACTACCCACCATTATGCCATGAGAATATATTCCTCCATTGTTGTACACGGTAAAGATGAGCTTTAAACAGCCCATGTAATAAACTCAAAGGCAGAGGAACAACATATTGTTGAAGTGCACTTATCCATGTACAATCAACATTTAGCGGCCTTCTACCTCCGTGAAGCTCATGGCATTCAAGGACAATACTCTATTGTTGCCAACTCTTGCAGGTTCAGCATCCCTACGTACAAAATACACTGCTTGCATTGGTATTGGGAGCAGTGTGGTTTTGTTCTCTAGCATGGATAAAACTTCTGACATGAGTGGCCTACAGTCCGGACTATCTTGAACACATAAGAGTCCTATGTGGATGCACCGTGAAACTTCATCGAGTGGACAGTTCTCCTTAATAGATGAGTCTACCAAATCATCTGTTTTGCCATCCTTCCATAAGTTCCATGCCTGAACAGAGAGAATTTTCTCAGCAAGTGAGTACATTTTTATAGGCAGTAGAGCTTGACTGGGAGCATCACTCTTATGTTTAAAAAAAAAGGATTGGGAGCATCACTCAATACTTACATATACTATAAGGTTAGGAAAATCCATGATAAGATGTGGTGAGCACATCTTTAATCCACTCACAATCTCCAACAGTAGGACACCAAAGCTATAGGTGTCTGACTTAACTGAAAATGCACCTTCCATTGCATATTCAGGGGACATGTAATCACTGTACAAATGAGTCATCAGTACATGATATTTGCATGATTCAAACAAATGCAAGCAGATAATTCCATCCAAATAATTTTGTAGTTCAAGAGTTACTTACTATGTCCCAACAACACGGTTAGTTTTTGCATGGTCCTTATCACCGTAGAATATCCTGACCATACCAAAATCTGATATCTTAGGGATCATCTCTTTGTCCAACAAGATGTTACTTGCTTGGAGGTCTCTATGAATTATTGTTAGCCTTGAGTCTTGATGTAGGTAAAGAATTCCTCTAGCTATCCCTTGGATTATCTTATGCCTTGCTGGCCACTGTAGCATTGGTTTTCTTTCAGAATCTGATAATAAGAGTGTCATATAAGGCATGTGGTAATGCATGTATGGAAAATATTCTTTGGAGTTTTCATAGTATGAAAAATCAGAAATTAAATGTACCAAAGAGGAAGTAATCCAAGCTTTTGTTCGACAAGTACTCATATACCAACAACTTCTCATCTTCATGAATACAGCAACCGAGAAGTTTAACTAGGTTTCTATGCTGCAATTTTGCAATCAAGACTACTTCATTTCTGAACTCCTCTGTGCCTTGTCCAGAACCCTTACTAAGCCTCTTGATGGCTACTTCCTTTGAACCTTGCAATATTCCCTACATGTTTTGTTCAGAATCTCAGATTTTTTCTAGTCATTGTAACTATCAATGTAAAACCATTTTATCAGTACCTTGTAAACTTTTCCAAAACCTCCCTTCCCAAGCATATTGGACTCTGAGAAATTGTCCGTTGCTGTGGCAATGTCTTCGAAGCTAATAAAAGTGCACTCTATATCTTCACCCCCATCTTCATCTGTAGATCTCAAGTATTCTAGCACCATTCTCTTCTGGACTTCCTTTTGTTTTTGTTTGCCTGTTGTAAAACATCAGTGTATTTTTTTTTAACACTAACTCAAGAACGATGCATTTGGAGAACAGGGGCTGCTTGTTGTTTGTACCTCTGTATTTGCATGTCCAGAGAAGGGCTGCAGATGCAAGTAGCAGCGAGCATGCGATGGTGGGGAGTAAAATCTTAGCTATAATGCTCTTATTTTTAACTGCATGTAAATATATCATATTAGAACTTCTGCATCAAGTAAAACACGATTTTCTCACTAACAACCTCACCCCTCCTTCCCACACTAGTGAGCATCGACGAGTTACGGGTATGTGATATTGTGAATAGCTGAGGGCCTGAGGCTGCAGTATATATGCTCATATATATTTACACGTACAAATCGCTCAAGTTAGAATTTTGCAGCTGTCTAAAATGGCATCAATATTGCAAATACAGGTTTCATCGGATATGATCGTGCACATTCCAGTTTACCTTTCCCACACTGGGCGGTGGCTTTCATTTTTAACCTTAGTTGTTACACCTTGTTTCTATTTTGTAAACCATCTTGTAATAGGCTTGTCGGCCAAACCTCTTCTTATATTTGATCACTGTCGCTCCTGCCATATTTTCAGAAAAAAGGAGTACTAAAAAAATGCTAGATGGCACTGGTACCTGTTTTTTTTTTTTGGACAAAAGGCACTGGTACGTGTTGAAGTGCGAGAGACAAAGCAGATGGTTTTTTTATGACAATGCTAGTTAAGACTCTAAGTCCACTTAGAATGGCATCGGTCATGACACAGCAAAAGGCATAAGTGTCATGCAGGATAAAACATTTTGGTTAGGCTTGTTCTGTCTCTTAATTAGGGCAGCTCCAACAATCAACTTAAGTTAGCTCTAAGCATTTTTCTCATATTTTAATAGAAGAGAGAGAAAAAATAGCTCTTGATCAAGAACTAAGCTCTTGCACATATTTTAAAGGTCACGTGAAAGTGTCATGTAGGGTTATTCATATTAAAAGCTATGTGCTAAAGTTAGTACTATTGGAGAAGTTGGCTTAGCTCTAACTGTTGCGGGTGCCCTTAGATCCCCTCTCTTTGAGTTCTGCTTTATTCAACTTAGTTACTTCTGTTGATGCAATGGAAATTGGAATGACGTTTTGAAAAGAAAAAAAAGGAAAAAAACACTTTTGTGGTCATGGAAGTGGGCATACCAGGAGATCGTCCAAGCCGGAGGTACAAGGTCTCTGTCGCAGGTGAAACACTGGCCTTCCCCATGTCGAGGAGAACCCCGGTCGAAAGCAAGCACCTCGATGTGTCAGTGTCACCCATGGTGCCATCATTACTCGAGTAGGTATAGGCATACGCCAAGCACGAGCAATTTCTGCTACACTCAGCTTGGCATTGGTCGAAGCTTCTGTTCCTGATGTGCACAAACTTGTCAGGAATCTTCATTCCAGACAAGGTCAGGAAATGGTCTTCCTGTCCGCATTCCAGAGCTTCCTTTCTTCGGCATCCTCTTGAAGAGTTGAGAGCATCTATAGGCTCAAACCCATCTATGCACTGGCACGCTGGGGCAACCCTAGTGTGGTCGCAGTAACCAAATGGGCCACATGAGGCATAGAGATCACAGGCACTAGGCACCTCAGAAACGGCCTTCCATAGCAACGAGTTGTTGTTCCAGATTTGGAGCCTCATGTTGCCGGTGTAGTCAAGCAACAGACGTGTGTAGGGTGAGCCCTCAGAGGCTGTATAAGTATAGTAGAATCCGTCTCCTGTGCTGAACACTGATTGGGGCAAGACATAGGTAGCATTGCTCTGGTACGTGGTGCCGGACACCGAGAGATCATTGGTAACAATAGCATTGCGGAGGTACGGTGAAGTTCCATTCCAGATGAACAACTGAAGGTTGGAGTTAGGATCAATACTGCTGGAGATGTCACCGGTGGATGGGTCATCAGGGCCTTTCCATGCAACAAGGCGCATGGCAACTTGGGCCCTATAGGAAAACAAGAACTTCATGGTTGGAAGGATGGTGTCGGTTGGGTGATCAAAGCTTTTGCCATATAACGTCCACCCCGCTTTGAAGGACAAAGTTCCCCGAGTCGAGCAGTTTAGCAAAGGCTGTAGTGGCTCCCATGGTGACATTGCTTGTGGTTGCCCAATGAGTGTGTCCTTTTGGGTCGGACAACGAGAGTGTTAGATTGTTGTTGATGGCGAGCTTCGGTGAAGAAGGTGTGGTGATGGGGTTGTCACGGTTTGCGACCCACACCACGGTGCGCTTGGGGATGTTGTGGTACCAAATTCCAATGTATACATTCTTATTGGAGCTGGTTGGGGAGAAGAAACCAAGGGCGAAGATCCCGCCTTCAGAGACAAGCATGTCTCCAGGATAGAGTGGCTTTGATTGTGTGAGTTGGTTGTTGGATTCGGAGAGAGAAGTCAAGAGCAAGAATAGGAACACGAGGACAGGGAGGTAGGCCACATCCATCAGCCCTCTGTTCTTTGTAGTTTGGATTGGATGTGAAGTGTGAAGAAGAAGGTAGTGTGTGTGTGTGTGTGTGTGTGTGTGTGTATATATATATATATATATATATATATATATATATATATATATATATATATATATATATATATATATATATATAGACCAATGTTTTAAATAGCGGGCTAAGACATTTAGCGGTATATATCTAAAATAGCTAATAGCGGAGCTATATCGGGCTATAGCGGGATATAGCGGCTAAATTATACATGAACTCAAATAGCGGCACCCTGCCTCAAAAGGCTATAGCGGCAGCTATAGCGGGAGATTTAAAACTATGATATAGACACACACACGGAGAGCAACTAGATCAGCAACTCGAATATGATTTGCACTCACACACACACACGGAGAGCAACTAGACCAGCAACTCGAATATGATTTGCACTGGGCTGGTAGAGTCAGCGGTCAAAAGAGCCAGGACTTGGACCAAAGTGGTGTAGTCCAGAGGCTCATGTCGTCTCCAATGAAAGTGATTGGTACAAAAGACCATCTCGATGTGATGTGATGTAGGGTTCTTGACTCCTAAGGACCCTTTGGGCCTGTTTAGTTCTTGAAAAATTTTGAAAAATGCTACTGTAGCATTTTTGTTGTTATTTGACAAATATTATCCAATCATGGACTAACTAGGCTTAAAAGATTCGTCTCGTGAATTTCGTCTAAACTGTGTAATTAGTTTTTATTTTTTATCTATATTTAATGCTTCATGCATGTGTCCAAAGATTTGATGTGACGGGGAATCTGAAAAATTTTGCAAAATTTTTTGCAAACTAAACAAGCCCTTTCAAAGAAATGCAACAATTTCACAGGTATCATATATGAATTTCGTATAAATCAATTCATTTTCACATAAAAAACACAGTAAACATGGAAAAATCCCCATTGTATAAGGATTGAAATGTTTAACTTTTCCTGTATAGTACATTTAGAGCTTTGGAATGCATGAATTATACTGGAATTTCATAAGAAGCGGTTCAATTTCATAGGAAAAAATATTTAGGAAAATTTTCCGCATTTCAAAGGAGCCTTTGGAGTCTTCTCGTTGATTTGAGCCTCCGGTTATGATGAGGGCTACATCCAGGCCAGGAACAATATCGTTCATTGATCATGAAGACTGAGTTCCCGGTTTTTTTTTTGGGTTGGGGGGGGGGGGGGTGGGGGCGGGGGAGTGGAGAGGTCACCTCATTAGACAGCGAAGTTTGAAATGGTGGGCATCATACCACCGAGAGCTCAATATGCTGTAGAGTTGACATTTGACGAAGGCTGAGAAGACTACTGCACGGAACTGGCCTTAGTGTCCTGGCCTTTGCTTAGATGCGAAAAGTTTTTGGTAAAAATATCACATCGGATGTTCCGTGTGATGTCGGAAGGGTTTTCGGATACTAATAAAAAAACTAATTACATAGAAACCGCGAGACAAATTTATTAAGCCTAATTAATCTGTCATTAGCACATTTGTTATTGTAGCACTTTAGTGTCAAATCACGGACTAATTAGGCTCAAAACGTTCGTCTCATAATTTACACGCAAATTATGCAATTAGTTTTTTATTTCGTCTATGGTTAATATTCCATGCATATACCGCAAGATCCGATATGATAGTTTTGGATGAAAAGTTTTTGAATCTAAACAAGGCCGTAGTTTACCGGGCAGTAAGGCTGATGTGCCAGTAGTTTTCTTGGTGGTTTTGGATCTCGACCCCTGTGGCGTCTGTTACTTTGACCTTCGTCCGGTGGATTGCTTCGAGCTTGAAACTGACATTCAGCGTAATGTAGACCACACGCTCACACCCATTATCCAATTAGCTTCTTGTTTGTTGATGATTTGCCTGTGAAGAGTGAATATTATATATTCTCATTGGGATGGACGAATCAAAGACAGCAATGACCTTAGACCAAACACCAAAGACAGACAACGCATGCAGCACCCAGTTCACACAGACTCAGTAGTTGTTTAGTAGCAAAACAAAGACTAGTGTCTGCCGTGTGACGAGTGGAGTGGTGACATGGTCTTCTCCGTGGGATTATTTACCAAAGCTTTTCACGGTCTTTCATCGCAGATTCATACGAGAAAGGAAAATTATGCCAATTAGGGGCCTTTCCGTTTCCGAAATTAGGAGGTTTGGCCACACGTTGTTGACCACCTTTTTTCAGTCAAAAACCTTCTATCTAGTGATACTATGATTTCTCATTGAAATTTATATATAAATCAAGAGTTCCTTACGGTACGTTGAGTAAGCGCGGACCTTTCACTTCTCTAGATTGTCCAAAACTGAGATTGTCAATGTTTATGCTGGGGTTTGAAAGATAATTTGGTCTAGTGTTTAATAAAGGAAAAAAAACTTCTTGAATAAATGCTTCCTCCGTCTCAAAATATAAGCATTTAGGATTTTATCCTATACCAAACCAAATTTATAGAAGAGAGTATTAACACCCACCATTCAAAATAAGTAAACTATAAAATTATATTTCGTAATAAATCTAATAATGCTTATTTGATAATGTAAATACTTTTGTTCTTCTAATCTATGATAGTTTAACAGAATAAAACCAGAAATACATTTTGTGGACGGTGGGAGCTAGGAGAGTCCAATTTTGAGCGTTTTGACCTAGCACTGCTCTAGAAACTTACTCTATGACAATATTTGGATCCCTGAAATATCACGAGAAACTAGATTTTTAGAGATTCTGGATTAAAAAAAGAGGTATCTTTGTATCCTAGATTATTAGGAGAGATTCTAGCGGGTTGAATGTATTATAAAAAATCTCTCCCTATATTACTTGTTCGGAACGCCCAGACGTCCAGCGCGAGGCCCGTGTTCGGACGCCGCTCCCCACGCTCTTTGCCTACTCCGTTCCGCACGCCCTACCTACTCGGATTCTGCACCGCTCGAACGACTCGCCCCACCCACGTTGCCCGTCCCCACGTGGGCCCACGTCGCTCGAACATCACCGGCATCGAGAAGAGGAGACACCAAGGCGAGGCAACAAAATGTGAGGAGGGAGATGCAACACCTGATCTATTTTTGAAACATCTAAATGAAACATTTGCAACATACGCTCGAAAATAGTTGAAACACTTGCAACATACGTTTGAAACACTTGTAAAAACACCTGAAAACGCTTGAAAAAGCCATTAAAAAATATATGCAACATCCATATAAAACACATGCAACATATGTGTGAAACATGTGCAACATCAGCTAAATACACTTGCAATATACGTCTGGAAAAACAACAGAAATATTGGGAACAAAAGTTTGCAACATACGTGTACAACCATTGGAACATATGCAACATCTCGATCTACTTTTGTAACATCCACATGAAACACTTGCAACATCCAGATGAAACATCTGAAATACTTAAAATATACTTTTGCAACATGCGTTTCTAGCAGGCAATGTCACATTGTTGCTTGGACGAATCACGGAGCTCGATGCCGCCGTGGCGCATGGAGCTTGCCGGTGCGCCTCTGGGCGAGGACCTGCTTTGCGGCCTAGGTGAGCACCTGCGCGAGGCGTGTGAGCACCTGCTCCGCGGCCTGGGCCAGCGCACCCTGGGCGCGGCAGAGGACAGCCTTGGTGTGGCGAAGGACGTATGCACTGTGGGGGATGGCGACGGCAGCGCGCCGGAGTGGCCTGGCAGGGTCGGTGGCTGAGCGCTGCACCTCGGAGGTGGTCGCGCGCGGGTGCCTGGTTGCTGGAGGCAGCAGACAAGCGGATAGGAGCAAGTGAGCGGATAGGAACGAGTACATGGACGAGCTAATTTTTTTATTTAGAAACTAAGGAGCAAGGGGTCTTGGCACTAGTAGAGAAACAACCTTTCATCCATGGCCAAAAAGCGTTTAGTCCCAGTTTCAAAATTGCAACCATGACCAAAAGGAGAACTAAACCTTTAGTCTTGGTTTGTAATATGAACTGGGACTAATTCCACCCATTAGTCCTGGTTGTAATGGTTACCGAGGCATGTCAGAGGCGTGTCAGTGCGAGAAGCTTTAGTCCCGGTTTGAGACGCGAACTCAGACTAAAAGTGTAACTTTTTAATCCCGGTTTGGGACATGAACCCAGACTAAAGGTACCTTTAGTCCCGGATTGTGTTTTAAACCCGGACTAAAGGTGCCCGAGTGAATTAAAAGGAAAGCGTATCTTATCTAAGTCAGATGTGTGATGGAAGGTGAGATGGTAATGCGCACAAGAGCTGAACTGGAAGGTATTGGGTTCGAATCTTCACAACCCACACCTTTAGTCCTGATTGCATAGTCCCGGTTCCCAAAACCAGGACTAAAAGGGGTTGGGAACCGGGACTAGAACTAGTTTCTTTACTAGTGTGGGCCGGCGTCACGTGACCCACCAACGGTGCATTTGGCCGCCCGAACGCCCGCTTCCTAGCATAAGTGTTACTTGTTTCTATCTCATTCTTACTCCCACCATCCTGTAATATAGCTAGCGTATACAACAATTTAAAAATTATACCTAAATATAAGAGATTCTAGAGGGCTTGAAACAATTTTGCATTGAATAATTGCATAATTTGGTAGGTATTATATCGTTACTTACCATTTATCAAGCAATTATTATTAATCATATTGATGATAGTGTCTGGTTAGAAAATAAAGTGAGTGCATATAGGACTTTTGTGTTCTCTCTTGTCTGTCTAAAATTTGCAAGATATACAGGATAGGAGTTTTTTTATCTTTTTTTATCATAATTTTTAAGTAGTAGATTCAAATGTGCCTTAACTTAACATGTTGTCAAACAAATTTTTTTTCTCAAACACACAAGAAAGTTGTACATCATTTTATTAAGAGAGAAGAAAAGTACAAGGGAGGAAGAAGAATCCTCGTCCCAAGGGAACAAAGAGTACCAACAAAAACTACAAAAAAATTGACTCGCAACAAGCGGCCCAACCAATAGCTCCTGGCATCCTTTTGCACCAGCAGAGGACCATAGCATGCATTCATTTGTGATTGTGTGCAATAAAATTGTGATACTTGGACTTTATACATAATTAAGACACTCATTCTTGTGCTTCCAAATTTCTCAGGCCACTAGGGAAAGTGTATTAAGTCCTTTTCATCTCCTTAGGTACGTCCTTGATTGCCCATGTCGGGTATCGATAGTAGACATACCCAATTAAGGGCGTTAATAGTGTGTCAGCTGTTAGATCGTCCGAGGCTTAGGGACGGCCCCTGCGTCGCTCGAGCCCCATGACGTCATCAAAGCGCTCGACCCCTGCGCCCCGTCGGGAACCATCTCTGCCTCGCCCGACCCCTGCAACGTAAGCACAGGAGCGCCCGACCCTCTTGGCATACTTTCACCTCACCCGAGGGACACATGGAGCCCTCTGGCAAGGCGAGGAGCCACGGGGGCCCCTACCATGGCACCCGTTCCCACTGATGGGACGGACATGACCGCGCGCAGTGGACGGGAGCATGGGAACCACGCTCTAATCCAACATGACTCTGGTCATTCCACCACCATGACGTCCATACCTCTACAGCGACGGGGTAACGACAACTATACCACCTAACTCCCTCTCTACGCAAATCCGGGCGTACGCACTGCCCATCCTTGATGGCACAGAAGCACATAGGACGAAGCATGGCCACAACGCGTTGCACCAGCGGATGGAGAGGCCAAAAGCTCAATGCCCATAACATCTCCGCGCTACAAGGAAAACTGCTCACGCCAAATAAGGAGGAAGATGGCCAAACCTGAGGTCACCTTTTTTCTCTTTCGTCTTTTTCCCATTTCACCTTTTTACCACAAATGTAACCCGAGCCCTCCCCTTAGGAGCTATAAAAGGAGAGGCGGGGGCCACACCTAGGGGACCCCCCGGGAGGAAATAGACTCCTATGGGAGAACACACCTCACTAACCAAGAGCACAAACTCATACGCCACCAAAGAGACTTGGGATCTGCTTTCTCTCTCGAAAACTTGTAACCCCTACTACGAGCACTCCGGTGCAAGGCTACATAAGCAGCTGCAACACCCACTGAACGTTGGGACATTCTTGCCCGAACTAGTATAAACCCTCGTGTTCGCATTGCACACTATTTGGGCCTAGACGCGTAGTCACAAATTCACTCGTCTAATGTCTAGGACGCGGTTCTAGATACTGACAGCCCGATACCACCAACCTGAAAATTTGCCAGTAGAACCGGGGTGATGGAGCTCAACCCCGATCTCTAAGGGCTTGTGTGGTTTGGGGATTCACTCTCTAGAACAATTCCTACTCAGATTGTTAGCCTAATTTACATAATCTTTTGATCAGCTGGAACTATTGCTGGTGCAATCTGGGAGAACCGAACAACCCCTAAAGAAGTAAAGAATAATAAACCAGACCTATCTAGCGAAGACGCAAGAGATCAACAAATGTTGGATGGACTCTCCTACTTGATTGCAAAGAGGACAGGCTGATGGAGGATGAGGGCTTTGCTAGACGATCACTAGTCCAACATCTATTGTTGATTGCAAACCAGATGAAGAACTTGCACTTTTTTTGAAGAAATTGGAGGGGCTTTCACCCCTACAGAAAAATTTGATTAAATCAAAAGAAGTTATTTACAAAGCCGTACAAAAAGTAGGCCGATTACAAAAAGATGAAAAGATGAAAAGAACAGGCTAGCACTAAGGTACAAAGAAGGAAACAAAAAACAGAAGTAACAAACTGGAGATTAAAACAGTAGTCTTAGCCATAAATTGAATTGTTGTTTTAATCTTGGCTATATTCTGTGACTGATCAGTTTCAGTTCGCTTGCAAAAACTGCTCTGGTGGCTGCTAGATGAGGCTGAATGTTGTAAAAAATTAGAGCATTCCTAGTCTTCCAGATTGCCCAACAACCTAGGATGATTGTTTCCATGAAGAACCGTGACTGAATCGCATCCTTTAGAAAGATCATGGCATCCGAAAGGTCAAGATTGTCAGGCATATCAACCTGGATAATTTGCCAACATTGCTTTGCATACTGACAGTGCAGAAAGAGGTGGTGTATTGATTCTTCAATGTTCTGAGCACAAAGTACACACGAGTAATTCTGAAGCAACATATTCTTTCTCTTTAGGATGTTCCTTGTGCTAAGCCTGTCATTTAATAAGAGCCAGAAGAAGACCCTATGCTTGGGCTGGCAAGAAGAGTCCCAGATCCAATTTACTGCAGGATGATGCTGAGTATGACCAATAAGGATTTTGTAGATATTTGAAGAGGAGAAACAATTACCCCAACTGTACCTCCACAGGCCATGTCTGTGCTTAACTGCAACTGGTTAGTGATTTGAGCAAGCATTTGCATTTGATCATATGCAATCTCAGAAAGAGGCAAATGAAGCAATTGAGTCATGTCTTGTTGTTGAGAAGCTTTAGCTACTGAAATTCCTCGGTTTTTTTTGCAAAAGAGTATAATTCTAGGTACCTGTCTTTGGGGCTCTGATCCATCCATTTGTCTTGCCAGAACAAACATGATTCTCCATTTTGAATGTGAAGGATTGCTAAATCTTTGAATTTCTGCAGGTTTTTGAGATTGTCTCTCCACCAAAATGATCCCCTCTTTGTTGTGCTTGGCAGTTTTCCATTTGCATAGTATTTTTCCCAGATGATCTGTACCCATGGGATATCCTCTTTATTGAAGAACTTATGAAGATTTTTGAGTAACAGTGCCCTGTTTTGTTCTTCAATGTTAATGATGCCCAAGCCTCCTTTTTCTTTTGGAACACAAATCATAGGCCATGCTGCTTTTGGTTGTCCTCTCCCATTTATATCTGAAGCCCTCCAGAGATATTGTTTTCTGTCCTTGTCTATTTGTTTGATCACTATCTTTGAAATTTCTAAGGAGCACATGTAGAACATTGGCATTGCAGTGAAGACTGCATTTGTTAATTCCAGTCTACCAGCCTGGGAGACAAAAGAGGATACACTTGTCAATCTTCTTTCACATTTGGTAACAAGGGGCAAGAAATCTTGAACTTTTGGCTTTGTCAATCCTAGAGGCAATCCCAAATAGGTGAAGGGGAAAGTTCCTTTAGAGTACCCAAAGGTCCTTGCTAAGTGATCTAGTCTGTCATCAATCACATTGATTGGGAACATCATGCTCTTGCTGTAGTTGACTTTCAATCCAGTTGACTGAGCAAAAGAGTTTAGGACAGATTTGAGGAATAACAACTGATTTGGGTCCCCTTCCATGATCACTAAAGTGTCATCTGCATACTGCACAACAGGAATTCAGGGGCAGAGATTATAGGAATTGGAAGCCTTATTAGTCCAAGTTCTTTCCCCTTATTGAGCATTGACTGAAGGAAGTCAGCTGCCACAACAAAGAGCAATGGAGATAAAGGGTCCCCTTGCCTGACCCCCCTGTTGCAATTGAATGTTTTACCAGGCACCCCATTTAAAAGGACTGCTGAAGTTCCTGAATCAAAGATTTGCTTCATCCATTTCAACCATAGGCGTCCAAAGCCCTTGCATTCCATCAATTTCAGCATTGCCTGGTGTTCAATTTTGTCAAATGCCTTCTCAAAGTCTAGTTTGAGGACAATGATTTCCTTCTTTGAGTGGTGACATAGGTGCAAGTACTCAAATGCCCATCCTAGGCAATCTTGAATTGTCTTTGATTTGATGAACCCATACTGATTAGCATGAACCAGGCTTTTGATAACAACCTGCAATCTGTTGGCAAGCAGTTTTGTAATAAGTTGACAGAGGTGTTAAGTAGAGATATTGGCCTGAAATCATTGATCCTAGTCGGGCTTTCATTCTTGGGTATTAGAGTAATAAATGACTTGTTGATGCTCTTGAGACACATTGTTCCCTGATGGAAGGCTTGGCATAATCTGTAGAAGTTTTCCTTAATGACAGGTCATCCAGCCTTGAGGAATTCATTGCTGAATCCATCAGGGCCTAGGGATTTGTCATTTGGTAAGCTTGTCACTACATTATCAATCTCCTGCTCACTGAAAGGCTCTTCCAAAAAGCTCAAGTCCTCAGTTGCCTGAATGAATTCATAAGGGTTCACAGAGAAGGAAGTGAAAGTTGTATTTGCCAGTCTGTCTTTGAATTCCTACCAGATAGTTTGCTCCTTATCTTTGTGAGAGTGAACAGGAACACCTAAATCAGAAACAAGCTGGTTAATCAGATTTCCCCTGTGTCTGATAGAGGCATTTGCATGAAAGAATTTAGTATTAGTGTCCCCCAATTTGACCCATTTTATGGCACCCCTCTGTCTCTAGTATGTTTTCTGTTGATCAAGCAAGTCACTTAGCTTTGTCCTAATAATCTCCCTAAAATTCCATTCTTCTAGGGTTAGGTCCCTAAATTCCTCTAATAAATCCATGAAGAAGAGAATGTGCTTGACATTTGAGATATTTGCTTTCAAACTGGATAGACCCTTTTGCCAAGTTCTAAGAGCTTTCCTCAGATTCTTGAATTTGGCAGTGATGTTTTTTTGCACAATCAAGCTAATTTGTGGGAGCTGACCAACTTTGATTGAGAACTTCCCCAAAACTTTCCAACTGCAACCAGTAATTTTCAAATCTAAAGATGTTATTTTTTAGAATTTGGGTGGAAATTTTGACAATGCAAGGGCAATGATCAGATGGAGTCATATCAAGAGCAAAGAGGGAGGTGTCAGGACATGTTAGGAGCCAAGAGTTAGAAGTGAAAGCCCAATCCAGTTTTTCAAGAAGTGGAGATTCCTATTTGTTTGACCAGGTGTATTTTCTTCCTTGCAAATGTATTTCATTGAGTCCCAGGGTACTAATAGCCTCATTGAAAAGAAACATTTCAGTCACATTTCCCCCTTCTTTATTCCTGTTTTCAGGTCTTCTCATCAAGTTGAAGTCTCCTAGTACAAGCCAATCTTCCTCAGGTGGAATTTGGAGTTGGTTGAACCATTCAAGGAAATCAAGTTTCCCTTTAGACTGACAAGGAGCATAAATGCTAGTCATCAGCCAGGATGAACTGTCATGTTGTGCATGGAATTGAACAGACAAGGCATACTCATTAGTAAAGACTAGATCTCCTCTGAACATGGAGCTTTTCCAGGCGATGATCATACCACCAGATGCACCCAAAGAGGGTAAGATTTGATAACTGTCGAACGCAGGAGGACATACATTTTTCAGAAAAGTGAGATCAACAGAATCCTGCCAGGGGGTTGAGTAGGTTAATGATAACCTCAAGAGGATCAGCTTGCTCTGGTATATTTAAGTCAATTTCCATTCCAACCACAGGATTGGGCATTACATTCAGATCTTGCATCTGACCATGTTGGACCTGCTGTTGGGCAGGAAGTACTTCTGGCCAAGGAGCCCATGGCACCCAAGGATTGGGCTGTTGCAGCTGTAACTCAATCTGTTGTCCCAGATTTTGCTCATTCTGCTAATTCTGCTGATTGTCATTGTCTTCCAGTTCATCCTGATCCTGCTGTTCTTCCTGATCATCTTGCTGTTGCTGAATCACTGGCTGCCCCAGTCCAAAAGGCTTGAATCCTGATCATCCTGATGGCTTGAATCCTGATCCTGCTGTTCTTCCTGATCATCTTGCTGTTGCTGAATCACTGGCTGTTCTTCCTGATCCGCGAGGAGGCGGAGGGGGCAGGGGCAACGCCGTTCGGGCAAACGGCTTGGCCCCAGCGGCAACATCCCATTTCCGCACCTCGGGCTTGCGGGGCGCCATCATGTCCTCCTGCAATTGCGCAAGCACACAAGCAGTATCCCAATTTGGTGGACGATGCAAAGCGACTGCAGCTCTTATATGATCTTTCAAGCCATCAACAAAGCGCATAGTATAGAACATAGGATCAGTAGTGCGGTTATAAGCCCCGAGCTGGTCAACAATGGCAGAAAACTGTTCGATATACTCGGCCACAGAGCCGGTTTGACGGATTTGGAACAATTGGCGCAGCAACAGCTCGTGATGCTCTTGGCCAAAACAATTAAGCACGAGGCCAGTGAAGGTTTTCCAGGTGCAATCCTGGATTTGGGATTCTACTGAGTTGTACCAGCGCTTAGCAGCAGCCACTAAATGCATGCGAGCAACCCGAACCCAAGACTGTGGATCTACATCATATAAATCAAAGTAATCCAAACAATCCCGCAGCCAAACCTTAGGCTGATCTCCATCGAACACAGGGAAATTGATCTTAGGCAACTTAGCATGGTGAGATTTGTGACTATCGACTTCAAGCATAGCATCATGAGCAGGATGAAATGCAGCAGACTGAAGAACTGATTTAGGCGTAGGGGGTGTGGGAAGTGGATGCTCACCCTTGACCGGGGAATGAATCAGGGTGGAAACCACCCCGAATCCACTCGCCCGGTTCTGTGGTTCGACGCGGGGCCCTATCACGGCCGTGTGAAGGCGAATCGCCGGAGGTGTGGGAGCGACCCCCGGTGGAGACGGCGCGAAGACACCGCGCGAATCGCCCGGGTTCTCGACGACCTCGTGTGCCCAGGTGCGCGACAGCTTCTTCACCTCCATGCAGGTATCATCAACGGTCCCTTCGATGGACGACTTCCACTCCTCGAACGCCTTGGTGGCGCTCTCCAGAGCAACGACGCGGTCGCCATGCGCCTGCTCCAGATCCTGGATCTGGCGAGCCAAGCGGGTCTCCTGTTCCGAAAGGCGGTGATCCCACTTGAGATCGTTCTCGGTGAAGCGCCGATTGAACTCGTCGAGGATGATTTTGGTTTCTGGGTTCGTGACCCCTAATCAGTGTTGGCGGCGGGTAAAGTGATCGTGGGGAAGGGGTTGGTCGGAATCCAGACTGCCGGCACACCACAAATCGTTCGTGCGTGGATTGGAATTACAACGATCTCAGTTTCTACCAGCAGCTCACTGCTAGAAACGAAATCAAACCAACCGGATCCGTTTGCGACAAACAACCGATGGAATCAGTGCGGAAGAGCAGGAATCCGAGGAACGGTGTCTCCGATACCAAATGTTAGCAGCATGAGAGTTTGGGGAAGGAAGAAATTGAGGAAGGGATGGAGAAATTGGGGATGGGAAGGACGAACAGCACGCGGGAGGATTAGGATGGATCGACCATGAGTGCTTAGCAAGGAAGAGTTGGGTTCATACAAGTTTTTCCATACCCCTCTCTCTCCTCTCTGATGTCTCCCTGATATACTCTCTTACAGGCAATCGCCCGGACTCGCGCACGCAGGCGCTAGCGCCCACACTCACGCCCACTCTTTGCCTACCACCATCGTGTTGGGCCTGCGGCTTCGGACACTCCTTCTTGGGCCTTTATCCTTAGCATCTGTTGGGCTGGCCCTAGTAGCGGTGCTAACACAATCGCCAGGTCCTCGTTTGTCACCGGTGGCCTCATTGGAGCGACCGCCCTGCTCAAGAACTCGCGGTCAGGGACGTCTTCCCAAACGAAGCCATCCGGGATGAATGGCCTTGGGTTAGCGTGTTGATACGCCATCGTCGCCTCCGATGAGGAGCCTTCTTGGTGGCCAGGCGGGTGGCACTGTAGCTCTGGTGAGGGGTTTTCTGGGGACTAGGGGCGATGGAGACAGATGTGGTCAGGGGCCGTGTTAGGAGCCACAACAGTGTTGGGCTTTACAGAGGGCGTGAAACCCGCGTGCACAGTTCCCTTGGCCGCGAGCGAATTGAAGACGGGCACCTTTGACGAAGACGGCCCTACAGCCGCGGCGTTGAACCAACCAAATGGAGTCGTCCTTTTACTGTTGCCGGTAAATTGACCAGGTTTGAATTGACTCCCAGAGCGGCAATTAACCGCGGTGTGACCCCAGTTAAGACAAGCCCGGCATTTGATTGGCCAGCGGCAGGCGGCTCTGGGATGGCCCTTGGACAAGCATCTCTGGCAGAAGGATAGTGTCGGGGCTCTGTCCCTAACACAAAGAACGCCATGAACGTGACCTTGGATCGGAGGTTGAAGACGATTGAAGACCGAGCACCGACCAAGAATGGAGCTCTGTTCGGCGGACCAATCGGAACAGAGTTGGCGCCTGAGAGAGGCGGGTGAGGATCAGACCTCACAGCATCCGCAAAAAATTTATGCAAGCTTGGGGAAGCATAGGTGCGCTGGGCTGAAGCAAACTGAGCAGAAGGATTGCCCAAACGGCGAAAAACAGAGACGCGGGAGGGTTCAGAGGTGAACACCTTGTCCTTGACAGCAGGTTTCCAAGAGAGGAACTCCGCCTCCTGGAAAAGGGCGAATTCCTTCCTCCAGTTAGGGCCTCCATTGCCCCAAAGATGGAACTCAAGATAAAACGCATCACAAGAGAAGGAACGAAGATCGGCAATGTAGAAACCCACTTGCTTAGAGGAGACAGAGAACCTGAAGGTGCGGTTTGAAAGCAAGGAAACATTAAACTGGGTGACCAATCCACCAATTGTGGCCTGAAGGATAGATCCGACAGAAAGGGGATCCAACCGAAACTTGCACCTTCCAAAAGCAACAACCAGAACAAAGGAGTGACGGTCAAGAGCAGGAGAGCAAATGGGCAAGCCAAGGCGATTGCCCACATCCGCCTCAATCTTGAGGCCAGGAGCAAAGAAAGACCAGGGAGCGCCATCCAACAGCACACAAGCAGGCGGAGCACTCAAGAGGGCCTAGCCCTAGAACGCAGATCCCATTGAGCAACAAGAAAGGTGAGCCCAAACCTTGGAGAGAAGAGGAGACATCCGACTCTGAGGGAGGAGGAGGAGGTGGCGGCAGCAGGAGCTGCCGGGGCGGCCGCTGGCGCCGCGAGAAGAGCAGCCCGGCGCTCTGCTGCTTCCTGCCCCGACGGCCGCCGGCTCCCCCTCCCGCTCCGCAGAAGGTAGGTGATCGAGTTGCTGCAATTCGCGTGTGCAGGAGCTCAGATGAACTGTTATTCCTCAGAACTTGCACTTTTGAGGAGCCTAACTCTTCCAATTTTTTTTCCATGGAGCAGAGCGAATGTAGCCACGAAAGTAAACATCAAACAAAAATCTAATTGCTCGCTGCAACTTTTTCAGCTATACGGTCGCCACAAAAAAAACCTACTATAAACCTATCTATCTATACCTAATATTTAATTGTGAAAATTTCTGCACTATTTTTATTTCCGCTCAAATCTGTCTGCCAGCCGCTCAAATCTGTCTGCCAAGAAGTCCAGCCAGGTTACGTCGAGGCATCCGCTCAAATCTGTCTGCCAGAAGTGCAGTCCTAATTGGACAAGAAATACCGATTCCTGGCAGGAAACGTTAAATATTAGGTATAGATATGTAACAGCCAGGTTACGTGGCATCTGTCTGCCAGCCAGGTTACGTGGCATGCAACTCCCTACAGAGAATAGTTTGGACAGAAAGACAACAATTCTCCAAATTCCACCGTCAAACTGTAATCAACATCATGGATGTCAACAACCAGCGCCAACGGGCGAGTCCGCCCCCCGCGACCCGAGATGTTGCCAGCGCTGTCCGACGAGCCTGCCCCGCCGCCGCGTCCACGTCCACTGCCAGACCTACACCCAACATCATGGATGTCAACAACCATCGCCAGCGGGCAAGTCCGCGCCCCGTGACCCGACATGGGGCCAGCGCTGGCCGGCGAGCCTGCCCCACAAAAGAATTGCAGCATGGTAATATTACTTCAATATTGTTTTAAATTATTTCTCTATTGCATTCATTGAAAATATCACACTATTCTTTTTTATCTACAGATCCATATATTTCAAAAAACACTCAGGCAGAAGATATGTTGATGGATGCCAAGGAAAAAAAAAGAAGAGAGAAAGAGAGCGTTATGCACAGATGACAAATGAAAAAAAAAAAACAGGAAAGGCTTAAAAGGTTCCGTGAAGCCTATCATGAAAAGAAAAAAATAAAGAGTCGTCACATATGAAAGAAACGGAAGCCGATATTCTACATCATGAAGATGCTACGATTGATGCTCGTCAAGATGTGCATGCTGCAGGTGGCATAGAGGCACTTGAAAACCTAAAAAAAGAATTGCATCTAGGTAAAATTACTTCAATATTGTCTTTTTTCTCTATTGCATTAATGGAAAATATCACACTATTCTTATTATACATTCTTTTGATCTACAGACCCAAACAATACAAAAAACAATCAGGTAGACAATCCAATAGGGTCAGAAGATCCGGTAATGGATGCCAAGGAAAAAAAAAAGGAAAAGAGATCGAGAGTGGTATGCACAGATGAGCGATGAAAAAAAAAAGGGAAAGAGTTAAAAGGATCCGTGAAGTGTTTCAGCAAAAGAAAAAAGTTAAAGAGATGACACAGCTCAAAGAAAATGGCACACAAGGGAGGAAGCAATATACAGAAGAAAAGCAGACTGAACAAAAGGAAATAAGACGCCAACATGAGAGGCAGCGATATGCAAATATGCAACCAGAACAAAAGACAGCTAGAATACAGCAAATTACAGAAAAAAAAAAGTATTGAAGCGTAGCACACAAACCAAATATTCAATCGCCTTGGAGAACCCTGCATATATAGAACCAGAAATGGAAGTTAACACATCAAGCTTTGATTTAAAACAAAGGAAGCATGGTAAGGTTATCAAGTTATTTTTTACACGTCAATATACAACCTTTTGTAAAACTAACAATGCTTCTTGGACAGATATTCCCTCTTCGATGTGTGCATCCACCAAAGACAAAGATGGACCAGGAATAGCCTACAATGAACATAATGGTAAGTTTATCAAGTTATTACTAATGCTCTTATGAAATAGAAAAACCAATATATGTAAAAAAAACATTTTTGTGCAGTCAATGATGAAGTTATATTTGAACAAGGCACCAACGAGGATGAATATGTGTTCTCTGGTCAAGCTATGCTTAATAAAACTAAAATATATTCAAATCATTATATTAGTATACTTTATTGATTTTAAAATGCTTTAACTCGAACCAGGATCAGCCTACAATGAAGACCAAGGACATCTACAACATCAAGAAGTGTTGACTAATGGTAATGGCAATAATAAGTTTATCAAGTTATTACTAATGCTCTTATGAAATAGAAAAACCAATATATGTAAAAAAACATTTTTGTGCAGTCAATGATGAAGTTATATTTGAACAAGGCACCAACGAGGATGAATATGTGTTCTCTGGTCAAGGTATGCTTAATAAAACTAAAATATATTCAAATCATTATATTAGTATACTTTATTGATTTTAAAATGCTTTAACTCGAACCAGGATCAGCCTACAATGAAGACCAAGGACATCTACAACATCAAGAAGTGTTGACTAATGGTAATGGCAATAATATTATCATTTCTCAAAATACTCTCAAATTAGAAAATTTTGAAACTGACCATGTTTCTTGGACAGAGAATTCCTCTAAAATGTGCCCAGCAAACAAAGCAAAAGATGCACCACGATCAGCCTACAATGAAGATCAGGGTAAGTTTATCAAGTTATTATTTAATAATAATATGGTCTTATCAAATAGAAAAACTAATATAAATTAAAAAAAACTATGCAGACAATGATGGAGTCATTTTTGAACAAGACATCAATGAGGAAGAATACATGTTCTCTGCTCAAGGTATGATAAATAAAATTGAAATATATTCGCATAAATCAATATATATATATTTATTAGTATACTAACTTATTTAAAAAATCTATTAATAAAAACAGATTGGGACATAGATGAGGAAATTGAAATATCAGATGACGAGGAAATAGCTACCGAGGATTCAAACATCACAGACCCGTATGACATCGTCTACAGTAACATACCACAAAAAACTCACATGCTCAAAACTATGGAAAATTGCAAATTCTGCAATGCAAAAAAGTTTGAGTACGAGTCCGAAGGCTTATGTTGCAGGAAGGGAGCTGTCAGACTAGCAAATACAGAGACACCAACTCAACTCATGAGGCTCTGGACAAGCAACGATTCTGATGCAGTACATTTTCGAAACAACATAAGGTTCTTCAACGGGCACTTTTCATTTACCACTCTATATTGCCAGCTTGACAGAGACACGGTAGACATTAGAAACACTGGTATCTACACCTTTCGAGCACATGGTCAGATATACCACAATGTACCCTCGATTGGTAATACTCCAGCAAATGCCACACACCTAGAGCTATACTTCTATGATGATGATCCAAGTTTAGAGCATCGTTACCGTCATTGCCGCAAGGAATTATACGAGCAAGACAAGCATGTAATGAGCATACTCACAGACGTTCTACGCGACAACCCTTATTCAAAACAGTTTAGGAGTTTGGGACAAGCCCAGAACATCGAGGAGTACAGAATTATCTTGAACCTTGACCAAAGATTGGATCAGAGAGTATACAACGAACCAATCAATTCAGAGGTAGCTGCAGTTTGGATAGAAGGAAAGGAAAGAAGAAATACCTCTAACAAAAACATAATACTCCACGGCCAAAACGGTGAAATAAAGGGCATACGATCGTACCATGGATGCTATGATCCATTATCATATCCTTTATTATTTCCAAAGGGCGAACTAGGTTGACATCTAGATATCCCAAAAGTCGGTGTGAGCATGGAAGATGTAATAAAGGCTCGCGCAAAGAAAAAAGATAATGGCGAGGACCCAGGTTAGTACATCACATACTTCTATATTATACAAAATTAAATTATGATATATGGCAGATTCATCCATGTGAAGCTGATTCTTGTTTTTAAAATATTATTAAAAACAGATTCAAATAGCAGGCTGTGTGTAACCATGAGAGAATACTACTGCTACAAATTCCATGCACGACCAAATATTTTTGATCCAGTGTTACATGGCGGACGACTATTCCAACAGTTTGTTGTAGATACATACATCAAGATCGAAAACACCAGATTGGACTACCTGTATCATCATCAGACAGATATCAGAGCAGACCTATACCAAGGACTTTTGGATAGCATTCAAGCCGGCGAGCAACAGGGGAATGAAACTGGGAAAAGAATACTTCCTGCATCATTTATTGGAGGGCCACGAGATAAACATCGTCGGTATCTAGATGCTATGGCTTTGGTCAGAAAATTTGGAAAACCTGACATATTCCTTACGATGACATGCAACCCCAACTGGGAAGAGATTAAAAATGAACTGAAGTTTGGACAGACACCACAGCATTGCCCAGATCTGGTTGTTCGTGTTTTCAAGGCAAAACTAGAAGAAATGAAGCAACAGCTATTTGAAAAGGACATTCTTGGAAAGGTCAAGGCTTATACCTACGTGGTAGAATTCCAAAAGAGAGGACTACCACATGCTAACTTCTTGCTGATCATGACAGGAAAATACAAGTACACATGCCCAGAACAGTACGATAGAATCATCTCCGCCGAGCTACCTAACAAGCACAAATACCCAGAGCTATACAAATTGGTCGTCAAACATATGATGCATGGTCCTTGCGGAGCACTCAACAGATACTGTCCGTGCACAAAGAATCGCAAGTCATGCAAGAACAATTATCCAAAGCCATTTATTGAGACTACAATACAAGGCAAGGACTCCTACCCATTATATAGGAGACGCAATGATGGAAGGTACGCAAAAGTCAGAAAATGCGAACTGGATAACAGGTGGGTTGTTCCTTACAACCCTTACCTATTGATGATGTTCAACTGCCACATAAATGTTGAGATATGCTCGAGCATTAAAGCAGTCAAGTACCTATATAAATACCTATACAAGGGACATGACAAGGCATCTATATCTGTTACTGGGGCAGAAAACGAAGTACAAGTCGACGAGATTCAACAGTACAGAGATGCACGATGGGTGACGCCTCCGGAAGCACTGTGGAGAATATATGGCTTTGAACTAAGCAAAATAAACCCTCCAGTCCAGCAGCTGCAGCTGCACCTCCCAAACATGCACATGGTTTCTTACAATGGCAAAGACAAAATCAAGGATGTTATCAACCGTGGAGGCACGGAAAGGTCAATGCTGACAGCATACTTTGAAAGGAACAACAATTGTGAAGAAGCACGAGGCATATTGTATAGAGACTTTCCAGAAAAGTATACTTGGAACACAAGATACAAGCTATGGCAACCGAGAAAACAGAAAACTATATACCAGATTGGCAGGTTAGTCGCAGCGCATCCAGCTGAAGGAGAACGGTACTATCTTAGGGTACTCCTAAACCATGTGCTGGGCGCAACGAGCTACGAAGAACTCAGAACAGTTGACGGTCAAGTAATGCCATCGTTTCGGGACGCCGCGGAAAAAAGAGGATTGATTGAGGCAGACAACACAATAGATGAATGCATGACAGAAGCCGAGTTGTTCCGAATGCCATCGTCCCTGAGAAGACTGTTCGCAACAATCCTGGTGTTTTGCGAACCAAGCGACATCCGTAGTCTTTGGAACAATCACCTTGAGGCAATGTCAGAAGACTATAGTAGACACTGCAAGTGCAAGCACACAGTTCAACAGATGGTACTAAGAAATATCAAGGACATGCTGCAGTCAATGGGAAAAGACATAAAATCATTTCCGCTTCCAGAAATTGACATACAGCATGATACATCAGACAACGTACCTAGGGAGATTATCGAGGAATCATCGGTCAAGGTGGACCCAGAGGACGCAACTTTGCATGAGTACCTAAACAATGAGCAAAAGATAGCCTATGAGAAGATCCTATCAGCAGCTATCAGCAACAAAGGAGGCCTCTTCTTCGTCGATGGCCCAGGAGGCACGGGAAAAACATTCCTTTACAGGGCGCTCCTAGCCACCGTGCGCAGCCAAGGTAAGATTGCTCTAGCAACAGCCACTTCCGGTGTTGCGGCTTCAATAATGCCCGGAGGAAGAACCGCGCACTCAAGGTTCAAGATACCACTAAGATTAGACAACACATCAACTTGTGGATTCACAAAACAAAGCGGGACAGCCAAGCTGCTACAGGCAACATCACTAATAATTTGGGATGAAGCATCAATGACTAAGAGGCAAGCGTTTGAGGCGCTAGATAAAAGCATGAGGGACATAATGGACAGACCAGATCTACCATTTGGCGGGAAAACAATTGTGTTCGGAGGAGATTTTAGACAAGTCCTTCCTGTTGTCCGAAAGGGATCAAGAGCACAGATAGTAGACACATCGCTACGCAGATCCGAGCTATGGAACTGCATGCAACACTTGAAGCTCGTACGAAACATGAGGGCTCAAAATGACCCGTGGTTCGCCGAATACCTTCTGCGTGTTGGAAACGGCACAGAAAAGACAAATGATAAGGGAGAAATCCTTCTGCCTCAAAGCATATGCGTGGAACACAAGGAAGAAGATAACGGGCTGGATAGACTAATCAACCATATCTACGAAAAGGATGGCGCTTCCTTGAAGGATCCAAAATACATCACATCGAGAGCAATTCTATCCACAAGAAATGACTGCGTAGATAGCATCAACCTAAAAATGATTGATCGCTTCGAGGGGAAGGAGATGGTGTATCACAGCTTCGATTCTGTAGAAGACGATCCACACAACTACTATCCTCTTGAATTCCTGAACAGCCTTACACCGAACGGACTGCCTCCACATATGCTCAAACTGAAACTTAACTGTCCAATCATACTGCTCAGGAATATCGACCCAGCTAACGGTCTTTGCAATGGCACAAGACTGATCGTACGTGGGTTTCAGAAGAATGCAATTGATGCAGAGATTGTGCTAGGACAGCACTCAGGAATGCGGGTTTTCTTGCCAAGAATACCGCTATGTCCCTCAGATGACGAGATGTTCCCATTCCGTTTCAAGAGGAAACAATTCCCAGTCAGACTAAGCTTCGCAATGACAATAAACAAGTCGCAAGGTCAGACAATACCAAATGTGGGCGTCTACCTGCCTGATCCAGTATTCTCTCATGGCCAACTCTATGTCGCGCTGTCTAGAGCGACGGCGACAAAGAACATAAAGGTACTCACACGAAAACTTGATGAAGAGGATGACGAGAAAGACAAGAAGAAGAAGAAGACAAAGAAGATCAGTATAAGCGAGACATACACTAAGAATATCGTCTACACTGAGGTCCTAACCAAATGAGTAAGGTGTTGTTTGAAGAAAACAAATGTAAACATACTGCGTACATGTACAATATTATTCTATGCCAGTGGAGTTAAACATAGGCAAAGTGTTGTTGGATAATTAAAATTGTAAAGATTCTCTTACAGTGGCAAACCAATACCTTCCAAATTAGCTTCTATTATTATCAAAAACTAATTGGAGAGCAAAAATAGCAAATACCTTCCAAATTATCTTAGTGCAAGACTTCCAGATACATT
This sequence comes from Saccharum hybrid cultivar R570, assembly GCA_038087645.1. Lineage (NCBI taxonomy): Eukaryota > Viridiplantae > Streptophyta > Magnoliopsida > Poales > Poaceae > Saccharum > Saccharum hybrid cultivar. Next base: position 10,951,116 of record JAQSUU010000529.1, read on the forward strand.
CAATTACGTTTCACCTTACAAATACGTCTGAGGAAGAAGAAAATAATGGTAGTTGTAGGAAATAGCAAAACATTGTACCTGAATTGGATCGAGGAATTCATCTGGTATGTCCCTAAGGATTGCCTCAGCATCCATAGCTTCAGAAGCAGCAGCTTTTGCCCTACCAGCAAGTGGCATAAACTCCTGTATGATTTAGGGATCAACCCCAATCTTCCACAGAATATTAGCTGCACTAGCAAACAAATGCAATGGATAGACAATGGTCAGACTACCAATACAGGATCAATATCTAATTGGATAAACAAAGAAGAAATTACATGATCATTGTATGCTCTGCCATCTTTCGAGATTGCAGCTGGAAAGACAGATTCCTTGTCGCCCCTTGAGATATGGACATAGATGGTGGAAAACTACAATGGAAAGACAAGTAAAGAAAACGGAGAGAACTATACACCAATATAGATGTAGAAGAAAGAAGTGACTGAAGAGTAAATCGCTCAATCCACGGAACCTGTTTCAATAGCTGCTTCGGCTTGAACTCATACTTCTCTGGATCCTTTACAGTCAAAGATTCTCTCTGGGGACCAGCAAGTTGCAAGAGGAAGTAATTAAGCATGCTTGCGACCCTTTCCAACTGAATACGAGTAAGGGGGGCAGACCCAGTGCCAGAGGCTCCCACACGAGTGGGGTCTGGGGAAGGGAATAACCGAAGTAAAGTCTTACCCCCGCAGAAATTCTGCAGAGAGACGGCTTCGAACCCAAGACCTGGTGACTCGGCGAGCTAGCACTCACCAACTGCACCAGGCCTGCCCTTCTGAATACGAGTAAGGGATTAACAAAATAATTACACAAAAGGGACAGTCTAACAATGATTCTCATTTAGCTATCACAAGTAATATTTATGTTAGTGAGAAATAATAATTATTTAGTATGAAAATCCAAATAGCTTTGGCAATATCATAATGTCGCTCGAAAGGTCACCCTTCTGCTTCTGTTTCGGAGAACTTTAGCTCGTGTAACCCTGTGACTAGGAATTTCGTCTATCCGGTGATTATGCTTCCATCGTCTGCTGGTTTAGTCGTCTCAGCTATGGAGGATTGCGTATTACTTGTTTACTGCCATAAATAATGCACAAGATGATTTGCTTAGTTCAGTGCAAATAGGATTTAATGAGAATTTTTTTGTTGGCAGCTTTTAGCTTGGCTTCATATTTGATGATTTTGCACAATAATCAAATTGATTTATGTCGAATAGTACTTTATCTTAATACTTTCTGGGATGTCAGAAGCAGTAATATGGGCAAATTCGACATATTATGTCCAGGAATACCCTATGGAATCTCTCTGATTCATACAGAAGCAAACATTTTAGTGCTACTTAACTGATACTGGAATAAATTGTTTGAATCCTGTTTAGATCAACCTTATTCTAATCTTCTCATTTGTAATCTTCACCTTCATAACAACATGTTTATTCGTGCAGAAAGATTGAGCTAGCAGTTGAATTTCTAACCACACTGCCAAATGACCCGAGCCATGGCCATAAGGTGCACAGCATTCAGCTATTGCGTCTGGTGTCATTCATCGGAAACTGGGTGCAGTCTATCTTAAATTTTCCTGAGAATAGTAAAAAGATGCTACAGACTTTTGATCCAGCATTGGATAGTAGATGCTGGGCCATTTTGAGAGTTTGTGTTGAAAAGAAGCCATCCATTTCAATATCTCTGAACTTACTTAAATCACTTAGTCGTGTTGCAAGTCATGGTTTGGGCAGAGTTGATAGCAACAGCTCACGTGCTGACAATGAATCTATTGAGCTCTTCGAACAAGTGTTTGACTGTATGTCACTGCTTTTCTCCTCCAACACAAGAGCATTCTTCAATGCAGGTGTAGATTTATGGGCCTCGTGTGCTATTGAGGTTATCAACCTTGCCCAGAAGGTTTCAGCTAATGAGGATGATTTCTGCCCTGTTCTTCAGAAACTTGCAAATTCCCTCCTTGGGCAATTCTCAAGCTTCCTGAGATTTTGCGCAAATCCGAAGAATATTTTCCATGCTTTTGTTGATAAGGTTCTAGCGCCATTGTTGGAGTTGTTAGTTTTACTTAATTCACAAGCAAATTCCAGTAAGCACAAGCAGTCAGGAACAACGTTGAAAATTGTTGAAGATGTCTTGTCAAATGGACTGTTTCATTCCCAACATCTTAGTGGATATTTCGGTCTCAGCAGTTTGAATAAATCTTCTTCTGCCAAGGATATCAAAGGAAGCTACCATAGACACCTATTTCAGCGATTCAAAGGAATAAAAACGGAAAACAAGGCTGTATTGCTGGCTGGGTTTGGTTACTTGCTTCAATTGTTTGTTAGGAGAGCTAGAAATCAAAGAACTGTAGCACTGAGTGGAACAACTTTGGTTCGGCTGCATAAAAGCAATGAGGGTTCTGAAGAACCACAACAACATAGAGAATCACTTTTTGAAGTGTTTATTAAGTTTATGGAACCCATGGTGTTAGAGTGTAAATTGTATTCCCAAAAGGATTTTTCTAAGTTTACCATTTCAGGAAGAAGGAAAGGTGCTGGAATTTGTTCCGAGGTGAATGCAAGCATCCCAACATCCTCATTGACTAACCTCATGCCAAATCGAACAATCTGGAAACTGAAAATACATAGATCAAAAAATCATTTAGAAAAAGACAATTGAAGTAACAAGACTAACATTTTCCCACTGATGAAATACACGCAGCTGCTCCTCTCTTTTTCTCAAGCATATGCTCCAGTGATGAACTCTTATTCTTAGAAGTAGCATTATAATAATACATATTAATCTAGAAGTGTACATCTAAATTAAGGTATCTGTAAAATAGAATTATGGAAAACAGTATGAATTCTATTGAGGATACTACTATAATTAATTAAGAAAGTATTATAACATGTAATCTGCATACTGCTCAGAGCGTCAGTTAATAACAAAGCAAATGTGTAAAAAGATCTTATGATAGTAAAGTCGTACTGAAAATTCACTTGGGCAAAACAACAAACAGGTGCAGGGGCTTGGTCTGGGTGACCTCACGTGCAAGCAGGGCACAGAGCAAGCACAGGCCGGGATGAAAATCACCAGCAGTCACAGTTGTGGTAGAGATGCAGCTTACTGGAGGGCTAACGGCGGGAGTGCTTACTGGAGGCAGAGGGAAGAGGAGAGTCGCCGCGCTAGGAGGCCGGAGGAGAGTCGCCGTGCAGAGTTACGGCCGGTGCGTGCGGAGGGTCACGACGGCGCGGAGGCCACGGAGCTGAGATGGACCCTGGCGCGGGCGGGTTCCAGGCGTGGCGGCTCCGGCTGCTCCGGTCCCGGTTATCCCGACGCACGCGGAGATGCGGGCGCGGAAGGGGAAGAGGAGGTGGCGGAACTCGCGGTGCTCGGCGTCCTCGGAGGAGGGGAAGAAGGCGGTGGGGACTCGGCGGCGTGGTGACGCGTTATGGCGAGGCAAAAAGGCCATGAGGCAATGCTCTGACAAGATGGCATGGAGCAGGAGGCGGTGAGCCTCGGCGAGCAGGGCACCGAGCGGGCTCGGCGAGCAGAGAAGAGTGGCGTGGGGGGAAGGATGGAGCGGCGGCAGCTTAGACGGATCCGAGGAGGGACGAGCACGGACTGAAGCGGCGCCGCCAAGCTCCCAGATGCGAGCGAATGCGTGTGCGCCGCTGCCCATTGCGCCTAACCATATTGGGCCAGTAGACCATTGAGGACGGGCTTGTTCGACTCCCTTAAAGACTTAATTTCCACCGAAAACTCCTTTCCAACGCCGTCGCACGGTGCGCCGCTCCTACTCCGAGTCTTGCTCCGCCCGTAGTTCCGTCCGAGTCCTGCTCTTCCTCCGTGTCCGACGCATCTTGCGCACCAAAAATCCCTCCGGCCGTATCCAATGGCAAGTGCAAACCAGAAACAAAAACGAATTACTCCAACTTCCTATATCTTATCTATATATTCAAGATCCCTCTCTTGGCTGATTTCACAAAACCAAAAGTTTCGGCGACAACAACCTCCAGCAGAGCCGAGTCCTATTGACAACAATTGTTGTTACCGGCAAGAAGCTGGACGAGGGTTAGTGCTCAACGTGCCCTGCGCTCAAAAAACTGCAGGCAATCTTCATCAGCGCAAAGCTCTTCAAAATCTTCCTCAACGTGCCACTCGACCTCACCGTCCAGTGTGCACACATCGGTCAGGTGTGTACCTGTGTTCCACTCAAAACTCATTACCTTGATCGAATCTAAGGGTTGTTTGGTTCGGCGCCGCAACGCGCCACGCCGCTGCTGTGGCCGCCACAATCTGTGGCGCTTAAAATGTCCACCACACTCTGTGGCGATACTCTCACCTTTTTCTGCTATAGGCTGCCTTCATTGAATGCTCAACCAAACACGTACTCCAGGTCTGTGGCTCGCCAAACTGAGGCGTGGCGCGCTGTGGCTCCAATCCAAACAGCCTCCTAATCTGTTTCATTCAGTTGATAGAACATTGCTGATTTGATATCCCTATTTGAAGTGGGGATCTATGTCTATGATGCTTGACACCAATGAATAGGATAAAAACATAATTGCATAAAGCACTTTGAATAGCACTAGGTGGTTTCGGAGGGCAAATATAAAGTTTTTGTAGTTTCAGAATGCAATATAATAGTCATATTTGTTATGCTCCTAGAAAAAACATCCGTAACTTATTATTTGTCCTAAAGAAATATCCTAATGAGTAGCTGGTAGTTGTCCTGACAATTTACAAGAGTTTTTAAAATTTTCAGGTTGCTGACTATATGCCTTGACACTTGTATTTTTAAAACAGACAAATGGAGCATGATGTTGGATCAAGCACTTTTGAGAATTTAGATGATCGACCATTAAAGAAAGCAAAGATGAGTGAAGACAAAATAACAGATGAAAAGACAACTGCATCGCCAGCTAGAGAGAAATTCTCTTCAGATTATGAATTGATAGATAAGCAGATAAGAGAAGAAGAAAAACAGGTGGATGATGATGAACAACCAAAGGAACAAAAACAAAACAAATGCTGGTAATACGTATGACTATCTACCACAAGGTATTTTAAAAATTTAAATTTCTATTTGTTCTTTTTCATGTATAATTTTGATTACAGTACCGAGGATATAAAGCTAATCCATATTGAATTATATATGTAGATTATTCATTGACCGATCTAGACTTATGTGCTCACATAATAATTGCGGAATCTTCGAAAGACGATATACTGGTGAAGATTGATGAAATATTTGTGAAACAACATCAATTATTGTGTCTCCTAGAACAAGGCAAATGGTTAGACGATGATGTGAGTACAACTAATAATTATGCATTTTACATTCAGTCTTATAATTTATTTAATGTATTTCAAATTTTTTTGTAGGTGATCAGTGCTTACATATGTTGTATAAGGGATCAAGTACAACAGCAAAATATGGATGATTCTAAGATATATTTTGAAAACCCCTTTATTACTAGACTGATTACAAGAGATGCCAACAATGGTATAACTAAAGATGAAAATTTTATTACTGAGATTGTTAAAAACTATCTTGATCATGAAATGGTAACATCTATCTCCAATTTCAAATAATAGAAATAGCATATTCTTAGTTGCTAATTATATATATTTCTGCAACTAATCAATTAACTTGATTATAGATTTTTCTACCAATAAATATCAAAGACTCCCATTGGTATTTAGCTGTTTTGAACGCAAAAAAGACCGAGATTCAAGTACTCGATTCATTGTGTTGGGAATTCAACCGTGCTGACCTCACTATTGTGGTTTGTTTCTATGCTCAAATAACTCAAACTTTTTTAAACTAATCTGTCAATTGTGTTAAAAACGAATTATGAAAACCTTATTATTTATACAGCTACGAGGACTACAATATCATTTGGACATTATTGAAGGTCAACAAACATTGATTAACAAAAAATGGAAAAATTTACATATTATTGAATGGAAAGTCAAAGAACAACTTCACAAACCACTTCAAAAAGACAGGTAAATATAAAAAAAATAAGAAATTATCTGGTTTATTTATGTTGAGTGCTAATGCTAAATTTTATTTAAACTATTCCGTTCATCTTGCGGCCTCTTTTTGCTCAAATTCATGGAATACTGGACTGGAGATGCACTATCTCATCCAATTACACAGGTACATATGTTTTCTTTTGTCGTGACTAATTATTCAATATACGTACTGATAAATATTTGTACCATACATGAAAGTATTAATCTTTTTAGGCACAAATTGGCCGGTATATTGTATTGCTGGAAAACAAACACACCGCCACTTGAGACAAACTTACGAGAAAATAATGAAGAGTCAAATACTGATGACGTATTGTTATTAGAAACTGCAGATGCTAAAAAAACAAAAGCACTATGCCCGATGTCTACTAAAAATAAATACTACTCACTAATATCTGTTATTTCCAAGATGGGTATGCGTGAGTTATTAGGTGGCCTCTGTGACTACATCAAATCAATTGATTGTCCAAAAACCTTGGAGTAAGCGCCATCTCACATTGTTAATTCATTTTTTAAAATTGAGTTGTACTAACAGCATGCGTTGTCTTTTTTTTCATTATGCTTGACAGGAAAGTCTGGGTACAAAACTCAAAACAATATACCATTAGCTTGACTCTCAAAGAAACCGCAACAAATTCTAAACAATGATATGCCCATGGACATAGAAACTTTTAATTTGGTCGTACGAAAAAATATGTTCGACGACATCCAAATGGTGAAGAATCAGAGAGGAATTATAACAAAGCATTATCTAGACTTGAAATTTTGGGTAAGTTCTTATATTCACTATCTCTCTCTATATATATACACACAATAATTCTTTTAATCACCTTATTTAATTATTTTATATGTATAATAGATAATTACGGATTTTGGACGACATCCCCGGACTTTCGGAAAAAATTAGACGTGGATCGACTAACAGATTCCATTCGTTGCTGGCCTGGTATAAACTATAGTGTTTCATCATGCAAATTGGTAAGAACACTCTCATGTACCTATCAGAACAGTTACTAATAGCTAGCGTATTCTATAATAAAATAAAAATTGACTATTATAGTTCGAAAATATACCTGTGAAAAATAATTTTATATCGTTTCTAAACTTTATCCTATATCATATTCATATCCCAACACAAGGCGGCGGGGAATTTAGTCTATTCATTCTTGACAAAGAAAATAGAAAAATCTACATTATAGACCCTACACCTCTTGATCCCATGTACCAGTACAACCCGAGTGCAAGATATGTGAAAAAACTTTTATGGATTGCTGAGCACTTACCAAAAGCTATGTCTACTGCATGCCCTGGGTCTAGATGGAATGAAAATATTTTTCTGTGACGTCAAAAAATGATAGAAGATATTCCAATTTACAAAAGGTAACCTTTCTTTTGAGATAAAATTATTTGGTACACTGAATAGTACATTTACATATATATTATTAAATTAAATATATATATATAGCAGGGAACTTTCGGGTTATATTGTTTCAATCTTGATGTCAACATGGAAAGGCGAAGAACTAAACTTGCCATCTTTAACGGTAAATATCGCAATAATTCAAACCATTATCGTTTTACACATACATATAACTATATAATACAATAACATTATGGATTCGTTAACTCACAATATTGATTGTACATGCAGGATGGATATGAAATCAGAAAAAAAGTTCTGGGATAACTACTTACATACAAGGATAATGAATGTGAAGACAACATACCTACTGGGGTCCTAGAATTCCTTAAATGTATTAGAAATACAAAAGGTCAACTTTAAAGCATGAATTCCCTGTAAAAATTCTAATGTTTAGTCAACAAAAAAACTTGTCGCATATATTATCATGTGTGCTAAACTATCTACAGATTTCATTGGTTATTGTTCTTTAATATTTGGAAGAAGTAATCGATACTTCACTTCTGCCACAATGAATGAGCGAGAAAATATGACTTTTTAAATGTATGTCGTATCCGTAGCAACGCACGGGCATATTTACTCGTACCTAATAATACAAACAGCTGCATAAAAAAAGTTGCACCGAGGATGGCCCCCAAAATATGCCGTACATGGTAAAATGAGCTGTAAGCGGCCCATTAATCTTGGAAGGAAGTGGATCCTGGAAAAAAAAAAACGTGTCTTCAGTCACTTCCCCTTGGGCTGTGATACGTTTAACGAGAGTTTGGTCGGCGTCCGCCGAACGCCGCTGCCGGTGAGGGGCGGCGGAGCCAAGCAGCCTGAGAGGGCGTACCAGCGAAGGTTGCGGGCCGTGCCACAAGCTTTGAGAGGAGGAACTCGTGAAGGGAGTCAAGTATTTTGTCTGAACTTTGTGGATTTAATTCTTCTAGTCTACCGAAATAACCAAACAAGGTGGAGCACACGCCAATTAACTAGCGAGAATTTTTACAATGGTTGGAGAGGTGATGGGAACTGATTGGTGTGTCTATGGCCGGTGGGCCCAGAATATGAGAGGCGATGAGAAGCGATGGAGAGTAAGGCGATGGAACCGATTGATGTGTCTATGCCGGGTGGGCCCATGTGCATCGCGTCGCCTACCATCGCCTCCCATCGCTTTCGAAATTGAGGGGATTAGCACCCCCAATCAGAAGGGTGAAAATTTCTTTTTCATAGTTTTTTTAATGAAGGGTAAAACGGTAAATATATAATTGCAAAAAAAATATTAAGTGGTACAGTGGATAATTCAAGTACTATAGTTAGATGAACATTTTCTTGATTATTTGTGATGAATAATTCAATCAAGTAGTATAGTTAGATAAACATTTTATTTCTAGGGTTAATCCAGCCCACCGCCTCCTCCGCCGCGGCCTACCTCCTGCCGGCGCTCCAGGACATCCAGGCCACCGTCGCCAAGGCTGCCGAGCTGTGCGTGCTCCACGCCACGCTCCTCCAGGACGGCGCCGCGCCAGTCGGAGCCCCGCCGCCATCCGCCTGCCGCGGGCCGTGTCGTGGACATCCGTCATCCGTGTGTTGGTCCCTTCCAGATCCGCCTGTAGGTGGACATGGAGACGCGACGACGCAGTGGTGGCCGCGGCGCCCTGCAGGTAACTCCACCTCTCTCCCCGTCCATCTTTGCCTTGGGTCATCTACTATGAACCGGTCTCGATTCTCGCTCAGTCCACCGTGGCCGAGTCCACCCCGCCCTGTGCCGTTTCATCTCCGCCCCGCGCCGCCGCCCTATGAGCGCAATCTCGATTCTCGCTCCGGAAGAGGCCTGTACGTTTCTGCACCTTCCCCTCTCTTGCGGCTACCCAGATATGCTTGCTTCCTACTGCCGTTGCACAGCCTCGATTTGCTTTGTTCTAAGTTAGATTAAGCAATTTGCAAACGTTGATGCAATTGGGATGTAATTTTGTACTGGGATGCTTGTAGTAAATCAAAACTGTAGTAAATGAAAAAAGGTTAAACTCTTACAATGCCTTCAGATGTAATTTCGTACTGGGAACTTTCATTGGTCTCTAGCTCACTGAATGAATTTCAGCACTGTAGTTTGCAGCTCACTGAGGTACCCTGTTTCCTTTTTAATAAAATGTTTATCTCTACATTGTCATATCTCTTTCAGAACTGTGTCTGTCATCTAACCAGCGACGTATGCCTTCAGATGGTTGTGTAGTTACTACTGCACTTGCTGAATATTTTTGTGTAGTTCCTCGGCGACACCTACACCCAGGGGTGTCGATTCTGCACCGTGAAAACCAGCAAGAAGCCTCCTCAGCAACATGCTGAATAATTTTGGTTTTTTTTTTTCAGGAGCTGAACCCTGGGATATTGGTAGAGTGTCTGACTTCAGATATTGGAGGTGGCGTGGAGGCAGTTTCATTTATAGCAAACTCTGGTCTAGATATGTATGCTCACAATATTGAAACTGTGGAAGTTCAACCATCACTTTGTGTCAAGAATCAAGATATAAGTGTAGTTTTGCTGCCGTTTACTTTTTTCCATCCAGAAAGCAAGCTTTCAGCTTTCTTGTAGGAATTAACTCTGAATATGTAGTCTTTGATCTCACTGAGGTGTTTGATAGCAGCAAGGGAGGCGCCAAGAAGATGTGCCATGAAATAGGGGTTCCTTTCCTTGGTAAGGTGCCCATGGATCCGCAGCTGTGCAAGGCCGCTGAGGAAGGGAGGTCATGCTTTGCTGATCAGAAATGCAGTGCTAGTGCACCAGCTCTTCAGGACATTGTGAAGAAGCTGATCAAGACTGAGTGAGAAAACAGTGTTGCCCTGCTGGGAATCTGGTAGTGAGAAATGAGATGAAATGATAGATGCTGCAGTTCTCGTTACCATTATACTGTGCACACATTGAGTCTTTTTTAGTGCTATTGGATCTGTAAGTTTATGTTCGCGAATCATCAGTGGGTGGACAGTGTGCACAAACTACCGCTTAATTTCTGCACTATGCAGTGAAATATGTTTTGAGGTGCTACCCTGAATGATGCTTGAATGCTTTGTACTATACGTACCGGAACTGAACTGAATGAGTGTATGGTGTTAGCAATAGCCTGGCAACGCTTCTTTGCTGTCGTAGCAGAACATAATGAGAAAAGTAATTGTGAGTGAGGAGGCGTGGCAGAGGCAGAAGGTTGCTCCCATGAACCGTGGCCATGCAGTAGCTGCGGGTAATGTTGGTCAGATTCCGCAGCATCACATCACTTTACAATTACTGGGCTAGAAGGTCGTTGAACACTTTACAAATACATAGACACCCAGCTTTTACCAAGATTTTGAATAGCGTGACAGAGAAACATGCTTTCATGTAGCTGCACAGCACATAGATGGAACAAAAGAATGCATGGCAACAAAAGCGCAATATATTAACTTGTTCGTGATACAAGATTACAGCAGCCAGGTTGTCCCCTAGCTCCTGAAGCACAAGGAACAAAAGCACAACCAAACGACACCATACAGCTGCGGTGATCTATAAAATGACCTGAGCTATATATGCCCCAGAATAGGGGAGAGAATTGCCAGACAAGCGGTAAAGAACATGTAAGAACAGATATCTTGGCCATTAGGACTATTTGGACCATGCAATTGTATTGATTTCTGACTGGGCACTCTGGTAAAGAACATGTAAGAACATATATCTTGGCCATCAGGACTATTTGGAACATGTATGCACACCCTAAATTGTTTTCCAAAGCGTGTTACAGATCTCAACCGGTGGCATCGTCTTCTCGCTGCTTCCCATTCTTGTCAACAGTATCTGATTAGAAGCTAAGGGCTTTCGCAATGCCATGACCTTTTGTTAATGATCGCTGACATAGAAAGCTGATATGAAGTGCAAAAACTAAGCATCATAACCTTTTACATTTAACATGAGTCATATTCTTTTCTCTGCAAAAACTAAGTATTCTTTTCTCTCAATAGGGAAAACCACAATAAACTGACGCGCATATGCACTAATATAGCTAGCTTTCATGGGATACTCTATCCATACAATTCGAACATCTCGCCAGTTTTCAAACTGAGTACAGTTACAGAAGCGGAATGTACCGGGAATTCATCAGGAACAACTTTGATTTAGGTCCTTTCTCCATATGAGTTCATTTGAACATTTTAAAATTTGAATTTCAAAATTCGAGAACTTCAAACAGAATTTTGGGGCACTAAATGATTTCAAATGGAAAAGTCACCAACACCAAAGTTGTACAACTCATCGAGATCTATAACTTTTATTTTGGTTATTTCTCCACCTGACTTTGTTTGAACAATTTAAAATTCGAACATAATTTTTGATGTTTTTTTCCCTGCATACAGACTGTGGAAAAAAGATCTAACAGCGCTAAGTAATCATCAACTGGAGATTGTCCGAGTGGTAAGCTAACTCGGTTTCAGAGCAACAGCTTCCAGGTTCAATTCCTCATGCATCACATTTTTCGTGCCAATTTTTGATGCTTTTTTTTTCGTGCATCCAGAGTCTAGAGACTAAAAAGAATAAGAACGCCCTAACAGGCCGAGATACATTCTGATATCATTTTTATTTTATTTTGAATTTTTTTTGTATATTTATAAGAATTTCAAAAAATCAAGACGTTCAAGTACTGCTGAACAACGTTACAGGAATTGCCCGAAACAGATTCATTATCTACTTTGGAAGACAAATTTGGAAAAACAATGGAAAATGAAAGTACGCCAAATTTAAGCATTACTTTTTCGTGTTAGCAAGTGAATCGCCTGCTCTTAGGTTGGATCTCTACCACTATGGCTATTCGTGCACTCTCACATTTTCATTTTTTCCTATTGACTTATGACTTATTTAAGCATTATTTTTTCATGTTAACAAGTGAATTGCCCGCTCTTAGGTTCGATCTCTACCACTATGGCTATTCGCTCACTCTCACATTTTGTCCAAGTGAACTACTAAAATACTTGTACATCAATAAGGATTCCATAATGAAATACTGGTTTCAGAATCTAAATATTACCCATCAAAATACATCCTTGCCTTCTTAGTAATGGTATGGGAAACATCAATCAAATCACGTGTGTAGACAGAAAACAGATCCGAAAATGTTGTCACCGCATACAGAATAGCTAGAAGAAGGGTGCTCACATACTTTTCTAAAAGCCTTCATCAATTATTGCCTCTCATTTGAAATGTAAAGAAGTTCCATTTCAGCATGACGGGGAAAAGTTAAAAATAAAACAATCTTCATAAAAAACAATCTTTCATATATGCAGCAGAGAAGCTTCATGTTGTGCATAGCCTTCTGTCATCATTTCACCTCCCTCTCTAATTTAATATTATGATTTTCTATCTTTGTAGATATCAAGTGACGATTTTTGCTTTGTACCTTGTAAACTTTGCCAAAACCTCCCTTTCCAAGCATATTGGAATCAGAAAAATTATCCGTTGCCACAACAATGTCTTTGAAGCTATAAAATGGGAATTCTATATTCATGTCCCCAGTTTCATCAGTAGACTGCGAGTATTCTAGCATCATTCTCTTCTGGGCTTCCTTTTTGTGCCGTTTTCCTGCTGCTAGAAACATCAGTGCAACTCCTCTCTTACATTTACACCACTGGAGACTCAGCCTGCTTTTGATGGCATCGTGTCTTCCACGCTGGGAACTCAGCCAGATCATGGAGTTCCACGCTGAAGACCGCCGTAAAGTAATGTAGCTTCTAGCCGTGTTTCGGCTTCTAGGCTCGAAGAACTCCTTGTCTAATTCGCCTCTGCAGTGAGGCCTGTATACGTCGTCTGCGAACTTTAGCGCTGCGATGTTGCCAGCAGTACCGACACTTCTGTGACGCTGTTTAGCCACACCATCCCGCGCGAAATTAACTCGCGAACAACACTATGTATGTATGGTGGGCAAAAATATGGGCCCTGCTATTTAGTCGCTGGGCCTACCTCTTTCACGTGATTAGCGTTGCTTTACCTCGTTTCGTTGTGTTCTATTACCTCGTGGGGCATGGTCGCGCGTGCATGGGCGCGCGCCAATCACTAGTTAGGCATAGAAGTCGCAGCCAGTGGGCGCTCATCAATGACTATCCATGACAACGTGTTGTTGTTCCAACTCTGGAAACTCAACTTGCCGGTATAGCCAATCAGTAATCTTGTGTAAGGAGCATCATTAGAGACCGAGTATGTGAAGTCGAGCTCATCCTCTGTGCTGAGCCTAGTTTGGTATAGGACCCAGGAAGGTCTCTGTTTTTGGTATACCCCGCCTCCCACCCACATATCTCTGAACACGTTGGTGCGGCAATATGGCGCTGTGTTGTGCCAAATGACATCTTGAAGCTGTGTGTTAGGATAAGGCTATATGAGAAGTCCCCAGCAGATGGGTCATCATGGCCCTTCCATGAAATGAGGCGCCTGGCCACCTGTCCCTTGTAGCTCAGGACGAATCTCATGGTTGGAAGCATGGGGTCAGTTGGGTGGTCGAAGCTTTGCCATACCTCTATGCCATTCAACAGCCGGAGCACAAGGTTTCCCGAGTTGAGGAGAACCGCAATAGCTTCAGCACCTCCAGTGATAGCGGTGTTTGCCGTTGTCCAAAGGGTGTGACCCTTTGAATCAGACAATACCATCTCAGGACTGCTGGTGATGTCGAGCTTCGCTGATGAAGGATTGGTGACTGGGCTATCACGATTCGCAACCCAAACGACGGTGCGTTTGGGGATATTATGGTACCAGATTCCAAGGTACAAGCTTCTGTTGGAGTTGTTTGGAGAGAAGAAGCCGAGAGCAAAGTCCCCCACCTTTGGAGACAATCATGTCACTGGGTGAGAGCGGATTTACTTGTGTCAGTTGGTCTTTGGACTGGCAGAAAGAACCCAAGATCAAGAAAATGAGGAAAAAAAAGAGGAAAGCAGGCCATGCCCTTTAAGGCTTTCTTGTTTGTTTGCCTGTGAAGTGTGAAGGAAGTAGCATATACATATATATATATATATATATATATATATATATATATATATATATATATATATATATATATATATATATATATATATATATATATAGAGAGAGAGAGAGAGAGAGAGAGAGAGAGAGAGAGAATTATACCGTCCAATCAAAATGTGGCTCTAATGGATCAAAAGACTTAGGGCCTAAATCAAACATGATGAATGGCCAAGAATGCAGCACGTCTTTGTGTGGAAGGAAAAACTGCTACTCTGCTAGTAGTGTGGAATAGATTGGACATTTGGACTAGTGATAGAGATGCCGCCAGCAATGTTCAATGCAGACAACTTTAGCGTTCCCACTACCCAGGTCGCAGTAGCTTATTTGGGGTCATTCAGTGGAATGAAGACCAACTTGTGCATTGTATTTGTTTCTATTCTGGCGCGAAGCCCCTGGTCACGATTTCAGAACAGAGGACGCACGGCGAGGCTTGGTTCTGACCCGTTGATGCTCGTCGGTGGCGAGGGAGAGGCGGGGAAGCATCCTGGGGCTCGTGCGCACTCGCTGGTGGCCACAGCTTGCCCCACGATGGTCCGAGGAGGCGTGCCCGTGCGAGCAGCAGCACCGGCGACAGCGGGCATGGTGGCGCAGCGATGGACCAGCCATGACAGCGCGGTAGCGATCAAAATAAGGAGCCTATCACCACCACGGCATCAAGGCAAGGCTAAACCAAAAGACGGGAAGGAGAAAGGTGCAGCGAGGCGAGCTGGCCATAGTGAGGTGATCCTCGGCGGCGATGGCGACCGCCTCAGAGAAGAAGTTAGCGCGTGCCGGCTATAAGCGATGCGGGGTGCTGCGAGTGGGTCAAGGAAGTGCGCAAGCATGTGGCGAACCTGCTGGAAGAAGAATTGAGCTGTGGAGTAGCAGCGGTGGCGAATTTCACCGGTGAAGCGGAGGTGCACGGTGGCGGCAGAACAGAGAGAGGAGAAAGAAATGAGGATGGCCGGCTTTGGTTGAAAACGGCGATGCGAAGGGATGGGAAGCTGCGAGGCTTGGCCAGCAGCTGCTTGCGACTGACACGCAAAGCAGCTGCGTGCCACTACGCGGCCGAGCGGTGCGAGTGCGGCGGCGTTAGGCGGTGAGCAGGCGAGCAGGGTGGTGACACTGTAGCAGCATGACAGTGCATCTTCAGTTCCACTTTTCTCCTGATTCCACAAAAGAACATGAAAATCTTCTAATACAAAAGTTGTTCTCCTTGATGCCCTCTACAACTTTGCTTTCATGCTCATACTCCAATTCGGATCAGATCGAGGATATTTTGAAAGGGAAGATAGACACAAGAAACTGCCTTTTGAACACTGAACTAAACACAGAACTGCAGTTTCAAAAACAGCCTGAAACCCTCCACTTCCTCCTCTATTTTCTCCAACTTTTATATAGCAACTTGATCTGCTCCCAAAATAAAAGTTGTTCCTTGATCCAAGTTATCCACCTTTGCTTAAGGAACCATCATCAACAGATCAAAGATTTAAGAGATTTTGAATGCCAAACCAGGGTTCAGTGAAACTGAAAGAGAGTTTCAGTTCCAGGTTTTGAAAACTGTTTTAGTTAAGCTATTTTGGCAATTAATTAGTGATAAACCATAATTCAAGGATGACAATCAATTTCATGGTAACATAGTACAACTATAGCATCAAGCAATGAATTAAAGTTTAGGCACATTTTATCTATGAAATTTCATTTAATATAGAGCCAAATATTGAACTTTATAACTAAGAACAATCACTTAACCATAGATGACTAAGTATAGGAATTAGTTATAAGATTCAATATTGGAGCTCAATTCTTAACATGTTTGATTCAAAAACTTTACCAAACATTTATTACACATGAAAGTATATACTTTGTACTACAAACTATATATTAACAAAGTTTTATTTGTTTAAGCATATTTCTCATATTTAAAATCACAAAAAGCCTTAATCATTAACATGGTTATCATTTCATGGGATTAACTAAACACCTATATTTGCAACATGTGAAACATGACAATGAAACATATTGAGCACTATTATGGAACATGTGAAACACTATAAAGCAACATGGGAACAAGGTATATGCAACATAGTCATGCTATTAAGGAAACATTCATTGCTTTCATGAAACATTACTATGCAACAAATGAGACATATGAAACATAGAGTGCATTGATGCAACAATGCTTGATGTTTATGCATGATGATGCTCATGACCAAGTTTTAGTTGTTTTTAGCATCTGGGATGTTACACTTAAGTGGAACTGAATCTGAATGGGTTGGAGAAAAGAATTGAAGAGTGGGCTTTCATTGCTATTTCTCCTCTTTAGAGCTCATCAAGTGTATATGATCCATTCCATTTATCACCCAACATCTTGTCAATAAAGAATGGTAACTCCTAGTTCATAGTTTGCAAATTTCATGAATTTTACCTTTTGGTCTCTGTGTGAGTTGCTTTAGGTAAAGAAAGAACTAGGAACCTAACATGAATCTTAGATGATCATAAGAGCTCTAATTCACCATGAGTCATCAAGTGAAGAACTATGGCCATACAAATCATCAAGTCTCACTTATGATGGTCATACAATATGATGATCTATCTACCTTGGTGGTAGTATGTTTCCTTAGCATAATTTTAATTGTTGTAAACTTATCATGCCTTGACCAAGATATAGGATGAACTCCTCCTGACTCTTAAACCAATTCAAGAGCATTTCACAAGTAATTCGAATACTTGATACACATATTAAGGGGGAGCCCGTTCTATGTCTTCTTGTGTCTTTTGAGACTAACCTTTTCTTCTAGTGAATTTATGTAGTCTCTTGGTGAGAATGAGTTTCTCATGGGTATGCTACATTAACTCAATCCAAAATGGTAAAGTTATCTCACATATTCATTTGGATTGCAATTTTATCTCTTAAGTAGCTACTCTCCATAACCATAATATAGCTTAAATTTCTTTGTTTGGGCTTAACTGACCAAAAGTGTATATGTTCTTGCCTTCCACATATATATGTATGCACTATAAAAAGGGAGAATTTAGTCTATGTTATGAGGTTTTGCAATTAGTGATCTACATGCCTTCCACGTCCAAAATCTCATTAATTGTGAAACTCTAGCTTGTGCAATTTAATGCTATTTCTTGTCTTTGTGAGCATTTCCTAGGAGACATTATGAGATACGGGCATTCATTCAAATTGGCATCAACTTGTGAAGATTCCTTCATCTAGTGTCAAAATTTTGAAGATAATATTTCAATTGTTATTGATGGATAATCTTTCAATTTAGTATATCAAGAAATATGTCTTCAATTGGTATCTCAAAATGACAACAAGAGGTAGCAATGGACTTTCAATTAAAATTAAGTACAAGTTTGTGATATCTCCTATGATCAAGAGAGATAGGCACAAATGAAGTCTTTTTACATTGTGTCAAGCCCATTAAAGCACTAAATTCAAAATTTCATGATCACAGTGGAGATTATGAGGCTTAGAGCCTGTTTAGTTGCCAACTTTACCTAAAAAAGTTTGCACAGTAACTATCACATCGAATCTTTGGACGCATGCATGGAGCATTAAATGTAGATAAAAAAATAACTAATTACACAGTTTGTCTGTAAATGTCGAGACGAATCTTTTGAGCCTAGTTAGTCTATGATTGGATAAATTTTGTCAAATAACAACGAAAAGTGCTACAGGAATTTTACCCAAACTTTTTCACCATCTAAACAGGCCCTTAGAACAAAGGTATATCGCTTCATGAACTCTTGTACTACCTTTGTGCATCTAGACCCTTACATGCTAGTGTGTGCATGTGTATGCAATATTTTTAGTCACACCATGAGTTTGTCCTTGTGGTGACGATTAGAGAATTCTTTAGATATTTGGTTGATACCTCTTATGGTGATGGAGTGAGTTTGTCTCATGTTAAAATTGTCATCTAAGTGAGGTATAAGCTAAATATGCTAACATCTCAAGAATCTTGGCTTAAAGTATTGCATACTTTGTTTGATAGAAAACTTAGGAGAGAAATCTTATATGCTAAACTTTTACCTACCTCTTGCCCTCACTTGTCTACCATTATTTCTTCCTTTCGGTGGAGAGATTCTTTTTGGAGATTAATGCCAAAGGAGGAGAAATATTGGGGTTGTAGGGGAAGAGTGTAAGGGGGAGAGATTGATATGTGGATTTAAGAGGGTAAAACAAAGGCATATAAGATTTTTCAAAATTTGTGTGGTGTATGCAAGGATAGTTTAAATTGATGCTCTTGATAAGGATCTTTTATGCTAGATGTCTGATTATGAAATGACTGTTGTGGTGAGCGTGACGTGCTGCCCCTAGGGTGCGGCAGTGCCACCCTCTACTCCAGCAGCCAGGGCTTGTTGTGTATGAACTGTCATGAACATCACGGTTATCATGTTACACCTTGCACCCCACGAATGCTAAGATATAGGAGAGTTCCCACACTTCATCTAAAATATGTGTATTTGGCATTTGAGGCCAAAATTTAAATTCCTTCAATGCACACATTTAGGGGGAGCTCACTATATCATAGGATTCAAAATCTAATTTTTATCAATCTCTTGTGAGCTTTAATTGTATTGTCATCAATCACCAAAAAAGGGGAGATTGAAAGTGCATCTGGCCCTTTATTGGGTTTTGGTGAATTGAATGACAACATAATTAAAGGTCTAACAAGTTTGCTAAGTGTTGAACAGGAAATTTAGTTTATTGCATACACTTGCGGATTATGAAATGATAGGCATATATAGATTCAACAAGAAGGCAAACTTGATGATATTTCACATAGTATTGAAATGAAAGGCTGAATTGTATATTGTTGTATTGGAAGATTATGTAAACAATCTAGTTCAAGCAAAAGACAACAATGCAAATGGAATTAATGAAATGGCTCCTATGTTGTGGGATATCATAGCATCATGTGAAAGCAAGCATATTTGGCATATGACAAATGAGACATGAGTTGATGGTTTTGGATTGGTCTCTATAATGGCTTGCTTTGTATGAACAAGAAGAGTTGGACAGTGGACTAGCTTTGATCAAGGTTGAAGAATGAATCAAGAGTGCATAGGTGAGAAAATGTTAAGCAAATGAGAAATGACAATGGAGACAATGTATAATGAATGTGTGATGTTCTCTACATTGGTTTGCTTGTATGGATAAAGATTTGGAAAATCACTTTGCATTGATTTGATCAAGCTAGAAGTATGAAGATAGAGATTGAAGTAAGTGTTAGGAGTGTCAAGCCAAAATGAAGAGGATATAAGAAATCGTGAATTGGCTTGACAATATTGATGTTAATCCATGTATGTCTTTATGTGAGTCAAACTAGAGCTTGATTGATCTCAACATTCATATCTAGAAGATATTCAAGTAAGGATCACAATATTGAAAAAATGGTTTTTTAATGGATACTTAATATGCTGTGACTTGAGTATGGCTTGATAATATGAAGATAGCAAGGAAAGGGCTTCGAGGGACTAAGCGAAGGTGAAGGCAAGCGATGGCTTGAGGACTGAGGTACCATGGCTAAGGTGAAGAGGAGAGTACTTGCATTGAGTCGAGGAACTAATCAAGCTATGAGGAGTCATATTGTGTTGAGGATCAAATCATTAGTGAAAGTGACTTGAAGCCATGAGGTGAACTCATATATATGGAAATGGTTCGAGTCACATGGTCAAAGTATGTTTGCTCTAAGAGATGAAACAAAAAAGATTGCAAAGATCTTATGAAGTGATATTGAGAATGCGGACAGTCCATTCGATGGTAGAAACCCCAATTACAAAAGAAAGTGGTAACCAACTCAAAGGAGGTTAAATTCTTTCATGTTTTGTTTTTGAGTTTAGGAAAGACCGTACTATAAAGGGGATACAATGCACAAGCTTAAATGTGTTACCAAGTCCTCATATCTTGTCTAGGACATCCTTATTCATCCACCAAATAGCCAGCAAAACAATTTTCTATTCTTTGCTGTTTGGTGAGGGCGGCAGTGCCGCCCTATAAGTACGGCAGTGCCGCACTTAAAGTGACCGTTGGGCTAAGGGGGTATTTAATCTCTTCCTCATCCCTTCCAATGGTCATCTCTTGACCATTCCCTTCCAGGTGCAACCAAAGCAGCTCTCTCACTCCCTTACTCACCATTGGAGCCCCTCAAGCTTTTCCCTTTGATTTCTCTCCGATTCTTTGAGAGATTGAGCCTCCAAACTGTGCTAGAGAGCTCTCCAACCTGTTCTTCATCTCCTAGAGCACTCGGTTCGTGTTCAAGCCAGTGGATTATGTTTGTTACTCTTGGAGCTTGCTCCTAGCCGGCAAGAGTGTTGCTTGTGAGCTTGCCAACTTGTGTGGCAGCCCCGGGAGGTTTGTAATTACTCCAATCATCTAGTGAAGTCACCCCTCACTTTAAGAGTTCACTCTCTTAATTTGAGAATGAGCGAAAGGCAAGCCTTGGGGCAAGCCCTAGCCATTTGTGGCAAACCGCAACAACGTGGACGTAGGCAAGCCTTAGTGGCGAGCTAAACCATGGGATAAATCGGTGCCTCACTTATGTTCTTGTGATTTGTCTTATATTTGTGGTGATTCTAGGGTTTGGTCCCAATCTACTTGGTGGTGCTCAATCTGCAGCTTCTAGTTGATATTCTGTGACTAATACTTCTGCAGGAAGCTAGGAAATTTACCTGATCTAAATTTTGTTGGTTATATTTTGAATTGTGCTAAGTTCCTTCTGCACAAGGGCAGTAGTGCCGCCCTCTGTTCTAACAAAGCTTCAAGTTGAAATTTTGTAGGATTGTCACTGGATATTCCTAGTACATCTCCACCAAGTTTGGGCTGTGTTGGACTCATGGTCGCAGGAAGGCAGTGCTGCCCTTAGTTTTAACTTTTGTTTGAGCTAAAATTTTTGTGTGCCTATTCACCCCCTCTAGGCGACATCAAGGTCCTTTCACCCCATTCGACAAATATAAGGGCAAAACCTCTCCCCTTAGAAAATGGCCACTTTTTAGGGTTTTAAGGTCAAAACCCAAAAAATGGAGGAGCCATGGTGAAGAAGGGTGGGTGCAGCTATATTTATAGCCCAGACTTAACCGAGATGGGCACTATAAGGAAACCGCAAGAGGTTGATTTAGACTAACCGCCTTGGTTAATGGATTAACCGAGGCAGTTACCCTAAGCCAACTGCCTCGGTTAATGCGGTTAATGTATTAACTGAGACAGTTGCATTAGGACAACCGCTTCGGTTAAGCCGCACCGAGGTGGTTGTTGGCCTGGCTGCCCTGCCTCGAATAACTGAGACAGGCAACTTGGCCAACCGCCTCGGAGCCCCATTTCGAAACGTTGTGCATAAGATTTTGTGTAGTAGTGACATTATCGAATATCAGTCAATATCACAAGTGATACATCGAATACCTATCTTAAAGAGTACAAATAGAGGGGTTCACTCATTATTACATTGCCGCTTGGTGGAAACACTCAAAGGACAACACCTAGAACAGCATTAGAAGGCGCAATAGCGGGCGTAGACTCCATCTCCTCAGGCAATATTGAGCGTAGGAACGAAACCTCTAATCCTCCCAACCATCTCCATAGTAGTCGTACTCAGGTTCATCACCTACCAAATAATTATCAGTACGATTTGTACTGGCCACTAGCTCCCACCCTATGCTTTGTGTTTGCTTTTTGGTAAGTGGAATGCAAGGGTAGAGCAAAAGACCTGTATACGGCTGTAGTTTTCCTATACAAGTTTATTAATATTTTATAATTGTTTCTCAAGTTTTAACCCAACTCCATCCATCCATCCATTCCACACACAAGTCCACACATCTCACCACACTCACTCTCTAGGCGACAAGGATGACTCCCTCTCGTGCCTTGCCTTAGTGGCTAACAGTCGGAACTTGTACCAACCCAGGGGGAGAGAAAGAATAACACCTCTCACTAGTCAAGTGCAGCGTTGCCATAGGAAAGGCCCATAACCGTAGAAGGAACCGCTATGTATCGATCGATCAACCAAAAACACTGTAGAGGTTTACACCAGGACCCACAAGATCACTATCATCAACGGCGCCCCGCCTAGGCTGATTCCAGGCTGCTCTTTAAGCTAGAACGATACCACCCTGCCACTCAACCCTGAGTCACCCCGGAGTCCACTGACACGCTAAGAATGTGAAATGTAGTAACGGGCCTCCAAGTCACCACACAGTCTCAGAAAGGGATAGAGTTAGATGCTCTTGCCTCCCTACACTATAAACTACAACCTAGTAGCAGTGGCATCGCCCAGGTTAGTTCACATCCGTCCCCTGCCATAATAGGAGCGAGTTGTGTGCAATGGTTCCTATGAACCAGAGTCCTTAGGAGACCAAACAAGACATATTCTCACATGGGGACAACCACTCCCTGTGCCTTGATGGCACCTCTATTCTAGGGACTCGCCATGATCCTCATGTATAAAAACTAAAGATAGATGTCATTTTGACTATTGGATAGATGAATCTCTTAACTAGCCATGATCCTCTTGTATAAATAGAGGGGGTGACCTTATCCTAATAGGAAACTTATTCCACACACATTTTTCAAGTTTCCATGAGATCAGATCGATTTTCAAAGAGAAACATGAGTTGGAGCTTTAGACTATCAAAACCGGCTCAGGCTGAGTTCCAAAATCAGCTTGGGCCAATTTAAATTGTAAAGGTAGTGAAGTGCATCTAAATTGGTCTAGGCCGACTTAAGAAAGAAGCCTCAGTCGGTTTTTCCTAAGTATTGCCAAAGCTTGCCAAAAACCAATCTAGGGCATTTTTCGTGAAAATTGCCAAATTGGACCAATTTGATCCTTTTTGCTTCCATGTGTTTTTGCAGTTCATCTTTGACCTTTCCAATCATATATTGGTTGTCAACAAGTTGGGTACAATTTTTTATTGTTAACTAAAGCACATTTAACATCAACTAATTCAAGCACTTAGTAAAACCAGTTGACAGGGTAAATCACACATAACCATCCATCAATGGTTGACCGGTTTCCTGCTTGTTCCTTCCATGCTTGCCAGCTTCTCTCTCAATCTCTCTCTCTCTCTCCCTACCACAAACAAACAAGCATGTCTGTTTTTTTACTAAACTGGAGGGGCAAGGAGCCCCTACAGGAAACCGGCATGTCTGTCAAACATTATATAACTAACTATATGTGTCGAAGTGTCATCAGAAGTATGAACGATTTGGAGGTGCAGAGTAAAGATGCCGTGAGCAACAACAACAAGGCTGATAAATAGTTCGTACCCAAATCAATGTGGTTTTCAGCACAATGAACACCCAAGTTATATAGCTAGTCAAATTCTAATAGGCATTGAATTAAAATAGTTAATTCAGACACGGCAAATGGCTAGACATGTCAAAGCTATTACCTTTTGAGAAAACTCCACACAGCAGTAGGATTTCACTTGTAGTACAAACTTACAGTTGTATATGCTAACACTTATAAAAAAACAAAAGTTCATACCAACCAAAGTTCAGAAACTAATTACTGAGGTTCAGCGCTCCACACTGCAGTAGGATTTCCTGCCATGCATGCTTCTTTCTCTCCCTGCAACAAACAAACAGGCATGTCTGTCAAACATTAACTAACTATTTGTGTCGAAGTGTCATCAGAAGTATGAACGATTTGGAGGTGCAAAGTAAAGATGCCGTGATCAACAGCAACAAGGACAAGGATGCAAAAGAATTTTCTGATAAATAGTTCGTACTACCCAAATCGTTGTGGTTTTTGCCTTTTCAGTACAATGAAGTGATGAACACCCAAATTATATAGCTAGTCAGATTCCAATGGGCATTGAATTGAAATAGTTAATTTGGACACGGTAAATGGCTAGACGTGCCAAAGCTATTGTACCTTTTGACAACATAAGTCCACACTGCTGTAGGATTTCACTTGTAGTATAAACTTACAGTTGTACATGCAAACAACAAAAGTTCATACCAATCAAAGTTCAGAAACTAGTTACTAAGGTTCAGCACTCCACGCTGTAGTAAGATTTCACTTGTAGTTTGAACTTACACTTGTACATCCTAAAACTTACAAAAAACTAAAGTTCATACATCTAAAAAAGGAAACTAGCTAATTACTGAAGTTCAGCATGTACCTTGCTATATTCATTAAACTCACTGAATTTTATACTGCTGCCATGGTGAAACCAGGGATATGGACCAAACAAGGTAAAAGAGGCCGAGGGGGGTGGTTTACTGGTTTACCTCATGGTTGTGTAGGTATGCAGTGAATTTAGTAGCAAACAGAGTAGGCCAATGCAATGTTATAAGAGTGCCTTGAGTGTATTTTGTGTAGTGAAGGACCTTGTTCTGTATCACGTCAACGTGAAGAACGTGATGGACTTTGGTCACAATTTCCACACCCTCAAATTGACCATAGATGTCAATGGCAACCTTTCATTCGATCTCTTTTAGATTGAGATAGGCAACATCATCTTCATCAATGCTAAGGATAGGGAACATTGGTGGGATCTTTGGTAAGTTTCTTTCATAGAAGCTCTTACATGCCTAGAGATCTTGGACTGCCAGCGGATTGCATGCCAGCTTCCACTCCTTGAGGTCAGGCGAGAGAGTCCAGATTTTTAGCATTATGTTGTCGCTGGCAAAGTTGTTCTCATAAAGGCCAACCAAGGCAACAAAATTGATAACCCCATTTGACACAGCTCATGGTACGGAACTGCTCTGGCCGTGGCCGGGGTTGCATGTCGTCATCAATTGAATAACCTTGAGGCACCGTAATGAATGAGGCTCCTCCTCTGTTGCCTTCAACAAATCATAGACCAGGACGTCTTGAAGGAGATCCACCCAGCAAATGGAAGAGCCTGCATACGAAAATGACGTGTCGATGAAGAAGTCGGTGGGATTGACCTGAGGAGGGAGGCACACCGACTTGCAGTCCCATTGGCTTTGGGGTTGATTCGGGCCGATGCACTGCCACAGGTAGAGCATGCCCTCGTCATCGCACCTGGTGCCGATCTCTGCTAGCACGTATGTACCCCTTCTGCGGTTGAGGATGGCAGTTCCACGCCCAAGGCTGCTAAAGTAGGGTGAATGCGTGATTTGGGGGACCGTGAAGAGGGAATTGGTGGAGGCGTCATAGACCAGGTAACACCCACTCGATGGGGAGGTACAGCAGCCAAGGCGGTAGTGGCTGGCGTAGAGGACGACGAGGGCTTTGTCGGTGCTGGAGATAAGACCACCACCAGGAGGTACTCCCCTCATCTGCTGCACCATAGCCAAGAGGCTTACTTCAGGGGGCTCAAAGACAGTTCAGGCTTCATGACTTGCAGGGCTGCCTCCGTCGCCTTCGGATTGAGGATATCTGATGCTGCTTTTTCACTCGCGGCGCCGGTGGGTCTTCCTCCGACCGCGAATTGCACTTGGCATTCGAGCAAGACAAATCGAGGGGCCATCGTCGTAGGAGGTAGGGCTAGGTCAACCAAGGACAAGGGAGAAGGGCTGTTGTCCAAGTCACGGCAGGGAGGAAATCTGGATTGCACGGTAAGGGACGGCAACAGCTAAAGCAGGCAAATAAACCCTAGTTTCCGGTGGAGATGAGACATGGTTTTAAATAGCCTGCTATAGCTCTGTTATAGCTTTGCTATAGCTTTTCAGACTATCTACCGCTACGCTATTGCTAATTATTCCGCTATTGCCACTAATGACATTTTAGCTCCACTAAACACCACTATTTGGTTTCTTCATGATATATTTTTAGCACCGTTAATCCTAATTGAGGAGATATTAATTCTTTAGTCTAGACTAAAGAACTATAATCTATGCCTCTCTCTCTGCTTTATGTTCTTTACTCATTAAATGATTTAATAAACCACTAAATGATTATTGAATTGTTGAATGTCGAGTGCTGATCACAATAGCATGTTGATCTGATCAACTGACGATTCTAAATAGAAGAGAGAGAGGGAGGAGGGAGGGAGGGAGGTGAGAGCTCGGCAGTGGAGAGGGGACAAACTAGGATTTGGGACAAGTGGAAATGAGTGAGTGGGAGGTGAGGCCCCTTGCTCTCATGCCCTTGGGCACTTATATAGGTAATGATTGTTTACAAGTGGCACCTTGGTGGGGTTGGAGATGATATTGAGACCCCTCGCATTAAAGTGTTGGTGTGAGTGAGTCATTGTATAAGCTGAAGTGTTAGTGTGAGTGGGTCATTGTATAAGTTGAAGTGTTGGTGAAGCCTCTCCCACCGAAGTTTGCCAGGGGCGACGTTGGGGAGCCCTTGATGTATATGGCCCAAGTCTCCCCTAGAAGAGGCCCAACTAGTAGCCAGAGTAGTGTCATGTGAAATTCAACCCCACCGAGGGGCCACATGTAAATAGTCATTGCTTTTATAAGAGCCCCAGGGGGCCACATGTAAATAGTCATTGCTTTTATAAGAGCCCCAAGGGCATGAAGGCAAGGGAACTCACCTCCACTCATTTCCACTTGTTGAAAACCCCAGCATGTCCCCTCTCCAAAGCCAAGCTCTCTCCACTCTCTCTCAACTGTTCAGAAACCGGTTCCAATATAATGGACTTAAAAACATATTCTCCTAGATATTCTACATGTGTCGCTGGTTCCAATATAATGGACTTAAAAACATATTCTCCTAGATATTCTACATGTATTTGAGTATTTATGCTCATAAAATTTTTGTCTATAATTCATTAAGAAATTTTATGTTTTCTATAAAACTGCTAAATGAATAGCTTCTGCTATATCCCGCTATAGCTTTTTATAGCTTTTGGAGAAGGTCGCCACTAAATATCATAGCCCGTTACTTAAAACATTGGATGCAAACAAGCAAATCGCGGGACGGTCGGACGATGGATATGGTGCATTGCTAGCTTGCTACCCGCAACAAACAGGACCAAAAGGGCTCTGGATCATGTCCTACTTGGGTTAAACTAGTACATTCTTATGGGTCAGCCCATAACAGGGCAGCTTCAATCGGTGGCCTAGGTCGGCCCAAGAAGGATGGATGTTATGTTACGTTGATTGATTGACGTTGCTACGGAGAACTTGCAAAAGGCCAAGGCGAAGCGGTTTGAAAAAAACATAAGTCCATCTACGAATATACCACCATCAACGACCACGTCCCTTAAAAAACAACAACACGTCAGAAAACCAATTTTTTTAGACAACCTAAAACTCTTGACTTACCTGTGTTTTTCTTTTTTACGTTACACAATATAACACTCATAACGTATGCACACTCGCTCCATGAACGCATGCACGCAAACCTAGGCCAGTAAATCCTCGAGTTTGACGAAGTCATCACGAGCGCCTCGTTGTCCACGGAACGTCGTCTGCCACTGAAAGCACAAACGTCGTTAAATCCTAAAAAATTCGCTCCCACGATGGCCATAGCAACGGTGGGAGGGGGAGAGGAGTCCGTCGTGAGTGCGATAGGGTCTTGCCAGAGCTACGTGGCCGTGGAGCTCTGGCGAGACCCTACCGGGCCACGACGGGGCGGTGGGCGACAATGACAGGGGGTCTGCGGTGGTGAGAGCAGGAGAAGAAAACAACAGGTTGGTCGGCTGGAGGAAGAAGAAGACACGTGCTCCATTGGATTAGAAATGGTTGGTCATCATTCGTCACCTAAATGATCTCTTATTTTCAGGCACCTAAAGGATAGCAGCACCCTTTAGCACGCTTCAGCTATTTCAGTCACCTAAATATTAAGCGACGCCCAAGCCGCGCACACGTCTTCCTCCACCTCGCACGCGCATCTTCCTCCTCTTCAGTGATGGAACGTGCGTCTTCCTCCTCCCCGCATGCGCATCTTCCTCCTCTCCGGCATGACGATGGTCGAGGTAGAACCGCCATTGGGGTTCCGACGAGGTAAGATCTCCAACTCTAACGGGCTTAACAGGGATTTTGAGGGGAGGCAGGGCGGCCAGGTGGTGGGAAAGGGTGGGAGGGCGGTCTTAGGGTCCTGGTGACAAAGGAGGAGGCCAGGCCAGGTCGAGGCGGGGGCGATGATGGTCATGACGACGGCGGGAGGGGAAAAAAGGACGCAGCCGTGGGCGCGGTAGTGTCTCGTTGTTGCTCCACGGCCGGTTGGAGGTGGTGGCCGTGGGGTCTGTGGTGGTGAGAGCAGGAGAAGAAAACAACGGGTTGGTCGGCTGGAGAAAGAAGAAGACACGTGCTCCGTTGGATTAGAAATGGACGGTCAGCATTCATCGCATGAATTATCTCTTATTTTCAAGCGCCTGAAGGATAGCAGCGCCCTATTTTTAGAGTTCGGATCCAATAGATCAGCTTACTGTGAATATTGCAACGTTCTGTTTCATAAAAAAATATTGTAATGTTTATACAAATAAAACGACTGTGAGAGTTCATGAGACCATATCAAGGCCTGTCTTTGCAAAATCTCCATTGGATTATTACCCATGATGGCATTTAAGCAACTGATGATGCATCAATCAGAAAAATCTTTGGCTCCCTCTCCTCCGAAGATCGGAGGACCATGTTTAGACCAGCGGTTAGTAATTCAGCGACGTCAGGGAGCACTAGAGATTCAGTTCCTTCGTAAAGGCTCGACTCTTCCCAGGCACCATCATCTTTGGGGACACGAAGAACCCCGTCCTGTGGCTCGATATACTTGGAGATGTTACTAGGGAGATGCTTGATGCCAGCAAGAAATCTGGTCTCGTGGCAAACTCAGCTGCTGCTAGCAGCTGGTTGCTGGTGTCAAGGGCGAGGACAAATGTCTTGGCGCCCTGGAATTTCACCCTGGCTTGCAATTGTAAGTAAACAACACCATTGTCGTCTGTTGTCAAAAAAAAAAAAACATTGTCGTCCACGGCGCAGGAGCTGGGTGCGATACAAAGAGGTTCTGCAAGCCTCTCTCGGGCTCCGCTGAGTCTGTTCCAGTAGTTCCACGAGGTGACAGCAAAACGGATTTGAGCATCTTTGACTTGAGCTTGCTGCTGGACACCTTGAAGCCGCAGCTGCGATGGCTTTTTTAGTTCAATTCAAAAATGCTCTGAACCGGGCATCCCTCAGCCCGGACGCTCCGTCGCTAGACCACGACACCAGCGCAATAACCCATACATTTCTATCCACTCGTTTCTTTTCTTATTGCTCTTATCCGCTCGCTTGCCGTCTCCGAGCGCACGGTCATTGGCCCTGCCAGCGTTGCGCACGGCCGCCTCCGAGGCATAGCGCTCGGCCGCTGGCCTTGCCAGGCATGGCACGTAGCTTCCTCCAAGTCGTGGCGCTCGGCTACCAGCCCTACCAAGTGTGTCACACGGCTGCCCTGTCGAAGTCGCACGGCTGCGCCCTCCCCGCTGCTCGTGTGGCCAATGCCTTCCTTCCGCGACGTGCAGCCACTACTGTCGGCCCGCCGCCTACAAGCACCGTCAAGCCGTTGCCTCCGGTGAACACCGCACACCGACGAACCTCCATTCTCCCGAGCAATAAGAAGATGTTTGCGTGAAAAGCGCATGTTAGAAGAGTATATTTCAAATGTTTCAGAGGCCTGTTGCAAGTATTTCATATAGATATTGTGAAAATAGATCGAGATGCTGCACATGTTGCAATTGTTGTACATGTACGTTGCAAGCGTCTGTTCCAAATGTTTTATCTGTTTTTTAGACGTATGTTGCAAGTGTGCTTATTTGGATGTTGCATCTATTTCACACATATATTGCAAGTTTTATCCGGATGTTTTTATATATTTTTGCAATGGCTTTTTCAAGTGTTTTTTTTTGCAAGTGTTTCAAAATACATGTTTAAGTGTTTCATCTGTCTTCGTAAGTTTGTTGTAAATGTTTTATTTAGATGTTTCAAAAATAGATTGAGATGCCACCGAGCAGGCGTAGATGTCTAGGCGAGGAAAGTGAAGGGGGCACGAGCGGGTGTCGTGCAGGCCTGCGTGGACGCGTAAAACACAGTGCGGTCCGAAAGCGCGTCCGGGCCAGACGTCCCAATGGTAGAAGTCTCCTGGTAAATTAGAGCCTGTTTAGTTTGCAAAAAGCAAACCCAAAAAGTACTACAGTACCTGTCACATCGAATCTTACGACATATGCATGGAGTACTAAATATAGGCGAAAGAAAAAACTAATTACACAGTTTGGTTGTAAATCACGAGACAAATCTTTTGAGCCTAATTAGTCCATGATTGGACATAAATTACCAAATAAAACAAAAAATGTTACGGTAACGGAATCCAAACTTTTTCACCAACTAAACAAGCCCTTAATTGAACTGAAGCTGCAGGCGATGTGCTGCCACTTTAATCTAAAATTAAATATTGTTTTTAAAATGTGTGCATCATAGTGCTACCTTTGACCAGTATAAAGGCGCTCGACCGCTCGACGCTCGTGCATTTGACTAGATGGCGGGCTCCACCTCCAATGCTCCATCCGAAAGAAAAAAAAAGAGCTCACCTCCGTTCTCGATCCAGTCTTCACTGACCAGGCGCATCGCTCTCGCTGGCTCGCCGTAGTCGATCTGCTGGCGTGTTCCTCTCATGCGTCCCCCACGGTGTTCAGGTACTTCCTCCCTCTCCCTCCCTCCCTCCCTCCTTCCCTCCCTCCTCTTTCTTTCAACCAGCGACCCTAGCAATCTCAGTTTAGGGCCAGGGACCAGGTCTATTATATTTCCAAATCGCATTAGGCCTTGGCTAATTGATGTAAAGGACATGGACACATGGTTAATTTGTTGGAACCTAGTAGAGAACTAGAGATCGGACCCAGAACAAGCACGACGAAAATTATGTATATCTGAACTTCCATCTGATTTTTACGATCCGACGAACTTCCGTCTTGCATAGTCGCTTCGACGGAGAGAGTATCTGATTCTTACGACCCGACGAACTTCAATCTGTTTAGCACAATCGATTCGACGGAGAGAGTATCATCTGATTTATTTGTTTAGTTTGCTGGCCCTCCGTTGTTCGGCGGTCAGAGGGTGATTTATTATTTGTTTAGTTTGCTGGGTCGCCCTTGTTCGGAGTTTGGAGGGCAAGTTGGCCTTCTCTTCCATCTTTGGCACGTAGTTGGGCTGCAATAATATTTGAAAGTGTTTGAACTAACCTGCCCTGGCTATTCAACTACAGAATTGTGGATGAATTGGTTAGATGTTAGTACTCCCTCCATCTCAAATTATAAGACGTTTGACTTTTTTTAATCGCAAGTTTGACCACTCGTCTTATTCAAAAAATTTGTACAAACATAGTCAAATTTAAGTCATTCTTGAGGAACTTTTATTAATATACCAAGCCACGATAAAAGAATTGATATTTTGCACATATTTTTGAATAAGACGAGTGGTCAAATTTGGTGTTAAAAAAGTCAAACGTATTATAATTTAGGATGGAGAGAGTACTAACTAAACTGCTGATGATCTAATCGCCTAGAAGATCTGGACATTTAGAAAACCTTGTACAAGTAACAAATATATATCAGTCAATCCATGCATTTGTCACACCTGCACTAAAATTTTGACAAAGAGGGTCAGTAACATTACGAATTCTGCATATTAAGCAATATTAAGAAACAAATAAAGATAAGGACAGACACTCTTCATGCTCTTGCCAGGAAAAGTACTCAGTGGTCCATTTTACTGGGGTGGCTGTGCCACCTAGTTAGTTATACATTTCCATTTTCACCTTTAGAGTTCATAGCAGATAATTGGTTGTGTGTGCTATCAGATGGTCCATGCTGCATCAGCGTATTGCTATCAGGGGATACGGGGATGTGTTCAGCAGAACTTAGAAATGCTTTGATCCAATTTTACGTTTGAAACTGCTGTCTATCTAATGCCACAGTTTTATTTTTCTGACATTTGTCATGATTTTCTTGTTTCCATGTTTGGAACACAATTTTTTTCTTTGCTCCTATCAACAGTTTTTTTCTTTCTCCTTCCAGTGAGCAATACAAAACATAAAAAGATGGACCCTGAGGAGGAGCTTTCTAATTCTATGGCCAAGATAACTGATGATCTAGTAGTGGAAATACTGTCCCGGTTGCCATTCAAATCCTTTTGCCATTTTAAATGCGTACGCAAATCCTGGCTCGCTTTCTCGTCCGATCCTCACTACTCCCAGAAGCTGCCCAAAGTTCCAACTGGTTTTTTTCTACCAAGATCATGACAACTCTGCTGTCCAGCTTGTCAGTCTGTCCAAAAATGATGAAGGCATTGATGGAACTCTTAGTTTCTTGCCACATTATGAACAACTGAGGTTTATTGACTGTTGCAATGGCCTAGTCCTCTGTGAGTACAGTAGCAGCCATACTTCTCCCGACATTTTCCGCTTCATTGTGTGTAACGCGGCAACACGAGAGTGGAGAATACTTCCTGATACTCAACGAAAGTCAGTCGACTTCTGTTATAAAACAATGTTGTGCTTCGATCCATCACGGTCACTGCACTTTTGTGTCTTCCACTTTCATGAGGTTCGTGGCCCTAGCAATCCTATGCTTGCTGGTACCAGGAAAGTTGAGATGTTTTCGTCTCGCAACTCCATGTGGCTTGTGTATTCTGATTTGTGGGATCCTGAGTATTTTGGGGTCACAGTTTATTGCAGACCGCACCTGTTCCTTGATGGATTCTTGTGTGTCCATTCAGATCGTGATGTTTTGGTGTTAGAGGAACTGAAGGCAGAGAACATCGATGTACTACCCTCTAATTCGGCAATTGAGTTATGCTACTGGTAATCCTAATGGATGGACTGTTGAGCATAGTCTTAGTATGAGAGATGCATTTGGAAGGGATGACTTTGTTCACTATGAGCATGGTTGGATATGGACTTGTGATTATGAAATTATCGCTTTTGACCTGGAAAGGGATGTTCTTTTCCTCATTGATGAAAGGACAAACAAGCTTCTTTCGTATGGTATCAGCTCTGGGAAGCTTAATGAGATTAAAGACAGCTCTCACTGGTATGTGTACTACGTTGCCTGCTACTTAAAGATTCCAGACCTAACCTTACGAAAGACATGAGTGACTTATTTCATTTTTAGCTGTGAGGGTCATCGGCATGAAGCCATGAACACTTGTTTTGCACGTTGTTATTCTGAAAATGGAGAAACTTCATCTGTGTGTTCTTTCTTTTGTGATGCTAGTCATAGTTGTTATTGTATGTTAATTTAGTAACCTGGGAGGCTATGTTTTTTTCCAAAAGGACAGCAAAAGCTTTGCTACTATTTTTATTAGACGAAGAAAAAGAAAACAAAGTGGTGGCTCAGTTCTTTGAGTGGAAACCAGGCCCAAAAATCACACAACTGCAGAGAGTGCACTAACTCATCCCAAATAATTTGGTACTCCAACTCACCACTAACAACTTCATGCTACTCGACGCTCCGGTGAACTTCACCAAGCCAACTTAGTCCGACAACCCAACTAGCCACTCAACTTGGTCGGAAAAACGACCCAACTAGCAACTCCACAACTAAAGCAACTGAGCAAGTCATAACCAGCCGAAAAAATCAAACAAAACATTGATGCCGAGCACCACCAACAAAAGCCACCTGAAGCACCACCATGTTAGGACAGCAGGAAACGGAGCAGCTGAGCGGAGCTGGAACGCCTCATGACGCCTTCAAGAAGGAAAGCCCACAAGGGAAGGTTTTCACCCGCAAGACCCAGCTCGGCAGGAGAAGAGGTGCGAGAAGGACGCCTCCAAGGAGGAAAATGATGTCCACGGACGCCGCCGTCCAGGCTTTCGCCATGAACTCTCACATCCGTCCACCGCCGCCCACCATTGGCCACCGCAAAGGAGACGGTCATGAAGGAAGACGCCAGTGCCGTCCGCGGGCGTCTCCGCTGACACCAACGCCACCACGCATACCGCAAGCGTCCTCGCAGCAGCGTAGCCACATGACAATGCCCCCGGCCCATCACGAAGACAAGACATGGAGAACCAAAGGGGTTGTCCGCCGACCCAAGCCGCCACTGGGAGCTGCAAGGACTAAGCTCACCGCCGGAACACCAGCAGCAAGCCGAACTAGCCAGCGATAAGGGAGAGGAAGATGACGGGGAGAAGGAGGGGACTAGGGAATAGGAGGTAGAAGACCCAGCCTGACAACAACTGCTCCTCTGCCACACCCAGCCACCCTCCCCACAGCCCCGAGGACCGCCAAGACCAGCAACAGAGGCGGCGGATCTACTGCACCACCATGGCCTGGCACCACCAGCCGTGCCACCATGGCACCGTGGGCGTGCCAGCACCAGGCTGCCGCCAGCCAGCGCCACTATGGCGTCGCAGGAGCAAACCCAGCCAAGCCACGGCCGGCCACACCACCATGGCGTTGTCGACGAAGCCGCACCACCACCGCCTCCGCGCGCACTGCGCCGACGGCAAGGGCCACGACGCAGCCCTATAGATCTGGACGGACGCAACTGTCATAGAGCCTCCTAATTATGATGGCCCACAAGTACCCGTCATTGCCATAATGACCTCTGATGGCCGTACTTATGTTCATCATAACTTAAAAGGCCTGCTTTCCTCCGAACAGGATCCAATCACAGGAGTATTGTAATATTACAACAGTTTATTCAAAATATTCAACAGAGTAACGTAGCGGAAGTCTTACAATAATATAGGTTTACAAACCAGTTTTCAAACTTCAAACCTTATGTAACATTATTACAAACCAGTAGTAGAGAAGTATCGGTATTAACTTTATTACAACACACAAGCGAGATGCCTTGCCCAAAGGCCACACAGTCTACTCGTCGTCGCTTTCTTCAACCACGACGGTCATGTAACAAGGCTCGAAGCAGACTTGTTCATGAACCGCACCTGCAACAAGGGGTTAACAAACCCTGAGTACTTGAGGGTACTCAACAAGACTTACCCGACTAAGACAAAGACTCCAAGGGCATGCTAGCTTTAGGGAATCAAGGTACGGGTATTCTAGAATCAAGATTTTCCTTTGCAGAAAAGCTTACTAAAGTAGATCCTTATCTTCAATATTTTACTTTTACCATTGATGGTTCATTAACCAAATCTAGGTGATCCTAATCTAGATCAAAGTAATTATCATCAAATCATTTCTCATTCTTTCTTTTATTCCAGTTCTTAACTACGATGCAAGTCAGGTGATTAAGTCTCCATAACCGAGGAGCAACGACGATTCGAACCGATTATACCCAGCTGGGGATCTCTAACTTCACGACATATGTAGAACCGAATCTTGCATATATCAACCCTCATTTAGATCTCCCAAAACCAGAACGTGTCCATCGCCACCCGAGAGTACAGTACTCCTCGAACCCGACCAAATTCTAGCCCCGAGGGTACACGCTACTCTCGCCATCTCTCCACTCCCAGTGCGAGGTTAGACGTTCTCGTAATGGAATCACCAACATTTTGGGCTTACCCAAGGCATGAGGCTAGTTGCAAAGTCTTGAACACAACAGGCTTACAACGAACGGACCTTAACTGACAAGGCGGAAACACTACATTGAGACTCCTTTCCCAATGCATGTTAGCAGTGGCCAAACCACCCGCCCGATCTTTCAAGTTCATTCTCATATTTCAATATTCATTCAATATGCCGTCATGGCTATATAAACATTGCATTTAAAAGCTTAACTTCTAAGCATAGCGAAGCATATTACGCATTTTCCGTAAAATAGGTATCAAGGTTGATATCACAATAATCAAGGATGATAATGCAGCAATTGGGTTATCACTCAACTCCTAATTACTTAATGCAGTAAACCATATTATAAATAATAAAATATTTGTAAAATTCAAGGTAGGGTTTAAATGCACCGGGGCTTGTCTTGCTCGGACACGACGACTGACTCAAACCCGAGAACTCCAACGTCAGGTCCGAAACCCACCGACGATCGCTCTTCTCCGGAAACTGGCTCGACGGCTTCGACTTCTTCGAAAGCGGAGACTACACGAACACATAACGTGCTTTAACATGATGCTCGATGATAAACATGATGCTTGATGATAACATGCTACGAGTTACGACTGGAGTACAACTTCCCTTCACGGTACAGTCGCAAACAGAACACCTACTAACTAGTAGCGACGATTCCAGCGATACCAGCTTTAACCTAAACAAGTTACTAACGAGCTCAAACATGGAATTAAGGTGCCAAAGATCACAAAAGGGTAGTGACCTAAGGACATCAGTCAATCAAAAAGGCACACAACACTTAAAGTTCTTAAATTAACATTTATTTATTATTTAAATAATTAGGACATAATTAGAAGTTAATCAAATTTTACCTAATCAAGCTCAAACTTTTTCTATGGATTAAGAATGATTTATAACAGTGTCATAATAAATTTCATCATTTTTGGATTAATAAATTAATTATTAAAATTCATGGAATTTGCATTTAATCTTTATTAGAACTAATTAATTCTACTGCACAAAGTACTCAATTTCAGCATTTAACATTTTTCCTAGATAGTTTATACATTGAGAAGCCTACACAAAAATTTTCATGAATTTTGGAACTCTACACAATTTTTAATGAAATAAATAAATAACTAAACTATTCATTTATTTGAAAAAGAAAAACAAAAACGAAATCGGGCCGATTCTCCTTTTTCTCCCGCGGTCCGGCCCAGCTGGTCGGCCCGCTCGCGCACGCCCGCGCCCGCACGCGCGCTCAGCAACGCGGCCCAGCAAGCGGCCCAGCCCGCTCGCTCACCCGCGCGCGCTCTTTCTCCCTCTGCGCTCGCTGACAAGCCGGC
This sequence comes from Saccharum hybrid cultivar R570, assembly GCA_038087645.1. Lineage (NCBI taxonomy): Eukaryota > Viridiplantae > Streptophyta > Magnoliopsida > Poales > Poaceae > Saccharum > Saccharum hybrid cultivar. The sequence continues at coordinate 10,988,296 of JAQSUU010000529.1, forward strand.
CCCGCCTGTCATCTTCCTCCTCCCGCCCTCTCGCTCGCTCTCGCGTGCTCGCTCGCTCTCCTGCGGTGGCCGGCCGGTGACCGAAGCTTCGGTCGACAAACTGACCCTACCACAACGCCCCACACCTTCTCCTGAGTCCCTGGCACTGGTCTACAACACGTCTCGAGCTCCGGTGACCCTTCACCGACGACGGTGGCAGACCGTGGCCGATGGTGAGCCGCTAAAACACGCCTCCAAGAATGGAACGATCAAATTAAAGGTGTAGAAAGGATCGGTGGCTCACAGTGATCACGTTGGTGCTCTTGCTAGCGGCTGGGAGGGATTGGAGTGGCCTGGCAACGTGGGGGCGGCGATGGCGGTTGGTCGCCGGTGGCAAGCACGGGAACAGGCGGTGCGGAGGTTTAGGTGCGAAAACGGTGAACTCCGGTGGTCCACGAGGTGCGTGAGGCCGAGGCGGAGCTAAGGGTGCGGTTGGCGTGGCCGAAGATGGCTTGACGATGGCTGCGGCGAGCGGCGGAGCTGCGGTGGCGGCGGTGGCAAAAATGGGGAAAAACGAAAGTCGTCACTGTGACCTCGAAGTATTTATAGACGACGGTCGCGGCTACAGAGCTGCACTGCTCGCGTCGTCGCGCTGGCGATCCTGGGCGCGCTTGGAAGCTGGCCGAAGCCGTCCGGCGTCTCGCCGGCGCCCATGCCGGCCGGTGGCCGTCGGTGATTGGCGCGACACTGTAGCACCCCCCAAAATTTTGAATTTTCAAACTATTTTCTAAAATTACTCTCAAATTCATGTAACAACTTGAAAAACTTCCAATCTATGAAATCTTCAGAATTTCAAGCTCTACAAGTTTTGTATTGAACACTTTTTCAAATTCACACTGGATTTTGAAATTTGAGTTTAAATTCAAAAGGGGACAAAATTTTCAGATTTGGTAATTTAGAAATTACTTTTGATTTTATATTGAAACTTCAAAATCTCCAAACATCAAAGTTGTACATCTCGACCAGACCTACAACTTTGCTGTTCAAAACTTTTTTAAATTCTGCCTTCATTTTGAAATCTTAGTTTGGGGATAAAAAATGAATCAAATCTGAAATTTGTTTATTTTCAAAATTGCTCCACATTTTACACTAAAACTTTGAAAACTCAAAACACCAAAGTTGTAGCCCTTGAAAAGTTCTACAAACTTGGTTTTAAACTTTTTCCCAAATTTTGCTTATATTTTGAATTATTTCAAAAGGGGTAAAACAGGGTTTTGAAATTTAGGGTTTTCGGAGGAATTTTAAATTGGAATTTGTTGCTACTTTGATTTGTGATTACTTAGTGATCAAAACCTCACCCAAGGGCATCATTTGGACCAACATGACATGGTTGACCAAATGCCACTCTTGGTTGACCAATTAGCTTTTAAAATTCTTTTACATTTTTCCCCAATTTTGAATTCGAATTCGAATCGGAAAACTTGTGACAAGTTTTGGGACTCCAATTTAAACTCAAATTTGGAGTTTCATTTTAGAGGTTGTAATTGAGGTCATACCCTACACTTGACACTAGTGTGCAACACAGTCGCACACCTCAAATTACGCAAGGCATGGACTAAGCATTTGCGGTGGTATTAAAAATTAGGGTTTTCGGGTTTGGAGCACACCACTGAGAAACACATTCAACCTAGATAAGTAAACTTGTTTTAGTTGATGCATAACAAAGTTAACCTAACAGGGATGCTTTGCAATGCATTATGATGACATGGCAGATTAATTAGCACTATAACACCCGGGGTGTTACAGCCCTTCCCCCTTAAAGAAATCTCGTCCCGAAATTTAAAGCCTTGAGTTAAGTAATAGAAAAGGAAACATGTCAAGCAAACACGTCCAAGACTTGTCTACAAAACAGGTAGGGGTTTTCTGCATTACAAAGATTTTAAAAGGATAGGTTACAGTTTAAAGAGGAAATTGCAACCTAGATAGAAGCAAAGAACTCCGGGAAATTCTCTAACAGATAATCCTCCGTTTCCCAGGTGGCTTCCTCTTCTGAATGTTGATTCCACTGTATTCTGTACCATTTAGTTGTTGTACTTCGGGTAACACGATCTTTTTGATCCAAAACTCTGACAGGATGTTCAGAATATGTCAAATCCGGTTCAAGTTCAACTCCCTCAACATCAACCACTTGATCATGTACTTGTAGACACTTCTTCATTTGTGATACATGAAATACATTATGCACGGCTGACAGTTGTTCAGGCAGCTTTAACTTATATGCCACCTTTCCATATTATTGAATGATTTGAAAAGGACCAATATAATGTGGTGCGAGTTTGCCTTTGACTCCAAATCTGCTAACTCTTTTCATGGGTGATACTTTTAGATAAACATAATCCCCTACTTGGAATACCAAAGGTCTACGCCTTTTATCAGCATAACTCTTTTGCCTGAACTGAGCCACTTTCAAATTATTCTGGATCTGCCTAACTTTTTCTTCTGTTTGTTTTACAAGATCAACACCGAAAAACCATCTTTCTCCCGGTTCTGACCAATTAAATGGAGTTCTGCACCTACGACCATACAATGCCTCAAACGGTGCCATTTTGATACTCTCTTGATAACTATTATTATAGGAGAATTCTGCTAAAGGTAACCACTCGTCCCAAGTGTCTGAATAATTAAGTGCACATGACCTTAACATGTCTTCTAGAATTTGATTGACCCTTTTAGTCTGACCACTTGTTTGTGGATGATAAGCGGTACTATGCAAAAGTTTTATACCCAGGGACTCATGTAGGTGTCTCCAAAATTTGTTAACAAACTGAGTACCTCTATCTGATACAATGGTCTTTGGTACCCCATGAAGACTCAGGATTCGTGCAATATAAATTCTTGCATAAGTTATAGCAGAATATTCCACCTTAACTGGAATAAAATGAGGTGACTTTGTCAGTCGGTCCACAATGACCCAAATTGAATCAAAGCCTCTTGAGGTCTTGGGTAACCCAGTAATGAAATCCATACTGATATCTTCCCATTTCCAGGATGGAATGGGCAAGGGTTGTAACATTCCTGCCGACTTCAGGTGTACTGCCTTCACCTTACAACAAGTGTCACATCTGGCCACATACTTGGCAATCTCAATTTTTATTTTGGTCTACCAGAATTTCTGTTTCAAATCTTGATACATCTTATTACTTCCTGGATGAATAGAAAACCTTGTGCTATGTGCTTCATCAAGAATGAGCTGACGTAACTCTGGAACCTTTGGGACCACTAACCAGTTCTTAAACCACAACACATCTGTATCATCAATATTGAAATCTGTCTGTTGACCCATTCTAACTTTTTCTTTGATGTGAGCTACTCCGGAATTCTTTCTCTGAGCAGACACAATCTGATCTTTGATTGTTGATTCTACTGTGACATTAGTCAACTGACCTTGTTGAACTATTTCAATATTCAGCTTTTCTAATTCATAACATAAACTGTAATCCATTGGCTTCACAGTAATGCAATTGCAATGATTCTTTCTACTGAGTGCATCAGCAACAACATTTGCTTTTCCAGGGTGATAGTGCACTTCTAAATCATAGTCCTTTATTAACTCAAGCCACCTTCTTTGCCTCATATTCAACTCTGACTGAGTAAAGATATACTTTAAGCTCTTGTGATCTGTATACATGTGGCAAGTATTACCTAACAAGTAATGACGCCAAATTTTCAATGCATGAACCACAGCTGCTAGTTCAAGATCATGTGTCGGATAATGTTCTTCATGACGCTTCAACTGTCTCGAGGCATAAGCAATGCCTCTGCCTTCTTGCATCAATACACAACCAAGGCCAATACCCGAGGCATCACAGTAAACATCAAATGGCTTTTCTATATCTGGTTGTGCCAAAACTGGAGCAGTTGTCAATGACTTCTTTAAAATTCTAAAAGCTTTCTCACATTCTGGAGACCATATGAACTTAGTTTGATTCTTCAACAACTCTGTGATTGGCTTGGCTACCTTTAAAAAGTCAGGTATGAATCGACGGTAATAACCCGCCATTCCCAGAAAACTTCGGACTTCATGAACTGAGATTGGTGATTTCTAATTCAGAATATCTTCCACCTTGCCAGGATCTACTGCTACTCCTTCGGCTGACAACACATGTCCTAAGAATTGCACTTCTCTTAACCAAAACTCACATTTACTGAACTTGGCATATAGTTGGTGATCTCTCAGACGAGTCAGAACAATTCTGAGATGCTCAACATGCTCTTCTTCACTTTTGGAGTATACCAGAATATCATCAATAAACACAACCACAAATTTGTCAAGCTCCGGCATGAAAACTGAGTTCATCAGATACATGAAATGTGCCGGTGCATTGGTGAGACCAAAAGACATAACTAGGTACTCATACAGTCCATATCTGGTAGTGAATGCAGTCTTTGGGATATCTTCAGGTCGAATCTTGATTTGATGGTACCCTGACCGAAGATCGATCTTTGAAAATACCTTTGCCCCCGCAAGCTGATCAAAGAGTAGATCAATGCGAGGCAACGGATATTTATTCTTAATGGTTACTTCATTCAGCGGTCGATAGTCAACACACATCCTTAAAGTCTGATCTTTCTTCTTGACAAAAAGAGCTGGACATCCCCATGGTGAGGAACTGGGTCTGATAAAACCTTTGTCACGTAACTCTTGTAATTGATCCTTAAGTTCTGCCAATTCATTGGGTGGCATTCTGTAAGCTCTCCGGGATATTGGGGCAGTACCCGGTTTTAACTCAATCACAAATTCTACATCTCTGTCTGGTGGCAGACCTGGTAGATCATCTGGAAACACATCTAGAAATTCACAGACTACCGGTATATCACAAATCTCCTGTACTGAAGTTGCACATATCCTTTCAACTGTTCTCTTTGGGATAGGAAGTTGGATAAGAAGATGAGATTTATTATCTGGCAGGTTCAACCTTATAGTTCTATGCAGTGCATCTATAAGGGCTCCTCTTTGGTACATCCAATTCATACCCAAGATTACATCTATATCCTGTTTCTGTAATATTATCATTGAGGTAGGAAATATATGCCCACTTAACTCTATAGGTATGTCACGTACCATCTCCTTAGTACACAGTCGTCCCCCGAGCGACTGGATAAAGAAATCTTCTTGTGTTCCCATAATTGGAATGTCATGCTTAACAACAAAGGTGCGATTTATGAATGTATGTGATGCACCTGAATCAAATAACAGTACTGCTGGATGATTAGCAACATGGAACATACCCATCATAACAGGTTCTCCCTCTGGGATTACACTTGCTTGAGTGTAGAACACACGTCCGGTCTTCTTCTTCTCACCCTTACCCTTCTGAACATTCAGGTTATTATTCTTGCTCTGAGGTTATTGCTGTTGCGGTACGGGAGCTCTGGGATAACTGGGATTATACTGCCTTGGATACGGGCAGTCCTTGGAAAAGTGGCCTGGCTTTCCACAGTTGTAACAGGGAAAGTTATGGGTTACTGGAGTCTGGTTTCGAATACCAGGGGCATTCGGCTGCTGTGGATACTGCGGAATTGCGGCAGGACGGAAAAACGTCTGCGGCTGAGCTTGGTATTGCGGTGGATGATAAGTTGGGCGGAAATGGTTCTGAGGGTGATAAACAAACCTCTGGCGCTTTTTAATGCCACCAGACGGGCTAGAAAACACTGGCTTCTTTTTCTTCGACTCTTTATGCAGTCGGGACTTCTCTTCTGACGCAATAGCCACATTGACTATCTCATGGTAAGTGGCATTATAGCAGGTGACCAATGCTTCCTGGATTCTGGTACTCAAACCTCTCATGAAAAAACTCTTCTTCTTTGCATCGGTGTTCACATATTCCGCTGCATACTGGGACAGATGATTGAATTTGCCCACATACTGTAGAACTGTCTGGTTCCCTTGCTTCAGCGAGAGAAACTCTTCTAACTTCATGGCCATGATACCATCTAGGATATAATGTGCTCTGAAGGCTTCACGAAACTCCTGCCAAGTGATACGGTGGCCAGCAGGCCGTGCGGCGACCAGATTCGCCCACCACGCCCCTGCGGCACCTCTAAGCTGTTGTGCTACAAACACGGGCTTCTGATGCTCCGTGCACTGTAAAAGTTCAAACTTCTGCTCCATGGTACGGAGCCAGTCATCCGCCTCTAGCGGCTCATCTGCTTTTGAGAACACTGGTGGACGGGTATCGGTGAAATCCACATAAGTGGTTTCCCCTCCATTGTTACGGCCTCGACGGCCCTGATTTCCATTCTGATTCTGATTCTGAGCCAACAAGGTAGTGGCATTAACCAGTGCGGCAATAGCTTCTACCAAGGTGGGTGGAAACGGTGGGGGATTCAGAGGATTGTCCCCTTCTTGGAAAGTTCTAGTACCGTCCATCTGTTGTACACAAACTATATTTATTTACATCGCTTTATTGAATTAAAAAGCAGTTAGTACAGTACTTGTATACACACACAACTTATCTTACATTATTTCATTACAAACTTGCTCTCAAGCAAGAAACTACCCACTAAGGTTCTTAGAAAGCAGGAAAGACTACTATATTACACAACCATCCATGTCGACACTTCACTCCTCATCATCATCGCTGATCACGATCACTCCATCCTCATTCTCTGGAGCACTTGCACCAGTGACATGACTCGCATCATCCCCACTTTCCATCATGGGTTCATCTTCTTCTGGATCTTCTTCCTCATTGTCCTCTCCATCAGGAACAATCACGGCACCGACATCATCTTCTACTGCCTGGGGCTGATGATTGGGATTCATCAGATCATTTAGCCTATGGACTTCCTCATGCAGAATTGTGTTGTACTGCTCTAGGTGTGTCACATAAAGCTCCAACTCACGAACACGAGCCCTGGCTTCTGTCTCCTTTTCCAAAGACTCCTTCTGGAACTGTTTCCAAAAACGCATGTTGCGCTTCAGTCGCTCCACTTCTGATGTAAGCCTTGCAACCTCTGATTCCGAATCCAGGTTCGGATTACGGCTACTGCTTGCTCCATCACCTCTGGCGACCAACTGATGACGCAACACTCCTTGCGGACCCGTTTTCTTGCGAGGAGTCGTCTTCACACGTGCCATCCTATAGCAAGATAGAATTAGGACGATAAGAACAGATAGGGGGATCTAAAGGTTAGCATGAATAGGATTTGAATCTTACTTAACCCAAACCACTTTAAAAGGGAAGGTAGCTTAAGCAGGTTAATTAAACATGATGCATGCATCGCACTTACGATCTAACAGAAAGATTTAAGTAACACATTGTAAGGTCCTAGATGGCTAGAGGGGGGGGGGGTGAATAGCCTATAAAAATTCTACAAGCACCACTAAGCAAACTTGTTAGAATAACAAACGGCGTAAAGCGAGTTTTGCTTAGCCAAAGGTTGTGATGCAAGCCTCCTATCCACAAGTCTAGTAGATTATGATCTCTAGTTCACACAAGAGCTATGTCACTAATTTTACACTAGAGAACAAGCTAACAACACTACTAGCCAAGCTACTACTAGAGCAACACAAGATAATCTAGTAAAGATAAGTGCAAGAGATAGGATTGTGAATCTTATACCGACGGTGGAGTGAAGATGTTGCCAATCACCAAGATGATATATAATCAATTAATATTGACAACAACACAATATGTAGACCAATCACTGGGAGACAAGAGACACAATATTTTTGTTCACCCGGTGTTCACTTGTGCACCGACAAGCTACGTCACTGGTTGTGTCGACCAAACTTAGATGGTTCCTCGGTGTGACCCTCAAGTCACTTGCCCCTCAAGGCACGCCCCGCAAGGCACCGCAAGACTCCACTCTCAAGTGAGGTAACTCAATGACACGCGCAATGTAATAGAGTTGCTTTTGGCGTCCCGCCGAGGAAAGCACAAGAACCTCTCACAAACAACCGGAGGTGGCCAAGAACAATCACCTTCTCTTGCCAACGCCTCCAACAATCTCCAAGCCGGCTAGGAGCGGTACTCTCCAAGAGTAACAAGAAATCCACCGGCTAAACCACCCACAAGTGCCACTAGATGCCCTCAAGCTATGCAATGCACTTTGGGATCACTCAATCTCACTTATGATTTGCAATCACTCAAGAGAGATGAGTGGGAGGAGATGCTCTAGCTCAAAGGATGTACAAGAATGTTAGAAATCACTCCTTAGCTCCCCAAGAGCCGGCCATCGAGTATTTATAAGCATCCCCTCCAAATAGAGCCGTTATACCCCTTCACTGGGTTCTGTCGAGATGACCGGACGCTCCGGTCATAACTGACCGGACGCGCTCACCGCGTCCGATGCCTCAACGGTCACTGCGCCAACGGTCAAACCCTATGACCGGACGCGCCTCTCAAAACGACCGGACGCGCTCCACCGCGTCCGATCCTCCAACGGTCACTGACCCTCAACGGTCAAACCATCGACCGGACGCGCTGCTTCGAACGACCGGACGCACCGGTCACACAGCATGCGCCCGCGAAACAACGACCGGACGCGCTCTTCGCAATGACCGGACGCGACAGTGCCCGCGTCCGGTGTGAGTCCAGTAAGCTCCTTCAACGATCGGACGCGTCCGATCATGTGTGACCGGACGCGCCTCGCGTCCGATCATCCTCGTGAACCGCAGTTCCCTCTGGGCGACTGACCGGACGCGCCGGTCCCGCGAGTGACCGGACGCGCCGGTTGCAAACCCTAGCCCGCGCGCCCGAAACCGCGCTGTACTGACCGGACGCGTCCGGTCACACCGTGACCGCGTCCGGTGCAGCGTCCGGTCACCTCAGTGACCCCGTTCGCCTCCGTTTCTTTTCCGACTTTCGGCGTAGTGGAAAATAGGCATTTCATTTCCCCGAAATCGCCTGAATCCCGCGCTCGCACGCTCGGCGGAAGGGAGAGAGGAACCCAAACCCCTCTCTACCCGCAAACCACAGCGCGACCAACGCCACCTTTGCAAATGTGCCAACACCAACAAGTGTACATCTCCATGTGCTTGTGTGTTAGCTTTTTCTCAATCATTTTCAAAGGTTTTCCAATTAGCTCACTAGGCCCTACATGCAATGCACTTCATGAATTCACCTAGTGGCACCCGTGCATCGAATAACCGATAAGACTTCCCCTCTTAATAGTTCGGCTATCGATCCTAAACCACTCACACCCTCTATGGTGTCTTGAGTGTAAAACAAAATGGCCCTATTGTTATACCTTTGCCTTGAGCCCATTTTGTTTCTTCAAATGATATGATCCACTTCATATCATCACATGACCGTCTCGATCCATCGACCTTGACTTCACTTGCTCTTCACCGTTGCATTGGTCCGTCGGCGCCAAGTCTTGCTCAAGCTTCACCATCGCATGGTCCCTCGCTTCGAAGCCTCGACTTGCCCTTCACCCTCACAACCGGTCCATCGAGCCAAGCCTCATCTTGGTCTTCACCATCTTGGTCATATGAGTCAATGTCATGTCTCATATGCAATGACCACCTTTATCTAAATCATCCACTTAGATACAAAGGTTAGTCCTAGGTTTCATCAATTAGCCAAAACCAAACTAGGGACTTTCAATCTCTCCCTTTTTGGTAATTGATGACAACCCTCACAAAGATGATTTTGATAATAAAAGTTTTGAACTTGTCATACTTGTCCAATCATTTTGCTCATAAGTAAAGTTTGGACAATTATCACAAGCTCGGTTTTGGTAGCATTAGCTCCCCCTACATATGTGCATAGAGTTTGGATTGAAAGCTTTGCACATATGCATGGATAGAAATGTTGGGAGAGTAATTCTACCAAAATGATGCTAAGGTGTAAGAAATGGACCTTTGAAGCGTGATACCAATCGGAGTTGCCTTTTACACCATCCTTAGCATCATGAAGTAACTAGACATCCATCAAAACTCAAGAACCCCGTGAGATCAACATTATATGCAAAGGTTCTTGGACTACTTGTAAAGCTAACCACTTATAAAGCTTTAGGCAAGTCTAGATACCACATGTAAACTATTCCTATGCATGCTAGTAGATCATTTCATCATCCAATTTCTATACTAGCATTGCACCACACAAGCATGTATATTGAATTTAAATACATGTGCAATGAGCAAGTCATATGAGAATGCACAAACAAATGCAACAACTTTGTTTATGAGCTTGCTCCTCCTACTTGTGTGCATTAACAAATTTTATTTAACCCTCTATCAAGTCGAATCATCTTTTTCTCATCATAAATTTTATTTACCCCTTTATCAAGTTGAATCATCTTTTTCTCTCCCCCTTTGTCAACAACTTACCCAAAAAAAAATGGGATCAAATTGTGGAGAGAAGGAAAAGTGTTTGATGGAGTAGATTGAAATTAATTCGATACCATATGTAAGGTTAAAAAATTTATCAAATTTGGTTTAACCTAGAATACTTGCCAAAGATATTTAATTCGATTTGAACCAAAGACAAGCTTCTTCACTCCTCAAAATAAGGGTTATCTTGCCTATGTTGAATTAAACACTTATAGCAAATCTTCTAGATTCAACACTAGGTTTACAAGCTCACAAACATGTCATATGCCACCACTAGATCAAAATAAGCATAGAAGCAATAGTGGTAACATATATCCATCAAATTCATTTGATTTATCATGAATGCTTATGCGTACCACTTATTATGTCTACATGCTCTATCAAGTCCTTAGCATAGGATGAAAAACATGTCAATCAATTTTACCTTGCAATGTCGAAGGAGAGGAATGTCAATAAGTGGGTGGGGTGCATTCAACTCATGTTTGAGAAATCAAGAATGTTCAATTCATTCCTTAGCTTGCAAAACCTCTTTTCATCAAGTGGCTTAGTGAGAATATCGGCAAGTTGATCATCGGTGCCAACACTTTCAATGGCAATATCTCCCTTTTGTTGATGATCTCTAATGAAATGATGTCTTATGTCAATATGCTTTGTTCTTCCATGTTGAACCGGGTTTTGTATCATCTTGACTGCACTCTCATTATCACATAGCAACGGCACATTCTTGAAGTTGAGGCCATAATCCTTCAAAGTTGATTTCATCCATAGCAATTGTGCACAACAACTCCCCGCACTCACATATTCGGCTTCGGCGGTAGAGATTGCCACATTATTTTGTTTCTTTGAGGACCATGACACAAGTGATCTTCCAAGTAATTGACATGTGCCACTTGTGCTCTTTCTATTGATCTTGCAACCCCCATAGTCGGAGTCCGAATATCCAATCAATTCAAACTTTGACCCCTTGGGATACCATAGTCCAACATCTCTTGTTTGCTTCAAGTACCTCAATATTCTCTTTGCGGCCGTGAGATGACTCTCTCTAGGTGAGGCTTGATATCTAGCACACATGCAAACACTAAACATGACGTCCGGCCTTGATGCGGTGACATAGAGTAGACTTCCAATCAAAGACCGATATTCCTTTTGATTCACCATATTTCCATCAAGATCACTATCCAAATTGCCATTTGTACCCATTCCAAATTTCTTCAACATGTCCCTTATGTATTTCCCTTGACTCACAAATGTCCCATTCTTCAATTGCTTGACTTGGAGACCAAGGAAGTAGCTAAGTTCACCAATCATGGACATTTCAAACTCTTTGGCCATCATAGCACCAAATTCTTCACAATAAGCTTGATCGGTTGATCCAAAGATGATGTCATCAACATATATTTGCACTATGAATAGATCATTTCCAATCTTCTTGGTGAATAGAGTTGTATCAACCTTGCCCATCTTGAATCCCTTAGAGAGAAGGAAATCCCTTAGCCTCTCATACCATGCTCTAGGTGCTTGCTTTAAGCCATATAAAGCCTTCTTCAACTTGTACACATGGTTGGGTTTCTTGTCATCTTCAAATCCGGGCGGTTGCTCAACGAAGACTAACTCATTGATAATCCCATTGAGAAATGCACTTTTGACATCCATTTGATATAGTTTGATATTGTGTGCACAAGCATAAGCCAATAGTATCCTTATTGCCTCTAATCTTGCCACGGGAGCATATGTCTCATCATAGTCAAGACCTTCAACTTGAGTGTAACCTTGAGCAACTAGTCTTGCTTTGTTTCTCACTACAATGCCATCTTGATCTTGCTTGTTTTTAAACACCCACTTGGTTCTAATCACATTGTAGTCATTTGGCCTTTCTACCAATTCCCAAACATTATTTCTTGTGAAATTGTTAAGCTCTTCTTGCATAGCCATGATCCAATCGGCATCCCTCAAAGCTTCTTCTATCTTCTTTGGTTCTATGGTTGACATAAATGATGCATGCTCACAAAACATAGTCAATCTTGATCTTGTTTGCACACCACTTCTAATATCACCAATAACACTATTAATGGGGTGATCTCTTGCAACATGTTGTGGTTGGAGTACTTGCACTTGATTGCTTGAGCTTGGTTGATCACTTGATGTATCTCGATGAGAAGAACTAGCACTATAATTTTGCACTTGAGAGTCACTAACTAGCTTGAATGGTGAATTGAGCACTTGATCTTTATCATCATCTTGAATATTAATTACTTGCTTTGCTCTAATGTCCCCAATGTCCATGTTCTTCATTGCTTCCACCAATTGAGTTCCACCAACATCATCTAGATTCTCTTCTTCATCTTGTGACCCATTGGTTTCATCAAATTGCACATCATGGACTTCTTCTAGAATGCCACTTGAATTGTTCCAAACTCTATAAGCTTTGCTTGTAGTTGAATAACCAAGTAGGAACCCCTCATCACATCTTTTGTCAAACTTCCCCAATCTAGTGCCCTTCTTCAAGATATAGCATTTGCAACCAAACACCCTAAAGTAAGAAATATTGGGCTTTCTTCCATGAAGTAACTCATATGGGGTCTTCTCTAGCAATGGATGACAATACAGTCTATTGATGTAGTAGCAAGCGGTATTGATTGCTTCATCCCAAAATGATTGACTCACATTGTACTCATGAAGCATTGATCTAGCCATATCAAGCAATGTTCTATTCTTCCTCTCAACTAGGCCATTTGATTGTGGAGTGTACTTGGCCGAGAATTGATGTCCAATACCATAATGATCACAAAGTTCTTCAATTCTTGTATTCTTGAACTCACTTCCATTGTCACTTCTCACTTTCTTGATTCTAATCTCAAACTCATTGTGAACTCTAGTGAGAAATGTCTTGAAGGTGTCAAACACTTCACTTTTGTCACTAAGAAAGAATACCCATGTGAATCTTGTGAAGTCATCCACTATGACAAAGCCATACTTGTTGCCGCCTATGCTTGTATATGTTGTTGGTCCAAATAGATCCATGTGCATCAACTCAAATGCTTTGCATGTGCTCATTGTACTCTTCTTTGGATGTGAGCTTCCAACTTGCTTCCCGGCTTGACATGCACTACAAAGCTTATTCTTCTCAAATTCAATATCTTTCAAACCATTAACAAGATTGTGAGTTGTAAGCTTCTTCAATTGTTTCATGCCAACATGACCAAGCCTTCTATGCCAAAGCCAACCCATACTTGATTTGGAGACTAAGCAAGTTGTCAAAGAAGTTTCTCTAGCATTGAAGTCAACTAGGTAGAGATTCTCATATCTAAAGCCCTTGAATGCCACATTTGAACCATCCACACTAATAACTTCCACATCATCAACCCCAAAGATGCATTTGTAGCCTAGATCACATATTTGTGCCACGGATAGAAGATTGAAATCCAAACTTTCAACTAGCAACACATTTGAGATACTCATGTCATTTGATATTGCAATCTTGCCCAAGCCAATAACCTTGCCTTTCTTGTTATTGCCAAATGTGATAGAATCAACACTACTATCATTGTCATTGAATGAATCAAACATTCTTGATGTACCGGTCATGTGTTGAGTGCACCCACTATCAATAATCCAATGCCTTCCTCCGGCTTTGTAATTGACCTACAAGCAAATCAATGAAGCTTAGGTACCCATTTTTGCTTGGGTCCTTGTAGGTTAGTAACTAAGCTCTTTGGTACCCAAATAGCCTTCTTCTTTGGGCCAACAATGGGTGTACCAATAAACTTAGCTTGCACACCCTTCACACCTTTGGTAAGCACATAGCAAGAATCAAAAGGTATAGCATTAATAAGGTTCTTGCTTTGGTTCTTTTTATTGCAATTATGCTCTAGGTGCCCAACTTGCTTACATCTATTGCAAAACCGACCATTGCCCTTCACAAAGCTAGGCTTTGGAGTTGCAAAGGCCGACTTGCCTTTCTTGGGGGTGTAGCCCAATCCCTCTTTGTTAAGAGAGAACCTTTGGCTACCCAAGCACTTAAGCAAGCGGGCCTCACCACCATAGGCCTTGCCTAGGGCGTGAGTGAGCTCATCCACCTCTCTCTTGAGAGTCTCATTCTCAACCATTAGTGAGGCATCACAAGTGAAACCATCACTAGTAGTAGAGGTAGAGTTGGTGGTGGTGGATGAAGAGCTACAAGAAGGGTTAGTATTTGACATGATGATAGGTTCATTAAAGGATTCATCAATTATATCACATGTAACACCTATATCACAAGATACAACAACCTCCTTCTTTTCTTGTTGCTCAAGTAGCAATGAGTGAGCCTTTTCAAGCTTGGAATGAGCCTTACCAAGATCCTCATGGTCTTCCACTAGACTCTCATGAGTGGTCTTAAGCTCACCAAGAACTTTCTCAAGTATTGCTACTTTCATTGAAAGCTTCTTGCACTCCTTGTTCTTGGCAATAGCTATGTCTCTAGTTTGTTGCAACAAGTCATATAGTTGTTCTTTAGTTGGTTCATCATCATCATCATTTTCATTATCATATTTATCATTATCACTATCATGAACATATTCCATTTCACTTTCATCATCACTTTCATCATATAATACCTTAGCTTCTTTGGCCATGAAGCATGAAGAGGATGAATCAAATAGTAAAGGCTTCTTGTTGATAGCAATGGAAGCAAAAGCCTTGTTGGATGATTCTTCTTCTTCATCATCATCATCACTTTCCCAAGTGGCCACATAGACTCCATTCTTGCCTTTCTTGAATGTTATCTTGGCTTCTTTCTTTTTCTTCTCAAACTTGCCCCTCTTGTTGTTCTTCTTCTTATCATAGGGACATTCGGCTTGAAGATGTTCGGTGCTATCACAATTGAAGCACCTCCTTTGTTGCTCATTGCTCTTGAAGTTGTCATTTCTCTTTTTGAAGCCTCTTCTCTTAATGAACATGTGACCCATTTTCTTGACTACAAAAGCAAATGCCTCATCATCAATTTCATAATCTTCATCTTCACTATTGTCTTCTTCTTCAATGATGGTAGCTTTGCCCTTGGAGGAGATGGCCTTGAACGCCACGGTCTTCTTCTTCTTTTCATCTTCCACCTTTTCCTTGTCATCAACATCTTGATCATATTTGTCATAGGTTAATACTTCACCAAGCAAATCATTAGGCTTCATTGCTTCAAGCCCATCTCTTTGCAACATCATGATCAACATCTTGAATCTTCTAGGTAAGCTCAATAAGAACTTGTGACAAAAATCTTGATCTTGAGTCTTGTGCCCTAAGCTCTTGAGATCATTGACTATCACTTGCAATCTATGAAACATTTCAATGATTGTTTCATCATCCTTTTTCTTGAAGTTCTCAAACTCACTCTTGAGCCCATATAGCTTGGCACTCTTCACAACCTTAGTGCCTTCATATGTCTCACTCAACCTTGTCCATACTTCACTAGCCAATTCCAAATCTTTGATGCCCTCAAACACTTTTGTGTCAATACCATTATAGAGTGTATTGAGAGCCATTCTATTGCATGTTCTATTTGCTCTATCTTCATCGGTGAGATGATTGGGATCAATGATAGCAAAATCATTCTCAGTGACTTGCAATACTCTCTCATGAATAGAACCAAGGTACATTGTCATCTTTCTCTTCCAATGAGCAAAAGAACTAACACCATCAAAGAACGGTGGCTTGCCCCCAACATGATTGAACACAATTTGAGCCATTTTTCACACCGAAGGATGTTAAGCCTTGATTAAAACGGTGACCACGGCTTTGATACCACTTGTAAGGTCCTAGATGGCTAGAGGGGGGGGTGAATAGCCTATAAAAATTCTACAAGCACCACTAAGCAAACTTGTTAGAATAACAAACGGCGTAAAGCGAGTTTTGCTTAGCCAAAGGTTGTGATGCAAGCCTCCTATCCACAAGTCTATTAGATTATGATCTCTAGTTCACACAAGAGCTATGTCACTAATTTTACACTAGAGAACAAGCTAACAACACTACTAGCCAAGCTACTACTAGAGCAACACAAGATAATCTAGTAAATATAAGTGCAAGAGATAGGATTGTGAATCTTATACCGATGGTGGAGTGAAGATGTTGCCAATCACCAAGATGATATATAATCAATTAATATTGACAACAACACAATATGTAGACCAATCACCGGGAGACAAGAGACACAATATTTTTGTTCACCCGGTGTTCACTTGTGCACCGACAAGCTACGTCACCGGTTGTGTCGACCAAACTTAGATGGTTCCTCGGTGTGACCCTCAAGTCACTTGCCCCTCAAGGCACGCCCCGCAAGGCACCGCAAGACTCCACTCTCAAGTGAGGTAACTCAATGACACGCGCAATGTAATAGAGTTGCTTTTGGCGTCCCGCCGAGGAAAGCACAAGAACCTCTCACAAACAACCGGAGGTGGCCAAGAACAATCACCTTCTCTTGCCAACGCCTCCAACAATCTCCAAGCCGGCTAGGAGCGGTACTCTCCAAGAGTAACAAGAAATCCACCGGCTAAACCACCCACAAGTGCCACTAGATGCCCTCAAGCTATGCAATGCACTTTGGGATCACTCAATCTCACTTATGATTTGCAATCACTCAAGAGAGATGAGTGGGAGGAGATGCTCTAGCTCAAAGGATGTACAAGAATGTTAGAAATCACTCCTTAGCTCCCCAAGAGCCGGCCATCGAGTATTTATAAGCATCCCCTCCAAATAGAGCCGTTATACCCCTTCACTGGGTTCTGTCGGGATGACCGGACGCTCCGGTCATAACTGACCGGACGCGCTCACCGCGTCCGATGCCTCAACGGTCACTGCGCCAACGGTCAAACCCTATGACCGGACGCGCCTCTCAAAACGACCGGACGCGCTCCACCGCGTCCGATCCTCCAACGGTCACTGACCCTCAACGGTCAAACCATCGACCGGACGCGCTGCTTCGAACGACCGGACGCACCGGTCACACAGCATGCGCCCGCGAAACAACGACCGGACGCGCTCTTCGCAATGACCGGACGCGACAGTGCCCGCGTCCGGTGTGAGTCCAGTAAGCTCCTTCAACGATCGGACGCGTCCGATCATGTGTGACCGGACGCGCCTCGCGTCCGATCATCCTCGTGAACCGCAGTTCCCTCTGGGCGACTGACCGGACGCGCCGGTCCCGCGAGTGACCGGACGCGCCGGTTGCAAACCCTAGCCCGCGCGCCCGAAACCGCGCTGTACTGACCGGACGCGTCCGGTCACACCGTGACCGCGTCCGGTGCAGCGTCCGGTCACCTCAGTGACCCCGTTCGCCTCCGTTTCTTTTCCGACTTTCGGCGTAGTGGAAAATAGGCATTTCATTTCCCCGAAATCGCCTGAATCCCGCGCTCGCACGCTCGGCGGAAGGGAGAGAGGAACCCAAACCCCTCTCTACCCGCAAACCACAGCGCGACCAACGCCACCTTTGCAAATGTGCCAACACCAACAAGTGTACATCTCCATGTGCTTGTGTGTTAGCTTTTTCTCAATCATTTTCAAAGGTTTTCCAATTAGCTCACTAGGCCCTACATGCAATGCACTTCATGAATTCACCTAGTGGCACCCGTGCATCGAA
This sequence comes from Saccharum hybrid cultivar R570, assembly GCA_038087645.1. Taxonomy (NCBI): domain Eukaryota; kingdom Viridiplantae; phylum Streptophyta; class Magnoliopsida; order Poales; family Poaceae; genus Saccharum; species Saccharum hybrid cultivar. Next base: position 11,006,220 of record JAQSUU010000529.1, read on the forward strand.
TAACCGATAAGACTTCCCCTCTTAATAGTTCGGCTATCGATCCTAAACCACTCACACCCTCTATGGTGTCTTGAGTGTAAAACAAAATGGCCCTATTGTTATACCTTTGCCTTGAGCCCATTTTGTTTCTTCAAATGATATGATCCACTTCATATCATCACATGACCGTCTCGATCCATCGACCTTGACTTCACTTGCTCTTCACCGTTGCATTGGTCCGTCGGCGCCAAGTCTTGCTCAAGCTTCACCATCGCATGGTCTCTCGCTTCGAAGCCTCGACTTGCCCTTCACCCTCACAACCGGTCCATCGAGCCAAGCCTCATCTTGGTCTTCACCATCTTGGTCATATGAGTCAATGTCATGTCTCATATGCAATGACCACCTTTATCTAAATCATCCACTTAGATACAAAGGTTAGTCCTAGGTTTCATCAATTAGCCAAAACCAAACTAGGGACTTTCACACTTGCAATCTTTATAACATAGGGCACTATATATGATACTTCACTACGAAGCTTTCAAATATGAGCTAAGGAAACTATAGAATAGATTAAGATAAGCAAAAGCAATTTAGACCAAAATATCAGTATTAAGTTTGTTTGACCCAAATTATTTTGAAGTTTTGCAAGGTAATACTACAATAACCCGAGTGATTATGCTCTAGTACTAGCTGGTCACAGAACCTCCTAATTATGATGGCCCACAAGTACCCGTCATTACCATAATGACCTCTGATGGTCGTACTTATGTTCACCATAACTTAAAAGGCCTGCTTTCCTCCGAACAGGATCCAATCACAGGAGTATTGCAATATTACAACAGTTTATTCAAAATATTCAACAGAGTAACGTAGCGGAAGTCTTACAATAATATAGGTTTACAAACCCGTTTTCAAACTTCAAACCTTATGTAACATTATTACAAACCAGTAGTAGAGAAGTATCGGTATTAACTTTATTACAACACACAAGCGAGATGCCTTGCCCAAAGGCCATACAGTCTACTCGTCGTCGCTTTCTTCAACCACGACGGTCATGCAACAAGGCTCGAAGCAGACTTGTTCATGAACCGCACCTACAACAAGGGGTTAACAAACCCTGAGTACTTGAGGGTACTCAACAAGACTTACCCGACTAAGACAAAGACTCCAAGGGCATGCTAGCTTTAGGGAATCAAGGTACGGATATTCTAGAATCAAGATTTTCCTTTGCAGAAAAGCTTACTAAAGTAGATCCTTATCTTCAATATTTTACTTTTACCATTGATGGTTCATTAACCAAATCTAGGTGATCCTAATCTAGATCAAAGTAATTATCATCAAATCCTTTCTCATTCTTTCTTTTATTCCAGTTCTTAACTACGATGCAAGTCAGGTGATCAAGTCTCCATAACCGAGGAGCAACAACGATTTGAACCGATTATACCCAGCTGGGGATCTCTAACTTCACGACATATGTAGAACCGAATCTTGCATATATCAAACCTCATTTAGATCTCCCAAAACCAGAACGTGTCCATCGCCACCTGAGAGTACAGTACTCCTCGAACCCAACCAAATTCTAGCCCCGAGGGTACACGCTACTCTCGCCATCTCTCCACTCCCAGTGCGAGGTTAGACGTTCTCGTAATGGAATCACCAACATTTTGGGCTTACCCAAGGCATGAGGCTAGTTGCAAAGTCTTGAACACAATAGGCTTACAACGAACAGACCTTAACTGATAAGGCGGAAACACTACATTGAGACTCCTTTCCCAATGCATGTTAGCAGTGGCCAAACCACCCGCCCGATCTTTCAAGTTCATTCTCATATTTCAATATTCATTCAATATGCCGTCATGGCTATATAAACATTGCATTTAAAAGCTTAACTTCTAAGCATAGCGAAGCATACTACGCATTTTCCGTAAAACAGGTATCAAGGTTGATATCACAATAATCAAGGATGATAATGCAGCAATTGGGTTATCACTCAACTCCTAATTACTTAATGCAGTAAACCATATTATAAATAATAAAATATTTGTAAAATTCAAGGTAGGGTTTAAATGCACCGGGGCTTGCCTTGCTCGGACACGACGACTGACTCAGACCCGAGAACTCCAACGTCAGGTCCGAAACCCACCGACGATCGCTCTTCTCCGGAAACTGGCTCGACGGCTTCGACTTCTTCGAAAGCGGAGACTACACGAACACATAACATGCTTTAACATGATGCTCGATGATAAACATGATGCTTGATGATAACATGCTACGAGTTACGACTGGAGTACAACTTCCCTTCACGGTACAGTCGCAAACAGAACACCTACTAACTAGTAGCGACGATTCCAGCGATACCAGCTTTAACCTAAACAAGTTACTAACGAGCTCAAACATTGAATTAAGGTACCAAAGATCACAAAAGGGTAGTGACCTAAGGACATCACTCAATCAAAAAGGCACACAACACTTAAAGTTCTTAAATTAACATTTATTTATTATTTAAATAATTAGGATATAATTAGAAGTTAATCAAATTTTACCTAATCAAGCTCAAACTTTTTCTATGGATTAAGAATGATTTATAACAGTGTCATAATAAATTTCATCATTTTTGGATTAATAAATTAATTATTAAAATTCATGGAAGTTGCATTTAATCTTTATTAGAACTAATTAATTCTACTGCACAAAGTACTCAATTTCAGCATTTAACATTTTTCCTAGATAGTTTATACATTGAGAAGCCTACACAAAAATTTTCATGAATTTTGGAACTCTACACAATTTTTAATAAAATAAATAAATAACTAAACTATTCATTTATTTGAAAAAGAAAAAGAAAAACGAAATCGGGCCGATTCTCTTTTTCTCCCGTGGTCCGGCCCAGCTGGTCGGCCCGCTCGCGCGCGCCCGCGCCCGCACGCGCGCTTGGCAACGCGGCCCAGCACGCGGCCCAGCCCGCTCGCTCACCCGCGCGCGCTCTTTCTCCCTCTGCGCTCGCTGACAAGCCGGCCCCGCCTGTCATCTTCCTCCTCCCGCCCTCTCGCTCGCTCTCGCGTGCTCGCTCGCTCTCCTGCGGTGGCCGGCCGGTGACCGAAGCTTCGGTCGACAAACTGACCCTACCACAACGCCCCACACCTTCTCCTGAGTCCCTGGCACTGGTCTACAACGCGTCTCGAGCTCCGGTGACCCTTCACCGACGATGGTGGCGGACCGTGGCCGACGGTGAGCCGCTAAAACACGCCTCCAAGAACAGAACGATCAAATTAAAGGTGTAGAAAGGATCTGTGGCTCACAGTGATCACGTTGGTGCTCTTGCTGGCGGCTGGGAGGGATTGGAGTGGCCTGGCAACGTGGGGGCGGCGATGGCGGTCGGTCGCCGGAGGCAAGCACGGGAACAGGCGGTGCGAAGGTTTGGGTGCGAAAACGGTGAACTCCGGTGGTCCACGAGGTGCGTGAGGCCGAGGCGGAGCTAAGGGTGCGGTTGGCGTGGCTGAAGATGGCTTGACGACGGCTGCGGCGAGCGGCGGAGCTGCGGTGGCGGCGGTGGCGAAAACGTGGAAAAACGAAAGTCGTCACTGTGACCTCGAAGTATTTATAGACGACGGTCGCGGCTACATAGCTGCACTGTTCGCGTCATCGCGCTGGCGATCCTGGGCGCGCCTGGAAGCTGGCCGAAGCCGTCCGGCGTCTCGCCGGCGCCCATGCCGGCCGGTGCCCGTCGGTGATTGGCGCGACACTGTAGCACCCCCCAAAATTTTGAATTTTCAAACTGTTTTCTAAAATTACTCTCAAATTCATGTAACAACTTGAAAAACTTCCAATCTATGAAATCTTCAGAATTTCAAGCTCTACAAGTTTTGTATTGAACACTTTTTCAAATTGACACTGGATTTTGAAATTTGAGTTTAAATTCAAAAGGGGACAAAATTTTCAGATTTGGTAATTTAGAAATTACTTTTGATTTTATATTGAAACTTCAAAATCTCCAAACATCAAAGTTGTACATCTCGACCAGACCTACAACTTTGCTGTTCAAAACTTTTTCAAATTCTGCCTCCATTTTGAAATCTTAGTTTGGGGATAAAAAATGAATCAAATCTGAAATTTGTTTATTTTCAAAATTGCTCCACATTTTACACTAAAACTTTGAAAACTCAAAACACCAAAGTTGTAGCCCTTGAAAAGTTCTACAAACTTGGTTTTGAACTTTTTCCCAAATTTTGCTTATATTTTGAATTATTTCAAAAGGGGTAAAACAGGGTTTTGAAATTTAGGGTTTTCGGAGGAATTTTAAATTGGAATTTGTTGCTACTTTGATTTGTGATTACTTAGTGATCAAAACCTCACCCAAGGGCATCATTTGGACCAACATGACATGGTTGACCAAATGCCACTCTTGGTTGACCAATTAGCTTTTAAAATTCTTTTACATTTTTCCCTAATTTTGAATTCGAATTCGAATCGGAAAACTCGTGACAAGTTTTGGGACTCCAATTCAAACTCAAATTTGGAGTTTCATTTTAGAGGTTGTACTTGAGCTCATACCCTACACTTGACACTAGTGTGCAACACAGTCGCACACCTCAAATCACGCAGGGCATGGACTAAGCATTTGCGGTGGTATTAAAAATTAGGGTTTTCGGGTTTGGAGCACACCACTAAGAAACACATTCAACCTAGATAAGTAAACTTGTTTTAGTTGATGCATAACAAAGTTAACCTAACAGGGATGCTTTGCAATGCATTATGATGACATGGCAGATTAATTAGCACTATAACACCCGGGGTGTTACAGCAAGCCCGACCGCCGCACCACCGTGCCTTCCCCTGCCACCTCCGGCGCCCGGCCGAGATGCAGCCTGAGCAAGGGAGGGGATAGGAGGAGAGCACACAGGTGGCCCCGACCACGCGACCACCGCGTGCCAGCCACAGGAAGTTGTGACAGGCGAGCTCGGCAGCCACTAGATCTGGCCACCGGCGACCGGATCCGGTCGACTAGCCCACGGATCCGCCCACCCCGACGCAAGAACGGCCACGCCAGCCACCGTAGAAGGGGGCCTCGACGTTCGCAATAGCACCACTCGAGAGGGAAAAGCGCAGGGGAAGAACGGGAGAAGGGGAAGAAGGCCCCGCCGCCGCCGTCCTTGCGGCCGCGCGGACTCCCGGCGACGCGCTCAAGCGGCGGCAAAGCTGGTGGAGTAATGAGGGAGGGGCTACGGCAGGGGCGATGGGGTTCCGCCTGAGCCGCCCTAGGGAGTGACACGGGGGAAGGGGGTCCTAGGTCTCATCAGTACTAATTTCATGGACTTTAGTAGGAAAAAATTCCTGGGAGGCTATGTGACATGAGAAAAAAAAAACCTTCTCCAGATTTTAGTTCATGGCCTTGTATGCTGAAGTTTTTCGTTGCTGATTGTTTTGGCATCTGAAAAAATGACATTCAATGCAGAGGAGGTCGGTTGGCTAATTTGGGACATGATTGTTCAATGAAAGATAATATGTGCCTTGCTATTTCTACGGGAGCCATTGTTCTTGGTTCAGAAACTAGGACATGTTTCTTAACTCAATGTAGAGTCAGCCCCCTCTTTCTCACCTCTTGCTCACAGCCTCCCGTTGAGGATACACGCCTTGCTCGCCATGGTGGCCATCAATTGACCAGGTGGAGGTACTACTACAATGGGATTATACTCTGTCGGCTTGTCACCAACGGCGGGTCGATGCTGAAACACCTATGTCAGAGCATATGTCAGTTTTCCCCTGAACTTCGGGATTTCTTCTACAGCGATAGCAAAACAAGAAAGATCTCGTACGAAATATGGCAAAATATTCAATAATGATGTTGAACAATATGGCAAAATATTAAATAACGATGTTGAGCGATGTATTGACATAGCATGGTACTAGTAGAATACAGAAATAGAATACCCTGTTTTTGTAAGAAGCGGTGAAGCGGGCCCTATCTTCCAACTGTGTGAAATGCAAGGAAAAGGAAGATATTTGGAAAATTAGCCGCTGGACACTGAAAGTGACCACCCTTTGCTACTGAACACCCAAAATAGACCGATTTGCTGGAGGACACTCTGGTTCTTGGTTCTTGGTAAATTTGCTGTTGGACACTCCGCCTAATAAAATATTCATTTCTGGCTTTTGAGGAGAGAGAAGCATGGTAAAATGTCCTTTTTGCCTCTGGTTCTTTCTTCTACCTTGGTTTCCTTCCTCTAGCCACGACCATGGCCATGGAGATACTGCTGCTCCTCGCGTGCAGGGGGAAGGGGCTCCGACAGGGGGCCAGGCTAGCCAGCACACGGCGGCTCCGCGGGGCCCACACGCGGGCCGTGCTAGGGCCGACTCGGTAGCCACGGCAGTGGCCGAGCAGCCATAGGGCGTTAGCGATGGCAGCGCTGCTGTGTAGCAGCACACACACGAGGAGCGGCCACGGCGGGGCCAGGCTAGCCCTAGCCGTTTTCCCTCCCTCTGTTTGTGTCCAGGGAGAAGCACGCCGCCGCCAACACCACCTCCGTCGCCACCAAATTCGTTGTCGTTGCCACTCCATACTCCAATTCCAGTCCCCTGCAGCAGCTCCATGACCTCCTCCCTCCCTCGGTCTCTCCCACCTAGCTGCACCACCGCTCTCCACAGGTAAAGGTCGGACGGGCCATTGCCACTACCGCACCCGCCATTGGTGTCGTCGAGCAAAGCTCGCGCGTGGCCGGCGCATCTCTGTCTCCCTCCGCTCTCTCCCTTTCTCGTTTTGGTGCCGCCCTAAGTTGCTGGAGCCCGCACCAGTGGCCATTGGCCATGGCCTTCGCCGTCGGCAGTAGAACGCCGAGCACCGCCGCCATGAGCTCGCTGTGGCATCGCCATACATGCGGCCGCACTTCACGCCTACCTGCCCAAGCCCGACTTCGAACCCTAGATCTCCGCCTTGGTCCCCTAGAGCTCGCGCGTGCAGCCTGTGCGCGGCCAGGCGGTGGTTGGTGTTGCCGGAAGGAGGCGAGCTCACCGAGCACGTAGAACAGGTCAGAGGCAAAAAAAAAAAGACATTTCCCTGCTGTTCTCTCTCCTCAGACGCTAGAAATGAATATTTTATTGGCCGCGGTGTCCAGAAGAAAATTTAACAACAACAACAACAACAACAACAGTGTCGACCAGCAAACTGCTCCATTTTGCATGTCTGCTAGCAAAGAGAGGATCACTTTCAGTGTGTTGTAGCCAATTTTGCCTTACTTCTATAAGCAATCTATCTATATAACCTAAACCTATATAGATGGCACTAAGTGTCATTGATTATTATTTCTCCCTTCTTTAGTGAAGTCACATCAGTATTATTTAGCCTTAAGCAATTATCTTGATCTTGGCCATCTACTATCCTCCGTCCCACTCACATTCACTACATTAAATTGCTTTTGTCGTACCAGCTGAAATTTCTCCTATTAAGCATGCAATGGTTGTGTTTTATCTCCCAATATATAATGAGTATGTTTGAATGTCACACTTTCACCCTAACCTTTTATCTGTGCAGCTTTGCATTTCGTCTCCCAGTGCATACATGATGACCCTTTGCATTCTTCCACAATGACACTCCACCTAAAAAATGCCCAAAATGGTGAATTAAACAAGTAAACAACTGTTTAGCCTGTTTATTCATGTTTAACTTAACTGTTTAGGCAATTTAACGGTTTAAACGGTCCACTGTTTAGGGTCTAAACAACATGAATGGCCTTTACTTGCCACTAAATGCTATTTAAACAGCTTAAACAACTGTTTAAATGAATAGTGTCAGTAGCAGAGCATGAACATTTTCATTGTTTGTCCTGATAAGAGGAACCTACGCTCAGCCCCCTCTCTGTCCCATCTTGTGAGCCAACCAACATTGTTACAATTAGTTGTGTTTTTTTTACGACAGTTGGTTGTGTTTGGATCTGTGCAAGACATGAACAAGGTGGGATATTCTACTTTGTCAAATATTTGGTTTCGGGATATAGGGAAAGAATCATCCCCAAAGGGCAATATTTTTCCTAGATTGGGTCCAACTTCGTTCTTCCCTCTTCAACATTGTGAGTCTCTGTTGGCACGTCCTCGTCTTTGCATCACGACAACCGATAGGGCATGTGCGAGCACGGGCGGAACTCCTCTTCTCCGTGTCGTGGCTCCCATGGAAAGCAAGGCGAGAAAAAGGGGACCATGGCGAGAAAAAGGGGACCATGGAGGGTGGGCCGAGACTGAGAGCGTCGGGCTAGAGCTGGGTTGTAGCCATGGGTGCGGTTGAGGCCAGGGGCCTCGAGTGTGGGTGGAAGTGGTAAGCTAAGGTAGAAGCGCCGAGGGGAGATGCGGGGTGCGAGAGAAGAACGAAGAAGGTGGTGAGGGAGGCTGATATACGGGCCTCACTTAACGGTTGCCTAATAGAATTAAAACAGTTGTGTATTCTCTCTCCTCGTACCTTGTACCAAACCAAGGCAAGGATGCCCCCTCTCCAAAACCAAACATAAATAAAGGATGATCACGTTCTAGAAAATTAGAATAGATACCACTTTTTACCCATAAACCAAACATCCATGACCCATGATCGAATCCATGGTGGCAGAGGTGAGGACAATTTCTTATAAAATTTTTTTGCATGGAGATATTTCTGTTAGTAAAGAAAAAAATTATTATACATTGTTCGTCCAGTGTATTTTTTATCTGTATATCCAGTAACCGAGTGCTCTGAGTCGTCCAAATGCTCGATTTTCCTCTTCACGTCTTCTTCCTCCTCCCGATGCGCCGCCAGAACCCTAACGCCGCCCTCCTACCATCCCCACCGCTTAACTGCCCTACCTCTCCCAAGCCCCTTCTAAGCCCACCGGAGAGAGAGTCGCCAGATTTAAAGAAGGGGAGGAGAGCAAATCTAGTGGCCAGAAAAATCGCGCGTCGCTAGCAAGCAAAAACAACCGAGTGTTGTTTAGCATTTCTCTTTTTTTTGGAAGGGCTAGCGCCCGAATGATCGAACGGACGATGTGTTCGGATGCAGTTACTGTGCGTTATTCCGCACCGCATCCCATGACCCAAGTCCGCATCCCATCTAGCGTAAGTGCCCCCACATTCGGATGTCGCACTCGCGCCCATCCCGAGCCCCAACAACCCATCCCGCGTTTCGCACCCATCCCCAGGTCCCATGTGGGTCTCAGTCACCTGCTCCGCTTGTGGATGCGACCGCGGAGGCGTCTGCCGGCCTCAGGGGCCCGCACGGTGACCCGCGGCGGCGCCCCCTGTAGCAGCAGGCGGCTGCGGCAGGCCGCTGTCCACCTTTCATGGGTGCCATTACAACATGTGCTCTCCTAGACCTACCTTTGAAACATCCAAACGAAACACTTGCAACATACGTTTGAAGCAAATGAAATATTTGAAACATACACTTGAAACATGCGTGTATAGCCATAGCAACATATGTAACATTGAGATCTACTTTTGTAACATCCAGATGAAGCACTTGCAACATGAGTCTGAAACATCTGAAACACTTGAAACATGCGTATAGAACCATAGCAATATATGCAACATCTCGATAAAACACTTCAAACATACGTCTAAAATACTTGAAACATAGGATTGCAACATATGCAACATCCCAGATCTATTTGTAACATTCAGATGAAACACTTGAAACATAAGTTTGAAACGTATGAAACACAACGTTGCCGGTGGGCACAGCCTATAGGGTTATGAGGGTGCCACGCTAGCCATAAAATCAAAATTTTAACCTCATAAACCAGGATCTACTACCAGTTACAGGTTACAGAATTACCACTAGACGCGCAGGTGCAGTGAAAGCGACTTGATGTAGTTGAACGTGTCGTAGCAGTGTCGTGCAGTTGCGTGGTCGTCCGTCACGTCCACCCTCCACTCGCGGATCGTCCCTCTCATGCGGTTCATCCTTGTGCTCAAGATGTAGCACCTCCAAGATATCCCACACGTACGGGGAGGAAGCGTTGCGCCTCCGAACTGCTAGGTCCGCGAGGAGCAGTAGGCGTGAGCGTGGGGGGTTGACGGCGGCTGCCCAATGGCGTGAGTAACCCGGTCGTGCCCCCACCCTCTCTTATATAGGCGCCTCTAATCAGCCCCAAGTTGGAGGTCCAATTAGAAAACCCTAAGCCTAGTCAAATTCGGGCCCAACTCGAATTAGGCTTCCAGCCCCTTAAGCGTGCGACCCTATGGGTTCATGCACACATCGACGTGGCCCGAGTACCCCTACTCGGCCATTAGTTGATAGAGGTCTCTAGCAAGACGTGTCAACTCCTATGTGTACGCAAAGATCAAATCAGACGAACCACCACAACCATATACATGTTATTCCTTTTGCCACATGATATTTGTTCCAACTCATAGGTTAACACTTAACCTAAGCACGACCATGCATTTGTTGATCCAATCATTAGAGTGTTCCATTGATATCTCTCTCACATAGAGAGGAGCAAATTTTATCTTGATTGTTTATGTCTCACAACATGTTTCTTGATAAACCCGAAGACCACCTTTATAACTATCCAGTTACGGAGTAGCGTTTGATAGTCTCTAAGTAGGTCATTTCACATCTTGAGTACATACAACAATCTCAGGTCTAAGGACATAACGTACATGATGTGAATCGAGACAATAATAACATCTCACGTTGGGTCAGTCCAGCCTACATGTCACACATGTGCCCACATTATTAGTTTGACATATCTATGTCTATGACTTGTGAAACATAGTCATCAACTAATAATGTGCTGATCTAATATTCATGTGCGTCCTAACATGAACTCCGATCAGGGACCATTCTAGAATAACCATTTAAATAAAAGAATTTCACAAACAATTCACATAATTGCTAATCTATACAAGTTGTCTTTAATGGATATCCAATGGACTCACGATATGTCATGGATACAAGGCAATACAATCATCTCTATGATAACCTCTAGGGCATACTCTCAACACAGCCTACATGGTGGGGAACTCTAGTAGCCAACAAGCTCGGGTTAGAGGGACGTCCAGAGCAACGGTCCAGCATACACTATGGGCACAGTGTGCATACCTCTCCTTCCTGCCAATGGGCGCGCTAGATGAGGGCGCAGGCGCAGGCCTCCCGTTCCTCTCCTTCTGCGACGGGCGAGGTGGACGGGGGCAAGGAGCGGAGCAGCGTGGTATGTGGGCGGGCGCGGTGGCGGAGAGGAAGGCGGGTGGGAGGCGCGGCGGAGCACGCGCGCTCGCGGCACTGCGATGATTTTTTTAAGAAATTACGATGTCTCAAAGGGAGCAGATATAGGAGTGGATAAGAGAGTGTCGTGAGCATCGCGGCCCACCAACTGGGCATTGGACAGACGAATGTCCTAGACAAAGTATTAGTGTATTTTTTTGTTGATTGATGTTGTTTATAGTGAGATGTAAATATCATAAGTTCGTAACTAGATGGAAAATGTTCCATAGGAAACTTTCAAAAAAAAGTGTTTCATAGGAGTACAGTACGAGTACATTAGAAAATAAGAAGATCTAATTAAAAAAAGAAAAATAAGAAGATCTAATTTTTTTTAAAAAGAAAATAAGAAGATCTCTTGTGCTTGTGCATGCTCACTCCGTTCTCTATCCAGTCTTCAGTCTGCTCCTTCACTGACCAAACGCCAGACGCAGCACCCTCGCCGTAGCGATCTGCTGGCCTGTTCCTCCCATGCCGCCATGCGCCCTCCACCGTGTTCAGGTACCCCCTCCCCTCCCTCCCTTCCTCTCTCTAGCAATCTTACTTTAGGGCCAGATCTATTCTATTTCCAAATCGCAGTGGTCTTTTCCGGTGGAGGGGGGGGGGGGGGGGGGGATCGCAGTAGGCCTTGGCTGATTGGTGTAAAGAATATGGTTACGTTGTTGGAACCTGGGAGAGATGGACCCAAAACAAACAAACACAATGAAAATTATGTACTACTATATCTGAATTTCCATCTGATGTTTACGTTAGATATTACTAACTAAACTGCTAACAATATAATCGCCTAGAAGATCTGGACATTTAAAAAACCTTGTACAAATAACATAACATATATCAGTGGAATCTTGAGAAAAAGGGTCAGTAACATTCTTGAGAAAAAGGGTCAGTAACATTCTGATTTCTGCAGATTAAGCAAGATTAAGAATGGCATTTAAATAAAGATAAGAAGAACAAACAGTCTGCATAATTGCCAGGAACAGTACTCAGTGGGTGGCAGTTTCGTGCCACCGTTAGTTATATATTTTTATTTTCACCTTTAGAGTTCATAGCAGATAATTGGGCGTGTGCTATCAGATGGCCATGCTGCATCAGCATAGAAATGCTTTGATCCAAATTTACGTTTGAAACTGCTGTCTATCTAATGTCACACTTTCAATTTTCTGACATTCGTCATGATTTTTTTGTTTCTATGTTTGGAGCACGATTTTTTTTCTTTGCTCTTATCAACAGTTTCCTTTCTCTTTCTAGTGAGCAATGAAAAACAACAAAAGATGGACCCTGAGGAGGAGGAGCTTTCTAATTCTACGGCCAAGATAACCGATGATCTAGTAGTGGAAATACTGTGTGGCAGAACTACCTAAATTATATGGCCCACATATACCCGTCATTGTCCTTAAGACCTCTGACTACTGTACATGAGAGCTAGGTAATCTGGTAGTTTGTCGGGTGTCCTCGGAAACCCTGAATTATCCACATTTTACAACTCATAAACATTACAACACTTATTACAAAAATAACCTACATCGAAAATTAGAAGAAACACCTAAAGTAGAAGAAACATACGGATCATGTCGAGCCCACCGACATAACCATAATTAGTAGTACAAGTCAGAACCTGCAACAGGGGTTAACAAACTCTGAATACTCAATTGTACTTCGCAAGACTTACCCGACGAAAAGAAAAGACTCCAAGGATATATTGGCTTACAGTAAATCAAGGTAAGTCCGTAGCAATAATCAGATTTCTTTTGCATAAAATCTTACTACAAATAGATCCTTACTTTCAAAGTTTTAGCGGTGTATTAAGTCTGTTCATAGTATCCAGTTTGTACCTGATCTATCTCAATCACTTTATTAATCATCTCATCTCATTTCATACCATATCTCGTATCCAAAGTAACCATGTTCCATTGATTAACTATAATGTATGGTTAGAGGGTCAAGTCTCCATAACCGAGGAGCAACGACGATTCGAACCGATTAAAACCCAGCTGGGGATTTCCAATCACACGACATATGTAGGTCCCGGACCTACATATATCAACCCTCACTTGGATCCTCTAAAACAGAAACGGGTTCACGCCACCCAAGAGCACAGTGCTCCACCGCCCTACCCTATTCCAATAGGGTGGGTACACACTACTCTCGCCATCTCTCCACTCCCAGTGTGCGGTTGTCCTTTTTCATAATGGAATAGCCGAGATATCAGGCTTACCAGAGTATGTGGCCGGTACTACAAAGTCTCGACCACACGGTGGCCTACAACGAACGGTCCTTAATCGACACAGATGGGACAAGCACGACCATTCAACCCTGTCGGCTTAACCACCAAGACATATCCCATGTCCCGTCCGGTCTCCAATTATATCCATTTTCATATCAAATCCTCAGGATGTCTCCTGAGTAAAGAACCATTGTGAATAATGAACTCGTCACTTGACTCTTATCACTAAGCATGGCTAAGCATCACTATCCTATCACTACTAAAGGGTGACAAGGAAAAGTAGTGGAATATCAAGGAAAGTCATGCAGCAATTGGTATTCCATCATTTCCTATTAATTAATGCACATTTCAGTAGACTCAAATGATAATAGCATTTATAAAACAACAAGAAAAATGTTAAATGCTCCGGGGCTTGCCTTGGTTAATAGAGGTGTTAGGTTTTTCTGACGAACCGCAAATGTCAAACCCAACTTCCACCGATGGATTCTCTTCTTCTAGAGCTTGATCAACAGTCATTTCCTCGCCTTCGGTTACTACACGCGATAAAAGATACATGCTTGACATGGTGATATGTAAATAGAAATGATGTATGAAAGATGTATGCAAGTGCATGGATGAACTCAAATAAGATTAACAGTTTTGAGTACAACTTTCCTTCACGGTACAATTGTAAGTATTAACTACTAATCACTTTTAGTAATCCACATTTAACAAGTTAATGATTAGCACAAGCAATTAAATAGACTGCCAAGGAACATATTCATGTTTACGTCCCAAGACCCACAATCAAACCAAAATATCAAACAAGTCATAAAATGATTAACCCTAATCACCTTTTCTTAATTAATTAATTAAGCATGAAATAAGGATTTATTTAAACATCTCAAATTCATCCCAAACTTTTTGTGAAGGTTGATTACATCATGAAACAGTGGAAAAACAAATTTCATAACTTTTAGACAATTAATTTGGCCTACAAAAATCTTGGAATTTGCATTTCCTAATTAAAAGAGGTAATTTTAAATCATACCAAAACTACTGAAATTCTAAGTTTCATATTTTTCCTAGGTAGACATCATCACAGAGAAGCTACACAAAAATTTTCATAACTTTTGGAGCTCTAATTATTTTATTATGAATTATTCAAGTTTCAGTACTTAAAATCATTTTTTGGAAAAAGGAAATTCATTTTCTTCTCATTGCAGTCGCAGACAGGGGGACCCCACTGGTCAGCCCGAGCTGACCACGGCAACTCCAGCCATTGACCGGCGATTTCTCGCCGGCGGCGAGGTTTCCAGCGGCGCACCTAGACCCTACGGCTTCACCATGACCACATGCATCACCAAAGCTAGCTGGTTGAAAGAAACGGGCACAGCAGCAAACGCGGTGATGGCCATGGCGGCGCAGTTGCGCTCCGGCGAGTCGGAGACGGCGAACGGTGGCTACTCCGGCAGCGGCGAGGTCATCTACGGCTTCCTTACGGCCAGGAGAACCCGACAGGCTAGCTAAACGAACAGGACATAGCTCCTAACGAGTTTGACCACGTGCATGGCGGCGCAGCAGAACAGAGCTCGCCGGCGTGGACGCGGCCCGGTGGATTTAGCGCAACAGAGACCAAACCAAGGACACGAGCGTGCTCAGGAGCTTACCGCGATCCTAAAACGATGACCGTTTGAAGATGTATCTGTCTAAAGAAAGCTTGACCACGGCGTGATGGAGCTCGGCGGCGCTTTTGCCGGCAGCGACGAAGACGGCGATGCGCCGGGCGACTCCAGTGATGACAAGCGACGTGAGGAGGTTCAAAAGAAACGCAATGAAGTGGCGGAGCTTGCTACAATCCTAATTGGGCTGAGGTGGTGCGGTGATGGCGAATTTCGCTGTCGAACAGAGGGTAGCTGACGGTGACAAAGAAGAGAAAAAAGAAGAAAACGGCGACTTCGCCGACCTTTATAGACCGAGAAAGAGAGCGAGAAGGCGCGGCACGGCCACCTCGACGCCGGCGACAGGGAGAGAAGGAGGAAACCAGAGCACATCGGTACTGTAGCATCAATACCACCTCATTCTTCTATTTTCTTTTTCAAAATTACTCACAATTTCATATGGTAACTTCAAAAACTTGCAACATGAAAGTTATTCAAAATGATGAGAGCTACAACTTTGATTTTTGAACCATTGCCAAATTCCAAATATTTTTGAAAGTAGAGTTTTGAATTTTTAATTTGAGTTTAGGGTTAATAAATAATTCATTTACAAATTTGGTATTCAATTAGTAATAATTGCTATTCAAACATAGCAATCAGTTGTACCATTTTTAAAGCACAAAATTTTGTACCAATTTATGAAATAAAAGTTGCACAAGTCTTATTCGTGAAATTTTATTTTAGTAATTCCTCCCAAAAATTTTGAATTCAAAATCGAATTCCAAATACTTCACCAACCTTTTTGTTATCATTTCATGCAACACATATTAATGTTATAAATGAAACATGAGATGCATCTATGCCTCAATGCTTGCTAATTATGCTTGGTGATGAACATGATCAAGATTTTATTAATTTCGTAACACCTAGGGTGTTACATACTGTCCCGTTTGCCATTCAAATCCTTTTGCCGTTTTAAATGAGTATGCAAATCCTGGCTCGCTTTCTCGTCCGATCCTCACTACTCCCAGAAGCTGCCCAAAGTTCCAACTGGTTTTTTCTACCAATATCGTGACAACTCTGGTGTCCAGTTTGTCAGTCTGTCAAAAAATGATGAAGGCATTGATGGAACTCTTAGTTTCTTGCCACATTATGAACAACTGAAGTTTATTGACTGTTGCAATGGCCTAGTCCTTTGTGACATTTTAAGCTTCATTGTGTGTAACCCAGCAACACGAGAGTGGAGAATACTTCCTGATACTCAACGAAAGTCAGACAACTTCAGTTATACAACAATTTTGGGCTTTGATCCATCACGGCCACCGCACTTTTGTGTCTTCAACTTTCATGAGGATCGTGACCCTGACAATTTTTATAATGGTACCAGGACAGTTGAGATGTTTTCATCTCGTGACTCCATGTGGCTAGTGTATTCTGATTTGTGGGATCCAGAAAATTTTGAAATCGTTGTTTGTCACAGACCACACGCGTTCCTTGATAGATTCTTGTGTGCCCATTCAAATCGTGATGTTTTGGTGTTAGAGGAACTGGTGGCAGAGAACATTGGACTTGGTATACTCTAACTTGTAAATTCTATTCCAGAGCCCATTCCGTTTTGGCTATTGAAATGGAACATCCCGATACTGGCCCATACCGGCGTACCATTCCGGACTTTATAATAATAATAATAATAACAATAACAATAATAATAATAATAATAATAATAATAATAATAATAATAATAATAATAATAATAATAATAATAATAAACTTATACATAAATGTACATATAAATATATTTTGACTTAACTTATGGCGTAATTAACATTTTTACCAAACTAAGATGTCATTTAACAAGTTCACATGACCTTATTTCAAATTTTAAACTCCAAAGTTCATACATGGAAAAATATAATACATGCAGTCACGGCCGGTATTGACCGGTATTTGACCGGTATTGACCGGCATTGACCGGTATTGACCGGTATTTGATCCGGTACGGGATTGGGGCTCTTCTATACCGGTTTAGGGACCGGTACGAGACATTCCGGCCATTCCGGCCGGTACCGGAATGGAATTCACAACTATGCGTATACTACCCTCTAATTGGACAATTAAGTTGCCACTCCACAGGTTTGACTGCTTTGCAGATCGTTGCTTTAGCGGTTGCCTTGGTCAATCTTCAGGAATCTTACACTATGCAATGCCAGAGAAGGATGGTTGCACAGTTCTCATATGGAGTTATGCTTATGATAATCCTCTTGGCTGGACTGTTGAGCATAGGCTTAGTATGAGAGATGCATTTGGAAGGGATGGCTTTGTTCACTATGAGGATCGTTGGTTTTGGACTTGTGATTATAGAATTGTTGCTTTTGACCTGGAAAGGGATGCTCTTTTCCTCATCGATGAAAAGACAAACAAGCTCCTTTCGTACAGTATTAGCACTGGGAAGCTTAATGAGGTTAAAGATAGCTCTCACTGCTGGCATGTGTACTACGTTGCCTGCTACTCGAAGATGCCAGACCTATAAACTTATTACTAAAGGCACAACAAGAACGAGTGACTTCCTTTCTGGCTGTGACTGTCATCGGCATGAACATTTGTTAAGCACGTTGTTATTTTGAAAATGGGGGAGCTTCCTCTGTGTGTGTGTGTTTCTTTTAAGATATTGTACTCCCTCCATATAGGAAAAAAATGACGTTTAGAATATCATTTAGCATACCAAGAAGTGATTAATTAGGGTAGAGTTTTTCCTATTTGCCCCTATTAAATACAACTCCACGTGCATTCCATACGAGAAAGTTTCTTAAATCAACTCGTTAGCGCATCAAGGGGAGAGGCTAGCGACCTAAGTTCGACTCCTGGCGCCCACAGTCTTTTTGCTGCATGCTTCATTTTGCATGGCGATGGGAGATTTTTTGCATGGCACTGTTTTTGGTTGCATGGCGCCTTTTTTTTCTGCTGGGATCTTGCGTCCAGATTTTTTGGTTTGCATTTTGCTCCAGCCGGACACCTTCGGCCTTCTTCATTTTGCGGATCTCGTCCAACTTCTTTTCAACGTGCTCAGGTATTAGTATGGCGTCACCATCCATTTGATGGTTCTCCATGTCAGGAATGTAGAGCTCGCAATCAAACTTTTCTATGCCATCAACGATCCATGTTGTGAGATCGTAGTCACTATGTACGAGACGGCAACGTGCACACCTGCGAGCTTCGCGGCGAGCTTGGAAGCAGGCTTCTCCGAAGACACCGCCAGCGTGGAACGTGCAGCAGCGAGGACACAGAACCTCGATGGACTCCGGCAGCACCTTGACGGAGTCCGGAAGCACCTCAGCAGAGTCCGGAAGCACCTCGACGGAGTCCGGCAGCGAGTCCGGCACGACCTCGATGGACTCCGGCACCACCTCGGAGTCCGGCAGCGAGTCTGGCACGAAGGACTCCTCGACGACGACTTCCTTCGCCATCTCCATGGAGTCCGGCGCCAACTCCTCCGACGTCGAGTTCGCCAGCGGTGCATCCATGGCGAGGCGAGCGGCGAGAGGCGAGGGCGAGCTTCGGCGAGCGCGAGAGGCGGCGAGCGCGAGCGGCGAGCGCAAGCGGCGGCGAGCGCGAGCGGCGAGCGCAAGCGGCGGCGATCGCGAGCGGCGGCGAGCTCGGTCCATGGCGAGCGAGCGACGCGACCTGCGAGCGGTGGCGAGCAGCGACGATGGCTTTTGCGAGTGGAGAGCAGCGAGGGCGATAGGCGAGCGGCCACGGCGCGGACGGGAATCGAGAGAATTTGCCGCGGCGTGGACCGGTCCCGTCTTCAATGCGGTGGTGTGTTAATCGAAGGAGCAGGGGTATTTGCGTCCAGATTAGCATCCTTGGAGCCAGAACGACATCCTTTGCAAACTTGCGTACATCGCCAGAACGTCATTTTTTTTTGTTATACGGAGGGAGTATGTAGTTGCTATGGTATGTTACTGTACTAACCTGGGAGGCTATGTGACCTGAGAAAAGAAAAAACTTATTCAGATTTCAGTTCATGGCCTTGTGTGCTAAAGTTCTTGGCATCAGAGAAATGGAATTGCAGAGTATGTTGCCTAATTCGCCACGGTGGCCGTCAATTGGCCAGGTGGAGATACTACTTCTACAATGGGCTTCTATATAACATGGTTTTTGCTGTGAAAATGATTTATGCTCTACCGGCCTGTCAGTAGATTCCACTCATACTGGTCAACAGCGGGTCGATGCTGAAACACCTACTCCCTCCGTCCCATTGAAAGTGTCGCCCGGAAAACGTGTTTGTGAGAGGGGGCACGCTTTTCCAACGACACTTTTGATGAGACGGAGGGAGTATGTCACACAGTCACAACCTATTTCTCAGTTTTCCTCTGAACTTTGGGATTTCTTCTAGTCTGCAGCGATGGCAAACAAGAAACACCCCGTACAAAATACGGCAAAATATGCAAGTTCAATAACGATGTGTTGCATAGCATGGTTTTTGTAAGAAGCGAAGAATCTGCACAGGTTTGACAAGAAATATGCTGTAGGGCTGCAAACCCCTCCAGTTTCCATCAAAAAATATGCACAGGTTTGACTGTTTGAATGATCTTTTTTATTTTTATTTTTATTTTTATTTTTTCCCTTCTTATGCTCTTATTACTCGGTGGGACCATAAAGCGACGTCCACTTTGCCCACCCTCTAGGCCGCTATGCCCTGTGAAGCGAGGACATGCCAGGTACGACCCTTTTTTTTTTCCCACCCCTGCACCATCACGAGCCGAGCGGAAACTGGCGGGCTCGTTGGTCGTCGTCGTCGCCCGTTGTCCCGACCTGCGGGCCTCCACTCTTTTCATTTTTCTGCCGTTAACATTTTCCCACTAGCAATCAATTCCCCCCACCCGCACAAAGGCACAAAGCTAGCCAGCCAAAGTGCCAAACCCCCAAACCTCCATTATATCTAGCACTGCGACTGCGAGCGAAACAATCGCTCAATTCTGCATCGCCTCCTCCATTTTGCCAGTTGCCACCAAATACGCGGCGGCCGCTGCCGCTGGCTCACCCCGCTGGTTCGGCCGCCCTCGCCTCCCTCTCAAGCTTGCAAGAAGCGTCCCTCCTGCCTGCATCTTGGCTAGGTAACTGGTTCTATTTCCTTCTGTTCCTCCCTGTTTCCTGTTCTGTTTGGCCGGGCTCTATGGCGCTATTCTTGGATTTCAAGGTTCCTGAAAGTTTTCTTTTTGCCTCCAAATTTGGCCGCGGGATCCCCAAATTTGGGTTATTTGTCTCTATGATATGATTCTTGCGGTGCCCAGCTGTTCAGTTCAGAATTTAGATTATTGTTCATAGAATCTCTGCTCAGCAAGGTACATGTTGTTACTTAGGCAAACCCAATTCTAATCCGCGGCCGATAGCGCTAGGCCTATGCACTTTGTATTCCTTAACGTCTTAATTTAGCCCTTTCTCTTTCCCTTATGTTATACTTTTTTCCCCCTGTTTGTAGAACCCTTAGTTTGTGTTATATTTCTTTTTGAGGTGTCACTGTTTACATATCCACCTTGAGTCAGTTCATCGCTGTCCATCTTATTGATATTCACTAATCCTTTTCTCTCAGAGGAACTACTGAAGTTGGATTTCTTCTCTATTCTTATGGCAGGATCTGCATACACCTTTTTCAGTGAACCCAAGACTGCAAGACTGCTGTGCCGACCACCCTGCAATTTGCCAGATTCTTTCTTGCCCACAACCCCAAAGAGAAAAGGCCCAATGTTCTGCTAAGCTGGAGATGTTCCTAGAGCCACCCATCTTATCTTATAGCTAAACTGCTGTAAAGAGACCCTTGTGAGACACCAACAATCAAATGGCACACTCAGCCTTGTCAGCTATCCTCAGATGCCTCACACTGCTATGCATCTTGTCACTTGCCGTGGCGGCTGATAAAAATACCATCGGCTCTGGCCAGATACGCTTGGATTGTGGAGCACCAAGCCCAACAGGCCCAGATGCTGATGGCCGGAGCTGGGACAGCGACACCAATTCCAAGTTTGCGCCTTCACTGAAAGGAATTGCAGCAACTGCCTCATCTCAGGACCCTTCACTACCATCCCCTATGCCTTACATGACTGCTCGCATCTTCACCTCAAACTACACCTATTCCTTTCCTGTTAGTCCTGGTTGCATGTTCGTGCGCCTCTACTTCTATCCTACCAATTACGGTGGTAACCATGCTGCTGCAGATGCTTACTTTGGTGTCACAGCTGGCAATCTGACCCTTTTATATGACTTCAATGCCTCCCAAACTGCTGCGGCAGTTACTCCAGTTGGTGTTGCCTTCTTTATTCGTGAATACTCTATAAATGTTACTGAAGGAAGTCTGAACCTCACTTTCTCCCCATCCACACACCACAATGGCTCTTACGCATTCATCAACGGGATCGAAATCGTGCCCACACCTGACCTCTTCACAACCCCAATACCAACACTAGCCAATGGAGGAAACCCGGATCCATTCCCTATTCTTGCTGGAACGGGGTTCCAAACAATGTACCGGCTTAATGTTGGAGGCCAGGCCATCCCACCACAAGGAGATGTTGATTTCTACCGTTCATGGCAAGACGACAGTGCTTACATATATGCTTCTGGTTTGGGGGTGGCTTTTGGGAAAGACAATAATCTTACAATCACGTATACACCCAGTGTGCCAAACTACACTGCACCAGTTGATGTCTATGCAACTGCTCGCTCTATGGGGCCAAATGCCCAGGTCAACCTGAACTACAATCTTACATGGATTTTACCCGTTGATGCTGGGTTCTACTACCTCCTAAGGTTCCATTTCTGTGAGATCCAGTATCCGATAACAAAGGTCAATCAGAGGTCATTCTTCATCTACATCAACAATCAGACAGCACAACAGGAAATGGATGTCATCGCGTTTAGCGGAGGAATTGGCAAAACAGTGTACACAGACTATGTTACCGTCACAACTGGTTCTGGTCAGACGGATTTATGGGTTGCTCTCCACCCAGATCTTACGACGAGACCTGAGTACTTCGATGCAATATTGAACGGTCTGGAGGTCTTCAAGCTGCAGAATTATGGAAACAATAGTCTTAATGGGCTCAACCCTCCCCTTCCATCTGTTGAACCTAATAATGGGAAATCTAGTGGGAGAAAGAAAGGTTCTGTGCCGGCAATCATTGGTGGAGCTGTTGGTGGTTTTGCTGCGCTGCTCATTGCCTTTATTGGTGTGTGCATCATCTGCAGAAGAAAGAAGGTAGCAAAGGAATCTGGGATACCCGATGATGGCCAGTGGACTACTCTCACTGATTACAGCAAGTCACGGTCAAACACCTCAGGGAAGACAACAACCACAGGGAGCCGTACGTCAACATTGCCATCTAATCTTTGCCGCCACTTCTCATTTGGTGAAATCCAGACAGCCACCAATAACTTTGATCAAACCTCGCTCCTCGGCAAAGGTGGTTTTGGAAATGTGTACCTTGGAGAGATAGATAGTGGCACAATGGTGGCAATCAAGCGTGGTAACCCGACGTCTGAGCAGGGTGTCCACGAGTTCCACACTGAGATTGAGATGTTGTCAAAGCTCCGACACCGTCACCTTGTGTCGCTGATTGGGTATTGTGATGATATGAATGAGATGATTCTAGTGTATGATTACATGGCCAATGGGACTCTTAGGGAGCACTTGTACAACACCAAGAAGCCAGCACTGCCCTGGAAGAAGCGGCTTGAGATATGCATCGGTGCGGCTCGGGGACTGCATTACCTGCACACTGGTGCGAAGCATACCATCATACACAGAGATGTCAAGACCACCAACATTTTGCTGGATGACAAATTGGTTGCTAATGTTTCAGACTTTGGGCTGTCAAAGACTGGTCCGAACGTCGATAACACTCATGTGAGCACGGTTGTGAAGGGAAGCTTTGGATACCTCGACCCCGAGTACTTCCGACGGCAGCAGCTCACTGAGAAATCTGATGTCTACTCATTTGGAGTCGTGATGTTTGAGGTCCTCTGTGCACGCCCTGCTCTGAGCCCCTCGCTTCCAAAGGAGCAAGTGAGCCTTGCCGACTGGGCGCTGCACTGCCAGAAGAAAGGCATCCTTGGCCAGATCATCGACCCACATCTGCAAGGGAAAATCTCTCCCCAATGTTTCATGAAGTTCGCGGAGACTGCAGAGAAGTGCGTGGCTGATCACAGCATCGACAGACCATCTATGGCCGATGTCCTCTGGAACCTTGAATTTGCACTCCAGCTGCACGAGAGCGCGGAGGATAGTAGCAGCGTCACTGACGGGACATCTTCAAACACATCGCCACTTATCATCCCCAGGCTTCACTCGGATGAACCACTGACGGACACAACCACTACCACATCATCATCGACTATGAGCATGGCAGGACGGAGCCTCGCAAGTGTGGATTCAGATGGTCTGACCCCAAGCGTTGTGTTCTCGCAGCTGATGCATCCAGGTGGCAGATGAAAACCGAAAATAGAACTGCAGTTAATCTCTTCTGATTTGCTTTATGTTTCTAGTTTCTTGGTATATATATGACCTACTAGTATAGTTATCCTCTATACATATCCAGCATATAGCTCCTTCATCTTAAAAGGAATTAGTTCACCCTATATGTATGTATTGTGCCAGAGCCTGCAGAAATCACTGCAATGGCTAGGTACTTCCCTTTAAATTATCGTAAACATGTACCTGAGGTATGTTCTCACTTCAAGGCCGATTTGTAATATTCACATATATATATGAAAGTAAGGTGTCACTCTTTGATTTCCTTGATTGTAATCTCCTTTACTAGTAAATGAATTGGGAGACAGAGAAGGTTCAAAATTGAAACCTGTATTTTCAGAGACCCATATACTTTTTCTCACCAAGTTTGTGTCCAGTGTTTGGCTATCAGACCATAGTAGTCATATATACTTACTGATCGAGAGTCTGCATGCCCACCTTGATCTGTGAGGCATCACCGGCTGAAAGAATCACTACAATACATGACACTCAAGCACTTCATAGTGTATACCATACTGCAATGTCTCACACGCCATCCCAATGATCACAAGGCCAAAAGCGATTATATATTGTACTAACTACCGTGAAATTAAGTTGATGAGCCATACGATGAAGCTCTGGGAGAGGGTTATCGAGCATCGCCTAAGGAGAGTGACACACGTGACCCAAAATCAGTTTGGGTTCATGCCTGGTAGGTCGACCATGGAGGCGATTTTCTTATTACGACAATTGATGGAGAGATATAGGGAGCAGAAAAAGGACTTGCACATGGTCTTTATTGACCTTGAGAAGGTATATGACAAAGTATCGAGAAATGTCATGTGGTGAACCTTGGAAAAGCACAAAGTCCCAACTAAGTACGTTACCCTTATCAAGGATATGTACAGGGATGCGGTGACGTTTGTCCGAACATGTGATGGCGACACCAGTGATTTTCCAATTAAAATAGGACTGCATCAGGGGTCAGCTTTGAGCCCTTATTTATTTGCTTTGGTGATGGATGAGGTCACAAGGGACATACAAGGTGATATCCCTTGGTGTATGCTCTTTGCTGATAATGTGGTGCTAGTTAACGACAGTAGGGCAGGGGTTAATAGGAAGTTAGAATTATGGAGGCACACGTTAGAGTCGAAAGACTTCAGACTTAGTAGGACTAAGACCGAGTACATGAGGTGCGATTTCAGCGCGACTAGGCATGAGGAGGGAGACGTTAGCCTCGATGGGCAAGTGGTGGCCAAGAAGGATACTTTTCGGTATTTAGGGTCGATGCTACAAAAGGATGGAGACATTGATGAAGATGTTAGGCATAGAATTTTAGCCGGCTGGTTGAAATGGTGTCAAGCTTCTGGCGTCCTCTGTGACAAAAGGGTGCCTCAGAAATTGAAAGGTAAGTTCTATAGGACGGCGATTCGTCCGGCGATGTTATACGGTGCTGAGTTTTGGCCTACAAAAAGGCGACATGTCCAGCAATTGAGTATAGCAGAGATGCGTATGTTGCGTTGGTGTTGTAGGCACACAAGGAGGGATATAGTCCGAAACGACGATATTCGGGATAGGGTTGGGGTGGCACCAATTGAAGAGAAATTGATTCAATATCGGTTGAGATTGTTTGTACATGTCCAACGGAGGCCTCCTGAGGCGCCGATGCGTAGTGGAGTTTTAAAGCGGGCCGATAATGTAAAGAGCGGTAGAGGTTGACCTAAACTAACTTGGGACGAGTCCGTTAAGAGAGATCTTAAGGAGTGGAATATCTCCAAGGATTTAGCTATGAACAGGAGCGCTTGGAGATTGGCAATCGACGTGCCTGAACCGTGACCTCTTTTTCTCTTGTGCCCTTTATGTCTCTTTACGTGTCTCCCTGTTTCTCGTCTCTTTTGGGTTTTATCTCTAGCCTACCCCAACTTGCTTGGGATAAAAGGCTATGTTGTTGTTGTTGAATATCACAAGTATAATGGGGTCCATGCATGCAGAATATGTTACCACACCACTCAAGCTGATGACGCGGTCTTCAGTCAAACAAATTAAACCTACGTGCTCCTCCTTCCAGAGTCCAGACAGCCGCCATGCCGGACGACCTATCCGTTCCGTCAACATGCCAGTCAGTGTCTCCGCTGGACTGGACTCATCCGAATTCGTCAAAAAGGAATTCCAGCATACAGGCCCCACAATTGCTGAAAAGTCTAGGTCACCAACCTACGTACAGTACTGTGCAATTATTAATTAATTATACATGATACAAAACAAAACATCAGTCTTCATTTTGATTCTTCTGAAAAGCTAGCTAGGTCGTCTGACGTGACCGGCTAACAGTCGATCGAGCCCGTGACTACACGCTCAAGGCTCCCTGCTGGGGACGGCAAATGGTTACTGTCTTAATTCAGTTGCCTCTACATCTAAATGCCTTTTGACATTTTTAATATTCAACGAAAGTCATACTCACAAAAGCTAAAAATATCCCGTGGCGACTGGCGAGCAATCGGGAATTCGGGATTGCGTGCAGCAGCCGGCAGCCGCGCCCGGCGGCAATCCAGCTTAGCAGCCAGATTGTAGTTACTCTTCTCTTTGCCATGGAAAGTAGCAAGCTGTTGTCTGTCACCATGACCATGACTCAGAAATCAGAATCTACCACTAGCTAACGTGCCAGCAACTACTCCGTATGTGACTATGTCTATTCAGTTCAGGCATGCGCATTGCCCTGGAGGTCAAAGCATGCGAGGCAGCCGCGAAAGCTACAGCACGGTAGGCTCCATTTGCACCGTACCCAGATAATTCAGTTCATCAGGCATGCATTGCCCTGGAGGCCAAGGAACCAGGCAGCTGCGAAAGCTACAACACGATGGGCCCCAGTTGCACCATCGACAACGATTTTTTTTGTCAAAACAATATTATTTCAATAGAAAAAAAAATAAAAAAAGGGCTTGTCGGCCACGCGACGACGACAACCGACTGGTCTCATGATGGACAGCCGGATTTCCGGAGCTGATATAGCCATAATACTAGTCGGCTAGCTCTCTTGTTGCCGATTAGACGTCTCCAAAGAGTATTTCTTAAATTTTCACTCTAAATCAATATTTAAGCCAATTGCATAGAAATTGTTTTCTATATCTTTTCATCTCTAATAATTTTCTATTATATCTTGTGCACGAGAGCTTTTCACTCTCCATTTTTGCTAACGATAAATGCAGAATAAAATATGACTATATTGGGGTATCCAATTAAAAAACCTGTTAGAAGGTGTTTTTTCATCAAAATCTCTGTTCTAACAATTAGAAAAGATATAGAGAATCTCTTAGAGCTGGTTTTAGCTTAACTTCTTTTTCTTTGTTCTTGTTCTTTGATAATGTGTTCATTTCTTAATAACATCAATAGAATGACATGTGGAATCCGATGGAGCCTTGCTTTCTTTCTAGCATGTGTGCTTTATTTACAAACTTTAGATTTCACTCAACAGTATGTTTGAAAATTACATGACAAAATAGCACCTTTTGAATCCTAAATTAGAAGATCTTTTCCGACGAAAACTTTTGGCATTACTATCGATATTGAGAAATAGCCAAATAGAACGTGTCAAGTCTAATGGTAACCTGACAAATGTTATGACAATGACCTATGGGAGAAATAGATTTTGGTGCTTTATCCTAGATTATGACGAATCGTGAAAAATGTATATTCTTGCAATTAGTACATCAATTTCACGATGCATGTTTGAGAATTTCGCGAACTACCCAACAGGTATCGATCACCTTTTTTATTCACGAGAAGCTAGTCGCAAGTGAAAAAAATATGGTTATAGCACTAGAAAAATCCGGCGCGGCGTTGCTGCGCCCACACCTGAATAGGCCAGTCCCGTCATAGCATAACTTGTATATTTGCAACCACTTTTGCACTTGAAAATCCATGTTGGAGCTCTTGTGAAAACTATCAGGCTGATAGATCGGTGAAGCCTGTGTATGCCAGAACACCATACATTCACTAATAAAGGACTGTACTGTTTAGATGATATGGAGACTATGCAAAATCATGCTTGGATGTGTGCAGTAAAATATATGCAAGATCATGCATGGTGATATGAATAAAACGATTGTTGCCATGTGGAGATTACTCTTTTTTCCTCCTGCTATGTAACTTATTTTGACATTGCAATCCTATTAATATAAATTGAATGCCTAAATTGAAATAGAAAATTTATGAAACAATGGCTAATTTATAGGTAGTATTCACACCTCATAAAATGTCTCTTATTGCTTTCTTACTTTAATGCTTGCTGTTGTCATGTAACATGTTCTTTTACTTTTTATCTGAAGATGATATTTATATCATATCTAGCTGGATGAATCAATATGTACAGATGAACCTTGTGAAATTCTACATATAAACTTTACTCGTCTTGTACCTGTTATTAGTAATACCTGCAAGTCAGTTTTCTTTGAAGGTATAGGCATCGGTGGTGGCAATTTTTCTCCTTCTGAAACTGGTACCGAGGATGATGCAACTAATAGGATTTTATTTGTCATTAGTTGCTTGCCAAATTTTGCTTTATCGTGCAGACATGCAGATACAATACAACAAACTTTTTAATCGGTTGTATAAGTTTAGAGTTACCACCAGATGTAAGATAAAAATTGGTTAAATTTACTAAATGCCACATAAAACTCAAATGTCTATCTGAATTTACAGAAGCTACATTTTGAAATAAAAATATCACCGCTGCCTCTCAATTTCCCTCTGAAGGACCGAAAAATGGCGACCAGAGGGGGATGAATGGGAGCCGTAAAATTTCTCGCGAAATATTCGGTCGCTGTCCCAAATTCACTGTCAAACACGCGAAGCAAACAAAATGATATCCTTGACCCAAATGAGTGAGTGGATGTTCCCTAGAAACACGATGGGACACCCCAAAGCCAATGCAAAAGACGG
This sequence comes from Saccharum hybrid cultivar R570, assembly GCA_038087645.1. Classification (NCBI taxonomy): domain Eukaryota; kingdom Viridiplantae; phylum Streptophyta; class Magnoliopsida; order Poales; family Poaceae; genus Saccharum; species Saccharum hybrid cultivar. The sequence continues at coordinate 11,034,728 of JAQSUU010000529.1, forward strand.
AACGTGAAACGGAGCTTAAGAGCGCATACAACGGACGAGACAAAAATTCAGGCCAGAAAATAGGCAGGAAATATGGAGAGCAAGGACTGGAAATTCACGTGGAAAAAATAGAGAGATGAGAACTGGCACGGGTCTGCTCGTGCACTACACTATGCCCATGAAATCCAGCAGCCAGAGGGAGTGATCGAAATAATCTTACAACTATCGAAATAATCTTACAACTATGAATACTACTCTAAAATTAATGCTCCAATGATGAGCTAATGAAAGCTTGGAGCAGTACTTCACTGTTGTAAAGAAAAATTCATTTGACCAAGCAAGAAACAATCACGAGAGCACGTACTGGACAGACGGAGAGACTCGGCCGAATTGCTCACCGCTGAGCAGCACACGATGCTGCTCCAACCTGCACCGACGGCATCAACCTGTACTGACCACAACAGAAGCCAGGTAACCAATACATACAGCAGGGAACTTGAACGAACAGCAAACAGAGAGAAGGGAGGAAGTGCTCGGCTCTGAAAGGGGCCTCGGTCAATCACTGCCGAGCAGCGAGCGCTGCAAGCGCGAACAGGAAACAAGAAAGAACGGGCGCAACAGCTAATCGGCCACAGCCTGCTCTGGGACGTGCTAGCAAGCTCCGGTCAAGATAGATACGACGGCTAGAATCTCGTCGACGAAACCAGTGCTCCAGGCTTGCACGAGCATCACTGCAGACTCGAACAGGAGACCGACCGCAAGAACAGAAGAACAAGAAAAAGGGGCGGCCACAAAATCGACTAGAACTCAGTGAAAACAAAAGGAATTGCTCTCAAACTTAGCACAGATGAAATTCAACCTAGCACGAACTCATCTTCAAGAAATCATCACCCGAGATTAACCCAAACTCTGGTAAAATCAAATCGTAGCTAAGCACGAAAATACGAAAATCACAGCTTCAAATAGTAACCCAGAGGGCAACAGGAGAATTTGGGCCTCCATTCTCACTCCAAATCTCGTTACAAACACCACTAAAAATTCAGCAAATTTTTGACCTCTCTCATGAGCACTAGAAGACCTAACCCTAGGTGGAAGAGGAGAAAATGAGAGTGGGGAGAGAGGTGAGAGAGATGGAGGCTCCCTCATCCTATTTAACAGGGCTATTACACAATTTCAGTTTTGCCCCTGGATATAATTGAGTCAAACCACTTAGCCCAAGGACGTTATGGTCCAACCCGGTATCATCTTCATCCGATGGCCACCGCTAGAGATGGCAACGGGTACCGAAAACCCGAGTACCCGACGGGTATTACCCGATAAAGATGCGGGTATGGAATGAATTTTCTACCCGTGGGTATGTTATTGGGCAAAATCCTATACCCATCGGGTATGCGGGTACGGGTGCGGGTGTATACTACCCATACCCGCATACCCGCGGGTAAGACATACCCGCAAAAATAACTAGCCAACCTCAGTTATTTTAGCGCATATAAGTCATGAATTTGGTCCATTGAGACATCCACTATATTTCTAGTAGATTGTCTTTGTTGTAATGATGCTAATAATATTTGTTAGCATGTTTGTAACTTGTTGGAAACTTAGAATGATTTATTTTTGCATGTGACTATTTGATATTTTTATGTAATTTTCGGGTATGCTATCGGGTACGGGTTACCCGTCGGGTGAGAATTACCCGACGGGTACGGGTATGGAACTATTCTTTTACTCGCATGCGGGTACGGGTAACCCGACGGGTAAAATTTTGCGGGTGCGGGTACGGGTACGGGTGAGCACTACCCGTCGGGTACGTACCCGTTGCCATCTTGAGCCACCGCGCCTCCTCATCAGTAGCTTCGTCTCGACATGAACTCCCCGATGTCGCCACGTGCTGTCCGTTCCTCCTCGAAACCTCCACCCGGGTTTTGAGGCCCAAACCCGTAAACTCGCCACCGATTATTTTGAGGCTCAAACCACCAAACCCGCTCACGAGTAGCGTACTCCGTACACGTCCTTCGCCGCTCGACATGTGTCACCGCCGTCCTCGACCGACCGGCACGCCAAGTCCTCTGAGTTTCGCTCGACCTGCACGTCCGCCGTCTTGACTCGGTCAACACTGTCACTCCCATGTCTTCTTGCACTTATTGATGTCCCAAGTGTCAGCCACCGCGGCTAGTCACCTGGCCTCTGGGTCCCTCGGTCCAAGCCTCACGTCCGTCCTTCACCGCTCCGGTCCGTCCGCACGACACATCCTCCTTGACCTTCACCTCGCCGTCGACCACCGCCTCCGAGCTCCACACCTGCACAACACAAGTCATGAGACATGTCGCACGCATAGCTTTCATCATGGCAAGGTTAGTCACCACTCAACCTACTTCGTGGATCACATTGATAATCACTCATCACAAAACGAACACACAAGTGTACTCGTCAACCTTGTGTTCGCACCCTCCTTTGTGTCGTGAACATATAGGTGTCCTACATTATGTAGATTATTATATCATTGCATACATACAAAGGTTGTACAGTTATCTGGTTACAATCTGTTAGCAAGCATTCATTGGGTGGTAATCAAATCACACATGTTTTGATTTACAAAGGAATTAACTTTATCCATTTCCGATATATGGAGTACAAAGCTTGAATACCCCTCCTAGTTTAAAAAAGCTACGTACTCAGTTAAAAATACCACTGATGAATAAGATAATCTTTGCTTCTCCATGGTGCAAATCTATGTTTGATAGTTCCACTGCTTGTCCTTGTTCCCGAGCAACACCTAGTGGACACGCTAGCTCAGAGTGGCGTCGCGGATCAACTGAAGCTACAGCCTGCAGGCGCTATCACAAGCATTGATCCTCAGCTCACTGATGTACTTCTCCTCTGTGAACTCGAGGCTGCACTGGTGAGCAAGCTGACGGGAAGGTCATGAGCGTGGTTTGTATTGCCGAATACGCCAGTACCGGTGGCCTAGAACAGCATGTGCGCCAACAAGAGTGAGCGCGTTATTCGAACATCAGGAGCCAGAGGAAATGGGAGTTTCAACTTTCAACTCACGGTGTTCTGAAGCGGCATTTCGCCGAACAACACACGGCCGTTCCTCAAGCAGTCACAGTCCTCGGCGCAAGTGGAGTCAGAGCCTCAGCGAGCCCCATACTATGGCGTCACCACCATGGCAGTGAAATTGACCCAGGCGGGGGCAGGGGCGTATCGTGGCAGCCATGCCTGCTGCTATCGCTGGTGGCCCACGGCCGCGGCCGGTGGTGGGGGTGTATCGAGGCATCCACGCGTCGCCGGTGGCCTGCGGCAGCTGCGCTCGCCTCGCCCTTGACCCGAGTCCGTGGTGCCGTCGCCTCCCCTAGGAAATCGACCAACCGCCGCGCTCGATGGAGACTTCCAGAGGTTTCGGGTCCTAGAAGAAGCGGTTGGAGACCCGAACCGATCCACATCCGACAGATGATATCGCGAGTTGGCCAGATCGAACGGCTCGCGGGTTAATGGGCGACGTGGATATCGCGCCCGCCCGGAGCTTCTCCGTTATTAGAAGATGGTGAATCTGTTGGTACTTTAAGGGATAAAAAAAGTGGATCCACCAGAGAATAATGTACAAGATGATCCAAAGTTCAAATTTATATGAGAACCAATATAAGCCGAACAATTTTGTGAAAACTTGGAGTAGATTTATCAAATAATGGGTCTCACCAAGAGGAAAGTGAAATATACCTTTGTTTAGCGTCAACAAGATTTGCACAACTACAGAGTTGCAGAAAAATAAAGAAGAGAGGGAGTTTATAGTAGCTTTAAGTCGGCAAATTAGTTGGTGATAATTATATGGACTTCATGCCGATGAATACACAAAGGTGCATAGAGAGGATCATTACAATCAAACAAATAAACAAACTATTTACAAAAATCATTTAGGGTAAAATTACCAAAATGTTGTAACGAAAAATTTGCCCATGCCATTTGCGTGGACAACCTAGCTTGCTAGTTCATTTATACAGTAAAACCAAATGCTTGTTGTTGAAAATCATTGAAATAACTTGTTCTGAAATTTTTAGTTTTTGGAATAATAACTTGAAGCGGAATTTGCAAAGAATATCATCTAACGGCCCTCTAGTGCTGTGAGGCTTATGTTATTCACGGACGATACCCTGTTGTTGTCAGCTCTTCCAAGTTCGGCATCTCTGCGTGCAAAATAAACGGGCTGCATTGGTATTGGGAGCGGCGTGGTTTTGTTCTCCAGCATGAACACAACTGCTGACATAAGTGGCCTACAGTTTGGACTGTCTTGAACACACAAGAGTCCTATATGGATGCATCGTGAAATTTCATCGAGATGACAATTCTCTTTAATAGATGAGTCCACCAAATCTTCTATCTTTCCATCCTTCCATAGGTTCCATGCCTGAACAGAGATGAAATCTTTTATCAACTAATATATTTTGGTGGACCGTAAGGTATTGGATTGTGCGCATCCCTCAATACTTACCAGGACTATAAGGTTAGGAAAGTCCATCAAAAGATGTGGTGAGCTGATCTTTATTCCACTCACAATCTCCAATAGCAGAACACCGAAGCTGTAGGTGTCTGACTTGACAGAAAATGCACCTTCCATTGCATATTCAGGTGACATATAGCCACTGTACAGAGATTCATTAGTTATTTAGGCTAGGGCGATCTGAAGTCCTAAACAAGTGCTAGCATATAAATTCCATCTGAAGAATTGACAACGTGTGAGTTACTTACTATGTCCCAACAACCCGGTTTGTATTTGCTTGATTCTGGTCGCCACTGAATATCCTAGCCATGCCAAAATATGATATCTTAGGGATCATCTCAGTGTCTAATAAAATGTTGCTTGCTTTGAGATCTCTATGGATTATAGTTAATCTAGAGTCCTGATGGAGATACATAATTCCTCGTGCTATCCCCTTGATTATCTTGAACCTCGTCGGCCATTGAAGCATTGATTTTCTTGCAGTGTCTAGTAAGAACAATGCATTAGGCATATGAGAAGGCATATGTGCATACTATTTATTGGGTTTGATCAACAGTACGAAAATTTTGAAACTACATGTACCAAAAATGAAGTAATCCAAGCTTTTATTGGGCATGTATTCATAAACCAATAACTTCTCATCTTCGTGGATACAACAGCCGAGAAGCCTAACTAGGTTCTTGTGCTGCAATTTTGCAATCAAGAATACTTCATTTCTAAATTCCTCAATGCCTTGCCCAGAACTCTTGCTAAGTCTCTTGATGGCTACTTCATTGGTACCTTCCAACATTCCCTACATGATTTTGTTGGTCAAAATTATACAGTGTAACTAGTGGCGTGGAGTAATTATTCAAGGTAAAAAACTATTTTGCTATAATACCTTGTAAACTTTGCCAAAACCTCCCTTTCCAAGCATATTGGTATCAGAGAAATTGTCCGTTGCCACAGCAATGTCTTCAAAGTCAATAAATGGCTCCAGATTCTTGTCCCCAGCTTTGTCCGTAGACCTCAAATATTCTAACATCTGTCTCTTCTGGACTTTCTTCTTTCGCCGTGTTCCTGCCAGGAGAAACAACAATGGGTTCTCCCTCGTCAACATTTACACAACAACCTGCGTCTTGCAAGACACTGGCTCCTTTTTTACCTATGTATTTGTATGTCAAGGCAAGGGATGTGAATGCGATTAGCAGCACAAATGCTGTAATCGGGAGCAAAATCCTTGCCAAATTGCTCTTCTTTTGAACTGCAAACAGAAGTGTATATATGCCGTCAGAATTTATGGCGTTGAGTATATATAACTTGCATTTTTTAAAAAAAAAGGAGTATATATAACTGGCGTTGAGTATATATAACTTGCAATTTTTTTTAAAAAAAAAGGAGTATATATAACTTCCAATTGTTTTACTTTGCTTTTATATAATACTGTGACGCGCACATATGTGATTCTGTGAACACTTCCACTAATCTATCCAGAACCTGAGCCTGAACTACTATGTCATGTAAATCTTACAACTTCATTTGGAGATTGGAGTAATAGGCATCGTCACATCAATGGTTGGTGTACCCAAACAAGCCCTGGGGTCAGCAATGTCACTGTGAAATTGAGGGACATGGAAACGGCCCCTCCTCCCTCTCACACTAGTGAGCATTGATGGGTAATGGCTTTTTGGGCAGCACACCACTCCACACATATGATCCATGTGGATTGGTACGTTGTGCAGCCAAATAAGCTCTTATGGGAATATGATATTGTGAAAAGCTGAGGCTGCTTTATATGCTCATGTATAACTCTATCTACCTATGCCATTTGCTCAAGTTTGAATTTTGCAGCTATGGAAAGACATCAATAATCCTTCGAAAAAAATGGCATCAATATTGCCAATGGATTTCATATGGATATTAGAGTGGGCAGCAATGCATTGCATACCATGAGATACGGCAAGCCGTACGTACAAGTCCTGACCAAAGCTGGAAACTTTTCCCGTGTCGACGAGATCCCCAGTCCATACCAGGCACCTTGACGTGTAAGCCAAAGTACCGGCAGTGCTCATGCTGACATTGACATAAGCATACGCCGTGCAGGAGCAGTTTGTGCTGCACTCAGCCACGCACTGGTCGAAGCTTGTGTTCTCGACATGCATGAAGCCTTGGGGAGCCTTCATCCCAGACAAAGTCACAAAACGATCCTCCATTCCGCACACCAGCGCCTCGTTTCTCCGGCATCCTCTGGAGATGTCATGGCCGTCGATGGGCTCGAACCCATCGAGGCACCGGCAACTCGCAGTAGCCGAACGGGCCACACGCCGCATAAAGGTCACAGCCTGAGCTTGGGCGCTCGTAACCAGCTGTCCACGATGAGGTATTGTTGTTCCAGGTCAGGAGCCTTACCTTGCCCGTGTAGTCAAACGAAAGGCGCGTGTACGCTGGTGAGTCGTCGGAGACTCTGTACTCGAAGTAGAGCTCGTCCCCTACCCTCGACAGGTACACAATGACAGAGGTACCATAGTTGTCACTGCCGCCGAACGCTGAGATGTCGTTGAAGAAATTGATGCGGTAATAGAGCCTGGTCCCATGCCAAGCAAAGAATTGGAGGTTTGAGCTGGGATCAATGCTAAATGAGAAGTCCCCAGTGGACGGGTCAGCAGGGCCCTTCGAAGCAAACAGGCGCGTCACCGCATGTCCCTCGTAGCTAAACAAAACCCTCATCATTGGAAGGATAGTGTCGGTTGGGTGATCGAAGCTTTGCCATATGTCGGTGCCGTTCGCTGACCGGAGGACAAAATTTCCAGAGTTGAGTAGCACAGCGACAACTCCGGTGCCTCCAGTGGGCGTAGTCCATAGAGGACGGCCTGTAGCAGAGTCGGACAGCACGAGCTCTTGGTTGTTGGTGATGGCGAGCTTTGCTGATGAAGGGGTGGTGATTGGGCTGTCACGGTTGGCGACCCACACAAAGGTACGATCAGGGATGTTGTGGTACCAGATTCCGACGTACAGGCTCTCGTTGGAGTTGGTAGGGGAGAAGAAGCCAAGAGCAAAGACCCTATCCTTGGAGATGAGCATGTCTCCAGGGGAGAGTGGCTTTGCTCGTGTGAGCTGGTCGCTTGATTGGCAGGGTGAACTCAAGAGTAGGAGGATGAAAACTTGAAGGTGGACCATCTCCATTATTAGGCCCTTCTTGTCCATATTTCTCTAGTCTCTGTGGCTGTAGAAGAAACTGAAAGCTATGGATAGAACAGTTGTATTGTGTTGGGAGCGAAGCTCTCATGATCTCATCACATTGAAGAATGTGATAATGGAGTAGGAGTAATGGACAGCAATAATTCAGAGTTCAGACAGTAACGTACTCATGACTCATGAGTAGAGTAGTCACGAGTCACGACTCACGACTCACGATAGCGAAGCGAGGACTACCGACTAGCTGACAGTGCAGTGCTGCGGGTTAGTTTCACAAGTCGTTTTCCAGTGTAGCGGTGGCCGCGCACGCGCAGCTCGCGGTCTCCGACGACTTTGTCGGTCACGTCGCCTACCACGCCATGCTGAATAATGTCTGAGTAGTCGTCGCCTACCACGCCACGCTGAATAATGGCTGAGTACGCATGAGTTGATCTGTTCCCGTGCTGCAGGGAGCCAGGGACTCGCAGTTCCGGGGCTGCAGGGCGAAGCAACGTTTGGATAGATTACCATGTGTTTGGTTGCCGGACAACAAGGACGGGGCCAGCCCTTTTCAAAAGTGTTTGGTTCCGGGGCGAGGAGGGTCGGGACCCGTCCCCTACGGCTACAATCGACTAATGGAGCCTCGAGGGGACGAGTTTGTCCTCGTTGGCGGCGTCCCTCGTCCGTGAGCGAAGCGGATGAAGGCGCAGAGACCAGGACGAGCGGATGGAACGCACCTCGATAGCCAGCGGCGTGGAGATTGCGACGGCTTGACCGGAGCGCCTCCCAGCGACGCGGGACGATGTGGAATGCGCGGCAGCCATGAGCTCATGGCAATGGATCTCGCGGCGACCGAGCTCCTGGCAAGCGGCGCCAGCAGCGCAACCTGGTGAGGGAGGCGCGGCCCCCTGCGAAGGAAGCGCTGGGCGGCCGGCGCGTCGTGAGCGGTGCAGGCGGCGCTGCGTCGGGAGGGGCGACGAAACGGGAGTTAACGAGCGGGCGGCGGCGCACCGTGAGAGTCCGTGAGAAGATAAGGCCGTAAGGGGAAAAAAAAAGATAATTATAGTACGCATAGAGGATGACATGTGGACCCATAGACGACAGTTACTTTTAACGTTGACGATTGCTAGCACAAGTGCTCCCGTCCCATAGCTTGGATCTCTCTTCAACCGAACTGAAAAGGCTGTGTTTGTTTCCTTCGGCAAAAGTTCAGCTCTGGCACGTTGAATTTTTGATACTCGATAGCAATTAGAAGTATTAAACGTAGGCTAATATCAAACTAATTACATAAATTGAAGCTAATTTTTTAGACGAATCTATTAAGTCTAATTAGTCCATGATTTGATAATGTGGTGCTACAGTAAATATTTACTAATTATGCATTAATTAGGTTTAATAGATTCGTCTCGCTAATTAGTTACTCTTGTGCAATTAGTTTTATAATTTGTTTATGTTTAGTCATTCTAGTTAGCACCCAAATATCCGATGTGACACGACTAAACTTTTAGCCTCGGGATCCAGACACAGCCTAAGATAATCTATCTCCTCAATCAGACATAAAATTAGCGATAATGCTTGTCCACGAGTGTCCATCCTATTTGCACACCGCGCCTCACTCTGCCCGCTGCTGCGGCCTTCTTCCACCGCGCGCCTCACCCTGTGCTTCTCGCTCCCGCCCATCACGCTCGCTCCATGCTTTAGCCGTGCGCCGCACCGCCTGCTCATGGTCAGTGTTGCTGGTGGTGGTGCTCGCGTGGCGCTGCTGATGCTTGTGCTGATGGCATTGTTATTAGGGCCGGACCGGACCGGCGGTCCGACCGGTAAAAGACCGAACCAGAGAGTATAGCGGTCCGGTTCATTTAGAAGACCGTCCATGCAATCGGACCGGTAAAAACTAGTTGAACCGGCCGGTTCTGTCTGAACCGTCCCGGTCTGAAGATCTTGTCTGGTGGTGCGCGTGGTGCTGCGTCCCGCATGTGCAACTGGCGCTGGGGCCTGCCTGTCTGCTACTGCCGCCTGCGTGTTCGGGCATGAATGCGTGATGTGTGCGTGCGTACAGGCCTGCCAGGCTCTGTGCTCCATTTGTTGTTGACTTTGGACTTTTTTTAATTTCAAAATTTAATATCTTTTTTCATTCGAGCTCTAAAATACATACATAATACATCTATTTTGACTATCTTGACAAGCTCTTCACAATGGTACACTTTATCACAACATTTGAGATTATTTTCAAACTGTGAATATTTGAATTACTATTGAAATTCTTTTTGTATTAATTTTTTTGTGGGGTAGAACTTGTTAAATTAAGGTCTATCTTGCTATGACACATTATGAAATGTTGTCATTTATTATCTTTTGATGGTTAGATTATTTGAGTTAAGAACCGTTAACAGACACATGTTGATTTTGGAGTGCCTGTTGTGAACTTGTGGCTAAATTTTTTCGAAGATGGTTATACAATTGTGTTCTTTATTAGCTTATTTGTATATATGATCAATCATATGTTATTAATTCCCTGTTATATAACATTATATTGCACCGGTTTGAAATATTTGTGACCGGTTTAATTTATCCGGTTCAAAACTATCGGACCGGCGGCTCAACCGGTTCATAACGGTTGGACAAATGAACTAGTGAACCGATAGCCTCACCGGTTCAATGTCCGGTCCGGTCCTAATAACTATGGCCGGTGGTGCTCACACGCCACCATATTCCACCCTGACGAACAAAATCGACCAGTCCCGGCCTTTCCCTCCTCTTTGTTGCAAATATATGTTTCAAGTGTTTCAGATGTTTCAGAGGTATGCTGCAACTATTACATGTAGATGTTGCAAAAGTAGATCGGGATGTTGCACATGTTGCATATTTTGCAAGTGTTTTTAAAGGTATGTTGCAAGCGTTTGTTCAAAATGTTTCATCTATTTCAGACGTATGTTGCAATAAGTGTTTTATTTGGATGTTGCATATGTTTCACACATATATTGCAAGTGATTTATTTGGATGTTGCATATGTTTCACACATATGTTGTAAGTGTTTTATCTATATGTTACATATGTTTTCACACATATGTTGTAAGAGTATGTTTCAAATATTTCATCTATGTCACTTATATGTTGCATCCAAGTGTTTCATGTTGCAAGTATTTTATGAGGGCACAGTGAGTGACGGGCGCACGGCCCGGGCACCGGGGGATGGGGGCGTGACGAGGTGGGGGCTGGCTAAGGGGGCGCAGCGCGCTGGGGGTCGGCTCTCAAGTCTCACCCACACGGAGAGTGAGGAAGGGTCAGGGGGAAGGAGCGGGGCGTAGTGACAGGGTAGGTGCGCGTGCGAGGCGGGGGCGAGGCAGACGAGGACGGGCTACGCGGCAGTCCTGACGCGAGGAGCGGAAGGCGCAGCGTGGAGGACGGGGTGCGCGCACGAGTCAGAGCGAGGCAGACGGAGACGGGCTACACAGGTGTCTAGATGCGCACGTCCGTCCAGATGTCCGGGCGCTAGCCACGCCGATATGGTTCATTTAAAAATTAGGGACGAGAGATAGTCTCATCCTCACTCTTTTCTTGCTATCATTTTCCCTGAGCTACTAGAAAGTGAACACTCGATTGATGTCTAGCCTGGATGGACCGTGCTGAGATTTTTTCAGATTTTTCTGACTATGGGATCCGATACCAATTGTTTCTTGCTATCATTTTTCCTGAGCCACTGGAAAGTGAACACTCGATTGATGCCTAGCCTGGATGGACCGTGCTAAGATTTTCCAAGTTTTTTCGACCATAAGCTCCGATACCACTTGTTAGAGTGCACAAAAGAATCCGGCCTAGCTCACTATACCCACGAGCTGATGCCCCTCGGGCCCAGATCCACCGGAGCCCACAACATACCCAGGCCTTGGACCTAACTCAACCCAAAAGACTAGCCTGATAGGTGAGGGCTGTCCATGCCTTATATGTTGTGCTCCTCCACCATCAATTACCGATGGGAGACTAAATCTAACAAGACCCACTTGAGTAAGACCTCTCAAGAGTCAAGACTTCTCAGCCCAGAACAACAACCGTTTGCGTATTGGGCTCTGACTGGTAAAGTTCATTATGCAATTTTAATAACAAAGCATAAAACTCTTACAGTTTCGTTCACAAATTAATCTGTCCAGTTAATGGGTGACTGCTGAGCATGCAGTGCTCTGGGTGATGGCTGAAGCTACAACTCTAGGAGAGATATTGGGTTAGTTAGTGGATACTGTTGTTTATATCCTCAAAGGGCACGTACGTGTTAAAAAACCTAACTCATGTCATGGAGTCGCTTATAATGGGATCACTCGTTTTATCTTAATATATTGACGTGCATCTATCCTTCGTGTTTGAGAAAAAAATGTGCCCAATCAAAACGGATCCACTTTATAAGCACACACAGTACAACCACAAGGCTTTGTTTGGATACATTTGTATCCACTTTAATCCATGTGCGTTAGAGTAAAACTTGTTTAATTTTCACTCCAACACATGTAAATTAAGAGAAGAAATCTACATGTCTTTTTATACAGTTGTATAGCCCAAACTTAATACGCGCCCCAGAGCCGCATGCGGCGGGGCCTCCAGCTCTGGCCTCCGGCCTTGCTCGAGTCACGGCCTCATTTGCTTGCGCCTGCCTCAAGATGGCAACGGGTACGTATCCGACGGGTAGTGCCCACCCATATCCGTACCCGCACCTGCAAAATTTTACCCGTCGGGTTACCCGTACCCGCATGCGGGTAAAAAAATAGTTCCATACCCGTACCCGCCGGGTAATTCTCATCCGACGGGTAACCCGTACCCGATAGCATACCCGAAAATTACCTAAAAATATCAAATAGTCACATGCAAAAATAAATCATTCTAAGCTTCTAACAAATTACAAACATGCTAACAAACATTATTAGCATCATTACATCAAAGGCAATCTGCTAGAAATATAGTGGATGTCTCAATGTGCCAAATTCATGACTTATATACGCTAAAATATCTGAGGTTGACTAGTTATTTTTGCGGGTATGTCTTACCCGCGGGTATGCGGGTATGGATAGTATACACCCGCACCCGTACCCGTCATACTCGATGGGTATAGGATTTTGCCTAATAACATATCCACGGATAGAAAATTCATCCCATACCCGCCTTTTTATCAGATAATATCCGTCAGGTACTCGGGTTTTAAGTACCCGTCACCATCTCTACGCCTGCCGCCGGTATGGTTTGGTGAACTGATCTTTATTCCACTCACAATTTCCAACAGTAGAACACCAAAGCTGTAGGTGTCTGACTTGACTGAAAATGCACCTTCCATTGCATATTCAGGTGACATATAGCCACTGTGTAAGGATTCACTAGTTATTTAGGTAAGCAATCTCTAAACAGCAATGTAAATTCCATCTGAAGAATTAGCAGGGGCATGAGTTACTTACTATGTTCCAACAACTCGGTTTGTATTTGCTTGATGCTGGTCGCCACAGAATATCCTAGCCATGCCAAAATCTGATATCTTAGGGCTCATCTCTTTATCTAACAAAATGTTGCTTGCTTTGAGATCTCTATGGATTATAGTTAATCTAGAGTCCTGATGCAAATACATAATTCCTCGTGCTATCCCCTTGATTATTTTGAATCTTGTTGGCCACTGAAACATTGATTTTCTTGCAGAGTCTGATAAGAATAGGACATGAGGCATATCACATGGCAATAAATGTTGTTATTTATTTACTGGGTCTAACCAACAGTATTAAAATTTTGAGAGTGAATGTACCGAAGAGAAAGTAATCCAAGCTTTTGTTAGGCATATATTCATAAACCAACAGCTTCTCGTCTTCATGAATACAACAACCGAGAAGCCTAACTAGGTTCTTGTGCTGCAACTTTGCAATCAAGACTACTTCATTTCTGAACTCCTCGGCACCTTGCCCAGAACTCTTACTAAGTCTCTTGACAGCTACTTCATCGGTACCTTCCAACAGTCCCTACATGATCACATCATTCGGAATCAGAATTTTATTTTCAGTAGTGTAAATTTTAAGGCGAAACTTTTTACTATAGAGTACCTTGTATACTTTGCCAAAACCTCCTTTCCCAATCATATTGCAATGAGAGAAATTGTCAGTTGCTGTGACAATGTTTTCAAAGCTAATAAATGGGAACTCTATTTTCCTGCCCCCAGGTTCATCTGTAGAACTCAAGTATTCTAGCATTCTTCTTTTCTGGACTCTCTTCTTTCGCAGTTTGCCTGTAATCGTAGAAACATGAATGGATCCCCTTTTGTTCCTTGAACATCTGCACATTGACAGTGCTTTCTGAAAATGAGGGCTTTTTTTTCATACCTCTGCTTTTACATGTCCAGACAAGGGCTGCGAGTGTGAGTAGCAGCAGACATGCTATAGTTGGGAGTAAAATTTTCAGCAAAGTGCTCTTCTTATAAACTGTACACGAAAAGTATCCTGTTAGAAGTTACTGCATAATCATCTGTAGCATGCAATTGTATGACTTTACTGCCAAGTGTTCCATGACTGATCTGTGAATGCTGTACCTCTAATAAAGACAGACCTATGGATATTCAAGAACCTAATTACCACTTAAACCATTACTTACAGATATTACTGATTGGACTTTTCATATCATGGCGTTCAGTCAGGTTGTATGCTCATACCTAGTTTGCTGTTGCGAACGTCAAAGTGAATGGTTGTTGACTTGTGGTTAAACGTGTTCTTCTTTCTTTTTTGTTGCTGCTTTTAGGTGGTGTCAAAACTCAAAACCAGCATAAAGTAAGAAATACGCTATGGTGGTGCGATGGTTTATTTGATGCCAAATCAAGTTGAGTTTCAAAGTCCGTCTAGGGCTTGCACAAATTTGAACTAAATCTTTTTAACTGTTTTTGAACAATTTCGGATCTTACAAACAAGCCTTAGAGAGTGGCGACGGCATGGAACATTTTACATTGAAGACAAATGTTACTCCGGGGAAAGGAGGATGAGGTGTTAGGAATGTGCGTACCAGGAGATTGGCCAAGACGGATGTACATTAAGTTGTCTAAAAAGCTGGCCTTCTCCATATCGATAGGATCATCAGTCCAGACCAAACACCTCGATGTGTCACCCGTAGTACCAACATTGCTTAGGTTGGCATAGGAGTATGCCACACACGAGCAGTTTAGAGTACACTCGGCTGCACACTGATCGAAGCTTCTATTCCTAATGTGCAAGAACTTGTCAGGAACCTTCATATTAGGCATGGTGATGAAATAGTCTTTGTTTCCACATTTTAGCGTTTCCTTTCTCCGGCATCCTCTAGAGAAATTGAGACTGTCCAGGAGCTCAAACCCATCAAGGCACCGGCAGGTTGGGACTGCCTCTGTGTGGTCGCAATAGCCGAACGGACCACAAGAAGCATAGAGCTCGCAGTCAGCATCAGGACGCTCAGAAATGACTGCCCATGACGACGTGGTGCTGTTCCAAATCAGGAGACCCGCCTTGCCTGTGTATTCAAAAGAAATGCGTACGTAGGGTGAGCCAGAGACTGTGTACGTATAGTATAACTCGTCCCCTGTGTTGATCATCTCTTGGTACATGACGATGGAGATACCATTGCTCTGGTATGAACCACCAGACACCGCATTATCAGTAAAAAGAGAGAAACGGAAATACGGCGAAGTCCCCTTCCAAATGAACATCTGAAAGTTCGAGGCAGGATCAACGCTACAAGAGACATCCCCAGTTGATGGATCGCCAGGACCCTTCCAAGCAAAGAGGCGTGTTACCGATTGCGCCTTGTAGCTCATCAGAACCCTCATGGTTGGAAGGATTGTATCGGTCGGGTGATCAAAGCTTCGCCATATCTCCGTGCCGTTCGGCGACCGAAGGACAAAGTTCCCAGAGTTGAGTAGCACCGCAGAAGCTCCGGCACCTCCACTTGTGTTGCTTGTCCAAAGAGTGTGGCCCTGGGAATCCGACAACACCAGCCCTGAATTGCTAGTGATGGCGAGCTTCACTGATGGCGTGGTTATTGGGTTGTCACGGTTGGCGACCCAGACCACAGTGCGTTCTGCAATGTCGTGGTACCAAATTCCTATGTATAACTTCTTGCTGGAATTGGTAGGGGAAAAGAAGCCAAGAGCAAAGTCCCCGCCTTCCGAGATGAGCGTGTCTTTGGGCAAGAGTGGCTTTGTTTGTGTTAATTGGTTGTCGGATTGACACAGTGAGCTGAGGAGTATGAGGATGAAGGCGGCAATATACACCATATCCATCAGGCCTTTCTTGTTCGTTGCCCTTGGAAGCAGTGTGAAGAAGATGGCATGTGCTGTAGATGAACAACACAGTTGGACTGAACGTATAGATCATTACAGTATTTCTCTAAGAAAGAAGCTTTAAGCTAATGAATGGGCGATACTATCCGTCAAATTGAAAGATATCATGCGTTGATTGTTGGGAGCGTACGGTGATGGCTGAGTCCGCAATAATTAATACACAGACGACTAACAGATCAAGGGAGAAAGGACATGACGAGTTGAAATCGGACTTGGATCGAAAGCGAAGACTAACAAAGCACCGACGGGCAGAGCAGCCAGGCAGCAGCCAGGAAGGTAATGGTCTCCGACGGCGGCTACTTTGATCAGAAAAGCTGCCTCTTTTCTTGGAAGATCCCCAGTCCAATAGGTGCACGGGAAGGGCTCCGAGATGTCTGTGTGTCTGCGGCGGGTCGGGCTTGCTCGGCGCATCGCATCGCTCCACCACCACTGCTGATGAACCAGTCAAGTTGGGTACAGGGGAGCCTTTGACGCCAATCTCTCCGCGGCATTTAGACGGGACGCAGATAACGCGCGCGACCCGTCACGCTTCCGAGCGCGCAACCTACCACATGCGTGATGCCCCACAAGATGCGTCCTGACCAGTGACCAGGCACGCTACCCCTTGCCACTTTTTCACTTTCAGACCGCAGTCCAAGGCGCAACCTGCAAATCTCGTTTACTTTGGGATGATGACGCAAACCAAAAAAAAAGCAGATTTTTTTTTGGGCCTTGTTTAGTTCCCCAAATTCACCCTTAAATTCCACTATGCAAAAAAAAGATTTCACATCACATCAAAATGTCGGCATATGTATGGAGTACTAAATGTAGATGAAATCAAAAACTAATTGCACAGTTTTGTTGTACTTTGCGAGACGAACATTTTGAGCCTAATTAATCAAAATTTGGACAATTATTACCACAAAACAACAAAAATGCTACAGTGCTCAGGGGTGGCACTATGCAAATTCGGCCACCCCCGAGTTGGGATCTAAACAAGGCCTTTAAAAAATTTGCTATAACTTTTGAATGGGGTAACCGTTTTCAATTCCGTCTGTACTGGTATGTTCTATGTGATGAGGCAAATAAAACTAGACTCCACTTACATATGTTTCAAAAAAAAACTTTCGTAGCAATTTATGTGTAAATATGTGCTAGAAATTTATTAAACGAGTTACCACCATGTAATACTAAAGTTGTTACTAAAATATACTAAAATTGTTACATAGTATGCACATTGATTGTTACCATGGGAATATAATAAAATTGTTATATAATATTTACATAAGAGAATAGCAGCCCAATACAAGACAAGCTACAACTTTTTTTAGAGGGACAAATTATTAAAACAAGCAATTACATAAACTGCCAACTAGGGGGCAAATTATTATACAACACATTATAAAAGCAAGGAAACATGACTTGTTGCCAAAGGGGGCATTGATGTGTTTTACGTGACGAGACGAACAAAACTAGACCCCGCTTGCCTATGTTTCAAAGAATGTTATTCAAGTAGCAACTTATGTGTAAATATATGCTAGGAGTTACTACCATCTAATGCTAAAGTTGCTACTGCAAAAATACTAAAGTTATTACAAAGTATGCACATTGATTGTTATCATAGGAATATAATAAAACTATTATATAATATTGGTACTAACCCCTAAAAAGAGTAGCAGGCTAAAACAAGACAAGCTGCAACCTGCAAAGGCAAATTATTAAAACAAGCATTGCATACGCTACCAACTAAGGGGCAAGTTATATACAACGCATTACAAAAAGCAAGAAAACATGACTTGCTGCCAAGTCCAGTAACATGACTTGATGCAAAATGAAACTGAAATTAACAAATAAATAAATAAAACTGAAATTGACAAACAAAAAATACAACTGAAATTAAAAATAGAAAATAAAAACTAAAGAAGACAAAATAAAAAAACTGAAATTGATAAGGAATAGATAAAACTGAAATTGACAGATAGAAAATAAAAACGAAAGAAGACAAAATGAAAAAATAATACAAAATAACACTGAAAGTAAAATTACCAGGAGAAAACTGAATTTGACAAAAAAAAATGAAATTGACAAATAGACAACGAAAACTAAAGTAGACAAAATGAAAAAAATCCAAAGAAAACTAAAAATGAAAGTACAATAAACTAAAATTGAAAGTGACAACAAATAATGAAAACTGAAATTAGCAAATAAGTTGCTACATGCTTAATACATAAGTTGCTACGTGTTTGCTAGTATATATAATTTGTTAGAAGGTTAATATATAGGTTGCTACACGCTTAATACATAAATAGCTACTACATATATAACATAAGTTGCTACAAACTATTTTGAAACACATGCATCGTAGTCTTATTTCATATATCTCATCACAAGTGGCTCAATAATATAAATCTAAAACTGAAAAAAGAAGAAATCACCAAAACACTGGAATACCTACCAATTATGGGAGGTGAAGCCCTGAAATAGCTACCTAATAATGAAACTGAAAAAGTAGAAGGGGCACTGATGCACTACAGGATTCCTGGGTTAACAGTGCAACTCGCAAAATAACAACACTCAGGATGGTTCATGGGAAAAACTAGTAGCTATAAATGATCCTGATTCACAGAAACATTCATGGAGTAACATGACAATCCAGAAGAATGATGCACAGAATGATTCTTGGAACAATGTAGCAGAAGAAGGCCCCGAATTCTGCACAAAACTCCTAGGGTAATCTGGCTGCAACACGAGTGGGTAATTTCAGATGCTAAAGCAATCAGATTCTTGAGATGGCCCGAGTGGGTAATTTCAGATGCTAAAGCAATCAGATTCTTGAGATGGCTGGAATGCTGTGCATGCTGAGAACTCTCAAGACAATGCTCAATGGAAAGAGTCAACTAATTCTGCTAACATGGATTGGAAATCAGATGGATGGGATGGCTGGAGGAGCCCATGAATCAAAGCTTCAGTAAGATGGTCACATCCATATATTGCACTTATCTTCCGGTAATAGTACTGTACATTGCAAGCTGCAAATAAATCAACGTGTTTTCTTACGAAGGATTGGATTCCACTGGCGAGGCAGTGGTGCCATAGTACTTGTACCCCTTGACGTACAAACTTTCAGAGGCGGCGGCGTCCCCGGCGCCGGAGCCGGTGTACTTGCCCAACCCGGCATCAGAGTTGGCCTTGCACCGGACGAGGAAGGTGACCTGCGCGGCGGCGACGTTCTCCTTCTTGCCGAGCCACTTCTTGAGGGTGCTCTGCTGCAGCGCGCGGCCGAAGGAGAAGGACAGCGTCCAGGGCTTGAGCACCCCAGCTTGTTCATCGCGTCGTTTTGCGTCGCCTCCTCCTCGCTCTGCCTGCCCGACAGGAACACTACTCCGGGCACCGCCGGCGGCGCGGTGCGCCGCAGTGCCGCCACCGTGTACTCCGCTATCACCTCCGCGCCAACCTGAAAATCTTGCAGATATATGCATCAACCCACGGCACGACGGGGGCAGATGCAGGAAGAAAGAAAGGATTTGGACGCGGGGCGAAGAGAGGGCAGACCTTCGACGACAAATCGGAGCAGTTCCTCCGCCGTCGCCCGCAGCAACCTCCCCACCCACCGCTCGCTGCTCGGCTTCCAACAGCTGCGTCGCCGGATTCCGCGGGTGGCTACGCTGCCGAAATGGAAAGGAGGAGGAGGCTGAAACGGAAAGGATGAGAAAGGCCAAATGAAGCCGTGGAGCAACTATTGGGCCGGGCTTGTTTCAGACGCGTCGCGCGATCGTCAAGGAGCGCGACTGGTCGCGAATTAGACTCTGCGATTTAGACGCCAGGGAGAAAATGACAATTCTGCCATCATTCAATTTGGGCTTCGCTTGCTTGCCATCGTGCAAAAGGAATTCGCTATATTTTTATTATTAAACTAGGTACACCTGTTTAAATGCTATTGGACTCATATCTTCTAAAATTTAATAATTTTTTATTCCCACCAAATTTTCATTCCCAACGGGAACCTTATCCTTTCGTTTGTTTCTTCTTCCTCATTCACACATGGACAAGAGCGAGATCTTGACCGCCGCCGCCGAAAGCCAGCTCGCCCTTCGCCTGCGCTACTCCAGGCAGCCCCCGCGGTCGACCTGACGCTCTACCACCTCCGCGGCCGGCACTACGCCAGCCCGCCGCGGCACCAGGTCCGCCGCCAGACCGCCCGAGACCGCGGCGCCCGCCAGCCAGCGAGCCGCTGCTCCTGCCTGCCGCGGTTCGGCTGCTCTCCCCCAAGCTGCCGGCCGCCCCAACACGAGGTCGCCTCCGCAGCACACGCCAGCCTGCAGCAGCCCTTTCTCTGTATCCACTTGGCCGGCAGCAACGCAGCACGGGCCGGTGTCGGGTGCCCGTGGCGGCGCGGCTGGTTGGCTGTCACCGGGCTCGCTGGCTTCGCGCAGCCGTGGAGGTGGGCTGGCGTGCGTGCGTGCCGACGGCGGCGACGGACGAGTGACCTTTTTGTCCCGTGCGTGCATGCTGGCGGCGGCAGTGGACGAGCGACCTTTCTGTCCCCATGTGTGCATGCCCGATGCTAGGAAGAGAAGACGGATGGAAGCAGGGGGTAAAACGGGAAAGAAAATTTGGTGGGAATAAAATATTAATTAAATTTTAGAAGAGATCAGTCCAATGGCATTTGAGCAGGTATACCTATTTTGATAATGGCAATATAGCGAATCCATTTTACACGATGACAAACGGGCGAAGCCCAACTTTGATGATGGCAAAATTGTCATTTTCTCCAGGAACTCAGGCAGTCAAGCCACCATGGAAAATGACTCCATCGAAGCCATGGAACCATGGAAGTATAGATGGCCAAATGGGGGCACGGCCCCATCCACCCTTCATGTTGCTTGCCCATGGGTTGTGCATGTGGCCCAGCCACGACCTTACAAGGGTCAAGCCATGTCGGGCCGGATCAATGGCCTGTTGAACCTAACCTACCTGTTGCTTGACCGCTCAGAGGATGGAAGAGAAGGTGACGGGACGGCTCAGAGGACAGAGGAAAAGGCGGTGTGAGATCAAGAGAGGGGAGAGGTAACCCTGGGCGTTTAGGCTACCTGAAAAATTCGGGTCGGGAAGTTCGGGTAATTAGAATTTCGGGTAATAGAAATCACTACCCGATATTCGCCTCGAAAAACAACTACCCAATATTTCGGGTGCCCGATAATTCGGGTTCGGGTTCGAGTATTCCCGAACTACCCAATATTCATACTGGGTGCACAGATGGTGTGGGAGGCTGGGACTTTGGGAGCACAGACGGCAGGGGCGGCGGGCGGCCGCGCGTCAGTGATCACGTCATCGGCATCGGGGTGTCGAGGCTTGGTCGTGCAGGGCAGCGTTAGGGCTCGGCGGTCGCGCTCGGCTCAGGGGTGTTTGGGGCGTCAGGGCGGCTCGTGCTTGGCAGCTCTTGCTCAGCCGTCGCTAGGTCTGGGAGAGTCAGGGGTGGTCAGGGTCTCGAGGGGATATGCGGCCGATGTTGAGTGGAGTTTCTGGGCTGCATAGTGGGCTTGAATGTTGATGATGTTAGATGATATTGATGGGCTCTAAAAATATTGGATAATATGGGTAAATCGGGTACCAGGCGGTGTTACCCGAATTACCCGAACTAATTTCGGGTATCTAGAATCACTATCCGAAATTGTGATCGGGCAGATGGGGTACGGGTATTTCGGGTTTGGGTATTGGCTAATGGGTAATTTGCCCATGGCTATGGAGAGGAATGGAAATTGGTTGGGTGAAGAAGTTTGTTGAGGCCAGGTAAATCAAAGTGGTAGCACTCTAGGAGATTGTAACAGAACCGTCCAAATTATAAGAGCACAAGTACAAAAACAATCACGGGAGTGATCAAATTCTCGCACTTGAGCCCATATAACTCCGGTAGTCCAATGAAATCACGAGGGATTTCAAACCAACCAACATACAAGCCAAGATCGTAGTGATTCAACATAACAAGTCACATGTTACAACCATTTCACAGTAATTCAATATACATCGGAGTTCAACAAAGTTATTACAACTTAAGTTCAAAAGTAGCGGAAGCAAAGTAATTTAAAACTAACATAAATCTTATTTCAAATACATGCCAGTACCATGGTCGACTTCCAACAAAAGCATTAGAGATAAGGTAGCTCAGAAGGATCATGCCCATGATCACACTCCGCCTCTATGGCAGGAGCCAACCAACTCTTGCAGTCGCCATGATACATCACAACCTGTAACAAGTGGGGATAAAACCCTGAGTACGACAAAGTACTCAACTAGACTTACCCGTCAGAAACCAGAAATAAGGTGACACCAAGGATCATGCAAGGCTGATATAAAGTGGGGCTAGCTTGACAACATTTTGCATAAAAGCTTAATATAGATGATCAATTATTAATGCTTAAGCATCAAGTTAATTATCATTAACCTAACATCTATATTAGAACCTGTACTAGAGCACTCACTTTATTAGGAGCAAACAATATTAACCATAGCAGGTATAGATTGAGACAACCTTTCCATCGTGATCCAATTAACCATCCGTTCAATTTAATGGAATCTACGTTGCCGCTGCTCAAGTCAAGTGCTCACTAACCGGGAGCGACGGCGATTCGAATTAAATTCCTATCCAGCTAGAGGGGTATTTCTAACACTCACCGCGCAGGCCCCTGCCAGGGTCGCACAAGCCACCTTTTCATATGATTCAGGAATCGCGGGTCCGAATAATGTCGCGACCCCAAGGGCGACACTCTGCCAGGTGATAGGGACTCTAACCCCCCCTTGGTCTCATGCCAATGTCCCCAAGCACATCCTTTCTCTCCTCCAAGAAGCAACCTACCATTCGATTCCCGGCCTGAATCACATTACTCGGCTTCGCGGTCGGAACGACTTATCCGGCCAACTAAGTGTTAGACTGCGTTCAACATGACTCAAGGACGTACAGCGAATCGGTCCTTAAACGACTCAGACGGGGATAGATTCACACCCAAGACCTCCATGCCTTGTTGCTTCACTATCGTCATCCCGCCCGGTCTCATTTCATTTTATTAACACATGGTTCCATTCCACGATAGAAAATATAGCCAACCGTGCCATATATGAATATCCCTACATCTCGCAGGTGACAGGAAATCACCTGACTTCTACCGCTTAAAGCAGGGCTAAGCATCTACTCGATCCTAGTCTATGTAGGATTCAGGGATTCATATATCTGGACAAGGAATGATATAATGCAGCAAGGGTTTCCAACCAACTCCTATCACTTAATGCAGCAATACTTATAACATATATAGAATTAATTGCTTTAAAGATAGGAGGCTTATAATGCTCCAGGGCTTGCCTGGGATCCGACTCAAGTTAGAGTATGTCAGATGAGTTCGCTTGGCGAGCATCCTCTCATCTAGCACTTGCCCGATCCTTCTATCTTCGGGATGGATCCACCAACTCCATCTTCGGGTTTGGCTCCACCTTAGGTCCTTCACGTGCTTCAGCTAACGTACCTAAATGAGGTGCAACAATGTATATGTATGAATGCATAGAAGTGCAATAAACAAAGAAATCAAACAAGCATACCAAAGTTCTCATAAACACCTAGAGCTAATTAACTTAATCCACAATAGGGCATAACATAGAAGATTGCAAATACATCAATCAAGACACAAGTCTTATAAGATCCTAGGGTACCAAACCAAGTACCAACAAATATAGGTGTCACACTTCAATACACAAGCATGACAAAGTTAATCAAAGCACTAGAACTAGAATTTGCTACCTTCTGGACATCAGACCAACAGCTGAGTAATTTAATCATAACTGGAGATCTACAACTCTAAATGACTTGCAAGAAGACATTATGGAAATCTTATGAAATTATCTAAATTTCATTTATAAACATCACAGCATGATTCTAAAGTTTAACATGTCGAATTTACATAAATACCGAAACTGGTCTAACAAGACAGAGAGCAAGCAATTCTATAACCTAACTTTAAACAGCTATAGTTTCTAAACCATATGGCCAAATGCCACCAAATTTTAACAGCAGCTAGATCATGAAATTCACAACAACTTTGTTATAGCACACAAGACATGAAAACATCATTTGCATAGGGTAATTAACAATATCCTCAAATATGTTCAGAAACCTCATTTGCAAGAAATAATTATTAACTTATGTTGCAACATATAATTAGATAAAACCAACTTTACCAACATGTCACCCATGACCAATGAACACCATAAAACATAGTGTCCATTCCTAAATAAATTCTTTTAATGCATTTTCTTAATTTATTTAGATAATTAGGTGAAATTATGAACACCTATCAAAAGTGCTCAATAAATTCTACCAAAATTACAATGGCCTACAAATGCTACCAAAAGTCTACTGTCCAAATTTCAAATCATTTGGAGATATATATCAACCCCTATGAAAAAGACAAATAGCTATAGCAATAAATCATGTGAGAGCAAGTTAAACTTAACACTCAATATTTTCTGTGAACACAAGGCCATATTATGAATCAATATGATAGAGAAACATCATACTAAGGTAATGGAACAACATTTTCTATTTTATCATTTATATATTATTTATAAGCTATTTATCAAGCTATAACAAGTTAAATCAATAACTTGAGCATACAGTAAGCAATGACCATGAAATTTATACCACAGTACATCCATAGCATAGCAAGCCTACCATAAAAATTTCACATCAATTGGAGCAGCACAACTCAAGATATAAAAATAACAAGCAATATAATGTAAATTCCTTATTTATTAAGGTCCAATCAAAACCCTAAGAAAACAGTGAACAAATAGTGTGTTTAATATTTTTTCTAGCAAGTACATGTCATCACAAAATTAACAAAACAAGAATCACTATTTTTGGAGTTCTAAAACTCAAGATATGGCTCTGGTCAAGTTTTATACGTATTTTAGAGCATTTTTAAAGCTTAACTAAAAACATCAGAAAACATCTACAAACATCTAGCATATTGTGACTCCACTGCATAGATCTCTTCTCAAGGTTTCCAAAAAGTCCACATTTGCTATTTTTGGCCTTTCCCATTAAGAGATATGGATTTTCAAAGATAATCATGAAATCTGAAATTCAAATTCAGAACAAACGACCCTAACTTAATTCGCTAGCTACACCCGGTCGCGCACCCGAGTCTGCTACTACTTAACCTGACATGTGGGACCCGCTGTTTCGCTGGGCCCACTTGTCATCCAAGGGGAAAACGTACACCGACTTCCCCTTTTCTTCTTCCTTGTCTCAACGGCCGAAAGCAGGGGAGGGAGCAGGGCCGGCCCGGCCTCGGGCCAGTGGCGGCCGGCGACGACGGTGGACTGGTTGGCCGGCATCGCGGCTGCCCAGCGCGTTCGCCTGCACTGGCGGTGTGAGCTGCGGTGGCTTGTGGCCTCTTGGCCACGGAGGCAGGCGGCTGCGGCCGCGGCCATCGGCGGCAGGCGAGCACCGGCAGTGATGGACCGAGGGGAAGGCAGCGCGAGCACCGGTGAGCCCACGCGCGTCCACGGGACCAATTGGCTCAGCTCGAGGTGACCCAAGACGGCTTGGCCACGGAAGCGGGTCGCGACGCGCGAGAAGCTCCGGCGGCGGCCGTCTGCGGCGCGCGGGAAAGCCAAGATGAAGGTGCGTCGAGGGCGGCGGATGGCGGTGAAGGTGTCACGGTACAAGGCGAGGATGGGAAAGGCATGGCGGGGTGGATTCATTGTTGGCCATGGAGCTCAATTTGGCCGGCAATGGTGGCCACGACCATCTGTGGTGTGCGCGCGCGTGAGCACGGACGGAGACGGGGAGTGCTCTGGTGCTGCTCGGCTTGCCAAACGCGAGAGGGAGCAGCAGGGCGGGGTAGAAGGCATGGACGCGCGGCGGTTTGGTGGGGGTGCGGTGTGGCATGGTCGCCACGCACACGGACACGCGGCGTCCCTGGCGAAGACGCTCTGGCGCATGGTCGCCACGCCCTCCCTAAGGGGCAATTCGTCGAGCACGTGGCAGATGCTGCTGTGGGTCGGTTGGGACGCCGATTTGGGCCCTTTCCGAGCTGATCTGGGTCTTGGGCCTAAAATAAAGTTTTCTCTCCTCCTAAAGCTCTACAACTTTGATTAAGGGTGCTCGGCCATTTGGCTATTGGATTAGCAGATAATTAGTACCAAACTTGGTAGTGTCAGGGATTTGACCGCGAAAAGCAAACATCCAAAATTGAAGGTCAACACTAAGTCAAATTGATGCCATACTTTTACATGCTCTTCTCTATAATGTCTACACCAACTTTTATTAAGGGGTCAAACCAAGTCGCTTAACAAAAACTTGAGAACGCGGGATGCCAATGTCGAAGATACTGAAATTAGGGCTTTAAAATTGTTAAGTGTCGGAAACAGTCCCAAATCTGACTTGTGGCCCCTTTTTGATCATGTTCCACACATTTTCATGACTTGACTCTTAAACAAAGTTTGTTCCTTATAAAATTCTCTAGAACTTTGTAAAAGGGTGCACAGTCATGCAAAGCTTCTAGGTCAGACTTTTGAAATGGTCAAACGAAAGGGTTCTAGGGTCCATACATGGTCAACCATCACTTAGAAGCACATTTAGGCAAAATGATCAACATGAACATTGTTCCATTAAGTTCCCTAAGTGTAGTTAAGGTATTGTAGAGTTCAT
The DNA here is from genome assembly GCA_038087645.1 of Saccharum hybrid cultivar R570. Taxonomy (NCBI): domain Eukaryota; kingdom Viridiplantae; phylum Streptophyta; class Magnoliopsida; order Poales; family Poaceae; genus Saccharum; species Saccharum hybrid cultivar. The sequence continues at coordinate 11,061,356 of JAQSUU010000529.1, forward strand.
CTAGAGTCATTTGGACAATTTGCAAGGTTTGGTTGGTGTTCTACAATTCCATTCACTTAATGATGCAAGTTTCAATAGGAATGGAACTTATCATTTCATGTGACTTTTTGATTCCAAACTCCATGAAACTTTTTCAGAGATCAATATAGATAGGTACTAAGGTGAGACACATGAAGATATTGCCATAACACCATCCAAGCATATATCTTTGAAAAGGGACCTATATGTAAAGCAATGATGCAACATCCAACTTTAGGTCAGGCTCATCTCCATAGGTTGACCTTGACATTGTCATCCCCACTTAATCTGTCATGTTTAAGCTTAAACCCACTGCCTAATTGGTGATAAACACCTGGGGTGTTACAGCCCTCCCCCCTTAAAAGAATCGCGTCCCGAGATTCGGGCTAGAAGACTTTTTAAGGAAGAGAGGCACGTTATCCTATTCCCATCATTTGCTATAGCATTAAATACAAAGCTTCAACATTGGTGAACAATTTGGTCAAAGGCACTTTCTGTTACTTCCTCTTCATGGTAAAATTTGTCTGAAGAATTTCCTTCATTGACTTCCATGAAGCATTGTTACTTTGGGAGGAATCCCAGATAGCACATTATTGCATTCTCAATGTACGGAGATCATTTGGTCCATGAGTGACCACTCACAAGCATTTGATTCTTTAATGAACATAACATGGTCCGTATGAACATTACACTAGACCGAACTCTTCAGAAGTATACTCGTCGAAATGACTCTATGTTCACAAAGTTTGAAAAGTAGCCCTCTACCAGAATGGCTTGAGCGCAACCTTCCAAATGGGGTGAGATCATAGATGACAAACATCCTCTGAGGTTATAGGATACTGATTAACCAATAGACAGGGTCTATGTTGGTCGTAAATGTTCAATCCTTCTGATATCAACTAATGAAAAACTACTTAAGGTTCCATGTGTGCAGTTCTCTTTCTCCGATGACAACACTGTATTATCTAAGTCTGTTGATGGGTTAGTGAATGTGATAGCTGACTCTGTCGGCTTCGTATTCCTACCGACAGTTATTTAATAAGATTCTTTTATCCAAAGACAACAATTATCTGGATTGAAGCAGATGCAACCTCTTGGGTAAAAACATTTATAAGGTACTAAAGTATGTCATCATTGGATAATCATTACTAAAGAATGATGTTGCGAGGCCTTAAGGACAACAAAAGTTGTAATATTTACTAAACCGCGGGGAGTAGTCTACCACCAAGCGATTGAGTAAAATTTTCCTTGCTGACTTAGTTGTATTATAAGTTGAGTTGACTTGCAGCATAACAACTTTGTCAGGCCAACTTTCACCATGAGACTTTCTCTTTAGGGTCATAGAGCAGCTCTAAGATGGGAAATCTGTTGTTTGACACTTTTCAAATTGCTTTTGATTCGTGATGGCATACATTGATTTGCAGAAACCAAGGCTGCTCGTACATTAGGGATACGAAAAAGCAAAAGCAAATGAAAGAGTGTAAACTAGTATCTGTGAGACCTCAAAAGGGTCATCCAACAGTAGATCTCGACTATTAATTTACATATCAACCCGATGATGCACACGCTTTGAACTGGCAGATTACTTTTGCATGGCAAAACACATACTTTCTCTACTTCTTCACCTTGATAGAACACCTTGCACTATCTGTGTGATTGTCCAAGATGGAATTGACTTGGTCGCAATGACTCTGTACGATAGAGTATCACTCCAGTTATTGGCTAGTTGATTAACTTCATGTTGGTTATTGCTCTGTAAGACATAGCCTTCGTAGCTACCAAAGAGTCGTTACCTAGTTGGAGATTAACCTTCCTATTGGTAACTAATTAGTTGTCTCTCAACACTAAAAAGTTCCAATGCTTCATTCTCGGCCACAACAACTATGGTAGATGCAGAACAGATGATTGCCATCGAAGTCAGTGGATAAGGAGTCACACCAAAGATGATTGATTTCGATGGTATGGCCATTATGCATTCAGAGGTTAAGACTTGTATAATGTGACGATCGATTCTTATCCAACGAATGGCTTATCCAACGTTAAGTGTTGTGTGTCCTTTTTTATCCAATAGAGCTGAGATACGTGGCTCCCTAGATGATGGTCGTCAATACTAGGATAACTAAGTAGAGTCACTTGTCTACCACCTCTTGTAGTATGTTAATGTTTATGTCGATGACCTGTTCTTCAAAGGTTATCCTCTTAGCAACTTCAGAAGGAAACTCCACTACTTTCAGTCTAAGATATGGATCTTACGATACGATATAGGAAGATAACCAAGGAAGAGTTCACATGAGAATAACACGTTGATGTTGTTCCGCAATGGATCATGACTAGAAATCACGATACCAGCGCGTGCCGAGCAGCACAACCTTGTGTCGGCCGCCCACAGGAGGCTCTCGGTTTCGTCGCGGCACCGTTAGTTGCTACTCATAACACCATTAACGATCACACCACCAAGGTGAAATTTCAAGCGAGACAATTTGGGTGGTAAAAACAAGCATTATACAAGGGAGGGATAGCAAGCAAAGGTAGTCACCAGATTTGGAATTAACCAGGAGGTGATTCGAAGATCAAAACATAGCACAAGAGAACATAGCTCTATTGCCGAATGCAACTAAGCACGAGATTTTTACTTGATTCCACTCACGCCTAGCGTTGATGAAAGTTAACTTGGTTGGTCAGTCGACAAGGGTCTTCACAAAAAGGGTTGGAAAACATCCATGGCTTATACAAACATATAGAAGAACTCAACTTTGGGCTTTCGGTCAAGCAAAGGCATGGATACAAACATTCAAGGGCTAACCACCAAGTCCACAGGCTCAAGCTCCTAAGAGAGAAAACCTAATCGAAGACAACAACCATACAATTACGTAACATGAATGTTGTTCTAGGATAAAGCTATGCGACCCTTGCATGCTCACCGAGGATAAACGAGGTGCCAACTAGGGTACTACCTATATAACAAGCATACATACACACATCATAACTTCAAGCAACACATGAAGAAGCTCACACAAACAAACTCAAGCAACTATTACCACGCAAAAAGCTCGCACACAGGAATCATTACTAATCACTAGGCCCACCCCTAACAAGCTTTATCTCAAGCATGAACTCACTACCAGTTTAGCTCAAAACAACGCTAGCTAAGGAAGCCAACTTAGCATGTGTCCAGAATCTGGACAGCAACGCAGTACTTACTTGTTTCAACTATAACTGAGGTTATAGACATCCCATAAAGGTGATCCTAGACTTTCTAGAAAGCTTAGAAAGATGGCTACACATTAGTTATTCATACCAAAAGCTAAATCATAGGTTAGCATGGTCAAACATGCTGAAGTTTCAGATCTATACCAATATAGACAGAAAACTGACAAGAACTTCAAAATTGCATAACTGGAGTTCTAGGGGTCCAACAAGGCTGAGCCTTAACTTTATGTAAAGGTTATTAAGTTGTCTATAACTTTCTTATTATCATATTAAGATGATTCTATAGCTAACAAGGCCAAACAAGACAAGGAAGACATCTCTGTCCAGATTTGGACAGATTCTGTCATTCCACTTTACAAGCTCATAAGTAGAGATTTAGACCACCAAAATTTGTGATATAGGACACTTTGGAAAGCTTAGAAAAAGTACTACACTTCTTCTATTATCTCCAATACATGATTCTATAATCACATAGGTTAAATAAAGCAAACATTCAGATCTGTTCTGAACATGAGCAGATTCTGACAACAAACTTCTAAAATTTATAACACCCAAATCATAAGACCGAGGGTCATAAAATTTTAGGACAAGATAGAAAAGTAAGTTGGCTACAACTTTGGTATTCTCCATAACTATAGAAAACACCATTATGATCATGAAAGCATCACTACAACAGAAAACGTTCTAGCATCCAACATTCGACAAGCAAAACTAAACTTGCCTTTGTTCTACTTAACAAGAGAGCACACAAACATGTTATTCTAGTAGCTCTAAATATTATTACCTTAGACCAACTAATTTAATTCATTACTAAGAATCACAATTACTTAGGTGAGGTCTAAAGCATTTGCAAACGCTTGGGTGAACAACATGGAGTAAGGCATTCTTGTTTAGCTTCACCCAAGAAAGATAGTGTAACACATTGATCACAAGTTACACACTATAGAATAAGGGTGAGAGGAGCATAACTATGCATAAGGCAATAATCATGAAGATGCATGCTTCGTCCTATCCGTCCTCTCAAGATTGCCAACCTAAGATGGCGATCACGTTCTATGTCGGTGGCATAACACGTACTCTCTCGATATATAGCTAGTCGTCAGCTACATTCGACTTACGCATTCGTGGTTAGCGTACCTGCAGAAAAGTTTCATTGCAGCCCAACATTTCCCAATATAGCACACAATGAAAGCAGAGAAGTAAAATTATAAGTACTCCCATGTACATATACCCCCGTATATATACATGTAGCACCAAGACTACCCGAATCATTAATCACCTACAATTAAGTACCTTCATATATACATGTGTGTAACATGTACATAATTCAGTAACCAAAACTAGCTCTCCCCTAGACCACAGGTTGTACGGTCATGCTCTCACAATTCACACTTACCTGAGCGTAGGTGCGACGTTGCATAAAAGTAAACTAGCAACATATATGGTTATTTCATATATGAAGGCTACCTCTAATCTGACACACCGGGTAGCATAGTATGGGAGAGTCATCACACATACATACCTTGGCCTAGGCGTAGATGCATAAATGAAAAACCCCAAAGTTAGTACTTATATAAGCCACCTAATAATCCTTATATGGGCATAAGGAGATTGACCACTGGCATACTTAGGTTTAAAATTTAGATTTGACAAACCTATATATAACTATAAGTTGATAAAACTGATTTTATAAAACAAAACCTTTGTTTTAAATACACATACGACAAGTTTAATGTTGAATCTTGCCCCGATACCAGCTGTAACAGAACCGTCCAAATTATAAGAGCACAAGTACAAAAACAATCACGGGAGTGATCAAATTCTCGCACTTGAGCCCATATAACTCCGGTAGTCCAATGAAATCACGAGGGATTTCAAACCAACCAACATACAAGCCAAGATCGTAGTGATTCAACATAACAAGTCACATGTTACAACCATTTCACAGTAATTCAATATACATCGGAGTTCAACAAAATTATTACAACTTAAGTTCAAAAGTAGCGGAAGCAAAGTAATTTAAAACTAACATAAATCTTATTTCAAATACATGCCAGTACCACGGTCGACTTCCAACAAAAGCATTAGAGATAAGGTAGCTCAGAAGGATCATGCCCATGATCACACTCCGCCTCTATGGCAGGAGCCAACCAACTCTTGCAGTTGCCATGATACATCACAACCTGCAACAAGTGGGGATAAAACCCTGAGTACGACAAAGTACTCAGCTAGACTTACCCGTCAGAAACCAGAAATAAGGTGACACCAAGGATCATGCAAGGCTGATATAAAGTGGGGCTAGCTTGACAACATTTTGCATAAAAGCTTAATATAGATGATCAATTATTAATGCTTAAGCATCAAGTTAATTATCATTAACCTAACATCTATATTAGAACCTGTACTAGAGCACTCACTTTATTAGGAGCAAACAATATTAACCATAGCAGGTATAGATTGAGGCAACCTTTCCATCGTGATCCAATTAACCATCCGTTCAATTTAATGGAATCTACGTTGCCGCTGCTCAAGTCAAGTGCTCACTAACCGGGAGCGACGGCGATTCGAATCGAATTCCTATCCAGCTGGAGGGGTATTTCTAACACTCACCGCGCAGGCCCCTGCCAGGGTCGCACAAGCCACCTTTTCATATGATTCAGGAATCGCGGGTCCGAATAATATCGCGACCCCAAGGGCGACACTCTGCCAGGTGATAGGGACTCTAACCCCCCTTAGTCTCACGCCAATGTCCCCAAGCACATCCTTTCTCTCCTCCAAGAAGCAACCTACCATTCGATTCCCGGCCTGAATCACATTACTCGGCTTCGCGGTCGGAACGACTTATCCGGCCAACTAAGTGTTAGACTGCGTTTAACATGACTCAAGGACGTACAGCGAATCGGTCCTTAAACGACTCAGACGGGGATAGATTCACACCCAAGACCTCCATGCCTTGTTGCTTCACTATCGTCATCCCGCCCGGTCTCATTTCATTTTATTAACACATGGTTCCATTCCACGATAGCAAATATAGCCAACCGTGCCATATATGAATATCCCTACATCTCGCAGGTGACAGGAAATCATCTGACTTCTACCGCTTAAAGCAGGGCTAAGCATCTACTCGATCCTAGTCTATGTAGGATTTAGGGATTCATATATCTGGACAAGGAATGATATAATGCAGCAAGGGTTTCTAACCAACTCCTATCACTTAATGCAGCAATACTTATAACATATATAGAATTAATTGCTTTAAAGATAGGAGGCTTATAATGCTCCGGGGCTTGCCTGGGATCCGACTCAAGTTAGAGTATGTCAGATGAGTTCGCTTGGCGAGCATCCTCTCATCTAGCACTTGCCCGATCCTTCTATCTTCGGGATGGATGCACCAACTCCATCTTCGGGTTTGGCTCTACCTTAGGTCCTTCACGTGCTTCAGCTAACGTACCTAAATGAGGTGCAACAATGCATATGTATGAATGCATAGAAGTGCAATAAACAAAGAAATCAAACAAGCATACCAAAGTTCTCATAAACACCTAGAGCTAATTAACTTAATCCACAATAGGGCATAACATAGAAGATTGCAAATACATCAATCAAGACACAAGTCTTATAAGATCCTAGGGTACCAAACCAAGTACCAACAAATATAGGTGTCACACTTCAATACACAAGCATGGCAAAGTTAATCAAAGCACTAGAACTAGAATTTGCTACCTTCTGGACATCAGACCAACAGCTGAGTAATTTAATCATAACTGGAGATCTACAACTCTAAATGCCTTGCAAGAAGACATTATGAAAAGCTTATGAAATTATCTAAATTTCATTTATAAACATCACAGCATGATTCCAAAGTTTAACATGTCGAATTTACACAAATACCGAAACTGGTCTAACAAGACAGAGAGCAAGCAATTCTATAACCTAACTTTAAACAGCTATAGTTTCTAAACCATATGGCCAAATGCCACCAAATTTTAACAGCAGCTAGATCATGAAATTAACAACAACTTTGTTATAGCACACAAGACATGAAAACATCATTTGCATAGGGTAATTAACAATATCCTCAAATATGTTCAGAAACCTCATTTGCAAGAAATAATTATTAACTTATGTTGCAACATATAATTAGATAAAACCAACTTTACCAACATGTCACCCATGACCAATGAACACCATAAAACATAGTGTCCATTCCTAAATAAATTCTTTTAATGCATTTTCTTAATTTATTTAGATAATTAGGTGAAATTATGAACACCTATCAAAAGTGCTCAATAAATTCTACCAAAATTACAATGGCCTACAAATGCTACCAAAAGTCTACTGTCCAAATTTCAAATCATTTGGAGATATATATCAACCCCTATGAAAAAGACAAATAGCTATAGCAATAAATCATGTGAGAGCAAGTTAAACTTAACACTCAATATTTTCTGTGAACACAAGGCCATATTATGAATCAATATGATAGAGAAACATCATACTAAGGTAATGGAACAACATTTTCTATTTTTATCATTTATATATTATTTATAAGCTATTTATCAAGCTATAACAAGTTAAATCAATAACTTGAGCATACAGTAAGCAATGACCATGAAATTTATACCACAGTAAATCCATAGCATAGCAAGCCTACCATAAAAATTTCACATCAATTGGAGCAGCACAACTCAAGATATAAAAATAACAAGCAATATAATGTAAATTCCTTACTTATTAAGGTCCAATCAAAACCCTAAGAAAACAGTGAACAAATAGTGTGTTTAATATTTTTTCTAGCAAGTACATGTCATCACAAAATTAACAAAACAAGAATCACTATTTTTGGAGTTCTAAAACTCAAGATATGGCTCTGGTCAAGTTTTATACGTATTTTAGAGCATTTTTAAAGCTTAACTAAAAACATCAGAAAACATCTATAAACATCTAGCATATTGTGACTCCACTGCATAGATCTCTTCTCAAGGTTTCCAAAAAGTCCACATTTGCTATTTTTGGCCTTTCCCATTAAGAGATATGGATTTTCAAAGATAATCATGAAATCTGAAATTCAAATTCAGAACAAACAACCCTAACTTAATTCGCTAGCTACACCCGGTCGCGCACCCGAGTCTGCTACTACTTAACCTGACATGTGGGACCCGCTGTTTCGCTAGGCCCACTTGTCATCCAAGGGGAAAACGTACACCGACTTCCCCTTTTCTTCTTCCTTGTCTCAACGGCCGAAAGCAGGGGAGGGAGCAGGGCCGGCCCGGCCTCGGGCCAGTGGCGGCCGGCGACGACGGTGGACTGGTTGGCCGGCATCGTGGCTGCCCAGCGCGTTCGCCTGCACTGGCGGTGTGAGCTGCGGTGGCTTGTGGCCTCTTGGCCACGGAGGCAGGCGGCTGCGGCCGCGGCCATCGGCGGCAGGCGAGCACCGGCAGCGATGGACCGAGGGGAAGGCAGCGCGAGCACCGGTGAGCCCACGCGCGTCCACGGGACCAATTGGCTCAGCTCGAGGCGACCCAAGACGGCTTGGCCACGGAAGCGGGTCGCGACGCACGAGAAGCTCCGGCGGCGGCCGTCTGCGGCGCGCGGGAAAGCCAAGATGAAGGTGCGTCGAGGGCGGCGGATGGCGGTGAAGGTGTCACGGTACAAGGCGAGGACGGGAAAGGCATGGCGGGGTGGATTCATTGTTGGCCATGGAGCTCAATTTGGCCGGCAATGGTGGCCACGGCCATCTGTGGTGTGCGCGCGCGTGAGCACGGACGGAGACGGGGAGTGCTCTGGTGCTGCTCGGCTTGCCAAACGCGAGAGGGAGCAGCAGGGCGGGGTAGAAGGCATGGACGCGCGGCGGTTTGGTGGGGGTGCAGTGCGGCATGGTCGCCACGCACACGGACATGCGGCGTCCCTGGCGAAGACGCTCTGGCGCATGGTCGCCACGCCCTCCCTAAGGGGCAATTCGTCGAGCACGTGGCAGATGCTGCTGTGGGTCGGTTGGGACGCCGATTTGGGCCCTTTTCCGAGCTGATCTGGGTCTTGGGCCTAAAATAAAGTTTTCTCTCCTCCTAAAGCTCTACAACTTTGATTAAGGGTGCTTGGCCATTTGGCTATTGGATTAGCAGATAATTAGTACCAAACTTGGTAGTGTCAGCGATTTGACCGCGAAAAGCAAACATCCAAAATTGAAGGTCAACACTAAGTCAAATTGATGCCATACTTTTACATGCTCTTCTCTATAATGTCTACACCAACTTTTATTAAGGGGTCAAACCAAGTCGCTTAACAAAAACTTGAGTACGCGGGATGCCAATGTCGAAGATACTGAAATCAGGGCTTTAAAATTGTTAAGTGTCGGAAACAGTCCCAAATCTGACTTGTGGCCCCTTTTTGATCATGTTCCACACATTTTCATGACTTGACTCTTAAACAAAGTTTGTTCCTTATAAAATTCTCTAGAACTTTGTAAAAGGGTGCACAGTCATGCAAAGCTTCTAGGTCAGACTTTTGAAATGATCAAACGAAAGGGTTCTAGGGTCCATACATGGTCAACCATCACTTAGAAGCACATTTAGGCAAAATGATCAACATGAACATTGTTCCATTAAGTTCCCTAAGTGTAGTTAAGGTATTGTAGAGTTCATCTAGAGTCATTTGGACAATTTGCAAGGTTTGGTTGGTGTTCTACAATTCCATTCACTTAATGATGCAAGTTTCAATAGGAATGGAACTTATCATTTCATGTGACTTTTTGATTCCAAACTCCATGAAACTTTTTCAGAGATCAATATAGATAGGTACTAAGGTGAGACACATGAAGATATTGCCATAACACCATCCAAGCATATATCTTTGAAAAGGGACCTATATGTAAAGCAATGATGCAACATCCAACTTTAGGTCAGGCTCATCTCCATAGGTTGACCTTGACATTGTCATCCCCACTTAATCTGTCATGTTTAAGCTTAAACCCACTGCCTAATTGGTGATAAACACCTGGGGTGTTACAGAGATCTAAAACTTCTGATTTCAAATTGTTTTCATTTGAAATCATTCAGGGACTCAAACTTTCATTACAATATTCACTAAAGTGAATACAAAAGGATATTTGCACTTAATTAAATTGAGAATACATGCCTAACTTTATAAATTACAAATTCTTGGTGGAGATCTTGGTAGGAACAATGATCTTATGGGTTCACTCCTGGTCTCCCACCCTCGCTAGAGGCCAGAAGGGGGAGGACGAGGGCTTCCCACAAGTGAAGAATAACGAAGGTCAGAAAAATGGTACAACGGGAGACGACGTAGCAATATATTTTGGAATAAATGGCTATTCCATCGTGTTTGATATAGCGCCACCCACCGAGTATTTATAGGTTATACCTGGGGGCGGGGTGAAATTACATAACAGTTGGTTGTTCTAGACATTCTGGTTACACATGAGTGAGGGCATGACAGTAACTCATGTTTTCCGCCAACTGCTCCCTCAACAACGCCATTAATGCTGTCTTCGGAGCCGTCTAATGTCACTTGCTAGTCGGCATGTCACAAACCTTCACTCCTGATGAGGCATTGTTTTCGTATTCTCAGAACATCCCCGACCTTCGCCTTGGTCACCTTTCCTGTCAAATGAGTCATCCATGGGTCCTGCTAGTGGGCGAGGGTTAACCAGGGCAGCTTGCCGAAGGTGCTCCCCTAACCGATCCAAAGAACTACCCAATCATCCCTAGTGGAGTCTCCAAAATGTGTTAACATTGAAAAACATGCCAAATACCTAAGCATGCCTTGTGCTACCCGCAGTGGTGCTCCTCGCCGCATTCACCACGGAAATCAGCCTGACCGGTCGCAAAATCTTTTAGGCTAGTTTTGTCACCCTTTACTTGATGATTGCTGAACACACGCCAAGAAGGATGGTTGTCACATTTTCATTATGAGGGATGCTAGGTTTACGAGACAACCAACAAAAGATAACTATCACACTTACGTGATGACGAACACCAAGTTTCTTGGTAAACTAGCATAACTGTCAAGGCTCTTTCCAAGGAGGGACCGGGTATGGATGTTAGTGGGTTGCTCTAGGTCAACCAACAAGCCTAGAGCGCCATTATCTCAGGTCCTCGAGATAATAGGATGGATGACAACACAGGGTTGGAGGAAGAGATTATGGGTAAAAGGATAGTGTAGAATGATTTCGGGTACAATTCAAAGCCCTTAGTTGGTTGTGGCCCTTTACCCTGTTAGGACTCAAAACTCTTACGTATAAATTTGTGCCAAAATAATGCATAACTCGCATTACGTAGTCAAAACAGGCCTGGCCGGCCAATTTTCACATGTGTGGGTCTTTCTGAAGCCGTAATTTCCTCATCTAGACTTTAAACTGGCAACACAATTGTAAAGTCCATTATGCAATTTGACAAAATTGCAAAACTGGTCAGACCTGTTTTCTTAGAATAGAAACCCTAGGTCTTGCCAATTTGAACAAATCGGTATAAAACTCCTACTATTTCATTCCCAAATTAATCTGTCCAGTCAAATCAGATCCACATCATAAGCACACAAACAGTACAACCACATAAGAGAGAAGAAATCCACCTGTCTTTTGAAGTTATAGAAAAGACTTATTACGCAGTTGCAAAATGCAAATTACTGATATTCAAAAGGCCTATGCATGTACTAAACGATTTAGTTTAAATTTTGCAAAATAAATACTATGGTAGGCTTTTCCCCCATCCCAATAAGTTATGGAAATCAAACAGCTAACGACCCTCTAGCATAGTGAGACTCATATCATTTAGGGACAATTCCTTGTTGTCAACTGCATTTCCAGGTTGGTAGTAGTCCCTAAGTGCAAAATACATAGGTTCCTTTGGTGTTGAAAGTGGTGTCATTTTGTTCTCCAACATGAACACAACCGACATGAGTGGCCTACAACTCGGATTGTCTTGAACACACAAGAGTGCTATATGGATGCATCGTGAAACTTCATCAAGGGAGTAATTCTCCATGACAGATGAGTCCACCAAATTTTCTATTTTCCCTTCTTTCCATATGTTCCATGCCTGAAACATTACACAATCTCGCATTCAGAGATCATATTTTGTCTCTTGTGGATAGTTCTGAATTCTGAATATCTCCTTGTACTTACATATGATACAAGGTTAGAAAAATCCATGATAAGACGATGTGCTGAGCTAATCTTTGATCCACTTATGATCTCAGAACACCAAAGCTGTAGGTGTCAGACTTGATTGAAAATGCGCCTCCCATTGCATACTCGGGAGACATGTAACCACTGTGCAGATAATTTCATAAAAATTCTTTGCATATTTTTGAGACTGTAAAAAGTGAATGAATTCTAAGAGTTGGCAGTGCAGCTGCTACTTACTATATCCCGACAACTCGGTTAGTATTTGCTTGGAGTTGGTCGTCATCGCCACAGAATATCTTAGCCATGCCAAAATCTGATATCTTTGGGCCCATCTCCTTATCTAACAAGATATTGCTTGATTTGAGATCCTATGGATTACAGTCAATCTTGAGTCATGATGGAGATACATAATTCCTCTAGCAACACCCTGGATTATTTTGAACCTTTTTGGCCACTGAAGCATTTATTTTCTTGCAGAATCTAATAAAAATAACACAGAACAAGGCATATCACAAGGCCACATGAGCACATTTATTTGTTGGGTTTTATTAACGGTATCAACATTTGAAATTATTGAATGTACCAAAGAGGAAGTAATCCAAGCTTTTGTTGGGTAGTACTCATAAACTAATAACCTCTCATCTTCATGAATACAACAACCAAGAAGCTTAACTAGGTTCTTGTGCTGCAACTTTGCAATTAAGACTACTTCATTTTTGAACTCCTCGGTGCCTTGCCAAGAACCTTTGCTTAGTCTCTTGATAGCTACTTCCTTTGTGCCTTCCAACATTCCCTACATGATTTCATAATCCAGAATTATAATATTTTTACAGCAATGTAATTTCCTAGGTAATCCCAAACTTTTTTATTTGTACCTTGTATACTTTGCCAAAACCTCCTTTCCCAATCATATTGCAATCAGAGAAATTGTCTGTTGCTATTGCAATATTTTCAAAGCTAATAAACGGGAACTCTATTATGTTCCAGTCCCCAGATTCATCCATAGAACTCAAGTATTCTAGCATCCTTCTCTTCTTTTGTCGTTTGCCTGAAAGTATTAACATCAATGTATCCTTTTTTTTTCCTTGAACATCGGCACATTAACACTGCACACATTCTTTAAAACGATGATTCTTGGTACCTGTGCTTTTATATGCCCAGACAAGCGCTCCAAGTGCAAGTAGTAGCACACATGCTATGATCGGGAGTAAAATGTTCAGAAAATTGATCGTGTTTTGATCTATACAAGGAAATGTATCATGTTAGAGTTTGCTGGATCAAGCATTGCTTACGATTGTGTGATGAGTTTACTTTACCTCTAAAATAGAGTAAAAGATGGACATGTGAATATTCAAGAACCTAATTACCACTTAAAGAGTTTCCTCGTGGATGCTACTGATTAGGCTTTTGATATCATGACGCTCAGTCAAGCTATATGCTCATACATAAATTTTCGCTACAAACATATAAAGTGAACCTGATAATTAAACTTTTTCTTCTTTTTTAGCTGCTTTGGTAGTGTCAAAACTAGTACTCCCTCCATTCTAAATTATAAGTCACTTTGACTTTTTTGGTATATAGAATTTGCTATATTATATCTACATACAAAACAAAATGGATGTACCAAAAAAGTCAAAGCGACTTATAATTTGAAATGGATGAAGTACATAGGATGAGATATGGTACGCTGGCATGGTTTATCTGATGCCAATTCTAGTTGATGTCACGAGCAGGGTAGAATAGACTAGGGAGCACTACAGCACAACGCTTAATTTTTGCACATGCTCAAATTAAAATTGATTTTTAAAGATGGTTCCGCTACTAATAAGGCGTCAATTGTAAAATGAAACGTTACAAGGACATTTTTTATAGCCGCACTTGAAAATGAAATTTAATTCTCATGGAACATGGATGGTTGACTTAGTCAACAGTTCATAAAAATATTTTAATTAAAAATCATAAAAATACTAAATTGTGTCAATAAATAGAAAAACATTTTTTTGCCGCAGCAACCACATCGCTGTTCAATTGTAAAAATGAGATATTAATAGGGGCGGTTTTAAAACCACCCATAAAAATGGAAATAATATTTAGAGGCAATTAACTTAGTCAACAGTTCATAAAAATATTTTTAAAAAATCACAAAAGATATTAAATTGCACCAAAAATTAGAAAAAAAATTCAAAGCGGACATCAAACAATCACATGCTCATAAGGATTTGAACTCATGGCATTTTGCCTCGCACAAGCCTTCACTGCCACTGTACTGCATAATCACTTGTGGCTAAGTATATGATGCTATTTTAATTAACTTTTATAAATTTTATATTCAGTACTTTAGCCCCTAGACAATCTTAAATAAAAAAATGAACTAGAACATTTTAGATCTTGTCGAGTAATACAACTTTGATATAGGGAGAATTTTCATCTATGGTCATTTCTCAATTTTGAATTTCATAAGAACTTAAAAAGTATATTTTGGACTCTAAACAATATCAAATATAAATAAACTATAAAGTTTTAGATCTTGTTGAGCTCTAAACTTTAATATTAAGTTTGTCTTTGTCTATCTTTATTTTTTAAAAAGTTATGAACTTCTTTGCTCAGCGGTTATTTTTAAGGGTAGTTGACCCTAAAAATCTATTTTTAATAGTGATTGACTAAATTGACTGCCCCTAAAAATCAACTTTCCTAGGAACGATTGGCATAAGAAACAGAAAATAAAGGATTTTAAGGGTGATTTTATTAAGTCAACTGCTTCTGAAACTTGATTTCTAGAGGCGGTTCGAAATCAACAATGGAGCAAAATATTCCTAGAGATGGTTTAATGTGTGAACTGCACCTAAAAAATAGGAAGTGATTGTAAAAAAATCATTTATGTAGTAGTGGAGTTGGATGGAGAATTACGGTGAAGGTAACAACTAGCCAGCTGGGTCTCAACAGCTTACATAATGCATGAGCCTACGCACAAATACAATAATCTCAAATGCTTTATCTCTAACTCAAACCCAAAATATCTCTTTAACTAATGCTAATCAAGTATCCCTAACCCCCCTCCAACAACTTGTCCTCCAATTGTAACGATAGGTACATGCATGTGAATTATTGAGGAGAGCCCACACGATCACTGAAGTTTTTTTTAAGAAAGGATGGCAAAAGCTTTGCCGCAATTTTTATTAGAAGAAGAACGATCACTGAAGTTTTAAAGTCCATTTATAATATTAGGACATATGGATGGCATCCTAAATTGTTTTGGAGTAATGTTTATCTTACAAATAGGCCTTATGATGGTGATGGCATGACTCCTTGTCACGTTGATCACTAATCTCACTTTTGAGGAAAGAAGGATGAGGTGTCAGGGATGCACGGACCTGGAGATTTGCCAAGTCGAATGTACAGGACCTCTTCAAAGATTTGCTTCTCCATGTCGATGAGATCCCCAGCCCAAACCAAACACCTCGATGTGTCGCCCATAGTACCACCATTGCTTAGGTTGGCGTAGGCGTATGCCATACACGAGCAGTTTCTAGTGCACTCAGATGCACACTGCTCGAAGCTTCTATTCCTAATGTGCAAGAACTTGTAAGGAAGCTTCATATTAGGCATGGCCATGAAATAGTCTTCCTTTCCGCATTTCAGTGCTTCCCTTCTCTGGCATCCTCTAGAGAAGTTGAAACTGTCAAGGAGCTCAAAACCATCAGGGCACCGGCACGCCGGGATTGCCTCCGTGCGGTCACAGTAGACGAACGGGCCACAAGAGGCATAGAGATCACGTCTATAAGGAACCTCAATGATGATTGCCCATGACGAAGTGGTGCTATTCCAAGCGAGGAGCCTCCCTTTGCCTATATAGTCCAACGAAAGGCGAATGTAGGGTGAACCGGGCGAGATTGTGTACATGTAGTACGACTCGTCGCCTGTGTTGATAGTCGTTTGGTACAAGATCACATCGATACCATTGATTTGGTACGTGCCACCGGATACCGGGTTGCCACTAACGATAGGGAAAAGGAAGTATGGAACCTCCCCCTTCCAAATGAATAGCTGAAGGTTCGAGGTGGAATCCATGCCAAGAGAGAAATCCCTAGTTGATGGATCGTCAGGGCCCTTCCAAGCAAATAAGCATGTCGCCGGTTGTGCCTTGTAGCTTAGCAGCACCCTCATGGTTGGAAGAATGTTATCGGTCGGGTGATCGAAGCTTTGCCATACCTCCGTGCTGTTCGGCGATTGAAGGACAAAGTTCCCAGAGCTGAGTAGCACCGCGGAAGCTCCGGCGCCACCTACGCCACCTGTGTTTCTTGTTGCCGTCCAAAGAGTGTGGCCTTGGGAGTCCGACAACGCCAGCTCTGAGTTGTTGGTGATAACAAGCTGCGCTGACGGTGTGGTGATCGGGTTGTCACGGTTTGTTCTGCAATGCGGTGATACCAGATTCCTATGTATAGCTTCTTGTTGGAATTGGTAGGGGAAAAGAAGCCATGAGCAAAGTCCCCGCCCTCCGAGATGAGCTTGTCTTTGAGCAAGAGTGGCTTTGTTTGTGTCAGCTGGTTGTCGGATCAACAGAGTGAACCTAGGAATATGAGGATGAAAGCGGCAATATACACAATATCCATCAGGCCTTTCTTGTTCGTTGTCCTTGGAAGCAGTGTGAAGAAGATGGCGTGTGGTGTAGATGAAGAACACAGTTGCACTAAACGTATAGATCTTCACAGTATTTCTCTAAGAAAGAAGCTTTAAGGCAATGAATGGGTGATACTATCCGTCAAATAGAAAGGTATAGATCTTTCATCATGCGTTGATTGTTGGGAGCGTACGGTGATGGTAGAGTCCGCAATAATCAATACACATACGACTAACACATCAAGGAGTTCCCTCAAAAAAAACTATCACATCAAGGAAGAAAGGACATATAGACTAACAAAGCACCAACGGGCAGCTAGGCTAACCGCTTGCATCCCTAAGAATTGCAGAAGACGTCAAAAGGGCTACTTTTCAGTACAGCTAAGTAATGTCTTGGTATTCCAAGACCAATTAACATACATGACTTATTTAATCGATGGCGTAAATTGGGGATAATCTACCTTTATTAATTGCAGCGGCAGCGTTGTGCTGGACCATTTGGGTCACAAGAAACCAAGTGTTGTTTGACAGATGTAGACCAAGAACTTTCTTGTGGGTTGGTAGTGGGCCGAGACAAGCTGGCCTCTCTGAAACTGTTGATGGATTTTTAGAGGTGGTATTTTGGCCTTGTTTGGTTGCTTTTCTAAGAATCAATTTTAGTTAGAACCAGGATTTTTAGTAAGCTGCACATCAAAAGAATCTACAGCCCCAAGAATCGTGTTGTTTGGCAATCTTGATTATTGTATCAATCCTGAGTAAAATGACTTATATGCCCTTAGGGCGAGAGCATTTTCTTAACTGTGCCCTACCCTTTTCACCCCATCGCCTCCACCATCGACCCATCCACCACCAATGGCGCCTCCTGCGGCGGCCAACATCTGCCCCCGCTTGGCCCACAACCACCGCCCCCGCCTACGTCGTCGAGTCTCCCCTCACCACCCGTCCTTTGATGGCCCCGCTACCATCGTCGAGGACACCAGGTGTGTAGCTAGCTCCTTCCTGTTCCTTATCGGCCATGCCATCACCATGCACATAGGGGGTGCCTGGGGCAGCAAGCAGGGGAGGAAAGGGGCGAGCAAGGGAGCGAGGCATGGGGCGAGCGGTGGAGCTCCTTCCTTGCGCAGGGGAGTGAGACAGGGGAGGGGAGGGGTGGGCGGAGGAGGCCGATAGCAGAGGGGAGGGCTGGAGGGGTAGCAAAAAAAATCGGCTGACGGTATAAGGCCTCCCTCGTGGTACAAAGGTTGCAGTGTGCAGTTCAAAGCTCACTTACTTTACCAACTGTAGCCAAAATAATCAGAGAAGAATCCAGGCATTTGGGTGGGATTTTGGATTGTTTTCATCTAGAATCTAATTTTAATTGGAAACAAACACGCCCTTTATTAAGTGTCTTCATAACTAAGCCACTTGCCTCTTAAAATCATGGTGTACTTTTCGAAGACAGGAAGAATTTTTTGACCACTTCTGTTAATAAAAGGAGTTATCTTATAAATTGTTTTGGTAGTGCAATTCAAAGTTTTCATGGACCCCCTCCAGGACTAGTAGACGGTCACACTGGTTAGTAAGTTTCCTGAGTTATTGGCGTCCAAATGCCAGGGATGGATCTACGTAGAGAGTGTAGGGGGTGCGAGCACATCCATACCAAAACTAAAAAAAGTGGTAAAATAAAAAAAAATCTATACACCTACACAACAAGGGCACGTCCCTTAAATTTGATCAGAGATTTGCATCGAAGGCTCTCCTACCCAACTTCACTGGTTCGTCGGCAGTGGCGGAGTAAAGTGCCGACTTCCGAACCCGCATGCAAGCCCAACTCGCTGCAGACGGCAGTCGGCTCCTCCCGTGGAGATATTGGACTTAGGATCATCCAGCGGACAAGTCTGACTGGGTCAATACGTGGCTTCATGTCGTCCACTTATTATACTCATCATAAATATCAGATACTCCACGCTAGGGAAAATCACCCACTCTGCAAGCTGCCAGCCACAAGCTGCACACATGTTCTGCTTTCCCAAATCCAGTTCACTCCCACTCTCTCCAAGTCCTGCAGTCAAAGCACCACCCGCCCAATGGCGTCTCCGCCCACTCAGTCGAGGTCCGGACCCCAACAACTCGCCACGGCCCACCACCGCTCTCTTCTCCTCCTCCGTGGTTGCACCCCAGCCCTCATTCGTCCCCGCCTCCTGCTCCTCCTCACCGTGGCCCTTGTCGCTGCCACAGCCTTCATCCTGCTCCGCCGGATCCTCACCGTTGTGATCGCGGTGCCCTCTGCCATGTAGCCGCTCTTCAAGCTCCCCCAAGCCCATAGTGTTGCTCATATCCTTGATGGCTTCCGCTACGGGTACCAGTACAAGGTCCTTCCCCCGCACATCTGCCGCCTCATCGCCAGCACCGGCACCGGTGTCCTCCTCATCACCTCCTCCTGCGGCTAGATACGGCAAGGGCATTGTGGCCGTGTCGTACTTCGCGACCACCTCTAGGCTCGCGCAGACATGGTGGATGCCGTCCACTAGAGTGTCGCGCTTAACATGTTACAAGTGTGTGTTTCAGGTGTTTCATATGCTTGTTGCAAGTGTTTCATATGGATGTTGCAAAAGTGGATCGGGATGTTACATATGTTGTAATGGCTACATACGTATATTACAAGCGTCTGTTCTAAATATTTCAGCTGTTTTAAATATATGTTGCATGTGCTTTATCTAGGTGTTACATATGGTTTACACTTATGTTGCATGTATTTTATCCGGATATTGCATGTGTTTTACACATATGTTGCAAATATTTTATTTAGATGTTGCATATGTTTGCACTGGCTACACACGTGTTTTAGATGTATGTTGCAAGTGTTTCAAGTGTTTCGGACGTATGTTGCAAATATTTCTCCTAGATGTTGCAAAAGTAGACCTGATGTTGCACATGTTGCAGTGAACCTATCTATAGCAGATGGTTGCTGCAGCTGCTGGTTCCACCTGCATGCGCGTGGGTGTGGAGGGGCGCGAGAAGCAAGCGTGAAAAACAATGCGGGCGCAGATCGAGATGGAACGACGCGGGAAACAGACACAAAGCAGCATGGGCTCCACGTGAAGCAGGCGCAGACGTGCGGCGTGGGTGTCCGGACGCTAGCCCCCGTCCGGATGTCCGGGCGCTAGCCTTTCAGAAGAAAAGAAGCTACCTTTTCTTACATCCCAGACCATGGGCCTGTTTAGTTCCTAAAATTTTGCAAAATTTTTCAAGATTCTCAGTCACATCGAATATTTAGACGCATGCATGAAGCATTAAATATAGATAAAAAATAAAACTAATTACACAGTTTATACGAAATTCATAAGACGAATCTTTTAAGCCTAATTAGACTATGATTGGACATTAATTATCAAATAATAACGAAAGTGCTGCAATACTATTTTCAAAAAAATTTCGCCAACTAAACCAGGCCGATGTTTGCTGACTCCAGAAACACGAAATCTACCTGTGGGACCAGGGTGTGAGAGCGACGATGGCGAAGTCGTCGGAGACCATTGCAATCACCACTACAATGCTGCTTGTCTGGTCTGCTCACCGGTGCTTGGTTAGTCAAGGTCATCGCTTCATCTGTTAGTCTGTGAATTAGTGCAGACTTTGCCATCATCCTATACGCTTGTCCCACCTATCAATGTGATAAATGAACACCACTGCACGCTTCGATTTGACGGACAGAAAAACAGCAAGTACAGGTCCACTTAGGCAGTGTTTACTTCCTTCAAAATTTCAAAAATTTTACAAGATTCTCTGTCACATCAAATCTTTGAATGTATGCATGGAGTATTAAATATAGGTAAAAAAATAACTAATTGCACAGTTTATCTGTAAATGTCGAGACGAATCTTTTGAACCTAGTTAGTCTATGATTGGATAAATTTTACCAAATAACAATGAAAAGTGCTACAGAAACTTTACACCAACTTTTACACCATCTAAACACTACCTTATTACTGTAAAGTTCCTCCAGTCCAACCATTCTTCATCTGCAGTTCTGCACTGACACTACTACATGATAATTTTTCTTCACGCTGCTTCATGGGCCAGAGAACAAGAAAAGCCCTGATAGATATGATGTATATTCCCATCTTCATCCTCATATTCTTGAGTTCACTCTGTCAATCCGACGATCAGCTGACACATACAAAGCCGCTCTTTCCCAAAGACACGCTCATCTCAGCAGGCGGAGACTTTGCTCTTGCCTTCTTTTCTCCTACCGATTCAAGCAACAAGTTATACATTGGAATTTGGTACAACAATGTCCCAGAGCGCACGGTGGTATGGATCGCCAACCGTGACAGCCCAATCACCAACCCTACATCAGCGAAGCTCGCAATCTCAAACAATTCAGGACTGGTGTTGTCAGACTTCCAAGGGCACATCTTTTGGATGGCAACGAGCAACACAAGTGGAGGTGCTGGAGCTTTTGCAGTGCTACTCAACTCAGGGAACTTTGTCCTTCGATTGCCGAACGGCATGGACATATGGCAAAGCTTTGATCACCCGACTGATACCATGCTTCCAACCATGAGGGTTATACTAAGCTACAAGTCACAACCGGCAACACGCCTCTTTGCTTGGAAGGGCCCTGAGGATCCATCAACTGGGGACATCTCTTGCAGCATGGATCCCACATCAAACCTTCAGATGTTCATTTGGAATGGGACTTTGCCGTACATGCGTTACTCTGTTGTTAATGATGTCCCAGTATCTGGCGGCACGTACCGGAGCAATAATATCTCTGTCACGTACCAATCGATGATGGGCGACACAGGGGATGATGAGACCTACTATATGTTCACAGTCTTAGCCGGTTCCCCCTACATGCACTTTTCACTTCACTACACAGGCAAGATGAGGCTTCTGAGCTGGAAAAATAGCACATCGTCCTGGGCAGTCATTTCGGAGGCCCCTAGTGTTGACTGTGATCTCTATGCATCTTGTGGCCCTTTCGGCTATTGTGATGGCACGATGGCAATGCCGACATGCCAGTGCCCTGGTGGTTTTGAGCTGGTCGACAGCCTCAACTTCTCTAGAGGTTGTCAGAGAAAGGAAGAGCTGAAATGCGGAGCGGAGAACTATTTCATGACCATGCCTAATATGAAGATCCCTGACAAATTCTTGCACATCAAGAATAGAACCTTCGACCAGTGTGCAGCCGAGTGCACCAGAAACTGCTCCTTTATGGCATACGCCTATGCCAACCTAAGCACTGTTGGCACTACGGGCGATGCATCGAGGTGTTTGGTTTGGACTGGGGATCTCATTGACATGGAGAAGGCCAGTCTTTTAGAGAACTTGTAAATCCGCCTTGGCGAATCTCCTGGTACGTGTGTTCCTTCTTTCCCCTGGAGTGACATTTGTGCGTGATGTGCCGCATCATCGCCCTTCTGAGGCCTATCTGTAGGATACTAGTAAGATGGAGATTTGTCCAAAACAACTTAGGATTTATTTCAATTTGTGCAAGCACTAATGGATTTTAAAACTTAATTAGATTTGGCATCAAATAAACCATGACAGCATATATTTCTTTATACTGTTTTTGACACCACTGAAGCAGACAAAAAAGAAGAAAAAAGTTATCAACCACCAGTTTCACTTTTCGTGTTGGCAGCAGCAAATTATGCAAAACCTCACTGAAAGTCATGATATCTAAAGCCGAATCAGTAATATCCACAAGTAACTGTTCAAGTAATTATGTTGTTGAATACTCACAGGACTGTAAGGAAACTCCCGTCGGTAAGTCTAGGTTTACTTAAATGTATTTGTAATGCTGCTTTCCTCTCAATGAAAAATGTGCGTTGCACGTCTGCAAAAAAAAAACACGAACATATTTTAGAGATAAAGTATTCACAGATCAGTCAGGGGAAGCCTGTGCAAAGTAAACTCACACAATTGCAAGGAATGCTTGATGCAATAAATTCTAACAGGATAAATTTCTGTACAGATCAGAAGAAGAGCAATTTTCTGAAAATTTTACTCCCAACTATAGCATGTCTTCTGCTACTTACACTCGGAGCTCTTGTTTGGACATGTAAAAGCAGATGTATGGAGAAAATGAGCCCTTGTTTTTTTTTAAAAAAATGCAGTGTTAATGTGTAAATGTTCAAGGGAAATAGAGTGTCCATTGATGTAGCAGGAAAATGGCACAAAAAGAAAGTCCAGAGGAGAATGATGCTAGAATGCCTGAGTTCTACGGATGAAGCTGGGGGAAGGAATATAGAGTTACCATTTATTAGCTTTGAAGACATTGTCACAGCAACAGACAATTTCTCTGACTGCAATATGCTTGGGAAAGGAGGTTTTGGCAAAGTATACAAGGTACTAGTAAAAAGTTTCACCTTGAAAATTTACATTACTTGAAGTAAAAATTCTGATTTCTGAATGATGAAATTGTCTAGGGAAAGTTGGAAGGAACCAAGGAAGTAGCCGTCAAGAGACTAAGCAAGGGTTCTGGGCAAGGCACCAAGGAGTTCAGAAATGAAGTAGTCTTGATTGCAAAGTTGCAGCACAAGAACCTAGTTAAACTTCTCGGTTGCTGTGTTCATGAAGATGAGAAGCTTTTAGTTTATGAGTACTTTCCCAACAAAAGCTTGGATTACTTCGTCTTTGGTACATTGAATTTTAAAATTTTCATACAGTTAGTAAAATCAACAAATATATAAGCATATGTGCCTTCTGATATGCCCTGTTTCATATTATTCTTATAGACTCTGCAAGAAAATCAATGCTTCAGTGGCCAACAAGGTTCAAGATAATCCACGGGGTAGCTAGAGGAATTATGTATCTTCATCAGGACTCAAGATTAACTATCATCCATAGAGATCTTAAAGCAAGCAACATCTTGTTAGATAAGGACATGAGCCCAAAGATATCAGATTTCGGCATGGCTAGAATATTCAGTGGCGACGAGTTCCAAGCAAATACTAACCGAGTTGTAGGGACATAGTAAGTAACTCCTGCATTGCCAACTATTCATATAGAATTAATTCGCTTTGCAGTTTCACAAATATACCAACCTTTTTGGTGAAACAGTTTGCACAGTGGTTACATGTCTCCTGAATATGCGATGGAAGGTGCATTTTCAGTCATGTCTGACACCTACAGCTTTGGTGTTTTAATGCTGGGGATAGTAAGTGGTTTAAAGATCAACTCACCACATCTTATCATGGATTTTCCTAACCTTAGAGCATATGTAAGTACCGGGAGATTCATATAATTCTGAACTATCCACATGAAACAAAAAGTGAGCTCAATATGAGATTGTGTCATGTTTTAGGCGTGGAACAAGTGGAAAGAAGGGAAAATTGAAGATTTTGTGGACTCATCAGTCATGGAGAATTGCTCCCTTGATGAAGTTTCACGATGTATCCATATAGGACTATTGTGTGTTCAAGACAATCCGAGTTGCAGGCCACTCATATCGGTGGTTGTGTCCATGCTAGAGAACAAAACGATGCCACTTCCAACACCGAACCAACCTATATATTTTGCACCTAGGGACTCCTACCCACCTGGAAAGGTAGTTGACAACAAGGAATTGTCTATAAATGATATGAGTCTCACTTTGCTAGAAGGCCATTAGATGTTTGGTTTTCATAACTGATTGGGAGTACAAACCCCTACAGAATATTCATTGCAAAATTAAAACTAAAACTAAACGATCAGTCCATGTGAAATGTGAATGTCGGTAATTTGCATTTTGCAACAGTGTAATAAGTCTGCATAATAACTGTGTAAAGACAGGTGATTTTCTTCTCTCAGCTCCTGTGGTTGTGCTTTTTGTGAGCTTATTATGTGGATCCGATTTGACCAGATGGATTAATTTGGGAATGATACAGTAGGAGTTGAATTATAGTATTATACAGATTGTATTCCATTCCAGACGATGCATTCCAATTCCCAATGAGGTTACCCTGCCCTTCAGTGGCTCAGTGCAGTATAATTGATTCTTAACATAAGGTTGGTCTAAGCCAGCATATTTTTGAACAAGACAAGTAAACTTGCATATACTAGTATTACCAAAGTTGTAACGAGGAAAACCTTGTTTTGTTTTCGTTATCGCTGATTTCACTGTAGACCAAAAGAAATAAGCACCCAAACTCCCGTTAAGTTGAGGCGTAATACTGTAGCAGGTGCAGAGTTGTTTTCAGCACTGGTGAGCCCTACACAATCTACTAACGTGGAGACCAACCACCTGAATTTCACAGGATATACTGCAAGCAAGAGTAGCAGTACCTCGCCTCATGACAGCGACCGCCGTGATCCTGGGGCAGAGTCTCGCGGATAGATCAGCGGTAAGCAGGGTCAGTCAGGCCGTACCAGCAACGCAAGAATGGGCGCCTCTTCGCTCTGACTGATCCCTTGCCGATCTGGTGGCAGCGCATGGCTCCGCCTTGGCTCGCAGTCGCTGCCTCCGCCGCTTCACCCTCACCACCTACGGGACCCCGCGGCTCCAACGGGGCTACGTTGGCGGCCACAGACTCTGGAGTCCGAACAGAGGCGCCGAATGCCCGAGCGGCCCACGCGGCGACCACCAAATGGTTGGGCCTCAGAGTCAAGAATACGATGCGAATGGACTAACCCGCCAACTTGGTTTTGTGGATTGCCGTCAGAAAATTAAACCTATATATGAGTCAAGAGGGCCCAAACCATCTCTGGATAGTCAATGCGGTCCATCTCTAGAGCCTTTAAAACCATATTTTCTCGAAGTACAATGTAAAAACTTAGTATAATATAATATAGATAATGACTAATAGTTATAATAATAGTTTAGATAATAATATACCATCTAATAATAACAAATAGCACCAAAAAGAAACCAAAGAGACAAATTCATGACCCCATGAACTCACACGAGAAAGAAATCAGCACCAAAACTTCTTTGTACATGGAAATTGGCACAACTGCACAAGACGTGTCCTTTACCATTATGCCAGCGAAGAAGCTGGCCTTAGCTTTGTTTAAATAATAAGTATACAGTTCCATTTCCGTGCAATAAGGAGGTGTCCTAAATCCTAAAAACCATGTAATGACTGTTCTAAAAATATAACCTACTATTAGAGTTGTCCTCCAACTCTTGTCCCAATGTATAAGCAAATGTAACCGACTATACCTGCCAAAGAAAAGTACATCCGCGCGAAGGTCACCAACAAAGGGTGGGTGAAGCCATGGTGGCAAAGCATCCACCGGTATAAAAGCTCGGCATCCATCCGCAAGTGACCAGGTAGCCGCTGCGGAGAGCTCGGCATCCATCCACAAACAACCAGCCGACTAGGTAGCTGCTGCAGAGAGCTCATCATCCATCCATCCATCCATCCATCCACAAATGACTAGGTAGTCGTTGCGAAGAGGAAGGCAACCGTATCCGCTAGTGACTAGGTAGCCGCTACGGAGAAGAAGACGTATCCGCCGGCGACCAGGTAGCTGCTGCGAAGAAGAAGATGACGACTGCGGCGACACCAACACCCGAGGTGAACCAAAGTGAGGAGAAAGCTGAAGCGCATGCAGGCACAACACAAAGCAAGGAGTGACTTCAACGGATGGTGGCCAACAACGAAGCCTCCAAGGGCATGACGTTCACAAACGCCAACAACGTTGAAAAGGGCACAAGAAGGACTTTCGTTCCAGAACCGGCCCCAGCAACCCGCGCAATGAACTGATCCTTCGACGACGCCTTCAGGAGGGTGGATGACGCAGTTGCGCCATCGACGCCGGCCTGAAGCAAGAAGCCGGACAGGGTTTACACCCAGGCGCATGTTCGACCACGGTCGTTGGGGTCCCTTGGCCTGGCCACCGGCCCACGGAAGCGCTGGCCCCCGAACGGTGGTGACCCGGTCATGTCACCGCAGCACGGGCCCGCCCACCGGAATTCTCGGTGCCCCGCAGAGGCCACCGGCTCCACTGCTCGCCACAGATCCGGCACAGCCCGGACAGGCGGACGTGTGCCCCAGCAGGCTGTCGCAGCCCCAGCCCTGGCGGCGGCCGGCCACACCAGGAGGCAGAGGGGAGCCGAGTAGGTGGTGCTGGCTCTGGATCCTCGCCGATCCAGCGTAGGGGAGCGGCCCCGTCCACCCGCAGCAGGGGCCAGCAGTTGAGAGCCCCAGGAGGTTGCTGCTGCCCCGGGCCAGCATTGATTTTCTTGTAGAGTCTATTAGAATAATAAGAAAGTAGTATTAGCGTAGTCTGTTAACATATGCACTCTAAATCTCTAATAAAAAAAAGTTGACTAGGAGAGAGAGAGACCACCACTGCACTAGCCAATTAATCTTAGGGAGATTCATATATATATATATATATATATATATATATATATATATATATATATATATATATATATATATATATATATATATATATATATATATATATATACAATCTGGATTATCCTGAGTAGTAGAGTGTGTTTACCTCTAACCTTGCATATCCAAACAAGGTACATGCCTGCAGCCGTGGCTGCTAGCAGAGATGCTGTGACTGGAAGTACGATCTTTGCCACACCCCTCCTCTTCCGTTGAGCTGCAGAAATTTGTTGAAGAACAGATGATGAAACAGGTTTACTGCTGATAGGAAGAATGACGGAGCCAGAAACTTTCAGAATGTTGGACGATTCTTCTTATGCAAGACTATATTTACCTAGAAAAATATAGGATTTCTCTTTAATACAAACGAAATTGGTGCTTACCTATATCTAATTCAGACTTGGCCAACCTCAGGTAGAGACTATCCTGCCCCTTGTCTACGTACCGGATGTCAACAATGTAGTTCGTCCACATGATGCAGCCGCTGCCATCACCCCCTCCTCGGATGTCGGCGGCGGTGTAGGCCACGCAGGAGCAGTTGGCGAGGCACCTCGCCCTGCACTGCTCAAGCGTCGCGCCCATGTCCACCGTTGCATTGTCCGTGTCAGGGAGCTTCACTGCCCGTGCCACCATAAACCCGTCCGTCATCGTCCCGTTGCCGTGGCATTCCAGCGGCACGTTCCTCCGGCATCCGCCTCCGTATTGCCCCAAGGACCACTACGAGGGGTTCACGGGGCTGAACCCCACGACGCAGCTGCAGAACATCATGGTCATCGTGATGATCTTGCTCACGTTGCACAGGCCGAACGCGCCGCACTTTGCGTACTCGTCGCAGATGTCCTTCGGCGCCTTCCCGAAGTCGTTCCACACCAGGTTGGCCGGATCCCACACCAGTTGCTGCAGCACGCCGACCTCACTCAGCACGAGGCGAGAGATGGGCGCGTCGGTCCTGGCGTTGAAGCTGAATGAGATCTCGTTGGGGCGGACGACGACCTGGTTGGAGTATGGATCCGTGTTCGACACCCTCGCCATCTCCGGGACGCCACTGAACCATAGGCCGTTCTAGGGACCTGTTCGGAACTTCTTGGCGTTTCCTTGCCACGAGACGATGTCCGGGAGCCCCATGGTGTCCATCACACGCCTGCAGTCCCCGGTCGTCGGGTCGTTCGATGCACGCCAAGACGTGAGTTCTTGCCGATTCTCATGCCGGCGAGCAAGGTGTTCGATGGGTGATCGAACGACTGCCAGAGTATATCACCGCTGCTCTGCTCGCACACGACAAGGTTGCCGGAGTCGAGCAACTGCGCCACGGCTGGAGCGGAACTACTCGTCGTCGTGTTGGAATTGGAAGACCACGCGGTGTGGCCAGAGCCATCGAGAAGGCGAAGGCTCCCGGTGCTGCCGACCACCAGTACGCCCGAGGTGTTGTTGAGGGGGGTGTCGCGGTTGGCCACCCAACAGACGGCATCCGGGGACGCGGTGAACCAGATGCCAAGGTATCTCTTGAGTCTTAGCTGGCACGCCGGTAGGGGAGAAGAAGCCCAGGGTGAAGGTGCTGCCGGATGAGACCAACGTCTCGCCATCGGTGATGTTGCTGCTGCTGCTGAGTGTGTCAGATGCAGTGCCAGCGGCCGAGGCTCTGAGCAAAAGCAAGAACACGGGGAAGATCAGGGTGACAATGTACGACAAAAGTCTTGTCGTCATTCTCGTCGCCAGTACTAGTGATGGATGTTTGTTGCTGCAGCTCAAGAAAATATAAGATCACGTTGGTGCCCGCTTATAGCTTATTAGTGTAGCAGCCTTGTTTTATTTGATTCACAGTCTGTTGTAGCCGCCATCTGTTTTTTATTTCCTTTTTTTTCTTTGTATCTTTTTTTTACTTGCTTGCCTTTCATTCAACTTGAATTGGTCGAAGCCTTATACAAGATCAAATCACTCACACATGCTGCAGTCACATGGCACCTCTCCATGCGATGTGTGTTAGTGACTTTGAACCCCTCTTTTTATCTTTAAATGTTTCTTTGTATCTTTGAACCCCTCTTTTTTTTGTTAATAAAGCTGTAGGGGCTGGGGGCTCTCCAGATTCCTAAAAAAGAATATATATATTCGTAATTTTTTAATTAGCTTATTTGTCTAATTTCGTATGAATGTAGTGGTTGAAAGCAATGAACTTATTTAAAGTCTACGGATGGCTGACCTGTTTGACAAAAGATAAACATGTATTTCTCTAACAACTAGAGGTCGTCAGCCGGCATAGGAAGTCCTCTAGATGGTATTCTAGTTTGTTGCATAGGATATCTCTTGTAATTAGATGAGAACTTAGAGCAACTCAAAGAGACTTTTTTTTCTCGAACACGCAAAAGGCTTGTGCGTGTTTGCATTAAGTAGGAAAGAGTTTTGGATTACAAATGTTGTGGCAGCGCTCTAGGGGGGCTCAACAAATTAGAGTGAAGCTCATGCCCTCCCTAGTGCTCGAAAATTCTTAGGCTACTATACTGAAAAATAAACAACCCATATTTCATGCGCCTGCTTGCACCCATTGCCTAGCCTCATGCTTGATTATGGCAAGTAGCTGCTGTAGCTAGGTGGCAGTGCCCCGGAAATATCTCGCGTTTCTCTCCTTCCATAGCTCCCAGGCAACTAGAGCGAAACCGGAGTCTACTCCGCTCCTATTGGTGCTGGTCCATGTCGATCTCCAGGAGGTCCACCAGTTGAAGATTGTGTTGTAGTTGGGGAGGCCTTGTGTGTGTCCAAGCGCCACAAGGACGTTCCACCATTCTTGCTTGCTGAAAGAGCATGAGATGACGATGTGGTCTATGGTCTCTGGCTCCTGGTCGCAGAGGAAGCATGCATCATTGGCGTCCATTGCTTCCGACGTAGTGCAAGCCACAAGAACATTTTGATGCGGAGAGGGGCCCATGTTTAATTTCCTAGAAGAGGCTGCATCCGGGGAATGGGTGCGAAGCGGAGTGGAGGGCCACGTACGCCGACTTGACTGTGAACTAGCCGTTCGTCTTCCATCTCCATATGGTTCTGCCTTCTGCATCATTGAGATGCATACCTTGGACTGCCACCGAAATGCACAGGTACTAGCGGATTACAGGGGATTGATAGACCACCGGTGATCTGTCGGATCCATCTTCCTTCAGGCAGTGTGTCAGCCACGGGTTGGCGCTTAATGAGCCGGCGTGGAACCCTTGTGACAAAATGGGAACCCCTTGTGTCAAAATTGATCGTGATTTCTTCAACACACCAACGAATAGTCACCATAGGTAATGGAAAAACAACCCCTTTCTGGTCATCAACCTGGATCAATGGAACCATAGCAAAAACAATGCACCCCTGTTATATCAAAAAACACGAAGGAAAAGGATCAAGGTTCAACAGGACATGACAAATGGATAGACCACATATATCCCCAAGCGTCCCAAGGTGAGGTATCAAAATTTGTGAAGCTATGGGAGGCCATCATGGACATTAGGTTGATCAATGCAGTTGAAGATGAAATTAGTGTTGGCGATGGACGACGGATGGGGAATACTCCCTCCGTCCCAAAATAAGTGTCGTTCTAGAAAAGGAAATTTGACAAAAGTCAGAGACGAAACATAGATGGCATATATTAATCTATTTCTGAACAATTACTCAAGAAAATTTGATCAGCATGACCCCAGAACGACACTTTTCTAAAATGAAGGGAGTAATATATACGTTCAAACGAACATATACACCACTAACATATGGAAACTCGACAACATTAACAGTTTTGGAACAAAATTAAAGTTAAGTACGCATGGGAGCTGAGTGTACATTGAGAAAAATAGATATCATAGCAATTGTCAATTGTCTAATTATATGACACCAAAACTGATTGTGTGCTAAGAGCAAAATTATCCAATTTTAGTGACCTGACTTGACTGATTTTCCTGTAGTCTACACACGCCCTGGTGCAAGCCGCTGGCCACTCCCACGTCAAGCGTCCCGCCTCCATTTTGGTCCCAACTCCCAAGGATTCTAGAGTTTGAAATATGTAACCGTAAATACTATGTGTTCTGTTTTGGAGCAGGTAATGTCTCTTTCTTTACGTGTTAGACTATCCTTTCTTTCACCGTTTAACCAACCTCCTCCTCCGCTGCCTCTTATGAAAGAGCCCGGGCAGACACCCAGGGTTGCCAGGCCCTGGGTCCGCCCCTGATTTTTGGTGGAATATTTGGAAGGAGAGAAGTAGACGAACATTCCAACATAAAATTCTAAGCCCAAGACAGGTTGCTACATTGTGCAAGGCTGGCATTCTTCAATACCACTTGGCCATGGTTCCTATGCACGAAACAATAGAAACTCAGTAGTTCAATAGTAGTTCAGGTTGAGGTTGAAGCAGTCGCTTTTGGACAACTCACTCTCCTCTTGGTTTGTTGTTTTTGCTTCCCCCTCACCTCATCCTTTTCTCGGTTCATGATCTACCTTGTTTGTTTAATGAACCCAGTCATCCGAGTAATGATTAAGAGATAAAGATCTCCCAACATTGGACTGTCAGCTAGTTAACAAAGTGCATGAGCTGATGGAATCTCACATTTTTAGCTGACTGGATGTATAACTTTGGAGGTTAAAACAAATGCTAAATTCAATTTAATCACCTGTCCAAGTATCACCCATGTATACGCTACCATTTTATTTTGGTACTACCTCTAGTCTATAAATAAAAAGTCAGAGAATGCCAAGCACCAATTAGCAATGTTGATCTAATTATTGTTCATAAGCTGAGTCAAAATGGGTGAAGTCACACTATTTGAAGTTGATTTTGAAAGTCTTAGTTTTCCCAACTTCTCAACCAATACATCAGAGGCCTTCTCTATAGCATAAACTAGGTTTTTGCCTGACACATAGATATGTTGCATAAGAAAATCTAGAGAACGCGTAATGCTGATGGGAAATTTCTAAGTCCATTTAAATTCAATTTTTTTCATACTTTGAGCTCCAATTTAAACTTTCTAAACATCATTTCTGTAAGTGCATTCGCCTCCGATGTGGGTTTTGAATAATTAATGACAATTAAATTAGGGACTAACAAGTTTATTCAAGATGTATTCGCAGGTGTTAGTCCATTGAAAGAATAAACAATGACATTTGGTGATATAAGCACCCCTAAACTTTCTATGGATGAAAGGCGCTTCGACTCAATCAGTTTACAATTTTATTTTAAAATTGAGTCATAGAAAACACCGTACTATCAAGAGGGATGCAAAATAGACTAGCTAGATATGGTTAGAAGTGCTCTTGTCAATTATATATATGCGCTTGAGAGACACACTGCACTCACATGCACTTAGAAAAATATATAGTGTTTTCTGCGTGCACCGGTACTACCGGTGGCTCTCCACCGGTAGTACTGGTCTGCTCGGTTGCGCGCGCAAGGTTGCGCAAAAGTGAACTACCGGTAGTACCGGAGTTCCAGCGGTAGTACCGGTGAAAACCCGGTAGTACCGGTAAGTCATTTTTGCGCACGACTTAGTTGCGTCTTCAACGGTCGGATTTGGAGGACCGGTAGTACCGATAAGACATCACCGGTAGTACCGGTAGTCGTTCTGAACTTCGAAGTATATATTATTCTCTCCTCCACTTGTAACCGTTACCCACGCTATTCTACTCATTCCCCATCTGAGAAAAGAGCTCCCTAGCATTGACTCAACCACTCTCTCTCCCTCTTTGCTCCTAGCCTTCAATCCTTGTAAGATTAGAGCTAGAGAAGTGAGATTTGAGAGTGGGAGGCTTCGATCTATGACTTGAGCACTTCGATCCATCATCTTGCCGGTTTGTTTTGCATTTATTACTCTTGGGTTCTTGGAACCCTAGCCGGCTAGGCGTTCTTTGTGGTTGCTCGTGTTGTATCATTTGTGAGGGCGTCCTGAAGTGTTTGTAATTACCCTCTCTCTTAGTGGAAATCTCAAGCGAGCCTTCGTGGTTGTACTTCGATCCATCATCTTGCCGGTTTGTTTTGCATTTGTTACTCTTGGGTTCTTGGAACCCTAGCCGGCTAGGCGTTCTTCGTGGTTACTCGTGTTGTATCATTTGTGAGGGCGTCCTGAAGTGTTTGTAATTACCCTCTCTCTTAGTGGAAATCTCAAGCGAGCCTTCGTGGTTGCTTGAGGGAGGAGACCTTCGTGGTTGGACCTTAGTGGTCACCTCAACAACGAGGATGTAGGAACTCCTGTGTGGGGATTGCCGAACCTCAGGATAAATATTGTGTCCTGCGTGCTTGTTGCTGTGGTGGTAGCTTCGACTACCCTTGCTCTTGTGTTTGCTTGTGTTCTTCCTCCCTACCCCCTATTCTTAGGTCGGAAGGCCCAATTTACAACTTGGGAAGGAGCCAAGCTTTGGGAACCTTAGCATCACCTTCAGCACCATCAAGGAGTGTGGGGTAACACTTGAATCCGAAATCAAAACTTAATTTACTCTGATTTTGTAGCCTCTGTAGGGCACCAGTAGTACCGGCTTGTCTGCACCGGTAGTACCGGTCCTCATAGACCGGTAGTACCGCTCCAGACATACCAGTAGTACCGGTTGGTATTTAACTTCCGTAATTGAGTTTTGAGTTTTAGGTTTTTAAATAGGCCTATTCATCCTCCTCTAGGCCAATTAGATCCTTTCAATTGGTATCAGAGCATTGGTCCCTCGGATAAACATTTCACCGCGTGAGGAGTAACATTGGCCAAGATGGATCCGGAAGCACAAAAACAAATTGTTGATCAAATCACAGCTCAAATCACCGCATCCCTGCAGCTGCAACAACAAGAGCAAATGGCTAAGATGCAAGAGCAACTAGACAAGATGCAACAACTTCTAGACAAGAAAAGTCAAGAATCATTAAGTGATGGTGGTGATGCAAGCAAGACACCGAAGAGTTACAATAGAACCAGTTTTGATTATGGTGGATCAAGCAAGAACAACAATCCTACCGTGCCGATGATCAACCTCGGAAAGCCACCTCCATTTGATGGTATAAGGTACACCGATTGGGCTCATAGGATGAAGTTGCATCTTATAACCGCAAGATGTTGAAAAGTAGTGGATGTTGGAGTCAATCCGCCACCTCAAAATTCTAGTGAGTGGTCACCCAAAGATGAGAGAGACTTTCATCTCAATGCAACGGCGACTACCTTGATTTTTACAATGCCTCACTTCGGGAGACAACAACAAGGTTAATGGAATAGTCAATGTAAAACAAATTTGGGATACTTTGAAGGTATCATTTGAAGGAGACAAGAGTGTGAGAATTGGAAATATTGAGCTCTTACAAGAAAAGATTGAGAACTTTACCATAATTGAAGGAGAAACTACTCAAGCAATGTTTGATAGGTTCATGACCTTGATCAACAAAATTAAAGCACTTGAGGACACAAGATGGGATGACAACTCCACCGCAAGGAAGATATGTAGAGTGTATAAACAAAAGAACAACATGCTTGCTTTAGTCATAATGGAGAGAGACAACTATACCACAATGACACCACAAGAGATGCTAGCCAAGTTGATGCATCATGAGGTACTTGATGATGAAGCCAAGGAAGCAAGTATGCTAAAGAAGAGCATTGCCCTCACGGCATCACATGGAAGTGAGTCAAGTCATTCCCACAAAGGGTGTTGTGAGCATATGCATGACAAATGATGATAATGACCTTGACGAAGAGCAAGCTTTGCTAGTGAGAAATTACGAGAAATATTTGAGAATGAAGAAAGAAAAGATGATGAGATATGGAGAAAACAAGCCTTACAAGAAGAGGTTTTGCTATGAATGTGGTGACACCGGCCATCTTGCGGCCGATTGTCCTAACAAGGGGAAGAAGTCAATATATAACAAGTAAGGTGACAAGAAGTATAAGGACAAGAAGAGAGGTGAATCACATCTAGGTCAAGAATGGCAATCGGATAGTGATAGTGATGATGACAATGACAATGAGAAGAAGACTGTGGCTGCAATTGCTATACAAGAAACTTCTTCCTCAACAAAGGTCTTCACCGATAATACTTCATCAACATCTATCTTCATCAACACTTCTTCATCACCTAGACTCTTCACCAACCTCTCCGACGACGACTATGATGCTCCTACTTGCCTTATGGCATTAGGAGATAAGGTACAACTTAATCCTTCTACACATACCACTAGTGAATGTGATAGTGATGATGAAGATGATGAAAACTATGCTTCTAATCTCATCAAAAGATATGGTAAAGCTACTGCAACTAAAATCTTGAAGCTAATATATGCCAAAGATAAGCTTAAGTCATGCATTGAGTCGCAAGGGGAATTGCTCCTAGAGGAAAGGGAGAAAACCCAAGGACTTGAGGCATGTCTCTCCAAGGAGAAGGAGAGGGTTGAGAAGTTGAGTGTAGAATTGTCTTTAGCCAAGGATGCTAATGAGCGCTTGGCTAAGGAGCATTCTTCACTTAATGACTCTTTGGCAAGTCTAAAGAATAATCATAGTTTAGCTCAAGAAAGCCTTACAAGCTTGACAAATAAATATCATGAGCTTGAACTAAACTATGACAAATTTTGGACTAGCACTTCAACCGTTTTCAAGGATGCCAAAGCTACAACTAGTAAAAGTTGTGAAAAATGCTCTAATGTTGATATACATGCTTGTGCTACTAAGCTTGATGAGCTAGCCAAGAAGGATAAGGAGATCCAAAGGTTGAACACAATTGTCAAGATTGGTTGCAAGTGCAAGGATAAGCAACTGACAAATGTGTTCAAGGCATCAAGGCACCCCATGATTAAGGATGACATTGGTTACAATAGGTATGATGGCAAAGCCAATGGAAGGAAAATGATTAATGGGGTGGCTTGTGTGAAGTTCAACAAGAGTGTGCCGCTTGTTGACCTTATCAATAAGGTGAACAATGTTGCTACACCTACAACTCCACTTGTCAACATCAAGAACAAGAAGAAGAAGTAAGTGGAGGTGTCCAAGCAACAAATACCTATTTCATGCAATCACATTTATGATTACATGTGTTGTTAGAACAAGGATGGCAAGATTGTTATGAAGTATGTGGGCGCCCTCAAGAAGAGATAAATCTTGAGGAGTGTTGGGTGCCCAAGTCTTATCTTTCTAACCCCCTAGGTTCCATCTCGGGACCTAAACCAAAAGCTTAATCTTGTTTTGTAGGAATATTCCTCCGACAAACCGAAATGGGTGCTTGATAGTGGATGCACCAATCATATGACCGGAGAGAAGAACATGTTCACCTCCTTTCAACCAAATCAAGTTGCATGTGAAAGGATTGTCTTTGGTGACAATAGTAAAGGAGATATCCTTGGTTTGGGTAAAATTGCTATCTCAAATAATAATTCAATTTTAAATGTATTACTTGTGTATTTGTTGGGATACAATTTGTTGTCCGTCTCACAACTTTGTGAGAAGGGCTACAATTGTCTCTTTACGGATAAGGACGTGGAAGTCTCTAAAAGATTGGATTCCTCTATTGTCTTTATGAGTGAATTGAAGGGCAAGCTCTATTTAGTTGATTTTTCATCTAATAGAGTGAGGTCTGAAACTTGTTTTGTGGCAAAATCTAGCATGGGCTGGTTATGACATCGCCGACTAGCTCATGTTGGCATGAGAAACTTGGCCGATCTTCAAAGAGGCGAACACATCATTGGACTAACAAATGTTTCTTTTGAGAAAGATAGAATTTGCAGTGCATGTCAAGCGGGTAAGTAGTTGGAGCCAAGCATCCCGCCAAGAACATCATCACTACAACAAGGCCACTTGAGTTAGTTCACATGGATCTATTCGGACCCAAAGCTTATATAAGCATTGGAGGTAACAAATATGATTTTGTAATTGTTGATGATTTTTCTCGCTTCACTTGGGTGTTCTTTTTGAAAGATAAAAGCGAAACCCAAGGGATCTTCAAGAAGTTTGCAAGGAGAGCTCAAAATGAGTTTGAAGTGAAGATCAAGAAAGTGAGAAGCGACAATAGGACGGAGTTTAGAAACACCAACATTGAAGCATTTCTTGATGAAGAAGGCATCAAGTATGAGTTTTTGGTTTCATACACTCCACAACAAAATGGTGTTGTGGAGAGAAAGAACCGAACGCTCATTGAAGCCACAAGAGCAATATTGGATG
This sequence comes from Saccharum hybrid cultivar R570, assembly GCA_038087645.1. Lineage (NCBI taxonomy): Eukaryota > Viridiplantae > Streptophyta > Magnoliopsida > Poales > Poaceae > Saccharum > Saccharum hybrid cultivar. The sequence continues at coordinate 11,098,792 of JAQSUU010000529.1, forward strand.
AGTACAAAATTTCGGAGAAAGATTATTGGGCGAAAGCGGTCAACACGGCATGTCATGCCATCAACCGCTTGTACCTCCACAAGATAAGAAACAAGACCGCCTATGAGCTCCTAACTGGTAAAAAACCTAAGGTGGATTACTTTAGAGTTTTTGGATGCAAGTGTTTCATACTAAATAAGAAATCCAAAAGCTCTAAGTTTGCACCAAAGGTTGATAAAGGGTTCTTACTTGGTTATTCTACTAACGAACATGGCTACCGTGTTTTCAATGAGGCCACCGGCCAAATTGAAATAGCGGTAGACGTGACATTTGATGAAAGCGACGGCTCTCAAAAGGAGCAAGTCAATGCTAAAATTTTAGGTAAAGAAGAACCATCTCATCAAGTGATCAAGAAGCTTGCCACCAGTGAAGTGAGACCCGTTGAAGATGAAGATGATGATGTACATGTACAAATTCCTCATGATCCAAACATGCATCATCGGTCAACCAATGTCCAACAGAATACGCAAAAGTAGTAGGCATTTTGCGTACCGGTCGAACCACGACGCATATTTGCGTCGTCTCTCACCGAAGATGCAAATCTTCCCCTGCTGTTCCTCGTCATCCTCGTAGCTAGAGGCCTAGGTGAAGGCGAGGAGCGACCTCTAGCTCGGAGGCGGGGAGGGCCACGGGGCAGCGGATCTGGTGCGGGCGAAGGTGGCGGACGCGGACGACGTTGGTGGTGAGCGGCATGGGGTTGGTGGAGCGGCACGGCGTGATCGCCGGCGAGCAGCTCGAGCAGTGCGCGGTGTGCCCGCGGCGAGCGGCGGGAGCAGCGTGCGGCAGGAGCGGCACAGCGGAGCTCTTCTACGATGGCGAGGCGGGCGGCGGCACAAGGCAGGCGGAGCTCGGTGGCATGCGGTCGCGGGCAGCGTTCGATAGAGTGCGGTGGCGGGCGGCGCTGGCGGATCTGCGCGGAGGACGACGACAAGGTGGGCCCAACGGCGAGCGAGGTTGGAGGAGCTCGCGGCTCGGCGGGCGAGGCGGAGGTGTCGGACGGATGGGTGTGCTGTTGGAGAAGGCAAATTTTTGGGTGGGTGACTTTTTTCTGTGGATGACCCAAAACCTGAAATGGGTATGGAGTTTAGGTCTCCATTGTTGGAGACAGTCTAATAAAACTAATACACACAAATCAAAGTTTTATCCTCCATATTGGCCCCGTTCTCACTTGTTTTATAGAAATATTTAATTTTTCACAAAATAAAACTATCTCAAACAACAAAACGGAGTACATTATTGCAAAGAGCTTATCGAGACGATTAAAATTGATATATTATTTGCTATATTTGGAGCTCTGAATAAAAAGATATTAATTTTGCAAATTAAAAATGAGTGCTGATATTATCGCTGACGTCAGCACCACAAACAGTGTCATGCAAACCGCTTAGAAAACTGTCAAGGTTGAAAAGTGAACTTTTTCGAGAATTGGAGGGCCAATGTTATCCGGTTTTGAAGTTGAAGGTTGAAATCCAGACTTTTGCGATAGTTAGAGGTCCTAAAGTGGACTTAACCTTTTTTTTTTTTTTTAATAATGGAACAAAGCCTCTGTACTATCCGCAGATGATACACACCTCAGCACAGAGAAGGTAATGTCACTGGCGCTGCATCCGGTCAGGAGTTACCGCCGCCGCAGCGGACGAATCCGACGGTGTGACATCCCAGCCACACTACGCGGCTGCGTTCCTCCGGTCGAAGAGGTTGCGTTCCTCCACCAGGCCCGCGGTCGCCGCCGCGAAGGCCTTCGCCTCAGCGGGAGCCTTGAGAAGAAACCCGCAGCGTAGGGGAAGTAGACCATCGACAGCTCAAAATCAGACAGGTATGCCTGGGCGCCCCGACCTCCGCCTCCTCTGCCCGCCCGCATGCTTTGACGGGACGGTGATGAAACAATTTGCCATTCATTTATGCATTATTACAAGGCACAATGACTAAGAATCTTCTAAGAATTTTTGCTATGTTATTCAGTTCACAGCAGGTTGACAGCAACAGTGCAGTGCAGGTGCAACTTGGGATTGAGGGCTTGGTTATTCATGGTGCAGCAACAACTTGAGGTCGACAGCAGCAGCAGGTGAGCGGTGACCATAGCTTGCACGTCATGGCTGGTTTGTTCTCTGAATTCTCTCAGTTTGGTTCAAAGCAACTCAGCTTGGATTCATTCTGTTCAATACTGTCTGTGGACAATCACTGTGTTTGTTCTGAAACTGCGGTTCAGTTTTAACTGTCACTCAAGTTCTCTTGTCCACTGATTTTGAAACTGTAGCATGTTCAGTTTTCTTGTCTGAACTGTTGCTCGAATTTTCTAGTCATGCGTCGTGTTTAGTTCAGAGCAACAGCAGCCTACTATTGTCAGATCAACAACAGTTTGTTCTGCTCAACCAAACTAGTAGTATTTTGTTGTGATCTGAATTCTTGGACAGCTTTGTGTTCTTTTATGACTGTATTTGTGCTTCCATTATCATCTGTTCAGTGTAACTTCAGATGACAACATTGGTTCAAAGCAACCCAGCTTGGATTCATTCTGTTCAATACTGTCTGTGGAAAATCACTGTGTTCGTTCTGAAAGTGCACTTCAGTTTGAACTGTCACTCAAGTTCTCTTGTCCACTGATTTTGAACTGTAGCATGTTCAGTTTTCTTGTCTGAACTGTTGCTCGAATTTTCTAATCATCCGTCATGTTTAATTCTGAGCAGTAGCAGCCTGCTATTGTCAGATCAACAACAGTTTGTTCTGCTCAACTGAAGTAGCTAGTATTTTGTTGTGATCTGAATTCTTGGATAGCTTTGTGTTCTTTTGCGACTGTGTCTGTGCTTCGATTATCATCTGTTCAGTGTAACTTCAGACTGACAACAGCAGCGGCTCGTGTCCATCTCCTCTTCCTCAGGTAAGCAGCAAACATTATCAGTTGTCACATAAGTGATGGGACTAATCTACAAAAGGTTTCATGTACTGTTAACTAGACAAGTACCCATTGCATTATCCACTGTGTACTGATGAGATTCTTGAATGGAATATGGCAACTCATGGGAAATTTTTGTCATCCAAAACGGTAGATCTATATAATTGTCCCTGGTTTCCTACTGCTGTGGGCAAGAGAAAATAATCGTTTCCTACTGGCCTGCTGAATTAATCAGGTTAACATTGATCTGGATAATCCAACAACTTTGATGGTACTTTGTAAGTAGTAAGCGAGCATATATATATATATATATATATATATATATATATATATATATATATATATATATATATATATATATATATATATATATATATATATATATATATAGATCGCAGTATGCCATGAAATTTCTGAAACAAACCTCATCAGTCATCACTAGGGGCGACTGGAATGACAAAACTTTTGTGCCTTACTGCCCTGATCTTCCCCATTATCCTTTGCCTCACAACATCCGCCGCTGGCACCGCGTCTGACACACTCGACAGCGGCAGCAACATCACCGACGGTGCAACGCTGGTCTCGGCCGGCGGGTCCTTCACCCTTGGTTTCTTCTCCCCGACCGGGGTGCCGACCAAGAGATACCTCGGGATCTGGTTCACCGCCTCGCCGGAGGCCATCTGTTGGGTGGCCAACCGTGAAACGTTCCTGAGCAACACCTCAGGAGTTGGAGTACTGGTGATCGGCAGCACCGGGAGCCTTCGCCTTCTCGACGGCTCTGGCCGCACGGCTTGGTCTGCCAACACGACGAGTTCTGATGCTCCTGTCGTGGCGCAAGCGCAGCTGCTCGAGTCTGGCAACCTAGTGGTGCGCGACCAGAGCGGCGGCCACGTGCTTTGGCAGTCATTCGATCACCCGTCAAACACCTTGCTCGCCGGCATGAGATTCGGTAAGGACCCGCAGACTGGCGCCGAGTGGTTCCTCACGTCGTGGCGTGCGTCGAACGACCCGACGCCGGGGGGCTACCGTCGCGTGCTGGACGCCAGGGGCCTCCTGGACTCCGTCTCGTGGAAAGGCAACACCAAGAAGTACCGAACGGGGCCCTGGAACGGGCTGTGGTTCAGTGGCATCCCGGAGACGGCGTCGTACAAGGAGATGTACTCCGCCCAGGTCGTCGTCCGCCCCGACGAGATTGCGTACATCTTCAACGCCGCGGCCGGCGTGCCCTTCTGCCGCCTCGTACTGAATGAGGTCGGCGTGGTGCAGCAGCTGGGGTGGGACCCCGTCAGCCGGGTGTGGAACGTCTTCACGCAGGCGCCGAGGGACGTCTGCGACGACTACGCCAAGTGCGGCGCGTTCGGGGTGTGCAACGTGAACACGGCGTCCACGTTGTTCTGCAGCTGCGTCGTGGGGTTCAGCCCCGTGAACCCTTCGCAGTGGTCCATGAGGGAGACCCGTGGCGGATGCCGGAGGAACGTGCCGCTGGAGTGCGGGAACGGGACGACGACGGACGGGTTCAAGATGGTGCGGGCAGTGAAGCTCCCCGACACGGACAACGCTACGGTGGACATGGGCGCGACGCTGGAGCAGTGCAGGGCGAGGTGCCTTGCCAACTGCTCGTGCGTGGCCTACGCCGCCGCTGACATCCGAGGAGGGGATGATGGCAGTGGCTGCGTCATGTGGACGGATGCAATCGTGGATGTTCGTTACGTAGATAAAGGGCAGGATATCTACCTGAGGTTGGCAAAGTCTGAATTAGGTAAGCACAGCTACATCTCCCAGTGTGAATCAAGAGCAAGTTTCGTCATCCATATATTCCCATGGTGCAACATGCATGTTTCTGCAGTTGAGAAGAAGAAGAGTAATGTGGTACTAATAATCTTGCCACCAGTTACGGCATGTCTGCTTGCGCTCATGGGGATGTTCCTTGTTTGGATATGGCGCAAGGGCAAGCTTAGAGGTAAAACCAGAGTCACTTCACTACTCGGAAGTCAATGATGATTCGTACTGAACAACAACATTAAAATTTCTGTTAGGCAAACGTCGAAACATGGATATACAGAAGAAGATGATGGCAGGGCACTTGGATGAGACAAATACACTTGGTGATGAAAATCTCGACCTTCCATTTTTTAGCTTTGGAGATATTGTTTCTGCAACAAATAATTTTGCTGAAGACAATCTGCTCGGACAAGGAGGCTTCGGGAAAGTTTATAAGGTAATAAAAATAAATGTTTTAAACCATGACAGCCAGCATGGAAATTATAAGATTGCTTGATCAATTTAATGACGGTGAGATCATGCAGGGTATTCTGGGCGAAAACAGAGAGGTTGCAATCAAAAGGCTCAGTCAGGGCTCTGGACAAGGCATAGAGGAATTTAGAAATGAAGTAGTTCTAATTGCCAAATTGCAGCACAGAAACCTTGTTAGGCTCCTTGGTTGTTGCATTCATGGAGATGAGAAGTTGCTAATTTACGAATATTTACCAAACAAAAGCTTGGATTGCTTCATTTTCGGTATGTATAAATTAGTTGTATTTTATACAGAGGAAAAGAAGAAGGTAGTCATAGTTACTACTCTAATTTGCTTGCTTACTTTACTCATAATACCGTATATAGATGCTGCAAGGAAAAAAGTTCTTGATTGGCCAACAAGGTTCAGGATAATCAAAGGAATATCAAGGGGAGTTCTTTATCTGCACGAGGATTCAAGATTGACAATTGTGCACCGAGATCTCAAAACAAGCAACATATTGTTGGATGCAGATATGAACCCTAAGATATCAGATTTTGGTATGGCAAGAATCTTTGGAGGGAACCAACAAGAAGCAAATACTAACACAGTTGTTGGAACATAGTAAGTAATCATCCATGCCTCTATGTTTTCTCATTTTCCTATACCTATCCAATTTTTTACATACATACTGCTAATTATTTTTAAATAGTGGTTACATGTCTCCTGAATATGCAATGGATGGAGCTTTTTCTGTCATGTCTGATACATATAGCCTTGGTGTTATACTGTTGGAGATCATAAGTGGTCTGAAGATCACTTCGACTCACTCCACGAGCTTTCGTAACCTATTAGCTTATGTAAGTATAATGGCGTTCTTCAAATTTTACAAATTCAAACAAAACATGCCGATATTCTATTAATTTTTCTTGAATTGGTCCAGGCATGGAGCTTATGGAATGATGGAAAGGCAATGAATTTGGTGGACTCATCCCTTGTCAACAGTTGTTTACTGAATGAAGCTTTGAGGTGCATCCACACAGGACTCTTGTGTGTGCAAGACAATCCAAATAGTAGGCCACTTATGTCAACGGTTGTGTTCATGTTGGAGAATGAAACCACATTACTTTCAACCCCAAAACAGCCTCTATACATCTCACAATTGTATTTAGAAGACCAAGGAGCAGGAGAAAATACAAATAGTTCCATGATGAATAGCATAAGTGTCTCAGTGTTGGAGGGGCGGTAACGGTAAGTGACTAGGTTACATCTGCTTCATTGTAGTCAATTGCATTGTTGTGATGACAAGAAAGAATGTATCATCTTTGCTTGCCGCACATTGGAATCCGTGGCAATAGCCTTCTTCGCCTCACATGGTGGCCTTATGTCTTTTGGCGGCTTACAAACTAAGTTTTATTTGGCGTGTGAGACTCTTTCGTTTTAAGCTTTTGTGTCCTGTAATATTTTTGTCTGATTCCTGATCAATTGTGGGGATGAAGCCAGATGTTCTTCTATTATCTAAAAAATAGTATATTAGGACAAGAGATGGAGTACAACTAGTACTAGGTTACTCTCTTCGTCTTCAAATAAATCAATTTCTAGAGTTGTCCTAAATTAAATTGTTTTAAGTTTGTTCAAATTTATAGGAAAGAGCACCAAGATTTATGGTACAAATTTGTATGGAAATGGCACAAGACGACGCCTTGTGAACTGTTCTGTGATGCCACCGTCGGGTCTCCTTCGCCATGCGAACTTTGTTCTAAATATTATTGTCTGGTGATTGATGTAGTAGAGGCTGCCATGCATGGTCAACGCACCATAGCTTATGGCCTCGTTCGGCTGGCTGGTGGCTGGTGGCTGAGGCTGATTTATTGTGAGAGAAAAATACTGCTGGCTGGCTGGTGGCCGGTGGCTACACGTTGCTCGAGTGATTTTAGCCCTCTCCGCTCACTTGATCCGGGCGTGCATGCTGGGCGCCGCGTTGGGCTGCCACCTACTGAGTCCGCGCATGGGAGGAGATGTGAGGGAGCGGCGTGGGCCCCAGCTGTCCTCGTTGAGAGGCAGGACGCGTGACAGGTGCATGGGCAGCAGCTGCATGCTGACCCGTTGTGCTGTAGTGTGGTCCCGCCATCAGACCATTCGCACCGGAGCGACAAACCATACCCTATACACGTTTAGGCTAAAAATTAGCCGCAGCGGGGGACGATAACCGCTTCGGTAAAATATTGGGAGGACTGTAGGACGCCAAGTTTGGCGTCGGTGGAGGAGGTGCACTACCGGCCGCCGGTGGCCCCACCACGCGCCAGCACCAGGCACACAGAGTGCATGCACACGCATGCGTGGGAAATTCCAGCGCCGGGCCCCACAGTTTCAAACAAAAAAAATATATTTTAACTCACAGACCACAAGATCAAATTAAACTCCGATTACACCATTGAATTTGTTTCAATAAATCTTTCAAATCAAGATCTCGCATGGATATATTTAGATAAAGTGACAAGTGGACCCCACAGTGGATAGAGGATGGGTGGGTGCGGGAGAAAGTGGTATAGAGAAGAGAATCTCGATGATCAGGACGAAATATTCCTTTTAAGGATGAATATAGAGGACAAAGAGTGCGGATAGTCTCACATCACCTCGCTCTATGTTTGATGTAACCGAGTGTTTCTAGGGGGTAATCTGTCACTCCATTTGTTTGTTTGATGCAGCCGAGTGTTTCTAGGGGGGCTGACACTCGGGTGTCGTTTGTCCCTGAAACACCCGACCGATACGGTGTGTTTAGTGCGTGAATTTTTTTCTTTAATTACTGTAGTATTTTCGTTTGTATTTGTTAATTAGTGTCAATCATAGACTAATTAGGTTTAAAAGATTCATCTCGTGGTTTCTACTAAACTATGTAATTAGTTTTTTCATCTGTATTTAATGTTTCGTGCATGTGTCTAAACATTCGATGTGACGGAGAATCTTAAAAATTTTTAAGAACTAAACATGGCCATACTCTAATATTTTCGAGCGTTTTGTACCAGACGCAGCGACACTGGTTTGTCTGAGCGTGAGGTTGGTCAAGTCGAAGCCACAGAACTTTCTTCTCCGACTCCGATGGCCTCGGCGGTGGCGCAGTTGACAGAACGGGGTTTGGCTGTTGGCGCGATGGCCGCCGGGCGCGAGCTGCTTCCGACGCTGGCCTCTTGTTGGTCTCTCTGTTTCTTCCTCTGGGCCGCTGGGCTAGGCCGAAACACTCCAAGAGGTCCAATAGTCCAACAGACTCGTCTTGTTTTTTTCCTTGTCGAATACGCAGAACGATAAACCTTGCTGGCGCCGGCGCACGCCTACTGCTCAGCTTCATGCATGCAATCGTGCTGGATCGTGTAAAGGGTCTGTGCTGTCGCGAAAGCATCTGGCGTTCAGGTCGGCCGCTGCCACCAGTAGTCAAGGATGCACACCTTAGCTTCATCCTCCGGCCGGTTGACGGCGGCGGCATTGTCTTCCCGATGACCGATAGCACGTTACATTACACCAGGGTGCCCATAGCGAATGAGCAGAATACGATGATGGGCCTCATGCACAGGGGAGGGGACAATGCCTCGATCTGCTTGTGTTGTGTCCACTGGTCATTGGATTGGCATGCAATCAGAGCTCAAAGAGAAGAGGAGGACAACCACGGGGAGCTACAGCTAGGCCTCTGCTTGGGTCGTAGCTGTTTGACTCCAGACTCCGGCAACCTGGTCGTGCACAAGCAGGGCAGCGGCGGCGACGTGCTGTGGCAGTCGTTCGAACACCTTGCTCGCCGGAATGAGACTCGGCAAAGACCCACGGACTGGCGCGGAGTGGTACCTGGTACGTGGTACCTCACTGCACTGGGTTCTCTGCCGTGTGAACTTGTTCCGAGAGTCACGCTAATTTGGAATTGAGGATTGCCACGGTAAAATTAAAACGCACCCTATCAGTAATTTTCGAGTGTTTATACCTGACACTGGTTATCTAAACAAGCAGAGGTACACTGATTCCTCAACGGCAACTTGACTGCGTCCAACGTCGAAGCACTGGACGTGCTCTTCCTGGGCGGTGAAAAGGGCTCGTTTAGGGAGCCGCGAAGGCGCAAGGCCACCTCCTATGTTACACCGTTGTGTCGGTTTTGGTTGTTTGTCATTTATGTAATATCTGTTGGGGGGAGCTATCCTGGCACAGCTCCTACCCTAGCGCTTGACCTTTCGTTGTCCCGGTTAATTACCCTCGCGGCAGAGAGCACGACCTTCGCCGTGAGGGTTCCAGTTCATCGTGTGTTCTTTGTTGTTAGGTATCGGATGCGAAGGTTCATCATTTCTAACTGAGAGGACGCCGTAAGAGGAACGCTAGCCGACGGCAGATGGCGAACCCTCGTCCGGGGTGCGCGGAAGCTCTACACAAGCCACAGCAAGGGGCCAGCCTAGAGTCGGCGACGGGTCCACCTGGTCGGTTAGGGTTTCGGAGTAGTCAGCCAAGGGGAGGAAGATTACTGCCATACCCTTGGCCGTTGCATCGTAGTCACCTTGTAAAAGCTAACCCTAGCGTAATTTCACCGTGACCCCGAGTGTGGCCTATAAATACCCGGGGCGCTCGTGTAAGAAAACAGGTCCTTTTTCCCGGGCCAATTTAATGGTCATTTAATCCGTTTTTGTTCCTCGTCCCAGACTTGACATACCTTTGCGCTCTTGCTCACGCTCACATGTTCGCTATTCTCCCTGTGGGAAACCCTCGGCCTCTCGCCGCGTGTTCCTCAGTGAGAGTGAGAGGTCTGGAGTGATCCCCACAATATCGAAACTAAAGGTTCCTTTGGCGCTTGATAGAAGCACGCTGTTTATGTGTCTAACTCTTCTACTTGATACAATGATACGCAAATCTTTTGCGTATTCAGAAAAAAAAACAAGGAGAGGTCAAAGTCCAAGCCATGAAACTTTATTTTCGTCAGCTATAGCTGTGAGCCGTCGCCGGAACAGGTTTAGCTTTTGGTGCGAATGGCCCGTTCGACGTTGAGCACGTAGGCGTGTGCTTGTCAGCCGGGACAAACCGCAGGCGTGTGCTTGTCAGCCGGGGCCGTAACGTCCTGGGATATCAGTACGACATATCGCGACTTTCCTCTGGTGGGCTAGGCCACCGAAGAGAGACACAGGATAATTGGGCTATAGATGGCCGCGCGAACGGCCTCACTCAAAAAAGCACAGCCCAGGTCTGGCCTGGTACTTAGCTAAAAAAGAAAGGTCTAGCCTGGTACCAAGCTCATTGTGCACCTGCTATGTCCCGGCAGTGCCATGCCGTGTTCTTAGCCTACAGTGCCGGCATGACACCACTAAATAGGTTGGTATTATATACTACTGGAATCCAGTGCTTTGCCGAGTGCCTGTGACACTCGGCAAAGACGTTTTTACACTCGGTAAAGGCTTTGCCGAGTGCCACACTCGACAAAGAACACATGGTAAAATTTACGTCGGCAAAGGCTCTTTGCCGAGTGTTTTTTATCGAGCACTCGACAAAGACTTTGCCGAGTGCTGAAAAAACACTCGGCAAAGTCGCGAATCAAAAAAATCCTAAAAAAATAGGAAATTTTTTTTAATCGAAGGAGGGCCCCACCGGCTAGCGTCCACCGATCTCTTCAAACACGCATTTTCACGGTATTTTTTCGGCAAGCCACGGCTAACGCGGCCGACGGGATTCGAACCCACGACCTCTCCCTCATGCGTAACCCTCTCTACCACTGCACCACACTGTCACTTTGTGTCTATATCTCATTCTCGTTCTATACATATTATACTAAATCGAGTGTAAATTGCTTATTTGAGGCTCTAAACGAATTCAAATCAAAAAGTTGTCTACTACAAAGTTTCATAACTTTTCGAGATCTACAACTTTCATTTTGATTGTTTCTCCATCCGATGTCGTTTACAAAAATTTGAATTTTAAATTTGAGAAATTCAAACGTACTTTTCGTTGAAAAGATGATTTTAAATCAAAAGGTTTTCTACTACATAGTTTCATAACTTTTTGAGATCTACAACTTTCGATTTGGCCGTTTCTCCATCCAAGGTCGTTTGAAAAATTCAAATTTTATTTTTTTTGAAATTCAGACGTACTTTTCACTAGCAAAATTAATTCAGATTAAAAAGTGTTCAACTATAAAGTTGTATAACTTCTCAAGATCTACAACTTTTATTTTTGTCATTTCTTCATTCGACAAAGCGATACTAACATTGTTTACAAAACTTAAAGATCTGTTTTCTAGTTTTTCTGAAACTATATACAAGAGATGTAGATTTTATAAAGAACGTTAATATCACTTTGTCAAATAAATAAATTATCAATACAAAAGTTGTAGATCTTGAGAAGTTATACAACTTTGTAGTTGAACACTTTTTAATTTGAAGTCATTTAGGGCCTCAAAATATGCTTTTAAGATCTTCTTTGCCGAGTGTAACAAAAAAAACACTCGGCAAAGACCCTCTTTGCCGAGTGTCAAAAAAAAACACTCGGCAAAGAGGGTCTTTGCCGAGTGTCAAAAAAACACTCGGCAAAGACCCTCTTTACCGAGTATTTTTTTTCGCCGAGTATTTTTGTTTTGGCACTCGGTAAAGATGGTCTTTGTCGAGTGTCCGAAAAATTACACTCGGCAAAGCAAAAGACACTCGGCAAAGATCTATTTTCCGACCTGATTGTGATATCTTATACCCTTCCTTTCTCAACTATTGGATGTACTCCCTTCGTCCCAAAATACATAATGTTATAGAATATGAAATTTGTCCCATAATTGTTGACGTTGTTGTCTTTACTTGCTAGCCCCAGAGTAGTAAACGTGCTACTCCATCGGTCCATCCATTGCATCACTGTCCTCCGCTGGTAATAAAAATTTACTACCTGTGCAGAAGTGGCGGTGATTGAGTGTGGCGAGAGAAGCATCAGCCATTGATGTGCACGTGTTTCAAATCTATCAGTAGCAATAATGATTACTTTTTAGGGGTGTTATAGTCTTTTACCTAACCCCTTGGTTTCTGCTTCTAATCCTATAACGTCTAATATTGTGGGACAGAGGGAGTACCTGATGAGCAAAACCTAGATATAAATCACTCTTTCAAATCGCCAACTCCCTCTCTCGCTCACTCCCTTCGGAGAGGCCATCACCGTCGGCCGATGCCTAGACTCTCCCTCCCTCTCTGTTTTTCTCTCTCCTAGTGATGCAGAGCACGGGGACGGTGGCGGCGACACTCCTCGTGCAAAGGTGTACTGCCCGGACCGGCACGGACACGGTAGGCCGCCATGACCATTTGTGTCGACACGGCATGGATAAGAGGTCATTGTGCCATGCCTGGACGAGATACCGGTACGGTGGTATTGCATGGTACAACACAGATAAGATGTTGTGCCTAATAATGGCGTACTGCCCCAAATAAATCAATTCCTAGAATCCATGCTAATTAATTTTTTTTTAAAAGTTTGACTAACTTTATAGAAAAAAGTAACAACATCCATGACATAAATAAGCACCTTATGAAAAAAAATTCTATGGTAAATCTAATGATACTAATTTGAAAACATAAATCTTAATGTTTTTTCCTAGAAATTCAGTCAAAGTTCAGAAAGTTTTACTTAAGATAACGCTACGAATTTATTTAGGGACTGAGGGGAGTAGTTCCGGTGTCATGCTACTGCCGTGCCGCCTGTTTCCCCATTTAATAAATTGGGATGAAGGACCCAAATAATCCGGAAGGAGGATCGATCCCTATCGGGGAAAAGCGACTTGGGCGCTCAGCTGAGCACACGGCTTGACTCGCGCGGTGCCCTTCGTTCGCCGCTGCGGAGACGACAGTTGGCCGAGTCGCTGAAGGGGATGCCGCAGGACCACCAAGTAGCGGACGACTGCAGGAGCCAACCACAGATTCACAGCTGCGCTTCCAGGTTCCAGCTATGGTCCATGGAAAGGAAAAGGTCAAGAGACGCCACCCTTATTTGCTCGAGTTACGTAACTTCTGTTGGCATCCTTGGGTATCGCTGTCTGTGGCTGTCACAGCCAAGCACACTGAATATACGGCTTTGCTTGTACGGCTTTGCTTATTGTGTCAACTGGTCATCGGGGTCAAGGCAATAGCCGGTTTTTTTTTTTTTGGTTGAAAACTCAGTATAGACGCAGACTACTCTTACATGCACATAAGCTCATCATCTACGAACGCATGTATGCACACACATTAACATACAAGCATCTCTGAATGATCACAAACGTCTCATTATCAATGGACATGTCACCTACCACTAGAAAAATAGTGTTTAGGTGGATAGATCCCACCACGGGCAGCACTTGCACGGAGAAAAATGGTTCATCCATGTGATTTCTCTTGGCACGCTAATAAAGCAGTCGCATATATACTAATTGATGTGACTCTTGAGAAAAAAAGAAATAAAAAAAAAAGAAAAGCAGCATACCGGCTATGAACTCGCTCTCAGCCATCCGTATGTGGTTTGACGCTAGAGTCGTAATATTGGTTATTGGTTATATATATATAACAGAGTTCAGCACAAAGGGAAAATTCAAAAACAAAGAAATTGAGGAAAGTTACAAAAGATTTTCTTTCGGTGAACTTAAATGTGGGGGCTACACGAAGGAACATTGAATTGCTGCTTGAAATCTTCCACTATTTGAATGATTGAAGGATTCCTTTGATATTTGAAACTGATGCCTCCAACAATTTTTTTTTTTTGCAAAAGCATAGGAAACAAAAAGGTGTTTAACAGTTTCTTTAGTTCTTTCCGGACTGAGAACATAATTGTAATCATTAAATCGCATGTTCTTTCTTCTAAGAACATTTTTAGTGCGAAGCCTGTCTTCTAAAAGAAGTCAGAAGAAGACGACTTTGTGCTTGTATTGACACGAGGAATTTCAGAACCACCTGAAGGCAGCATGGATAAGGGCATGACCTTTATAGGCCTGGGAAGAAGCAAAGTTATTTGAGCTGGCCCAGATATATGACAACATTAAACATCTTGATTGGGAGAGAATTAAGTCATTCAAAGACGTACTCCCTGTCGCCTAGATTTTCATGCTATAATCAAATTTTCTTAAGTTTGACTAGATCTATAGAAAAATATTAGTGCCATTTGTATCTTCAATAAGTGTATTATAAAAATATAGTTAATAATTAATCTAATAATACTTATTACGTACCATAAATATTAGTAAATTTATATATATTTTCGTGAAAGTTGAGTATTCTCGGTATACGAGAATGACACTTAAAAGGGGAAGAAAGGAAGTATTGCTTTTCGTTTTGGTGTTGAACCAAAGAACTATGCACAATAATGCGTGGACAATACACATGACTGTTTAGGTTCGCCTAGGTGCTAAGTATGTACTTCCTCCATCCTAAATTATAAGACGTTTGATTTTTTTATTTTAAATTTGACCACTCGTCTTATTAAAAAAAATTATGCTCCATACTGCTCAGCTCAGTGCTCGTGCGTGCAGAGGGTGAAGTGTCGCGAAAACATCTGGTGTTCCGGTCATTCCAAAATTCCAAACCTTCCACGAAACCAGCACGAACAAGGTGCCGAAACCGCGTGCGTGGCTGCGTTCCAGTCCAGAGGTCCCGCGGCCGCTAGCTGCCACCACTAGTCAAGGATTCACCTGACCTTCATCCCGTTGACGGGTGGCAATGTCTTCCCGAGGACCGACCGATCGCACGTTCCACCAGATCATCTGACATTCTGACTATAGCGAACGAGCATGCAGAATACGATGATGGCCTTCTTTGCTTTTGTCGTCACGGCCTCGTGCACAGGCCGAGGAGGGGGCAATACCCCTGCTTGTGTTGTGTCCACTGGCCATTGGACTGGCATGCAATCAGAGCTTAAAGAGAACAGGAGGAAGACAGCGCGGAGCTACACTTGCACGTTCGCTTCGGGCCTTTCTCCTAGCGTCATACAGATCGAAACGTACTTCCCTCGGCAGACAGCACATTGAAGGTTGGAAGATGGAGCACCAAGGGGCCGTTTGGTAGAGATTCTGTACCGGCTCCAGGAGCTATTTCACGGCTCCCTCCACCAAACGTCCCAGAACACAAGTGCTTCTGAAGGGAAGCTCCTGAAATCACGCTGAGACAAGCGAGGAGAGAGAAGAGGAGCCAAAAATACTAGCTCCCACCGGCTTCTCCTAGCACTGGTGGCCCCCACGCGCAACCATGGTCGTCTTTGCCCTCGCGGAGGTGTGCGGGCATGGTCGAGGCGGGCACGGCCGACGCAGGAAGGGATGACGGCGCGAGGATGGCTCGCCCGCCGCATGGAGGACGGAGCCGACACGAGAGTGGAGGGAGCGGTGTGCTGCGTGCGGCTGCGGAGGGTGGAGCGCCGTGCTACGTGCGACAGCGTGAGAAGATAAGGTTGAGGGAGATGCGGTGCGTACGGTCAGTGTAAGGAGATAAGGTTGGACAATAAAAGAAAAAAAAAAGAAAAGAAAAATAAAATAAAAATGATATTATGGACATTTCGTCCTTTTGGCCTACCAGGCGAAGCTGTTTTGCTAAACGGTCCAAAAATATTACTTCAGCTCTCCAACTGAATCTGCTTCACCGGTGAAACCACAACTAAAACTGTTTTGGCTAGAAGCAGAGCTCTACCAAACGAGCCCTGACGATCGGAAAGCGACGGGCCAAAACATGGACGACCTGACGGCGTCAGAGGCGGCTCAGAGGGAGCTAACGACGTAGTCTCCTCTGGCCGCGTCATCGTTGTCGTTGACCGCACGGTATGCTCACGCACCGTGAATTGGTGAGGCAATGCGAGCAACTGAGCCAGCACTGCGGATCCGGCGGAGGAATTGAAAGGTGCGTGGCGTGCGTCAGCGCGTGCCTTGTTTGACATGCAAGTCCCGCCCGCCCGCGTTTCCGATCGAGACGGGATCACTGTAATGCGTCAACACACGCGCGCACCGCGGTACACGAGGGACCGGACCGTCACGTCGTCACCCGCCCCATGTACCATCACATCATGCATGCCAACTTGCGATTAATAGCGGAGGCGCGGGGAGCGCACAGGTGAGATGGCGATTAATGCTCGGCGTCGGCGGGGCCCCAGTCAGCGACAAAGCGTCAAGCCCTTGTTCAGCCATGGCGGTTGGGTGCCGGCTGGCCACAGCAACAGGTGATTGTCAACCTACGCTACGACGCGCTGCATGCCTGCGTACAAGTACTACGATCCGGCCAGCCGCCAGCACAAGCCAAATGTCAGCATAAACGAAGAGTGATGAAAGAAAATCATTGTTTCATGACAAGCGAAGGGTCTGACCGATGCAGTCTTTCGTCTCCTCCTGCTTCTCCAGTAGTACAGGTTTGTTTATATATGGATCCCTCTGCTCTGCACCCAAGAACCCCAGAACAATGTGTAACCTTTCTCCGATCCACTGCTGCATTGGCAAGATTTTAGGGGTTCTTACTTCCCTTCTAAATTTCAAATTTTTACCCTCTCTCCATCACATCAATCTTTAAACGCATGCACGGAGCACTTAATGTAGGTAAAAGAAATAACTAATTACACAGTTTGGCTGTAAATCACGAAACGAATCTTTTGAGCCTAATTAGTTCATGATTGGACACTAATTACCAAATACAAACGAAAGTACTACAGTATCAAAATTTCAATTTTTTTTGCATCTAAACACCCCCCTTTATTTCAGCGCAGGATGCTCTGTGGCTTTGTCTCCGAATATCGATTCAGGTGGAGGTGGCGTCGGTGCTATTAACAACACAACAGAGAGAGTAGCAGTGCATCACTCAGTTGTAAACTCCATCGTTGAGCTCATCGTTTTTCTATATATAATGCCTGCAAGACTGAGGCAACATGGTGATCTAGATGATCAATACCTCAATGATAATGCTGGTTTTCTAGGCCTGCGGACCAGCCCGGTCTGCTTTCCCCTCACGGTCCATCTAAAAATAACAAATCCAGTTTTCTTCCTCCTCGCCTGGTTGCTCGATGCGCCGATGCCTACACCATCCACTGAGCCCCGCTCCTCTCCACGCCGCTCCTCGAAACCGCACACTCCGGCTCCCCCGTGCCCTCCTCCATCCTCTATCTCCACCGCATCCGAGCACCGACAACGGCCACCTTCCTCCCTCTCCACCGTGCTCATTCACCGAGCGCTGCGCAGGCGCCAGTAGCCGTGTGTGGCTAGGCGACTAGGAGATGAGATGTCGCTAACTGGGTCCAGGCCAGGCGCAAGCGCAACTGGCCGCTACCAGGTCGCGCCACCGTCCTCGGTCACCGGCTGGCTGGAACCGGCCATTCCCCGGTCTACTTTGAGTCGTCCGGAAGAAGAAGGGCAAACGACGCATGTTTCAAGAGTACGTTTCAAGTGTTTCAGATGTTCCATAAGTATGTTTCAATTGTTTCATATGTATGTTGTAAAAGTAAATCGGGATGTTGCATATGTTGTAATGCTTGTACACGTATGTTGCAAGCTTCTGTTTCTAATGTTTCATCTATTTTTTCAGACGCATATTGCAAGTGTGTTTATTTAGATGTTGCATATTTTCACACATATGTTGCAAGTGTTTTATCTAGATGTTGCGTATGTTTTGCAATGGTTTTCAAGTGTTTTCATGTGTTTTTACAAGTGTTTTCAGACGCATATTTCAAGTGTTTCATTTGCCTCCAGATGTATGTTTAAATGCTGTATCTGGATGTTTCAAAAGTAGATCGGGTATTGCACAAATTGCAATGGGACCCACATGCCGTAGCATTGATCCTGTGCTGAAATAAAATCTTACCAATGCAGCAGGGGAGAAAGGTTACACATTGTTCTGGCGTTCTTGGGTGCAGAGCAGAGGGCTCCAAGGTTTTTAATTTCAGTATTGCAAAAATTCCGGCCACCACCGAAATTGTCGAATTTCGGGAATTTCGGCCAAAATTTTGGCAAAATTTTTTTAGGGATTAGCACATGAAATATACTTTTTTCTAAAAAATAGATCTAAACAAATATTAGTATGATTTATGACTACACATCTATTGAATAGAAGAATATGCAATATAAACAATAGAAAATATGAGTCTAGAGTTATATACCACATGTATTAGTGTATTACAAAATTTTGGATTTTTCTTTCGGCCACCCCCGAAATTGCCGAAATTTCGTCGAAATTTTGTTCCCTGCTTCGTGTTTACTTTTACGCGGAAAATGGATCCTGTGGGCCATTAAGTTGGATTTTGATGTTTGATAAACAACATGACCATTTAGACTAATGTTATTTGGTACTATATAAGGTATAGTTCAATACAAAGTGGACTTGGACTGAGGCAACGTGGTGATTCGGATGATCAACACCTCAAACAATATATATTAGAAGACTTATGGAAGACCTACAAGTGATGTTAAAAGTCCAAGACATAATATAGAAGAAGTCTAGACGAAGACCACGAAAGAACCAATGAAGCCGGTTGCACACTTTCGATGTGCACGGGATTGCTCCGGTGTTAGCCAGAGGGGAGCACCGACTGTGCGCATGCACTGTTCCAGGGGCAGCGGCAACAGTAGCACTAGATTAGTCCAATGCAAGGAAAAGAGATGCACTAGATGTTAAGGTGCGGGCCAGTGAAGAAAACCGTGTCTGCCAACTCACCAAATTAGTCCAGTGACCACACCGGATTGCTTACCAAAACATTCGATCAGAGAGGATTGCAACAAGGTTGAAACGAAGATCAACACACCGGATTAGTCCGGTGACCCACCGGATCAAGCGCTGGATCATTCAACCTCCAACGGTCAGCAACCACTAGTTTACCCAAAGTACAGCTAGTCTACGTGGATGCAATGGATTGCTCTGACCTATTCGATGAGCGTAGAAGCAAGAATCTGCTCCCCAACGGCTAGTTTTGGATTAGGGGTCATATATACTCCCCTTGGCCGGCAATTTGGTATGTGTAGAAGAAGTGAAGTGTGAGTTGAGACTCATCTCTAGTTGCACTAGCCACCACAAAGTGCTTAATAGAAAATTAGGTAATTAGTATAGGTACTTTTGCAAAGTGCTTAAACTAGTTAGACATTGCATTTGTGCTTACGCACCATTATTGTACTGGGGGGGCTTATAGTCTTGCGAGATCACACCAACTACGTTTATGGTGCGGCCGTCACCGATGTATTAGAGGGAATGAGGCAGACGACATTTTATCCGCAGACTTAATAGTGAAGACGACGGAGAGCAGTTCTGAAGAGGCTATCTCCGAGACCCACAAGCAACCGGCAGCAGGCAAGTAGGCAACATCCTAGATGTGATCTCTTTTTATTTAGCAAGTACTCCCTCTATCTGAAACATATATATATATATATATATATATATATATATATATATATATATATATATATATATGATTAATCGTACAATGTGTTTTTATAATAAATTAGAGTTACAAATATTTATATTATTTTCTATAAACTTAAACTTGAAAATGTTTAAATCATTACAAAGTGACGTGAATTTACTTTTGGATGAAGACGTGTGGAGGGAGTAGATATGACGTGACTGGTCTAGTATGCGTTAATTGCGCAAATGCGATGGTGTAACAGTTCCATTTTCGTATAATATATAGCAGCCTCCCCCAAGCTGATTTCGTGTGCAGTGTGCAAGGACAAAGATACATCGCACATGGCGGTTCTCAACCTCGTCGCCCTGATTTTTGGGACGCTACTATTGCTTCTCAGAAGAAGCTCCGGCGCCGGCGCCGGCATTTCGTCGGACACGCTGAACAACGGGGGCAACATCACCGATGGAGAGACGCTGCTCTCCGCCGGTGGCTCATTCACCCTGGGTTTCTTCTCCCCGTCGACCACGGTGCCAACCAAGAGGTACCTCGGGATCTGGTTCACGGCGTCTGGTACGGACGCCGTCTTGTGGGTGGCCAACCGCGACACCCCGCTGAACACCACCTCCGGCGTCCTGGTGATGAGTAGCCGGGTGGGCCTTCGCCTTCTCGACGGCTCTGGCCAGGCCGCCTGGTCCTCAAACACGACCGCCGCCTCCGCCTCTTCGGTGGCTCAGCTGCTTGAGTCCGGCAACCTCGTCATCGTGCGCGAGCAGAGCAGCAGCGACGCCTTCCAGTGGCAGTCGTTCGACCACCCGTCCAACACCTTGCTCGCCGGCATGAGGTTCGGCAAGAACCTGAAGACCGGCCTGGAGTGGTCCCTCACGTCGTGGCGGGCGAAGGACGACCCTGCGACGGGGGCCTACCGTCGGGTCATGGACACAAGGGGCCTGCCGGACATCGTCACATGGCAAGGCAGCGCCAAGAAGTACCGCGCCGGCCCGTGGAACGGTCGCTGGTTCAGCGGCGTGCCGGAGATGGATTCACAGAAGTTGTTTTACATCCAGATGGTGGACAGCTCCGACGAGGTCACCTACGTCCTCAACACCACGGTCGGCACGCCCTTCTCCCGCATCGTGCTGGACGAGGTTTGGCAAGGTGCGTGTCCTGTTGTGGATCCCGTCCAGCCGGGTGTGGAAGGAATTCCCATGGTTGCCGCGCGACGCCTGCGACGCCTACGCGTCGTGCGGTGCGTTCGGCCTGTGCAACGTCGACGCCGCGTCGGCGCCGTCCTGCAGCTGCGCCGTGGGGTTCAGCCCCGTGAACACCTCGGAGTGGTCCAGGAATGAATCCTCCGACGGGTGCGAGAGGGACGTGTGAAGGATCGAAACGGGCGACCAGAGGGGGGTTGAATGGTCGTGGAAGCCAAAAATAATTTCTAATCCTTCCCCTAAACACAAAACCTGACTAAATCACGTTTTCCAAATCTGGCTAGAACTCTATGTACCTAGTAAACCTGATGTGGACGAAAATCCGTAACTCCGATCGACCTAAAAATTTGTCAGATTAAACTAGATGAAATTACGAAACTAACCCAACTGGAATCACGTCAATCGGACTTACGGATCTTGAGATAAAAATAAAACAAGCAGACTATGTCAGATGCTGACGAGAATAGTAAAGAACCAATTGAGATGCACAAGATCAATCATTATAGATGAAAGATTAAATTGAGTAATTGAACTTACAAAAGTGCATCTAGCCTCCGCCCGAACATCCTCCCTCTCTTAATCGGAGAGATCAACAAAAACCTCTCACTAGAATTCAAACCCTAGGCTAGACCGGAGAGAGGAAAAACTGAACCGTGGAACCCGGGGCACGAGTACTGTTCACGGTACTGTTCACGCGTGAATAGTAACTCGCCGAGAGTCCAAAACGTTCCGCACCCTTCTCAACCCTAGGTGCCACATATTTATATCTCCAAAGGGTGGCACGACCTATTTTCACATAACCCCCTACGCTAAATAAATCCAACGTAGGGGCGTAAATTCCAATTACGTCCTCCATGGCAAATTCCGCGATGTCCGCGATCCCTCCATCTCCGCGATGTGATCCTCGCGATGTCGCCGCACGACCACCCGAAATCGTATCGCGATCGCCAGAATTTCCATCTTCGGCCAACGCACGCCGCACGAGCGTCCTGGTACGATGCATGGCTTTGTGGCTCAACCAGCGAACCCCGGATTTTGTGGCGTAATCTGGAAACCTCCCTCGACGTCCTCCCACCGTGTAGCCAGGTACAGTAGACGTACACCACACGATCGCCTGTCCCTCGAACGCAAGCCTCGATCCACCCTTCTCCGCCCCCACGGTTCTTCGGAACGGCATCCTATCCTCGTTCTTCACTCGTCGCCGCATGTATCTTGTCTCCACCTGTCACCTACAACCACAACCTGCCGAGAGATACGTCACACGCACACCGTGTTGTCAATCGCTCATCACCAAGGTGCTAGCACACCGGCATCTCAACGTGCCGCTGGAGTGCGACCGCAACGGGACGGTGACGACGGACCGGTTCACGCCTGTGCACGGCGTGAAGCTCCCTGACACGGACAACGCGACGGTGGACATGGGCGCGACGCTGGAGCAGTGTAAGGCGTGGTGCCTCGCCAACTGCTCGTGCGTGGCCTATGCCCCCGCCGACATCCGAGGAGAGGGTAATGGCAGCGGCTGCGTCATGTGGAAAGATAACATCGTTGATGTCAGGTACATAGAAAATGGGCAGGATCTCTATCTGAGGTTGGCCAAGTCCGGATCAGGTAAGGAAAAACTGAAGCAGTAACCTACTATCTCAGTCAAGATTCTGAGGCAAAATCCGTCATCTTATCAGCTACTACGATTAATACTTCCTGTAATACATTTCTGCAGCTACAGGGAAGAGGGGGCGTGTGGCGAAAATCTTGGTTCCAGTGATAGCGTCTGTGCTTGTACTCACGGCCGCTGGCCTGTACCTTGTTTGGATATGCAAGCTCAGAGGTACAATCAGAGACAGCCACTTCACCACGAAGAACAATTCAGGCACATTTTTTTGTATTACTAGTATACTAAGGTTTATATAAAGAGACACTTTACAATAGTTGGAATCGGTTTCCATCGGTTCCCATCACCTCCGCTAAATAGCTATTTTTGTTGATTTAATTTTTACAAGGGTAATATGGTCATTTCGCATGGTAATCTCAATCCCCACACCCTCCCCTGCTCGCCCGCTCCTCCCCACGACCCCCACCACGTCTCAGTCTCACCGCCGCCGCACTCGCACGTCGTCTCGCCGCGGCCGCCGCGGCCGCCCTCGCACGTCGTCTCGCCGGCGGCCCTGCCCTCTTCCTCGCTCATCGCAGCGGCCGTCGTTCTCTCGGCCTCACTCAGACCGGCGGCCGCAGTGCCCTTGACCCCAATTCGACGGCAGCACCAAGGCATAGGCAGCGGCAGCGGCGCGGCACCCAGCCAACATTGCGCCCCCAGGCAGCGGCGCTGCACCCAGCCACCGGCGCGCCCCCAGGCAGCGGCGAGGTTCCCAGGCATCGGCACGCCCCCAAGCAGCGGCGGATCTAGCTGCTCTACTCGTCTCCACCTCGTTCAACTTGGCGCAAGGGACTCCAAGGTGGCGAGCTCTTTCATCTCGGGCACGGCAGCCGCGGTCGCGTCACCAAGCTTTAGATCAACAATCAAGGTCTGTGCTCTGAAACCCTATCAACTCTATAAGTTTTGCTTCAA
Organism: Saccharum hybrid cultivar R570; assembly: GCA_038087645.1. Taxonomy (NCBI): domain Eukaryota; kingdom Viridiplantae; phylum Streptophyta; class Magnoliopsida; order Poales; family Poaceae; genus Saccharum; species Saccharum hybrid cultivar. The sequence goes on from JAQSUU010000529.1 coordinate 11,122,038, forward strand.
AATCAGCTCCTGTTATTAGGTGTCAGTCATTGTAAAAATAATGAATGCATTGTTAGTGTCAGTCCACAATTGCAAAGCGAATCACATGAATTAGGTTGTGATGAATCACTGCAAAATGTAAAAGAGGAATCGAGGACAGTGAGATTGGATAAATGATTAGCACCTCATGCTAAATCAGTTACAAGCAACTTTGAAGCCAGCAGCTATGCAAATCCTACTGCTAAAAACACAACTTTAAATGGTAGATTTAAACTTCCTTTTTTAAATGTTCAGCAATGCTTTCTTCTACTGTAATCTTTGTCATGGACTCTATTCACTTTCATTAGCTCATAACAAGAGCTATGCCTTGTGCAGCTCTTAACTGAATAAAAAGAAAAGGATGATATATGTGTTACAGATCCTTAGTCTAATACTTAGGATTGGTGTCATATTTCTTAGTTGCTGGTTATCATCTTCAATGTCTTGATGTTTGTCACTGAAGTTCCCATTTCATTTTTAAACAACACATACCAATGGTTTCATATTTCATTTTTAAACAACACAACCCATCTTAGAGAAGCTTGTCAAAACACCTATATCAATCAAACGGTATCTCTGGCGGACGGTCCAGTGGTGGCAAGTTCCCTTGGGTGGGAAGCTTGTCAAAACACCTATATCAATCAAACGGAACTATGTAACTTGATGAACTTCTCTGCGTTTTTCGTGTTGTTGATCCTTGGATAAAAGCTTATCCTTTGGAACTCTCTCAAAAAATGAAGAACCACACATCGTGATGGCTACCAGTTAACCTCTGCCACTTTGTAGTTTGTAGTGCTGAATCTATTCAAAGGTGATCTGTATGGTAGTCTAGTACATCAACGGATGTTGATGTGAGGGCACTTGAAAAATGGTTATCATGGTCCACATTGCTTCTTAGGATCACGCTGGCACACATCCCTTTCGGATACTAAACCATTGATCAATACTAGTTCTTGTTGTTGAAGTGTATGGCATTGCAATTTTTATACATCTGTTGTCCACGGCGTTTGCGACGACACCGATGTCGTGCTCTGGAAGTGGTGCGAGGGCGACAAATTTACTCAATACAAAATCTTGATCCCTGCTCACCAAATTTACTCAATACAAATTTGCCCAGTGAAAGGTATGCTAAAGCTTAAAAATGATAAAATCACTTGTTTATATTCAACCCTTTATTCTGCTAAAGTTCACAACTATGGAGATATACTGTAGGGATAGGATCAAACTGAACTGTTACTTTAGTCTATCTACTACTGCTACAATGGTTGGAATTGGTTCCTATCGGTTTTCATCGGTTGTGCAAAATATTGTATTTAGCTAATTTTATTCGTTTAAGGGTAGTATGGTAATTGAGCTCGTCCGTGCCCCCACTCCACCACCCGAACACGCTCGCTGAAGGGGTCACGCGCCCCCGTCTCCTCTCCCACCAAATCCCGAAGATTATAAAAAAATCTCACGCTGAAGCCAACCCTTGCCGCCACCGCCGCCTGCTGTCCCTCGACCTCGCACAGCGCCGCCGCCGCCGTCGCCGGCCTGCCCTCGCCCTCAATCATCGCCGCCACCGAGTCTGTCGCTCCTCCCTCCTCCCCGGCGCACCCGCCGACTCATCGGCCCCTGTGCCCCTACCTAGCTCGTGGCCCCCGTGCCGTCGTCGCAGACGCCGAGGAGACGGCCTTGGCCCCCTCCGTTCGCCTCCGCCGCTGTGCCGGCCGTCGACATCGCTCGCCCCCATCCCTGCCGTCGACAGTGCTCGCCCGGTCGCCCCCGCGTCCCGGTCCCTTCCGGAGGTCAGCGTCCGCCCCCGTCCGCGTGGAGAACTCTCCGAACTGGATCCGGTCGAGCTCCAATCGCGGAAGGCCAAGGTTGCTCTCCTCTGCACTTGTTTTGCATTTGATTTACCTCTTATGTCGAACTTAGGAAAAAATTGGCAGAGAAAAACTAGTAATTTTGCTTTGCTTTACTTTTAGATCCAGTTTTACAGAGAAAAATTCAACAACCAGCTATCATGTAACCTTTTTTTTCTTAATGAAGCATCTGTCATGTAATGCAAACATGTTTAGATGCTTTCTCCTTGTTTACATGTTTTGACATTGCTGTACACTGCTGCTAGTTATTATATTTGTTCACTAGAGTAATGTTGTTCCATTTTTTAAAAGTAGTAGAGAAGCTGAGAAGTTGCACACAATCTGAGTAGCAAATATCTAGCCACGTTATTGCAGCCGAGATCCCTTTTTTTGATGAACATCATTGCGCATGACTAAATAAATGGTCAAAAATATTATGCAACGTGTGTGCATATGGGCAACAAATAAGCTTGTTTTAGTTGCTATGTCTAATTTTCTATGATGAAAACTCCCAGTTGCAGCTATAACCGAATTACTGACAGGAATTTGTGTTCATTGCAGGGCTCGCCAACTTCTCAATAATAAGTTTGGCTTCTTCCTTCACACTCATGTCAATTGAGGCATTGGTTTCCAGTACTCTTTTTGTTGCTAAACTGAAAAATTCAGTTTGTGAAGGAGCTTTTATCTGCTGCCTTCAGTAGTTCAGTCACTATGATGATACACGGGGTGACTTTATGGAACCTTTTACTTGGGTTAATCTTCACTCTAAAAAATGTTCAAATTAGTGCTTATGAAATGAAAGTAAAATTGTGTGTCAAATTTGTCTTTCTGAAAATTTACATTCTTTTGATCATTTATCCTCAAATTGTAGTGTCTGGGTTTTAGAGTGCAATCTATCCAGGTGCTTTCCCCTAATATGAATTGGTTAATCAAAATGTTTAGCGTGATTACGAGTCTATGACTATGAACTAGTATACAAGTGAGTAAGATCCTGCTCTGCATCACCATGAGTAATTTAGTCCTGCTATTCTGTCTTTTCCACCTAACCTCCATGGTTACAATGTGTTCAAGATACTGTACTGTATGTCTCCCAATCTATCCTTGGCCAAAAATGATGGGAGTATTTGGATATTCTCTTTTTACCATCTATGAAATGTATGATGCTGTTGATTAGTCATTCCAAACTTTTTAGATCAGTCTTCCTCACTCTTCGGTGGCAGAAAGAAGAAGAAGGAAGACACCAGAAAGAAGAAGTTCCTCAATTCCGCCTACAGGAATGTTGGCCGTTGTTCGTTGGGCATTTGTTCTCAGGCCATTTGCCGAGTGTTTGCCTGTGCGGTCATCCATACTGCAAAGCATTTAACAGGTTAGGTTTTGAGTTGTGCTTTTCACAGCGTGGGTACTATTTTGTAATTCAGAGTGCTTGTAATGTGTTGATGTACCCAGCTATCATATAATATAATTCTTCTTTCGTCGCAAAAAAAAAAAAAAAAAAAACTTTTTACTTGCCTCAATAGTAGAATATATACGTTGAGCTAGCTGACACCAATTTGTAGGAAAACACTGTAGTATTTGATCAATGCCAGTTTTCAATTTTTTGTTATCTGTCTGAATCATTAGCACTGTTAGCAAGGAATGCAATGCAACTGAAACTCCCTATTTTTGACTAATAGCTGATTGATGCAGGCTAAAATGCCGCTGGAGTACGATGAAATTGTTAGGAAGATGTTTGGTAATGAAGAAGAAGGATTTCAGTTTTATAACAGCTATGCTAAGGAGAAAGGATTCAGTGTGAGGAGAAGCTACTGTGAGTGGGACAATGGTCACAATGAGATGACCCTTCGGAAGTTTGTCTGCAGTCGTGAAGGTTTCCGCGAAGAGAAGGAGCTGAAGAGGGAGAATAGGAAGCGGAAGGCGCGGAATGTTACTCGTGTTGGATGTCGTGCTAAACTTGTGATTGCACGAGACCAGAACACAGGGCAGTGGTATGTGAAGGAATTCATCGAGGGACATAACCATCGGTTGGCGGAACCAGACGTTGCTTGTCTGCTGCGTTCACATAGAAGAATCAGCGATGATCAGAAAGCTGAGATTCTGGAGATGCAGATTTCTGGGATCCGCAAACACCAGATAATGGATATTATGCTAAACCAGTATGGTGGGTACGATAAGGTTGGATATACCATGAGGGACCTGTACAATTTCTGCCATCGCAATAAGGTGGAGACAGTTGCCGCTGGTGATGCTCAAGCAGTCATCAGTTTCCTGACAGAATGCAAAAGTAATGATCCTGATTTCTTTTTTCAATACAAGACTGATGGGGAAGGGCACCTGAAGGGACTGCTCTGGTGTGACTGCCAATGTCGGCTTGACTATGCAGCATTCGGTGATGTCGTCGTATTTGATAGCACATACAAAACGAATCGATACAACTTGCCCCTTGTTCCTTTTGTTGGGGTGAATCACCATGGCAGCACGGTTCTTTTTGCATGTGGAATTACTACTCAGGAGACTATTGAGTCCTATGTGTGGATGCTTAGGACATTCTCTGATGCCATGGCTCAGAAGCATCCGGGTTCCGTGATCACTGATGGAGACCTTGCTATGCAGAGAGCAATTAAGCTGGTGTGGCCGAATTCATCGCATAGGTTGTGCACATGGCATATTGAGCAGAACATTGTGCATAATGTGAAAGATGATGGTGTCAGGGATGATTTAAGGTATTTTCTTTATGATTCTTGCTCCATAGAAGTGATTGAGAGGAAATGGCTGAAATTCTTGGATAAGCACAACGTTATAGATCAGGAGTCCTGGCTGTATCAGATGTATGAGAGGAGGGAAATCTGATGTGCTGCGTATCATGCTGATAAGTGCTATTTAGGACTGAGGAGCAACCAGCGGAGTGAGAGCCTGAACTCTAGGCTCCAGGAAAATCTAGATCGTAAGATGACAATGTTTGAGCTGGTACAACACTTTGACTACTGCCTTTCACGGCTGCGTAGTAATGAATTGCATCTGGACTTTGAAGCAGATAATTCTGAGCCATGCGTACACACTGTTCAAAAAAGTCTGTAAAAATGAGATTAAACACTGAAACTATTGGAGATGCATCAAGTAGTCAAATATCACACTGTTCAAAGTAAGGGCTTCCTAGCTGGATGCCATAATAACCACCCTAATTAAATGACACCCTATGAATTGAATCAATATACAGGTAATTGACAGGGTCAGAGCAAATTTAGTATGATTCACACAAAATTTGGAGGGGGGATTTGAGTACAGTAAATCTTATACAATCATGGACAACCAAGGAAAGCTTGGCAATTCTAACTCTCTGAGTTAGTAAACTACAAATGTCAGGGAATGCAAAAAATAGGAGCAATTCAATCAGCACAGTTTGCATCAGCTTGGACTAAGCTTTTGACTTACAGGAAGTAACCTGAGCACAAATGCTTGTCTTTTCAGCATATGACACAAGGAGGCACCCAAGAACTCTTCCCGACATTTTGGATTAACTAGTATGTCACCAAATCCTTCTGTGAAATAGGTTAGCTGAGATGAAATAGAGTCCACAAAGATATTCTTAATAAGAAGATCAATGTAATGCTCCCTGTTCCTGATATTCACACTGATATCCTGTCCTCCGTTGCAAAGATCAATAACCTTTTCGGTACCTAATTCATGAGCTCCTCGGGAAAATGTCAGGTATAGACTATCAATTTAAGCAGCATCCATCTCTAGAATCTTTTTACAGCTTGCATATTTGACAGGATCTGCAACAGAAATATCTTCTAATGTAATACTTCTCCAGCAAGATGCAAGAACAGAGTACGGTCTAGCACAACTCCAACTTGCACTTTATGCATCAAGTCTAATCCAATTATTCGCCCTGCAAAAGTGAAATACTTTAGGTGAAGTGGATCCACAGCAGATGCTGCAATATGCATGTAGCTATCAAACGTTAAAGGATACCGGGGCAATATCCTTTTGGACATCAGTTATCTCACATATAATGGATAAATAAGAATCAATTAAACAGAATACAGAAAGACAAAAGATTGCATGTCAACTATGATAAGTACTGTTATTTTCTTTACATAGGCAGAGTGTCAACATACAAATTACATCATAATCTTCTCATTTCATGAAAGCATAATCATGAAAGCTATAAGCGTTACAGTACCTCTTTTATCAAGCATAGGCTTATCACATAAGGCAGCTATCAAGATAGATAAGCTCAACAAAACAGATTTAAGTGATAAGCTCAAAAATATAGTTTATAGTCGCCGCAATTTTTCCCATGAGATTGTATTCGGCAACACACACACACACACACACAAATAAGCAGCCAAGCAAGCACTTTTGTTTCAGAAAATCAAACTCTAGTGATGCACACTACCTTACTGTCGTAGTTCCAGTGTTTCATAAATATTCACAAATTGCAACCAATAGTGCATTGAAATGGAAAGTCAATTAACCAATACTCCTAACTTACAAATTGGATTCGCAGTTGGTGGCTTGCTGAAGACTCCAATCGATCAGACATTCTCCTGCCTGGGTGCCTGTGTAGGTTGCAGAAGTGTTGCTGCCGGCGCTGGTGTCCAATCGCTCAGAAGGTCGAGTAGCCGGCCAACGGGCCACCCGGAGGCGCGGGCACCTACGCACACTGCTAGCTGCGGCCCTGCCGTGGGCCGCCCATGTGCCCAGCGCCCCGCCGCGCTCTAGCTTCGTCCCACGGACCACCGCTTCCATAAACGCGCGCACCTCGCCATCTGCACCCTCCCGGAAGTGGGGACGGCCGCCGCTGCTGAGACCAGGACCGCAGTCGCCGCCGCGGCCTCCATGTGCTCGGTTGGGGAACCGAGGGCTGGTGAGTAGGGGTCGGGCCCGGATCTCACCGGAGACGATGCAGGAGCGGCGCAGCGCGTCGAGGTCCTCCCGTGGATGGACGACGATGCCGGAGAAGATGCAGGAAACGGCGGCGGCCGACGGCTGCAGACATGGAGAATGAACTCAATGAACCCTAAGAGGAAATATACATTTAACTATACTACTCAAATTATACACCTTAACTATACTACTCTTTTTGCAATTATGCATTTACCGTTTTACCCTTCATTAGAAAAAAGAACTACGTAAAAGGAATTACCACCCTTCTCTTTGAGGTATTAATCCCCATAATTTCGGAGGCTATGGGAGGCGACGTGACGTATATGGACCCACCCGCCATACACACAATAATCGGTTCCCATCTCCTTAGTTCCCGTCGGTTCTCATCGCCTCTCATGTTCTGGGCCCACTGGTCATAGATACACCGATCGGTTCCCATCGCCTCTCCAACCATTGTAAAAATTCTCTTATATAAATAACAATTGGAATTGCTTTTCCTGTCAGAGAAACGCCGGAACAAGGATAATTTGAGGAAAGCGATCCTAGGATACTCGACTGCGCCATACGAACTGGGTGATGAAAATGTAGAGCTTCCATTTGTCAGCTTTGGAGAAATTGCAGCAGCAACAAACAAATTTTCTGAGGACAATATGCTCGGGCAAGGTGGCTTTGGGAAGGTTTATAAGGTTAGCAAAATATACATCTTTTAAATTAACTATAGAAATGTGAGAATTATGGCACTGCTTGTTCAATTGAATAATGGTGAAACAATGCAGGGTACGCTGGGACAGAACATAGAGGTTGCAATCAAAAGGCTCGGTCAAAGTTCAGGACAAGGTGTAGAGGAATTCAGAAATGAAGTTGTTCTGATTGCAAAATTGCAACACAGAAACCTGGTTAGACTTCTTGGATGCTGCATCGATGTAGATGAGAAGTTGTTGATTTATGAATACTTACCAAACAGAAGCTTGGATTCCATTATTTTTGGTATGTATGAACTTATATTTTTTTCCGTTTTCAAAAAAAAAGTTTTTGCAGAAGAACAAAAAAGAAACATGTGACATGGTTACCATTGGAATTGCTTAATTTAGATGATGCAGGTAAATATCTCCTTGATTGGCCAACACGTTTCAAGATAATCAAAGGAGTATCTAGAGGGCTTCTTTATCTTCACCAGGATTCAAGGTTGACTATAATTCACAGAGACCTTAAAACGAGCAACATACTGTTGGACGCGGATATGAGCCCTAAGATATCAGATTTTGGTATGGCAAGAATCTTTGGTGGAAACCAGCATGAAGCAAATACTAATCGAGTTGTTGGGACATAGTGAGTAATCATCGCCTTCACTTTTAAAGTGAATTCTATTTCCCTGTATACTTACTTAGATTGTTTACTTCTTTTGAGCAGTGGTTACATGTCTCCTGAATATGCAATGGATGGCGCGTTTTCTGTCAAGTCAGATACATATAGTTTCGGTGTCATAGTCTTGGAGATTATAAGTGGCTTGAAGATCAGTTTAACTCATTGCAAGGGCTGCTCTAGCCTACTAGCTTATGTAAGTGTGTGGTGTTATGCTTAATTTTTACTCACAATTCAAATAAAACCTTTCTGATTTCTGTATGATTTGATCTAATTGGCTCAGGCATGGAGCTTATGGATAGACGACAGAGCGACAGATCTTGTGGATTCATCCCTAGTTAAGAGTTGTTCCTACAGTGAAGCTTTACGGTGTATCCAGATTGGACTATTGTGTGTGCAAGACAATCCAAATAGTAGGCCACTCATGTCGTCGGTGGTGACCATGCTTGAGAATGAAACTACACCACTTCCAGCACCAATACAGCCAATGTATTTCTCGTACCGGGGAACAACTCAAGGAACAGAAGAAAATACTAGCAGTTCTATGAATAACATGAGCCTCGCAACGGTGTTATTAGAGGGACGCTAGTTGTTTGTATGTCCGTTTCTGCAACAGATATGTGCAATCTCCGTTACCCCGATACGTCCAGGAAGCAGCGTATCGCGTATCCGATACGTATCGGATACGGATACGTGCCCGATACGCCCAGGATACGTATCCTCGAAGTATCCGATTTTTTTTTATTTTCGCGAATTAGGGATACGTGGGCTGATACGTATCAGCCTTGTGGATACGTATCTGGTTGGGAAGAAGAGGGGTGGTAGGGAGGGAAGAGGAGGGAGACAGAGGGAGAGCATGCGGAGGTGGAAGAAGGGGGTGCAGGGCAGTCAGCAGGCTAGGGCGCATGGCGACTCCGTCGCAGCCCGTGCTGCGGCGGCATGGAAGGCAGGTGAGGCAGAAGAGGGAGAAGAGGGAGACGGGCGCCGCCACCAGAACCTGTGAAACGGCAGCGCAGGGCACCGGAGCCGCGGACACCGAGCAGCAGCGAGCGCGCGGAGCACAGAGCGCGGAGCTGGAGCTCGGGATTGCCTGCTTCCCACGCCGCCGCCTTGCCTGTCGTGCTCGGTACATAGCGATTGAGGAGGGGTTCTGCCGGGGGAGGTAGGGCGGCCGCCGTACGGCACCCTCTGGGTCGGTCGTCCTTTGAGGTGAGCAGCGGCAGGGGAGCTGTGGCCGGAGGAGCGACTGTGGGGCAGGGGAAGAAGAAGTGGGCAACTGGAAGGAGTTGGACGGGAGAGGCTGTGACGGGAGGAGCGTGGAAACTTCGAGCAGGGGGGTAAACGACAGAGGTGTGCCCACATGGCAGCCAGCAGCCTCTATCTCTCCCTCCCCTTTTCTTTCCATGAACCTGGTTCACCAAAGCCAGAGAGGAGAGGCAAGCCTGCCCGCCGATTGGCTCACGGGAGCAGTGCAGCCTGCTCTGACCATCGACGGGGACCACCCGTCAGCCCCTATATGAACTTGCTGCTGCATGTGCATGAATTGCAAGCCTAAATGTCTTTTATTAATTTCCTAAATTTGATACTACTATATTTGCAACGTTTTATTGTTAGCAGTTTTAAATTTAGACCTGCATTATTATTATTTTTATTTTATTTTTAAATAGTAAACGTATCCGCGTATCGGATTTTTTGGGAAATTGCCGTATCCGCGTATCCGTATCCGTCCGATACCGATACACGTATCCGTATCCGTGCAACTTAGTGTGCAATAGTGCATTAGTAGCTTATTTGTTTTAGAGAAGTTATATAGTGATATTACATGAAAGATGCAACAGTGCAAATTTTAAAAATTAGTATGATTTGAAGTTAGCTTCGGTTGCAACTATGGTACTTCACTGGAGACTCGTTGGGTAAGGCTTGGATGGCAGAGTAGCTTGATGTTAGGGGCTAATTATTGGGCCTTATGGGCCATGGACTGATGTAGTTCAAGCGGGTACATCAGAGTACAAAGGTAATACCAGAATGAGCCCGTGTTACATATTCATCCAGTGCGAATCTCTAATTACCAGTTTCTTGTACAATAGACTGGTTGACCTCTTTTTTTTTGTTCTGTTGTACACCAAGTTTTGGCATCTCCAACACTCTTTCTAATGGTAATGGTGAGTGATTGTAAACCTGTGCTTTTTGAAGAGTTTCTCTAGCCGATATTATTAGTGAGTGACTTTGGCGGTCTTCAAAACTTATTTGGCAAGGGTGTTTGCTGGTGTTTCTTTTGCTGTCTTTTTTATTATGATTCTCGAGCTCAAATTTTGTCTATTTTGTCAAATTCGAGTACATCCGGTATACCTGAATCGAAACCTGAATTATTAGGTGCCCAAATCTCATCAGGTAGTATATTCTCAAGTGAAAATCGAATATCAATTGTAATACCTGAACTGCCTAACCCGAATTATTTGGGTTACTCGAATGCCCACCCCTGGGTTGCACCTTAGGCTTGCCAAGCGACTTAAGGCAACCTCTGAAGAGAGCTTGGATAGCTTTCTTTTGAAATTAGTCATTCATCCTCATGGAAGCGTGATACATATACTTTGTTGATTTACTTGTAAACCTGCCATCCTTCACCACAGAAGCATGATGGCCCGGTTAACCGTTAAAGGTGCCTGTACTACCACAAAAAGATTTTAGTAGATATATCTCTTTTTTATTTTCAAAAGTGGGCATAATTTACATGGCTCCCAAAATACTTGACGATTTACTGTCGTTTTATTTACGGATACACCCAAAAGTTGTTTGTCTCTCAACATGGATCTACGGAGACGGTCATTTTATTTACGGAGACAATCAAAAAATACCTGTCTCTGAAAATAGCTTTATAGAGGTGGATATCTTAAGATGTCCGTCTCCAAAAATCGCTATTAACAGAGGCAGACATTCTAAGTGTGTGTCTCTATAAATAGTTACAACAAAAAATCATAACTTTTCCATATGAACTCGGATAAAGACAAACTTTATATAAATTTGTAGCTCTTGGCACAACCTCCAACCTTGTAGTTAAAACGTTTTTTGATTAAAAATTACTTAGAGCCCTAAAAAATTGATCTAAGTTTATAGATTTTGAAATTTGATTTTTTTTCATACGACCTCGGATGTTGATATGATCTATACCAAAATTGTAGATATCGATACATTCTGCAACTTTATAGTAGAGAACCTTTTGATTTTAATTTGTTTAAAGTCCCAAATATGTGTCATAAGTTTAAAAATTTTGAAAATCCAAATTCAGAATTTCTAAACAACCTTGAATGTTCACGTGGTTAATACCAAAGTTGTAGTGATCTGGCTGATCTACATGTTTTCTATTGATAAGTTTTTGAATTGAAGTTCTTTACGGTCTCAAATATTTGTTTTAAATTAATATATTTTGATATTCAAATTTTAGAATTTTTCAAACAATCTCCGATGGAGACACATCCTTCACCAAAGTTGTAGCATGATAGGGTTTAAAACTTTATAGTTAAAACTTTTTTCATTTAGGTTCATTTAGTAGCTAAAATATTTAATATAAGATTACAAAATATTTATATAAAAAGATACTGTATAATCCTATATGTATTCACAATCATTAGCATAGGTGTTTGAGTTGTAGGCCGCATGTTTGAGTCCTAGGAATGATATAATTTTTTGGTTTTTGCGTTTTATAAGAACCATTAACGGAGGTTGTGGAGCCGCATGTTTGAGTCTTATGAATGATATAAGTTTTTGGTTTTTGTGTTTTATGGGAACCACTAACGGAGACAGATCGATTTTCAGAGACAGATACGCTGACCGTCTTGGTAGATAACAGTTAATAGTGACATTTGGTTGGAAGGAACAACCTGCCTGTCACTTTAAATTTCTGCAATGTTGCAATGTGTTGACAAGGCACCTTAATGGATTCGGAGATTAGTCCAGACATTCGGATAGGCGCTCGCGCCTGGCTTCTTGCTCCGTTTCTCGCGTGTTAGAGATATGGACCAGGGGTACTTGCACCACCCGTATATGTGATCATCGCCAAGCTATCGGCCCAGCAGCCATCAATGGAGAGGCCCGCCAGGGCTGACGTCATCGACCAACGTGGAGATCAAGGCAAACTAAGGCAGACGTATCTGGACGATAGCTAGGATCTTTTTGTTGCGCATATTGTGTAACAAACTATGAAACAATATGTTAGCCTGATCGCCCTCTCTGTGATCCTACCTCTCCTGCCTATATAAAGGAGGGTAGGCACCTCGGGTTCGGGATCCATCTTCCATCTATTACATCTATAACAGCCCCTGTAATTGAGCATATGAATACAAGAGCAGCCGCACCACAAGAGTAGGGATCAGCGCGCACCGCGCCCCGAACCAGTATAAATCTCTATGTCTCGTGTGCTACCATCTGATTCCATCTACGCGATCATGTTGCTGGATATTACTGGAGCAAAACAATCAGACATCGAGCGCCCGTGCGTACGCAGGAAACGCCATGCCTCCATCCCCAGTACATGAGAAAACACCACGCCTGTTCCATCTGCCCATGCTGCTTCGTTTTCCACACGCATGCACGTGGGGACCACCCCACGCCTGCTATGCTTCTCTCACGCATGTGCGGATCAACTGAGCTGCGCTCGCTTTCTCCGCTTGCTCCATATCGCGCTCGCACGTGGGAATCCACGCGCCCCACCTGCGGGTGCATGTCGCGTGACTCTGGTCGTCTCATCCAAGAGTATACGTTTGAACCATGAAACAATTGTTGCAACATACGTCTAAAAACAAATAAAGCATTTGGAACATATTCTTGTAATATATGTGCACAACCACTGCAACATATGCAATATCTAGATGAAACGCTTACAAGAAACGTCTGAAACAGATGAAACATTTTGAGTAGACACTTCCAACATTCGTCTGAAACAGCTAAAACTCATATGTGTACATTGTAACATATGCAACACTAGTTCTACTTTTACAACATCCAAACGAAACATTTGCAACATACATTTAAAACACATGAAACCTACTTTTATAACATGTGATTTTAATATAACATCTACTTACTGCTTGAACGAATGGAGACTCGTTGATGCGGAGCTCGATGCCACGGAGTGACCACGGAGGCACGGACCTCGGTTGTGGTCGTGGCAGGGGGATGGAGGCAGCCGTGGCGTGCGGCGCGAGTTCGAGCGGGAGGTGCGGTGGAGGCGCCGTGGCAGGTGGACGGAGGTGGCCATGGTACTTCGAAAAGCAGAGTATATTACAGCGTACAAGTCCAATATGTCCCACCAGCTTCGACCTAGTACTTCGAAAAGCAGAGTATATTACAGCGTCACTTCGACCAATGGAAGGCAAACCTCATAAGAAAGTCGGATTTCGCAACCAGTCTTTCCTTTTCAGGTTTACTGTGGACCTTTTTGCAGGACTACTCCGGACGACGCGAACTTTGTCTCTTCAAATTTCCTGGCCCTCTTTTGGGACATAAACTTCGGTTCAGCAAGCCAACTGAAAAGATAAGTACCGCTGCTAATGCTTTTACGTTCAGTGTAGCAAACAACTCATCGTTAGTTTTTCCCATCCAAGTTCAGCATAGATGAATATTGTGCCACGTGTTTTCATGATGGCACGTGTACTGCTGCTAGTTTCTCATTCATAATTTCCTGAGAACAACTTTAGGAACGAAGAACCCAAGATTCCTCCCAAGTCAGGTCCGCCTTTCGGTCCGTACGACATGTTTTTGATGAGCGAAGTGGTCTTAGGAAAAGCTGGTTTTTGTTTCGATTTCGTTACAAACCCCTCCCGTGGCCCCCCCCCCCCCCCCCCCCCCCCCCCCCCCCCCCCCCCCCCCCCTCCTTTTCCTGGTGACCTCTATTCGAGCTCCTAGCAAGCTTCTAAACCGAAAGTGACTTCGCATATATGTCTTCAACAAGCTCCAAAATGGAGCGCCCGGCCAAAGCAACTTCGCAGTACAGCGAAACTTGTTGCTGCTCTCTCAGGAATCCCTTTTCTAAAAATCTAGCCGTCTTGATGCCTTTAAGCTTTCGTTTTAACAACAACTTTCTTCCAAAAACACTCACTGCAAATACACAGGATGGTTACATTTTTCGTGGATAAACCTGCTATTTCTTTTCGCAGACACCAAGCAAGAGGAGCAGCCAGGCTATCTCGCCCAATAACATTTTTAATTACTCCAGACCACTGAGCTAACTGCTACCTACAAGGATCGAACCCTAATATCCTTTTCGCTTAAGCTAAACGTGCTTGCATGTACTAAACAACGATTGTTTCTGTCCCGAGGCGAAGCTATCTTCGCATTCTCAGAAGCAGCTCAAGCAAATTCAGGACAAAAAATCAGACACTCCACAAGAGGATTCTGCCTGCGACAAGAGTCATCGTCATTTCGTCAGCACAGGCGATCACTACTACATAAAGGCTTTTTAGGGGCGGCTGTAGGGGTGGTTTTGCCAGCCGCCCCTACCACACGGTTGTAGGGGTGATTTTTTGTCCTGCGACAAGACCCGTTTGTAGGGGCGGTTGGTCAGTCACCTCTACAAATCGATTTGTAGGGGCGGTCTTGAAAAATCGTGATTCCAGACCTCAAAAAATGTAAAAAAAAATAGTGCTAGCCTTCAAACCCACGACCTCCCTCTCGCGCATGTCCTCCTCTACCACTGCACCCCTTTATCACTTGTATCTATAATCCATTTTAGTTCCTCACATATTATACTAAACTAAGTATAAATTGATTGTTTGATGCCTAAATGAATTTAAATCAAAATGGTTTCAACTATAAAGTTTCATAACTTTTCGGATCTATAACTTTTATTTTGGTAGTTTCTCCATCCGAGGCCATTTACACAATTTGAATTTGAAATTTGAGAAATTCAAACGTAGTTTTTGTTGACAAGATGATTTCAAATCAAAAAGTGGTCAACTATAAAGTTTCATGACTTTTTGAGATCTACAACTTTCATTTTGGGTTGTTTCTCTATCCAAGGTCGTTTGAAATATTCAAATTTCAAATCTACGAAATTCAAACGTAGTTCCCCTTGCAAAATGAATTCAAATGAAAAAGTTATCAACTACAAATTTGTATAACTTCTCAAGATCTACAATTATCATTTTTACTGTTTGTCTATCCGAGGTCATTTAAAAAATTCAAATTTTAAATTTTTGCAAATTAAAACTTAGTTTTCCATGACAAGATGATTTCAAATCAAAAAGTTGTCAACTACAAAGTTTCATAACTTTTCGAGATCTATAACTTTTATTTTGGTTGTTTCTCCATTCGAGGTCGTTTAAAAAAATTCAAATTTCAAATCTAAGAAATTCAAACATAGTTTTCCTTGGCAAAAATAAATTCAAATGAAAAAGTTGTCAACTACAAAGTTGTATAACTTCTCAAGATCTACAATTTTCGTTTTTGCTGTTTGTCTATCCGAGGTCATTTAAAAAATTCAATTTCAATTTTTTGCAAATTAAAACTTAGTTTTTCATGACAAGATGATTTCAAATCAAAAGGTTGTCAACTACAAAGTTTCATAACTTTTTGAGATTTATAACTTTTATTTTGGTTGTTTCTCCATCCGAGGTCGTTTAAAAAATTCAAATTTCAAATCTAAGAAATTCAAACATAGTTTTCCTTGGCAAAAATAAATTCAAATGAAAAAGTTGTCAACTACAAAGTTATATAACTTTTTAAGATCAACTTTTATTTTGGTCATTTAGTCATTTGTTCATCTGACATAGTGGTAGTAACATTGTTCACAAATCTTATCTCTCTCTTGTTTTCATAAACTATACGAGAGATATGTAAATTTTGTGAACAATGTTACTATCACTTTGTCGAATGATAAAATAACTAAAATAAAAGTAATAGATCTTGATGAGTTCTACAACTTTTATGTTCATGACTTCTTCAGCTGAAATCATTTGACGTTTCAAAATGTTCTTTGAAGTTGTCTTTTTTGAATCAAATTTTAAAATGTTCACAATAAAATATGACCAAAATAATAGCAGTAAGAACACAATAACTTATTAGAGCAAGTAAAAACCAAGTAATTTGAAGTTAGTATGAGAGAGAAAAACTAGTTACAAGTTTTTGGCAGAGATTAAAAATAGAAATCAGAGTTCTTCGACAATTTAAAATTGAATTTCAAACAACATTTTGAAGCATAAAATGAATTCAAATATAAAAGTTGTAAACAACAAAGTTTTATAACTTTTTGAGATCTATAATTTTTATTTTGGTTATTTCTTCATCCGAAGTCGTTTGAAATTTTAATGTCTAATTTTAAATATTCGGCGTCTATTTGTAGGGGCAACTCAATATAGAACCGCCCTTAAAAATCGGATTTATAGTGGCGGCTGGATATTGAGCCGCCCCTACAAATAGACACATTTGTAGGGACGGCTAAAAACATCAGCCGCCCCCTATAAATCGATGTGTAGAGACGGCTCGTTTGGAAACCATTTATAGAGACGGCTCAAAATAGAGCCGCCCCTACAAAATAAAAAGGTGGCGTTGCTACAAATGGTTTTCTACGTAGTGGATAATAGCTAAAAACAAATACTGAACACCGCAGAAGGAAACCGCCTGCAGTGTGCATCTCGCACGAAAGGGGGAACATAACGTGCTGCTGCTACAGCGAAAAAGGCGACGTGCTACTATTTCGCTCGGCACTTCAACTTCAAAAGCTCAAGATAAGAGCAACTCCAAGAGTTCCCAAAAATATAACCCAAAACTCAGTATTGGGGGCTCTCTCAAATAATTGGGGGTGGCCGCATCAGCGCTTCGACGGACGTGGGTGGCCGCAGCTCCGCGTCGACGGCCGGGGGCGGCTGCATCTGGGGGCTGCTGCACATCGGCCGCCTCATCTGGGTGCTGCTGGACAACGGCTGCCGCATGTGGGCACGGCCAAGCGCCACACGCCCCTGTAGGGAACCGGCTTCCCTGCCTTGCCCCATCTTCAACCGAACCTGGATGGGAGAAGACGGGAGGGCACTACTATGGCAGGTGGAGCTAGGAGCGCGACAAACATCCAGAAAATTGGCGCGAGCAGGGGAGGACGAGCGCGGGAGGAAGATTGGGGGCGCGCCCTCGGTTTGCACATACCAGGGGCACGGGCTCAATTTTTCAGAGCGACCAAATGTTGGGGCAAGGATTGGGGAGCTGTTGGGACCGGTAGTTTTTCTCCTAATCACGCAAATTTTAGTTTTGAGAGTATTATTAGCCTTCTCTTGAGATGCTCTAAGCCCACCATGGTTTCGCATCGCTCATCTGGTTTTGGGTGCCACCCCTTCTAGAATGCTTGTATTATTGTATTTTTACATGATTTTGCAAAACAATGCATCTAATCTCGCGCTTACATGCAATCTTCTTTAAAACTTGCACTATGTGTTCACCTCCACTTTTGCAGGAGTTTAACAGTTAGCGCGAAGTGTGCCGAAATGCTAACTTGAAATGTGCACTCTATTGAAATCTCGGAGTTATCGCTCAGTATTCATAGTATCGCGAAGGCACTTCATCGAAAAGTCTCCGTCCAGCAGGGGGGGTGGACATTGGCATCGTCCGAAAGGCTAGACTCAATTTTCTTACAATAAGATCTTGGTAATTTTCAGTGCCAGCAAAGGTTGACAGCTATCAGCAGCCAACACCTAGTTCTTATTGGGTCCCTCTAGAAGCGAATAAATGTTTTCTGTCCGATGTTACTGGCTCCAAAAACTCGGTTTCACACTGAAGTTTCAGCTCAACAGATGATGTTCCATCGTTTGGTTGTTATAGAAGATGTACTCTTTTCGGAAGGGTCTTCGCTTTCTATTTTTACCTCAGCATACAAGGCATATTATACATTTTTTCAGAACGTCCAGAGAGACGCTATATATTCTTGTCTGCTCAAGCGCTCTTTCTTCATGAATTGGCTTCATAGTCCTCCGGCTGGTTGTCATAGTCCTCCAAAGATTTTTACCTTCAAAAACAAAGTGACATATATTGCACTTGGGAACTCATCCTTTCAATCAATATTGTTCTTCTTTACTTAATTCGCTCACTAGCACATTTAATGCTATCATTTCGGCATTAGAAAGTTTTCTAAATATTTCTCTTATTTTATTCATATGCACTCGTTGTCTAGACATTCCATGCTTGGGACCGAAATTCAGACCATGAAAATGCCTAAGGGCTAAAGACTTCGACCCTCCAGAAATACGCGGGGGCGAAGCCAAATGAAAGGCCTAAGGGCTAAAGACTTCAACCCTCCAAAAATATGCGAGGGCGAAGCCGAATGAAAAGCCTAAGGGCTAAAGATTTTGACCCTCCAAAAATACGCGAGGGCAAAGCCAAATGAAAAGCCTAAGGGCCAAAGACTTCGACCTCCAAAAATATGGGAGGGCGAAGCTGAATAAAAAGTCTAAGGGTTCAAGACTTCGACCCCCCAAAGACACAGATGAGGGCAAAATTAAAGGAAAAAGGTTTCCTATCCTATTTGTATATGTATGAATGCATCTATCAGCATTGTGAACTTCATTCATAACATCCATTCACCTTATGAGCACTTCGCATGACCCAAAAGGGGTGCATTAACATCATAAGGCCCCCCAATATTAGTAAAAACATATTTGATGAGATCAAAACGTCAACAGCCATAAATCGCCGCATGCATCCTTTTGGATCTCTATATATACAAAAATCTCATAAGAGCTCAATGTTTTCGCATTGCCAAAAACGTGCAATGATTTCCTAAAAGCTCAGACACTTCACATTGCCAAAAAAAAAAAGCAAGCTGAAGTTGAATAATTTGATAGAGCTCCATAGCTTCGCATCGCTGCTACGGGGGTTGGCGCCAAAATAATCTAAAAGCGCCGAAGGGCTCATTGTGTGACTCCCAGCCCCATCGCATCTAAAGTATGGGTTCAGAACCAAAGCAAACTAAAAGCACTGAGGGGCTCATTTCGCGATCCTTCACCCCTCGCTCGAAAAGGTGTGATGGGCTGGTGCCTAAGTAATCTAAAAGCTAGCGCCGAGGGGCTCATTTCATGACCCTTCGCCCCTCGCCCAAAAAGGTGTGAGGGGTTTGCACCGAAATAATCTAAATGCTAGCGCCGAGGGGCTCATTTCGCAACCCTTCACCCCTCGCCCGAGAAGGTGTGAGGGGTTGGCGCCAAAATAGTCTAAATGCTAGCGCCGAGGGGCTCATTTCGCGATCCTTCGCCCATCGTCCAAAATGGTGTGAGGGTTGGCGCCAAACTGATCTAAAAGCGTCAAGGGACTAATTATCCGAAAGAGCTGAGGGGTCCCTTCACCGCCTCCTGCCCTAATAAAAAAAGAGAAGAAAAGAATAAGACACCAAAGCAGTCATTTCAACACTAAAGCACCGGATCATGTTAGAGTATGAGTATCGACCATTACCTTTACTATCACATTCTTTACATTTCGCATTTAGTTAATTTCCGATACAGCCTCCATTTAGCAACCGTTATCGCTAGCATGGCGAGGACTTGCATCTTACAAACTCAAAGCATTTTTATTTGCGTCTTCGCACGATTGAAATTATTATCCTAAGTATTATGCAGTTTATATGCCTCAGAGTTCAAAGAACAACCTATTAATCGCAAATAGCACGTAACCCAACAATTCATCTCATGTAGAAGCTATTCTTTCCCTCATCACATATTATTCTGTGCGTGAATTATTAAAGCGAACCACCCAAGCAAATATACCAATGCTGAAAGAAGGCCCTTACCAGCATAAGGACCACCAGTATCAGCGAAAACATGTCTGGAATTAATCAGCAGTCGTAAAGCACGGCCTGCATTCATTTCAACCTTTATGTACGCAGCGATATATATAAAAAGAGCTCAGTGACCTCACGTTGCCGAGAAAAAATGCAATAGCAGCAACCTGCAACCCAATGTTTTGCAAACCATCAGCCTGTTCGCTTGAGATTATTAGCCAAATCAGTCAGCCAACCAACAGTGTTTTCTCTTTCATAAAAAATCAGCCAACAGTACTTTCAGTCAGTCAGATCAGCCCAAGCAAATAGGCCGCATGTTTCCCAACCAACACCACATATCATCAACTAGGTTTTCGTCAACATCCTGATAGGGAGCATCTTCATCGCCAACATTGATTATGAGCTCGTGCCGAAATAATATTAAACCACCGAGGGGCTCATTTCACCCCTCGTCGCCCTATTGCCTCAAAAGGTACAAGGGTTAGCACCGAAGCAAATTAAAAGGGCCGAGGGGCTTGTTTCACAACTCCTTGCCCTTGCCTCGAAAGGTGTGAGGGGTTGGTGCTAAAGTAATTTAAAAGCACCGAGAGTCTTGTTTCGCCTCACCTCGTCCATCAAACGGAACATTTCCCTTTCTCTAATAATTCAATCATTCGCTCTTTGCTCACAATTCGCTATCAAAAGTTCAATGACCCGTTGTTCAGGGGTTCAACACCAACTTCGACACCATCGACAACCCTTTCACCAATATTTCGGCAACAAGCTTTGTGATTAACATCAGCTTCATCGACAATAAGTCCGCCAACAATTCTGATGTCAACGACACAACCTTCAACACCCTTTTGGCAATCAGGCCTCGCCCACAACTTCGGCGTCATCGATAAGATGACAATGTGTTCGCCAATCCTCCGGGTAGGACTTTGGCCATCAAATTTGGCATCATCAACTTCGCCTTCACCAAGCTTTCGGCTAGGGGCTTCATCTCCAACTCCGGCACCGTCAACTACACCTTCGCCAGGGTTTCGACAAGGGGATTCAAGAACGACTTTGGCGTCATCAACAACGCCTTCATCAACATTTTGGCAAGAAGACCTCATCAACATCTTTGACTTCGCTTTCGCTAATATTTTGGAGTGAAGCGATCACCATCGCCATCTTCGAAAGAATCTCACAAGCACCAGCCAAGAGGGGTTGGCACGGAGCACATTGGACAAGCAATATGCCCAAAGACAGAAGTTTTGCCTGATTCTTGTGGATGAAGGTTTATAGTCATGTCGTGATCATCTATGACTATTTTGCCTACGCCAACCGCTTTGCCTGCTTCAACTGCGTTATGAAGAGCAAGTCACCAAGGACCTAGCTATAGAGGCGCGAGCAAAGGGCTCCATCGAAGACTAGCTAAAGACAAGCTGAAAATATCTATGTAAGGCGAAAATTATGTACTAAATCTGAGTTGTAATTGGGACCAACCTTGTTGTGTTTAGCTATTGGGTTTTGAACTTTCGATCAAAACCAAATAGATAAGGGGCTACTGCTGGGGTGTATTATATTTTGATGACCCCCACTATCATGTTTCGGGCCCAATTATATGGCCCAGGGAGCATAAAATAATGTTTGGGACCCTTCATAGCCTTTAATGGCATTTTTGTAAATACAAACCCACTCTAGGAGTCTATTTATAACCCTTAGTGGCGTTTCTATAAATACAAACCCCACTGAGGGACATAGGGAGAATCTCCTCTCTCCAACCTCCCCTATAAAAGGGGAGAAGAGGAGGTGGAGAGGGACCTGGTGGCCACATCACTCTTCAGCTATCTCTCTTTCCCACCCTTCGCTCTCTCTCTTGTTGGACGAAACCAATCTCATGGTTTGACATTTTAGAGCTGATATCACAGTGAGAGTACCTTTACTATTAGAAGACAACTTCTAGTTCATCGGAGGCCATGCTGAATCCCGAAAAGGTGTGTTTGCTTTTATGCTGTGCATATTTGCGAACTGAAAAGTACGGAGGGAAAAGTGAGTGATTGGAGTGACCAACAAATTTCACACCATAAGCATAATTAGAAAAACACAATGGATTCATTTCAACTCACCCTAACACTCTTCTTTCTACATACATTGAACGTCTTAGCCTGCTGCTTAATACAACAGTTTTTTCACACTCTTCTCTCTAAATATCTTGTACTTAACTCTTGTTATACCCAATGTAGCAGATTTGCATGCAAAAGAGATGAATTGTATAAACATAGAAATTACTTAAAAAATGCATACACGTAGTTGACAGAAATATCAATTACAGTAGTGGCAAGTATCTATACTATTTGAAACCTTCAAGCGCATTTCATTTATTTCATCTTTAATCTTCAAAGAAGATTCATCTTCTATCTTCTTTTTAGATACAACATGTTCACAGTGCTCCTTAAGATTTTGAAGCAATTTCTCATCCTCCTCGTGCTCAGCTTTCTCCTGCATAGCAGCCAAATCAGATCTATATTAAGTGATTTTTAAAATAATTCAAGGAATATACTTGTTAGAGGGTAGCGGATCATGCAGCTGGTTCAGGCCACGAGCTGACAAGTGTATGAGAGATTATATACATGCAGATTGACATGACAACTAGCAGATTTCTATATAATGATGCCATGGCATGCAAGAGGTCCATGCGATACACCGTCATCTATTCCTCTTCCAGCAGTATTGTCTCCAAAGCAGAGTACAACATGGTACTTAATGTAAAACGAATCATAACTCCAAGCAACTAGCAAAATAACATTAGAAAGTAGATTAATATATGGAAACTTGAATGTAAGGTGACATAAACTGAGCAAAAGAATACTATATCTCACCAATTCTGGTCAAGAAGATAACCATCACACTGAAGCAGGCCTACTAACATGGCAACCACTTATTGCGAACTACCATCAGGTCCTGTTGTTATTTCTTAGCGTAAGCGAAATAATCCACAAGCGTACGGATATACCGTCGTAGCATTCACCCGGAAGTATTAAGGGTATCATATTTTCCTAAAGGAACGGATGTGTAAAGTCTCTTAGCTAGTTCGCCCAAGATAACAAGGAGAAGGATAGCTCGGGTAGTGAGGTTTTTCTAAGGGTAGAGGTCCTAAGTTAAGATAGCCTTGCCACTGTAGACTTACTTCGGGCACCGGCTTATACTTGTCTGCCAAGTACCTCCAGCTTCCAGCTCTACGCCAAACCCGAATATAGGGGATTATAAGAGACGGATAAGGCTGTCACCACCTGCCGCCTACTCTTTAACTGTAGAGAACGAGGCAAATGAAGGTAGCCTCTAGCCTAGACACCACGTCTATGCTATCGACTACTACTCTAGTGCGCATGCAAGGGTTCTTCGTCTTTATTAGGGCCCTTTTACTAGAGTATCCGTCACAAGGACGGACGACGAACCCGCAAGAATATAGTGATCAAAGATAACTTTTCTTAAAAATTCAACACCAAAGATAAATATGAACCTTATACTCCAAGCAGTACTTGGTTCGTTGAGATACAAATATAGAGGGAGCAGACAACCCCGGCATTCCGTCTACTCAATGTACTAGGGTCGTCAAGTATAAGAAGTAGAGGTAGCCGACACTCTGATACTCCTCCAACTCATAGCTCTTCTCCCACCTCGTAGTTAATGACGACGGAATGGTGGAGCGTCTGGCGTGGGAGTCGGTCAGCCGGGTCTGGAATGTCTGGATGCGGTCGCCAAGGGATCTCTGTGACAGCTACGCCAAGTGCAGCGCGTTCGGCCTGTGCAACTCGGCCACCGCGTCCACGCTGTTCTGCAGCTGCATAAACGGGTTTAGCCCGCATCACCGTCACAGTAGTCCATGAGGGAGACCTCTGGTCATTGCCGCCGGCACACGCCGCTGGACTGCAGCAACGGGACGACGATAGATGGATTCATGGTGTTGGGAGGAGGGAAACTCCCCGACACGGACAACGCGACAGTGGACATGAGCGTGACGCTGGAGCAGTGCAGGGCGAGGTGCCTCACCAACTGCTCCTGTGTGGCGTACGCCGCCGCCGACATCCGAGGCAGAGACGGTGGCAGTGGCTGCGTCATGTGGACGGATGGCATCGTGGACGTTCGTTACGTGGACAAAGGGCAGGATCTCTATGTGAGGCTGGCAAAGTCTGAATTTGGTAAGCACAAAAACTTCTAACTTCGCCAGTTACTCTAGATTTAACATTCTTTCATCTTGTCAACTAGTACGATTTAATATTCTTCTTTGTAACACATTTCTGCATGCAGCTACAGGGAAGAGGAGGGATGTGGCAAGAATCGTGGTTCCAGTTACGGTATCTCTGTTTGCACTCACGTCTGCGGCCATGTACCTTGTTTGGATATGCAGGCATAGAGGTAGAGCTACTCCACTGATATTCCTTCAAGGCCAACGTCGAAACAATGATGTCCAAACGACAGCGATGACAGGTTCCTTAGGCGCGCCAAATGACCTTGGTGATGATGATTTTGATCTTCCATTTCTCAGCTTCAGAGATATTGTTTCTGCAACTAACAATTTTTCTGAGCACAATATGCTTGGACAAGGAGGTTTCGGGAAGGTTTATAAGGTAACTATAACAAAAGTTCTTCACAACTAGTACAGTACTACGAAACATTTTGTTTGCTAGGTTTAAGAATGACAAAACCATGCAGGGTTCTAGACAAGGAGCAGAGGAATTCAGAAATGAAGTTCTTCTAATAGCCAAATTGCAGCACAGAAACCTTGTAAGACTTCTTGGTTACTACATCCATGGAGAGAAGCTGCTGGTTTACGAGTATTTACCAAACAAAATCTTGGATTCCTTCATTTTTGGTATGTTTAGACTAAATTGCATTTAGCAAGAAAACAGAGAGTAGACAAATAGTCATAGTTACCACTTACCACTGGAATTTTCTTGCTTACTCACAATACTGTACAGATGCTGCCAGTAAACATGTCGTTGATTGGCCAACAAGGTTCAAGATAATCAAAGGAGTATCTAGAGGAATTTTTTATCTCCATCAGTATTCAAGGTTGACTGTAATTCACAGAGATCTAAAGTCAAGCAACATACTGTTGGATACAGATATGAGTCTTAAGATATCGGATTTTGGTATGACATGAATATTCAGCGGAAACGAACAAGAAGACAATACTAATCGAGTTGTTGGGATGCAGTGAGTAATTAGTATGCATTGATGTTTGAAACTATTTTTTATTTTTCAATATTTATCTTAATTATTTTTAATTAGCGCTAATGATTTTTATGCACATGTAACAGTGGTTACATGTCTCCTGAATATGCCACGGATGGCATCTTTTCTACCAAGTCTGATTCATATAGCTTTGGTGTCATACTCTTGGAGATTATAAGTGGTTTTAGCATCACTGCAACTCGATTCACCGGCTTTCCTAACCTGTTAGCTTACGTAAGCATGCTAACATTCTTGAATTTGTTAAGGTAGTAAGAGAAAAACGCCTCTGTTATATTAGTAGATCTTCAACGCTGGATAAATTAGAGAGCAACCAGGGCATCCGTGTGGATTTCGCTAATCCCGTTCGGACATCTGGCGACTTTTACCGCTTAGCGTCGGTTCCTTCCGTGATTGACTAGCGGTTTGATCGGTTTTACATGCCTGTGCCGCTGCCTACCGCGTTCGAAACACGGAACACCAGTTATCGTGAAAGAAATCGCGTTCGCACCGGCTCTCCACGCCCGTCCGCCACGCGTCCCGGCCGAGCGGTCACCGTCAGGGCCCTGTCCATTGGACGCACCAAATCCATCTTTACGCAAGACGACGACAGCGAGGTGCGCCGCTCGCCCGCCACGGTACGAGCAGACCACAGCAGGGTGTGCCGCCGCTGGCGACGGCCGCGTTACTAGATGCGGTGCCCAGCTTCCCCGCCGGGTGCGGTGGCCTGGTTCCAGCCATACAGTCCGAGTCGGTGGTGGTGTCCGTCTAAATCTTAACCGTCCTCATCCTCAGGTCAGCTCCTACATCGTCTCTCTCCTCAGCTTCGTGAGGCTGCAGCTTCCCGGTATTCGGCAATGCTTGAGATGAAAAGGTCGGCAGGGACCCCTTATGCTTCACCACACTGGGTCCCTAGTCTAAGTCCAAATCCCATTGTTTGTTTACTTTTCGCTGTGCTGCGTTCGCGACGTCGTGACATTTCTCCATTTCCCTCTCTCTAATTCATGCCTACATATGTATATGAGTAATCGTTTGCCATATATATTTTGCAGGATATGGATCTTCTTCCCATCTTTTCTGCTGGTTGTTCTAATCTTAGGTTTTTTCAGCTTTACTGACTAATCAAGAGTTCCAGACCTTCTACTCAACCATGAAGATCCAATGTTTTTGTTTCCCTATATACAATTGTAATTTCCTCTCCATGCTCAGCATGGTCAGGTTAGAACATTGTTACCCGTTTCGATTCACCTTTCTTTCTTCTTTAGTGTGTACATGTCCTGATGTCCATATCAGTTAACATAGTTCTTCTCATGCAAGGTCATTCAGACGTGTCCATTACAATTTCCTTTCCAAGATTGATCTCTAAACATCGTCATCAAAGTAAGAGTGTATTGTTGTTTTATCAGACCAAAACTGCTCTGTTTTTTTTATTGACCTAATATCTACACTGTATTATGAGGACCTTGCTGCCCGAAATATTCAGAAAAAGGAAAAATGTTTACACTTGGCATAGGCTATAGTATTAGTGAGAACGTTTAGATTCAAGAACTAGTACAGTTCAGAATTGATTCAGACTTCGTACATATACACTGAAATATTCAAGCTTCACATATTGAAAAAGAAACAACATTTATCATTCATGGTCTAATTTTGCTTCATATAAGATTAAATGTCATTCCTGCACTTTTTTTAATACCTACTTAGTACGAGAGAACATACCTAGCACATTTTACTGTAGTAGCATAGCGTCCTAGGTTTGCATTTTGCAGACCTCTAAACATTATACAGGGACTTTTCTTTCTTTGAAATCAGACAACAGTTGCAGGTCATGTGTGCGTTTGATTCAATTTGGAACATAGATGATACTTCTGCATATAGACTTCGTTCAGTTCCAGACATCAGACCAGAGCCCATAATACTAGTGACATGGAGAATAGCAAATACAGATCTCACTCTTCCTTTATGCTTACACTGTGGTGATTTGCTTACGGAATGAACATGTACATGCCTTTGATGCCCACCGGTTCATGCACAGGACCACAAGTGCACCAGTGGGTTTCCCTTTGCCTGTGATGTGCTCATATTGAAGGTACTGCACTCATCCCTTTGTACCTGTAACCTTTGCTGCTATGGTATTTCGTTGTCTGATTTCTTTATGAGTTTCACTGTTCTAGGGAAAACATCGTTTCAGGGATCCACATTACTCAAATGGTATGCAAATCTAACCTCCTTGAAACTGTTGCTGTGCAGAGCAGGTACATATCGATTTCATTGATTCTTTCCCATATAGACAGTCGTCAGTGTGCTTTCACACTTGGTTATTTGTATCCCATAATCGACAGTCGTCATTGTGTCCATAAATAAAGTACTTGAATACAGAACATGAGAAACAATGTAGAGTGTACATGTGAAGATCGAAGACCTTGTGCCCAGCTAATCTTAGTGGTATATTGCTTGCATTCGCTGCAATAAGATAGTCAAGCCGCAAGCATGTGTTTATCTAATACGCTTCTTCAAGATCAGCATCTCCTTTCATTCTCTTTCACTGATTGGAAGACGTGTTTGCATCTTGATCATATATAAAATTAGCATTAGATTTTCCACAGATGCATTAGTCATGGATTTGTTGGTTTCTGAATGATCATGCCTAACTACATGGTTGTCTAAAAATTAAATGTTCATCACCCAGGCGGTTTACCTCAGCATCTAGCACAGACGACCAACGTCGATGTACTCCAAACACCGCACGAGGAGCAAACTCTTCCCCACTCTCTTAGGTACTCCAATTTCTTCTCTTCGTTTTCTAATTTTGCTCTACCTCCCTGATTTCCCCCAAGATTGAACTGGTTTCCTATTCTTTTTTTTCTCGATCGGGATTTAGAGCGATCTCTCAGCTTGGCCACTCCGTCCATCCACTTGCCATGCTCAAGTCCATTAACATAGATCCCTGCTTCTCCCCTACCACGTCTATAGCCAACCTCTTACATATACTCCTAAATCCTTTTCTTAGGATCTTATTTCTTTCTTCTTTGCAAGGTCTTAGTTTGGTTGTTTCAGGCGTGCACATTTTTCTTCTATAGATGTATGATTTCATTGTTTATTTTTCTGCGATAGGAGATGTGTATCTTGTTATGAGCTTGTACAGTATTTTGGTCGACAGTTACATTGCTATTGGTTTGGTGCACCTTCTTAAGATAGCTTGCTATGTGGCATAAGAGCACTTATCGTGAATGTGCCTCCGAATCTTCTTTGTCGTGTGATTTTGTTCTTTCAAAATCTTTGGGGTGCTTGACAATTGCCACAGTGACCATCAATAATCTTGGGTGTATCATATCGAGGGTGGATTACCGCATTGGTTATCTAAAATTCTAAACGTGAGGTATAGTCGAGTCCAAGCCAATAAAGTTTTTAATAGGATGGGATCAGCGCCAATGCGCCATGGATACAGCAGGTTGGCATTTTGGGCTGGAAGCCTGGTTTTGGAGCCCAAAACTAGTAGAAAATACAGGCCCGATGATTTTACAGACCTCATTGAAAAAGTCAGTTTGGATGCCCTCCAAAACTAAATGATGCTTACATCTATATTGAGGCCTTAAGAGCATCTCCAAGTGTTTTTCTAAAATCTCCGAATCATCATTTGAAGAGTTATTTGCATAAATATCGTTTTCTATATCTTTCTATTCTACTCTCCAACAATTTTTCTATATCTTGTATGAGTCATTCTCGTTTTCTATCATTAGCTCGCGAGAAATCCGGAATAGAAGATGACTATATTTGGATAACCAATAAATAAAGAAGTCGTTGGAGGGTATTTTTTTCTTAAAAATCTCTAATCCTAGTAATTAAAAATGATAGGGATAGTTTTTGGAGTTGCTTTAACATCCAGAAGAACAAAATAGCCTCAGCCCACAACAAAAAAAATACTGCAGAAGTCGAGAGGCCTCCGCTCTCGTTAGCCTCACCCGACTCTTCTGCCGCCCATGGCGTGCTCCTCCTCTCCATGGTTCCCTCTCTGGCTTCCCCTTCTACCACTCCCTGATCTCACTTTAGTGGCCTCAATCCACAATACCAATGTTGTTAAGGTCCCGATATGCACTTGCAGCCTCGATCCTCACTCTTGCAAACCTGGATCCGGGGTCTCCATCAAGCTCGTGCAAGGGAGACGAGGCAGTGACTGCAGGTCCATGTTGATGCTTATAGTCCTCATTGCAAGCAGTGAGCCATAGCCGCAGCCTGCGGGACGACGGTGACGCACCTTTAGAAGTTGGATTCAGCGTCAATGGTGGCAAACAAGTCAGGAACCGAAATGTCGGTTTCTCGGTTCGGCTTTGGTTTTTGCATTTGTGAGCTTCGGTTTTTGGCACCGAAATCTTGGTTGGAGCTGAAACACCGAACTGATTGAACCGAAACCAAAATCGTCGGTTTCGATTTTTCTTTGAAGCCGATCGGTTGCAACATTTCTCAAAACCGACTTTCTTCTAAACCGATAACCAAACCGAATTTTCGGTTTCAACCGATTGCCTAGGCTGACGAACAAGGGTGGAGCTAGAACAAATTCGAGAGGAGTGCATTTGTCTTTTGGTGGGTACATGGATTTATAATGTGTGGGTGTAAATATGGTGATTATGATATTTATCACTGTTTTTTTTACGTGGATACGGCCATAACCACTGTGAATCTGTGATGCATGTAGCTCCGCCCTTAGTGGCAAACCAACACAGCCAAGCATTAGTACCATGCTTGGGGGCGCCGCGGATGGGATAACGAACAGGCCAGGCTGCCTGTATGGCCATCGGTGGCAAGCACATCGCCGGGCAGATTTGCCACCCGTCTTCCTATGACCTTTACTATCTGTAATTTTTCGTTTTCGTTTTACCCAAACAAATTTTGGTCGACAAGTAGCAGCAGACGACAATTTGGGAATCTCAAATAACCAGCAGCAAAGGAGAACCGGGTGACTATTGCATTATTTTGACGATCAGCATTTGCTTTTTGTTATATGTCATATTTCATTGGCTGCTATGAGGCTGGAGCAGAGATTGTTTCTACCTCACTGTAATCCAAACAGTAAGTTACAAGTGTAACAAATTTCAGCTTTAAAAGGTTACTAAGAGTATCTCCAAGAGTTTCCAAAACTCACTCCCAACTAGATTTCTTTTGGCAGGATTGAAAAAAACTGCTCTCCAACAACTCTATATCTTCCCGTACCTAGGAAACTCGACCTAATCGCGCGGATATATACACGGACGTATCCATTGGCCAATCTGAAGGTAGAAGGACGTGAAAAAGAATAAGAAGTATGACATGATTTATGATGTAAATATACAAGAAAGAAAGAAAGTATAATAATGGTTAAGATGATTTACAAAGTCTGAGATTTCTTATGCAAATTGTTTTCTATATTTTAGGTTCATGATTTTAGAAACTGTTAGAGGAAGCCAATAAATATGCTCCTAACTTTTTTCAGAGTTGCTAGCGCCCGGACGCCCGTGCCTGCACCCTATTTCCCACGCCTGCTCTGTTTCCGCGCCCATGCGGGGGCTTGCGCTGCCCGGACGATTCACCTCGCCCACGCCGTCGACTGGACACGGGGACCGCTCGCGCCCCCTCCGCTTCCCACACGTATGCACGCAGGTACCGTCTGCGCCCCTGCAACTACAGCAGGCAGCTGTGGTAGGTGACTCCCATTGCAACATGTGCAATACCATATCTACTTTTACAACATCTAGATAAAACACTTGCAACATATGTCCGAAACAGCTGAAACACTTGCAACATACGTCTCAAACACTTGCAAAATAACTGAAAATGCTTGAAATCCATTGCAAACATATGCAACATCCAGATGAAACACTTGCAACATACACAAGAAACACTTAAAACATACGCTTGTAACCTGCATGTATATGCAATATCCAGATCTACTTTTGCAACACTAAATAAAATACTTGAAACATATGCTTGCAATATGCGTATATAGTCATTGCAACATATGTAACATCTAAATAAAACACTGGAAACATATGTCTGAAACACCTGAAACACTTGAAACACGACATCGCCAGCAGTCATGGCCTACCTGGGCGGGAACTGTGGTAATCAGCAAGCGGCGCTCGGGTGCAATGGAGGGAGGATGGCGGCAACCAACATGGAGGAGACAATTTTCGCCTATGAAGGAGCCCCAACCATCATGGAGGAATCTCCAGCAGCTGCGAGCCCCCCTCCCACCCCCCTCTATGAAGGCACCCCATCACGGAGGAACCCCCATGCCAAGGAGTCCTCATCCGCTTAGATCTGGGCGTGCTCTAACACCTCCTCGTGCCGCCGCTGCCGATGACCTCGTTTGGAGGAGAGATCCATGTGAAAGGGAAACGCCCCGCTTAAGCACAACATGTGGGGCGATGCGACATGGATGAGTGCTACGAAGAGAGACAAAGACAGAGTCACGGAGATGGATGAGGAGTGCATGCTGATTTTTCAGAATCGTCAGAGAGAG
This sequence comes from Saccharum hybrid cultivar R570, assembly GCA_038087645.1. Lineage (NCBI taxonomy): Eukaryota > Viridiplantae > Streptophyta > Magnoliopsida > Poales > Poaceae > Saccharum > Saccharum hybrid cultivar. The sequence continues at coordinate 11,153,596 of JAQSUU010000529.1, forward strand.
AGAGGACAAGAAGGTATGTCGGTGGATGAGAAGAATCAGAAGAGGACGGGCCACGGGTGAACCGTCCGACGAAATCGGACATCCAACTACAAGTATTACTGAACTTTTTTAGCTATTTGTTAATTTACAAATTACTATTTTGGAAATTATTAGAGATGCTCTTAAGCTGCTAAACATGCTAGCTCGGATCGGCCGCCGTCCGCAGGTGGCATCTGCCCTGCAACTACGTGAAGGGCGAAACATGCAACTACAGACTGTGCAACGTGGGGCTCGGCAGGGCAGGGCCGCGCGACCGAGGCAGCCAGGCAGGCACAGCTGAGAGGAATAGACCTTATGCCCTAGCGTCGCCGCCCCCCGCCGTCCACCACCGTTGGTCCCCCTCTCTTCTCCTCCGGCATCTCGCCGGGAGCTGAAGGGAGTGGGGATCAATTATTTTTAATAAGTTTTTTCTAATAGATCGAGTCATTAGGGTTAGTGTTTCTCCATACCAAATTTCTTGGTATTCGAGTTTTATCTCCTCCTTCTCCTCCTCTCCGGCGACGGGGAAGGGAAAGGGTGGAATCGTCTTCTCCATAGCAGCTCCGTTGAAGATGAGGGCGATAATTTCGGCGTCAGCATCTTTATCAACATGACGACATGGAGACTTTTATTTCCGAACGGCGGCATCAAGGCAGAGATGATGTCACCATCATGGAATAATTTTCTCTGGTCTCTTCTCCGTTTTATTGTGGTTAGATCTGGTCACGATGAAGGGCTAGGGAGAATAATTTTCAGATCAGTCTTCCTCACTCTTTGGTGGCAGAAACAACAAGAAGGAACACACCAGAAAGAAGAAGTTTCTCAATTCCGGCTATAGGAATGTTGGCCATCGTTTGTTGGGCATTTGTTCTCAGGTCATTTGCTGAGTGTTTGCCTGTGCGGTCATCCGTACTGCAAAGCATCTAACAGATTAGGTTTTGAGTTGTGCTATTCACGGCGTGGGTACTATTTTGTAATTTAGAGTGTTTGTGACGTGTTGATGTACCCAGCTATCATATAATATAATTCTTCTTTCATCGGAAAAAAAACTACAGACTGTGCACGAGTCAAGATGGCAACGGGTACATACCCGACGGGTAGTGCCCACCCGTACCCGTACCCGTACCCGCAAAACTTTACCCGTCGGGTTACCCGTACCCGCATGCGGGTAAAAAAATAGTTCCATACCCGTACCCGCCGGGTAATTCTCACCCGACGGGTAACCCGTACCCGATAGCATACCCGAAAATTAACTAAAAATATCAAATAGTCACATACAAAAATAAATCATTCTAAGCTTCCAACAAGTTACAAACATGCTAACAAATATTATTAGCATCATTACAACAAAAGCAATCTACTAGAAATATAGTGGATGTCTCAATAGACCAAATTCATGACTTATATGCGCTAAAATAACTGAGGTTGACTAGTTATTTTTGCGGGTATGTCTTACCCGCGGGTATGCGGGTATGGGTAGTATACACCCGCACCCGTACCCGCATACCCGATGGGTATAGGATTTTGTCCAATAACATACCCACGGGTAGAAAATTCATTCCATACCCGTCTCTTTATCGGGTAATACCCGTCGGGTACTCGGGTTTCGGGTACCCATTGCCATCTCTATGCACGAGGCAGGGCCATGACCCATGAGCCCACGAGGTGGGTCCGTTGGCCGATGGGCGCGACTGCGTGAGTCTGTCTAGAGGCCACCGCGAGAGTCAGTCAGTCAACGGAGTACTCTTTACGCACAAAGGAGTACGCATGGACAATGATGTCACAAGGGGTGTTTGCGACCCTTTATTCTTTTATTAAGTCAAAGGTAATTACTTTTTGCTTTAATTAAAAACTAATATTTATAACAGCACGTGTCAGATCAAATTTCTAGCAACTAGCTATTTTTGTTGCGTCAAGAGGCGTGACATGGCAAATTAATATGATTAGGTAACGAGAGTGTTTGGTTGCTACTTGCTAGCCATACTTTCTCACGCTTCATCTTAAACAAGTTTGACCTTAGCAAGTGTTTAGTTTTATTTAAATAAGGGAACAAAGTTCGGCAAGTATTTAGTTGACAACGAATTAAACTTAGGAAAGATTCTTTTAGATTCTGCATGCCATAGAGTATAAAAATATGACAAGATTTTCTTATACACGACAATGTATGGCTTCTAATTTGTCTAGCCATATTTTTTTAGCTTACCACACTTGTTTAAGGTTAATTGCACCAAATTACGGCTATACTAACCAAACAGGCTCTATATCCATTGGCTTGACTAAATGGACATATTATCGCTGTCGTGAACACTTTCCACGAACGCCGCCAACGTAGCACGGGAGTTACCCTATCTTGCTTGTCACACGATATTGTTTCGTAGTACCTTTTATTGTCGGAAAAAGTTTACATAACCCCTCCTAACTATTAAGCGTGGACTACTTCACCCACAAACTATAAAACCGAATTTTCTACCCTCTGAACTTTCTAAAACCGGTCAAATAACCCCCACCCCAAGCCGTTTTGGACAGTGATTTTGCTATAGTGACGGTAGTTTTGTTTTTTCTTTTTTATTTATTTTCGCTAAATTTTTGAAAAATCATAGTATATTACAGAAAAAAATATAAAATAGAAAATCTAATTTTGCTAGACTCCACGTGAGTAGATCTATACAGTGAACATATATATAGTATGCTTTAGTATAATTTTTTTGCTGTAGCTTTAGATCTGTGCTTTTCTATGATTAAATAGAATAATTCATAGCTGCAGCTTCAATGGTCCAATTGTGTTGAAATTTTTACGGTAGGCTAATTATTGTATTCTTGAATTATCGTAAAAATTTCATACTCATTGGATCATGTATAACATAGTTACAGATAAAGCATTGATTTAACAAGCATAAACCTAAATAAATTTATAACTAAGTTATACATGATCCAATGAGTATGAAATTTTTACTATAGTTCAAGCATATAATAATTAGCCCATCATAAGAATTTCACCACAATTGGACCATAGAAGCTGCAGCTATAAATTAATTATATAAAGGCATAGATCTAAAGCTACAACAAAACTTTATACTAAAGCATACTATATTATATGTTCATTGTGTAGATCTATTCATGTGGAGTCCAACAAAATTGGACTTTCTATTTTATGATTTTTGTGATTTATTATGATTTTTCAAAGATTCAGCCAAAATAAATAAAAAAGAAAAAGTCAAAATCATTATCACTGTAGCAGAATCACCGTCCGAAACCACTTTGGGGGTTATTTGACCGGTTTTGAAAAAATTAAGGGAGTAAAAAATCTATTTTTATAGTTTAGGGGTGAAGTAGTCCATCCTAAATAGTTAGAGGGTTATATAGACTTTTTCCTTTTACTGTCGATTCAAAACAAAGGGCCTATGGGCCTCTAATTTTTTTCAAGCAGCTGCTAATACTGCAGTACGACATAATTTGCTTGAATCTGACACTATAGTTAATTAAAATTCATCCGCAACAATTGAATTTTATGTTAAGCTATTTTTTTTGTCGGTCCAAAACGAAGGACTTAGGGACCTCTAAATTCTCTATTTTTTTCAAATAGATGTTGCAAGTCAAGTCTAGCTCATTATCTAGTTTTGAAATTAAAATTCTTCCTAGAATGCTATATTTGAGTTTTCGTTTAAGGTATTTAGCCCCAAAATTGTTTGTCCTAAAATGTCACTCGACTTGCTGGCCAACACATGAACTCACTTGGCTTGGTCGGTACTAGTGAGAGTTTATTTAGATTAGACTCCCTAGTCTAGAAAAGAATACAATTCTATAACACAGTACTAACTACTAAGTCAAAGTATCTTACATCCCCTTTCAATGTAGATATTGATGGAATTAGGAATTGGAATAGGCTTTTCTAAATTCTGTTGAATGGTTGCACGTGGAATTGTGATTTGGAATCAGAAACCCAATTCCTTGGCATTGTAAAATGGAAGCTCCCTCTCCAAATAAGGTATTGCGTGGAATTATACCAAGCACACCTTCTTCCTCGAATCCGTCCCCAACCATAGTCATCACTCCTCGCCCTTTCTTCCTCGAGTCCAGCACCAACCACCACACTCCTTCCTTGAGTTCGGTGCCCCTTCTTCCTTATGTACAACTCCAACCACTACCCTCCCTACTTGAGTCTGACGCCCCTTTTTCCTCACGTCCAGCTCCGAGTAGTTTCGCATCAGTCTGCCTAAGCTCGCCTGCGGTTGGGCTCCGCGCCGCTGGGATCAATGGATGGCCTCCACACAACCAAGGTCGTGCTCGAGGCTACTCACGGTTGGCTAGCTTCTGCGCCACTAAGGTTGTGCCAGAGCATTAGAAGGGAAGGAATTCAAGGTCATAGGGGTTAGGGACGTTAGGCTCGACCGCTTCCCCATCGCCAGCGCCTACTCTCATGCGTAAAGATGGCAACGGGCAATATCCGCGCGGATACTGGTTTCGCACATCCGCGCCCGCGAGCAAATTCTCGTGCCCGCACCCGTGCCCACCACCCACCACGGGCAGCAACCTATGCCCGTGCCCGCCATCCGCGGGCAAGGCTCGCCCGCGGGCATGCCCGTGTGCCCTCCAGCAGGTCAACGAGGTCGGCGGTCAGCCGGGACGAGCGACGAGGACGGCGGCCGGCTGAGGCGAGCGAAGAGCCGAAGAGGAAGGTGGCCGTCGAGGCTAGCGACGAGGAAGGCGGCCGCTTGGGAGGTCGATGAGGATGGCGGCGCCGCCGTGGCGCCCGCTCGAGGAGACTCGGTGGAGGCCAGCGTCCGGCGGCCGGCGTCGGAGACTCGGTGGAGGCCAGCATCCGGCGGCCAGCGTTGGGGAGCCACGAGTGGGGATCTGAGGGAGGCGCGTGCCGCGAGTGGAGGACGATGGCCTGCGGTGCGGAGCTTCGGCACGGCGGGGACGGTTGCCTAGGTCAGAGCTTCGGCGTGGCGAGGATGGCGGCCCACGAGTAGAGGAACCGCGCCTCGCGCTCGATGCGAGTGGAGGAGCGACGCCGGCCACCACGACCGCGACTGAGGAGGATGGAGGAGCGACGGCGAAGTGGGGAGGCGGGGTCAGGTGAGGGGAACGGCGGCCGAGTGGGAGTGGGAACGATTGGGAATTTGGGATGGAAACCCTAGAATCTCAAGTATATATACTTCTTCTGTATTGGCTCCACATGTCAGGCGGGTTTTGCGGGTTTGCGGGTGTGGGCATACTATTTTCTTATCCGTTTACCCTTGCCCGTTGGGCACAACTCTGTACCCGTGCCCGTGCCCGCGGGCACAGGTTCACGCCCGTATCCACGCCCACCGGGTCGGGTGCCCGTGGGTACGCGGGTTTTTCTTGCCCGTTGCCATCTTTACTCATGCGCGAGAGCTTCTACTTGCTAGACGATGAGTTAGAGTTGGGAAGCGGTTCGCACGGTCTCGACAAGAAGAACACTAGTTATTAGAGAGGGGGAATGGTGTGGGGTGGGGTCAATTCCATGATTTGCAATCCGAACATAAATTGGTATTTGCCAAGTCATTGGATTCCCACTAGCAAATTCATCTGTATCCAAACAATAGATTTGGTATTGCAACCCATTTCCAATACTAGCTAGTCAGATTTGGTATAGGTGTTCAATTCAATTCTAGCAGCTCAATGTCTGTATCCAAACGAACCCTTGAGTTTGACTAACTATATATATATAAACTGTTGATATTTATGACATCAAATAAATATCATTAGATTTATAATGAAATATATTTTCATAATATACTTATTTGATGTCATAAAAATTAATACTTTTAACTATATACTTGTCAAACTTTTGGCACTTTGACCAAGATTGCATCTATAATTGTTTTTTTTAACGGATCGGAGGTAGTATTTTATAGTCGGACTATTGACAGCTATCAATTAAGTCAGTATGTTCGGAATAGTGGGCTACCCAAACACTTCCACAAGTACGGCCAATTTGTGTTTCTGAATAGACCATCGAACTGCACCTAACCGCACAGCAAGACGTTTTGCAAAGTCAACGTCCCCGGTTACCGTGGGCGCTGGGCAGACAGGAAACGTACCACATTCATTCAATTTCAACATCCGAGCTTATGGTCCCGTTCGGCTGGAATTATAAGCCGGCTGAAAAATACTGTTGGCTAATTTTGTGTGAGAGAAAAATACTGTTCCGGCTGAAAAAACAAGCTGAATAAGACGGATTATAAGCCAGATGAACAGGGCCTGGCTTCTTACAATTCAACAATTGGTACCTCATTCATGTGTACTCAGTCCATGAGATTCCTGTCATAGCTAACTTAGGCCCTGTTTACTTCCCATGCAAACCCAAAATATTTTCTCTTTCACCCATCACATCGAATCTTTAAACGCATGCATGGAGCATTAAATATAGGTAAAAAAATAACTAATTGCATAGTTTATCTGTAAAGTTCGAGACGAATCTTTTAAGTCTAATTAATCTATGGTTGGACAAATTTTACTAAATAATAACGAAAAGTGCTACAGTAACTTTTCACCCAATTTTTCCCAACTAAACACACCCTTATGTGGCTTCCTAAAATAAGTGTAGTTCTCGTTTTTCGAGGAGTCAAACACTTTTAATTTTAATCAAATATATAAAAAAAATATTAATATTTATAGTACATAATTAATATCATTAGATAGATCGTTGAATCTATTTTCAAAATAAACTTATTTGAAGATACAAATATTGCTGATATTTTCTGTAAACCTAGTTAAATTTATGAAAGTTCAACCGGCATGAATAACATAGCGACCCTTATTTTGGGACGGAGAAAGTACTGTATGAGTAGTCATGTATCATCATTCCCGGACTCAGTCAATTTAGATGAGCACATGAATCAACTCGAAGTGTATAAAATTTGTGATCCATATCCTTTGGTTTTGGTGTGACAACGAAAGATCTCCATATCTACTACGTGTTAATATATTAGAGCCAAATATATATGTGGACTCAGTCAGTTTAGATGAGCACATAAATCAACTCGAAGTGTATAAAATTTGTGATCCATATCCTTTGGTTTTGGTGTGACAACGAAAGATCTCCATATCTACCACGTGTTAATATACTAGCTCAATAATAGCGCTTGGCTGCGCGGGCGACGGGCAAACAGTTAATGGACAGTATCAAATAGTAAGTGAACAGTGTGAAAACACTGCCTAATGTTAAACTAATTTGTTACTTAGTACGTAGCATGGAGAAAAAACAAAAACCTTTTTTTCCATACACTGTGTAGGCAGCGCCTAATGCAAACTAATTTGTTACTTAGGCCTTATTTAGTTCCCAAAAATTTTCTTTTCGTCCCATCATATCGAATATTTGACGTATGCATGGAGCATTAAATATGGATAAAAAAAATAGCTAATTGCACAGTTTAATTGGAAATCGCGAGACGAATCTTTTAAGCCTAATTAATCCATGATTGGACACTAATTGCCAAATAAAAACGAAAGTGCTACAGTAGTCAAACCTAAAAATTTTCGCGAACTAAACGAGGCCTTAGTAGGTAACCTGGAGAAAAAAAAATGCTGGAGCAAAAAAAATGAAAAAAATGAATGCTACAGTGGCAAACAGCGTCTGATGCACTGAGAGAGCAACATTTTATTCTCGTTGAGGGATAACTTTATTAGAGCCAAATATATATGTTTCTTGGTCGTGCTCATAGAGTCATTAGGGGTTCTGCTTGTGTGCGTTCATATGAACTAGTGTGCAGTGATGGGAATAGACAACAACACATCATATAGCATTACATCCCGTTCAACGATGCAAATTTTAGTGCAAGACCAAGGAACATCACCAGTTATGGTGGTGGCAGCAACCACCAAGTTTGTGATCAGCCTTCAAGCGTTGATCTTCACGGTGCTCCTCTTCTTCCCCAGAACTTCCGCCGCCATTGCATCTGACACGCTCAACAATGGCGGCAACATCAGTGACGGGGAGGCGCTGGTCTCGGCCGGCGGATCGTTCACCCTTGGTTTCTTTTCCCTGACCGACGTGCCAACCAAGAGATACCTCGGGATCTGGTTCACGGCGTCGGCGGACGCTGTCTGCTGGGTGGCCAACCGCGACAGCCCGCTCAACACCACCTCTGGTGTACTGGTGATCAGCAGCACGGGGAGCCTTCGTCTTCTCGATGGCTATGGCCAGACGGCGTGGTCTTCCAACACGACCTCTGCCTCTGCCTCAGCGCCAGCGGTGACCGGGCAGCTTCTTGAGTCCGGCAACCTAGTAGTGCGCGAGCAGAGCAGCGGCACCATCTTGTGGCAGTCTTTCGATCACCCGTCCAACACCTTGCTTGACGGCATGAGGCTCGGCAGGAACCCACAGACCGGCGCGGAGTGGTCCCTCACTTCGTGGCGCACTCCAAACGACCCGAGGCCCGGGGACTGGCGCTTGGTGATGGACGACAAGGGCCTACCGGACTGCGTCACATGGCAAGGCAACGTCAAGAAGTCACGCACCGGCCCCTGGAACGGGCTGAGGTTCAGCGGCACTCCGGAGATGGCGTCCTACTCCGGGATGTTCTCCATCCAGGTGGTTGTCCGCCCCGACGAGGTCGCCTACGTCGTCACCGCCATGCCAGGCACGCCATTAAACCGCCTCGTGATGAACGAGGTCGGTTTGTTGCAGCGGCTGTTGTGGGACCAGGACAGCCAGGTCTGGAACGTCATAGCACGGACGCCGAGGGACGTCTGCGACAGCTACGCCATGTGCGGGGTGTTCGGCCTGTGCGACGCCGGCACAGCGTCCACGCTGTTCTGCAGCTGCATACACGGGTTCAGCCCCGCATCGCCGTTGGAGTGGTCCATGAAGGAGACCTCCGGTGGGTGCCGCAGGGACGTGCCGCTGGAGTGCAGCAACGGGACCACGACAGACGGGTTCATGGTGTTGTGGGGGAGTGAAACTCCCCGACACGGACAACGCGACGGTGGACAGGAGCGCGACGCTGGAGCAGTGCAGGGCGAGATGCCTCGCCGACTGCTCGTGCGTGGCTTACGCCGCCGCTGACATCCGAGGCGGAGGCGGTGGCAGTGGCTGCGTCATGTGGACGGACGACATCGTCGACGTTCGTTACGTGGACAAAGGGCAGGATCTCTATGTGAGGTTAGCCAAGTCTGAGTTAGGTAATAAGCACACACAACTGCACAACTTAAAACTACTGTATCATTGTCTGAATTATGAAGCAAGATTTTATTCTTCATTTCATATATATTTCTGCAGTTACAACAAAGAGCAGGAATGTGGTAGTAAAACTGTTGCTTCCAGTTGCCGCATGCCTGCTTGCACTCACGGGGATGTTCCTTGTTTGGATATGCTGCAAGTTTAGAGGTAGAAGCAGAGCCACTTCACTGCTCGGAAGTCAGAATAACGATGCCCAGAAGATGATGCTAAGATACTTAGGTGCGTCAAATGCACTTGTGGATGGAAATCTCAACCTTCCATTTTTTAGCTTTCGAGATATTGTTTCCGCAACCAATAATTTTGCTGAAGACAATATGCTTGGACAAGGAGGCTTCGGGAAGGTTTATAAGGTAACGATTTTTTAAAACCCAAGATAGATAGCATGAAAATTATAAAATTTCTTACTCAGATTGAAGGATGGTAAAATCATATGCAGGGTATGCTGGACGGGAACAAAGAAGTTGCAATCAAAAGGCTGAGTCAAGGCTCTGGACAAGGTGTAGATGAATTCAGAAATGAAGTAGTTCTGATTGCAAAATTGCAGCATAAGAACCTCGTTAGACTTCTTGGTTGCTGTATTCATGGAAATGAGAAGTTGCTAGTTTACGAATATTTACCAAACAAGAGCTTGGATTACTTCATCTTTGGTATGTTTAACTAATTATATCTTACAGAAAAAAAAGGCAGTAGCCTTAGTTACTACTGAAATTTGTCTGCTTACTCATAATACCATTATTGTACAGATGCTGCATGTAAAAACGTCCTTGATTGGCCAGCAAGGTTCAGGATAATCAAGGAAATATCTAGGGGACTTCTTTATCTTCACCAGGATTCAAGATTGACTATTATTCACCGAGATCTCAAACCAAGCAACATATTGCTAGATGCACATATGAGCCCCAAGATATCAGATTTTGGTATGGCAAGAATCTTTGGTAGGAACCAACATGAAGAAAATACTAATCGAGTTGTGGGGACATAGTGAGCATTCCATGCCTTGATGTTTTAACCTGAATTATACTCTTTCAATTTTTTTCGTGCATAGTGCTAACGAGTTTGATTTTTAAGTAGTGGCTATATGTCTCCGGAGTATGCATTGGATGGCACATTTTCTGTCAAGTCCGATACATATAGCTTCGGTGTCATACTCTTGGAGATTATAAGTGGTTTGAAGATAACTTTAACTCGTTTCATGGGCTTCCCTAACCTATTAACTTATGTAAGTTCGCTGCCATTCTTTTTTTTTTTGAAGATATTCTTGATTTTCTTTTTCCGCAATTCAACAAAAACATACTGATATTGTATGAAATAAATTCCATTGGTTCAGGCATGGAGCTTATGGAAAGATGGTAAGGCAATTGATCTAGTGGATTCATCCCTAGTTGAGACATGTTCACCAAATGAAGCTTTACGGTGCATCCAAATAGGATTGTTGTGTGTGCAAGACAATCCAAATAATAGGCCACTCATGTCATCAGTGGTGTTCATGTTGGAGAACAAAACCACAGCACTTGCTGTCCCAAAACAGCCTTTCTCGCAATGGTATTTGGAAGCCCAAGGAATAGAAGAGAATAACAACAGCTCTATGAATAACATGAGTGTAACAGTGTTAGATGGACGGTAGATTGTTAGGCAAATCTGTTTTGTTTTGACAGATGTGTGAAATGTGTCATACAGGTGTTACTAGAATAGTGCAATTGCTATTAGATGTTATTAGTGCACCTCGTTATTGCGTGGAGCTTTACTTATATATCTAAACGAAATTATATTAGTTTTGCCGGCAATATGGCATAAGAAAACATCTGGTGAATTTGCATTGCTTCTTGTCTCCGTTGTCGTGTCAACTTGTTCTGAATCTTGTCTGATGATCGACAATTGCCTGGCAGCACCGAACGGCCTGCAGCCGGGGAAACAAAATCAGCGTTCGTTTCATTCCTCATTGTTGGAAACGAGACTTTGAAGAAGGAGGTGAGACTTTGAAGAAGGTGAATGATATCATGCATGTGGTTGGATGCACCGTACATCCAACCCTAGGCTTCCAAAATCCAATGTCTAAGATTGCTGCCAGGAAGGTTTGACAGGTCAACAACCAAAAAGGCCTTGAGTAAGTGTTATGTTGGTGAGTCAAGATTGAGGCAATGCCTTTAATGGGCAAAGGTTGAACAAAGAGGGACTTGGCTATGCGCCAAAAAAGGCAAGAAAGCCTTTGGTCCTCACAAGATCATCTTTGTGAGAAACAATGGTAAGTATTGCAACAAGTGCAAGAGCATTGGTCATGTGGAGGAGTGAAAAGACAAGAAGATTGTATCCACCATTCCCTTTATATAGATTGATGCTAAAATGGAGGAGAGGGGAGAGGAAAGAGAAGCTAGGGCCTGTTTTGCAGGGCTTCAGCTCCACCAAAAACGGCTCCAGCTCTGGCTCCTCTGCCGGAGCGGCTTGGTTGGTGAAGAGGAAGCTGTTTTTTAGATTACAAAGTACAACATAGACGTCTACAACACGCACACACTCACTCCTATGAACACACATACGCAAATTCTATTCCTATGAGCACCTTCGAATGACTGAGCCGATAGATGGTGAAATGTTTGGTAAAACAACTCTTGGTAGATGAAAAAGGTAAAATAACTATGCTACCCCTTTCTTTTTATTTTCTTTATTTTTTCTCCTCTCTCCTTCTTTAGTTTCTTCTCTCCTCATCCCCTCGGCATCTCACAACCGCTCACGTACGACCGCCGAAGGACCTTTGCCCCACTCCCGACGACCTCGATGGCCCGCGCCTGGCGGCCCCACGTGGTGTCCCCGCGACGAGCGGCCTTGTCATCCTTGCGACCGGCAGCCCCAACGTTCCCACGCCCCGCGCAACATAGCTCTGACCCCCGGGCACTCGCCCCTTGACGGCCCCAGTGTCCCCGTGCTCGGTGGCGCCCACATGACCGAGTGAGGGCAAATCCGCCCATCGCCTTGCGTTGGGCCCACGGGAGCAAGCGGAATCGGTGGAAGCTACGTTTTCCAGCTTCCACCCTCTCTCTCCTCTTCTCTTAGCGGATATTCCGCGACTCCGAACGCGAAGTGGAGCTGTTTGCCCCCGTTTGGTTGAAGAAGCGCAAAATAGCTCCGGGAGCTGCCTAGAGAGTTGTACCAAATGGCCCCTAAGTTACGGCCAGCTGCGACACATGCTTCATTTTTTTTTTGCAAGAGACAACAGAGTGGGCTATATATTAATGATCTAAGAAACTATGTGGGAGACATTATTAGGGCAACTCAATGGCTAGCTCTAAGTTAACATTAGGTGGCACGTGAAGGAGAGATAGATGTCAAAAAACTTTGATCGTTTGAGGAGAAGAGTTATCCGATGCATGAAAGAAAGGTCAACTACATCTCTCTCTTGTATAGATGATTGGAAAGAGGAGATATATAGATCAATAAAGAATATCTACATGAGTAAGATAACTTGTAAGAACTAGCAGATGACTTTTACTACTGAAGATGCCCCTACATGAGCAAGATGTTAGACACCAGATGACACATTAGTATATGGCCCAAGCCTACAAGTATGTTTCAATAGCAGGGCCTCTACTCTAGATGACACACACAACGTGCCTGTAGGTGCAGGTGCAGGTGCAGCATCTGATCCTATTATCTGATGACTGTGCTATTTCCCATCAGAGAGCACATGGCATGGCAATGTGTCAATGTAGCCCCGCGTGTACTGCACTCCACGATGGTCGACTGTGGTCTAATAATCGCAGCTTCGCACACCATTCCGTAGTGAAGAAACGCAACTACTAACACTGGAGTCCGCCGTGTTCCTGTTCCAACTTGGAACGCCCAGGCCCCACCCAGTGGCGGATGTGGGATGCGGGATAAGGGAGGGCTAAAACAACAGAGATGTTGATTTGCACGAAGATTTAACGGTGAAATCAAGTTTTTACTACAGTAATTAGCATTGAAATCAAGAAATTAGGGGGGCTGGAGCCCCCCAGCCCCCCTTTGGATCCGCCCCTGGCCCCACCCCAGGTAGAGGGAGCTAGTCGCTTTCCAAGTACGTATGTGTTACGTGTGGTTTAGGCGGGCAGATGGAGAGTTTTTTTTTTAAAAAAATAATATTTTTTAATGAATAATTGTAAATGTAGTAACTGGATTGTGAGAATTGTACCCTGTCGGCTGCTGCCTAGCCGATAGGACCCATATCGGCAACTGGCGGGCCGACAGGCCAGTGGAGAGCCATAGAATGTCTACCGCGGCCTCTCTTCTCCCCTCGCTCTCTCTCTCTCCCGGCTGCGCCGGCGACCGCTGGATCCGGCGGTGGGCTTGACGCCGCAGCCCCCACCCCGCCGGTGCTGCACCTCCGAGGACTTCAGCGGCGCCCACCGGTTTGCCATTGTGCCGACGAGGCACCGTTGCGGAGCCTGTGGCCTGTGGTCGGGGGCGAAACGGCCAAGTGCGGACCGCGGAGGCTGAGAGCTGAGGCGGAGGAGCCGTAACCACTCCGCTCTTCTTCCCATCGTAATAGTACGGCTCCACGGGTCCTTGACGCCTCGCGCCGCCGCAGTTCGGCACCCGTGTGGCCGTGTCCCTTGGCCGCCGTCTTCGCCAGGTACTACACTACCGTCTACTACTGCTCGGGGTCTCGGCTCTCGCTTCTAATTCTAGTGCCATGGGGTCCATCCATCGATGAATATGTAGGGCGTTTTCATCCTTATAGTTCGAAGAATAGTAGGGACTTGCACGTATTTGTCTTCTCAGCGTAGTTAATTAATTAAAAAAAAACTTGGCGTGCTACACTTTCAGAGGAATTGGTGATCCGGAGCTTTTGCAGTGTCAATCCGTAAACACAAAATCTCCGACTAACCGCTGAATGTGTGAGCTCTGCCTGCCCGTGGCGATTTGCTGAATAACCTGAATTTCACTTGCAGCAAGCGTTGGAAATAAACATCTAAATGCCTGGTAAACCTGGCCAAGCATAATATTTGCTGGTCAGCTGCAAGCCATAGTGTACTTACTGTTGAATCATCTTATGCAAATAGCATGTTACGAAAAACTTGAATAAAACCCCACATATGAGGTATCGGGTATGTCACACAATGCTGAAAACAACTCTGAACTTACTTATTCATCTGAATTTGGCTGTTTTCTAGTCTCCAATGACCACCAGTGGTATGAAAAAATATACAAGTTTACTAGCTTTATAGAAAAATATAACACGTGAAGAATTCTATGAATAATCCATATGAGGTACTGCACTGGAAATATTAGGCAGCCTTCACATTTTGGCATTAGAGCAACTGAAGATTAAAGCAATGCCATGTGAAATTTGATTGCATTCTTTGTTATGACACTTGACCATAAATTCTCAAATCGCTGTATATTATCTGCATTTTTTTCCAAGCTGCAAACTTCAATTCAGTGTGTTCAGTACAGTAAGCCCAAATATATATCCCTTTGGAAGACTGTAAGTTCACATATATTACGACCAGCTATGCTGCTGAAATTCACTTAACCCTAGAGATTTATAAAATTTTGAGCACCGTGCGGAACTCCCCCACGGTCTTTCGCGTCAAAAAATGCATGGTTCTAAGCCATCCCAGCCCACCAACGGCCAACCCGTTGTCGATGGCGCGAAAGCCATCCGATTTCACGGCTCTGATTGCACTTCACCTCACATTCAGACTATCAGTGTCAATACATCACAATATTTGAGAACTTAAATATTCTAATATCTACAGTTTCACACAATAAGGACACGCAACACACCAGTATAGTTATTAAAAAACAGTTGCCAAAGATAAAAGAAGTATCTTCGCAATTAAAAAAATAAGAGAAGTATGCAAACTATTAATGTTTTACAGATCTGCTACAGGAAATTATGTACACATACAAACATTGCATAACCTAACCATCTAGCGTCCCTCTAATAACACTGTCATGCTCATGTTATTCATAGAGCTACTAGTGTTTTCTCCTGTTTCCTGGGCTTCAGGGTACCTTCGTGAAAAAAATACAGGCTGTTTTGGAACTGAAAGTGTTGTAGTTTCATTCTCCAACATGAACACCACTGATGACATGAGTGGCCTGCTATTTGGATTGTCTTGCACACACAAGAGTCCTATTTGGATACACCTAAAGGCTTGATTTGGTAAACAACTCTTTACAAGGGATGAGTCCACCAAATCCATTGCCTTTCCTTCATTCCATAAGCTCCATGCCTGAACCAATTGAATCAATATCACAGAACATTAATAAGTATTTTTTTGATGCATTGTAAAAATTTCAAGCATGTCACCATACTTACATAAGCTAATAGATTTGGGAAATCTGTGATGTGGGTTAAACTAATCTTCAGACCACTTATAATCTCCAAGAGTATGACACCAAAGCTGTATGCATCAGACTTGACAGAAAAGGCGCCATCCATAGCATATTCAGGAGACATGTAACCACTGTTTAAGGATTGTTAGCAGTAAGTAACAAGCTTATTAAGTGCAGGCAACGAGTTATTTTAAAATCTGAGGCTTGAACTACTCACTATGTCCCAACAACTCGATTGGTATTTGCTTCATGCTGGTTTCCTCCAAAGATTCTTGCCATACCGAAATCTGATATCTTAGGGCTCATATCTGCATCTAACAGTATGTTGCTTGGTTTGAGATCTCTGTGAACTATCGTCAACCTTGAATCCTGGTGGAGGTAAAGAAGCCCTCTAGATATTCCTTTTATTATCTTGAACCTTGTTGGCCAATCAAGGAGCTTTTTTCTTGCAGCATCTACAATGGTATATTATAAGTAAGTAAATTCCATGGTAACTATGGCTACTCTCTCCTTTTATATAAAAATAAAAAAGTTTCAACATACCAAAAATGAAGGAATCCAAGCTTTTGTTTGGCAAATATTCGTAAACCAGCAATTTCTCATCTCCCCAAATGCAGCAACCAAGAAGTCTGACGAGATTTCTGTGCTGCTATTTGGCAATCAGGACTACTTCATTTCTGAATTCCTCTGCACCTTGCCCAGAACCCTGACCGAGCCTTTTGATTGCAACTTCTTTCTTCTCACCTAGCATACCCTGCAAGATTTCACCATTAGTAAATTGAAAAAGGTAGTGGCTAAAATTTCATACTACTATTATTCACAATATTTTTTTTGTTACCTTGTAAACCTTCCCAAATCCACCTTGACCAAGCATATTGTCTTCAGAGAAGTTATCTGTTGCAGTAACAATATCTTCAAAGCTAACAAATGGAAGTTCTAGATTTTCATCACCAAGTTCATGTGACGTGGTCAAGTATCCAACCATCGCTTTCTTCTGGACATCCTTGTTTCGACGTCGGCCTAACGGAAATATCGATCAGTATGTATCCTTTGCTAGTACTTAGAGTAATTCTCCAGGGATACCACGTTCTGAATCATTCTGAGTAGTGAAGTGGGCTCTACCTCTCAGTTTGCATATCCAAACAAGGTACAGGGCAACAGCCACAAGTGCAAGCAGAGATGCCGTAACCGGAAGCACGATTTTTACCACATCAGTTCTCTTCCTGTTAGCTGCACAAATATGTTACTCGAAGTGAATAGATTATCTTTTTTGTGAACACCGAATGTAACGGACGGTGAGACTTTGCTTCTTTCTCATTTGCGAGAGAAAAGTATATGCAATTGAGAACTGGGTAATTGGAACTTACCTAATTCAGACTTGGCCAACCTCAGGTAGAGATCCTGCCCCTTGTCTACGTACCGGACATCAACAATGTTATCCTTCCACATGACGCAGCCACTGCCATCACCGCCTCCTCGGATGTCGGCGGCGGCATAGGCCACACAGGAGCAGTTGGCGAGGCACCTCGCCCTGCACTGCTCCAGCGTCGCGCCCATGTCCACCGTCGTGTTGTCAGTGTCGGGGAGCTTCACTCCCCGCACCACCCTGAACCCGTCCGTCGTCGTCCTGTTGCCGCACTCCAGCGGCATGTTCCTCTGGCACCCGCCACCGGACTCCCTCATGGACCACTGCGAGAGGTTGACGGGGCTGAACCCCACGACGCAGCTGCAGAACAGCGTGGACGCCGTGTTCACGTTGCACAGGCCGAACGCACCGCACATGGCGTAGTCGTCGCAGACGTCCCTGGGCGCCTGCACGAAGACGTTCCACACCCGGCTGGCGGGGTCCCATGCCAGCCGCTGCAGCACGCCGACCTCGTTCAGCACAAGGCGGGAGAAGGGCGCATTGGCCGAGGTGTTGAAGATGTACGCGATCTCGTCGGGGCGGACGACGACCTGGTTGGAGAACAGCTCCGAGTACGACACCATCTCTGGGACGCCGCTGAACCACAGCCCGTTCCAGGGGCCCGTTCGGTACTTCTTGGCGTTGCCTTTCCAGGAGACGCAGTCCGGGAGCCCCCTGGTGTCCATGACACGCCGGCAGTCCCCAGTCGACGGGTCGTTCGGCGCGCGCCACGACGTGAGCGACCACTCTGCACCGGTCTGCGGGTCCTTGCCGAGTCTCATGCCGGCGAGCATGGTGTTCGACGGGTGATCGAACGACTGCCAGAGCATTTTCCCGCTGCTCTGCTCGCGCATGACGAGGTTACCGGACTCAAGTAGCTGCGCCACGGCAGGAGCGGAGCTCGTCGTGTTGGAGGACCATGCGGTCTGGCCAGAGCCGTCGAGAAGGCAAAGGCTCCCGGTGCTGCCGACCACCAGTACTCCTGCTCCTCCTGAGGTGTTGCTGAGGGGGGTGTCACGGTTGGCCACCCAACAGACGGCATCCGGGGACGCGGTGAACCAGATGCCAAGGTATCTCTTGGCTGGCACGCCGGACGGGGAGAAGAAGCCCAGGGTGAAGGAGCTGCCGGACGACACCAACGTCTCACCATCGGTGATGTTGCCACCGTTGTTGAGCGTGTCAGATGCGATGCCAGCCGCCGAGTCTCTGAGAAAAACCAAGAGCACGAGGAAAATCATGGCGGAAACACGATCGAGAAATCTGTTGGTTTTTTTTTATCCTTATCGAGAAATCTGTTGGTTGGTGACTCCATGATAGATGATGCTAGAATCTCTTATCCCCTTTGTGCAAAAAGCTCCTGGTCTCGCTGGACAGCGTTATATAGAAAAAAGTCTACTTAACCCCCTCGACTACTGCTCGTTGTCTTTTTCACCTCCTCACCTATAAAACCAGCTATTCTACCCTTCAAACTATTGAAAACAGTCTAAATATAACCCCCTAAGATGGTTTTAAAAGTGGTTTTGCTGACATGCCATATTAAAAAGTCTATATAACCCCTAACATATATGAAGGATTGACTGCATGACCCTTCAACTATAAAGCATGATATTATAGCCTGCAAAACATGAAATAATGTTCAAATGACTCATCGGATGGTTTTTAGGGTCGTTTGTACATTATGTCCCACCATACTGGCCTAAACACATGCTTGTATGCAGTCTATTTGTTGCCTCCACCTCCCTACTCTTTATAGGCAGGCCATCTTGTCTCCTGCTTCACCTCCCATCACCCGTCGATGGTATTCAGCTCAAGCACGCCTCTCCCACATCCGCTATCCGGTTATCCTTCAATTTTTTAATAGAAATTGGAGGAGAAAGCAAAAGGGGGCGAGGATGTGGGAGCAGGAGGAGCCGGATGACAAAAAGGGCGCAAGCGTCGACATGTGCTCTCTGTCGTCGATGAGTGCATGAGGTGGAGTAGAAAACAAGGTGGTGTTCGCCGGCGCGGTACCACAAGCCTAGAAAGAGTTTAGAGAGTGAGGCAGCTGATTGCATGTGTGCTTAGGGCAGTGTGGTGTGATACAGTGTCCAATATATGACCATCATTTGAACATTATTAGATGCTTTAAGGACTACAATATCATATTTTATAGTTGAGGTGGTCATGCAGTCAATCTTTGATATGTTAGGGGGTTATATAGACTTTTTAATATGTCACGTCAGCAAAACCACTTTCAAAACCGCCTCAGGGGGTTATTTAGACGGTTTTCAATAGTTTGAGGGGTAGAATACCTAGTTTTATAGGTGAGAGGTGGAGTAGATAACCATTAATAGTTGATGGGGTTAAGTAGACTTTTTCCGCGTTATATATCGCTCGCAATGTTGGTGCTTTTCATTGGTTGCATATTTATTTAGCACGAAATTCGTATTAAAATTATTCGTGGCCCTAATTTATTAGGCAATTTAATTTTTTTTAACGAACTCGCATCGATAAATTTACAAGGTCGCACCAATCGTATCTCTTATTCTAATCTAACACCCCCTATTATTTATTATTACTCAGTTCCAAATTGTTGGGGAGAGCCTCCCCTAGGTGACGGGGTTTCCGCGAGCATAGCGCACCGGTAGCCTTCAGCCCTCCAGGCGGAGGTTGGCAGCCAATGTCCAAAGGCGCAACCGTTAGGTGGCAGCGCAGTGCACGCTCAAAACGGCGGAAATAGGAAGGCAGAACGTAGAACCTCCGGCGCGTTACGATCGGAGGTATCAACAGTGTAACACCCTCGGTGTTACCGCGTGTGCAACGCATCTAAACTTGGCATGAGCATCTTTCCTTTTGTTGCTTTTTGTGGGAGCGAGTGGAATCAATTAGTAATCCTAACTAGTAATAAAAGTGTTAGTTGATAAGTTGCCGCGTTACCGTGTTGTACTTGCTTAAGGTTAAAAATGAATTCTTTCCAGCAAAAATGTTATAAGATGTGTGTGCAACGCTTTAGTAAAAATTGAAGTACAAACTCTATTCATGGCAGTGCTACAAGTGTATTAGCATAATAAGATTGTTAGCTCATGTTTTTACTGGCTCGGAAATCGAACTTGCGAACAAAAATCAGTTTTAGAGAAATAGATTCAAGTGGAAAAACAGCTTGACGTGGCCTTGTTCGGGAGTTTGTTTTGCTTGAGCTCGTAAGCGGTTGGGTTGGGCCGGTTGCCGTCTCTGCGCGGTCACCGCGCGTGGGGGCCGACGTCCCCGGTCTGGACGTGCTGGCCTGCTGCTGGTCGCCTGTTGCCTGCGCGCTGTTCCTCTCGCGTCGCGACGCTGCGGCCGTCGTCCTCGCGACGTCGCGTCCACCTGCACCCTGCCGCCCCCCCCCTCTCTGTGCTTAGCCGTCGTCTTGCGGTGTGCGGCGCTGTGCGCACGTCGCCCTGCGGTGCGGAGCTCGCGCAGTCGGGGGTCAGCTGTTGCCGCGCTCATCTTCCGCTCGGGCTCGACATGTCTGGCCAAACCCATCCCTCTCCCCCTCGCTCCTCTGTTTCCTGGGTCAGCGCGCGTCGCATCTGTGCCGGACCCTGCGTCGCTGCTAGCCGGTCAGTGGCCACCGTGCGCGCCACACCCTCCTGTCCGCCGCGGAAATGACTTCGGCGCTGACCCTCCACTCACGGTCTTTGGCAGTCGGTTCCGCACGGCGTGTTCGGCGTGGAGGTGCCACTTTGGCCAAATTCACCTTGCACGCTGCTTCGCAGGACTGTGCCTCAGCTGCTCGTCCTCACCCCGCTCCAATTCGTCCACTGTCGAGCCCTAATTTCGGAATTTTCCTCTCCACCGTGCCTTTAAGGCCCGGGCCGCCGTTTGCTTGTGCAGCTCCCCGCTTGACCACTGTGTGTCGTTTGGCTGGCACAGATAGCTCCGATTGAGACCCCTCATCGTCGTGTGCACCTTTGTCGTAGCCCTCGGGCCACCTCCTCACTGCTGGCTTGGCCGTGCCTCTGCGGGCCGCCGTCAGGCTCGCCGCGCGCGCGCGGCCAGGCCTGCTTAGGACATCCCGGGCCAAACCACCTCCTCGGGTAGGTGCATGGTGAGTCACTGGTGCTCACCGCGGTGTCTGTCGTTTCCCGGAAACCCGCAGCTCTTTGGAACGCCTTTGCCACCCGTGCAGATCAGCGCCATCGCGGTGGAGCCGTTCCGGTGCATCTCCGACCTCCCAACCCCCCCTTGCTCGTGCGCGGAGTCTCGCAGGTGGGTGTCAGCTTCCCGTTGGGTCTTTGGGATCCTCTGGTAGGTCGGTGTAGCCACCTGGTGCCGCGGTCTGCCGCGCTGGCGGACGGGGAGGCATCGGGGACCTCCCTATTGAGAAGAAGGGTTTGTTAGGGGACTTTAGTGCTTAACTGTGACTGGGGAAACAGTGGAGTTGGCAGCCGCGTATTTCCACCGAAGTCTAGGGGCCTTTTAGCTTTTGTGCCAGGGTAAGCGTGGGTCTTCCCCCGTCTGGGCCGCGACCGCGTCGTGGGCCGTCACCGTGGGCCGCCTCGCGCGGTTTGGCCGCGCGCGCGCGTAGCGGGGTGGGCCGCAGGGTTTGGGCCGCGCTGCCAAGTGGGTTCCAATTTCTCTAGAGAAATCAAGTTAGCTTATGATTTCATGTAAATGACTGTACTTTGGAAAATCGTAATAAATTAATTAAGCATCCAAAAATTGCGAGACCAGTTTTGTTAGATCGGTAAATTGATGCTCTAGCAGTTGATGTAATCACTTCACGTATAGCTATAGTGCTGCTCGGTCGATTAAATCTTTGCGTAAAGTGACGAATATTAATGCAACCAATATGGTGCGCTTGTTAGTTGCTGGGGTCGAATTGCATCAAGTCAACCTTGTTCGTAGAAAGAATGATAGCTTAGCATATTAGCTATTAGAGTTACCGTTGTCACCTTTTTAAGTGTGGTTTTGTCATTGCATGCATGTAGATCACGAGGGAGTCGAGTACGTGGCCGCGGAGGAGCAGGACTATGAGGAGGTCATCGAGGAGTTCGAGGAGGAAGTCTTCGTGCCTGAGGAGTTCCAGGAGCCGCTCGCGACTGACACCTCTGACTGTGCGCCTGCCCAAGGCAAGGTCCGGTGCATAACCCCTATTTTTGCAAGTCTTTGTATATATTTAAATGTTGTGCATTTACGTTTCAGGAATTTTATGATACCCACACACACACACACACACACACACACACACACACACACACACACACACACACACACACACACATATATATATATATATATATATATATATATATATATATATATATATATATATATATATATATATATATATATATATATATACCCATGAGTCTTACTAGTACAGGAAGCGCGTAGTTACTTTGCTTAGGATCATCGGTAGAGTGAGTAACCCGTCGTTACTCACAATAGGGAGTTACCCTTATGTTGATTACATGTTGGGTAGAATGGCGGAAAGAAAATGGTGACCGGGTATGTAACACCTCAGGTGTTTAGCTCCATAATTGCATTGCATTGCATAAGCATAAGCATGCATCATTTCATGTTAATTCTTGTGGTTGCAACAAATGTGATTTGTTTTTAAAGTTTTGTTTGACTCACATCATGTGACACTGTGGAGTTGGTGCAACTAAAGGGTAGAGTAGCTAATTACCTCTCACAGCACCTTAGTTATACTTAGGGTCACTCATGGAGCAAGGTTCATGTTGACCAAAATCACCAAAATGCCCTCCAAGGTGTAGTTGACCACCATTTAGCTCTAGGATGCTCTAGTTTGACCAATTAAAAAGTCCAGCTTAGAGACCTTGCATGGAGGAGCACCCTTAAGAAAAGTTGTAGAGAATTTCATAAGGAACAAAAGTTCTAATATGGTCATCTCATGAAAATGATCAGAACATGCTCAAAAATGGCCCACAAGTCAGTATTTGAGGCTGTTTTGGGACTTAGCAATTTTGGCTAAGTGTGAAGCTGAAAACCGTTTCACTGTACCTCACTTTGGCAACTTATAACTCACAAACTAGGCCGAACCAGTCCTTGAGCCAATTGACAAAGTTGTTGTCCACCCATAGCTCTACAACATTGTCAATATCACCATCACCTAGTTCTAAATGGGTTAGGAGATATGGTGCCTAGAAAAATGAGTTTCAGTCGGCATAATGGACTGAAACTAAGTTTCAGTTTTCGGGTACTCCACTTTGGAGCTCTGTAGTTTCAAATCTAGGCCGAACCAGCCCAAACTCCAATTGACAAACTTGTTGCCCTCATGTAGCTCTACAACATTGCCAACATCAACTACGTCTGGTTCTCACTGGTTTGGGAGTTATTCATCGACGAAGTAACTCTGTCAGTCACCTTTTCGGACATCGATTCAGTCAAACGGCGTTCTTCAGAGACCGTCGTGGCCGACCGGCCACAGGCCGTCGTCGACGCGTGGCCACGCGGTGGCAGCCGTACGCCGACCGCGGTCCCACCCGTCAGTCCACCGAGCCTTCAAGGCCGCCACGACGCACCGGAGCTGCCCCCATTTTCTCTCCCTCCCTCATTCGGCTTCGACACGGAGAAACTGAGCCGCCATTGCCGCCCCACTCCGGCAAGCTCGTGCACGCTCACCACCGCACCGTAGCCCACCAAAACTCGTCCACTGCTCCGCCTTGTAACCCCCTCCATCCTCCGCCTCGCAGTTGGGGTCAATTGCGCGGAGGTAAGACAACATCGCCATCTCCGCCACCGTCCGCCTCGGGCATTTCTCGCCGGAGCACCCCCGTGGCGTGGCCGTGCTTCCCTAGCGTCTCCCTATCTTGCGTCCTTGGTGTGTCGCGTCTGCCTTGAGCCACTAATGCTCACCGGACCGGCCATTAGGGCCGAGCAGCCGTCTAGCTCATCGGAGCCGGCATGCCGCGGCCGCGGGCCGCCATTGCCATCGCTGACTACCTTAGCTGCCGCCATAGCCCTCTTAGATGGTACCCTTAGAATCGTATCGAGGTGGGGAAACATGACGGTGCACTTGGTCGCGCCGAAATCCGCTACCGGCGGCGAACTCCGGCCACCGTTCCTCCCCTCTGCTCTTCTCTCTCTGGCCTGCGGGCCCACGCTGTCAGCGCCACGCGCGCGCGCGGGAGCCCGAGCAGGCCACGCGCGGGAGTGGGCCGCGCCGCGCGAAGTGGGCCACGTCGGTTTTCCGGGCCGGCCCAGCATCCGATAGGGTTATTCATTTTCTTTATTCTGTCATAATTTTTGTTAAGTTTTGAAAAAATGTAGATCTAGGGTTTTACTTGCCCAAAAATTATGAGATAAATTTTGTTGGGATCTACAGGGTGTGTAGTATTTTAGAAAAATATGATTTGGTTATGTGATGTGTAGTTTCTGGGATATTTAAATAGGTCTTTAAAATGTGTTTTAATTCACATGCAAACTTGTTTAAATCATATCTTGAGTTTCATTGTTCTAACAATTATGAAATTTTGTGGGTAGGCTAATTTAGACTTGCTCTAGCTCTGGTAAAAAATTTGGGCAGTAGTGCTTAAGTACTTTTCAAGTTACAATGCTATCTTGTTATTTTAGGAAATACTTAAATGAAATTTTGTAATTTTTCTACATGTGCAATGTTCATATAACTTTTTGGAGAATGTCTTGGTACCCTAGAGTGTCCGAGAAAATTAGGAAATCTATTGTTTGACACTTTTTACTAGGCTTTGTTATTTATACAAAAATCAGCCTTTTTGGCTTGCGAATTTTGTGTAGGAAGTTCCTGTGAATGAATTTAGTTCAAATTTTTACAGTAGCCTCTTTTTGGGTCAGAGAGTCTCCTGTATTTTTTGTAGAATTTTAGGAGCAGTTTACATATATGTTTAAAATTCCACTTAATTACTTAAGTAAATTAAGAAATGAGTTTAAATAAATATTTTAGGTGGGCCAACCTTACTTTCTGGTGTCTTTGTGACCTATGTGAACTTGTGGTGATATTAGTTTGGTCTTATGGGATGTTTGCCACATAAATAAATATTTAATCTTTGCAATTCTAGGTTTTCTGGACAGCTGGTAGTATTTCTAGGTTTGACCCTTAATAAAAGTGTTTGCTGGAAAACTTGTGAATACCAAAGTTGTAGTAAACTTGATAAACTAGCTTGTGTCAAAATTTGGGAGCAATTGGCCTAGTAGTTTGGGAGTTACTGTTGTTTAAAGTGACAGTCCAGAATTGGCTGCTCTCTGTTTAGAGAGGACAGATTCTGGAACTTTGGAATTTCGACTGGATAAACTTTGGAATTAAGGATTGTGGTCTGAAAATATTTTGTGATGCATTTCATAAGCTTTCCAGATTATATTAGATCATATCTTTTGGAGTTGGGAATCTCCAGTTATGTTAGAATCCTTGAGCTGCTGTCCAGAATGTCTTACTGTGGTAACCTAAGTAATATTACTCTTGTATTGTTAGGTGCTAGGGCCTTAACCGAAGAAGAACATCTATATCTTAGGTTGGGTAGATTAGGTAAGTACTTCTCCACCGGAGAAGAGATTTGCATGTACTGATAAAGTAACTTGATTAGATTATTGTTTTTATTTCTGAAATGCATTTCATTCCGAGCATGTTGCACCTTTATGCATCCATGATAATTATTGTGTATTCATGCAATAAGTGTACCAGAGGGGGTAACTATCCTCGAATTCGAGCCTGTGATTCCGGAGGAAGTCCAGGACCTGCCGGAGCAGCCAGAGGAACCAACCGGCGACGAAGCTCCTACCGAAGATCTGCCCGAGTGTGCTGACCACTGGCCCTCGACCTTTCTGAAAGGCAAGCCCCGGTGCATGCTGAACCCATCAATTTATAAATCTATCTTGAATACTTTTAATTGTTTAATGCATTAAGTTGTTGGAGTTGTATAAAAACAATTGCTGCATTATACCTGTCCTTGTCCAGATATCGTACTTAACCCTATATTAGGTTTAGGCACGTGTCAATGCTTAGCCCTGCTTAGTGCGGTAGAAGTCGGGTGATTTCCAGTCATCCACGAGATATAGGAAGGAATCACGAGTGGCTTTATGGCTATCGTGGATGGAACCATGCCTTAAAATGAAATTGAGACCGGGCGGGAGTTCGATAGTACAGCCGCAAGACACTTCACGTCTTGGGTGTGGAGCTATGCCCGTCTGAGTCGTTTAAGGACCGATTCGCTGTACGTCCTTGAGTCATGTTGAACGCAGTCTAACACTTAGTTGGTCGGATAAGTCGTTCCGACCGCGAAGCCGAGTAATATGATTCAGGCCGGGAATCGAATGGTATGTTGCTTCTTGGAGTAGAGAAAGGATGTGCTTGGGGACATTGGCGTGAGACCAAGGGGGGGTTAGAGTCCCTATCACCTGGCAGAGTGTCGCCCTTGGGGTCGCGACATTATTCGGACCCACGATTCCTGAATCATATGAAACGGTGGCCTGTGCGACCCTGGCAGGGGTCTGTACGGTGAGTGTTAGAAATACCCCTCCAGCTGGATAGGAATTCGATTCGAATCGCCGTCGCTCCCTGTTAGTGAGCACTTGACTTGAGCAGCGGCAACGTAGATCTCATTAAATGAACTGGTGGTTAAGGGAATGATACAATATTGCCACAATGATATACCTGCTATGGATATAATAATAATGTTGTTTGATTATACTCAAGTGAATGTTTAGTACAGGTGCTAAGATAGACGACAGGTAAATGCTAAAAGAACTGCTAGTACAAGTTATAAGAGTTTCAATTACTTATGCCTTTATGCAAAATGTTATGTCAGCTAGCCTCTTGTGTAAGCCTTGAATAATCCTTGGTGTCATCTTATTTCTGGTTTTTGACGGGTAAGTCTAGCTGAGTACATTCCAGTACTCAGGGTTTATTCCCTCATGTTGTAGATGATATGCTCTACTAAGGCTTCTGCGAAAATTGTCTCCACCCTGCGGGTGACGAAGACTAGATCACTTGGGCGTGATCATCTTTTATGTACGTTCCTGATACTTTTGCAGGTTGTTGATCAACAAGACTGGCAGTAGTTAAACAACTGGTGTGTGTTTGCTTCCGCTACTTTTATAAACTTAGTTTGTAATAATTTACGACTCCGTGTGTGTAAACTTATTTCGGGACTACTTGCGAGATGTAACGTATGATGTTGTATGTTGAATGATGCGATCTTGGTTGTAAGCAAGTTGGTTTGAAATCCTTCGTGGTTTCGATTGACTACCAGGATTATATGGGCTCAAGTTCGAAAATTTGAGCGCTTCGGTGCTTGTTTTTGTACTTGTGCTCTTATAATTTGGTCAGTTCTGTTACAGCTGGTACCGGAGCATAATTCAACATTAAACACATCGTACGAGTATTTAAAAACAAAAATATTTGATTATGAAAAGGGGTTATAACATTAAAAATTATTTCATAGGTATGCCAGTGATCACATCCCTTAGCCCAAATAAGGACTCTTAGGTGGCTTATTATAAAGACTAACTTGGGGGTCTTGTTTGTTTTCGTTTCGTCGTCCATACGGTGTGATATTGTATGGATGCCATCCACTTGGGTGGTAATGTATGGATCAATTGCCTCGACGCTCTGGTAAGTGTGAGTTGTGAGAGCATGATCGTCCAACCGGCGATCTAGGGGAGAGTAGTTTTGGTGACTTGCATACTTACATATTTAAACCGTGTAACTATGTAGGCACTTAATTGTGGGAATCTTTATATCGGGTAGCTTTGATACTAAAGTATATACATCAGGGGATGTGTATATGGAAGGTATTTAATTTACCGCTTTCTTGTGTGCTGATTTTGGGGGAACTGTTGGGCTGAAATGAGATTTTCTGCAGGTACACTAACAGCGCAAACGAGTAGACCGATAGTGCCGTCTATATGAGAGAACGTATGTATGCCACCGCCTAGCGTTAGAAATTTATGATTCTTCTAGGATGAGAGGGCGTACGGAACGTGCATGCATCATGTTTAATTATATCATACATATCATTTACTCCCTCCTTAAAAATTTCAATAGTCCCGACTAAATTAAATTTCGTATCCCCTAAATGATTCTCACTTTTAGTCGTATCTTGTTGCTACAGATGGCACGTACCAAGAGGACCGCTCGCAAGTCCATTGGAGGCAGGGCACCTCGTCACCAGCTCGCTCCACGTGAGCTCCGCCCTGAGCCCACTGAGGTGGAAAGGCTGAGGGCTGAGTTGGCCGAAGTGACTGCTACCCGGAATGCAGCGCGTCAGCAACTGGAGCAAGTGATCCGTGATCGTGACCAGGAAACTCTTGCAGTCCAGAGATTGACAGTAGCAAACCGCAACTATCAACGCATGCTGGTCCGTGTCATGAATCAGAGGGATGAAGCCTGGCACGAGGAGAACGTTCTGAGAGCTCGTCAGTTTGAGCTCGAACAGCAGTTGGAGAATGCTGAAGAATACAATGAAAATCTTCATGAAGAAGTGCACCGCCTGAACAACCAGTTAAATCCTCTGCTGCCAGATGAGGACATGGGTTCGGGAATCTTCATGGCTGAAAATGATGATGAAGTGGAGGTCAATGGGCCCCAAGATGCCGCACCTGAAGAAGCACCAGAAGAAGAAGAAGAAGATGATGAGGAGTTAGAGTCGGTTAGTGATGAGGACGGCGGGGAGATCCTTGACACTGACTCTAAGGACGATGCTTAGAGTAGCTATCACGTAGCTATGATGTAGGATTGTCTTTTGTTCCCTCCCTGTGTTGGAGTGAGGCTTTGTAATAACTTGACTTTTGGGATGTAAGGTCGAACCCTATGTTTCCTAGATGTTTATTGGAATCTGTTAATTTCGATCGCAATTGGATGTCTTATTGTGTTGTGTTCGATGATGGTGTCACGATTAGCACTCTTCGGTGCCGCGACGAAACTGAGGGCCTCCTATGGCGCGCGACATAAGGTTGTACTGCTTGGCACGCGCTGGTATCGAGGTGGCTAGTCATGATCCATCATGGAACTCTACCGTTGAGAAGTCTCTTTGTGGTCAGTTTGAAGTAGCATTTCTCAGACAACTAAAAATGTTGGGATCGAATCCAAGTGCTGGGTGAAAGGTCAAAAAAATCACGTAGATATTAACGTAAACGGTTTAGTAACTGCTGTGCTCCTTGTGAGTGAGCCTTTATTAAAGTACATCTTGTTGGATTCCCTCGCATGATTGCGTCAATTGATGCGCTTGAATGGATTGTGTGGTTGTGATGAATTATTGTGCCATGATTATTTTATGAAGTCAGTTTGACATAATTACAATAATTCATCTACAAATTTCCCACATCGTCAGTGCTTATGGGCTATGCATTTTGCAGATGTCGTACAATCTCCGTCGGGGTCGTGGCAATGAGGAGGAGGAACAGTCACCCCCTTCGCCACCACCTACCCCGGCTGAGCTGATGCAGACAGTGGTCGAAGGGCAGCGCATGCTGGCAGATGCTATGCGCCAGCTTGCCAACCGGGAGGCTCGTCATGGCCGCCAGGGCCCAGAACTCAATCAGTACAGTGATTTCAAGGATTTTCTTGATACTAAGCCCCCGCTCTTTAAGGAGGTGGAGGAACCACTGCAAGCCGATGAGTGGTTGAATACTATTGAACAAAAGTTTCGTCTGCTTCACTTGACTGATGAGCTAAAAACTAAATATGCTTCTCACCAACTGCATGGTCCAGCGGGGATTTGGTGGAGCCACTATCGTTCCACACTGCCTGCAAATGTCTCGATTGCTTGGAACCAGTTCAAGGCCGCATTCCGTGGAAACTATATTCCTCTAGGTCTTATGGCTATCAAACACACAGAATTTATGAGGCTGTTGCAGGGTAATAAAAGCTTGACTGAATATCTGCAATCTTTCAACAACCTGGCAAGGTATGCCACAGAGTTTGTGGATACCGATTCCAAGAAAATTGCTAGCTTTAAAAGAGGCCTCGGCCCAAAGCTGATGAAGACTATGGGCACTAGCAAGTGCACTACTTTCAATGAATTTATCAGTGATGCTCTGACTCAAGAGAACAATAACTCTATCTATGCTGCTTCTAAGAGCCGCAAGAGGGCACTTGAGGCAGGTGCTTCACAGTCTCAAGCTCCAGCTGCCCCGAGGGCTCCTCCTCGCTCTCCTGCCACAAGTGCTAAGTTTCGTCCTCCGCAAAAGAAGGCGCCAGTGAAGACTGGGTTTCGCAAGGCATATACAGTGGCTCTGCCAAAGGGTAATTCGAGCCAAGGCAGCTCCAGTGTCCCTCCTAGCAACATGCCTTGCTGGAACTGCAACAAGCCAGGCCATTGGTCCAGGAACTGTCCTTACCCTAAGAAGAATGTCAACCAAGGTGGCCGTCAAGGGCACGCTCATTATAACAGTATTGAGGAAATCCCATCTGGTGAGGTTGTCACTGCTGGTAAGTTCCTAGTTGACCAACATCCTGCAGTGGTACTTTTTGATTCAGGTGCTTCGCATTCCTTTATCAGTCCTAAGTTTGCATCGGAGTTTGCACACAAATTACATACTGTTGAGGGTGGGGGTTATTGTATTAGCGCAGCAAGTGAGAATATTTCCACAAATAAAGTAGTGGGGAATCTTGAGCTTGAGATAGAAGGGCGAAAGTACTCGCTTGTCTTAGTGGTTTTGCAAGGATTAGGCATAGATGTTATTCTGGGCATGAATTGGATGAGTCAGAATGGGGTACTCATTGATACATCCACTCAGGTAGTTATGCTCAGAGATCCTATAGATCAAAAGGGTTTTCTGGTACAACTTCCCAGAAAAGTTGATTTGTCTGGGAAAGTTCATGCTGTGCAAGCAAAGGCGTTGGTTGAAATTCCCATAGTAAATGAGTTTCCGGACGTTTTTCCCGATGATTTGCCAGGACTCCCTCCGGATCGGGATGTGGAATTTAAAATTGAGTTGTTGCCTGGCACAGCTCCCATCTCTAGGAGACCCTATAGGATGCCTCCGAATGAACTAGCTGAACTTAAGGTGCAATTGAATGAACTTTTAAAGAAGGGGTTGATTCGTCCTAGTTCGTCGCCGTGGGGATGTCCTGCTATCTTTGTAAAGAAGAAGGATCAGTCATTACGAATGTGCGTTGATTATAGACCTCTCAATGCAGTCACTGTCAAAAATAAGTACCCTCTACCGCGCATCGACATCTTGTTCGATCAGTTGTCTAAAGCTAAAGTTTTCTCCAAGATTGATCTAAGATCTGGCTATCATCAAATTAAAATCCGTCCTGAAGATGTTCCAAAAACTGCCTTCTCTACCAGATACGGTCTTTATGAGTACCTTGTTATGTCCTTCGGCTTGACAAATGCCCCCGCACACTTTATGTACTTGATAAATTCGGTGTTTATGCCCGAATTAGACAAGTTTGTGGTGGTATTTATTGATGACATCCTGATATATTCTGTAAATGAGGAAGATCACGCTGAACATCTGCGTATAGTCCTCACAAGACTGCGTGAACATCAACTATATGCAAAGTTCAGTAAGTGCGAATTCTGGCTTTGAGAAGTACCTTTCCTTGGACATGTGTTGTCCGATGGAGGAATTATGGTGGACCCCGCCAAGGTACAAGAAGTACTGAACTGGAAGGCTCCTATCTCGGTTCACGAGGTCCGGAGTTTTCTTGGTTTGGCTGGCTATTATCGTCGCTTCATCCCGGATTTCTCCAAAATAGCCAAGCCAATGACTCGGTTGCTACAAAAAGATACCAGGTTTGTCTGGACTCCTGAGTATGATGCGGCTTTTCACCAACTGCGAACCCTCCTAACCTCAGCTCCGGTTTTGGCACAACCGGATATCGAGAAACCATTTGATGTTTATTGTGATGCCTCAGGCATAGGTTTGGGAGGTGTTCTGATGCAGGAAGGTCGAGTAATTGCATATACCTCTCGACAACTTCGGAAGCATGAGGCGAATTATCCAACGCATGACTTAGAACTCGCCGCAGTTGTTCATGCTTTGAAAGCCTGGCGGCACTATCTGCTGGGCAATGTCTGCAATATCTACACAGACCACAAAAGCCTCAAATACATCTTCACCTAACCCGAGTTAAATATGCGTCAAAGAAGATGGCTCGAGTTGATTAAGGATTATAACCTTCAAGTGCACTATCATCCTGGCAAGGCAAATATGGTTGCGGATGCTTTAAGCCGTAAGTCTCATTGCCATTCCCTAGTTGAAATTGATTTTCATCGATCTCGCCTTCTACATCAAGCAGTCTTGTACAACATCACTGTCAGTTATACTCTCAAAAGCAGAATTATTAAGCTCCAAAAGACTGACACTGGTGTATTCCACATAAAACACAAAATGAAAGAGCAAGAAACTACACAGTTTAGGGTAGATGAAGAGGGTGTACTATGGTTCAAGGATAGGTTAGTTGTGCCTAAGGACCGAGAGCTTAGAAATGATATTATGTCTGAAGCACACTCCTCTAAGTTGTCCATCCATCCTGGTAGCAATAAGATGTATTATGATTTGAAGCCATACTATTGGTGGACCAAGATGCGGAAAGAGATAGCTGCATATGTGGCTAGGTGTGACACCTGCTGTAGAGTTAAAGCTGTGCATATGAAAGCTGGGTTGCTTCAACCACTTTCTATTCCAGGTTGGAAATGGGAAGAGATAAGTATAGATTTCATTGTCGGACTTCCTCCTACTGACAAAAATCATAACTCCATCTGGGTAATTGTGGATCGTTTGACCAAATCAGCTCACTTCATTCCAGTTAGAGTGGACTATCGTCCCACTGACTATGCTGAGTTGTACTTCAATCAGATAGTCCGGCTCCATGGGATACCTCGTACTATCATATCTGACCGTGGTCCCCAGTTCACTGCTCGCTTTTGGGAGCACTTGCATCACCTTCTGGGAACCAAGTTAGTGAGAAGCTCTGCTTATCACTCCCAGACGTCAGGTCAGACAGAACGAGTTAACCAAATCTTGGAAGATCTGTTACGGGCATATGTAATATCGTCCAAGGGTTCTTGGGAAAAATGGTTACCTCTAGCTGAGTTTTCGTATAATAATAGTTACCAAGAGAGTATTAAGATGGCCCCATTCGAAGCTTTGTACGGTCGTAAATGTAGAACTCCCCTAAACTGGGTACAAGCTAGTGAAAGAAGGTATTATGGTATTGATTTTGTTCAGGAAGCTGAGGAACAAGTCCGTACCATCCAAAAACATATGACTGTAGCCCAAGCTAGACAGAAAAGTTATGTTGATCGTCGTAGAAAACCGCTCGAGTTTGAAGTTGGAGACTTCGTTTACCTGAAAGTTTCTCCAATAAAAAGTGTCCAACGTTTTGGTGTTAAGCGGAAACTTGCGCCAAGATATGTGGGTCCTTTCCAGATCATAGGCAAGAGTGGTGCTGTTGCGTACAAAATCCAGTTACCTCCTGAAACGAGTGCCATATTCAACGTCTTCCATGTATCTCAGCTCAAAAAGTGTCTTTGAGTTCCTGAAGAAAGGGTCACGTTAGGAGATATCAGGCTTGAGTCTGATTTAACTTACGAAGAAAAGCCAGTCCGAGTGATCGATACTCAGGAACGAGTAACTAGAAGCAAAGTGGTTAAGTGGTATAAAGTAATGTGGAGTAATCAGGGTAGTGAAAGTGACGCTACATGGGAACGGGAGGACTATTTGCGGGATGGCTATAAGGAATTCTATGAAAAATAGTACGCTTTCCAAATCTCGGGACGAGATTTTTATAAGGGGGGAGGGCTGTAACACCTCAGGTGTTTAGCTCCATAATTGCATTGCATTGCATAAGCATAAGCATGCATCATTTCATGTTAATTCTTGTGGTTGCAACAAATGTGATTTGTTTTTAAATTTTTGTTTGACTCACATCATGTGACACTATGGAGTTGGTGCAACTAAAGGGTAGAGTAGCTAATTACCTCTCACAGCACCTTAGTTATACTTAGGGTCACTCATGGAGCAAGGTTCATGTTGACCAAAATCACCAAAATGCCCTCCAAGGTGTAGTTGACCACCATTTAGCTCTAGGATGCTCTAGTTTGACCAATTAAAAAGTCCATCTTAGAGACCTTGCATGGAGGAGCACCCTTAAGCAAAGTTATAGAGAATTTCATAAGGAACAAAAGTTCTAATATGGTCATCTCATGAAAATGATCAGAACATGCTTAAAAATGGCCCACAAGTCAGTATTAGAGGCTGTTTTGGGACTTAGCAATTTTGGCTAAGTGTGAAGCTGAAAACCGTTTCACTGTACCTCACTTTGGCAACTTGTAACTCACAAACTAGGCCAAACCAGTCCTTGAGCCAATTGACAAAGTTGTTGTTCACCCATAGCTCTACAACATTGTCAATATCACCATCACCTAGTTCTAAATGGGTTAGGAGATATGGTGCCTGGAAAAATGAGTTTCAGTCGGCATAATGGACTGAAACTAAGTTTCAGTTTTTGGGTACTCCACTTTGGAGCTCTGTAGTTTCAAATCTAGGCCAAACCAGCCCAAACTCTAATTGATAAACTTGTTTCCCTCATGTAGCTCTACAACATTGCCAACATCAACTACGCCTGGTTCTCACTGGTTTGGGAGTTATTCATCGACGAAGTAACTCTGTCAGTCACCTTTTCGGACATCGATTTAGTCAAACGGCGTTCTTCAGAGACCGTCGTGGCCGACCGGCCGCAGGCCATCGTCGACGCGTGGCCACACGGTGGCAGCCGTACGCCGGCCGTGGTCCCACCCGTCAGTCCACCGAGCCTTCAAGGCCACCACGACGCACCGGAGCTGCCCCCATTTTCTCTCCCTCCCTCATTCGGCTTCGACACGGAGAAACTGAGCCGCCATTGCCGCCCCACTCCGGCAAGCTCGTGCGCGCTCACCACCGCACCGCAGCCCACCAAAACTCGTCCACTGCTCCGCCTTGTAACCCCCTCCATCCTCCGCCTCGCAGTTGGGGTCAATTGCGCGGAGGTAAGACAGCATCGCCATCTCCGCCATCGTCCGCCTCAGGCATTTCTCGCCGGAGCACCCCCGTGGCGTGGCCGTGCTTCCCTAGCGTCTCCCTATCTTGCGTCCTTGGTGTGTCGCGTCCGCCTTGAGCCACTGATGCTCACCGGACCGGCCATTAGGGCCGAGCAGCCATCTAGCTCATCGGAGCCGGCATGCCGCGGCCGCGGGCCGCCATTGCCGTCGCTGACTACCTTAGCTGCTGCCATAGCCCTCTTAGATGGTACCCTTAGAATCGTATCGAGGTGGGGAAACATGACGGTGCACTTGGCCGCGCCGAAATCCGCTACCGGCGGCGAACTCCGGCCACCGTTCCTCCCCTCTGCTCTTCTCTCTCTGGCCTGCGGGCCCACGCTGTCAGCGCTGCGCGCACGCGCGGGAGTGGGCCGCGCCGCGCGAAGTGGGCCACGTCGGTTTTCCGGGCCGGCCCAGCATCCGATAGGGTTATTCATTTTCTTTATTCTGTCATAATTTTTGTTAAGTTTTGGAAAAATGTAGATCTAGGGTTTTACTTGCCCAAAAATTATGAGATAAATTTTGTTGGGATCTACAGGGTGTGTAGTATTTTAGAAAAATATGATTTGGTTATGTGATGTGTAGTTTCTGGGATATTTAAATAGGTCTTTAAAATGTGTTTTAATTCACATGCAAAATTGTTTAAATCATATCTTGAGTTTCCTTGTTCCAAAAATTATGAAATTTGGTGGGTAGGCTAATTTAGACTTTCTCTATCTCTGGTAAAAATTTGGGCAGTAGTGCTTAAGTACTTTTCAAGTTACAATGCTATCTTGTTATTTTAGGAAATACTTAAATGAATTTTTGTAATTTTTCTACATGTGCAATGTTCATATAACTTTTTGGAGAATGTCTTGGTACCCTAGAGTGTCTAAGAAAATTAGGAAATCTGTTGTTTGACACTTTTTACCAGGCTTTGTTATTTATACAAAAATCAGCTTTTTTGGCTTGTGAATTTTGTGTAGGAAGTTCCTGTGAATGAATTTAGTTCAAATTTTTACAGTAGCCTCTTTTTGGGACAGAGAGTCTCCTGTATTTTTTATAGAATTTTAGGAGCAGTTTACATATATGTTTAAAATTCCACTTAATTACTTAAGTAAATTAAGAAATGAGTTTAAATAAATATTTTAGGTGGGCCAACCTTACTTTCTGGTGTCTTTGTGACCTATGTGAACTTGTGGTAACATTAGTTTGGTCTTATGGGATGTTTGCCACATAAATAAATATTTAATCTTTGCAATTCTAGGTTTTCTGGACAGCTGGTAGTATTTCTAGGTTTGACCCTTAATAAAAGTGTTTGATGGAAAACTTGTGAATACCAAAGTTGTAGTAAACTTGATAAACTAGCTTGTGTCAAAATTTGGGAGCAATTGGCCTAGTAGTTTGGGAGTTACTGCTGTTTAAAGTGACAGTCCAGAATTGGCTGCTCTCTGTTTAAAGAGGACAGATTCTGGAACTTTGGAATTTCGACTGGGTAAACTTTGAAATTAAGGATTGTGGTCTGAAAATATTTTGTGGTGCATTTCATAAGCTTTCCAGATTGTATTAGATCATATCTTTTGGAGTTGGGAATCTCCAGTTATGTTAGAATCCTTGAGCTGCTGTCCAGAATGTCTTACTGTGGTAACCTAAGTAATATTACTCTTGTATTGTTAGGTGCTAGGGCCTTAACCGAAGAAGAACATCTATATCTTAGGTTGGGTAGATTAGGTAAGTACTTCTCCACCGGAGAAGAGATTTGCACGTACTGATAAAGTAACTTGATTAGATTATTGTTTTTATTTCTGAAATGCATTTCATTCCGAGCATGTTGCACCTTTATGCATCCATGATAATTATTGTACATTGATGCAATAGGTGTACCGGAGGGGGTAACTCTCCTCGAATTCGAGCCTGTGATTCCGGAGGAAGTCCAGGACCTGCCGGAGCAGCCAGAGGAACCAACCGGCGACGAAGCTCCTGCCGAAGATCTGCCCGAGTGTCCTGACCACCGGCCCTCGACCTTTCTGAAAGGCAAGCCCCGGTGCATGTTGAACCCATCAATTTATAAATCTATCTTGAGTACTTTTAATTGTTTAATGCATTAAGTTGTAGGAGTTGTATGAAAACAATTGCTGCATTATACCTGTCCTTGTCCAGATATCGTACTTAACCCTATATTAGGTTTAGGCACGTGTCAATGCTTAGCCCTGCTTAGTGCGGTAGAAGTCGGGTGATTTCCGGTCATCCGCGAGATGTAGGAAGGAATCACGAGTGGCTTTATGGCTATCGTGGATGGAACCATGCCTTAAAATGAAATTGAGACCGGGCGGGAGTTCGATAGTACAGCCGCAAGACACTTCACGTCTTGGGTGTGGAGCTATGCCCGTCTGAGTCGTTTAAGGACCGATTCGTTGTACGTCCTTGAGTCATGTTGAACGCAGTCTAACACTTAGTTGGCCGGATAAGTCGTTCCGACCGCGAAGCCGAGTAATGTGATTCAGGCCAGGAATCGAATGGTAGGTTGCTTCTTGGAGGAGAGAAAGGATGTGCTTGGGGACATTGGCGTGAGACCAAGGGGGGTTAGAGTCCCTATCACCTGGCATAGTGTCGCCCTTGGGGTCGCGACATTATTCGGACCCGCGATTCCTGAATCATATGAAACGGTGGCCTGTGCGACCCTGGCAGGGGTCTGCACGGTGAGTGTTAGAAATACCCCTCCAGCTGGATAGGAATTCGATTCGAATCGCCGTCGCTCCCGGTTAGTGAGCACTTGACTTGAGCAGCGGCAACGTAGATCTCATTAAATGAACTGGTGGTTAAGGGAATGATACAATGTTGCCACAATGATATACTTGCTATGGATATAATAATAATGTTGTTTGATTATACTCAAGTGAATGTTTAGTACAGGTGCTAAGATAGACGATAGGTAAATGCTAAAAGAACTGCTAGTACAAGTTATAAGAGTTTCAATTACTTATGCCTTTATGCAAAATGTTATGTCAGCTAGCCTCTTGTGTAAGCCTTGCATAATCCTTGGTGTCATCTTATTTCTGGTTTTCGACGGGTAAGTCTAGCTGAGTACATTCCAGTACTCAGGGTTTATTCCCTCCTGTTGCAGATGATATGCTCTACCAAGGCTTCTGCAAAAATTGTCTCCACCCTACGGGTGATGAAGACTAGATCACTTGGGCGTGATCATCTTTTATGTACGTTCCTGATGCTTTTGCGGGTTGTTGATCAACAAGACTGGCAGTAGTTAAACAATTGGTGTGTGTTTGTTTCCGCTACTTTTATAAAGTTGGTTTATAATAATTTGCGACTCCGTGTGTGTAAACTTATTTCGATACTACTTGCGAGATGTAACGTATGATGTTGTATGTTGAATGATGTGATCTTGGTTGTAAGCAAGTTGGTTTGAAATCCTTCGTGGTTTCGATTGACTACCGGGATTATATGGGCTCAAGTTCGAAAATTTAAGCGCTTCGGTGCTTGTTTTTGTACTTGTGCTCTTATAATTTGGTCGGTTCTGTTACAGGGCAGGGATGTGGTATGATATTGGTGGGTGTAGCGAGTTGTGTCCCGCGGCCACGGGGCATAACTGGGTTGCACTGTTTCCCTGTCCGTATCAATTAAGGACCATTCGCTGCATGGACCCTGGTCAAGTCACAGATCTCCTTATCCCGAGCATATACTAGCGGATGGGGGCTAGGAAGACTTGTTACTCTCTTGTCATGGGCTCCGGCTCTTTCCGGACCGACTGATTGGAGGCGGGGACAGGTAGAGGTCTTAGCACCGTTTTGAGGCCGGGCCTCAAGTACGGGAGCTAGGAGTCCAGTTTGGACGGGGACCTGGAAACCCGTGACAGGAGGGGAACGGGTTGGTCTTGCTTGTGCCTGGGGTACAAGCGAGGCGTGTGTTTTTCGGGGTACCCAGCTAGGCACATTGATTCGCGAATCGCCGTTCTGCGTGACGGTGCGGCTTGACTACGCTCTGGCATCGTAGTAAGAATTGGAAATGGAAAGATGAAAAAATGGTCCTGAGTTGCTCAACTCTTGCTTGATTATAGCATAGGTGCTTACATAGACTATTGGTTAATGAATAAAATACGGCTTCTAAAAGTTAAGAAATTAAGGACACACTCTTAGTGCTGCTTTTCGCATATAAGAAACCCACAAGCCATAAAGCCTATCATGATCCTTGAGAGTCGGGAAATATAATTCCCAGTCGGGTAAGTCTTACGAGTACATTGTGTACTCAGGGTTTATTTTTACCCCTGTTGCAGGTGTAAGGTCCTAGATGGCTAGAGGGGGGGTGAATAGCCTATAAAAATTCTACAAGCACCACTAAGCAAACTTGTTAGAATAACAAACGGCGTAAAGCGAGTTTTGCTTAGCCAAAGGTTGTGATGCAAGCCTCCTATCCACAAGTCTAGTAGATTATGATCTCTAGTTCACACAAGAGCTATGTCACTAATTTTACACTAGAGAACAAGCTAACAACACTACTAGCCAAGCTACTACTAGAGCAACACAAGATAATCTAGTAAAGATAAGTGCAAGAGATAGGATTGTGAATCTTATACCGACGGTGGAGTGAAGATGTTGTCAATCACCAAGATGATATATAATCAATTAATATTGACAACAACACAATATGTAGACCAATCACCGGGAGACAAGAGACACAATATTTTTGTTCACCCGGTGTTCACTTGTGCACCGACAAGCTACGTCACCGGTTGTGTCGACCAACACTTAGATGGTTCCTCGGTGTGACCCTCAAGTCACTTGCCCCTCAAGGCACGCCCCGCAAGGCACCGCAAGACTCCACTCTCAAGTGAGGTAACTCAATGACACGCGCAATGTAATAGAGTTGCTTTTGGCGTCCCGCTGAGGAAAGCACACGAACCTCTTACAAACAACCGGAGGTGGCCAAGAACAATCACCTTCTCTTGCCAACGCCTCCAACAATCTCCAAGCCGGCTAGGAGCGGTACTCTCCAAGAGTAACAAGAAATCCACCGGCTAAACCACCCACAAGTGCCACTAGATGCCCTCAAGCTATGCAATGCACTTTGGGATTACTCAATCTCACTTATGATTTGCAATCACTCAAGAGAGATGAGTGGGAGGAGATGCTCTAGCTCAAAGGATGTACAAGAATGTTAGAAATCACTAGCTGCCTCCCCAAGGGCCGGCCAACGAGTATTTATAAGTCTCCCATCCAAATAGAGCCGTTGCAACTCCACTGACCGTTTTTTTCGGGACGATCGGACGCGCCGGTCGAAACTGACCGGACGCGCTCAACCGCGTCCGGTCCTCCAACGGTCACTGCGCCAACGGTCAAAACCCATGACCGGACGCGCCTCTCAACAGACCGGACGCGCCGGTCGCTCAGCACCGCGCGCGCGAAGCAACGACCGGACGCGCTGGTCGCAACGACCGGACGCGCCGGTCCCGATGACCGGACGCGCCTGTCGAACGACCGGACGCGCCGATCCGCACAGCACCCGCGCCCGCGAAACAACGACCGGACGCGCTCCTCGCAACGACCGGACGCGACAGTTCCCGCGTCCGGTGTGAGTCCAGTAAGCTCCTTCAACGATCGGACGCGTCCGATCATGTGTGACCGGACGCGCCTCGCGTCCGATCATCCTCGTGAACCGCAGTTCCCTCTGGGCGACTGACCGGACGCGCCGGTCCCGCGAGTGACCGGACGCGCCGGTTGCAAACCCTAGCCCGCGCGCCCGAAACCGCGCTGTACTGACCGGACGCGTCCGGTCACACCGTGACCGCGTCCGGTGCAGCGTCCGGTCACCTCAGTGACCCCGTTCGCCTCCGTTTCTTTTCCGACTTTCGGCGTAGTGGAAAATAGGCATTTCATTTCCCCGAAATCGCCTGAATCCCGCGCTCGCACGCTCGGCGGGAGGGAGAGAGGAACCCAAACCTCTCTCTACCCGCAAACCACAGCGCGACCAACGCCTCCTTTGCAAATGTGCCAACACCATCAAGTGTTCATCTCCATGTGCTTGTGTGTTAGCATTTTCTCAATCATTTTCAAAGGTTTTCCAATTAGCTCACTAGGCCCTACATGTAATGCACTTCATGAATTCACCTAGTGGCACCCGTGCATCGAATAACCGATAAGACTTCCCCTCTTAATAGTTCGGCTATCGATCCTAAACCACTCACACCCTCTATGGTGTCTTGAGTGTAAAACAAAACGGCCCTATTGTTATACCTTTGCCTTGAGCCCATTTTGTTTCTTCAAATGATATGATCCACTTCATATCATCACATGACCGTCTCGATCCATCGACCTTGACTTCACTTGCTCTTCACCGTTGCATTGGTCCGTCGGCGCCAAGTCTTGCTCAAGCTTCACCATCGCATGGTCCCTCGCTTCGAAGCCTCGACTTGCCCTTCACCCTCACAACCGGTCCATCGAGCCAAGCCTCATCTTGGTCTTCACCATCTTGGTCATATGAGTCAATGTCATGTCTCATATTCAATGACCACCTTTATCTAAAACATCCACTTAGATACAAAGGTTAGTCCTAGGTTTCATCAATTAGCCAAAACCAAACTAGGGACTTTCAATCTCCCCCTTTTTGGTAATTGATGACAACCCTCACAAAGATGATTTTGATAATAAAAGTTTTGAACTTGTCATACTTGTCCAATCATTTTGCTCATAAGTAAAGTTTGGACAATTATCACAAGCTCGGTTTTGGTAGCATTAGCTCCCCCTACATATGTGCATAGAGTTTGGATTGAAAGCTTTGCACATATGCATGGATAGAAGTGTTGGGAGAGTAATTCTACCAAAATGATGCTAAGGTGTAAGAAATGGACCTTTGAAGCGTGATACCAATCGGAGTTGCCTTTTACACCATCCTTAGCATCATGAAGTAACTAGACATCCATCAAAACTCAAGAACCCCGTGAGATCAACATTATATGCAAAGGTTCTTGGACTACTTGTAAAGCTAACCACTTATAAAGCTTTAGGCAAGTCTAGATACCACATGTAAACTATTCCTATGCATGCTAGTAGATCATTTCATCATCCAATTTCTATACTAGCATTGCACCACACAAGCATGTATATTGAATTTAAATACATGTGCAATGAGCAAGTCATATGAGAATGCCCAAACAAATGCAACAACTTTGTTTATGAGCTTGCTCCCCCTACTTGTGTGCATCAACAAATTTTATTTACCCCTTTATCAAGTCGAATCATCTTTTTCTCATCATAAATTTTATTTACCCCTTTATCAAGTTGAATCATCTTTTTCTCTCCCCCTTTGTCAACAACTTACCCAAAAAATGGGATCAAATTGTGGAGAGAAGAAAAGTGTTTGATGGAGTAGCTTGAAATTAATTCGATACCATATGTAAGGTTAAAAAATTTATCAAATTTGGTTTAACCTAGAATACTTGCCAAAGATATTTAATTCGATTTGAACCAAAGACAAGCTTCTTCACTCCTCAAAATAAGGGTTATCTTGCCTATGTTGAATTAAACACTTATAGCAAATCTTCTAGATTCAACACTAGGTTTACAAGCTCACAAACATGTCATATGCCACCACTAGATCAAAATAAGCATAGAAGCAATAGTGGTAACATATATCCATAAAATTCATTTGATTTATCATGAATGCTTATGCGTACCACTTATTATGTCTACATGCTCTATCAAGTCCTTAGCATAGGATGAAAGACATGTCAATCAATTTTACCTTGCAATGTCGAAGGAGAGGCATGTCAATAAGTGGGTGGGGTGCATTCAACTCATGTTTGAGAAATCAAGAATGTTCAATTCATTCCTTAGCTTGCAAAACCTCTTTTCATCAAGTGGCTTAGTGAGAATATCGGCAAGTTGATCATCGGTGCCAACACTTTCAATGGCAATATCTCCCTTTTGTTGATGATCTCTAATGAAATGATGTCTTATGTCAATATGCTTTGTTCTTCCATGTTGAACCGGGTTTTGTATCATCTTGATTGCACTCTCATTATCACATAGCAACGGCACATTCTTGAAATTGAGGCCATAATCCTTCAAAGTTGATTTCATCCATAGCAATTGTGCACAACAACTCCCCGCACTCACATATTCGGCTTCGGCGGTAGAGATTGCCACACTATTTTGTTTCTTTGAGGACCATGACACAAGTGATCTTCCAAGTAATTGACATGTGCCACTTGTGCTCTTTCTATTGATCTTGCAACCCCCATAGTCGGAGTCCGAATATCCAATCAATTCAAACTTTGACCCCTTGGGATACCATAGTCCAACATCTCTTGTTTGCTTCAAGTACCTCAATATTCTCTTTGCGGCCGTGAGATGACTCTCTCTAGGTGAGGCTTGATATCTAGCACACATGCAAACACTAAACATGACGTCCGGCCTTGATGCGGTGACATAGAGTAGACTTCCAATCAAAGACCGATATTCCTTTTGATTCACCATATTTCCATCAAGATCACTATCCA
Source organism: Saccharum hybrid cultivar R570 (assembly GCA_038087645.1). Lineage (NCBI taxonomy): Eukaryota > Viridiplantae > Streptophyta > Magnoliopsida > Poales > Poaceae > Saccharum > Saccharum hybrid cultivar. The sequence continues at coordinate 11,197,017 of JAQSUU010000529.1, forward strand.
AATTGCCATTTGTACCCATTGGAGTTGAAATTGGTTTTGCATCTTGCATTCCAAATTTCTTCAACATGTCCCTTATGTATTTCCCTTGACTCACAAATGTCCCATTCTTCAATTGCTTGACTTGGAGACCAAGGAAGTAGCTAAGTTCACCAATCATAGACATTTCAAACTCTTTGGCCATCATAGCACCAAATTCTTCACAATAAGCTTGATCGGTTGATCCAAAGATGATGTCATCAACATATATTTGCACTATGAATAGATCATTTCCAATCTTCTTGGTGAATAGAGTAGTATCAACCTTGCCCATTTTGAATCCCTTAGAGAGAAGGAAATCCCTTAGCCTCTCATACCATGCTCTAGGTGCTTGCTTTAAGCCATATAAAGCCTTCTTCAACTTATAGACATGGTTGGGTTTCTTGTCATCTTCAAATCCGGGCGGTTGCTCAACAAATACTAACTCATTGATGATCCCATTGAGAAATGCACTTTTGACATCCATTTGATATAGTTTGATATTGTGTGCACAAGCATAAGCCAATAGAATCCTTATTGCCTCCAATCTTGCCACGGGAGCATATGTCTCATCATAGTCAAGACCTTCAACTTGAGTGTAACCTTGAGCAACTAGTCTTGCTTTGTTTCTCACTACAATGCCATCTTGATCTTGCTTGTTTTTAAACACCCATTTGGTTCCAATCACATTGTAGTCATTTGGCCTTTCTACCAATTCCCAAACATCATTTCTTGTAAAATTGTTTAGTTCTTCTTGCATAGCCATAATCCAATCGGCATCCCTCAAAGCTTCTTCTATCTTCTTTGGTTCTATGGTTGACACAAATGATGCATGCTCACAAAACATAGTCAATCTTGATCTTGTTTGCACACCACTTCTAATATCACCAATAACACTATCAATGGGGTGATCTCTTGCAACATGTTGTGGTTGGAGTACTTGCACTTGATTGCTTGAGCTTGGTTGATCACTTGATGTATCTTGATGAGATGAACTAGCACCTTGATCTTGTACTTGAGAGTCACTAGCTAGCTTGAATGGAGAATTGAGCACTTGATCTTTATCATCATCTTGAATGTCAATTACTTGCTTTGCTCTAATGTCCCCAATGTCCATGTTCTTCATTGCTTCCACCAATAGAGTTCCACTAACATCATCTAGATTCTCTTCTTCATCTTGTGACCCATTGGTTTCATCAAATTGCACATCATGGACTTCTTCTAGAATGCCACTTGAGTTGTTCCAAACTCTATAAGCTTTGCTTGTAGTTGAATAACCAAGTAGGAACCCCTCATCACATCTCTTATCAAACTTTCCCAATCTAGTGCCCTTCTTCAAGATATAGCATTTGCAACCAAACACCCTAAAGTAAGAAATATTGGGCTTTCTTCCATGAAGTAGCTCATATGGGGTCTTCTCTAGCAATGGATGACAATATAGTCTATTGATGTAGTAGCAAGCGGTATTGATTGCTTCATCCCAAAATGATTGACTCACATTGTACTCATGAAGCATTGATCTAGCCATATCAAGCAATGTTCTATTCTTCCTCTCAACTAGGCCATTTGATTGTGGAGTGTACTTGGCCGAGAATTGATGTCCAATACCATAATGATCACAAAGTTCTTCAATTCTTGTATTCTTGAACTCACTTCCATTGTCACTTCTCACTTTCTTGATTCTAATCTCAAACTCATTGTGAACTCTAGTGAGAAATGTCTTGAAGGTGTCAAACACTTCACTTTTGTCACTAAGAAAGAATACCCATGTGAATCTTGTGAAGTCATCCACTATAACAAAGCCATACTTGTTACCGCCTATGCTTGTATATGTTGTTGGTCCAAATAGATCCATGTGCATCAACTCAAATGCTTTGCATGTGCTCATTGTACTCTTCTTTGGATGTGAGCTTCCAACTTGCTTCCCGGCTTGACATGCACTACAAAGCTTATTCTTCTCAAATTCAACATCTTTCAAACCATTGACAAGATTGTAAGTTGTAAGCTTCTTCAATTGTTTCATACCAACATGACCAAGCCTTCTATGCCAAAGCCAACCCATGCTTGATTTGGAGACTAAGCAAGTTGTTAAAAAAGTTTCTTTAGCATTGAAGTCAACTAGATAGAGATTCTCATATCTAAATCCCTTGAATGCCACATTTGAACCATCCACACTAATAACTTCTACATCATCAACCCCAAAGATGCATTTGTAGCCTAGATCACATATTTGTGCCACGGATAGAAGATTGAAATCCAAGCTTTCAACTAGCAACACATTAGAGATACTCATGTCATTTGATATTGCAATCTTTCCCAAGCCAATAACCTTGCCTTTCTTGTTATTGCCAAATGTGATAGAATCAACACCACTATCATTGTCATTGAATGAATCAAACATTCTTGATGTACCGGTCATGTGTTGAGTGCACCCACTATCAATAATCCAATGCCTTCCTCCGGCTTTGTAATTGACCTACAAGCAAATCAATGAAGCTTAGGTACCCATTTTTGCTTGGGTCCTTGTAGGTTAGTAACTAAGCTCTTTGGTACCCAAATAGCCTTCTTCTTTGGGCCCACTATTGGTGTACCAACAAACTTAGCTTGCACACCCTTCACACCTTTGGTAAGCACATAGCAAGAATCAAAAGGTATAGCATTAACAAATTTCTTGCTTTGGTTCTTTTTATTAAAATTATGCTCTAAGTGCCCAACTTGCTTGCATCTATTGCAAAACCGACCATTGGTCTTTACAAAACTGGGTTTTGGAGTTGCAAAGGCCGACTTGCCTTTCTTAGGGGTGTAGCCCAATCCCTCTTTGTTAAGAGAGAACCTTTGGCTACCCAAGCACTTAAGCAAGCGGGCCTCACCACCATAGGCCTTGCCTAGGGCATGAGTAAGCTCATCCACCTCTCTCTTGAGAGTCTCATTCTCAACCATTAGTGAGGCATCACAAGTGAAACCATCACTAGTAGTAGAGGTAGAGTTGGTGGTGGTGGATGAAGAGCTACAAGAAGGGTTAGCATTTGTCATGATGATAGGTTTATCAAAGGATTCATCAATTATATCACATGTAACACCTATATCACATGATACAACAACCTCCTTCTTTGCTTGTTGCTCAAGTAGCAATGAGTGAGCCTTTTCAAGCTTGGAATGAGCCTTACCAAGATCCTCATGGTCTTCCACTAGACTCTCATGAGTGGTCTTAAGCTCACCAAAAACTTTCTCAAGTATTGCTACTTTCATTGAAAGCTTCTTGCACTCCTTGTTCTTGGCAATAGCTATGTCTCTAGTTTGTTGCAACAAGTCATATAGTTGTTCTTTAGTTGGTTCATCATCATCATCATTTTCATTATCATATTTATCATTATCACTATCATGAACATATTCCATTTCACTTTCATCATCACTTTCATCATATAATACCTTAGCTTCTTTAGCCATGAAGCATGAAGAGGATGAATCAAATAGTAAAGGCTTCTTGTTGATAGCAATGGAAGCAAAAGCCTTGTTGGATGATTCTTCTTCTTCATCATCATCATCACTTTCCCAAGTGGCCACATAGACTCCATTCTTGCCTTTCTTGAATGTTATCTTGGCTTCTTTCTTTTTCTTCTCAAACTTGCCCCTCTTGTTGTTCTTCTTCTTATCATAGGGACATTCGGCTTGAAGATGTTCGGTGCTATCACAATTGAAGCACCTCCTTTGTTGCTCATTGCTCTTGAAGTTGTCATTTCTCTTTTTGAAGCCTCTTCTCTTAATGAACATGTGACCCATTTTCTTGACTACAAAAGCAAATGCCTCATCATCAATTTCATAATCTTCATCTTCACTATTGTCTTCTTCTTCAATGATGGTAGCTTTGCCCTTGGAGGAGATGGCCTTGAACGCCACGGTCTTCTTCTTCTTTTCATCTTCCACCTTTTCCTTGTCATCAACATCTTGATCATATTTGTCATAGGTTAATACTTCACCAAGCAAATCATTAGGCTTCATTGCTTCAAGCCCATCTCTTTGCAACATCATGATCAACATCTTGAATCTTCTAGGTAAGCTCAATAAGAACTTGTGACAAAAATCTTGATCTTGAGTCTTGTGCCCTAAGCTCTTGAGATCATTGACTATCACTTGCAATCTATGAAACATTTCAATGATTGTTTCATTATCCTTTTTCTTGAAGTTCTCAAACTCACTCTTAAGCCCATATAGCTTGGCACTCTTCACAACCTTAGTGCCCTCATATGTTTCACTCAACCTTGTCCATACTTCATATGCCAATTCTAAGTCCTTGATGCCCTCAAATACTTTTGTGTCAATACCATGGTAAAGTGTATTGAGAGCCATTCTATTGCATGTTCTATTTGCTCTATCTTCATCGGTGAGATGATCGGGATCAATGATAGCAAAGTCATTCTCGGTGACTTGCAAAACTCTCTCATGAATAGAACCAAGGTACATTGTCATTTTTCTCTTCCAATGAGCAAAAGAACTAACACCATCAAAGAACGGTGGCTTGCCTCCAACATGATTGAACACAATTTGAGCCATTTTTCACACCGAAGGATGTTAAGCCTTGACTAAAACGGTGACCACGGCTCCGATACCACTTGTAAGGTCCTAGATGGCTAGAGGGGGGGTGAATAGCCTATAAAAATTCTACAAGCACCACTAAGCAAACTTGTTAGAATAACAAACGGCGTAAAGCGAGTTTTGCTTAGCCAAAGGTTGTGATGCAAGCCTCCTATCCACAAGTCTAGTAGATTATGATCTCTAGTTCACACAAGAGCTATGTCACTAATTTTACACTAGAGAACAAGCTAACAACACTACTAGCCAAGCTACTACTAGAGCAACACAAGATAATCTAGTAAAGATAAGTGCAAGAGATAGGATTGTGAATCTTATACCGACGGTGGAGTGAAGATGTTGCCAATCACCAAGATGATATATAATCAATTAATATTGACAACAACACAATATGTAGACCAATCACCGGGAGACAAGAGACACAATATTTTTGTTCACCCGGTGTTCACTTGTGCACCGACAAGCTACGTCACCGGTTGTGTCGACCAACACTTAGATGGTTCCTCGGTGTGACCCTCAAGTCACTTGCCCCTCAAGGCACGCCCCGCAAGGCACCGCAAGACTCCACTCTCAAGTGAGGTAACTCAATGACACGCGCAATGTAATAGAGTTGCTTTTGGCGTCCCGCCGAGGAAAGCACACGAACCTCTTACAAACAACCGGAGGTGGCCAAGAACAATCACCTTCTCTTGCCAACGCCTCCAACAATCTCCAAGCCGGCTAGGAGCGGTACTCTCCAAGAGTAACAAGAAATCCACCGGCTAAACCACCCACAAGTGCCACTAGATGCCCTCAAGCTATGCAATGCACTTTGGGATTACTCAATCTCACTTATGATTTGCAATCACTCAAGAGAGATGAGTGGGAGGAGATGCTCTAGCTCAAAGGATGTACAAGAATGTTAGAAATCACTAGCTGCCTCCCCAAGGGCCGGCCAACGAGTATTTATAAGTCTCCCATCCAAATAGAGCCGTTGCAACTCCACTGACCGTTTTTTTCGGGACGACCGGACGCGCCGGTCGAAACTGACCGGACGCGCTCAACCGCGTCCGGTCCTCCAACGGTCACTGCGCCAACGGTCAAAACCCATGACCGGACGCGCCTCTCAACAGACCGGACGCGCCGGTCGCTCAGCACCGCGCGCGCGAAGCAACGACCGGACGCGCTGGTCGCAACGACCGGACGCGCCGGTCCCGATGACCGGACGCGCCTGTCGAACGACCGGACGCGCCGATCCGCACAGCACCCGCGCCCGCGAAACAACGACCGGACGCGCTCCTCGCAACGACCGGACGCGACAGTTCCCGCGTCCGGTGTGAGTCCAGTAAGCTCCTTCAACGATCGGACGCGTCCGATCATGTGTGACCGGACGCGCCTCGCGTCCGATCATCCTCGTGAACCGCAGTTCCCTCTGGGCGACTGACCGGACGCGCCGGTCCCGCGAGTGACCGGACGCGCCGGTTGCAAACCCTAGCCCGCGCGCCCGAAACCGCGCTGTACTGACCGGACGCGTCCGGTCACACCGTGACCGCGTCCGGTGCAGCGTCCGGTCACCTCAGTGATCCCGTTCGCCTCCGTTTCTTTTCCGACTTTCGGCGTAGTGGAAAATAGGCATTTCATTTCCCCGAAATCGCCTGAATCCCGCGCTCGCACGCTCGGCGGGAGGGAGAGAGGAACCCAAACCCCTCTCTACCCGCAAACCACAGCGCGACCAACGCCACCTTTGCAAATGTGCCAACACCATCAAGTGTTCATCTCCATGTGCTTGTGTGTTAGCATTTTCTCAATCATTTTCAAAGGTTTTCCAATTAGCTCACTAGGCCCTACATGCAATGCACTTCATGAATTCACCTAGTGGCACCCGTGCATCGAATAACCGATAAGACTTCCCCTCTTAATAGTTCGGCTATCGATCCTAAACCACTCACACCCTCTATGGTGTCTTGAGTGTAAAACAAAACGGCCCTATTGTTATACCTTTGCCTTGAGCCCATTTTGTTTCTTCAAATGATATGATCCACTTCATATCATCACATGACCGTCTCGATCCATCGACCTTGACTTCACTTGCTCTTCACCGTTGCATTGGTCCGTCGGCGCCAAGTCTTGCTCAAGCTTCACCATCGCATGGTCCCTCGCTTCGAAGCCTCGACTTGCCCTTCACCCTCACAACCGGTCCATCGAGCCAAGCCTCATCTTGGTCTTCACCATCTTGGTCATATGAGTCAATGTCATGTCTCATATTCAATGACCACCTTTATCTAAAACATCCACTTAGATACAAAGGTTAGTCCTAGGTTTCATCAATTAGCCAAAACCAAACTAGGGACTTTCAGCAGGTGCACTTTGAGCAGGTTTGTCTTGTGTGGAGGATTCTTCTGATGGGCATAGATGGATTCTCATTGCTTCCGCTAGATGTTATTTTATTTCCGCTGTTAATTATTGCACTCTGAACCTCTGGTATTGTAATAACTATTTTCGAGACTCTGTGTTGTATGAAATGGACTAAGTATTATAAGTTTGTACTCATTATTAGATCCCGGGTGTAAAATGTGGAGTGTTCGAGTTCTCTTGTCGGGTGTGCTCGACAGAATCATCTGGTTTAGCTCACTTTCAGGGCACTTAGTGTCTTGTGGAAGGCAAGCGTCCTGAAAGCGTGCTAAACTGGGCGATTCCGCCACAAACAGGGCATAGGTAGAAGCTCCATTTGCTAACACTAATTGAGATGCTCTGCTCATGTCGTTGTGCAAGATGACGATTCCACGGTCGGTTGACGACCGGAACTCAGGTGAGGACTCGGCCTCCGCTCCTTCGGGCGAAGGTATGCCCTCCGCCCCTTGAGGCGGAGGTTCGGGCCACACTACGTAAGCAGAGGTCGGGATGAACCGGGCTTCCACGACCGTGAGCGGCAAACAAGCCTCAATAGACGGCCCGTGACCTACGGCCCAGCCCAAGCCAAGGGGGGAAGACGAAAAGACCATGAAGGAAGGTCCTGGAAAGGGAAAGCGAGTAGAATATATCTCCACAGTCATGGGGTATAATTGTAATTATATCTCTTACTCAAACGGTGCCCTATAAATAGGGGGATGTAAATGTATCGAGGAGAGGTTGGTGAATACAGTAATGAAGCCCTAGCTTTCTTGGGTCCCACCTGTGTTTTCTAAACCCATTCTTCCTTAACCTCCACCCGCACCCCGGTGGAGGACCCATCCAACCACACTATCACCCCACTGGGAACAGTTCCAACACAAATATAGGTAGTTTAGTTTTTTTTCCTTGTTTGATTCCAAAATATAGAGATTAAGCAAGTTGACAACATGAACGGTGCATTATCGATATATGCTATTAACAGAAATGTTTAAATAACCATAAATTATGCCTATATATGTTTTTAAATTATCCACTTCTATAATTGTTAATAGAAAATATTTTTTTGAGAATTACACAATACAATGTAGACACCTAACATCCACACACATTCACCCATATGAATACATGTATGTAAACCCGACTCCTATGAGCACTTCCGAAGGACTGAGTCAGTAGATCTCGAGATTCACGAAGTCACCACAGGCGCCTCGTTGTCGACGGGGACATCGCCTATCACTGAAAGCATATTGCCGTAAAATCCTAGAATAAATCCAGAAAAATGTGAGCACCCGTGCCAGGTCGAGGACTTAAATCCGGTGGGCAGGTTTCACTATAAGGAACCCAACCAACTGATCTATTATCAGTTCGCTGTTAATAGAAAATACTAACCTATAGTAAGCATACATATTGTGCCATCTTGCGTATCTCAAATATACATGAACAATCATGAACAATGTTCTCTTCATGACGCGTATCAATGATACCAAGAATTTATGTAAAATTATAATAATATTTATGGCAATAATATATGGAATTTATTACCTTATATAAAGTCAATATATTTCCATTAAAATTTTATGGTGAAGCTCCATTAGTAAATTTATAAATTTCTTTTTAGTATAATAAGCAGCGTTGGTTGGCACAAAATATTACATCTCTTGACGTTAACGTTAGCATGTTGGCATATCCTAGATCTCACTTCAAACTACACAATCAATTTTGAGCTGTGTGCCATCACAGTAGTTAAGAGTGCGGTATAAGACCATAAATATTTATTTTTAATAAAATACAAAAGAAGACTCTACATTAACATGAGGATAAAAAGTTTGTTGAATAAAAAATTTGAAAGTCAAAATCTAGTTAGAATCATGACATCACACGCCAACAAGAAAGTAGAGGTAGAGTAACTAGTACCCATTGATAATGCTTCATTCATATTTCCTTTGGATCATTCTAATTAGTTCTTGTATATTTCGTTTTTTTAAATTTAATTTAGATAGTTCTTCGTCAGATTTTGATGAAATTGTAGGTATTTAGATTTGAAACTAGGGCCCTTGTAGAATTCTGAATTCATGTACAATTTTTCAATCTGAATAGGACCCCTGGTAGATGCATAGCAAAATGGATATACCAAAAAAATCAAAACGACTTGTAATTTAGAACGAAGAAAGTAATCTACATGCATTATGCATATTTCAATTAAGCATTGTATACCGTCGTACATGTCTTGTCGATGATGCAAAATTTTGGCAGAAACTTTAACATTAAGCACAAATGTTACCCAGGAATTATTTATATATGTACTCTAAACATTTCTACTGTTATTTTTTTCTAAAGATGATTTTTTTTCTCGATCACGCAAAAGGTTTGCACGTCTCTGTATTAAGGTAGAGAAAATGTTCTGTACAACACACCTTAACGGCGCCCTAGGGTGTCAATAAGATGTACTCTAAACATTTCTACTATTATTTTTTTCTAATGATGAAAATTAATTTAAATCTATAGTCCTCCTGTAAAAGAGAAACTTCATTATCAAAAAAAATCGCGATTGCGTGCGACGGTACGAGTGGTGGCAATACAAAATTGACTTAGTCCATGCACGGATAAGGCGATAAGCTGCAAGATACGCAAAGAGTGCTAGTAGAGTGCTAGCTCATGGATGATACGTGACTAATGCTGCCACTACCACTAGTATATGCACATATAGGAGAGTCACATCCACTTCAACCAGATCAGAGTAAAGCCCTCCACCCTCGTGAACATGCAAGACGAGGAGAGGACGGTGTAAACTTATACGGAGTATTTCCTAATGCATGACTGCTGTGCACGCAACAGGGTAAACATCTGCTGAAATCAAACGAATAAGACCGTAGACTTTTGTATTGCCATCTTCGATCTTCCTTTCTCGGTGGTTGGACTGCTGACTTTTGTGTCTGATTGATCGGCAAGACATGCACAACCCGGCCCTTTTTTGCAGTTGATGCATGATCACTCTAGAATACACCGTGAAACAGCAACAGCTTTATTAAACTTGACCTCGCCGAGCTCATCAGTACCCTTGCTCCAACGATTGGTCGAAGCTTGAGTGATTCTGAAACGGGCCAGGTCATGGTACAGCGACGGTTGGAAAACGACGCCTGCGTCGAGCAACAGCCAGCAACCAGCAACCAGAAAGCCAGGGGCACCGGTGAATCGAAGAACAAAGCTGCTATCTATTGGGCCCTTGGCTAAAAAGAGATGTTGACTGGTGTGGACCATGGCGACGGCGTCGGTGTCGTCGCTTCTTTTGCTATGCAGCACGGGGAGCAAGCAGCGCGCGTTGACCCAAGGCGATGGCTGATGACGGCTACCTGTCGAGCGCTGCCATTGGGAGGAGGGTGCTGATGGAGTCGACTGTCCACAGAGACTTTCAGCCACGAACTTCGGTTGAAATTCAGAGTTGGGCCGGTTCAGTCTCGAAGTTTAGCCAACGCGTTGAGGCCCAAATAATACTATGGGCTGAGACCTTGCGAAGCCTATGTATTGGGCCTGAATTTGACGGCCCATCTTTCAAACAGCCTAGCAATTGCCGCGCTTTTCCCTCTTGTTGTTCTGGAAAGCAAAGGCAATTGGCCCTCTCATCATGAGAGTCATGTACGAATTTGCAGATTCTACTCTCACAACAAATTGTGTACGAATTACTGTGTATATTAGAGCAAGGAACATCAACGGTTACACCAACACCAAAAGAAAGGGACAGGTTTAAAAAACGAAGGGGGTTACGTGACAAGAAAATGGGCAAAAGACAGTTTCAGGCTGCTTCAGTGCTACTCCAGGCTATCTTAGCATGGGCATGTTAAGTGAGATCGACAGTGTACACTGTCTACGCGCCACCGTCATTGAACGCAGCGTGTGAAGGAGACCCAGTGCTGCTGTGATCATCAGACATTGGCATTTTGGGAGGGTAGATCTCTGAATCGTCACTGTTTAGCATTGTCACCACTGCAGACATGGTAGGCCTATCGTCGTGCAGTTGTTGCACACAGAGAAGGCCTATCTGAACGCATTTCTCCAATGCAGGTAGAAGCCAAAACTCGGGCTCTTCCATGGCTGAATCCAGAAGGTCCTCGATCTTATGCTGGCTCCAACAATCCCAGGCCTGCAAAAGATCGAGCCACAAAGTTATGCCCACTTCATGAGAAATTAAATGAACCGTAACAATATGGAATTTTTGGCTATCGGTGTACTCACGTAGGGCAGGAGTGCTGGCATGGTTCTTTCTCTTGGCCCACTTATTATATTCAGTATCACAACTCCAAAGCTATAGACGTCGCATTTCAATGTCAGGTTTCTTTGCATCACGAACTCCAGAGCCGTATGCCCCCTTTAATTTGGTTAACAAAAATATGTCAGCTCATATTTGGGGAAAAAAATGGAAGACATGTACATGATGATGTAGCCAAATTAATAGAACATCAGCTGAACGGTTAAGGTTCAATCATACGGTGTCTGAAAATTTGTCTGAGTTGTCTGATCTTCAACGAATGTTTTCGCGGTACCAAAATCCACTATCTTAGGTCTAAAATTGTCGTCCAGAAGTATGTTGGATGGTTTTAGATCCCTGTGAATGACTTCCTCGTTTAATTCTCCATGGAGATAAGCAACGCCTTTGGCAACCCCACGAATGATTTCCAGCCTTCGCTCCCAATTCAGAGAAGCACGGAGTTTGGGGTCGTTTCCTGTCAGTTTGATGCATGCATAGAACATGAGAACTTTGAAGTGCCAGGACGTGAAAATGATCATATGTCCACAAAATAGAATGCATTAAAGGTTTACGAGCTGTGTATACCAAATATGTAGAAACTCAAGCTCTTATTCTGCATGTGCTCGTATACTAGTAGACGCTCGTTTCCATCCTTGCAGTAAGCAAGGAGCTGAATAAAATTTCCATGCCTTTGTTTTGACATCAGTTCCACTTCTCTCATGAAAGCCGTTTCACATTTATCATAGGTAAGCGAAGAATGTAAGATCAGCCTCTTTACGGCAACCTTCGTTCCATCATCTAGTATGCCCTGGTGATTGCATATATATACTTACATGATGTTATATGTCACAGACTTTTAACAGCAAAATAGATATTCAGTAAAAAGAAGGCGACCTACAGACAGACCTCATAAACGATGCCAAATCCACCTCGGCCAATGATGTTGTTTTCGTGAAAATCTTTTGTTGCTGCTTTCATGCTAGACAGTTGAACAGAAGGGACGATCGGAGCAGGAATAGCCTGAATACTATGAGTAGCTGGAACATTGATCAACATGTACTGGAAATTAGCTTATGCAAAAGTGAAATTTGTCGTTTTCTTTTCTACAGAAAATTACAGGAGGTTGAGTGCTGAAATAAAGGGGGAAAGGAAGTAGGAGTAACCGGGTTTGTTAAATCACCTGAGATTCTAGATGTCAGATGCCTCCTAATCATGAGTAGGACCACGAAAATAATAAGCAGAACCATGACGAAGGAAGACACGGATGCACCAACAACCCGAGCAGTAGGAGATGACCGGTTCGGTGGTTTGACTTCACCTGTCAGTTTCGCAGTAATGATCATCAAAGGACAAAGCTAGTATGTCAAGCAGATGAGATCATGAGAAAGCAATGGCTGTGTTCATCGATCGATGCAGACCAATGCCAAAGCAGTAGTAGCAGCAGAAATGAAGGAACATAGTAAAATTTGCTGTAGGCATACCGAGTTCAGATCTTGCAGACCTCAGATAGAGGTCCTGCCCTCCATCCACGGAAATATCCCGAACCGAACCGTATCATTTTCTGTATTTAATCCGATCGAATCTGTATTTTCATGTCCGACTTTACCGTTTTCGCTTTCGTTTTCGTATTTCAAATGTAAAAGTATAAAATGGTTGAGGAGTTTGTCATCAATGGCACGGTAGATTGTGTCAAGTGCCGCCGTGTTGCATTGTTTGTTGATGCGGTCATTTGGAGTGAGATTTTCCTCACCAAGAATAATGTATCCTTCTTTGGTCACATCCCAAACCTTCTCATGTATATTGCCTAGATATTGTTTCATCTTCCTTTTCCAATGATCAAAGGAAGAGACGCCATCAAAGAATGGAGGCTTGTCATTAACATGATTGAACATAACTTGAGTCATCTTGCACCGAGGTTGTTAAGCCTTGCAAACGGTGACCACGGCTCCGATACCACTTGAAAGGTCTTGATGGCTAGAGGGGGGGTGAATAGCCTTTTAAAAAAATCTACAAAGACAAGCTAAACAAGTTTATCAATACAACAAATAGCGAGATGCGAGTTTTGCTTAGCCTACGGGGTGTTTGCAAGCCACCTATTCAATTCACAATTCTAGTAAAAAGGCACTCAATCGCACAAGTCAAACCGAGAAGGTAACTACAACTACAACTAGCAAGCTATACAAAAGAGCTACTCTAGCAAAGCTAACTAGCTAGCAAAGATAACTAAGAAAGTAATGCGGAGTTGAGTTAGGAGAGTTTCACCGAGGGGCGAAGTATTGAGCCAATCCAATATGATCAACAATGAAAACCAAGACAACCGAACACCGGAATCAATCAATCACAATATGAAAGTGATGACACGAAGATTTATCCCGAGGTTCACGTGCTTGCCGGCACGCTAGTCCCCGTTGTGTCCCTCTTCACCACGTGGTTCGGTGGCTAATCGGTCTCACACCGAGCCTCTCAAAAGGCGCCACAAGAACCTACCAAATGGCAAAAGGTTGCAATGACACGAGCAATTTACTAATGTTGCCTTTGGTGCTTCGCCGAGGTAGGCACAAACCCCTCACAATCACCGGAGGTGGCCAAGAACAATCACCAACTCTTGCCAACGCCTCCAAGTTGCTCTAAGCCGTCTAGGTGGCGGCAACCACCAAGAGAAATAAGAATCCCGCAGCAAATCAACCACCAAATGCCAACTAGATGCTATCTCATAATGCAAATGTACTTGGATCACTCAATCTCACTTCGAATATGCAAAGAAGCAAGAGAGATGAGTGGGAGGGGAGTTGCTTAGCTCAAAGTGCTCACAAGTATGTCAAAAGTCCAAGAGAGAGAGCCTTGAGCCGGCCAACGAATATTTATAGACGTACCCCTTCGAATATAGCCGTTACTCACTTGAAACCGCTGCAGTCGCGCTGACCGGACGCGCTGGTCCAACTGACCGGACGCGCCGATCACACAACGGCTACTTTCACGAAACACCAACCGGACACGCTGGTCGCAACGACCGGACGCGCCGGGCTTGACCGGACGCGCTGGTCCCGAGACGGACTGGACGCGCTGGTCAAGTCTGAGCAGCGCTCCAACGAAACAGTGACCGGACACGCTGAAGAACTGACCGGACGCCACAGTGCCCGCGTCCGGTTGGAGTCTAGTAAGCTCCCTCGACGACCGGACGCGTCCGGTCGACTGTGACCGGACGCGCTGCGCGTCCGATCAAAACGCTGAAACACGCGCAGACGCTGAACACTGACCGGACGCGTCCGGTCAAACAGAGACCGCGTCCGGTCCAGCGTCCGGTCACCTCTATGACCTCCGTTCGCCTCCGTTTCTTTTCCGACTTCCGGCGTAGTGAAAAAATAGTCGTTTCAACTCCTCAAAAACGCCTGAATCCCGCCTCGCAAGCTCGGCGGGAGGGAGAGAGGACCCCAAACCCTCTTTACCGTTCAAACTCCAACGCCATCGCAAATACGCTAACACCACCAAGTGATCTTGTCATGTGTGAGTGTGTTAGCATTTTCACAATCATTTACCGAGGCGTTATTAGTTCTATCCAAATGCATATGATTATGAAATGCACATCTAGAGGCACTTAGGAGTTAAATAGCCGCGTCATTCCCCTCTTTATAGTACGGCTATCTATCCTATAATGTAACCACACCCACTAGGTGTCTTGGTTACTAAAACACAACCCTTAAGCATATATCTTTGCCTTGATCACGTAGGGTTGCATCCAAATCCAAGTGTGGCCATCATGATCACCATGTCTATCTTGCCACCAACCTTGGAATGTACTAATCCTCATATGCTACATACAACTTAGGCATAGGATTAGTACTTAGGCATTGTCACTAATTACCAACACCAAACATAGGACTTTCAATCTCCCCCTTGTTGGTAATTGGTGACAACCCTTTCACAAAGATATTATGATAAAATTTTGATTGAACCCATGTCACATTGTCCAAGCATATTACCATGTGTAAGAAGTATGGACATGTGATCATGAATTCAAATTGATAGCAATGGCTCCCCCTACATGTATGCTATATGTTTGGATTTAGGAAGCATACATGCTTAGATAGGAAAGAATAGGAGCATTGACTATCAATAGGTGCTAAGAGCTTTAGATTATAGACCTTTGAAGCGTGATACCATCAGAGTAGCGATAAACACCATCTTAGCACCTTGTGTAGTTAGATACCACTTGAAAAAGTACAGACATAACTAGAAACCTCGTGAGATCAACATTATAAACAAGGCTCTAGTACCACTTTAAAAAAACATGAAGCAAGAGAAATCTAACTACTTCCTATTCATGCTAGTACCTCAATACATCATTCAAATTATACTAGCAAGTCACCACACAAGCAAAGTATCGGAGAAAAAGAAATACATAACTATGCATCATACATATGAAGTGCACAAGAAAATGCAACATTCATGTTTAAGAGCTTGCTCCCCCTACTTATGTGCTTAAAATTTTAGTTGATCCCCTTCTTTTATCAATTCTCTCATTTAGGTTTTCTCCCCTTTTAGAATCTATCTTTGTGAACAATATTTTCTCCCCCTTTGGCACCAATGACCACAAGGGACCAATTTTAGATAGATTATCATGTTGAATTATGGGGTGAGGATCAAGTTTGTGATTCAACCTAGATTGCTTGCATAAATGAAATGCTTCGTTTTGATCCAAGGGTAAGCTTCTTCACACCTCACTAGAAGGGTTATCATGCACCATGTTGAAGCAAATATTTAGACAAGTGATCTAGATTAAACACTTAGGATCACAAGCTACTTAAACAAGTTATATGCTACCACTAGATCATACAAGTCATAGAAACAATAGTGGCACCATATAAACTTCAAAGTCATTTGATTTTCATGAATGAGCCTAGAACATGTAAATCATGACTAGATGCACTAAACAAGTCCTTAGCATAGAATGTATGATATGTCAACCAATTGTACCTTAGGGCTCGAAGGAGAGGCATGTCATAACATTGGGGTGCATCAACTCATGTTGGAGAAGTCAAGTATGTTCAACTCATTCTTTAGCTTGTGAAATCTCTTCTCATCAAGTGGCTTGGTGAATAAATCGGCTAATTGATCTTCGGTGCCCACACTCTCAATAGCAATGTCACCCTTTTGTTGATGATCTCTAATAAAATGATGATGAACATTGATATGCTTTGTTCTTTGATGTTGAACTGGATTGTTGGTTAGCTTCACGGCACTTTCATTGTCACATAGCAATGGCACATTCTTGAAATTGATTCTAAAATCCTTCAATATTACCTTCATCCATAAGATTTGTGCACAACAACTACCCGCGGCGATGTATTCGGCTTCGGCGGTAGATAGTGTAATACTATTTTGCTTCTTGGATGACCATGAGACAAGTGATCTTCCCAACAATTGACAAGTCCCGGAAGTGCTCTTTCTCTCCACTTTATCACCGGCATAGTCAGAATCCGAATATCCAACTAGCTCAAAGCTTGCACCTTTGGGATACCACAATCCAACATCTTGTGTATGCTTCCAATACCTCAATATTCTCTTTGTTGCCTTCAAATGACTTTCTCTTGGTGAGGCTTGAAATCTTGCACACATGCATACACTAAACATCACATCGGGTCTTGATGCCGTCACATAGAGTAGGCTACCAATCATTGATCTATATAGATTTTGATCCACCATGTTGCCACTCTTGTCACTATCCAAGCTTCCACTAGTGCCCATTGGGGTTGTAATGCCCTTTGCATCTTTCATGCCAAACTTCTTGAGCATATCTTTGATGTACTTGGTTTGGCTCACAAATGTTCCTTCTTTAATTTGTTTGATTTGAAGTCCAAGAAAGAAATTAAGTTCATCAATCATTGACATTTCAAATTCCTTTGCCATCATTTTTCCAAACTCATCACAATAATCTTGATTGGTTGAACCGAAGATGATATCATCAACATATATTTGCAATACAAACAAGTCTTTCCCAATCTTCTTGGTAAAGAGAGTAGTATCCACTTTGCCCATGACAAATCCTTTGGTTAGCAAGAAGTCCCTCAATCTTTCGTACCATGCTCTAGGTGCTTGCTTCAATCCATACAAAGCTTTTCTCAATTTATAGACATGATTGGGTTTCTTGTCATCTTCAAAACTAGGAGGTTGCTCCACATACACCTCCTCTTGAATGTACCCGTTGAGAAATGCACTCTTTACATCCATTTGATATAGCTTGATATTGTGAGCACAAGCATAGGCAAGTAAGATCCTAATTGCTTCCAATCTTGCAACCGGGGCATATGTTTCACCAAAGTCAAGACCCTCTATTTGTGTGTAACCTTGAGCCACTAGTCTTGCTTTGTTCCTTACTACTATCCCATCTTGATCTTGCTTGTTGCGAAAGACCCATCTTGTTCCCATGACATTGTGATCTTTAGGCCTCTCAACTAGTTCACATACTTCATTTCTCTTGAAGTTGTTGAGCTCTTCATGCATTGCATTTACCCAATCCGGATCTCTCAATGCTTTATCAATGTCCTTGGGTTCTTCCATTGACACAAAAGAAGAGTGAGCACAAAATGATGCCAATCTTGATCTAGTTTGAACTCCCCTTTGTATGTCACCAATGATAGAATCCAATGGATGGTCTCTTGCAATGTTAGTTGGTTGAAGCACTTGGACTTGATTGCTTGGATGTTGATGTTGATCATAAGTTGGAGATGATGAACTAGCCACTTGTTGATCTTGTTGCACTTGAGATGATGTACTAACTTGATTTTGCATTAGAGACCCACTAGCTTGTGTAATTGGACTTTGGAGCACTTGATCTTTGTTGTCATCCACATCAATCACTTGCTTTGGCCTAATATCACCAATATCTATTTCTTTCATAGCATTGGTCAATTGAGTTCCTCTCACATCATCTAAGTTATTTTTCTCATCTTGAGAGCCATTTGTTTCATCAAACTCAACATCATGAACTTCCTCAAGTAAACCACTAGTCAAGTTCCAAACTCTATAAGCTTTGCTAGTAGTGGAGTAACCAAGTAAGAATCCTTTATCACATTTTTTCTCAAACTTGCTCAATCTAGTGCCCTTCTTCAAGATGCAGCATTTACAACCAAATACCCGAAAGTATGCAATGTTGGGATTTCTACCATTTAAGATCTCATATGGTGTCTTCTCTAGAAACTTGTGGCAATAGAGGCAGTTGCTATAGAAGCAAGCCGTGTTGATTGCTTCGGCCCAAAATGAATGACTCACATTATACTCATTCAACATTGATCTTGTCATATCAATTAAGGTTCTATTCTTCCTCTCAACTAGGCCATTAGATTGAGGTGTATACTTGGCCGAGAATTGATGCTTGATTCTAAGCTCATCACATAGATCATCAACTCTTGTGTTTCTAAACTCACTTCCATTGTCACTTCTCACTTTCTTGATTGTGGTCTCAAACTCATTTTGCACTCTCTTGATGAACTTCTTGAATATGTCAAATACATCACTCTTGTCCCCAAGAAAGAATACCCATGTATATCTAGTGAAATCATCCACAATCACAAATCCATACTTGTTGCCACCAATGCTTGTGTATGTAGTTGGCCCAAATAAATCCATGTGCAATAACTCAAATGCCTTAGAAGTACTCATAATGCTTTTCAATGGATGAGTGTTGCCTACTTGCTTTCTGGCTTGACATGCACTACATAGCTTATCTTTCTCAAATGTGATATCCTTCAAGCCTCTAACTAAGTCATGCTTCACTTGTTCAATTGCTTCATGCCAACATGACCAAGTCTTCTATGCCATAACCAACCCATACTTGATTTGGTGAGCAAGCATGTTGAAAGTTGAGTGTCACTAGCATTGAAATCAACCAAGTATAGATTCTCATATCTAAAGCCCTTGAAGATCAAATTGGAGCCATCAACACTAATTATCTCCACATCATCAACACCAAATATGCACTTGAAATCTAGATCACATAATTGAGCAACCGAGAGAAGATTGAAGTTCAACTTTTCAACTAGGAGCTACATGAAGCATTAGTATGACCAACAAATAAAGAATCATCAATAATATCACATGTTAGTCCAATATCACAAGTGACAATCACTTGCTCTTCCTTAGCTTCCTTCATGAACTTCTCCAACTTAAGGTCCTTTTTCTTGATGAGCTCAAGTAGAGTGGAGTGGGCTTCCTTAAGCCTAGTGTGAGCAACTTCAAGGTCCTCGTGGTCTTCCTTTAGACACTCGCGAGAGGCCTCTAGCTCATCAAAGAATTTCCTAAGAGCTTTGAGCTCTTGTTCAATTCCTTTGCACTCCTTACTCTTTTTGAGAGCAACAAGCTCCTCCATCAAGGCATCATTTTCATTGCTCTTGGCAATGAGCTCTTGTTCCAAGATTTTGTATTTCTTGGTTGTCCTCTTGTAGCCCTTGCTCATTTGATCTATTATGCCCAATAGATCATCCTTGGAGTAGTCCTCCTCCTCATCATCATCACTCCTACAACCATTACTAGCACAAGAATCATTATCACTATCATCATATTTTACCTTGGTAGGCTTGGCCATAAGGCATGTCGATGTAGTGTCGAAGATGGATGATTTGTTGGAGAGGGCGATGCTTGCAATGGCTCACCTAGTGGTCCTCTCATCATCACTAGAGCTTTCATCATCATCACTATCAGAGTTGTCACTATCCCAAGTGACCACATAATCACCACCCTTCTTCTTCTTGTTGATGGTAAAGCTCTTCTTCTCTTTCTTCTCCTTCTTGTCCTTCTTGTTCTTCTTCAACTTCAACTCCCCATCATGATATCTTTTGCCTTCATAGAGGCACTTTGCCACTACATGATCGGTGCTATTGCAATTGTAGCAAAACACTTCCTTTGTCTTCATGAAGTCTCTTCTCTTCCTTGCCCCATATCCTTTCTTCTTTATGAACCTCCCCATCTTGTGCACTAGGAGGGCCATGGTCTCATCATCGAATGGATCATCATCATCACTCTCCACCTTGCTCTTGTCCTTAGAAGATGAAGCCTTGAATGCAATGGGCTTTTATTGCTTGATCTTGGTCTCCTTCTTCTCTTCTACCTCATCTTCATCATCATTGTATTGGGCATCGGTCATTATATCTCCAAGCACATCGGTTGGTTTGACCTTGTCCAATCCCTCTCTAAAGATCATTCTTCTCAAGGTGGCAAACTTCTTGGGTAAGCACATCAAGAACTTGTGTGAGAAGTCCTTGTCCTCAACCTTCTCTCCAAGCCCCTTGAGATCATTGACAATGACTTGGAGCCTATAGAACATCTCCGGGATGGATTCATCATCCTTCATCTTGAAAGTGAAGAACTTGTCCTTGAGCATATATAGCTTAGCACTTTTTACCGTTGAAGTGCCTTCATATGTTTCTTCAAGCCTTATCCAAAGCTCATTTGCCTTTTCAAGATCTTTGATTTGCTCAAATACTTTATCATCAATGGCACGGTAGATTGTGTCAAGTGCCGCCGTGTTGCATTATTTGTTGATGCGGTCATTTGGAGTGAGATTTTCCTCACCAAGAATAATGTATCCTTCTTTGGTCACATCCCAAACCTTCTCATGTATATTGCCTAGATATTGCTTCATCTTCATTTTCTAATGATCAAAGAAAGAGACGCCATCAAAGAATGGAGGCTTGTCATTAACATGATTGAACATAACTTGAGCCATCTTGCACCGAGGTTGTTAAGCCTTGCAAACGGTGACCACGGCTCCGATACCACTTGAAAGGTCTTAATGGCTAGAGGGGGGGTGAATAGCCTTTTAAAAAAATCTACAAAGACAAGCTAAACAAGTTTATCAATACAACAAATAGCGAGATGCGAGTTTTGCTTAGCCTACGGGGTGTTTGCAAGCCACCTATCCAATTCACAATTCTAGTAAAAAGGCACTCAATCGCACAAGTCAAACCGAGAAGGTAACTACAACTACAACTAGCAAGCTATACAAAAGAGCTACTCTAGCAAAGCTAACTAGCTAGCAAAGATAACTAAGAAAGTAATGTGGAGTTGAGTTAGGAGAGTTTCACCGAGGGGCGAAGTATTGAGCCAATCCAATATGATCAACAATGAATACCAAGACAACCGAACACCGGAATCAATCAATCACAATATGAAAGTGATGACACGAAGATTTATCCTGAGGTTCACGTGCTTGCCGGCACGCTAGTCCCCGTTGTGTCCCTCTTCACCACGTGGTTCGGTGGCTAATCGGTCTCACACCGAGCCTCTTAAAAGGCGCCACAAGAACCTACCAAATGGCAAAAGGTTGCAATGACACGAGCAATTTACTAATGTTGCCTTTGGTGCTTCGCCGAGGTAGGCACAAACCCCTCACAATCACCGGAGGTGGCCAAGAACAATCACCAACTCTTGCCAACGCCTCCAAGCTGCTCCAAGCCGTCTAGGTGGCGGCAACCACCAAGAGAAATAAGAATCCCGCAGCAAATCAACCACCAAGTGCCAACTAGATGCTATCTCATAATGCAAATGTACTTGGATCACTCAATCTCACTTCGAATATGCAAAGAAGCAAGAGAGATGAGTGGGAGGGGAGTTGCTTAGCTCAAAGTGCTCACAAGTATGTCAAAAGTCCAAGAGAGAGAGCCTTGAGCCGGCCAACGAATATTTATAGACGTACCCCTTCGAATATAGCCGTTACTCACTTGAAACCGCTGCAGTCGCGCTGACCGGACGCGCTGGTCCAACTGACCGGACGCACCGATCACACAACGGCTACTTTCACGAAACACCGACCGGACGCGCTGGTCGCAACGATCGGACGTGCCGGGCTTGACCGGACGCGCTGGTCCCGAGACGGACTGGACGCGCTGGTCAAGTCTGAGCAGCGCTCCAACGAAACAGTGACCGGACACGCTGAAGAACTAACCGGACGCCACAGTGCCCGCATCCGGTTGGAGTCCAGTAAGCTCCCTCGACGACCGGACGCGTCCGGTCGACTGTGACCGGACGCGCTGCGCGTCCGATCAAAACGCTGAAACACGCGCAGACGCTGAACACTGACCGGACGCGTCCGGTCAAACAGAGACCGCGTCCGGTCCAGCGTCCGGTCACCTCTATGACCTCCGTTCGCCTCTGTTTCTTTTCCGACTTCCGGCGTAGTGAAAAAATAGTCGTTTCAACTCCTCAAAAACGCCTGAATCCCGCCTCGCAAGCTCGGCGGGAGGGAGAGAGGACCCCAAACCCTCTTTACCGCTCAAACTCCAACGCCATCATAAATGTGCTAACACCACCAAGTGATCTTGTTATGTGTGAGTGTGTTAGCATTTTCACAATTATTTACCGAGGCGTTATTAGTTCTATCAAAATGCATATGATTATGAAATGCACATCTAGAGGCACTTAGGAGTTAAATAGCTGCGTCATTCCCCTCTTTATAGTACGGCTATCTATCCTATAATGTAACCACACCCACTAGGTGTCTTGGTTACTAAAACACAACCCTTAAGCATATACCTTTGCCTTGATCACGTAGGGTTGCATCCAAATCCAAGTGTGGCCATCATGATCACCATGTCCATCTTGCCACCAACCTTGGAATGTACTAATCCTCATATGCTACATACAACTTAGGCATAGGATTGGTACTTAGGCATTGTCACTAATTACCAACACCAAACATAGGACTTTCACCCGCATCCTCCACCCCGCGGGGGACGTGAGGCTGAACCCTCTGGTGCAGCCGCAGAACGACACGGACGCCGCGCCGGCGTGGCACACGACGAACATGTCGCACCTGCTGAACGCGTCGCACATGTCCCTTAGGCCCTGGTAGAAGTTCTGTTGGAAGAAAGGATCATAGATCACATGAATATGCAGTGGCTAATCGTAACCGGATTCAGGAACAAACGTAAACCAGAACACTGAACACACAGAGAGCTCTTTTACTCAGATAGATGTGTACAACACATAGAGATTACAAATGAACCCAGCAGTTTTCACGAGCGCTTGGACATGCTACTTATACTAGTAGCAAACTCAAGCACTAAGAAGAAATAAACAACTGCCTATACACAGTCTAAACACACTTAAAGATAACGGCAACTCGACACTGAAGAACGTGGGCGCGGTCACCACGGCACTGTCTTCAGTTGATTCAAACTTGGCCAGTTCCTGCCTGGACACTCCACACATCAATGAACCTCCACGTGTCAATGAGTTGCTCCATCTGTCAGACTCAGTGTATGCTGGATAATATTCAACAAGTTCTTCCACGTGCGGGTGGCCGCGTCCCACACGAGGCGCTACACCGCCTCGTCGTCAGTGAGCAGCAGGCGGGACAAGGGCACGCCGGCCCAGGTGACGTACCCGTACGTGACCTCGCCGGGGTTGATGGTCAGCTCGTACGCGAACATGTCCGAGTACGTCGCCATCTCTGGGATGCTGCTGAACCACAGCCCGTTCCACGGCCCCGTCCAATAACGTCGCCATCCCGGAGAACATTTTCGGGAACACCCCTCGCATCGGTTGTGTACTAATACCTCCCTGGCGAGGGATTCGCTGGCCGAGCGCCACAACGTAAGGTGCCACTCGGCTCCGGTCCATAGGTTCTTGCCGATCTTCATGCCCGGGAGCAAGGTGTTGGACGGGTGGTTGAACGACTGCCACAAGATGACGGCGCTACTACTCGGGTCGCTCAACACGATGAGCGTACTCAAGTAGCTGCGCCAATGCTAGGCCGGTGGTGGCATTGGTCGTGTTTGAAGACCACACAACTTGGCCGAAGCCATCGAGCAAGAGAAGGCTTCCGGCGTCAGTGATCACCAGTGCTCCGAAAGTGTCGACGACTGGGCGGTCACGGTTGGCTACCTAGCAGATGGCGTCCTTGAAAACGGAGAACCATATCCCGAGGTATCTCTTGCTTGGCACCCCAAGGGAGAAGAAGCCAAGGGTGAATGATCCTCCGGCCGAGACGAGCTTATCGTCGTCGGTGATGTTGCGGCCCTTACTGAGGATGTCGGACGCAGCATTAGCAGCAGGAGCAGTTGTGAGAGCAAGAAGGAACACGGAGGAGAGGAGGTGGAAGATGATATTTGCGGTGGACGATGTCTCCGGTGTTTTATTGGTTTTTGCACAAGGTAAACACCCCTACGTGAGTTGCGCATATATGCCCATGCTGCGACCTGGCATGCAGGCATGGCTTGTTTGGATCGCGCCCTACCAGACAACTTATCCTGGCCCTAGGCGTCCAAAATGGGACGCCTGGGGGCCCCGCCTGGGTTCAGAGCTGCCTGGGAGGCAGCATCCAAACAGGCCTGTATAACCATGTACATGCTCGATGCTCTAGTGGAGTTCAGTTGAATGATTCGGCTAAGGATGATATTTTCTTTTGAAGAAACAGGAGGGGCTTGCGCCCCTACTGAAATTTATTGAAAGAAAGAACAGAAACAAAACAAGAGGTTCAGAGCTCAGCTTATTTTTTCTTCGCGCGAAGCATAACTAGGCTGAAGACATTCCTGAAGACATGCTGATATTACCTGGAGATGGACAGTAGATCGTGTTTATACCACACTAAATGCTTATCAGGTACATATAGACATATAGTTTGTTGGAGTCTTTAGTAGGATCAAAATAACCCTATTTGGAAGGCTAAAGCAGAGCAAAAATGACGTTTATTTGCATGGACGTTGATGCATAAGAAAATCCTAACCGCAAACAACCTGTTCTAACGCGGATGGACCGACGATACAGATTGCAAGCTTTGCAGTAATGATTAGGAAACACCATTTCATCTATGCAAGGATTGTCCGTTCACCAAGGAGGTTTGGGGCATTTTAAAGCAGTGGTTCAACTTGTCAGTATTGGATCTAGTTAGCACTGTAGGGTTAATATATAACTATTAGTGTACATGTCGGCGAAAATTTGACAAGACCCAAAGAAGGGATGTGGACGAGATTTTGATATATTTCTGGTGGAATATATGGAAAGAGAGAAATAAAAGAATTTTCCAACAAAAACATCTCAACCTAAGACAAGTGGCTTTTATTTGCCAAGATGAGATCATGCAGTATCGACTAGCAATGGCACCGATGCATCAAGAGTCTCAAGCTATTTAAAGGTCTAGGTGCCCTAGGTAGTCTTGCTTTAGTGGTCGTCGTGGTCAGATATAGGCCTTCCCACTTGGGTGGTAGGTTTTTGTTTTCAAAACTATCGGTGTTAAGTTCAGTCGTTTCTCTGTGGTTAGTTGCTTGGGGGAGGAGCTGTCAGGCAATTGCACGTCTGCATTCTTGTAATTTCATGTACAGTTTTTTTTTTTCTTTTTTACTGTCTAATAAAACTAGCGGCAAAGATTTTTCTCGATCTTTCTAAAAAAATGTTGGATTGGCAGTTGGAGAGGTCAAGCTTCTTCCGAGACTTGGTCATCTCGCAGTAATATATGGGAGCTGCTAGATTTTATGTGCTGAATTTTCAAGTAATAATTTTACACAACCAACCAACAACTAGTGCAATTAAAAGGATAACTAACAATAGATAATTTATAATTTTTCTATAACTAAACAATTACAAAATTACTTGTTGAACAGTACAAAATTAGACACCTCACATATAGAAGTGGTACCTTATAGCAGAAGGGATCCACACAGCTAAGTCTGCAACAGGCCAACAACAACAATGTTCGACGCCAATTGTGTACGCAGGGCTGGTGAGCTACTGGTAGTCAAGTATTGTCTAATCATTGGCACTTACCCCATTTGTTGACCCGAACAGGCTAACAGCCAATCTGAACAGTTTATATCCTAGAA
Organism: Saccharum hybrid cultivar R570; assembly: GCA_038087645.1. Classification (NCBI taxonomy): domain Eukaryota; kingdom Viridiplantae; phylum Streptophyta; class Magnoliopsida; order Poales; family Poaceae; genus Saccharum; species Saccharum hybrid cultivar. The sequence goes on from JAQSUU010000529.1 coordinate 11,223,048, forward strand.
CTTCTTGTCGCCACTGTAGCCTGAGTAGGATCTTGTCGCCACTCGTTCTGATTGGGTCGGAACTCGGAAGTGAGGTACGTTCATCTTGAATTCTTGACTTCTCACAACTGACATCAGCCTAAATTATTTAGATTTTAGATACAGTTGGCTAGCACAATCATCTTAAAAGCTAAGACTCACAGCACATATTTTTACTGGTTCAAATCCTGGAAAACTGCATCAGAAAATCTAAACAATAGTTCATGCAACGTATGATTGGTGGGTTCTTAAACATCTGAATTGGATTCCGCATATTTATAAGTTAAACATTCAAACTCAGTCTTCCGATTTTTTACAGGAGGCATACAAGTTAATATATCTATCTATATCTATATCTAATATAAAAAATCTCTATTTTTTCGTTCACCAACCCATCCTACTGTACCTCACACTTCTCGCCATATCTCACCTCTACCATCCATATGTTTTCAATCCAAATTCAACAAGAGACAATGTTTTTTTTTACACCAGAGACAATGTTTTCAATCCAAAGCTAGCACAATCCAATCCAACACAGGACCATGTTTCAAACAACCTACATCTAGCCATTGTATGGAGTTGGATTCCAAGAGGTGGTACTAAAATAGATGGCGCGATAGTTGCATAAATGGAAGGGCTAGCGCTCGTATGTCCAGCCGCAGGACGTGTCCAGACGCTGCTCCTGCGCCCGTGCCCGCATCGCATCCCATGCCATCGCGCCCTGTATCTCGTGCCGTGCCAGTGCCTGCGTCCAGACGCATCACCCTCGACAATCCCCAACCCAACACCAACGCCAACGCCGCAGGGATGACCAACAGCTGGTGCCGGAAGCAGCACGATGCAGATACCGACGGAGCCGCTGGGGAAGAGGAGGATGGTCCATCACAAAGATGCTCACCTCACCGGTGGAGGAGCACGCCGACCGCGCGGGCGCCGCAAACACGTCCAAGCGGGAGATCACACTGCTGGAGTCCAATGCCAACACCAGGCTGCAGGCCATGATGGACTACTACGCCAACATGGAGAGCAGCTTCGACGCCACCACGGAGTCCGACGCTGTCGCCAGGTCTAGGCGCTCCAAGCTCCCGTCTTATCTCATCTCCTCTGCAACATCGCTCCACCCTTGCAACATATAGAGTATACATTTGAAACATAACAGTATAGTCATTGCAACTTATGCAACATCCAGATGAAACACTTGCAACATTTTAATATAACACTTGTAACATGTGTCTGAAACAGCTGAAACATTTAAAAAACATACACTGGCAACATACCTCTGAGAACTACTGAAATATTTGGAACATAGACTTGCAACATATGTGTATGGCCATTGCAACATGTACAACATCCCGATCTACTTTTGCAACATCCAGATGAAACACATGCAACATCCAAATGAAACATCTAAAACACTTCAAACATACACTTGCAACATTTGCTTTCAGCGTAATGTCACCTTGCAGCTTGAAGGAATGGAGGCTCGTCGCGGAGCTCGATGCCGGCTCAGAGGTCAGCAGCGACGCATGGAGCTCACCGGTGCAGCAGCGGCGCAGAAAACTCAAGCTCTTCCATCGTCCGGCTCGGTCGAGGCAGCCGTGGCGAGAGAGAGCAGCGTGGTGGAGGCGGCCGCTGTGAGCGGGTAGCTCGGCGGAAGCGGCCATGGCAAGCGGATGCCGTGGTGCAGGCGAGTGGTGTGGTGGAGCGCGGAGTGGGGAAGGCGGACAGCGCGGTGGAGACGGAGCGCATTAAAGAGATTTTTTTGGAAGGGGCACGGATGGGAGCAAGCGAACGGCAAGGTAGCGAGTGATTAAGTCGCGTCCGGCTGTCCGGACGCCCTCATGGGAGTATTACCGTTGCATAAATCTCCAAGTTACAAATCATGGTTCAACAAATTACAACGTTCTTGCGTCAAAACAAATTACAACGTTTAGACATGTGTTAGTTAGAGAAAGTATTAAACTAGAGGTGAAACTTCCAAGGATTAGTGTATGTATGTTTGTTTATCTCCATTGGAAATGACGCAAGTGGATACGATTGGACTGCACATCAGGAATCATAAGCTTATAAAATTTGATTGAGAAGGAAGACTTCTGGAGTCAAGTCAACTAAGAAAACCGGGTTGACAGGTGACACCGAATAATGTTGGTGTCAATTGAGAAAGTGTACCGAACCTATATTATAGCGTGACAAAAACAAGTTTGTGAAGATCCTGATTTAGGTTGGTACAGTAGTTACTTTGCAATTGTGGTTCAAATCAATGTAATATGAAAAATAAGAAACACCAACCACGGAAGTTGACTTTCATCCAATTCATCCTATTTATCTCAATCACTGATCTAGTTTATGTTATTTTGAACGGGCGTATAGCATACAAATGCAGAATGTAAAACAAATAGGTTACCTACATAGAACTGCAAGTAGGCCGGCAGCGAAAATGTAAGTGCCATTTATAAATTGTAATATCCAAAAATGCAGGGTCTTCTTCTCTTACGCAATATGCTAGAAATCAAACATGACAAAAGTCAAACTTTGACCTAGCTGATGTCTTCCGGATTGAGTAAAGTGCGTACTTACTTTCTGTAATTCTGCTCGTACAAACATTAACAAAAGTTGAAAATTCTTTTTGAAAACATACATGGATGTTTCAAGGTCTCCTCCCTTATCAACGCTTGACGCGCAAGGGCTAAACCCAAATCCCCAATCATGGTCAAGGATACAATATTCATCCACCTTCTCCTCTCGTTGATGCTACTTTGTCCCATAGCCATCACCGCTGACGTGTCGGACACGCTCGGCAAGGGCCGGAACATCACCGACGGCGAGACGCTCGTCTCAGCCGACGGGACATTCACCTTGGGGTTCTTCTCTCCCGGGGCGTCAACCAAGAGATACTTCGGCATCTGGTTCTCGGCGTCCAGTGCCGCCGTCTGCTGGGTGGCAAACGGTGACCGCCCTGTGAACGGCAACTCCGGCGTGCTGGTCGTCAGAGACAGCGGAAGCCTGGTGCTGCTAGACGGCTCTGGTCAGGTCACATGGTCGTCGAACTCCACCAGCTCATCGTCATCAGCGGAGGCACAACCCCTCAACTCCGGCAACCTCGTCGTCCGCGACAGAGGCGGCAGTGGCAGCGCCATCCTGTGGCAGTCGTTCGTGTTAGACTGTACGGATCGTCTAAGTGCAGATCAAGTGGGTATGTTCTTCTATTTGGGATAAACACATTGATACATCTCCAACATATCCAACAGAGAGATCCGGAGAGGGAGAGTGAGAAAAGGGGGCGAGACGCACCATCGGCTTGGCGGTGAAGGAGAGGCGATGGTGGCGCGGATGTCGGGGTCGATGCAGTCGCCGGTGGGTTCTTCCCGCCGCTGGCAGCTCCCGCTCGATCGGTCTAGCGGTTAGGAGTGGGTGGCAACAGTGGCGTCGAACCTCGCGTTGTGTGCCCCTGCCCCACCTCCTCTTTATTGAGCTGCGCGACGGGGGCCCACCAGCCCGTTGAACGGCCGGATACCCCCGATCAGGGTACGATCAAGGCCCTGACTTGGTCGTTGGACCGAGTCAGGAGGAGATCAACTAACATTCTCCCCCTTGATCTCATTTTATACTTTAACTTTAAACTTTGATTTTGATTGCTTTCACTTTTATTTGTTCCATCACAAATTAGTGTATAGAGCATGCTTCATCGTCACAGTCAATTGCCGATAGATTTAACAGCTACAATACACGTCTCTGTTCTAGAACAGATTCTTTAACTTTCGGGCCCTTTATTGTCCGGAAATCATAGGCTATACCATAGACCCATGTCGACTGTGTGTTCTCTGAACACACTGGGTGATAAGCCTTTGGTAAGCGGATCCGCAAGCACTTGCTTGTCACCTTTACGTTCAATACCTTTAGTATGATTCTGGACTTTCTCCTTAATAACGTATAACTTTAATGTTAATGTGTTTGGCAGCACACTTGACTCGTTATAAGAGCAAACTACTTAAATGGTCATTGCTGTTGACAACAATTATCAATTTCGGGTACAAGTTTCTTAACTATTTTTGCCTGTCCCTCAGCCTCATATCATGCTATATTATAACTTTACATCACTGATGATAGTAGAACTGTTTCTTTAGGAGCTTTTCCACAATAAAACTCCAACTGCGAGTGTTAGCTACTATGTGGGTTTCACTAAATATCTCGCCAGAATATAACATTTGTACTCACAACTACTTAAGAGTACCTGTTCTTTCCTTTTTAGCATGAGGACGACATTTTTAACACCATTCCAGTGATCTATATCTGGACTGGACTTTTGCTAAAACAACCCGGATACGTGAACTGTGTCAGGGTAAGGTCTTATCTTTGTACTCATTAAGCTTCCATCAGCTGAAGCATATAGGACGTCCATCTATAACAATCTTATATTGCTTTTGGAACATTAAAGTTCTCAAAACTATTACCCTGACCATGAGAACAGGCGTAGGTTTACCCGTATAGGTACTTTATTTCTTTAGAAACTTTTCTTAGCATGCCTATGCGATAGTCACAATACCCCTTTTCTTCTATCTCGGTGAATTTCAATTCTTTTAGCGAGATACATTTTACCGAGAATTTTCTTATTCAATCTTGAGGACAAGAACTTCTTCTTATGCAGTAGATTGACATCACTATTAACAATTAGGGTGTCATCCACACAGGATTAGGAAATGAACTTTTCCTTTTATAACTTTATACAAGCGTAATTGTCCTTTCATTCTCTTTAACCCAAAATTTCTTAATTGACTCTTCAACTTTAAATGCCACTGTCTAAAGATTTGCTCCAGTCCATAAGAGATTTCTACAGGTGACATCCCTTACTTTCTTTTCTTTTCATGACAAAACCTCTGGGTTGTGCCACGTAATTATTTTCATATAAATTCCATTGGGAAATGTTATCTTTACTTTCATCTGATGTAACTCAGATCATGATGTGCCACTAGCACTCATTGTAATCTATTCATTCGCTTCGCCCAAAACTTTTGATTCAAGTCACGCTCCACATCTTTATATATTTCCCTTGGAGTCACATTTTGTCTTGTAAACCCATCACAGTCTACTGTTTTGGCTCCTTAGAAATTTATTCTAGATTCCAAAATATTATTGGTATTATCGATTTCATTTCATCTTCCTTTACTTCTTGCCACTTGGACGAGTGAACGCCTCTCATGACTTCTTCAAATTAGGTGGGATTACCCTCCATTTGAATTTCACTAATATAGACTTTATAATCGTCAGAAATATCTGATTTTCTTAGTCTTTGAGACTTTCTGGGGCCTTAGTTACTAGCATTTCTTGACCTTTATTGCCAAAAGACAATTGATTCTATAAGGTCCTGTGTAACAAGATCCTTGTTTACATTATTCATCCTCCTTGCGGGGTCAGGTTTCTTTGTACCACGCTCCCCCAGATTGTCCCATCTTTAATTTTTTTTATTTTGGGTTCAATCTGCTAAAACTCATATGGTGCATTTAGCACCGCCTTTAAAACTTTGAACACGTCCAGTATGAATACTGGCTGACTATGCTATCTTTCTGTTGGAACTATAAAAGGTCCATGAATTTAGCTATATCTTTACTTTAGGGGTATCGATATTATGACCGTCTTACTCCCCGACGATCACATTCATCTTTTATAGATCACTTTAGTATGCATCATATTGTCTGAATAATGGGGAAGTATCTTTCTTAATTGTATTTCTTAATTGATCTCACCTTTCTCCCCCTCGAAATGTGGTACGAACTTTTCTACCACAATTTCGAAAACTATTCAGAACTCTTGTGAATGAGGAAACTTTGATTACTTTCTTCATCCACATGATTACATCATGCAAATAAAATTATTTCTTAATTCGTTGGGAGTACTTTTCCCTCATTTCATTTTCAAGAACTCAACAGAGTCTTTTATTATTGATACTTTCGCAAGTCACGCTTGCATGTCATTCTTATCTTGAGGTTCGTCTGTAACTTTCTGTTATTCTTAAACTTATATTAGGATAACATAAGAGCTACCCTTAACTTTTCTCCCTGTGCGGAATACACTCAAAGCACATGAGTCAGCACAACTTTCTCCCGCCATGCAGGATAAATACTATGTCAAATTTCTCCCGCCATGCAGAATTGATTAACATAAGTACTATGCCAACTTTACCCCGTCATGCGGGTATCTTTTCAAACTTTTCCCGTCATGCGGGCACTATCACAATCTTTTTCCCGCTATGCGAGATAATTTTCTTGAAGGGACACAAATATCAATATTGGCTCATATCCAATCAACAAATTTAGAAATAAATTCAAATTCTCTTTAACACATATGGTTAATCCGACGTTGGTCAAATTAAACATGCATGTCACTTATTACATTTGAAATCATGATGATTAAAAAAATAAATTATATTACTTATTACATCTTTTATCATGATGATAAAATTGAAAACTAAAAACTTTTTATAAAGAGTACATAAAAGGTATCTCTTAAACTAAACTCTTATTGTTCTATTTCTTGAATCAATATCCTAGAATCATTTTCCTTTTGAAGCCATTATTTAAAGAGACCGCAGTCCCTTACACAATGATCTTCATTCTGCAAAATTACACTTTTCATCTTCTGAGTCACAAGTACCCAGCTCATTTTCTTTCACCCTTCAAGAATAAAGGCATGAAGTTCTTTGTCTGAAAAACATCATCAATAATGAGCATGAAAATAACCCTACATTGGTCTGGTTAAAGACATGCACATTAAACTTTTAAACTTTAAGTTCTATTCTATATCACCGTTGGGCAGAAATAGAACAAAACCATCAATCTTATACATCAATTCCACATCACCGTTAGGCAGAAATAGAATTAACATATGAAAACTCAATTATCTTATAATCCTTTTCAAAACTAAATTCTCCCGTTTGTTCGAATTTAATTTTGAAGATCATTATCATCATTGCAGCGGAAACATAAAAATACATTACATTCTGCTCGCTCTGGAGCATCTATTGTCTCTTATCTATTCTCTGAAAATTGGTCACTTTGATGCAAAATTCATCAGAGATTTAAACTTTAAACATAAAACTCATAGAATTATAATATTGTTATCATCAACGTTGGTCAGAAAATAACAATATCATAATTTTCATTAAGCATAAACTCTTAAATAAACTTATAATATTGTTATCATCAACGTTGGTCAGAAAATAACAATATCATAATTTATCTTAACTATAAACTGACTATTCCTCCAATTTAAAATTCCTGTTGGTTCCAACTTTAACTGGATGATCAACTTTTCATTATTATTTACTGAATAAATATAACTGCTCTTCAAATTAAATCCTCCCGTTGGTTCAGATTTAATGAGAAGACAATAAACTTTAACTTTGCAGCGGAAACATTGAAAATACTCTTAAGATAATTCTTATTCAGAAGCACTTTACTCATCTTCTCTCTAAACAAATTATCATGTTGGTTCAAATTTGAGTAGAGATAAGATTTAAGCATAATACATCAAAAATTGCTTCTGAAAAAGAATAAACTTAAACACATATTGTTTCTGTGCATCTAGCCCAGCCTGGTAATGAGGCCCGTGGCCCAACTCCATTCGCGCGCGCATGCCAGTCCGAGCAAGCAGCCTAAGGCCCAAACGCGCCTAGCATTGCAGCCTCACGCGCGTCCTATGGTTCAATAGCGCCCGCTCGGCCTAGCTACCCCGCGCCCTGCTCTCCCCGCGCCCAGGCCGCAACCTGGGCCTGGGCCGGGAATCTGCCTTCCCGCCTGGGCCAAAAGGCAGCCCAGTAAAGGTTGACCGTCGGATCGAATCCGACGGCTCTGCGCGCGTCTCGGCGGAACAAAACCCCGCCAGCCGCCCTTACCTCCCAAACCCTAGTCCATTTCTCCTTTTCCTCCCCAGCTTCTTTCCTTGCCGGCGCCGCATCGAGGTGACCGGCGGCCGCTGGGTGGCACCCTCGTCGTCGCCCACTGGAACTTCTACTCCCTTTCTTTATTCTTTCCTCTTCCCTTCTCACGTCCACGACCAACCGCCGGCAATGCCGTACAACGGATCGAGCGCGAGGTGGTGGCGGCGCCACCATGGCACCCCTCGCCGGAGCTCGCGTGCGGCCGGAGCCACGCGCGGCGCCGTCGAGTGGCGCCATGGTGGTGCCTTTGAGCTCTGTGCTCATACGCGTGCGACGCGGCGGCGAGCTGCGGGTTGTCTCTAACCGTCGGTGGTAACAATTGAGCCGAGGTAGGCCTCTATTCTGTTCATCCTCCCTTTCAATCCTTTCTGTTGTGATCTTTCCCCTTCTAGGATTACTCTTTTAGGGTTAGGGTTCGGGTTCTGGAAATTTCTTTCCGGATCGAATCCGGCTTTTCTCTTCTTTTCTGCGATTTCTCTCTTCCCCAAAACTCTAGATCCACACACTAGTAGAAACCTAAAGCTCCGGTACCATTGTTAGACTGTACGGATCGTCTAAGTGCAGATCAAGTGGGTATGTTCTTCTATTTGGGATAAACACATTGATACATCTCCAACATATCCAACAGAGAGATCCGGAGAGGGAGAGTGAGAAAAGGGGGCGAGACGCACCATCGGCTTGGCGGTGAAGGAGAGGCGATGGTGGCGCGGATGTCGGGGTCGATGCAGTCGCCGGTGGGTTCTTCCCGCCGCTGGCAGCTCCCGCTCGATCGGTCTAGCGGTTAGGAGTGGGTGGCAACTGTGGCGTCGAACCTCGCGTTGTGTGCCCCTGCCCCACCTCCTCTTTATTGAGCTGCGCGACGGGGGCCCACCAGCCCGTTGAACGGCCGGATACCCCCGATCAGGGTACGATCAAGGCCCTGACTTGGTCGTTGGACCGAGTCAGGAGGAGATCAACTAGCAGTTCGATCACCCGTCGAACACCATGCTGTCCGGAATGAAGCTGGGCAAGAACAAGTGGACCGGCGCCGAGTGGTACCTCACGTCGTGGCGCTCAGCCGACGACCCGTCGCCGGGTGCCTACCGCCGCGCGCTGGACACCAGCGGGCTGCTCGAGCTTGTCGTGTGGCAGGGCAACGTCAGGACCTACCGCACTGGCCCGTGGAACGGCCGGTGGTTCAGCGGCGTCCCGGAGGCGTCGGCGTACAGGAATTTGATCTGGTACCAGGTGACGACAAGCCCGGCGGAGATATCCTACGGCTACACCTCCAAACCCGGCGCCGCATTGACTCGTGTCGTGCTGACCGACACCGGCATGGCCAAGTGCCTGGTGTGGGACGCGGGCGCCCGGACGTGGCAGACCTTCTTCCAGGGACCGAGGGACCTCTGCGACGCCTACGGCAAGTGCGGGGCGTTCGGGCTGTGCGACGCCGGCGCGGCGTCGACGGCGTTCTGCAGCTGCCTCACGGGGTTCAGCCCCGCGTCGCCGCCGGCGTGGTCCTTGAGGGATACCTCGGGCGGATGCAAGCGGAACGTGAAGCCGGACTGTGCCAATAATGGGAGTGGCACCACGACGACAGACGGTTTCCTGTTGGTGCACGGAGTGAAGCTACCAGACACGCACAACACGACGGTGGACATGAGCATCACGGTGGAGGATTGCATGGCGAGGTGCCTCGCCAACTGCTCGTGCTTGGCCTACGCCGCCGCAGATATCCGCGGTGGCGACGTCCGTAGCGGCTGCGTGATGTGGACGGATGATATCATCGACCTACGATACGTGGACAAAGGGCAAGATCTCTACCTGAGGCTGGCCCAGTCTGAGCTCCCGCCGCCGCCCTCGCCGCGGCGGCCGCCATTTCCTACTGCACCCGGTTGCTGGTGCATCCGCAGCTGCCATCGCCGTGATTCTTGTTGTTTTGTTGGTCGTAGTTGTGATCAGGAGGCGCCGCCAACCTATAATCCCAGGTAAAATTACTGACCCAATTGTTTGTTCTTCCCCTTTGTTTTTACTTTGAACATCTCAGATTACCAGAAGAGAGCAACACACCATGTTAAGCTGCTGCTAACTTATGTATTGACTGTTGAGTTTTCCAGGTGTTCAGAGTGCGTCTCCGTGTGGCCCTTCTACTGAACTGCACAGACCTCCGTCAGCCCCTTCTGCTGGACAACCTAGTCGTGTTCTCAACGTGCCTTCTGCTGAACTGTCTGCTTTGAGGAGCGCTACAAATGATTTCTCTGTAGACAATGTCATTGGCTGTGGAGGATCCAGCACCGTATTTGAGGTCCGTGTTAGTATATGTTATCAGACCATATAATGACATATTCCCTCCATCCCAAAATAAATCAATTTCTGTGACAGATGTAGTAGAATACTTCCGATAGCTAGTATATACTAGTATCATTCTTCATATGACAAATATAAATATCAAAGCATGGGCATAGTTAGAGCTTTCGTCTTGAAGGAACCCTAAAAAAGTTTTCATCTTGACTGCATGTAGAACTATTTCATAGTCAGACCTGCTTTGCACTGGAAGTAGTATATTTTACCGTTCGACAGATGCATGCACAGCTAACAAAATTTGTGCAATTACTAGGGGAATTTAACTGATGGTAGAAAGGTTGCTGTAAAGAGGGTCACACAATCTTATTTTACCGATGAAGGTGGTGAAACTTTCATGAGAGAAGTGAAAGTGATGTCAGAGCTCAAGCATGACAATCTTGCTCAGCTCCTTGCTTATTGCAAGGATGGAAATGAGCGGATCCTAGTCTATGAGTACATGGAGAACAGGAGCTTGAACCTATACATATTCGGTACTTGCTTTAAATTTATAATGCGCAGATTATTGATATCCGTATAGATGAGATATATGATCATAATGTTGTGCTACTTCAAAACCCTCATTTATTCTCTTTGTGACTGACAGCAAGAGATGCCAACCAACGTGCCTTGCTGAATTGGGAGCGGAGACTGGAGATAATTGTAGGAGTTGCCAAAGGCGCTGCTTATATGCATGGACTAAGCAAGGAAGTGATACACAGGGATCTGAAACCATCTAATATACTCTTGGATGAAAACTGGAGAGCTAAAATTGCAGATTTTGGCACCGCAAAAGTTTACGTCGATGGCCAGACGAATCCGACACTAGTACAGACAGAGTATGACTGAAACCTGATCCCCTCGGCTACTGTTTCTATTCAAGTGCAGTAGAATCACTACGTAACATGCATATGACATTAATGAACTTGACTATGATGTAGTTGCTTCCTAAGGATTTCGTTTTTTTTCTTTTTTTTGGGTAGTAGATTAGTAGTACCAAATTTTCATACTAAACTGCAAGATGATCGGCCACATTCGGCTGGGCTGATAAGCCGGCTGAAAAACACTGTTGACTGATTTGTTGTGAGAGAAAAATACTGTTTCGGCTGATAAAACAAGTTGAAAAAGACGGATTATAAGCCAGGTGAACAGACTCGAAGCTGTGGCAAGTGGCAACGAAGTGTAGGATTTATCCTAGCCTAGTAGTAGTACACATCCACTGCTTCTGTTCTCTGTTCTCCATGGATGCCAAACCTTCCTCAACTTACTGAACTGTTTATATTGGTAACAGGGGATACAGGGCTCCAGAGTACACAGCACAAGGGCCGCAGCTAACGCTGAAGTGCGACGTGTACAGCTTTGGAGTCGTCCTGCTCGAGGTCATCAGTGGCCTAAAGAACAGTAGCACCCCAAGGCTCCTTTCTCATGTGAGCAAACAGCTACTCCACCGTGAGTTTCTGCAAGAACACGACCCCTTTTTCCATGAATTGAACCGCATTATTCTCGCTGCATTTCTTGCAGGCCCAGGAATCCTGGAACCATCATAAGATCAAGGAGGACCTTCTGGATTCATCCGTGGGCCAGCCGGAGCCAGAGATTCTTCTCCAGCTGGAGAGATGCGTGCAGATCGGCCTTCTCTGCGTGCAGCAGTCACCCGCTGACAGGCCATCCATGGCTGAAGTAGTCGCAATGCTGACGACGAACGGCAGCAGCAGCTCGTCGCAGGTCCGTCGTCCGGACAGCAGTGCCGCCGCGTCTCCTCTCGCGACGCAGGGCGCGTCTGGCGCACAAAACACTATTCCGACTAAAAAATAAGCTAAAAAGTACGGATTATAATCCGAATGAACGTAGCAAGTCCATGGTGTGGGATCTGACGCAGAAAGGGTGCCAAACAGCAACCCCTGCACGCGGTAGGAGACAATAGGTCCGGATCTCAAACAAGGAGGCAATACCAATCCATTTTGCTAGGGGACGAATGAGGTGGTATTTGACAACAGATCCAAATCTCAAGCAGGAGCAGGAGCGCGGCCCAAATTCTTATTTAGTACCCATGCATTGCTATCCCCAGCGACGCACGCACATGTGAGGACGCCGACAAAATCCGAATGGGGAGGAGGCGAGCAGTGGGCGGGACAGCCGGTAGTGAGGTCGCCACGGGCTAGAGCGATGGAGGAGGCAGCAGTGACGATGGCGGCGGCGGCGGTTAGGGTTCTAGTTTTTTAGCGGAGCCTTCCATGCTAGCGGGATTAGAAAGGGAAGGGCCCGACGGCGGCAGTGGCTGGCCAGGTGATGGTGGCGGGTTGAGGGACGATGAGCGAGACGACGACACCGGCGCCGAGCGGGTGGTGGGAGACAACTGGATGGGTAGTGCCAGCGACCCTACGATCCAGTAGACCAGGTAGGTAGTGTCGCATGTCAGGTTGTAATTCCACACCGTCGCATAAATTTCTTTTCCTCGAATAGCACCTTAGTTTTTGGGTTGATACTGCTCTAATACAACTGGATGGGTAGTGCCAGCGACGGGGCGCGGAGTCACCAGCAAACTCTCCGATGGGATTAGAGATAGGCGGGATGCTTCGACGTGGGTAGGCAATGGGTGAGGTGGTCGCCACCGACGGGGGCGGTGGTCAAGACGACGGGAGGGAGGAGGAAGACGATGGGGAATACAATAGGTGTGCCACGTGCGCCGCTATCCATCCTGACGTGTGCACGTCTATTATGGGGGTCAGAGCACAGTAGGCTTCACACAACGGCCAAGAGCAATGGCGGCTTTGAGTTCTAAAGCCTCGCTTGAAAGTTCCCTTGGTAGAAGAGGCGGATGCACGAAAGCAGGGCCATAGGGGCACAGACACAGCTGATCCACCTCTATGGGGACACAGTGCGGATGGCAATCACCCGGGTCTGCCCAACGCAAGATTCATCGTTTCTATGTGCATAGGTAGCCCTGCGCGTTCGGTCTGACCGAACCGATCGGTCTCGGTCTTCGGTCATTTCGAAAGTTCGGTCATCTAAAAACGGAGACCGATCGATTAGTTTCAAAACTCAGGACCGAGCAAGTTTGGTCTCGGTTAGTTCGGTTCGGTCTCGGTCATGACCGAACTAACCGAACTTCACAAAACAACTACTAAATATTGTAATTTGTAGCAAATTTTACCAATATTTTTTCTATTTCAAGGCAAAAATACAATACAAAATATAGATTAAACATAGTGATAAGAGTGATGGTTGATATAAACCCACTAAAATAAATATTATATCACTAATAATAGTATAAATTACATATTATGTCAACAAAATTTAAATGTTCGGTTAATTCGGTTAGTTCGGTTACCCGAGGGTAATGACCGAACTAAGTCCGGTTAGTTCGGTTACTTCAAACTGAAGACCGAACTTATGACCGAAATTTTCGGTCTCGGTCACTTCGGTCTCGGTCTCGGTTAGTTCGGTTCGGTCTTCGGTCTTCGGTTAATTATGCCCAGGGCTATGCATAGGTGCGCGAGAAGACTCCGTTTCTCACCTGAGAAATTTTGTCTACAAATTTTACTCTCTCCCCTCCATAATTCACTTACCACTTTAGCAAAAAATACTTACTTGGTATATTATTTCATACTATGGAAATTATCCTAGGTGTTGTTTGGTTGCACCAACAACAACAGTAACGCCAAGGAAATAACTATCTAGATCTATTTTCGTGGCATCGGTTTACTTGCTTGGTACATAGACAAACTAAAGCTAACCTAATCTAATGGCGTCGTGATCGGGTTACGTCAAAAAATGAACCATCCAAATAGTGAAAAAAAAAATCTGTGCAGCGGTGCCACATGGGAGTGCGACATGTGACATCGCCAATCCTCATCCATTTTATGTATCCGATATCACAAGTGGTGGTTACAACTACCCAACGATCCAGTAGACCAGGTAGGTAGTGTCGCATGTCAGGTTGTAATTCCACACCGTCGCATAAATTTCTTTTCCTCGAATAGCACCTTAGTTTTTGGATTGATACTGCTCTAATATACTGGGTAGTGGTACATGTTCTGGTAGCGAGGTGAAGGTGAGACAAATGCAGCTTGCGGGCTTGCGGTAGACTTCCTCCTCGTCCTCGTCTTCCAGCCCATTGTCCTCGTCTTCCAAGACATCCTCAATGATGACCAGCTCCTCGTCCACTGTCCTTCCACCGGTGGCAGGCACAAGCGATGCGGCGACGGATTTGGGCCCGGCGGTGGCGACCGCGATGGCGGAGTCCGGCGTCAGTGGCGCCGCGGGCATTGAGTGGGACCCTTCCATGCCACTGTGAAGGTGCGGCGGCGCCCCAGAGCTCGGCGAGCCCTTGGAGGCGGCGCCACTGCGGGTGGCCGCCGGTGCCGGACTGGCGGCCGGCAGGCTTGCTGAGGTGGTTGGGGGATGCGCCTGTCACGCACTCAAGGTGAGCACCGCCTGTCACGCACTCAAGGTGAGCACCGCCGCCAAGGTTCCCGGTTGAGAAATCAGCAACCCAATGATAGACCACTTATGCATTGTCATCATTCACAAAACATATTTTACTTAGGCCCACTCATATGGACCAGTTGAGAAATCAGCAAAATGTTATCTGAATGCAAGAAACCAATCCAATCAAGTGGACTAAATTAAAAGCTCACCAACAAGTTGACTTCATTTGTCTATCGAAGTACCTCAATCACTGATAGTGCTCGAAAAGAAACCTCAATCGCTGATCTGCTCTTGTTAATGTTATCTGAATAGTATTTCATATAGAAAGTAGAACAGATAAGGGCTGCATGCATTCGAGGAACTGCAAATAGCCAATTGACTTCCAATTCCAATTGGAATTTGTAAAATCGAAAATCTTTTTCTTACGCAATGGGCTAGAAACCCAGAAAAAAAAACAGAGGAATATTCAACTTTTGACCAAGCTAGCTATCCTACGGGACGGAGTTAAATGCGCTGCTTCCCCTTTCATCCAAAAACTGAAGTGTTGTCTTTAGAAAAAAAAAAAAAAACTGTGTAAGATGCTTGGAACTCATAATTTTTTTTCTTCTTTTTATCGTCTAATAAAAATTAAGGCAAAACTTTTGTCGTCCTTTCTAAAAAAATTAATCACATCGAGTTAAATTCAAACATAGCGTTCATTTATACAAATCTTTCAGCTATCATGAAATTATGCCTGCAGATCGGGCTATCCACCACGCGTCTCGGCGCTTATGCATCCCAAGCCATGGAAACGACCTGCAGGAGCCACCTTCTCGATCTTCTCTTCTTCTCCTTGCTTCTTTCTCCCATTTCCCCCAGAGCCTTTGCCGCCGACGGTGTTGCCGGCGACACGTTCAGCAAGGGCCGCAACATCACCGACAACGAGACGCTCATCTCGGCCAACGGCGCATTCACCCTGGGTTTCCTCTCCCCCGGGGTGTCATCCAAGAGGTACCTCGGCATCTGGTTCTCCGTGTCCCGCGACGCCGTCTGCTGGGTGGCGAATCGTGACCGCCCTATCAGCGACAACTCCGGCGTGCTCATGGTCAGCGACACGGGGAGCCTTCTCCTGCTCGACGGCTCCGCCGGCCAGATCGCATGGTCGTCGAACTCCAGCAGCACCTCCCCCGTGGAGGCGCAGCTGCTCGACAACGGCAACCTCGTCGTGCGCAGCCGCGGCGGCAGCGCTGCCATCCTGTGGCACTCCTTCGGCCACCCGTCCAACGTGCTGTTGTCCGGCATGAAGGTGGGCAGGGACTTCTCGACCGGCGCCGAGTGGTACCTCACGTCGTGGCGCTCCGCCGACGACCCGTCCCCGGGAGCCTACCTCCGGAAGCTGGACACCAGCGGGCGTCCCGACAACATCGTGTGGCACGGCGGCGTCAAGACGTTCCGCACGGGCCCGTGGAACGGCGTGCGGTTCGGAGGCATCCCGGAGGTCCTGACGTACCAGCAGGGGCTGTTCGACTACCAGATGGTGATCAGCTCGCGGGAGGTGACGTACGGGTACAATGCCCGGCCCGGCGCGCCCTTCACCTACGTCGTGCTGACGGACGGCGGCGTGGTGAAGCGCTTGGTGTGGGACGCGAGCAGCCGGGCATGGCAGACCGCGTACCAGGGGCCGAGGGACGTCTGCGACGAGTACGGCAGGTGCGGCGCGTTCAACATGTGCAACATCAGCGCGGCGGCGACGTCGTTCTGCCGCTGCCTCGCCGGGTTCGGCCTTGCGTCTCCCTCGAGGGCCTCGGGCGCGTGCCGGCGGAACGTAGCGCTGGACTGCGCTGCCAACGGGAAGACGACGGACGGGTTCCTGGTGGTGCCCGGGGTGAAGCTTCCTGACACGCACAACTCGTCGGTGGACACGGGGATCACGGTGGACGCGTGCAGGGCGAGGTGCCTCGCCAACTGCTCCTGCTTGGCCTACGCCGCCGCGGATACCAGCGCGGGTGGCAGTGGCACCGGCTGCATCATGTGGGCAGATGATCTGCTCGATCTCCGGTACGTCGAGCAAGGGCAGGATCTCTACCTGAGGTTGGCAGCGTCTGAACTTCCGCCGCCGCCTCCTCCTCCATCGCCGCCGTCAGGGTCCCGGTCCCGGACTTTTCCTATTGCGCCTGTCGTTGCTGCGTCCGTAGCTTCCTTCGTTGGGATTCTTCTTATTGCTTTCTTGGTCCTGTTTGTGATTAGGAGGCGCCGCCGGAGACGGAGACCTCCAATAGCAGGTAAACTGATTTACCGTTGTTTGTTTCAGCATTTTAAGATTGAAAAAAAGGATGGTCCGCCAATACCCACTGCTCGTTGAGCATTGCAGCTCCTGAAAGCATTATTCCGCCTACAGATCCAACTATTCAGTGTACTCCACCCCCTGCTGTCCCTTATGTTGAACTGTCTAGCCTGATGAGGGCCACTGGAGATTTCTCTGAAAGCAATATCATTGGCCGTGGTGGATTTGGAATCGTGTATGAGGTCCGTAAAGATTCTGGTTTTCTGAAACTTATTATCTGCATATTTATGAACCGTATCTTAATTGCGTTATCTTGATCTGAATTCCATCTACTTATCATTTAGGTCATTGTTGGACCTCAACACATATTATACCACATTTCTTCCCCCAATGAGATTTTTCGATCCATTAGCAGCTACTCCACTATTTCAATTTATAGGTTGTTTTAGCTTTTCTATATACATAACTTTTTATTATGTATCTAAGTATATTGTATATCTACTAGGTGCATAGCAAAAGCTATGTACTCCCTCCGTCCACAAAAAGAGTGCAATTCTCGCTTCCTAAGAAGTCAATCAGTTTTAACTTTGACCAAAATTATATAAAAAATACTAACATTCCTAATACAAAATTTGTATTATTAGATTAGCAATAGAATATATTTTCATAATAAATTTATTTGGATACATAAATATTAATAATATTTTTTATAAACTTGGTCAAATTTGAGGTACTTTGACCGGCACGAATCTCGTAATTGCATTCTTTTCAAGGTGGAGGGATTGCCACCTAGAAAAAAGCAAAAACAACCTATGTACTCATTAAAATTAGATGGCTAACTATTAGCTTGAAGATGTTTGGACCCCACCAAGGAATATGTGGTTGAAGTGTTGTTTTACCAAAAACACCCCTATTTTTTACTATTGATTAGCTAATAGTTGTTTGATAATACTCCACGCGTTGGATTTTGAGTTGTCCTATGAGTTAAACTGTCCTAGATTTGATCAAGTTTTTAGGAAAAAGATAATATTTACAATATTAGATGAGCATTGTAAGATACATTGCCAAGTTTAGCTATTTAGTGTCCTAAATGATAATATTTTTCTATATAAACTTGGTTAAATTTAGAATAGTTTGGCTTAGAACATAGTCAAATCCATTATTATATTTCACGACAGAGGGAGTGCTTATCAAGTGGTGGAGGGTATTTCGGTCAATTGTTTACCAATTAGCTAACATTGGCTAGGTTTGCCCATCTAATTAATAAGACAGTTTTTAGTTGGGTGCTCAGCTAATTGTTAGTTGACCCATTAGCTTGGCCTATTTGGGTCCACCTCAACAAATTTTTAGCAGAGAATTATTAGTTGGCTCGATCCAAATGGGCCTGGCCTAACATGTTATCAAAACTTCATATTAGATACTTCTGATGGCGAAACTACTAATATCATACCCATTGGAAGAAGCTAAATAGTTCAGTAGTGGTTGAAGTTTTCAGTGCTTGACCGCACATATTTCTATCATAACATTTATAATTGGACCGAAGTGTGTGTGTGTGTGTGTGTGTGTGTGTGTGTGTGTGTTTTATTTTTATTGTTTAAACTTGGCACGGCAACATAACATCAGTTCTGCACAATCGTCAGGGGCATCTACCTGATGGTAGAAAGGTTGCTGTAAAGAGGCTCATACGATCTTCTGTTGCTGATGAAGGCAGTGATGCTTTCATGAGAGAAGTGAAAGTGATGTCAAAGCTCAGGCATGGCAACCTTATTCAGCTCCTTTTTTATTGCAAGGATGGGAACGAACGAGTACTGGTCTATGAGTACATGAAGAACAAGAGTTTGGACCGCTACATATTCGGTACTTAATGTCATTTGTTACACATAAACATACATAGTACCAATGTGTGCATGTATGGATATGATCAAAATGTTCATGTGAATTTGAAGCTTTCATCATCTATCTTTTGTATAATTTATGGAACTAACAACAGGAGGAGATCCTAGACTCCGGGCTTTGCTAAATTGGGAGCAACGGCTAGAAATAGTTCGTGGGGTCGCCAGAGGCGTTGCTTATCTTCATGGACTAAGCGAGGAAGTCATCCACAGGGACTTAAAACCATCCAATATACTTCTAGATGACAATTGGAGGCCTAAGATTGCAGATTTTGGCACCGCAAAGCTGTTTGTTGTGGACCAGACAAATCCAACAATCATAGAATCAGCGTATGCTTCAAACCTCAACATACTAAGCTAGTGTTTCAGTTCAAGTGTTGCTAGAATTCAATACTTGTTTTGATCACATCCATTGCCTCATTTTATTGCTAACATCCCATGGAGCATAATAGAATGCACCTAAGGAAATATTTTTTTAGGTCAACTTCGGTGGGATCAGAAACGGATCCCCACCTGCATTTCCATTCCATAGGAACCCGGTTGGTGAAGGCAGGTTACAGATTCGGGGGGGGGGGGGGGGGGGGGGGGGGGGGGGGGGGGAGGGGGTGGTTAGATTACATAGAAAGCGCTAATCTGCAGCTGTTAGCCATTGCTTCTTCTTTTCTCGAGATGCGGCAACTCTACTTCTTGATGGACTCCTTGCATGCCGAGGTGAGGTGGGCGATGTCGGGTGGCATCCCACGGAAGACGACATCATTCCTGTGCTTCCAAATTTCCTAGCATAGGAGCAGGACCAGGGGATGGAGGACCTTCTTTGCGATGTGGAGGGGTGGGGGTGGTGGTGGGGTGGGGGGGGGGGGGGGGGGTGGGGGGGGATTGTTCCATAGCTCCTTGACCTTGGCGATGTTGCCTGGGAACCATCCAATGGCTGTCCAAAAACTTTGGATGAACGGGCATTCAGAGAAGATGTGGTCCGCCGACTCCTCCGTCGCCTTGCAAATTTCGCAGGTTGCGTCTTCGAGGATGTTCTTGCGGGCCAGGGCTTGACGGCAGTGGATCCTGTTCTGCGTGAGGAGCCAGCCAAAGAACTTGACGCGCGGCGGGGAAATATTTACTAATGATACCTCTAGAACTAGCATACTGTGGATGTGGAACCTTAATGATGAATGGTAAAACATACATAACCTATTATAGATTCACTGAAACTAATAAAAAAATAAGTACAGCTGTAAACAAACATTCAAATGATATTTGTTAACTAGCAGTCTAGGATAGACATACTACCTAAGCATTTCATTCTAAATTGCAAGACAAAATTTTTGTAACTCTATAGACATACTACCTCAACAGACTGACGTTTTTTTTTTTTGGTTATTTGAAGGGGATACACGGCTCCCGAGTACTCCAATGAACGGTACCTGACACTGAAGTGTGATGTGTATAGTTTCGGAATCATCTTGTTGGAGATCATCAGTGGGCAAAGGAACAGAACCACCCCAACGCTCCTTTCTGATGTGAGCACTTTGCTAATAACAGAGACGAAATTCAGTTTTTTTTTATTCTGTAAATAAAAGCGCCTTACCATTTCTTCATGAAATTGAACAGGCATGATTTTGTTACTGTTTCTTTTAGGCCTGGGAGTCTTGGAATCAAAGCAGGATCGGCGACCTTCTTGATCCAGCCGTAGGGCAACAACCGGAGCCTGAGCTCTTGTTTGAGCTGGAGAGATGCGTGCAGATAGGCCTTCTCTGCGTGCAACAATCGCCTGACGACAGGCCTGCCATGTCCGCAGTGGTTGCGAGGCTAAACAACAATGGCTTGCAGATGCGTCCACCCAAGAGGCCAGTGTTGGACAGCAGTACCGAGTCTCCTCGTTTCCACGAAGCCGATCGGTCAAGCCAGGAAGCATCTGGGACGTCACGCAGCAGCTACTCGATATATCTCACATAAATAGTTATCTCGTAATCTTAATTTTTTACTAATGAGGTGGCTACTTCACGAAACAACCACGTCTTTCTCTTACTTTCCTCTATCTTCTTCACATCATTAAAAATCCAATATAGCATTGTATGAGATGGTCTTCAAGCCTTTTAGGACCGTTGGCATGTACCTGTTGTGAGATAGAGATCCTGCCCTTTGTCCATGTGCCGGACAGTAGCTTTGCTGAGGCGCCTTGCCTGGCGTGTGCACTCCTCCAACCTAATGCTCCGCACCACCAGGAACCACGTCCGTCGTCGTCCCCTTACCCACCGCATTCCAACAGCAACGGATGACGCATCCCTCATGCGCCAGCCTCGACGGCGACGCGGGGCTGAACCCCTTGGCGCAGCTGCAGAACCTCCAGAAGCCCAGAACGACGTGGACGCCGCGCCGAACGGCCCGCACACGTCCCTCAGCGCGCCGTAGAACGTTTTCCACGCCCGGCTGCTAGATCTGGTCCCAGACTAGGCGCGGCATCGAGCGCGCCGTTCTTGGTCACCACGACACGCGACACGCCCGGCTGCTCTGGTCCCAGACCAGGCGCGGCATCGCGCCGTTCTAGCTTCTCGGTCACTACGACACGCGACAAGGGCGCCCCGGCCTTGGCACGGTTACCATTGCCATAATCCATATGTCATCTTGCCCGCCGGGGTTAACCGTCAGCTGAGCGCCTGACATGTCCGCGTACGTACGACGACATCTCCGGGACGCCGTTGAACCGGAGGCCGTTCCACCGCCCCGTGCAATACTTTTTCAGGTCGCCGTGCCACAACCACAGTTGTTTGGCAGAACAGCTCGTCTCTGTCTCTGCGTCGATACTCGATAGGGCCCGGTGCCGGTGGCCGGGCCACCGGCCGATCGCCACGACGTGAGGTACCACCGTCCACAGGTTCTTGCCGGTCTTCATGCCCGGTAGCAAGGTGTTCCACAGATGGTAAAATTCAAAGGCAAGACATCGCCTGCCATGCTACTTGATTCGAGAAAGATGAGGACAAGCAGTTCTTAGCAGGACCAGGGCCCGAGCATCACATTTGATCCGCGATCCACACAACAGCAGGATACCAATTTTTCACAAGAATCTCACTTGCTTCGGAAACGGAATCGTAACATCACCACTCAACATCCTGAGCACCAGGGACATGGTCGGCCTTTCAGCTGGTAACTCCTGCACACACAGGAGACCCACCTGAATGCATCTGCAGACTTCGTCGTAGGTGTATGTGGTTCCCATAAGCGGATCGATAAGCTCTGAGACACTGCCTTCCTTCCACAGGGTCCATGCCTGGAACATTATATTCGTTGTGAACAGGAGATGGCAAGCAGAAAAGTTTCATGATTATTTTCTAGTTGTTTTGATTTGATGAGAATGAAGTATGGTGAGTGGAGGAGACAGTGGTCTCTTACATAGCCCAAGAGGTTCATTGACCATTCATCATCGACAAAAGAGCTGTTCCTGCGGCCGCTCACAATCTCTAGGACCAGCACACCAAAACTGAA
Source organism: Saccharum hybrid cultivar R570 (assembly GCA_038087645.1). Taxonomy (NCBI): domain Eukaryota; kingdom Viridiplantae; phylum Streptophyta; class Magnoliopsida; order Poales; family Poaceae; genus Saccharum; species Saccharum hybrid cultivar. The sequence continues at coordinate 11,245,381 of JAQSUU010000529.1, forward strand.
GACGTCAGATTTCTCAGAGAATTTGCCCTCCATTGCATACTCCGGGGAGATGTAACCACTGCATTCCACAGATTTTACCACATCAGGTGATGCTACGTCTAGCTACTGGAAGGGGAATTAATTTGTCTATTATCCGAATAAAGCAGTAAGATCAGAAAGGTTACTATAAAGACGATGCAATTACTGAGCAGCACCAAACCAACCATTACAGAAGCAGATGAACGGAATGGAACTCCCTGTTCAGCTATATATGCTGTAGCGAGAAAAAGAGAAAAACAGCCTTACTAGGTTCCAACAATTTGACGAGTAAGGTCTTGAAGCTGGTGTTCACCGAAAATTCTAGCCATGCCAAAGTCGGATATCTTGGGGTTGAAATCATCATCTAGTAAAATATTGCTTGCTTTGAGATCCCTATGGATAATTTTCAGCCTGGAATCTTGATGAAGGTACAGCAACCCTCTTCCAATTCCCTGAATAATCTTGTATCGCAATTTCCAGCCTAATACAAGTCTCTTACTTTCATCTGAGAAATTTATAGAAAGTATTGAATGTTCATAGAAAAATTCATTTACTGGCTGACTGTGTAAAGTATACGTATAAAATCAAAACTGCAAGTAACTGAAACTTACTGAAAATAAATGAGTCAAGACTCTTGTTGGGCATGTATTCATACAACATCATCTTCTCTTCTCCATGAATACAACAACCAAAAAGCCTCACTAAGTTCCGGTGCTGCAGCTTGGATAGCACCGTCACCTCATTCTTGAACTCTTCCAATCCCTGCCCAGAGCTTTTAGATAGCCTCTTAATAGCAATCTCTTGGCCATCTGGTAGTATCCCCTGGAGATACCATCAAGTATCCATTATGGTTATCCAGATGAAAATAATTAACTTACTCAACCATATTATAACAGTTGGACGAAGTATATGAATTATTCGATACTCCACCTTGAAAACTGGACCAAATCCACCTTCGCCAAGCTTTTCACTGAAATTGTTCGTTGCAGAATAAACAGTGCTGAACTCAACTAATGGTGAGCTTAAAATTGATCTTTTCACTGAATCATCTTCATATATTTTATCATCTGCAGCTGATGTTGATCTATCTTCTCCAGCAATATGAAATAATGGTTTCCGTGTTCTCCATGCGCCTGCAATTTGGTGAAAAGTTTAACAAAGTGACAAACATACTACTTTTTGTCTGGAGCATTCAACAAACCTACGTAACATTCCATGTAAATTAAACAATGACAGTTACTTCCAAAAATATGCTGCCATAGAAATTACACTGAATCAAATATCAACGTGCAAGTTTTATAATCTAAGCAACAGCAGGATTTGGAAAGTCACGACGTTAGAATGGATTGAAAAAATATGCTGATAAAAATAAGAAAGCATCTATATCAAGTGTGTATGAGGCTATTCGTTTGTCAATTTTGGACATAGCTTCATAAGAAACAAATAAAAATAAAGAAAGAAGAGGAAGAAGACTGAAGAAACCATGAAGCTCAGATGCATGTAAGAATAAGGCAGAAAGCATCATATCACCTATTTGCTTGATGATGTGCCTCTTCAGGAAACCAAACACGCAGAAATGCATGGTGCTAATCAGGAAGCTAGTGCCTTACTACCAATACACGCAATACATCAGGCTTTTATGCTTGGCACATATGAATGCAGGTCAAACAGGAAATTGCGTGCCTTTTGCAAGCCAAGGAATCGCTAATGCTCCTCTTTTCAACAGAACCATTTGGTCAACTAGGTAATGGCACATGATAATAAAAAGAAACTGTTAGTTTGATATGATGATGGAACATGATGCTATTATATACTAGGATTTATCTTGTTTGACATCTTAGCTTAGAGGACAATACTAAAGAGTCCGGTTCTTGTTTATGTGATCAAATTTGACTATTATGAGATGCCACTATCTGTAGATGCCACGCCGGAACGCGTAGGTTGCTATAGAAGTAAATAAATGTTTTTAATTTGTAAACAATGTCATTAGTTGGTTAGGACAGAAGAGTTTTGATAGGGACATGCACAACAAAACAACAAGCAAGAACTGAGCTGCGATCACTGCCCAATAGCCGGTTCTGGACGACCGATTCTGAAACTTCAGACGCGGAATGTGCATACCTTGCAGCAATATAAGGACCATCAGAGCCACTCATTGGCTCATTGTCATTGCTGATAAGACAGTCGCAAGTCCTGATCCCTAACACCTGAATATTGTACTGTATTATCTGCGTAAAATTAGAGCTGGATGGAGGCATGGAGGTGACACCATATTTGGACAAACTATCCCTACATTGCCTTCACTCTTCATGCAGGGAGAGCGAGGATGACATTAATATAGTGTCAAACGCAACACAATTTGAGAAATAAAATTTTGCAAAAATGGTGGGAGAGAAAGAGGCCGTCAGGACACGTACGACGGGGTGGTCGGCGCAAATCTTCAGAGTAGATAGAGGATTTGAGCGGCGACGTGGTGGCGCTTAGGGTCGGCGGCCTTCTCCCTCAACATCGCCGCCCAAGTCTCCGGCGGGCGGGCGGGTTCGGCTCCGAAGCCGTTGACCTCACAGCTGCATCAGGCGGGCGATTTTTATATTTAACCCCTTTTTTAATAAATATTTTAATATTAACCGCAACAGAAAATAATTTGCATCCGGTAGCCCTTTTTGGTCGCGTGGCGCGACCAAAAAGGGCTACCGGATGCAAATTATTTTCTGGGGCCACATAGTCACGCCACATGCGTTGGCGTGACAAGATACGGCACATTCGACGGCGTTTCCGACATGAAAAAGTTTGTCGCGCGCACCCCTGTTGGTGTGACAGTACAGTCTTGTCGCGCCACCGGAAATGGCGCGACGAGACTGAATTTTTGAAAAATCATAACTCTTCAATACGACGTCGGATGAAGATGATTTTTATATGAAAATTGTAGCTCTCGATGAGATCTACAACTTTATAGTTTTGAGTTTTTTTGTTTGACGACGTTAAGATGCTCAAAAAAATTATATAAACTTTCAGTACCAAAATAATCGCGTATTAGTGATTGTTGTATTATGAAACTCGTATCTTTTTTGAATGGATTCAAACAAAGATATAATTTATATAAAAATTGTAACTCTCAATGACGGAGTGCCGGAGCGTGGTCGAGGCATTCCGTCGAGCTGGCCTCGTACGATACGGACCCGGTACGCGGTTGAGGCGGGCTGCCTTTTGCTGTGGCTTAGTCGTTTTGTTTTTTATTATCGTTGTATGTGGGTAACCTCATACTGTTGGTACCGACAGTAGGCGGATGGAGTGCGGTCGTGACGGGAGGCACGTGTCCAGGCAGGGGCGGCGTGGGCGAGGGTGGGGTCCGTCCCGCACGCGCAAAGTGAGCGGGCGATGCGGGCAAGGTCCGTCTGGACGGATGGACGGCCAAACAAATATCCAACTTGCGTGATTGTGCGGATAAACCTTATTTCTCACGTGGATTGAACTGAACTGGGAGAAAAATTTGTTTATTTCTCTTTCTAATTCAAATTCACGGAATCACATGTATTGGTTGAAAATGGATTTATCCTGGCACACCTTGAAAGAATAATATGGTGGAAAACATTTGTGACATGAACTCGGTGTTTAATTGAAGTAAGATGGACGGTTTCTATCCTAGGTGCAAAATAGCTAACACACTATCTATTTTGGAAGATATTGTGGACCATATATATAATAGTTTACATTACTATTTTTGCCTTTTCAGAGTACATACTTGAGCATTTTTATAGTGGTAAATGATATGTTGTCTTGCTCATCACATGACTGCAAAGAGATAAGATGGTGATGGATCAACTCAGGTCCAATCATCGAACCGATATAAGGATAGCCACAGTGATGGGTCGGTTTATCAATCAAAAGGAGAACCACATACTCAAGATGGTGGAGTCAATTCCTAAGCCAATAGACAATATGGGTCCTGCAAAAGAGAAAAAAAAGTTTGCACAATTCTTCTCCAACCACATATCCTGTGGCAAGTGGGTGGAATCCATTTTCTATTCTTCAAGATCGACTCTGAGATGTGAACCGACTCTTCTCTCTCTTCCATGATTCGCTTTCTCCATTTGTTGGTTAGATTCTGGGAGAATCCACGCGCGGACTATGCATCGCTTTACCTTTCCCACTAAAGAAGCCCTAAGATGTGATGGATGTAACAATGTAACTCAATTCCAACCATCTGTTTAGAGCAAAGACATCGAGCAAAGACATCTTCCATTTGAATTTCAATCATGAAATCAAGCTATATGAGTAGTTAGGAGCATCGTCCGATTCCGCTCGTCCAAAAGCAAGCAAGGCCTCGTTTAGTTCAGAGAATTGGGGAGAAAAACACTGTATCAGAATTCCTGTAGCATTTCGTTTGTATTTGGTAAAAATTATCCAAATTTTGACTAACTAGACTTAAAATGTTCGTCTCGCAAAGTACAACAAAACTGTGTAATTAGTTTTTGATTTCATCAACATTTAGTACTCCATGCATTTGCCGACATTTTGATGTGACGGGGAATCTTCTTTTTGCATAGTGGAATTTGGGGAAAAATTGGAGGAACTAAACAAGGGGCAAAAGTGTGAAATGGTTGGTGGGCATTATCTTTTTTTTTCCTCAGACACGCAATTAGACATAGGCATGTGATTCTCTTGAAAGAGGATGTCAGTTGGCATTATCTCAATATCTTTGTGATTAAAATAGGATGGACCTTTACAGATAGCTAGCTTGATATATAAGGACTACGCTAACGATTAATATTTAGTAGCCGAGTCCCCCCGCCACAGCCCGCTCACGCCCGAGCGTCCGAGCCAGCCAAGCCCGAGCGGGCCCCATCCTGCCCCCTGGCGACCACACGCACTAGGCAATCGACGCATCCGAGGCAACCGACGCACATCGTCCGCGAGCCACGACTTCTCCCCACTCTCCACACAGTACCGACGCTGTCTTCCCTTGGGTCCCTCTCTTATTCTCTCCTCTCCCTCTCTCTCGGTCTCTCTCTCCCCGGTGTGATCCGGTCTCCCTCCGGCGACCTCCTCCTCAGCGGCCGGGGCCCATCGCGCCATGGATCCGGCGGATTTGGCCTCCCTCAGGTGACCTCCTCTCTAGCAGCCGCACCCCACGCCCACCGCGCCATGGATCCGGCGGTTGCCATGGCGGATCCCGGGAGGTAGGCCTCCTCCTCCTCCACAGCCTCAGCCTCCCGCTTTGCCGCCTCCGCCCTGCCGTCGTCGCGCGCGCACGATGCCAGCAGCCGCCCAGCCGAACCAGCACGCATAGACGAGCGGCGCCCGCGACCTGCCCGATGCCGAGCTCCCCCAAATGTCTAGGGAGAAGGTCGTCGCGGCCCAAGTCATAGCTCCTCTGAACCAGCCCGTCACCGGATACCAGAAGCTGCGCGCCTCTTCCTGTTCCCGCCCGCGTCGGCGTTGCGGCGTCCGACGGACTCCCGAGTCCCAACTCTGACACTTTGAGCAGGGCAGCAGGCGACTTGGCCGTTGGCGAGCTCCGACCCCGGCGAGGCGGTGCCCCAGCTGCAGTTTGCAGGGGCGCAAGCTGCAGGTGCTTAATTACTTGTTGCCTTGCTGAGGTTAAAACGCGTGCGGCGGTCATCTTGCTTGCTGGTTAGGCACTCATGCATCAAATCCCACAGCTAGAAGCCTTACTTGCTTGCTGTAATATGGGCGCAGGTTGCCTTGCTTGCACGGCGGGCGGCGAGAACACGACATGAGGGGTGTAGTGACGCATTGGCAGGTGCTTACAATGTGCTCGACGAAATGACTGAGCACAGTTCTATTTTATCTTTTGGCTGGTATGTGCATCTCTGTATCTATCATGAAACTGTATTGCCAGCCTTTCCATTACTATATAGCTACTATGATTTCTAGGATTATATTATTTAGGCCCCCTTTTTCTGTCTTTGGAGCCGCCACTGGAGACTAAATTATGATGCTCGTCAACTCTGTGAATGTCTATAGTATCAGTGTTAGATTTCATACTCTGAAGAAATTAGTATCATAGGTACTCGAGTCTGTTTACGTCTGAACATGCAACTAATTATAAGCCTAATGGATAAAACAACCTATAAAATGAATAAAACAACTACTAAGCTTAGTAGTTTTAGTTGTGATCTATGAACCTCCACTGAGTAGTATGAATGGATTCAGGATGACCTTTTACCGACATGATTACACATGGTTTGAGTGCTGCTAGTCTATCTGGAAATATGGAGCCTCCTAATCAAATACAGAGAGTTTTCCTTACATAGAGGGATATCGAGGGCTTTTGGTTGTTTATTTAGAAAGATGGATCATGTGAGAAACATATATACTGTACCGCGGAAAGCAGATATGCACAGACTTATTGGAACTGCTTTGCTGCAGCAAGCCTGCCTATATTTACTATTCTTTTTTGTTGGTCTGTTTTCTAACTGCATCACTGTATGAACTACTTATCCAAACCATTAATGTAATTATTAGACAAGCTCACGAACATTCAAATAGCCTGGTTTTTGGTTGAACATAATGGATTCCCTAGACCTATAATTACACTAGGCAATAATATTGTGGTACATAGGCAATAATATGATCTAATATAGGCAATAATATTCTATGAATTAGGCAAAACCACTATCTTAATTAAGTAAAAGACCTATTACTACTTAGGCAAAGTACTCTTAAACATGCATGTTTATCCACGCTAACAATTTTAGGGCTGGCTTGTGATATGAATCCTAATATTTTCTATTCAGTACCTACAAACTTGACTCTAGTATTTATTTAACGACATTTTTGGTATTTTGCCATGATCATGTACTAGCATGGGAGAATATGCTAAATTTGGCATATGTAATTTTCCCTACCAATAACAAGCACTTCAGTTTCATTCATTAGGTATTTAATCAGTTTTTCACGAAGTAGTTTTTACTGAACTACAACATAGCATCTGATTGGCAAAGATGTCTCACTGTCACTGAAGATTCTATGCTTTGGACATGTGCACAGCTAGGCTTCTGTAAAACCTCTGATCCCTGCTCCTTTTTTTGTATTCATTTTGTTTAATATCATCAGGGATTGTGGAATTATAGGTAGATGAGTTTATGATTTGTACAGTTTAGTTTGAGATTGCCCTGTATTCTATTGGGAGGGTGTCTATCAATATTATTATTTGTTCAAAGATGGCATGCTTTGTCCCTCATCATCTTGTTCCTGTATGTGTCGATCTATGAACTCCAACACTACTGAACCATCAAGAAATTTCCTGGCTGAATAGGATATAGAGACTATTATGTTGTAGATTCATCATTCATCTACTTGTCTGCAAGTTCAAGTGCATTATTTATATTAATTTGTTTTTTACTTGCAAATCCTTTTTTCAACTATATTTGCATGCTACCATCTCCCGTGGAATGGAGTGTTATGTCATTCATTACTCCCTAAACCATCCGTTGTTTGTGTGCATTATTCTAGATTCTAGTGTGTGTTCTTACTTATTTTCACATTATGATAAACCTGTTCAGAGCAATTGCAACAATATTAAAAAATACTTAATTATTCACCTGAACTCTATTTAGCTATGTAAAGAGCGGTAGAGGTCGACCTAAACTAACTTGGGACGAGTCCGTTAAGAGAGATCTTAATGAGTGGAATATCTTCAAGGATTTAGCTATGGATAGGAGCGCTTGGAGATTGGCAATCAACGTGCCTGAACCGTGACCTATTTTTGTCTTGTGCCCTTTATATCCCTTTTATATGTCTTCCTGTTTCTCGTCTCTTTTGGGTTTCATCTCTAGCCTACCCCAACTTGCTTGGGACAAAAGGCTATGTTGTTGTTGTTGTTGTTGTATTCACCTGAACTCTATTTATGCACTGCTCAGGGATGAAGAAAATCCACGGTTGGCAATCTTTGAGAGGCGACTTCCTTGCTGTGGTTGTGAGATAGGATGGTCTTTGTAAGTATGCTTTACTACTCCAGTCTTCACATCAACTTTGTTTCAGAATTGCCCATTAAACATGCTATGATTGCAATTTTCTTTTAAGTTTCTTGTGTCCTTTGATTTGGTACTTTGCAGCCACTCTTTACTGCTGCAAGTACTACAACAAGGATCCTCAAGAGTGCCCTGGTCTGGATGCCTTGGCTGTCGCGGTTCATTCTAAATCCTGAACATGTTACTCTCTATTTATGCACTCTATTTATGCACTGCTCAGGGATGAAGAAAATCCACGGTTGGCAATCTTTGAGAGGCAACTTCCTTGCTGTGGTTGTGGGATAGGATGGTCTTTGTAAGTATGCTTTACTACTCCAGTCGTCACATCAACTTTGTTTCAGAATTGCCCGTTAAACATGCTGTGATTGCAATTTTCTTTTAAGTTTCTTGTGTCCTTTGATTTGGTACTTTGCAGCCACTCTTTACTGCTGCAAGTACTACAACAAGGATCCTCGAGAGTGCCCTGGTCTGGATGCCTCGGCTGTCGCGGTTCATTCTAAATCCTGAACATGTTACTTCCCAGTATGAAGAAAATAGATGTCTGATGTGTTTCCCTATGGTAGTGCAACTATTGATCTCCATAAAACAACATGTGTCCTGGTTGTTGATATAGTGATATGATTTCACTTGTGTGTTGATTTGTAGTTTCACTTGACAGTGTGCTGGCAAATTTTTAATTAGTAGAACTATAATTTTTTTTTGTATTGAATCTGGGGCTTGTGTTAACTCTATTCTATTGAACTCTCATATTTGTCAAAAGGTCCTTTTGGCAATTTGCATATCAAATATTGTTGCTTATATGATGCGATGGAAGTATGGAAGCCAGATCCACTAGACACTTCTGTTGGTCCGTCCTTTACAGCAAGAAAGAGATCAATGAGGCAGAAGAAAGATGAGATAACAATCTCAGAGAAAACTTAGGGTATGTTTAGATCACTACAGACATTGCCATGTTTTTAATTTCTTAAACACGCACGAAGCTGCATATCATTTCATTAATAAGCAGAAATTGGTATGGTACATGCCGATTCCACAGCTTGATTAGTGATTCACTTTGATCGTTCCTTGCAGGCACTCATCTTCACAGTCCTGGCACTCATCGCTCTGTCTGTAGCACTGACAATCTGTGTAGACAAGCAGTACACAAAGCGAGGAAAACGTGGGCTGGACTTGGCATTCAAAGGAACTTGTAATTTTAGTGATAGTAGCTTGTCTTTGCAGTCATCCTTCATGTATCACTATAGCAAGTTGTTGATTTAAATGATGCTACGCCCTGGTTGACCTTTAGGTCACCGTTGTTTATAATGAGGATGTTCATTGCTCTATCGCAAACTGTGTGCTCCATGACATGTGATGTTTCTGAACTCATGCTATCATGGCAACCTTCAGAAGCAGTTTTCTCCCCTTTTTTCTCATATAGCATGAGTTTAGAAGCAGTTTTCTCCCCTTTCTCCCAGAAGGGGAAAGGCAGTGGCAAAGAAGCAACTAGCTGGCCCCCTCTGCCATGTAACGCAAAGGATAACACACACAAAGCCGCATGAGTTGGTGTCTGGCAGGATTTGTTAAGTGCCCTCTCGCGGTGCCTGTCTCCTATCATTGGTCGAGCAGGCGAGCTTGCAAATTCATTAGCTGCAACTAGCCTGATGTGAATCCTGAAACCACTAACTATTTGTTTTCCTTTTTCTTGTTTTTGAAATGTTAATTCATCAAATCCCAGAATAAGTACTGCAATCATATTTTCTGTTAAAAATATATTTAGAGATACCTTAACATAATCTGCTCATAGAATTTTCATATGTCTAAGTCTAACCACTTATAGTTTGAGATATCGATAGACATCATTTTTATATACAAGAGACCAGAAACTTATGCAACAGATCATGTATTCATTCATGCATGTGACCAGAGTATGAGTATAGTTTTAGTGTAATGTATACCAAAAGTACACATGCCCTTCTCGTACAGACTGCAAATCTCGTGTTAATACACATACAATATGTAAAGACATCTTGAGATCGAGTCGAGGCACATGCCCATGCAACACATCTGCAGTGCAAATGTGCGCATTCCACAGCTTGATCACAACGAGAACATCTCTCCGGATGAGGGAGGCCAACAGATGAATAACTCTCAGTGGGAAGTTGCGCAGCAGATTCTCCTTGAGAAATTCAATTCCTTCGCTCCTATGTCACTCACATCAACCTTGCGTTCTCCACTTCTCCACTATAACATGTCGCCTGCTCGCGTGACCGGTTTTTGGTTGAGGGAGCGCTGCCGCACGTCCTCCGTTACACTTCCCTGTCTGATTCGCTCCTCCACCCTGCTGACCAATCTCCTCCATCCTGCAAGGCACTACGCTGTGTATGACTAACCTGCAAGAGCGAACACAGGTTATGGTGGAACATATATGTTCGTTGAAATAAGCTGAGTTTAAACAGTAATTTTTATACTAAATCAAGCATAGCTGTTTAAATATGGAAAATGTTCTCATTACATGTGAAGGGCTATCAATAATCAGTAAAAACTACATGAGCTTGACTGCTTGAGAGGAGCATGGGAAGGTTTTGTATACATGAATATCACATTCCCTTGCTCACAATTTCTATTTCCGGAGGTGTCCACGACATGACACCAATATGAAACTGAGCACTAATTTTCAACAACCATAACAACCACATAGCCTTTTGTCCCAAGCAAGTTGGGGTAGGCTAGAGATGAAACCCAAAAGGAACGAGAAAACAGGGAGACACATAAAGGGACAAAAAGAGCATAAGACAAAAAGAGGTCACGGTTCAGGCACGTTGATTGCCAATCTCCAAGCGCTCCTATCCATAGCTAAATCCTTGGGGATATTCCACTCCTTAAGATCTCTCTTAACGGACTCGTCCCAAGTTAGTTTAGGTCGACCTCTACCACTCTTTATATTATCGGCCCGCTTTAGAACTCCACTACGCACCGGCGTCTCAGGAGGCCTCCGTTGGACATGTCCAAACCATCTCAACCGATGTTGAATCAATTTCTCCTCAATTGGAGCCACCCCAACCCTATCCCGAATATCGTCGTTCCGGACTTTATCCCTCCTTGTGTGCCCACAACACCAACGCAACATACGCATCTCTGCTACACTCAATTGTTGGACATGTCGCCTTTTTGTAGGCCAACACTCAGCACCGTATAACATCGCCGGACGAATCGCCGTCCTATAGAACTTACCTTTCAGCTTTTGAGGCACCCTTTCGTCACAGAGGACGCCAGAAGCTTGACGCCATTTCAACCAGCCGGCTGAAATTCTATGCCTAACATCTTCATCAATGTCTCCGTCCTTTTGTAGCATCGACCCTAAATACCGAAAAGTATCCTTCTTGGCCACCACTTGCCCATCGAGGCTAACGTCTCCCTCCTCATGCCTAGTCGCGCTGAAATCGCACCTCATGTACTCGGTCTTAGTCCTACTAAGTCTGAACCCTTTCGACTCTAACGTTTGTCTCCATAGTTCTAACTTCCTATTAACCCCTGCCCTATTGTCGTCAACTAGCACCACATCATCAGCAAAGAGCATACACCAAGGGATACCACCTTGTATGTCCCTTGTGACCTCATCCATCACCAAGGCAAATAAATAAGGACTCAAAGCTGACCCCTGATGCAGTCCTATTTTAATTGGAAAGTCACTGGTGTCGCCATCACATGTTCGGACATGAGCACTAATTTTTAAAATAACAAAATTGAATTAAAGATTGGACCAGGAACTATTTCATGTTTAAACATTGTGCTTAAGCAAATGTGAGTTTAAACCTTGTGCTGGGGATACCAGCTTACAAGCTAAAACTCCAGTGGCAAACTATCAGAACAGAGATAATTGTGCTACCTTATTAAAAAAAGGTATCTGTTCTGTCCCTAATTTCAGGCCATGTCATGTCAAATGAAAATTCAGAATAATAATGCAAGAGATATACAACTAACAGATGTCTATACAAGATGGAATCACATACTGAAAACGGATATGCTATCATTCTGCTAAATCCTAACTAATCCTAACTACTGTCTAAATGGATTAATGACAACTCGTGGATTTGTTTCCAATGTAAACATGCTTCAATATTAGAAGCAATCTGCCAATGTATAAAAAAATCACTCTTGGACCAATCATGTGAGAGACCTCAATATAGTATAAGATTCACACAAACATGGAGCATGCATCAGCATCACCAAATAATCGATAACCACAACCAGTCGCCACCAATGTGGATCATCAACAAAACAGGAGAGTCAAACAAAGGAGAGGGTAACCGGCTACCTGACTTGACAAAGTTCATTTGTGAGGTTAATACGAAGAAATCTGGCATATTGTGGAGGAAAAGCTAACAAGATATGGATTGCTCATGCCATCAAACCCTTGTGTGGCCACACCTCCAATTGAGAAATAGGGTACTAGCCACCACCTCCTGCTCTTAGGATGATGGGGAGTGGTAGCCACTGTAAAGAGTTGGGGAGAATCCGATGCCACTTCTTTAGATAATGATGGGAACAACAGCAGCCATCGGTTGAGGAGGGGAGGTGCCGCCACTCACAGGAAGTAAAGAAGCCTCCACTCGAGAACATCATGGCTGCAAAAAAAAGCTCCTATTGAATTTTAAGTTTAATTTATAATAATTATGTATTAACTAAATATCCTTGAATTCTGCAGATTTTTAGCATCAAGTTATCAAGTTCATTTCCTAACAAGTAATCATCTGTGTTTTGTGAACTTTCTTAATATGAACTACAAAATCGTCTACAGATTTTAGCATCGAGTTAATTTCCTGAACTTTCTAAACAAGATTAGATTCTCAGCAAATTAATCTGGAAAAGCATGAGTTTTCTAAACTACAGGCGATCTTAGAGTGTATATATAAGAACCGCAGCTCTGAAGACTTACACATTGCCTAGCCAACCGCAGCTCTCAAGTTGCTGCATTCGCTAATTTATAGGAACCAAAAATTTACAATCTGAAGAAATTATTTCAAGGTAGTCAATAAAATATAAATAGTCATAAATTTAGTATAGTGGGATAGTCACCCAACTAGCAAATAATTATGTATACATGGCAGTGTTCCATGTATACACAAAAAGAAATAAATATTTGTATTGGAGGCAATGTTAATCTCCAAGCTATCTGGAACCAAGATTAGAAATATTCATGGTATATTGTGGACTCTTAGAACAGCATGGCAAACTGTGGCATCATTTCCTAACCAAAAAATAGAATCATGGACATTTGTTGAAATATGAAGGTAGCTAGTAGAATCATTTAAGATCACAACAAAATTAAATGCACAGATACAGTATAAATGTAGTGTCACACAACTAAATAATCTTATAATTAGTTATCTTTTCCTCATATAACACCTTGAACCGAAAAGAAACAGAGAGACAAAGAGATCAATTATACGTGTCTGATGCTTGCATTGTAATTCCCATAAGGATGAGGTAGGCTTGGCTGCATAATACACAGTTGCCAGATCTTTCCGACACCTGCACAAATTGTAAGACAGTTGTTGTGACATGGTTGGTACTTGGTAAAATTACCCTTTCCCCATCAATAAGATTTCCAAAAATATAGACATCAAGAATAAAATAGAAGCAGCAGGTCAACAGTGGCACTAAAAAATATAGACATCAAGAATAAAATAGAAGCAGCAGGTCGACATGGTTCTCCTAAACTTTTGTTGCTTGGAAGAGATCTGGGAACCATGAATAATAAATTAGTGCCACAGTCCATAGAGGCTATTTTTATCACAATTGCAACAAAAATCATCCATACCTACAACAAAAACCATGTTATGTGATAGGCTGAAACATACAACACACATAAAAGGCATTCATATATGCATAAAAACTCCAGCCTAAGGGATCTGTAAACTCAACAGGACTCAGACTGTACTATTGTCACAAATTGTTCATAGGTTCATTCACTGCATTTCACTAAAATTCATAGGTTAAAATGGCTAATGGGTTGTCAGCAAATTGTACCTGATGCAGCTGGTCCTATAGCTGAGGAGATGTTTGGCATTACTCTAATAATTCGTCATTGACCAGAAACGGCGTACTACATTTTAATTCAATTGAGACCATTCACTAAATTATTTATCTAATTTGATTTCTCTCTTACAAAATTGAAACCAGCATAGCACATTCAAAACAAGAAAAAATCATAGGTTGCCGCAAGACAGAGGAAGGAAGATTCAACTGAGGACAACACAACAGGAAGAAAAAATTACCGGGAGCACACACAAGGATAAGTGATGTCTCAACTGACCATCACCCCTTCTCATTCAGAATTTGAAAGTTCATGGCCATATAGTTTGTTACTAAAAAAAAGACGACCAAACAATCACAAGAGTCACTTTGGTTGACAGATTAAAATAACAATCGCAAGATGAATTTACAATTTGACTCCTACAAACGGTGGGAGAGAAACAACATGCACTCAATAGAGCGAAGCGCAGGAACTGGATTTTGAGTTCTGGAGTTTAGGAGCATAATCCATGTGAAGAGCACCAGCCAAGCTGTGCATGTGGGGAAGTAGCACAAGGCAGGAGTCACAACAAGTCGATGCTGTAATTTATAATTTCTCTACGATTTGTGCATGAACTGAGTTGTGGGAACACTTGCAGGCAGTAAATATCTACTACAGAATTGATATTTCCAGTTTTCCACAACATTCGTCTGTATAAAAATCTTAAAATACATTGATACATTGATCTGCACATACTAGACTGCCGCAGAATGATCAGAGATTTGTAAAAAAATGATTCATAAATGCAGACTAAGCTCGTGGAAAGGAAGAACAGGATTCGGACACAACAAATCAGGACAAAAACCTATATCCAATAACCAGTTAACCATTTGCGCAAACAGAGCAAGATCATGATAATCGAAAGAACATGAGGGTGGAGAGGCACCTTAAGTGTGAGAGGAGCTCACAGAAAACTAATTCGAAGAAATCCAACTACTGAGCTGAGGAACTGCGAGCTACTACACATCGAGGTGGATACTTGGTGGCCATGGTTCCAGGCGAAGAACCTCCCACAGCTGGAAGAAAATCAGAAATTAATATGGGAAAAATACCACAGGTGGAAGAAAAATCAGAAATTAACGCCAAGTTGAAGTCCCGTTACCTTGAGGTGACACGGCAGCTTTGGTCGGCGTTGCGCTGCGGCTGACGGACCCCACCGTGGCCGTGTAAGTCTGATTCTCCAACACCCTCAAGCAGCTGCAGCAGACCGCGTCCGACGGCGGCAAGGCGCGACTGGCGACGCTTTGTCTCCGTCCCCTAAAGGATGCTAAGCAGGGAAGCGTCGGTGGGCTGAGGGGCGGCGCGGCGGTTCCAGAGGCTGGGATGCCGGCGGAGAACACCGGCGACGCGATGCGTCTGCGCACGCACAAAACTGGGCGACGCCGCTAGCGGGATGCTGGGGAGCGGCGGACGAGAACGCCCGGCCGGGCGACGCAGTGCTTCTGCAGCCGCACGGCGCTGCGAGGCGGCACGCGGGACGCACGACGTCCAGCGCGACAGCAGCGTTGGCAGGGGGAGCGATCGGATGGGTGGTGCCGGCGGAGAGAGGGAAGGATGAGACCGGGCAGAGGAAATAGAAAGCGTAGCAATCGTGGGGAGCTTCGGAGCGACATTGCAGCTCGATCTCGTGGGAACAGCCGGGGAGGTGGGGTGGGGTGGGGGTGGAGACCGGCGTGGGAAGCGTCTGAGGCTCGGGAACCGCCGCGGGGAACACCCGTGTTCGTCTGGGACCGATGGGAGCGGGGAGGAGGGGGTGACCGGCGCGGACCGCCCGTGGGTTGCGTCAGGCTCGCTGATTTAGTCTCGGGGACTGATTATTAATCACTACCCAGGTAATATATACCAATACTATATATATATATATTGTAGTAATGTTTCATATATATATAGAGAGAGAGAACATTACTACAATACTAGATTAGATTGGTCCATAGCCATTTGATATCTTCCACGAAAGCACATAATAAGTGCAATAAATAGTGCCATCTTGTCTCTTAGGGATTTGTAGTGGTAGCATTTTGTCCCACATGCTCGAAAGAGACTAGATGATGATGAATCAACTGAATTTTGATGAAACCAAGCAAAAACCAGTTAGCAGGGTCGTTCCATTCCACTCATCCTGACTCGGTGACTCAACCCGGATGAGTACGTAAACAATGTTTCCAACGTACCGAGTATTAGGTTAGGTACTAGTATTCCATTATATTATCTAAAAAGGTAGTACTACCGGAAACCCTTGGGAAAAGGACAGAAGGTTGAATCATCCAACCGGAGCGAGGTTAATTTATCCGCTTCGCTTCGTGTCGTTTCTGCAATTTCGCGTTGGCCAACGCGGCTAAGCATCCGCGAGCGCGTCGCGCTGCGTGTGCAGGCGGGTGCCGTCGTGAGATGAAATGAACGAGCCGTTGTTTAGTTCCTCAATTCTCCCCAAATTTCACTATAAAAAAGAAGATTCTTTGTCACATTAAAATGTCGGCAAATGCATGGAGTACTAAATGTTGATGAAATCAAAAACTAATTGCACAGTTTTGTTGTACTTTGCGAGATGAACATTTTAAGCCTAATTAGTCAAAATTTAGATAATTTTTACCAAATACAAACGAAATGCTACAGGAATTCTGATACAGTATTTTTCTTTCCTAATTCACCGAACTAAACCAGGCCCGAGTGGAAAGGAAACTGACGGAGCGGCCGGGAAATTCAAAGCCAGAGACGAGGAACTGAGGAAGGCTAGAGGCGATTGGCGCCTGCACACGGCACACGCGCCCGCAGGAAGCAGGTGCAGCGCGCCAACCAACCAGTTGCGCTGTCTGGTCTGCCACTCAACTCTGCCCCCGATTCTACGACTCTCTGCGAGAGAGGATCACACGTCAGCCACCGACAATCGGATCGGATCCGATCGGCCCTTCTTCATCTCTTTTGGACGCTCCGACGCCGTGGACCTGTGGTTACGCTATGCTACGGTTATACTACTAGTGCTGTGCTCTGTGCGTTCATAAAGGTCCTCATGAGCGACTAGCATTAAGAGATTAAACTACCGATCGGCTCTCGCGATAACGACCGATAGCTCGCTGCTTGCATAAGCAGGCTATTTTTCTTTTCTTCGCGTTTTGTTCTAGACGCGGGATCGTGCATGGGCATTGGCCGCTGCTTTGGATTTACGAGATGACCTGTGCCAACCGGTGACGGCGGTGTCTGCAGCTCTGCTAGTTGAGCTCGAGGGCGTAGTAGCTGTGGCGTTGTCGTCTACTACCAACAAACACTTTAAAGTTTTAGGTAGCGTTTGTTTGGTTAGGAGGATTTGGCCATTCTAGTTTTCTGTTTGTATTGGTGAATTGAGGATTGAAATGGTATTACTGATTCTGTTGGCCGGTGTCCACTGCTGTAGCTATGCCAATTACCAACTCAAATAAATCTGATGGACTAGCTATATATGACTATTTGGCCCATTGTAAAATGCTTCAGGACCTAATATTATACGCATGTACATTCTAGTCAACACAAGTTTGGTTTTTGAGGATTTATACAAGAGCAAACTAGGTCATATTTTGAGTGGGATCACTAGTCATGGTACAAGCACAAGCTGGCCTCAAATTGCTAGTGGCACTACATCAAAACAGAGAAATCACCTTGCGCCTAAAAAAAGATTATAGAGGTAGTATGTTTGTTTTTGCTGAGGAATAACACTAGAGAATATGTTACTTAAAACAACAATACCAAGACCCCATAACCAACTTGTGAAACAAAGATTGAGATTGTGACTGATACCAATAATTAATGCTACATAAACTGCAACTTCAACAAATAGTTACTCCCTCTGTTACCTCTGCCTTAGGCCAACTTCACTAATTTTGAGCAGTGTTTTAGGGAAAATATTAACATCTAAAATTCGGGAAATACAATATCAATACATATTTTATGAACAATTTAATTATTACTATTTTGATGTTCTTGTATTTTGTAACTTCTGACAGCTATAAATAATGAACCATATTGATTTGGGGCCGGTTTAGTTCCCAGAAAATTTTGCAAAATTTTTCAGATTTCCCGTCACATCGAATCTTTAGACACATGCATGAAGCATTAAATATAGATAAAATAAAAACTAATTACACAGTTTAGACGAAATGGACGAGATAAATCTTTTAAGCCTAACTAGACCATGATTGAACACTAATTGTCAAATAACAACGAAACGTGCTACATGGTCATTTTGCAAAAAATTTTGCAATTGAACAAGCCCTTGGGAAAGGAGGAAACAATGTAAATTTGGCAGGTTAACCAGCACAAACAAAAAGATGGCAAAGGGGAAAGCGAGGACGTGCTGCCATCACGTGACGTGTTGTGGTCCAATGCCAATAGATGATGCAGCGCCGGAGGCGGACAATTGCCAGCACCATCGAACGACCGCAATTCGAACGGAGGTTCAGGTCCTTTTCTTCTTTCTCCGCTGCTTCCTTCCTCGTCGTCCTCGCCTCGCCTCCGTCGGGTCTCGGATCTCCCTATTAATACCTGCCTTCTCTCATCCAGGCCCAAACCCACACCCAGTTCCTGTCCTTGGGGAGCCGAATCCACACCAAAGGACGCGGGGAGGACGCCCCGATTCTTGAGATTCCAGGTAAAATCCAGGGAACCGACCGCATCTGCTGTCTTCTCACGGGGATCTTGCCTGCGGATTTCTTTCTTTCTTTCTGCGGATTTCTTTCTTTCTTGGCCTTTACTTGGATGCCGTGTTCCAATTACGGTGCGCTCGCCGGTAATCAAGATCTTGCTGGGATCTCGATCCTTGCCTCGGCTCGGTGGTTGGTTCTTGCACTCTACCTTTCCTCCCCGCGTACCCTGATACGCACAGGGTCAAGCGTGGCTTCGCGACCCTCCCGCCCATGGGCTTGGGATCCCATTTTTGTTTTGTTGGCGCACAATTTCACTCGGTTGCTGCTAGTTTTGTAGACATTGTGGGAGCATTGTGGCATTGTTTTGTTTCACCGAGGAAAACTGTCGACATTGCGATCTGCGATCTCTCTACTTCCATTATCTTTCCGAAAAAATATCTTTCGAACAAAGTATGATTATATAAATTGTTGCGAAAAGAATCAGTAGGTTCCGATTTCTTTATTAGCTCTAGGCTACACGCTTTTTGTATACCTTGTCATATTTTACGCTGTTTTTTGTTTCTTGTTACATGGAGTCGCATATAGTATTAAACACAGCAATATATAATGCAAATTGAGGATATTCAAAATTGGGTGACAATAGTTTCAGGAGTAAGGAATTTTTAATAATGTTCTCTTCGTTCTAGCGCATTTCCTTTCTGTAGGTGATTTTTAATAATGTTTTATTTAGGGGAATATTTCCTGTTCCTATTGGTGATTGCTCAAATTACTTTTTGTCGTTATAGAGATACTACATCAACAATCCTGTAAAATGTGGATAGCATGTTTTTTTCTTTAATGGTTTGAGATTTTGTAAACAAATGGCTGTCGTGAAATAATATAGCATTACAATTAATTTTGACCATCCTGCACCTTCTAGTTTTCTTTCCACTTCTCCTGCTCCTGCGCCACATAGTTGATGGTGGAGGAGCGGGAGGGATCAATTATGATTTACTCATGAAAATGTTTTTTGCAGGATGGAACTACACAGAAATGGCACTAATGGTTCCTGCCACAGCTCATGCGGGCCACTGACAGACTACTACATCCCTGATTACATACTGAAGCCGGACTCTGAACCAGTCACTGTTGATAGTGTGCCGTGTTGCCCTGTGGTAGTCTTCATCAATTCTAAAAGTGGTGGCCAACTGGGAAGCAGTCTGATCAAAACATACCGTGAACTTCTCAATGAAGCACAGGTAAATAGCTAGCAGTTTATCAATGCTGTAACACCGAAAATATGCATTCCCTTACACTATACTATTGTAGTACTTCAAATCATTTTCTCATTGTTGGATCCACTCTTTTTTTTTCAAAGGTTTTTGATCTCTCAGAAGAGACTCCTGATAAGGTTCTACACAGATTATACTGCAACTTTGAAAAGCTCAAGTCTAACGGTGACCTTGTTGCTACTCAAATTCAGAAGAGCTTAAGGCTAATTGTGAGAAACCTACTTTTGGATTTGTGAGTCCAAAATGAATTTCTGGTTGGATATGTCCTTTTATTAACCAAGGATCTTTTAAATATAGGTTGCTGGTGGTGACGGCACGGCAAGTTGGTTGCTTGGAGTAGTTAGTGACCTGAAGCTATCACATCCCCCTGCTGTTGCTACTGTGCCTCTAGGAACTGGAAACAATCTCCCTTTTTCATTTGGATGGGTACTATAACGTCTTTTGCTTATTTTGAGCATACTGAATTCCTAATTATGATTAATATTCTATCTCTCTGTGTTTTATGTGCCTGAAAAGTTTATGTTTTTTGTGCAAATGAAGAAATATAGAGTTAAATTTCTTGTTTGACTGTTAAACAAACACAATAAAACCATAAAAGTTTGCCACAAGAAACACACTATTTTTATTAATGTTTGCTAACAGAAATGTTATGCCTGGGCATCAGTCGCTGTTAAGGAACATAACTTTTCATTTTAATGTAGAAAATTGGGAAATTTGTTATTAAATTAGTATGATGTTGTTTCCATGTAATTCTGCTAGTTCAATTGCCATGTTTTTTAGGAGTTATTGGGCTTGTACGAAGGTTTACAATTCTGAAAAGCAATATTGTATTTTAATCTGACTGCAGGGAAAGAAGAATCCAGCTACTGACCAAGCAGCAGTGAAATCATTCCTGGGTCAAGTAAAAGGAGCAAGAGAAATGAATATTGATAGGTACTGTCTTGCTTACAAAGAAGTAAAGATAATGTTTTGCTCATGACACTGCATGAGCTTGTTCATCCATCTCATATAATGAACTGTTTTGTGCTCTTTTCCAATTATTGTTCCACATATCTTAGAAACATTAAAACATGTCCTATGTTCAGCATACGAAAGAAAACACTCGGTTTAACTTGTTGTATTTTTCTGTTTCAGTTGGCATATCATCATGAGGATGCGAATTCCACAGGAAGGCCCATGTGATCCTATTGCTCCCTTAGATCTTCCACATTCATTGCATGCTTTCCACCGCGTAACAGCTTGTGATTCTCTCAATTTGGTAAGAAATATCTTTCAGATGCAACATTTTTCTGTTACTTCTTTTACTTATAATGTAAATGCAGACTTTGATAGTCATGCTCTTATTTTAAGTGCCATATGTAATATAGAGCATCATCTTATTGATTTTCTTTTTTCAGGAGGGCTACCACACATTCCGTGGAGGATTCTGGAATTACTTTAGCTTGGGTAGGAGTTCTCTGTAGTCTGTCGATTCTATTCTACAACTTTGAACCATGAACTTTTTTATCAAAGAATGTTTGATGGTGTATGGTACTCACAGTACAATAGATGCAAACTTTCGCCATTTCTAACAGAGTATTGTGATGTCCCAGTAAATCCTTATGTATTCCTGTTTTTAGAAGATATAGGATAAGGTTGGTAACCATGGTAGTCATAATTTGAACATACTGCAGGAATGGACGCACAAGTATCCTATGAATTCCACTCTGAAAGGAAGAGAAATCCAGACAAGTTCAGACACCAGCTAAGAAATCAGGTATATTTTATTTTTATATGTTTTTTCGAATACTATGGACAATGTAAAGAATGAAGTTTCTGAGGCGCCGGTGCGTAGTGGAGTTCTAAAGCGGGCCGATAATGTAAAGAGCGGTAGAGGTCGACCTAAACTAACTTGGGACGAGTCCGTTAAGAGAAATCTTAAGGAGTGGAATATCTCTAAGGATTTCTTGGAGCTTGACAATCAACGTGCCTGAACCGTGACCTCTTTTTGTCTTGTGCCCTTTATGTCTCTTTATGTGTCTCTCTGTTTCTCGTCTCTTTTGGGTTTCATCTCTAGCCTACCCCAACTTGCTTGGGACAAAAGGCTATGTTGTTGTTATTGTTGTTGTTGTTGTTTTTTCGAATACTACTCTTTTTCACTTAACTTGATGGGTCATTAGGATTTGCAAACCTCATCAGCATGATTAGTATAATACATTTCTTTGATGCAGGGTACATATGCTAAGCTTGGATTTAAACATTCCCTAAACCATCTTTCTTCAAGGTACTTTGTCACTAATGCAGCTTAATGCTTCTGATCTTGATCATATTATACTTCATTTTTCTATATCAGCATGTTCAGTGTAGTATCAAAGTATGGTGGCATTAGTTCTGTCTGTATAAGGAACTCCTTCACCATCACTTTAAGAGTCTCTGTATTCCTTGACCTCTGATATATGGCCTATACAACTTCCACTTTCAGGAACATTTCTCAACTTGCAAAGGTGAAGATCATGAAAAGACCTGGTAGCCAATGGGAAGAGCTCAAGATTCCTCGCAGGTAATATCATTGTTACCCAGCCATATCCATGTACGATTAATTTTCATTTTGTGCATATGAAATCCCTGCTGCTTTAATCCATATCCGACTTCCCAAACTTCCAAGTGAGGTGAACTGGTTATTGGTAAGAAATAAAATTGCGAACCATTATAAAGTCTGACAAACATTGTCCCTCTTGTTTCAGCATTCAATCAGTTATCTGCCTCAACTTGCCAAGCTTCTCGGGAGGATTGAATCCTTGGGGAACACCTAGCTCTAGGAAAGTACAAGACGTGAGTTTTCCTTCTTCAAACCTGCTACAGACTCCATTGCTATGTTGATGACATACTATGGGCACTTGTCAGAGATTCATAAGTTTTCATTCATGGCAATATGCAGAGAGACCTGACTGCACCTTACGTTGATGATGGACTTATCGAGGTTGTCGGCTTCCGTGACGCCTGGCATGGGCTCATCTTGCTGGCTCCTAATGGCCATGGAACTCGTCTAGCGCAGGTGAACTACTCTGCTCTATCAGCAGTTCGGCACACACTGCACCAACTAGGATACTGAAGATTGGTGACTGCATTTTGCTTTCAGGCCCACCGAATCCGTTTCGAGTTCCACAAGGGAGCAGCGGAGCACACGTTCATGAGGATCGACGGGGAGCCATGGAAGCAGCCTCTCCCCAAGGAGGACGACACGGTGGTCGTGGAGATCTCCAACCTCCGTCAGGTGGCCATGCTGGCCAACGACCCGTGCAGGTCGAAGAGCGTGAACGACCCCTCCTCGCCGTCGTGCCACAGCCACGAGGACGACGAGAGCAACAGCCTGGAGGACGAGGACGAGTGGGAGGACGGGAGGAAGAAGTTCGGTGCGGCGGCCACCTTCAAGATCCCTGACGAGGTCGACATCGCTCATCTTAGTTAGAATTTAGAAACCCGTCCGGCGTTCGTGCTGAGTTGTGCATGCGGTCCGGAGTTTAGAATTCATTTCAGAGCGTTCACTGCTGCTGTTAGTGATACTGCTTTTTTTTTTCACGGGGTGGAGATTTCAGAAGTTAGCCACAGCTGTTAGCGAAATTGCTCATTTTGCTATCTACAGTTATATACTCTGTAAATTTCAAGTTTAGCAGCCATGTGTCTATATTTCATCACTGACTAAAAATTTCTGTTTCTATGCCTGATTATCAGTTGGATACTTTGACACGTTTCCATCGTTGAAACGACTTTTCTAACGGAAGAGATTCGCAGGCCACAGCAAAGGCCTAACATCTGATACCGTGTTTGATCAGGATTCAGAAATAGCATATCCCATAGTGGAGCAATTTTCAGTCACGTACGTATCCGTCAGAGGCACGACAGGCAGAACGCGTCACATGTGATGTGAGTGATGAGGGCTGTGTGTAGATGCCATGGAATTGGCATAGAATTTGAAATTTGTCAGAATTTTTACAAATTGGGTCTGTTTTTGCATTTGCAACCGTTCCTCCCAGATTTGGTGATAGGAAGCCCATGATTGTGTTCGGCCCATGTCGGGACGCACGTAACCCTCGTCCACCCCGCAGCACCCCGACCCTGCCTTATCCTTACCCCGTCGTCTCTCCCCAATCGCACCCCACTCCACACCCGCCACCACCGGCGCCTCTGAAATCCCCTGCATCCCCCGCCTCATCCACTACCTCCTCGTCCAGATCCATGCCGATGGACAGCCAGGACGGCGGTAGGCACGACGGTGCCGATGGCGACGGCGGGATCTACGGCCATGACGGTGCGTACGGCGACGGCGGCCATACCCGGGATTTCCTATCCCGGCGGCGGCCTTTCCTCCCGGCTTTCCCTACAACCCCGTCTACCCCCCCCCCCCCCCCCCCCCCCCCCCCCCCCCCCCCGCGTATGGCATGGCGTCGTCGAGCAGTCTTCAACCAAGTCGCCTGGACCTTGAAGCGCTCGACCTCAACTCGGCCTCGGAGTGGTCAGACACCCAAGGATTCGGAGATCTCCTTCGATCTAGGGGAGCGGCCGTGAGGCAGGGTCCGACTCCCATACGCGTACCCGCACGTAGCGGGAGGGGTACCCTCGGGTTGCGTGGCCCGCGCGGCGGCGGATCTGCGTTCATGGGCGGCTACCCTGCGGCAATGCTCGGCGGATATGTGCCCTACGGTGGCGCATCAGCGTTCCAGGGCGACGCATCAGCGTTCCACGGCGGCTACGTGTCCCCTACACCCAACGCGGGTGGATCTGCAAGGGGACCAGCTCGTGGAGGCATGCATCGCAATGCCCGTCGCCGAGTTGGGGTATACGTCTCTTCACCTACATATTTTTGTTCATGCAAACTCACTACTGTGCAGCATTCCGCACCTAGTATATGTTTTTGTTCATGCAAACTCACTACTGTGCACCATTCCGTTCATTTCCTACCGATGTTACTCGTCGTTTAGGAGGACACCCATAGGGGTCAGTGGAGAGCTGAGCTTATCAAGCAGTTTTGTGAGATCTATTGCGGCGTAATGGACAGTGGGAACGACAAATTCCTACGGGGTAAAATGATGCCGCGCGGCTGGGAGGAAATCTCAAATAGGTTTTTGTTGGCAACCCAAATTTTTCATGACACTGAGCAATTCAAGTACCTGTTAAAGAAGCTGCGGACGAAGTGGAACTTCATAGAGCAGAAGTTGAGGAAAGGCTCTGGGTTGGGCCGCGGTGATGGCACCATAGCTGAGGCGTCTGAGGACTGGTAGATGACGGTGACTGTGGTCAGTATTGAAGAGAACACACGCCTAGTGCCTTGTTTTATTTTTCATTGTATAATATACAATGAAACAAGAAAACTAATGCATTCAACTTTTACTAGGGCAACCAAGACTTGATGGCGCTCAGGGATGGGATGCCTGACTACCTTGACGAGATGGATAAAATGTTCACTGGCTTTGTTGCTGATGGTTCCACCTCGTATGCCCCTCGGCAATAGGTAGTACATGACATTCCCAGTGATGATGCTGAAGGCGAAGAGCAACAAGAGCCAGATGATCAAGATGTGGCCACACCGGTTAGCGTTGGTAGCAAGAGGACCAGCAGCTCACGCAGCACACCCAACCTACGCAGTACAGCAACCAGTCCCAACAAGAAAGTTAAGAGCCCAGCGGTGAGGGCCATATGCGAAAAGCTTGGGGGCTCACTGCAGCAATTGGTGATAGCCGTGGATACTTCAATGACACCCTAAGGCTGCGTGCAGCGCAACGTGAGGTAGCAGAGCAGGCAAGCAGGGAGGCAGCAGAGCACTCAAGAGGAAAGAGGAGGAGGAGCAGGTGGACCTCATTATCAGATTGGCTAAAGAGTGTGGCTTCACTGAGAGCAGCCCAAAATGGATTGGTGTCCTTAACGTACTCGAGAGTGAGAAGGCCATCATCTGGTTCCTCAAGAATGGTGTTGAAGGAAGGAAACAGACCATCAAAGCCTACGCAAATCGGGTCTAAACCTTCTCAACCATTCATGTATCGTTCGTAGTGTCCGTAGAGCTAAGTTTGTGATGGGTGTGTTATGTTAGTGATGGGTTTCTGATGTTTGTGTGTTGGACCTATGCATGTGTGTTATTTGAATTCGAAAGATGTGTGGGTTGGGAGTGGTTTCAACTGCTGTGTGTGTGACCATGTGCACTACTGAGGGCCTCAATTTATTTTTTTTGTTATTGTTGCTTACAGGTTGCAGCTTCTACCTTAGGTAGGAACACCTCTGAGGGTGAAGTGCATGAAGAGGATGAGGATAGTGAGGAAGAGTTTGACGACCTCCTACTAGCCACCCTCGAGCATGAACAGGCTGCTGCCCATGCTGCATTGTTAGGTATGTCCACAGTTGCTATGCATGTTGACAAGTATTTGACCAGATCTAAGTATAGGGTCGTACCACCTGGTCTAAGTGGTGACGAGTGGGTTAGGAGGAACCTTGGCAATACGCATGATTGCTATAACATGTATAGAATGACCCCCAAGCTATTCTACAAACTCCATGATCTGTTGTTAGAAAAGTATGGGCTCACATATAGTGGAAAGTCTACCACAATTGAGGCCTTAGGAATGTTCCTTTGGATAGTTGGAGCTCCACAATCTGTTAGGCAAGCTAGGAATATATTTCAGAGATCATTGGGAACGGTGCATAACTTGTTTTTCAACGTGCTCCAGTCTATGGTGAAGCTAGCTGATGACTATATCAAACCAAGAGACCGACGGTTTAGAACCATGCATTCCAGACTGAACAATCCTAAGTTTTATCCCTACTTCAAGGATTGTACTGGGGCAATTGATGGCACTCATATTCCCTGTGTTGTGCTCAAAGATCTTGTGAATCAGTACATGTGCCGTAAGAACATAACAACCCAAAATGTCATGGCCTACTGTGACTTCGATTTGATATTCACATTTGTCAATGCTGGTTGGCCTGGTTCAGTTCATGACATGAGGATGTTTGATGATTCACTGTCTAAGTTTGCAAATGTGTTTCCAAAACCACCTACAGGTACTTCACTAGCTGTTGTGTCTTCAAACTTCCTAATTACAAGTACTTCATACTTACAGGTGCTTGCCTATGCAGGGAAGTTTTATCTGGTAGACTCCGGGTATCCCAACCGTCCAGGATACCTTGCGCCGTTCAGGACCACAAGATACCATCTTGAAGAGTTTCGAAACGCAGAAGAACCACAAGGTAAAGAAGAGTTGTTCAACTACGCACACTCTTCACTTAGAAACTGCATTGAGCGAGCCTTTGGAGTGCTCAAGCAAAAGTTCAGGATATTGTTGGGTATCCCGAGTTATGATCTAGAAACACAAACACATATAATAGTTGCATGCATGGCATTTCATAACTTCATCAGGTTGAGTGAAGGGACCGACACTTTGCTCGTTGTGACCGTGATCCAAACTATGTGCCGGCTGCTGCTTCGGTACAGCAGCCACCAACTGAGGAGACACCTGTTGTGTTAGATAACCAACAGATGAACGAATTTCGAGATTTCATTGCATTTCAAATGTTTCATGGCGGGCAATAAACGTGCGTTCAAATACATGGGCGCTCAAAAAAATCATGTATTTCAAGTTGTAATTTTTTGATAACTTGTTTTAATCTAATCGGTTTTTGTATGGGTGGCGTATGGTAATGGCCAAGGAGCCATTTGCATGCCGCATGCAGAGTGCATGGAAAGTGCATGTAGCATGCAGAGTGCATGCAGGAAATTGCATGGGATCAATAAATATAGATACAACTGTCTTTTTTCATCCTCTGACTACCCAAATCTGTCACCCATCAATGAGGCCTGACACATGTACAGATTTCAACACAAATTTGACACAAATTTAGCACAAATTTTGGAACCCAATTTTGGGATCTAAACACAGCCGAGGATAAAAATAAGATCAGCGACGCGACAAACAACACCTTCTGGAATCTGGAGTGCTCTGCGTCCGCAGCTGACACCCGCCGCTGTTTGAGATAATCCTCCCGGTTCCAAGCCAACCACGTTCCCCGCGCGCCCACCAGAAAGCAGAGACAGGCAGAGGCGCGTCCTGCTTCCGCTGCAGTATAAAAGGCCCCCTCGCGCCAACCGCACTCCACGTCAATCCACAACACAAAGTCGCAAAGCGTTTGGCGATTCCGTGAAGCGAGCCAGGCGATGAGCTTGAGGTACATGAGCCGGGTGGGCGCGCGGGCGGCTCAGGCGGTGCGGGAGGGCACGGGGAGGTCAGTCAAGGACAAGGCGCAGTCGTCGTCGGCGTCGGCGTCGATGGCGAGGAGCGGCGGCGGCAGGCCGGCGCCGGCCGCCGGGTCGGTGGAGTCGGGAAGGGCGAGCGCCGCGGCGGTGGCCAGGAGGAAGGCGGAGGAGGAGAAGCGGCGCCGCGCCGAGCAGGCACTGCGCACCGTCATGTTCCTCTCCGTCTGGGGGCCCAACACCTAGTAGGATGTAGGAAGGAGTATAGCATCGATCTTGTGTAGTTTGTGTGTGCTGGAGCACACTGCTACGTCAAGATGGTTTAGGTAGTGTTGTGCGCCTTTGTTTGTTTGAGGTTGGAAACAAGATGTAAATTTGTTAATATATAATATTTGAAGACAATCAACCATACGATGATTCTTGGAAACAAGACATCGTGTTGGTCTGTAGTAGATGTTTATCCATGTGCATGTACACAGTGCTAGCGATCGGTGTATAGTAGTATTTCAACTTTTGTTGTGCCCATTTTCTAGCGGTGATATTTTTGGAAACAAGTTTTTTTTCTTGGCGTGCTGGGAAGGTTACGCGAAACATTTCGACGCACTGCGTCTCTGTCCTCGTGCAAAATCGCAGTGTGGCGTGTATGTGTATCTCCCTCCTTTCAGAGTTTCAGTTCACCTTCGTTCCCGTCGTGAGAGGTAGGGAGAGGGAGGTTTCCACGACGGCGTTGAAGGCCAGCATGAGCTACAACCTGGAGGCCTAAGGCCTCTTGAGTCTTGACTTGCAAGAAGCGCACCGGAACCACGCGATTCGCCGGCTCCGCTATCACTCGTCGCCGACTGACGCTGCGGCGACCCAGAACACAGAACCCAGATCAGCTCATCGGGAACACTACAACGATGACAGATGACTTGTGCATCATGCTACCAAAAAGTTCCTCGCTACTGTGGCAATCTTTACATATATCTCCGTGTATACAGATACAGTGAACACACACGCATATCACCGTAGACACGTCTTGACGAAACCGTAGAGCAAGAACGTACGTAGCATAGCCTAATTGGGTCCCCAGCAGACGAGCTGCATCACGTTGTCGTCCTTCTCCGCCCTCCTAAGGTTTTCATTATCGGAAATTAAAATTTATCGGACGTCATGGATAAAGAGGATAAACAAGATATATCCGAAATATCGGACAAAATTAAAAAAAATATATTTTTTTTCAAAAAATTTGTAGAATTTGACTTGAAACTATTCCTAAGATATTAAACATCACTTGTTCACAAATCAAAACAAGAATAAATCATTATAAGTGTTGGATCGTCGCGTGGCTGATTTTGGATTGTCTGTGTATAAACAGGAAAGATAGGAAAAATTTGGCTGATATCAAATTTTATCGGAGTCCGAAAATAAAAAGAAAATTTCGGAAATATCGACGACTTTCGGCCGATAAAAAAAACCTCCTCATCGTCCTCAGCTTCTCCGCCGCGACCGCCTTCTCCGCGGACACGCCGGTCACGCTCACGCCCCCACCAGCCTGCGCCTGTCCTCCCTGCGCCCGCTGGGCCGCCGCCGCCCCCGGCTTCGCCTTCACAGCGCCAGGCATCATCGGCCTGCTAGGCGGCTGCCTGGCCCTCGCGGCCACGGCCTGCGCCGCTCGCCACGCCATCCTGCTCGCGTACCTCAGGCTCATCGATGCGATGCTGCGGTGCGGCCAAAACAACCGAACCGAACCCACCACTGCTATTCTGAACCAGTGATTGTACTGCTCTGCTGCTGATACAACACGGCAGGCAGTTGTGTGAGTATATATGTGGGCGCGATTCAGTTCTAAAACCGTCAGAGTCCAGAGCGGCTGTGCACACAACATTCTTTTCCGGTGTGCGCAAATATGTGGGAGAGCATTTCTGCAGGGGCCGGATTTTGAGCATCCGGTGGCCGAGTGAGAACAAAAAACGAAATGGCGGTTGGTGCGGTGATGCCTGCACACAGCTTGCGGGCGCGACGACTTTGATGCAAGCGGCCCGCGGGGAAGGAATCTGGTGCAGGGGAGATGGATCATGGATGCCTCGGCCTGTCAGTTTCAGGGTTACCTTGTTGGAGTGAAAAAGAGCTAATCGGTGTGATGTGTGCTAGCTAGCTTTGCTTCTGTCTGCCGCGACAGGTTTCAAGCACACGGGGTCTAGCGAATTAGGAATGTGGTGGCTGGGGTGGATGGGGACTTTTCAGTTATCCAGGGAAATCCCGTCCAATGAGCGACTGGAGCTGACTAGATATAGAGGTGGATTAGAACAAAGTGGTACACTGTCACTGTATGGGTCCACACTACCACTACCATTTTTTTTGTCAGGATATGACCGGAAGAACCTAAGAAAGTTAAATGTGATCACGAAAACTTACAAATAGAACAGAGAAACTAGCAAGATGGGACTTGGAACTTTTAAAACCCCGGATTGGATTCTCAGCTGGAAAGTTTCTAGAGAAATTGTAATTGTAAGTAACTAGGATTTCAAATCTCTAAAATAGTAAAATCGGCATTAGAACCTTCCGATTCCAGATTGCTGGCTTCCGTAAACGGTTGGAGAACTTCATTTTTGAAATTGCAAACCGAGTGCTGTTAAGTGACATTTTTCTTTACTGTTTTCAGCATTTGACTAGTGTCGTCTGTCAGAGTCTTTCAGCATACCTTTGGTCACCATTTCTTACACCTTTTAATTCCTCGCTCTGGTGACTGCTCCTAGTAGGCGATTGTGTGGCGGTACGATCGAGGCAGGGGCATGAGCACCATCCATGGAAGGAGGAGGTTTGGAGACAAGAGGAAGCGAGAAAGGGAACGAGCGATGCTTGAATGCTTTGCATTTCAGCAAGTCGATTGGTTGGACCGGGACATAAGCTTCAAAGAAAGTATTTTTGAAAAAAAAAGGTAGTTCGTTATAAAAGACTATGCATGTGTATGGCACAACATTAGTTAGTCTGACGGGAGGGGAATGTTAAAACCTTGCTATTTTAAATCCACATGTACATTACTCCATTCTTAATGGAAGTAAATTAACTTATTAAAGTAACTTATTTGTTTTTTAAGTAATGAAATAAAAAACATTCCACCATGTACGTCCAAACACACACACACACACAGAGACAACCAAAAACAACTGCCATGAAAAGTACCTTTAAAGCCTAAATCATGGACAGTTGAATACTTTATGAAACTATGCTTGTACATGGTGTACATCTTGTTCATCAACTTCCTGGCGTACACATGCTCATCCACGCATACACATGCATGCCCATAAAGGACTGCCCTTGTCGTTCGTACAGCAAACTAGAGCAGTAACGAAACGCTAGCGCCTAATAATCTAGCTATGCAAAGGTTGCCTGACGAGCAGAGCAATCCTAGACGCTCGGGGTCAGACCAGATCGTTGCCCGGCCAGCTTCGCCTGCGAGGGAGGCTTGAGTCCTGACTGCTCGATCATGAGCTAGTACTGTACGTAGCTAGTTGTTGGGACCCCAGTTGCTGAGGTACATGACCGTCCGGAGCTCCTCCTCCTGCTGCTTGGCTTTCCTCCTCGCCGCCACGGCCGCCGCAGCGCAGCCCGACGAGGCGCTGCTGCCGGAGCCGCTCGCGCCGGCTGGCCTCCTGGCGCGCTGCGCCGCCTGCCGGAACGCGTAGTTCCAGCGGCACAGGCCGGCCTGGTCCTTGAGCGCCTCTACGGTGCCCACGCTCATCGCCGCCGCCCACGACGACGCCTTCGCCTTGCCGCTCCCGCTCGCCATCTATCTCCACCCGTATGTTCTGATCGGTCGAGGACTTGCTCGATGCGCCCGCCCGGCTGCTGCTTGGTTCGGTGGCTGTGTGCTTGTGTTAGCGAAGCGTACGTCTTGCCGTCTTGGCGAGACCGTGTCGTGCGGCCGGTGGTCTTATAGCCAGGGGGGCGACCGGGCGAGGGCGAGTTTGCCGGGGCTGGGAGTGTGCCGTCGCTGCGTGCGGGGCACGTGGTTTTGGGGGCACGGCCGGCCCCGCGTGCAAAACAGTGGGGGGAGCTCCTGAAAACCGGGTGCAGAGCGCGAGCGGCCGGGACGCCGAGGTTTAACTGCCCCGCCTGCCTCGGCCGGCTGTTGGAAAGTGGAAAATGCGGCGCGCTGTGCGCCTGTGCCCTGCCAGTTGTCGCCTGTCGGTGTGCTAGCCACTTGCTCCGAATGCGGCTTGGGCTTTTTCGAGCGGCCGTGTCCAGCACACCTCCATCACGATCAGGCAGCACCTAGCTTAGGTAGACGTGGCCAGTTGTCGCCTGTTTCAAGCAATGATCGATGAGATGCAACGGAGTCTGGTACTCTGCAAGACTGCAATTCTCTTTGTCACTAATCCTAATCTAAACGGGTTTTACTATGGTACACCCAAATAACTATAAACCGTCCATTTATGGTTAAGATCATCTATTACTTCCTAGGAGGTAATATATGAAATATAGTTTTATTTAATATTTAATTTGGTAAAAATAGAGAAATAAGGAAAGATTTAGATATAAAAATCTTTTTTCATCTATAAGACACATGTGTGATCTCTTTAATATGGTAAGCCTTTTTATTTTGCAACTTCACATACATGATTTAATTAGTGTAATTAACATCTAATGTACGTGGAACCATTTGATTAGCATATACTCCCTCTGTCCCGCAATAAAGGACGTCGGGGAGTTCAAATTGAACATCCACGTTCATACCGTCAGCAATGCATCTGGAGTACGTTCGTGGAATCTCCTATGTACCTGCTGGAAGCTAGAATGCCCTTTATTATGGGACAGAGGGAGTACGTTCTCTAGTACGTGACAGCTACACACGTTGTAGCGTTCTTCATTCCCAACATTCCGTACCTGACGTGCAACGTGTTTAAAATTAGAAGATACTCTTAATATGTATTTTAGTATATATATATACATAATGAACCTGCTAATTTTTTTTTATAGGAGTACCCTAACGTCACTGGTATATAACTTGACCTCTAACCTCATGATAGGTATATCTTGACATGAGAGTGATTATTATTATACCAAACTTTTAAAACTATTATACACAAATATTTCATTGCATATAATTATTTGTAAAAAATAAATTAAAATATATAAAATAACCTTTTCTGTATATAAATTGAGCCGCACACAAACTTAGGAAGGGATGGATCCCACTTGTGTGTAAATCACGGAGGGGAAGGGTTTCTTATTTTGTTGATTACTGACGCAACAGACACCTGCTCTCTGGGCGACTCTGGCCTATGACTCGCCGTCCCTGGCCGTTACACGAGTCATGCTGTCATGCATCTCGTAGACTCGTACAGAAAATATCAAATACACTAGTGGTGTTGACGTGTTGTTACTGTTTTTTTAAATAACGGAAACAAGTATCGACTACATTCTAAGGCCGTGTTTGGATGCGCATATATTCGTCCTAATCTACGTGTGTTGAAGTGGATTGGAGTGAAATTAAACTAAATTTCATTTCATTCCACTCCAACACACGTGGATTAAGCTGCATACACATGCATCCAAACAAGACCTTAAGAGAAAGTAGATTAACTTTATACGATCCAACACTTAACACAAACAAAGAAATTTATGACAAGACAAACTTAAGACCTAATAATTCTAAACATCGAACGACATCGGAAGGACACAAAGAGGCTCAACGCTGCAATCTCCAAATCAAGATAAGTTCCCAACATAAACGCTTGCCAATCTTCACATTGTTGCAAATAGGCTTAAAACCAAAGCTGGTGTGTTCTCTCTGAATAAAATCTGCAAAAAGAGATTGGGCCAGCATATGTCAAGCGTGGAAACAAAAGATATTGAAAGAGTGGCGTTGTTAATGTAGTTGGGATTCAATTAATTTTTTTTTTAGTTCTGACTAAGTTTATAGAAAAATATTACTAAAATTTATAAGTCTAAATAGATGTACTATAAAAATATATTTCATAACTAATCTAATGATATTTATTTGGTATTATAAATTTCTATTTTTTATATAGACTTCGTTTAATATAAAGTTGTTTGACTCCTTATAGAAAATAAGTTATATTTTTTTGTCACTTTCCTACCTCTCGGTCGCCTGACTGTTCAGGCTATCCATCTACTGTGACTGTTCAGGAAACCTGATAGTAGTACTGCATCCAAGTGATCAATTGTGTTGCCTGAAAAATACTATATTTCTGGCATCTGAGATATAGCAAGTCACTTTTTTTATGTAGGGTATGTTGGTGGATGGATCACAAATTATACACCACGCCTGCGCCTCAACGATTTTGATATCAGATTGGGGGTTCTTTTTTAGTATCACAGGCTTTGGTTTATTTGTCTTGCTAGTTGGCCTCTACTAATATAAGCCAAATCACATCACCATGGGTAAATTAACTCAGAAACGCTCAACTCTCTGCATCGAGTTGAAAGCATTTTATTTCCATGCCAATACAGTAGCGTAGGAATCCAGACGCTGAAATCGAGAGGCAGAAGTTATTTTCTCATCATACTTATGTTACCACGGAGTACCAATCAGTCGGCAAGTAAAGGCAACCAGCAAAGGTCTCAATTCTGAAGGCGAGCTCGGTTGCAGAAAGCTGAATCAGAGCCGACGACCCAAGCTCTAGTTAATTAGGGCCCAGCAGCTGAGGTACATGACCGTTCTTCAGACGGTTCAGTACCAAGTGTTCTATAGGTTTTTTCTAAGGCTATAATCTATCGGGTTCAGGGTTCTGCTGTTTGTTCATTAGCATGCATTTTATAAAGGTTGAGTAGAAAGTTGAAACTGCCAAACTGAACTGAAGCCTAACATGTCTTATACCATCGATACAAGATACTTGCAGGTTAGGCATACCTGTTGGTTTATTTGTCTTGCTTTACCAAGCTTCTGCTAATAATCGGGCATGGTCTAACAGTAAATTTTGGAGTCATCAAAGAAGACATTTCAGAGTTTCAAGTTTTTACTGACTCATATTTGCCACACGCCAATCAACACTAAAACTCAGGTTTTTACTGACTCATATTTGCCACGCCGATCCACAGCAAAACATTGTTATTATGAACTGAAACGCATTCTTCATTTCCATGCCAGCACAGTAGCGTAGGCCTTCAGAGGGGAGGCACTGAAATCAGGTGGCAGAACTTTTCATCATCATCATCATACTATGTTACAACGGGTCGGCAAGGCAACCAGCCAGATCTGAAAGCCGAGCTCGGTTGCAGAAAGCCGAAACTAAACGGAGGCCTAGTTAGGGCCCCAGCAGCTGAGGTACATGACGGTCCTCATCCCCTCCTCGACCTTGTCCGCCCACTTCCTCTCCGCCGGCGCCAGCTTCTTGGCCTGCACGAGGCTGCTGCGCACGTTGGCCTTGGCGGCCCGGTGGACGGACCGCAGCGCATAGTTCCAGCGGCAGAGGCCCGCTTGGTCCTTGAGCGCCTCCACTGCCCCGACGCTCATCGCCACCATCCACGACGCCTTGGCTGCAGCGGCCATCTGTCTCCTGTCCTTTCTTCTCGGGTCTCGGCGCCTGCCTTCTCTTGGCTTCTTTGACTGGTGATTCTCGCTGTAATCAGAGTTGGGAGTGTTGTGTTGAGGTGCAGAGAAGAGGTGGTGGGTGTGGGTTAATATACTCGCGGTGGCCGGGTGGTGCGGCCGAAACCGGGGGCTCTCCGCTCCGGTGGTCGGTAGCACAGGTCGATCTCGTCCCAGCCTTGGTGCGGCCGAAAGCGGCCTGTCTGCTGTGGCCAGTGACATTGCTCCTGGACCACGGTGGCGAGGACGCGTGCGGCTGCGGCCGCAGATAGGAGTGCCACGAAGCACTGTTGCAGAGCTAATCACCTTGCGGATCCCGAGGCATGCAGAATATGATGAGCGCGTCCAGACCAGTGGACCACCTCAAAGCTAATCACCTTGTGGAACGTTTCCTGCCTTTCCGGTTCTGATTCACAGCTCACTGCATAGAGCTAGTAGAGTTAATTTGCACTTAGAGCTAGCCCAATAATAGAGCCAAGTGCTATTAGCCAAATTACTAGAGTCAAGCTATATAATAGTAATCTCTTATTCCTTTCAAAAAAAAATGATAGTCTCTTATTCGCTTAGTGTATGGACCCACCATTGTCTGTGCATCCATGTTCAACTTGTTGCATGCATGACAGTTAAGCTCTCCTCTCTCTTCTCCCTTCTCTCCTCCAAATCAGCATTTATTTGGCTATAAGCCAATTATTGTACTTGCTCTTAGAGCAGCCGCAATGTACCTTGCCCAGTCGGTAATAACGCGAGCCCATGCAGCAGGCGGCAACAACAACATCTGGTAGGCTCACATTGTTTATGCGTCAGCGCGAAATATGAACATAACTCATTCGCAATAAGATGATATTGGTAGTCACCAATACTGCCGTTTGGTATTGTTGTGGGAGATGCTCTAGTAGATCACCACAAAAAAACGTGAGACCCACATGTCGGGTTCTAATTTATTTTGCTTTTCCTTCTCTCGCAACATCTTCTTCCCACAGGCCATAGAGGCGCTCGCGCGTCATGCCACCATGTCCGGCGCTAGCCTCGGCCACCGCCACGCCCACCGCCCAGTCGCTGCTCATCCCGGCTCCGACCACCGCTGGCCAGCCACCATCGTCGGCCTATTGAAGCACCGCCCACCCGCTTAGATAGGCTTCTCTTGCATCGTCATTCAGCGAGATGCAGGCAGACATGGCCTCCGCACAGCCTCTAACGATCGTGGCTTGGTCCCGCGCGTCCTTCGGTGACCATAACCAGGTCTCGCACGGCCTCTAGGTCGTCGTCGTCGAGGTCCACCATGGCGGGTGGAGTAGAGGAGGAGCTTGACGGCAACTACCACCCATGCTCGCACCGGTGGAGAGGAAGAGGCAGTTAGTTGTGGGCTCCATTGTATTAGGATATGTGCACTGCAGGCTTCGATCGGGCATGGAACCGAATCCAGGCTCCGGTTCGGATTATATCGGATTTGATGTTTCGGTTTCTCAACTAGAAAGCAACACGGGCCAGAGACGCAAGGTTGGACCAGATGGCACCATGCGCCTCGCCGATCATAAAATTATACACATCCTAATGCACATCCAATGATGCACCAGGTAGGAGCATATGCCCCCTAAGTGGAAAAATTGACTCACCTATCAAGTTAGTACTAGGCTACACTAATATTTTCAATTATAGAGCAAAACCAGCTAGGCAAGTTTGAGTTGGCCCATGAACAGTCATATTAGCTTCCATTTTTTTTAAAAAAAACGGGATCATGTCATAATAGCTTTACAATCAGCAAACGTGATAAACGGGACAGTAGTAATGAACACATTACACATGGTGATCTGACAAGACATATCTTCACTCACAAGCCGCTGCATCCACGAAACTTCTTGCTTTCTTAGCGAGGAAAAAGGTAATCGAGTAGTAATTCTTTCTTAACGCGATAGGTCATATGGGGGCTTAAGTGCTGCAGATTGTTCCCACGTGCTAAGGAGTTTGGATCACCTGGACTTGTAACCAGTAGAAGCTAAAAAAATTATCCTAATCCATCAAAACATGTAGATTAGATAGATGAATTGATTTTCTAATACATTCCTCAACTAACAATATTCTGTTAGGTTGGCAAACCTAGCTAATGGGATTGATGGGTGTCCATAAAATTTTTATTTTGGGTATCTATAAAAATTTTAATTTGAGATGCAAACATCACTTAAAAAAGTTTAGTTGGCTAAACTTTATCTGGCTAATTTTTAGTTTGAATTAGTATATGCTAGTACTAGAAGATCTAAACAGAGATCACGACTTGTTTGGTAGGATTCTCCCATAGCTTTATAATGTTGTTTTCAGCTTCTCTTACTAAACATGTTTTGATGGAATAGTTCCCCCCCCCCCAAAAAAAAAGCCGTTTTCCAGGTTCTCTCATATGCATAGTTTTCAGTTTTTTTTCTGTCTTCTATAAGAAGTTGTTTTACTCTCTCCGTCCCAAAAAAACATGTAAATCTCGTTTCCCGAGAAGTCAAATATTCTTAATTTTGACTGAATATATATGACAAAGTATTAATGTTCATGATACGTAATAAGTATTAGTAGATTAATTATAGAATATATTTTCATAATAAACCTAATTGAAGATATAAATGTAGATAATATCTTCTAGAAACTTAGTCAAACTTAAGATTTTGTTGACTCCTCGTAAAACGAGATTTACATGTTTTTTGGGGACGGAGGAAGTATTTTAAAAAACAACTTAAGCTTCCCTGATAAAGTTGCTTTTTGAAATCGAAATAAAAAACTATTTCACTAAGAAGCTGAGCTATATCATACCAGTCTCTGTTGAGTTCAACTGACAGTAACGGGAGACTGGCTGGGGAAAACCATGGGCTGTGTAGCCTGTAGCCCGGAGGGCAGGGCTTTCCACTTTCCATGTCCCATGGCTGCGTATCCGTTCGAGTTCGCTGATGCCTTTTTTACGACAAAATCCCCATTCGAAACTTAGGACAACAACGGATCAGATACAGACGGATATGTCCTATATTATATTTATTTTTATATTTCTGGTCGGATTCGGATTTAAATACGGATAGTGTTAACCATGTCAGATAAGATACGATTGGATATCGATATCACAAATATGTGATTTAAGTGTTCGGATATGGATACAGTATCGGATGTTGAATATCCGGACTCGGATACACTAAACCCCTCTAAACGGATTCAGTTTCGAATACGGTCAGAAAATATGGAGCTTACCAGGTTGGCACTAGAGCAAGGCTTACTGATGTTTACAATAAGTATGAGGAGAAATATGGAGTTGTTAGGTTGAGGAGGACTGTCCCTCAAAACCTGTCTGGTAAGAAAAGATCTGCCTGGGATGAAATATATGATGATGATGATTCTTCTGGTGGGAATACTTTAATGCTGCATTCTACTCTTAATCTGTCTAGAGACATCTGCTACTGCTTTGCTGCATGCTGCTACTTCTACAGCTTCTAATTCTTCTGAACTTGTCTCATCCTTGGACTGTGACACCGTTAGCCAGTTAGATGATTCTTTTGACATCTTGAGAATGTGGCATGAGCACAAACTAATATATCCAGTGTTGTCCATCATGGCTAAAGATGTTTTAATTGTTCCTGTGTCTACCATATTATCAGAATCTACGTTTAGTATGACTGGCGGGATCATCGAAGAGCGGCGGAGGAGGCTGAAGCCGGAGACGGTGGAGTGGCTCACCTGCATCAAGGACTGGGAGTTGGCGGAGACAAGGCTACAACATAGTGTGGAGGACAAGGAGCTTGAAAAAGAATTTGAAGACCTCTATCTTGATTAGTGCTCCCGGCGCCAAGGTAAATGTAAATCCCTAACTTCCTCTTCTTCTTTTGCTAACTAGTTATAATCCTAATGTTGTTCTTCTTTTGCAGCTGGCCAGCAGGGAGCTTGAAGCTTGAAGCTATGAAGCATTAGTCTTCATCTTTAGTACTTTAGTTAGTGTTTACATTTTGCTTGAACTTGGTCTGTAAAATGAGAACTTAGACTGTGAACTGTGATTTAAGAACAATGAACTTTTATGGAGCTTGGCTATACTCTTTTTCTGCCTAGGGTTTCTCATAAGGGTGAGTTTTATCTAGGTAGGTTTTTAATGAGGCAGCCATTGCACTAAGCTCCCAATATAATTATTTTGTTATCTATTGTGTCATTTCCATTGCACTAACTTGATTCTGTCATTCTGTGAACTGTGGTAATTTGATTGTGGCTTAGTGTCTGGGCCGGCACGGGCACTGCAGTGCCACCGTGCCTGGAGGCACGGCACGGCACGGTTAAGTGCTGATAGGGCCGTGCCTGGGCCGCGCGTTCGGCACGGCAGCACTATCAGGCACGGCACGACGTGCCGCCGTGCCGACCGTGCCCGTGCCTCGTCGTGCCGTGCCCAACCGTGCCCGTGCCCATGCCGTGCCGGGCGGCACGTTTGGAAAACTATAATCCCATGCACCCGTGGCAATTCCGAGGCGGGCTGACATGTCGACAATGGCGTTGTATGCCTCGGACACGACCTTCTTGCCATGGGGCTGCACGCTCTCGTGCACGGCCAGGTGACCCGACAGAGGCGTAGTGTTGAGCGAGAGCGAGAGCATCACGGTCGCGGGCTCCTGATCGAGCGTGACCTTTGCTTTGCTTGTCTGACATACATGGAAGCTATAATTAGCTTGCATGGTGGTGTAGATCATGACGTGATGGCATAACGCAGCTTTCAAGTCTTCGTCGTTGATGCATGCTGTGGCTGAAGCTTTGACATCGTATTCGCCAACACGAGATGCACGCGGGACAGATTCTGATCTCACCGTGAGTTTTAAGATCGGATCTGATAAAATTTGCTGCAGCTGAGGTGGCCTGGCTTCTCGCCGACTTGCTCCCTGGTGTTGGTCCAAGCCAAAATCCAGGCGAGTCGGGACTAGATGCTTGAGAGGTGAAGTCCCGTCGCAGGTAGCCGGAAGGCTGTCGTTGCCATGACGACGAGCCCGTAAGGCTGCTGAAGGACGCCGCCGTGGGAGATCAGGCTACCACGAACGGCGTTGATCTTGAGGTCCGTCGAGCTCTCGATTGCGAAGTCACCGAAAGCCCCTATCTGGCGCGTCAGCTGTCGGTGTTTGATGACCGGTAACTCGCCACGGGGTACCCCGGGCGATGTTCGAAGGGCTTTGGCGTACGCAAGAACTCAACAGTAACACAAACAGACGAACGATTTATACTGGTTCAGACTCTCTTTCGAGTAATAGCCTTTACGTCCAGTCTTCATTAGCCTTTTGCGTTGGATTGATTGTATGATGATTGTGTGTCATGGCCTGCGCCGATCTAGGGAGCCCTGCCCTCCTTTATATATCCCAGGAGGCAAGTCTCCTAGTCCGTTACAATGTAAGAGTCATACTAGGATTACAGGATAGCAAGAATTTCTAGTCGGACTAGATCTTCTCCCTTCCTTGCGGGGTTCCTGGGGACCATGTCCCACAACATCAGATCAGGGGAAATCCACTTCCAGTCCCAACAGAAAAGGTACGATGTTATTTCAATAGTTATATAACTTATGAGCAGTCAGAGAAATCTTTGGAACTTACCGAAGGTAGGAATCACATGTAGAGCCAAAACCCCAGGCACCGCAAGAGTCCAACTTGTGCTTGCATGGGTTCTAGAGCGGGATTTGCAGAATAATAATTAGGCTCTGTTTGATATATCGAGCTCCAAATTTCCTAGAGGTAGAAAATTTTAGATCTCTACATGTCAAGTGTATTTGTATGACCCATTTATATTTAATCTCTAGACATGTTTTGCCCACTACCTCAGCCCAATACTCCACTCTCCTTTATATATATAAAAAATACTCCACTCTCCATACCAGACACCAAGCAACCAATAGTTAAAAGCGGCAAGGCTGGACATCCTGAGGCTAACTGCAAAAGCAATGATTCTGCCATCTCGATTGTTGGCATTGGCGGGGTGGGGATGACTAACCTCGCTCAGTATATCTACAATGATCCAATGGTGAAAAATCATTTTGGTACGATGATATGAGTCCGTGTCTCATATTTCTTCGACAAGAAAAGGATAACAAAGGAAATCATTGAATTCATCCCTGGGACAATTTCAACTCATCATCACTCTTCAGATCGAATTGATAGAGCAGCTCAAGATGTGCCCAAAATTCCTTTTGCTTTTTTGGTGCCGAAATAATTGAACACTTATCAACTCTCAACAATTAAATACTTTGCCAACACTTACTATTTCATTATTCTTCCATGGGTTACAAGTTACATGAATGTTTTCATCACAACTCATGGATGTGCCTCAGCTGGTGGCGGCGGTTAATTTGGCAGGTGAACAGTCCAACCTGGCTGAACAGTCCAACCTAAACATCAGTAAGAATTGTGTAAAATTAGTATGAACATTTCTTGCATATATAGTACATACAAAGTAGCAAAAATGTTTATGATGAAATGAATGCATTTAAGAACTTACTGCCACATTTATATCCAACTGGCACAGGCTTGTTGCATTCTTTTGCAAGACGAACAAGTTTCTTCGGGTCTACATGCTTCTCATCATTAGGGTTGAGTATACGACAAATGCAAACCATGTCAGTGTTGTCGTGTTCCACCGCTTTACGACATTTGTCCTCTGGGGGGACGTACTTACCCTCTTTTCTTATGGTGTCTATGCAGTTGTTGAGGACCAAAGATTTCTGTGGATGACAATCGTTATCAAAAGCTTCACCTATTCTAAACATGGTAAATACAGCAGCGCACACAACAAGGATGTTAATGACTACTTTCATAGCCATTGTATAGTAGTATTGGGTTGATTTTGCAGGTATCTTGTATTGATCTTTGCTTGAATGGCATGGTGATTATTTCTATTTATAGCAATGGAAAATATAGTGTATTGGACTTCCATTAATGTCCAAGAATCTTCGAATGGATATCAATCTAATCAAAAGTCATATAGATGGTAGTGATAATTAATGTTTTTTATAATAGTATCCTCACTGCAATCTAGATGAAGAAGAGATTTGATCTTTTATACTAGTATATATAGTTGGCATGCAACATTGATTAATTAAACTTACTTAATTTTGGAATTGTGGTATCCAAAATATTTATATGAGACTTCCATTAATGTCCAAGAATGTTTGAACGGATATCAAACTAATCAAAAGTCATATAGATGGTAGCGATAATTAATGTTTATTTATAATAGTATCCTCACTGCAATCTAGATGAAGAAGAAATTTGATATTTTATACTAGTATATATAGTTGGCATGCAACATTGATTAATTAAACTTACTTAATTTTGGAACTGTGGTATCCAAAATATTTATATGATGATACACACGGTGATTTTCACTTAGTTTCCAAGAATCTCAAAGTGATAGGCCCACATTAAAAGCCCAAGACCTAACTACCAAATATAGGATACTTGATGCCCTGTCTCGTTCTATGGGACTAAAGTTTAGTCCCTCCCTTTTGGCCTCTTTTAGTCCCTAAAATTCCAAACAAAATGACTAAAAGATGGCTAAAGTGTGTTTTAGTCCTCTAGTCCCTTAAGGGGTGACTAAAGGGGCTAAACTTTAGTCCAGGACTAAAGGAACCAAATAGGCCCTCGCTCTTTCATCTAGACTGTTTGACACGGTTCTAGCTCTAAGATAATTAATGTTTTTCTTGTAGTGAGGACACAACTACCAAATCCCTTCTTCATCTAGACTACAGTGAGGATACTACAGTATTATAAAAACATTAATTATTGCTACCACCTGTATGACTTTTGATTTAGTTTGGTATCGTTCCAAGATTCTTGAACATTAATTATCGCTACCACCTATATGACTTTTGATTTAGTTTGGTATGCGTGCCCTCTTTTAGATCTCAATCCCTTCTTAGGTCTGTTTGGCATAGTTCTAGCTCGATCTATGTTGGATCTACGGTTTGTAGATTAAATTAAAGTGAGTTAAGATATTTATATTTAATATAAACTATAAACGAAATGAGTCATGTAAATGCGCTTGACGTGCCTGCGGCTCCTAATTTAGGATTTCCTAGAACTATGCCAGCTTAAAAAAATCCACGAATTTTTTCAAAGCTGGAGCTATGCAAAACATGACTTTTCTCTCCTCCTGGACTCCCTCGGTCCCTCCTAGATTCGGTGGTAGTAGGGTGAACGGCAAGCATGACAAGAAAGGGCCTCTAGCAGAGAGCCATAAACAAAATCATCACTCATTTCTTAGAGTTTTAAAGGTATACTTCCTGCATCTTAAAATGGTTGACGTTTTGGATTTAGACATGGGAATTTAGGAGTGAAAATGTGTGGTGCATACAAAACAAGGATGAGAGAGATAGAGATGTAGAGTATTGACGAAAGAAAAAGGTGTACCTATGGAAGAGAAAGGTATATTGGGAAGTGAGAATGACAACTGCTCCTTTTGTCTCATAAAGAGTATTATTCAAACACTCTTTGAGAAGTAAAATATTTTCAACGTTTACTAAATATATATAAGAAAAATATTAATATTCAAGGTGCATAATAGTTTCGTTAGATAAATTACTGAATATATATATTTTCAAAATATACTTATTTAGAGACACAAATATTGCTAATATTTTTTTACAAATCTTGTCATACTTGATCAGCACGGACCCACAGTGCATGGCTTTTTTTTGGGACGAAGAG
The DNA here is from genome assembly GCA_038087645.1 of Saccharum hybrid cultivar R570. Lineage (NCBI taxonomy): Eukaryota > Viridiplantae > Streptophyta > Magnoliopsida > Poales > Poaceae > Saccharum > Saccharum hybrid cultivar. The sequence goes on from JAQSUU010000529.1 coordinate 11,289,771, forward strand.
AGTATTTTAGAGCAAAATTTGAATTTTATATCGCCAACTATTAGGAAGGATGGAGTATACAGTGGTCTTGTCGACCAATACATCAGACATTAAAGACTATTAATTTTTTTTTGAGGAATCCGGAGGGGATTGCGCTCCTACAGTTGAATTTTATTAAAAATAGAGGCCGTATAGTGTCAAGAAATTACAAGCAAAGTTCAGAAAACAGAGAAGGAAACAAAGAAAATAAAAAAAAAAGAGAGCAGCGACTATGATAGTGAGCGTAGCCATTGATTGAACGATTGAGTAAATGCTTGAGCTGACTCTACCTGTCAGTAACTGCAATTCTCTGAAGAAGGTTGACATGCTGTTTCCAACTGACAGCTCTAGACCGTTCTCTTGTATGTTTCATGCGTTTCAGATGCACGGTTTTTATGTTTCATCTGAATGTTGTATGTATTTCATCTGGATATTAGAAATATAGATCTGGTCCCCCGTCCACGTGCGCGCAGCAGCATGCGGGGGCATGGGCGTGAGTGGTTTCCACCTCTATGCACGGGCGTGCATCATGGAACAAAGCGAAACGCACATCTGTAGGCATGGGCTTGGTGTGTACGTGCAGCACGCCCTTGCAGGAGGGACCAGCGAGGCGGGGCAGGCACTGGCGTCGAGACGGGGGGCTACCGTGCGGATGTTCGGGCGTAGCCACGCCGTATCTACATTGAGTTCATCTACTTTTGGACAAAAATCTACACCCTTTGGCGTGGATCCGTGGAGGGCCTGGAGCGGCCGCCCCGTTCGCCCTGCCCCAAGGCCGGGCCTGGGAGGAGGTGTCTTGGGGGGCTCGTCACCGGCCCGGGCACGCTGGTGCAGGTTGCTCGTCGTGCGTGGTGCCACGTCGCCCGCCGTGGCACGCTGGTGCAGGTTGCTCGTCGTGCGCGGTGCCACGACGCCCGGCGTGGTAGGCTGGTGCATGTTGCTCGTTGTGCGTGGTGCCACAACGCTCGCAGTGGCACGCTGGTCGTCGTGCGCGGTGCCATGCGGAACGGGAATGGCAGTTGGCACTTGGCAGGCGGCGGCGCGGCACGGCAGATTGATCTGAACTCTTAAGTTCTGTTGGTTGAAACTTGATAGGCATGCGCTTGTTGTTGATGGCCTTGTGGGCAAGCTTCTCATCGCTTGAATGAATATATATACAGACACGCACGGACGCACCTACACAAGTCTGGCAATCCCTATCGGTGTCGTCCTCACGAACATGATCATCATCAGGATAGTGGCACGATCGGACTTGGCTCTGGCTAGTGTTTTGGTACTGGCCTACTGGGCCTAGATTGACTGACCTGAAGTCGGGCCAGGTATGGGCCTTTGTTACTGTTGACATGCGTAAGGGCATAAAGCAATCACCAACAAAGGTTTAAGGGTTAAACTAACAGAACTCCACAAGTTTTGTGAATATGTGTTTCTGCAGAGTTTATCTAGAAAACCGTCAAGAGAGGACCCACTCGTCAGGATTAATTGCATATTTCGCACGAGCACCGACGTAGGATCTAGAAGATACCAGAGGGCACCACGCCAAAGCAGAGATAAAAAGGGTGACAAGTGGGGCCGACCGGCCTGTGTCCCCACCCGTCGGTCTGTGGGCTGGCCTGGATGCTGTGCCTCGGGCGCTGGGCCGCCTTGGAGTTACCGCCACCTGCTTGTGCATTTTGTGCCGAGGAGCTGGGGCCCACCTGTCTCCTCCTTGTACATTAGACTACCCGCAGTGGGTACTCTAAAACGATACTCTAAAACTTTAGAGTATGAATATAGAGTAAAAACTGCTGCACTGGGTGCTCTAAAACGATACTCTATCCTTTCTCTCACTCTATATTTAGAGTGGTACTGTGCTTACTCTATACTCTATAGTGGCGGGCCCCACTAGCTAAACAAAGGAAAAAATGATATAACTCACAAACCAAAAATCCAAATTAAATTTCGATTTCACCATTAAATTCGTCTCAATAAATCCTTCAAAACTAGATCACACATGGATATATTTAGATAAAGTGACAAGTAGGTCTCACAATGGATAGAGTGGATATAGGATGATATAGAGGATGGATGAGTGCGGGAGAATTAAGTATAGAAGAGAGAATCTTGCTAACTAGGACGTATAGAGGATGAATATAGAGGTCCATGAGTGCGGGTAGTCTTAGGCCTTGTTTAGATGCTAAATTTTCTCTCAAATTCCACTGTGCAAAAAGAAGATTCTCCATCACATCAAAATACCGGCACATGCATGGAGTACTAAATGTAGATGAAATCAAAAACTAATTGCACAGTTTAGTTGTACTTTGCGAGACAAATCTTTTAAATCTAATTAGTCAATGTTTGGACAATTATTACCAAATACAAACGAAATGCTAAAGTGTGCTACCGTAATTCGGCCGTCACCAAATCGGCCGAACTAAACTAAACACGGCCTTACTCCTTTGCGTGGAATGCTGGCCGGCAAAGGTCTGCAGGGCATTGTCCTGCTGCGGGCTGCATGGGCAGCAGTGGGGCCCAGTTGCCCCTGTAGCAATGTCGACTTTGGGCTGCTGCACTCACGTTGACTTTAGGGATGCTGATCTCCGTACACATTGCTGCCCCTTAATTTGCTAAATTTGGTATCTTTCTCATCCGATCTCTAAAATATATAAGTAATATGTCGGTTTCGATCAGCTCGATGAGCTCTTCGCAATAGTGTACTCTAAATATTTATTTAAGTCTTCCTTGCAATAGCAAAAAATCGAATTTCTTTTCTTAGCCGATTTTTGCCAAGCTGTATATGCACTATTATTATTATCTTTTCACATGCATTTTGATTAATTTCAGCAAAACAAGCATCAAAATGGATACCGGGGGCTCTCGCTGACTGCCCTGCGGCTCGCTTTGTTGCGCGCCGGCCCAATGGGTCGCCCACTTGACTTGTCGTCTTGTTTATTCGCGGCAGAAACGGGCCTCCGAGTCGAGCGCAGAGACAGCGACGCGTGCCACGCAACCCTAGATATGGGATGCCACGGCACTCTGCCACTGCCGCGCATCGTTATCATCTTTGCATTGTACCTAGGGCTGGTTTAGTTCCAAATTTTTTTGCAAAACGATACTGTAGCTCTTTTCGTTGTTATTTGACAAATATTGTCCAATCATGGTCTAATTAGGCTTAAAAGATTCGTCTCGTCCATTTCGTCTAAACTGTGTAATTAGTTTTATTTTTTTATATATTTAATGCTTCATGCATATGTCCAAAGATTCGATGTGACGGGGAATCTAAAAAATTTTGTAAAATTTTTTGGGAACTAAACAGGGCCCTAGACTGTTTGGGATTAGAGAATAGAGATGGACACTTCGCCCATGTTTAGATCACCTCAAAATTTCAAGTTTTTTCACTCTCTCTCCATTACATCAATTTTTAGCCGCTTGCATGGAGTAGCAGCAATAAGTTTAAGTAAACACTGTTTGCGCGAGAGAATGGGCACGGTCGCGCGGAACAGTGACCACCCGTCCATTTTCAATTTGGTAGGTACTAGTAGCAGCAATAAGTTTAAGTAAACAGGATGGGGGTGTTTAGTTGATGGGTGAAAAATTTTAGGGTGTCACATCAGATGTTTCATGAGGTGTCGGAAGTGGTGTATACTAATAAAAAAACTAATTACATAACTCGTCTGGAAACCGCAAAACAAATTTATTAAGCCTAATTAATTCATCATTAATACATGTTTACTGTAGCACAACATTGTCAATCATGGATTAATTAGGCTTAAAAAATTCGTCTCGTAAATTTATCGTAATCTATGTAATTACTTTTTTTTATCTATATTTAATACTCTATACATATGTTTAAATATCTGATATGACGGGATGAAATATTTTTGAAGGAACTAAACACCTCTTGCTCTGGCCGTGTTTAGTTCCCGACTTGGGAACGACGAATCGGCACTGCGCGCTACAGTGTTCCGGTCGGAACACTGTAGCGTGTTTTTGTTTTTTAGTGCAAAAAATTGTCTAAAAATTGATTAATTAGACTCAAAATGTTCGTCTCGTAAAGTACAACAAAACTGTGCTATTAGTTTTTGATTTCATCTACATTTAGTATTTCATGCATTTGCTGATATTTTGATGTGACGAGGAATCTCTTTTTTGCATAGTAAAATTTAGGGGGTGGAATTGGGAACTAAACAAGGGCAGAGATTTTTGATTTTACTTCCAAACTACTAGTACATCTGACTCGAGGTCAGCCTTCCTGCCTTCTGAACTATTCCGTCTTCTCTCACTGAATCGCGTGGTTAGCTGTTAGTAGGAGCAGAAAGAATAAAATATAGCCAAACTGGAATGGAGCCATGGAGACCCACTTTGCATAAGCACAGCTTTGTCCCTGAACCTCGGAGACCATGATTAGTCTGGTGGTGCTAGTAGCAGCAGCAAGTTACAGTAAACAGGATTAGGTTACCTTTACTGCTTTACGCATACTCCCTTCGTCCCAGAAAAAGTGTCGTTTTAGGTTTTTCAGACATCGTGTTTGACCGTTCGTCTTATTCAAAATTTTTTAATAAATATTATTTATTTTGTTATGACTTATTTTATCATTAGAGATACTTCAATAATGATTTATTTATTTTATAATTTGCACAAAATTTTTGAATAAGACGAACGGTCAAACACGATGTCTGAAAAACCTAAAACGACACTTTTTCTGGGACGGAGAGAGTACAACTTTATTACTACTACTTGCATAGTAGAGATTTCAGATTTACTGCTTCCAAACTAGGCCGTGTTTAGATCCCCAATTCAGGGGCCGATTCGGGCACTGTAGGTACAGTGCCCGTATCGGAACACTGTAACAACTTTTGTTTTTTATGTAAAAAATTGTCCAAAAATTAATTAATTAGACTCAAAATGTTCGTCTCGTAAAGTATAACAAAACTGTGCAATTAATTTTTAATTTCATCTACATTTAGTACTCCATGCATTTACCGTCATTTTGATGTGATGGGGAATCTTCTTTTTGCATAATAAAATTTAGGGAGAATTTGGGATCTAAACAGGCCCCTACTAGTACAGTTTGACTCAAGGTCAGCCTTCGTGCCTTCTCAATGAACTAGTCCGTCTTTTCACTCACTCAGCTGGTTGTACTTTGTAGGAAGGAGCACAAAGAAGAAAGTATAGCCAAACTGAAACGGAGTCCGACCCAATTTGCATAAGCACAGTTTGTCCCTGAACCTCGGAGACCATGATTAGTTTCCTTTCGGACGATGATCACGGACCTGAAATTGCGCTCAGGAGCCTGGTTTATGCCGATGCTAATCTGTTGTGATGTGAAGTAAGCGAGCAGGAGCTGAGCTGAAAACAGTCTCGTTGTATCAATTTTGTCGTCTAAGAGGTGCTCCTAAACTGTTGTCATCATGTCATGGAAGAACAGATCTCAGAACCTGAGATTGCCATTTCACGTTTGCCATTGCCATCACCGATTGTTCTGTTTCAGCACACACCACTGAATTCTTGTTAAAATTCCCACGCAAGTCTGAACATACAGTAGCAGAACCATTCGCATACTCGTGTGAAGTAAAAAGAACTTTTCATCATCATCCTATATTACAATCGCAGGAGGCGACCAGACAGGTCTCAACCCAAGCCCAGTTCCCGGTTGCTGACTTGCTGCACTGCAAGCCGAGACAGAGATGGCTGAACTGAAAACTGAAGCCTAGTTCTAGTTGGGGCCCCAGCAGCTGAGGTACATGACGGTCCTCATCCCCTCCTCGGCCTTGTCCGCCCGCCTCTTCTCCGCCGGCGCCAGCTTCTTGGCCTGCGCGAAGCTGGGGGCGTTGGCCTTGACGGTCCGGTGGATGGACCGCAGCGCGTAGTTCCAGCGGCAGAGCCCCGCCTGGTCCTTGAGCGCCTCCACGGCGCCCACGCTCATCGCCACCATCCATGACGCCTTCGCTGCAGCGGCCATCTATGTATCTGCTTCTTGGGTTGGAGCCTAACGCGCCTTGATTTGCGCTCTGGTTGGTGATCGGTGTAGTTGCTGTGACTGAGTGAGAAGTGAGATTGTTGTGTGTTGAGGTGGGGCGGGCGGGTTATATATACCGGAGGGAGGACTGCAAACAAGCGGCCGCAGGCGCTGGTTTTCCTGGATACCGGGGGCTCTCGGCTCTCCCACTACTGCTTCTTGTTTATGCCACGCACCGGCCCAGGTGCTCAGCTCACCTATCTCGTCGTCTTGTTTATTCGCGGCAGAAACGGCCGGTCTTCCGCGTCGCGAGCAGAAACGACGAAGAGCGTGCCGCGCAACCGTTTCTGCCACAGCATACGAGCACGATGCATCTTCTCTGTATCTAGACTGTTCTGAATAAGTAGAGTACAGTTTGGTCTTGCCAATTAGGAAGGAATCAAGCAAAGTAGAGTTTTGTACTCCTGTTTTATCCTACCAAGTGGTGGGCGCCAGTACGCTGTCAGCGAACATGAGGAGGGAGGGAGCTGCCGTATTCAGGACTCTCACTCGAGGCGTCCAGCCGTCCAGGAATCTTCTCGCTTTCTAGATGACTTTGAGCGGCATTAAGGTAATCGTCAGGGGCGAATCTACAGTACCTCGTCGGGGTCAGCCGACCCCGATGACTTCCGAGGAAACGCTTGTAACCTTTGTTTCAATACCAGCTATGACCCCAGTAAAATTAGGACTTTGACCCCGGTGCAGTCCAGCTCAACTCATGGCAGAAGCCCACAAGGCTAGGAGCCCACTGCGTGGAGGACAGGACGTGGACTCAAAAAAGCTACCAATGCAGCAGCCACACTGCCACAGCCCAAAAGTCCAGAAGCTGAAAAATCCCATCTTGTAGATTGATCGACGTCCTTTCAGCTTCCCTCTTCGTTCATCCCTTCTCATATCTCATGCCGGCATCGCGGCGTCCGCCCGGCGCACAGCGCTCACGCCTCACGGGCACGGCCTGGCCGTGGCTGACTGCCCAACTAATACTACATCCTCCTGGCGCATCCGTTTAAGGTAGAAAATGTATGTCAATTTGATCCCTAAATTTGCAATTTTTATTAAATCTATCCAACGTTTCGTACTTCTGTCCGTTCACAAACCTGGACACCTAGCTGCATGCCCCATTGCCCCTATTGAGGTCTTTTTTTTTTCCAGTTGTTTGGTATATTCAAATTCAGATAAGCAAACAAGTCATAGTGGTTCAGTTCATAGAAAGAGCTTATCTTCTCCACTTCATTGGTTGTATCAAGCAAGATGTCAGGTAAGGAAATTAGTGATTTCTAGTCATATAGGTGTGGTTCTTGCAAAAATTTTCTTTAGTGTTTCACTGTGTTGGCTAGTTTCATAGACAATCAAAGCGCATTGAAACGATTCTTGAAAAGGAAATTACCACCAACTATTGATAATGAGAATCTGGATGGAGGACCAAAAAGAAATGACGAGAATCCCTCAAGAAGAGATGGAAGTTGAAAGCCCAAGTTTGGTTTTGGTAATTAATGACATTAAGTTGCTAATGCCACGTGTTAAGTATTTTGAGTTAGGCATAAGCAACACATGTGATGAAGGTGTATGTGGCAAGGAGTGGTGGCCACAAGATCACAAAGAGATAGTGCATGAACATGAAATGATGATTATGGTGGAGATGCACATAAAAGGAAGGACATGATGATCAAGTGGAAGAGAAGGATCTAAGAGCGCAAGGCAAAGGTATAATCATAGGTTTTTCCTTTTGCCGGTCTAAGATGAGTAGAGAAGTGATTGACCGGGTTTAGGATACATAGCCGACTATCAAGAGGGGCAATCACAGTTAGCTCGGGAATCAAGCGCCACTAGATCATTGTCTTGAGCATATGCATTAGGATCTAGTAAAAGAGCTAACATAACGCCTTGGGAAAATGTTTATAAAATGCTAACACACATGCACATTGTGTTTTACACGTGGTGGTGTTAGCACGTTTGAGAAGGCGGTAGAGTTTGAGCGGTAGAGAGGGGTTTGGGTTCCTCTCTCCCTCCCGCCGAGCTTGCGAGGCGGGATTCGGCGCTTTTTGGAGAAGTGAAATGCTTATTTTCTACTGCGCCGAAAGTTGGAAAAGAAACGGAGGTGAACGGAGGTCACAGAGATGACCGGACGCTGAACCGGACGCGGTCTCTGTATGACCGGACGTGTCCGGTCAGTATTCAGCGTCTGTGCGATTTTCAGTTTGATGATCGGACGCGCAGCGCGTTCGGTCACTGATGACCGGACGCGTCCGGTCATCCAGGGAGCTTACTGGACTCTAATCGGACGCTGGCACTGTGGCGTCCGGTCAGTTCTCCTGAGCAAATCAGAGCGCGCGACCGGCGCGTCCGGTCCCTCACGTAACCGGAGCGTCCGGTCAGGCGTCCAGAGAGGCAGAGCGAAGCGGAGTAACGATCGGACGCGCGGCGCGTCCGGTCACGTGCGATCGGACGCGTCCGGTCTCAACGGGAGCATACTGGAATGCGACCGGACGCGGGCACTGTCGCGTCCGGTCAATCGGTTCAGCGCGTCCGGTCACGGCAACGGCTAGTTCTGACACGCACTGTTTCTTGCTGTCGTGTAGTGACCGGACGCGTCCGGTCACCCTGACCGGAGCGTCCGGTCAGCGCGTTTTTCGTTGCGTCGTCTGTAACGGCTAGCTACGTACCCCTTCGTTATAAATAGACGTTGGTCGGGGTTTGAGGATAACTCTTGCACATTTTGAGATATAGAGACATACTTTGAGCTAGAGAACAACCCCTCCACTCATCTCTTTGCATAGCTGCACATCTTGAGTGAGATTCAAGTGCATTGCTTGAGAGTTGCATTCTAGAGGCACTTGATCTTCGAGTTGCTGCGGATTTCTCGTTACTCTTCCGTGTTTCCCGACACGGTAGACGGCTTGGAGCAGCGGAGGTGATCAAGCTCGCAATTGGAGATTGTTGGAGCCTTCACCAAGTGTTGTAAGGGGTTCTTGATCCTTCCCTGCGGGAGTTCGCGAATTGGATACTCTAGTGAAGCTCGTGGCTTGGAGGATCCCCATCTTGTGTGTGGTTGTGCGGCGCCCGCCGAGGGCTCGACTCTTGATAGTCGATTAGCTCGTGAACCGACAAGTGGGTGTATCGCCACAACGGGGAGTAGCTTGCCGGGAAGCAAGTGAACCTCGGGATAAATTCTTGTGTCATTCTCTTCCCGAGGATTTCTCTTGTATGATTGATTGATTGGTATTTCTCTTCTCTTCACAGCGGTATAATCACTCGAAGCTCTTCTCTTGTATTACTTCTTGTTTCTAGCTTGTAGTTGTTGTTGTGTTTAGTGAATAGTCTTGTATTAGACTTGTGTAGGTGGCTTGCTTAATTAGTTAGAGCTAGTGCATTTGCTTCGCCACCTTTCGTACTAACTTGTGGTTAAGTAATTCTTGTAGAAGTTTTAATTAGGCTATTCACCCCCCCTCTAGCCTATTTGGACCTTACAAGTGGTATCGGAGCCAAGGCACCGTTTATTTGAGACTTAACAACCTACGGTGAAAAAGGAATGGCTCAATTAAGCTTGCACATCAACAACACCAAGAAGGCACCTCACTTTGATGGCACAAATTATGCATATTGGAAGGTTAAGATGACCGCACACCTCAAGTCAATCAATAGAGAAGTGTGGAAGGTCACCGAAATAAAATTTGAGGTTGCTAATCCGGAAGCACCTACACCGGTGGAAGAAAAGAAGCTCCAATGCAATGACATTGCCATTAGTGCTCTTCATGAGGCATTAGATGACAAGACATTTGAGCAAGTAAAGAACATAGAGATTGCTCATGATGCTTGGGCCAAGCTAGAAGAAACATTTGAGGGCACCGAAGGCACAAAGACCGCTAAAGCATATATCTTGCAAGAAAAATTTTCAAGCTTCAAGATGCAAGATGATGAGAGTGTACCAGAGATGTTTCATAGGTTGCAAGTCATTGTTAATGAGCTCAAGGCACTTGGTGAGGAGGTCAAGGACAATCAATTCTCTATGAAGTTCTTGAGAAGCTTGCCCAAGAGATTTGATACATTGATCACCGTGCTAGTGAGGACTACATTGAAGGATTCAACTCCTCAACAAATATTTCAAGAGGTGATGACCGATGATTCATATAGAGAAGATGATGAGAAGGATGAGTTGGTCAAGAAGAAGAAGAAGGAAAATGAAAAGAAAGATGATGAAAAGAAGAAGAGTATGGCATTCAAAGCCACCACATCCAAGGGCAAGTCCAAGATTGAATCATCAAGTGATGAAGACTCAAGCTCTTGTGATAGTGATGACATTGATGAGAAGATGACTCTCTTTGTCAAGCAATTTGGCAAATTCATGAAGAAGAAGGGCTATCGTGCAAGGAGGAGGAAGAACTCATCTAAGAAGAATGAGCATAACATGAGATGCTTTAGATGCCATAGCAAGGATCATCTTATTGCAAAGTGTCCTTATGATAGTGATGATGAAGATGCTATCAAGAAGGAGAGGAAGAAGCAAAAGAAGAAGCAAGAAAAGAAGGAGAGCTCTCATAAAAGAAAGAATGATTCTCATGTTGCTACATGGGATAGTGATGATTCCTCAAGTGATGATGATGATGACTACAAGAGCAAGAAGAAGGGACATGCTAGCATTGCCATCCAAAAGAAGGTCTCCCTCTTCGACACTCCATCATGCTTCATGGCTAAGGCCGCTAAGGTATCATCCGATGATGAGAGTGATCATGATAATGCTAGTGATAGTGATAGTGATGAAGAGGAATTCACTAAAGATGAACTAATCACTATGCTAGAAGATTGCACTCAACATTTTAAAGAATCTAGAAAGGAGTGCAAGGGCTTGCTTAAGGAAAAGAAAAACCTTATGCAAGAACTTGATGAGCTTAGGGCATCTTATGAGAGTCTAAAGGTAGACCATAAGAAGCTTCAAAAGTCTCACACTGAGCTAGAAGAAGCTCATTCCACTCTAGTTGAAAAATATGAAAACATACCAACTAATGTTGAGAAAGCTAAAACTTGCAACATAGGCATATCATGTGATATAATTGATGAAACTTTTCATAAGCCTATTATTGTTGCTCCTACTAACCCTTCATGTAGCTCATCTACATCATCCTCATCTAGTAGTGATGGTTTCACTTGTGACTCCACACTTATAGTTGAGAATGAAAATCTCAAGAAGGAGATAAAAGAGCTCAATCACACATTAGCTAAGGCTTATAGTGGTGAGGACCGCTTGCTTATGTGCTTGGGTAGCCAAAGAGCTTCTCTCTACAAAGAGGGATTGGGCTATAACCCCAAGAAAGGCAAGGCCGCTTTTACTCCTCACAAGACTCGTTTTGTGAAGAACAATGGTAGCTATTGCAAAAGTTGCAAACAAGTTGGTCACATAGAGCAACATTGCATGAACAAGAAATCCAATGCAAATGTATCCTCAATCAAGTTTAATTCTTTCTATATGCTTACCAAGGGTACAAATGGTGTTCATGCTAAGTTTATTGGTACACCATAGATGGGCTCAAAGAATAAAGCCATTTGGATACCAAAGAGCTTAGTCTCTAACCTTGGAGGACCCAAACAAGTTTGGGTACCTAAAAAGAATTAATCTTGTCTTGTAGGTCAATTACAAAGCCGGAGGAAGGCATTGGGTGCTTGATAGTGGGTGCACTCAACATATGACCGGAGACTCTTGTATGTTCAATTCAATTGATACAAGTCAAAATGGTGGTTTTGATGCTATCACTTTTGGCAAAAACAAGAAAGGCAAGGTCAAGGGGCTTGGTAAAATTGCTATCTCAAATGACATGAGCATATCTAATGTGTTGCTAGTTGAGAGCTTAGATTTCAATCTTTTATCGGTGACACAACTTTGTGATCTTGGCTTCAAGTGCATATTTGGTAGTGATGATGTTGAAGTCATAAGTGTTGATGGATCAAACTTGATATTCAAAGGATTTAGACATGGTAGCTTATACTTGGTTGACTTCAATGATAGTGAGACACAATTGACATCATGCTTGCTTAGTAAATCTAGTATGGGTTGGTTATGGCATAGAAGGCTTGGTCATGTTGGAATGAAACAATTGAACAAACTTTTGAGGCATGACTTAGTTAGAGGATTGAAGGATGTCACCTTTGAGAAGGATAAACTATGTAGTGCTTGTCAAGCCGGCAAACAAGTTGGAAATACACATCCTAGTAAGAGTGAGATGAGCACATCAAAGGCATTTGAGTTATTGCACATGGACTTGTTTGGGCCAACAACATACACTAGCATTGGTGGGAACAAGTATGACTTTGTGATAGTGGATGACTACACTAGATATACTTGGGTGTTCTTTCTCTATGACAAGAGTGATGTTTTTGATCTATTCAAGTCTTTTGTCAAGAGGGTGCAAAATGAGTTTGAGACTACCATCAAGAAGATTAGAAGTGACAATGGTAGTGAGTTCAAGAACATAAGAATTGAGGAATTGTGTGATGATTTTGGTATTGGACATCAATTCTCACCAACATACACTCCTCAATCCAATGGTGTAGTTGAAAGGAAAAATAGAACTTTGATTGATATGGCTAGATCAATGCTTAGTGAATACAATGTGAGTCATTCATTTTGGAGTGAAGCTATCAACACGGCTTGCTATTGTAGCAACCGTCTCTATTGCCATAGGAAGCTTGGAAAGACACCATATGAGCTATTGAATGGAAGAAAGCCTAACATTGCATACTTTAGAGTGTTTGGTTGCAAATGCTATATTCTTAAGAAAGGCACTAGGTTGAGCAAGTTTGAAAAGAAATGTGATGAAGGGTTCTTACTTGGTTATTCTACCACAAGCAAGGCATATAGAGTTTAGAATCTCACAAATGGCACCTTGGAAGAAGTTCATGATGTTGAATTTGATGAAACCCAAGGGTCTCAAAATGAAGCTCAAAACCTTGATGATGTGAGAGGAGATCAATTGTCAAATACAATGAAGAATATGGACATTGGTGATATAAGGCCGATGCAAGTTGATGATGATGATATTCATGTGATCAACCAAAGTGTGCAAATTGATACAAATCAAGCAAGCTCTAGTGTTACTCATGATGAAGCTCAAGTTCAAGGTCAAACAAGTGGAAGCAATCAACTCCCAATACTCCAACCTACTAGCATTGCAAGAGATCATCCATTGGACCAAATCATTGGTGGAATTCAAAGTGGTGTTCAAACTAGATCAAGGCTAGCATCCTTTTGTGAGCACTACTCATTTGTGTCACTTGAAGAACCTAATAAAATAGAAGATGCTTTGAAGGATTCTGATTGGGTAAATGCCATGCATGAAGAGCTAAACAACTTCACTAGAAATCAAGTTTGAGAACTTGTTGAAAGGCCGGAGAACTACAATGTGATTGGTACTAAGTGGGTCTTTAGAAACAAGCAAGATCAAGATGGCATGGTTGTGAGGAACAAAGCAAGATTAGTAGCACAAGGATACACTCAAGTTGAGGGTCTTGACTTTGGAGAGACATATGCACCGGTTGCAAGATTGGAAGCTATTAGAATCTTATTAGCATATGCTTGTGCACACAACATCAAGCTCTATCAAATGGATGTCAAGAGTGCATTTTTCAATGGCTACATCAATGAAGAAGTCTATGTTGAGCAACCTCCCGGTTTTGAAGATGACAAGAAGCCTGACCATGTTTACAAGCTAAAGAAGGCATTGTATGGTTTGAAGCAAGCACCTAGAGCATGGTATGAGAGATTGAGGGACTTTCTCCTCTCTAAAGGGTTCAAGATGGGAAAGGTTGACACCACTCTCTTCACCAAGAAGCTTGGAAATGACTTGTTTGTGTTGCAAATCTATGTGGATGACATTATCTTTGGATCAACTAACCAAGACTTTTGTGAAGAGTTTGGAAATATGATGGCTAATGAGTTTGAGATGTCTATGATTGGAGAGCTTAGTTACTTCCTTGGACTTCAAATCAAGCAAATGAAGAATGACACTTTTGTAAGTCAAGGCAAGTACATCAAGGACATGATCAAGAAGTTTGGATTGCAAGATGCTAAGCCAATGAGCACACCAATGGGCTCTAATGATCAATTGGGTATTGATAATAGTGGAAATATGGTAGATCAAAAGCAATACCGGTCCATGATTGGAAGTTTGCTCTATGTCACCGCTTCTAGGCCGGATGTGATGTTTAGTGTATGCAAGTGTGCAAGATATCAAGCTTCACCTAGAGAAAGTCACTTGAAAGCAACCAAGAGGATATTAAGATATCTAAAGGGCACTCATGATGTTGGATTATGGTATCCCAAGGGGTCTAATTTTGAGTTGATTGGATATTCGGACTCCGACTATGGTGGATGCAAGATTGATAGAATGAGAACAAGTGGCACTTGTCAATTGCTTGGAAGGTCTCTTGTTTCATGGTCATCAAAGAAACAAAATAGTGTTGCACTATCTACCGCCGAGGCCAAATACATTAGTGCCGGTAGTTGTTGTGCACAATTGCTTTGGATGAAGGCCACTTTGAATGACTTTGGAATTAAATTCAAGAATGTGCCTTTGTTTTGTGATAATGAAAGTGCTATCAAGATGACACAAAATCCGGTTCAACATTCAAGAACCAAGCACATTGACATAAGGCATCACTTCATAAGAGACCATCAACAAAAGGGTGATATTAGTATTGAGAGCATTGGCACCGAAGATCAACTAGCCGACATCTTTGCAAAGCCACTTGATGAAAAGAGATTTTACAAGTTGAAGAATGAATTAAACATACTTGACTTCTCCAACTTGAAATGAGTGCACCCCCACATTCTTATATGACATGCCTCTCCTCCAACATAGCAAGGTAAAGTTGTTTGGCATATCATTCATACTTTGCTAAGAACATGTTTAGAATATATAGACATATTTGCATGACAAATAGACTCATTCATGAAAATCAAATGACTTTGATGTATATATGGTATCACTATTGCTTCTATGTTTATTTGATCTAGTGGTAGCATATGACATGTTTGTGGGCTTGCAAACCTAGTGATGAATCTAGTAAACGAGCTCATGATGTGTAATTCAACATGGTCAAGATAACCCTTATACTTTATGAGGTGTGAAAAAGCTTGTCCTTGGATCAAACCGAATTACATATTCTAGGCAAGTGATCTAGATTGAACCATAATTTGGACTCCCTCATAATTGATTGACTTATCTCTCACTAAAATTGGCACCTTTTTTGGTGATTGTTGACAAAGGGGGAGAGAAAAGTCACAAAGATATTGCAAAGAGGGAATAAGATATAATAAGGGGGAGAGAAAAGTCACAGGGGAGAGAAAAGTTACAAAGGGAGAGAAATCAAGGGATCAATTAAATTTGAGCACACAAGTAGGGGGAGCAAGCTCATGGATTACTTGTTGCACTTGTATGTGCATTAACATGATAAATTGTTGCATTGCAAAGCTTAAATTCATATTCATGATTGTTTGGTGTTTGCTAGAAATAGAACTTGAATGATGATTTGTTGAGAGTAGCTTTACAAGCGGTATCTAGATACCTTGGCTTATAATGTTGATCTCACGGGGTACTTTAGTGTTTGTGATCTTTACAAGTGATGTATTACAAGCGGTGTCTAGCTACATCGATGCTAAGGATGGTATATAAAGGCAACTCTGATTGGTATCACGCTTCAAAGGTCCATTCTATATATCTTAGCATCAATTTGATAGTAGTAACTCTCCCAAAATTCAAATCAATACATATGTGCACAATTGAACCAAACTCATGGAAGCACATACGTAGGGGGAGCTAATACTATCGAAATTAAAAATTGATTTCATTTTATATCTTTGTGATGGTTGTCATCAATTACCAAAAAGGGGGAGATTGAAAGCCCAAGTTTGGTTTTGGTAATTAATGACATTAAGTTGCTAATGACACGTGTTAAGTATTTTGAGTTAGGCATAAGCAACACATGTGATGAAGGTGTATGTGGCAAGGAGTGGTGGCCACAAGATCACAAAGAGATAGTGCATGAACATGAAATGATGATTATGGTGGAGATGCACATAAAAGGAAGGACATGATGATCAAGTGGAAGAGAAGGATCTAAGAGCGCAAGGCAAAGGTATAATCATAGGTTTTTCCTTTTGCCGGTCTAAGATGAGTAGAGAAGTGATTGACCGGGTTTAGGATACATAGCCGACTATCAAGAGGGGCAATCACAGTTAGCTCGGGAATCAAGCGCCACTAGATCATTGTCTTGAGCATATGCATTAGGATCTAGTAAAAGAGCTAACATAACGCCTTGGGAAAATGTTTATAAAATGCTAACACACATGCACATTGTGTTTTACACGTGGTGGTGTTAGCACGTTTGAGAAGGCGGTAGAGTTTGAGCGGTAGAGAGGGGTTTGGGTTCCTCTCTCCCTTCCGCCGAGCTTGCGAGGCGGGATTCGGCGCTTTTTGGAGAAGTGAAATGCTTATTTTCTACTGCGCCGAAAGTCGGAAAAGAAACGGAGGCGAACGGAGGTCACAGAGATGACCGGACGCTGAACCGGACGCGGTCTCTGTATGACCGGACGCGTCCGGTCAGTATTCAGCGTCTGTGCGATTTTTAGTTTGATGATCGGACGCGCAGCGCGTCCGGTCACTGATGACCGGACGCGTCCGGTCATCCAGGGAGCTTACTGGACTCTAATCGGACGCTGGCACTGTGGCGTCCGGTCAGTTCAACAGCGCGTCCGGTCAGTTCTCCTGAGCAAATCAGAGCGCGCGACCGGCGCGTCCGGTTCCTCACGTAACCGGAGCGTCCGGTCAGGCGTCCAGAGGGGCAGAGCGAAGCGGAGTAACGATCGGAAGCGCGGCGCGTCCGGTCACGTGCGATCGGACGCGTCCGGTCTCAACGGGAGCATACTGGAATGCGACTGGACGCGGGCACTGTCACGTCCGGTCAATCGGTTCAGCGCGTCCGGTCACGGCAACGGCTAGTTCTGACACGCACTGTTTCTTGCTGTCGTGTAGTGACCGGACGCGTCCGGTCACCCTGACCGGAGCGTCCGGTCAGCGCGTTTTTCGCTGCGTCGTCTGTAACGGCTAGCTACGTACCCCTTCGTTATAAATAGACGTTGGTCGGGGTTTGAGGATAACTCTTGCACATTTTGAGATACAGAGACATACTTTGAGCTAGAGAACAACCCCTCCACTCATCTCTTTGCATAGCTGCACATCTTGAGTGAGATTCAAGTGCATTGCTTGAGAGTTGCATTCTAGAGGCACTTGATCTTCGAGTTGCTGCGGATTTCTCGTTACTCTTCCGTGTTTCCCGACACGGTAGACGGCTTGGAGCAGCGGAGGTGATCGAGCTCGCAATTGGAGATTGTTGGAGCCTTCACCAAGTGTTGTAAGGGGTTCTTGATCCTTCCCTGCGGGAGTTCGCGAATTGGATACTCTAGTGAAGCTCGTGGCTTGGAGGATCCCCATCTTGTGTGCGGTTGTGCGGCGCCCGCCGAGGGCTCGACTCTTGATAGTCGATTAGCTCGTGAACCGACAAGTGGGTGTATCGCCACAACGGGGAGTAGCTTGCCGGGAAGCAAGTGAACCTCGGGATAAATTCTTGTGTCATTCTCTTCCCGAGGATTTCTCTTGTATGATTGATTGATTGGTATTTCTCTTCTCTTCACAGCGGTATAATCACTCGAAGCTCTTCTCTTGTATTACTTCCTGTTTCTAGCTTGTAGTTGTTGTTGTGTTTAGTGAATAGCCTTGTATTAGACTTGTGTAGGTGGCTTGCTTAATTAGTTAGAGCTAGTGCATTTGCTTCGCCACCTTTCGTACTAACTTGTGGTTAAGTAATTCTTGTAGAAGTTTTAATTAGGCTATTCACCCTCCCTCTAGCCTATTTGGACCTTACAGAAGTGCAACAAAAACCAATCATACTACTATTTGTACTCGGTGAGTTTGACGACGGGAGGTAAATTTTGACGAGCTTCCATATGCTTCAGCAGATAGGAGGAAATTTCATATTAGGTGGGATAATTTCTACGATATTTTATTATCGTTGTTAATATTTATGTCTATGTTATCCGTGCTGTTAGACTGCTATAAGTTTTCGTTCGAGAAAAGACTACTATAAGTTTAGGTCATGAGTAAGTCCGACCCCAACAATAATTTATCCTAGATTCGCCACCGGTAATCGTCCGTCACTGAGTCACATGGGTTAGCTGCAGTGGTTGTCGCGTGCATTTGGAGCAGCAGTGAGAAGAGCCCGAGACTGGGAGCGACGTAACCAGACCGCAGACGCTCTAGGACCGCAGACGTTTCCAGGATATCATGGGCTGAGCGATTGCTGATGCATGCATTTTATGTGGGGGGGAAATGGTATTTGAACATACGCTGTGCTAAGGTCGTCTGTGAGACTCTGACTCAGCTTCTCTACAGGTACATCAACCTTTACGTTCAGTATTGGGCTATTGGCTTTTCTTCATCCATCTCATTTGTCTTCCATTAACCCTTTTCGAGAGCCAAATACTATTACAAATGAAAGAACTTGCTTTTGCAGTTGCCCAGCAGGTTGTTTGGGAGTAGAAAGTACTAGAAACTGTCAAACTGAAAGGGAGACCGTGTCGTTACTTTGCTTCGTCACAAGATAAAAGCTGTTATTCCCTAAATAAAACGTTGGAGCTCATTGTCTAACTTCATTTATGGGAGATGGGAGATGATGGATAATTCATGTGGAAAGCAAGGCTAACACAGGCAGACCTGAAATTATGTTAACCTCTGATCAGCATGAGTTAGGCAGTATAAGATTTGTTGCTATCATTTTGCCTCAAGGGTCATCAGGGAGCGGTGTTCAGAACCTGAGATTACCACCTCAAATTTGCCTTGATCGATTGTTCTGCCGTAGCACATCGAAGCAACGAACCACACAAAGCTCTTGTTGAGTTGTTGTGAGCGCAAAAAAAATCGAGGAGAGCACAGTACTCCAATAACAAAAGGCAGAAGCATTCGTTCATATACTCGAATGAAGTAACAGAACTTTTCATCATCATCGTGGTCATATTTTTACAACCAGAGGACCAATCTCTGTTGCTGAAAGCTAGAACAGAGCTAGAGGACCTATCACCTATGCCAACTATGCCTAATTAATTAGGGCCCCAGCAGCTAAGGTACATGACGGTCCTCATCCCCTCCTCCGCCTTGTCCGCCTGCCTCTTCTCCGCCGGCGCCAGCTTCTTGGCCTGCGCGAAGCTGGGAGCGTTGGCCTTGGCGGCCCGGTGGATGGACCGCAGCGCGTAGTTCCAGCGGCAGAGCCCCGCCTGGTCCTTGAGCGTCTCCACTGCCCCGACGCTCATAGCCACCATCCACGATGCCTTCGCTGCAGCTGCCATCTTTCTCCTGGTCTTTCTTCTCGGGCTCTCGGCGCCTGGCTTCTCGAGCTTGCTTGGTGATTGATTCTCGCTGTGATCAGAGTTGGGAGTGTTGTATTGAGTGCAGAGGAGAGGTGGCGGGTGTGGGTTAATATACTCACGGTGGCCGGGTGGTGCGGCCGAAACAGGTGGCCGCGGACGTTGGTTTTCCAGGATACCGGGGGCTCTCCGCTCTCCGCTCCGGGTGGTCGGTAGCACAGGTCGATCTCATCCCAGCCCCAGGCCCAGCCCAGTGGCGCCCATCCCCATCCCCATCCCCTCTTTTGTTTATCACTCGCTGCGAAAGCGGCCTGTCTGCTGTGGCCAGTGACATTGCTCCCGGACCACGGTGGCGAGGACGCGTGCGGCTGCGACTGCAGATAGGAGTGCCACGAAGCACTGTTGCAGAGCTAATCACCTTGCAGATCCTGAGGCACGCAGAATATGATGAACGCGTCCAGACCAGTGGACCACCTCAAAGCTAATCACCTTGTGGAACGTTTCCTGCCTTTCCGGTTCTGATTCACAGCTCACTGCGTAGAGCTAGTAGAGTTAATTTGCCCTTAGAGCTAGCCCAATAATAGAGCCAAGTGCTTGGCTATTAGCCAAATTACTAGAGCTAAGCTATATACTAGTGTCTCTTATTCCTTTCGAAGAAAAATAGTAGTCTCTTATTTGTTTATAAGGAACTTTTTTATTGTTATTTTTATCTATATTCTACATTCTCTTTCCTAATCCTCCTCACATTCGCTTAGTGTATGGACCCACCATTGTCCATGCATCCGTGTCCAACTTGTTGCTAGCATGACAGTCAAACTCTCTTCTCTCTCCTCCCTTCTCTCCAAATCAGCATTTGCTGGGCTATAAGCCAATTATTATACTTGCTCTCAGAGCCGCCGCAATGTACCTTGCCCAATAGGTAATAACGCGGGCCCATGCAGTAGGTGGCAACAGCAGCATCTGGTAGGCTCACAATGTTTATGCGTCAGCGCGAAATATGAACATAACTCATTCGCAATAAGATAATATCGGTAGTCACCAATACTGCCTTTTGGTATTGTTGGGGAGATGCTCTAGCAGATCACCACAAAAAATGTGAGACCCACATGTCGGGTTCTAATTTATTTTGCTTTTCCTTCTCTCGCGACATCTTCCCACATGCCATAGAGGCGCTCGCGCGTCGTGCCACCATGTCTATCGCTGGCCTCGACCACCGCCACGCCCACCGCCCAGCCGCTGCTCATCCCTGGCTCTGATCACCGCTGGCCAGCCACCATCGTCGGCCTGTCAGAGCATCGCCCACCGGCTCAGATAGGCTTCTCATGCATCGTCGTTCAGCGAGATGTAGGCAGACATGGCCTCCGCACAACCTTTGACGATCGTGGCTTGGTCTCGTGCGTCCTCCAGTGACCATAACCAGGTCTCGCATGGCCTCTAGGTTGTCGTCGAGGTCCACCATGGCGGAGTAGAGGAGGAGCTTGACGGCGACTACCACCCATGCTCGCACCGGTGGAGAGGAAGAGGCAGTTAGTTGTGGGCCCCACTATATTAGAATATGTGCACTGCAGGCTTCGATCGGGCATGGAACCGAATCCAGGCTCTGGGTTCGGATTATATCAGATTCGTCGTTTCGGTTTCTCATAGAAAGCAACATGGGCCGGGGATGCAAGGTTGGACCAGATGGCACCATACACCTCGCCAATCATAAAATTATACATCCATTGATGCACTGGGTAGGAGCATATGCCCCCTAAGTGGAAAAAACTGACTCGCCTACAGTTTTGGAGGAAAGAAAAAAATGAGGTAAAAATGAGGTCTGACCTCATAGGAATATTTCCTGCAGCTTATGCGCACTCACACACACTATTTGCATACATCCTCCCTACATGCATGCACAACATGTGCTACTTCCTAGTCCCCACCTGCATGCATAGCCATGTGGGCTCGTCTAAGGCCCTATTTAGTTTGCATCCAAAAACTTTTTACCCATCGAATGTTTGGACACATGCATGAAGCATTAAATGTAGATAAAAAAAACTAATTGCATAGTTTGCATGGAAACCGCAAGATGAATCTTTTAAGTCTAATTAGTCTATGATTAGCCATAATTGCTACAGTAACACACATGTGCTAATGATAGATTAATTAGGCTTAATAAATTTGTCTCGCGGTTTCTAGGCGAGTTATGTAATTAGTTTTTTTATTAGTATCCGAACACCCCTTTTAACATCCCATAAAACATCTGATATGACACTAAAAAACTTCTCACCCACGAACTAAACAAGACCTAAGACACGACAAATTTTTTTAACTGCTATATGTCGCTTTGTAAAGGAGTAATTAGCTCATATTTAATCTAAACAACTGTATTTAGCACAAACCAATAGACTTTGATGCTATTAGTATTCCTGTGTTCCAAACACTCGTTTCTATAAAATTCTTGTGTTTTTCAATCCTCTGTTTTACACCTGTATTCCTTTCCCATTGCTGTGTTTTCTCTCGTTTTGTGTTTTGCATTCCTCCATTCAAATAGTCACGAAGGAATCGAACAAGCAGGCCTGATCCGGGAAGTCCGGAAACTGAATTCGGTACCACACCACCTGGTTCCATGCTTGTCAGGCATCTGCTGAACATGAAAATCGTGATCCCATCAGGCATCACCGCATCAGCGTATGAGATGTTGGTGTGCTTTCAGCTATCATGAAAGAGGACAGTCCAGGATTTCAGATTATCATGCTTGCCATTGTTAGACTTCTTGAGATCGACTAGGAGTAGATCAGTGGGTGGTGACTTTACATTTTGGGACAAACAACATACAACATCATAGATCTAGAGAGAGAGATGGGGACAGGGATGACTGACCATCGGGCTTGGAGAAGTTGTCGGGCGTCATGATCGTTGGAGGAGGCTGCACACGGGCAGCGATGGTCGGAGCAAAGGCATCCTGGTGGCAGCATCCCGTCTGGGTGGCGGAGTGCAGTGATGTCCAGCGGCGCGATGTAGTGGAGACCGGTAGATGCAGATGCGGCGGTGAACTTCCCGTCGCTAGAAGCGCCCCTCTCGATCGGACTAGGGTTAGGACGGTAGGGCTGTTACTATGGCAGTGAACCTCATTCCTCGAGCCTTGGCCCCCACCTCCTTTTATGGCGCTAGGTGATGGGGGGCCACCAACCACGAGATGGTTGGGCGTCCCCGATTAGGAGCGGTCAAGGGGTCCGTCTCGACCGTTGGGTCAAGACAGATGAGATCGATTCTAACATTCTCCCCCTTAATCTCATTTTATACTTTAAACTTTAGACTTTACTTCACACTTATTTCTTTTACCATTCCATCATAGATTAGTGCATAGAGCATGCTTCATCATCGCGGTCAATCACCGATAGATTTAACAGCTATAATACATGTCTTTGTTCTGAAATAGATTCTTTGGGCCCTTTATTGTCCGGAAATCATAGGCTTTCCCGTAAACCTGTGTCGACTGTGTATTCTCTAAATACACTGGGTGGTAAGCCTTTGTAAGCGGATCCGCAAGCACTTGCTTGTTACTTATATGTTCAATACTTTTAGTATGATTCTGGACTTTCTCCTTTACAACACTTATATGTTCAATACTTTTAGTATGATTCCGGACTTGCTCCTTTACAACGTATAACTTAATGTCAATGTGTTTGCCAGCGCACTTGACCCATTGTCATAGGAGCAAACTACTTAAATTGTTATTGTTGTTGTATACCATTATCAATTCCGGGTGTAAGTTCTCTTAACCATTTTGACTGTCCTTTAAGCCTCATGACAAGCTATACTATGGGTATGCATCACTGATGACACCACAACTATTTCTTTGGAGCTCTTCCACAATAAAACTTTAACTGCGAGTGTTAGCTACTATGTGGGTTTCACTAAACATCTTGCCAAACCTTAACATTTGTACCCACAACTATTTGAGAGTACTTATTCTTTCTTACTCACCAAGAGGCCTATAAATCTTTGCATAATTGCAAGACATTCTCAACTCCATTCCAGTGATCTATATCTGGACTGGATTTCTGCCAAAACATCCCGGATACATGAACTATGTCAGGGTAATTTCTTATTTATAAGTACTCATTAAGCTTCCAACAGTTGAAGCATATAGGACGTTCGTTTGATCGATCTCACATTTCTTCTTGGAACACTAAAAGTTCTCAAAACTATTATCCTTGACTATAGGAACAGGCGCAGGTTTACTCACATATATACTTTATTTCTTTAGAATCTTCTCTAAGTATACACTTGAGATAGTTCTAATACCCCTTTTCCTTTGTCTCGGTAAGTTCTAATTCCTAAAACGAATGACGCTTTACCAAGATCATTCTCATTGAAAGTTTCAAAAAAAAAAGATCATTCTCATTGAAACTTGAGGACAAGAACTGCTTCTTCTCCAACAGTAGATTAACACCACTACTAGCGAGCAAGGTGCTACCCACATGCAGGATTAGGAAAATGAATTTCCCATGTTTAAACTTTGCATAAATGCAATTGTCCTCTACATTCTCTTTAAAACCCAAACTTTCTAATTGATTCTTTAAACTTTAAATACTGCTGTCTAGAGCCTTGCTCTAATCCATAAAAGGTTTCTTCAGGCGACATCCCTTACATTCTTTTCCTTCCACGACAAAACCTTTTGGGTTATGCCATGTAAACTTTTTCATACAGATCCCCATTGAGGAATGTGTCTTTACATCCTTCTGATGTAACTCTAAATCGTATTGTGCCACTAACACCATTATGATTCTAAAAGAATCCTTGCATGCTCATTATAATTTATTCCTTCCCTTTGTGTAAATCCTTTCGCCACAAATGGCACTTTATAGCTTTCCATATTCCATCATTGATATCTTTCTATATTCCCTTTGGAGTCACCTTTGTCTTGTAGACCCATTACAGCCTACTGTTTTGGCTCCATTAGGAATTTCTTCTAAGTCTCAAACATTGTTGATATTTATCAATTTTATTTCATCTTTCTTTGTTTCTTGCCATTTAGACGAGTGAAATGCCTCTCATGGCTTCTTCAAATGAGGTGGAATCATCTTCTGTTTGAATTTCTTTCTTAACATTGACTTCTTAGTCACCAGAAAATAACTGATTTTCTTATTCTTTGAGACCTATTGGGGCCTCATGGCACTTCTTTCATATGGGGCTATTGTTGCTCTTTATTGCCAAAAGGCAATTGTTCTATAGGCTCCTGTATTACAAGATTCTTGTTTACTTATTCATCTGCTTGAAGAGCCAACAATAGGTGTTGTATATGTCATACAACGTCAATAGGTGTTAAGCAATTTGTTGCTCTTAAAACACTGGAGTGGGCATGTAATCCCACTTCTATTCAAGCCCTACTCCTCTGTCCAGTTTTAAGTGACGTTTGAAAATTGTGCCCCTCTCACAGGCACAGTGCCCAAACGGCACTTTAACTGGGACGGAGGTAGTAGATCTCTGCATACCATGCTCCCCCAGATTACTCCATCTTCTAAAGATAGTGTATCTTCAAATTTCTTATTTGGGTTTAATCTGTCAAAACTCGAATGGTACTTTAAGCACCGCCTTAATAACTTTGAGACTCGTCCAGTACGCTATTTCTCTACTTAGGGTTATCGTTATTATGGCCGTTGTACTCCCTCAACGATCACATTATCTTTTATAGATCACTCTTATTCATAATGCACATCATGCATCACATTATCTAAAGTATTGGGGAGTATCTTTCTTAAATAATCTCACAATTCTCCCCCTTGAAATGTGGCATTAACTTTACTACCACAATTTCGAAACTATTTAAAACTCTTGTGAATGAGGAGACTTTTATAACTTACTTCATTCACATGATTGTGTCATGCAAAACAAAGTTATTTCTTAAAACTTATGGGAGTACACTTTCCTCATTCCATTTCATGAACTCAACAGAGTCCTTCAGTACTTCTGCAAGTCACACTTGCATGTCATTCTTTATCCTTTAGTTCATATGCAACTTTCTTTTGTACTTAAACTCATTTCAGTGCTTGATGACCATGACACAATAGATGCGCACGGTGAATACTAGGATAGCTTAAGAGCTACCCCAAACTTCTCTCCATGTACAGGATACACTAAGAGCACACGAGTCATCACATCCTTCTCCCGCCATAAACATGCATATGACTCTTTACAATTCTCATCATAATGATTGAAACTGGAAATAAACACTTCTTCATAGAGAGTACATAGAAGACATTTCTTAAACTGAACTCTCATATAACCTTCGACGCCATTTGCGCCTTTTATTGTTCCATCTTCTTTTCTGGGATCAATATCCATGAATTCTTTCTTTTTCAAGCCATTCTTTAAAGAGAATACAGTCCCTTATACAATGCCCTTCTTTCTTTTGAGTCACAAGTACCTAGCACTTATCATCTTCTGAGTCACAAGTACCCAGTTCATTTTTCTTACTGCCTTCAAGAATGAAAGCATGAAGATCTATGTCTGAAAAATATTCAACGATAATCAACAATAATGAGCATAAAAATAACCTACGTTGGTCTGATTAAAAACATGCGCATTAAACTTTAAAATCTTTAAGTTCTATTCTATATCACAGTTGGGCAGAAATAGAATAAAAACATTCATTCTTTTACATTAATTTCACATCACCATTGGACAGAAATGGAATTAACATATGGAAAACTCAATTAACTTGAAAACTCCTCAAAATTAAATTCTCTCATTGGTTCGAATTTAATTATAAGATAATCATCATTGCAGTGGAAACATTAAAATACATTTTTCTAGTTTAGGATCATTTTTTGATCCTTTTCTACTCTCTAAAAAATTGGTCACTTTGATGCAAAATTTATCAGAGATCTAAACTTTAAACTTTAACTCATAAATAAGCTTATAATATTGTTATCATCAACATTGGTCAGAAAATAACAATATTATAATTTATCTTAACCATAAACCGACTATTCCTCCAATTAAAATTTTTCCGTTGGTTCTAATTTTAACTGGAGGATAAACTTTTCATCATTTACTAAATAACTATAACTGCTCTTCAAAATAAATTCTCCTGTTGGTTCGAATTTAATAAGAAGATAATATACTTTAGCTTTGTAGCGGAAACTTTAAAATAATACTTATTCAGAAGCATCACTTTGTACTTATCTACTCTCTAAACAAAATATCCCGTTGGATCAAATTGAATAGAGATGAAAAACTATACAAAATTCCTTCAAAACTGCTTCTAAAAATAATAAAACTAAAACAATGTTCTACTTTTCATTTTTGGCATGGCCAGCGCTGTGCAGCCCGTGCCCCATCGCGCGTTGTTCGTGCTCCATTCTCTACGGCCCGGCCAGATAAACAAGGCCCGTGGCCCAGTTCGCACTCGCGCGCTGTGCGTGTTCTCCAGCAGCCCAGCAGTGGAGCAAGCCGGCCAAACTGGCACAGTTCGCCATGGCCCAGCCGCACGCCGCAGCTCCCACGTGCCCAGGCCGCAACCTGGGTCTGGGCCGGGAAAGCTCTCACCCACCTAGGCCTCGTTTGGCCCGGTCGATTCCGACCGTTCGATGCCATCCGATGGCTCACCGTCATTTTCGCTCGATCAGAAACCGGAGTCGGCCTCCTTCCCGTAACCCTAGAGTCCATTTTCTTTCCCCCGCTTGGCCTTCCTCTTGCAACGCGACTCCAGGCGTGCGGCCCGCGGCGGCGATGAGGGGTGGCACCACCGGAACAAGTCCGCCAGCTCCCCCTCCTTCCTTTTTCTATTCTTTTCTCCCTCCCCATACTCTTTCTCAGCGCCATAGCTCAACGACGGAGAAACAGTGTCAGCCGCCCGTGGTGGCCGGAGGGGAGTGTCGGTGCCGCCATGAGTCCCTTCACAGGCGTGTGCATTCCCCACGAGGGAGAGCGCGCCGCCATCAAACAGTTTCACAACGGTGCTCTGAGCCTCGGTCCTCGCACTAGCAAGTTGGCGTCGAGCGGCGGTCAGCTCGTCTTCCCGCTCGGCAACGCAGCGTCAGTCGGCGGTGGTGATGAGAATGGGGCCACCAGGTGGGTCCCGCTGGTTCTCTTTCTCATTTCTAGGGTTAGGGTTTGGGGAATTTGGAAAAAAAACGAAAAACCTTCATCTCTGCTTCTGATTTCTTTGCTTTTTCCTACCACAAAACTGGATCTACACCTAACTAGGCTCCGATACCAATGTTAGACTTCTTGGGATCGACTAGGAGTAGATCAGTGGGTGGTGACTTTACATTTTGGGACAAACAACAAAGAACATCGTGGATCTAGAGAGAGAGAGATGGGGACAGGGATGACTGACCATCGAGCTTGGAAAAGTTGTCGTGCGTCACGATCGTTGGAGGAGGCTGCGCATGGGCAGCGATGGTTGGAGCAGTGGCGTCCTGGTGGCTGCATCATGTCGGGGTGGCGGAGTGCAGTGACGTCCGGCGACGCGATCCAGTGGAGACCGGCGGATGCAGAGGCAGCGGCGAACTTCCCATCGCTGGTAGTGCCCCCCTCTTGATCGGACTAGGGTTAGGACAGTGGGGCTGTTACTGTGGTAGTGAACCTCATTCCTCGAG
This sequence comes from Saccharum hybrid cultivar R570, assembly GCA_038087645.1. Lineage (NCBI taxonomy): Eukaryota > Viridiplantae > Streptophyta > Magnoliopsida > Poales > Poaceae > Saccharum > Saccharum hybrid cultivar. The sequence goes on from JAQSUU010000529.1 coordinate 11,317,759, forward strand.
CCTTGGCCCCCACCTCCTTTTATGGCGCTAGGCGACGGGGGGCCTACCAGCCACTAGATGGCTGGGCGTCCCCGTCAAGGGGTCCGTCTCGACCGTTGGGTCAAGACGGATGAGATCAATTCTAACAGCCATGACTGATTGCTCTATCTAGATCTCATGGATAACTCTTGTTATGAACTCAAAGCCCTTCCAGATTTGACGCCACTATAGTTTACAGAATCAGAATGCTCACTCGATCGTACACATTAGAAAACACTCGAATTAAGTGGCAGAACTTTTCATCATCATCCGGTCATCGTCATGTATTTAAAGTCAGGGTGAGCAAAATCAGCAAGGTCTCAAACCTAGCTCGGCCACTGAAGAAGAACAAGATGAACAACAACTAATAGTGGCTAGTTAGGTCCCCAGCAGCTGAGGTACATGACGGTCCTCATCCCCTCCTTCATGGCCTTGTCCGCCCGCCTCTTCTCTATCGAAGCCGCCGGCGGCGGCGCCAACTTCATGACCTATGTGGCGAGGCTGCTGCACACGTTGGCCTTAGCGGTCCGGTGGAAGGACCGCAGCACGTAGTTCCAGCGGCAGAGTCCCGCCTGGTCCTTGAGCGCCTCTACTACCCCAATGCTACACCATCCACGACGCCTTCGCTGCACCTGCCATCTCCTGATGGTGTGGTCTTCCTCCTCCCTCGAGAGAGCGGTCACTGATCGTTTGTACCAAGTGAGGTCGCTTGATGCTGTGTTGAGGTGGAGAAACGAGCCGGGGCAGGTGGGTTTATATGTACCGGCGCCGGTGGGAGGCCGGGACGGGGCGGTGGCGGAAACAGGTGGGCGCAGCAAACCCTGGTTTTCCAGGATACCAGGGGCTCTCGCTCACTCCCGCCTGTGGCTCACTTTTTTGCGCGCCGGCCCAGTGGGTCGCCCACTTGACTTGTCATCTTGTTTATTCGCAGTGGTTCGTCCTGTCCTTCGGCCTCCGCGTCGTGCACAGAGATAGGAATGTGTGCCGCGCAAACTCTGATACTACAGGGTGCCACGGCGGAATGTGCCACTACCACCATCATCATCTTTGCATTGTACTACCTGGACTGTTTGGGATTAGACAATAGAGATGGGCACTCAGATCTATGATGGTCGGCTGTGCATTGTCCTGCTTTCAGCAAACTGGACGAGGGATCCTAGCTTGTAGCGATGAAACGATGAGCAAGATTCTACGGATCAATCGAGGCAGCCATCCAAGAATCTTCTCGCGTGCTTTCATGATCGTCGATGTTTATTAAGATAATCCATCTGTTTTTAACACGCTGATGCGGAATCACATGGTTTAATGGTGTTATGTAATTAGGCAATTTTGAGATTTAAACCAGAATATAAATCATGACAAACTGATGAACTAGATTAATCATGTACAGTAACTAGCATGATAGATTAACATATTGCATAGTATAAGCATAAACATGATTATGATTGTAAGCATAGCACATACGTTTAATAGATTAGACATTATGAACGACAAGATTAGATCATGAGAATGATACCTGACGATTGTAGATGTAGTTGACGGTGGTGGAGATGCAGATGGCATTGATGATGGAGCGAAGTCGAGGTCATCGATGAGCGATGGTGGAACATTCCCGTTGATGATCCCTCGAGCCTGGCGACGACGAAGACGGCGTGCCGATGCAACATTCGAAAGACGAGCCGTCGTGGAGGATTTGGGAGCAGTCGCGCGAAGAGCGCTTCCCAAAAATCTTCTTCGCCTTCTCCCAGTGCAGGATCGCAAAGACAAGAGTTTCGGAGACCTGCTCTTCCAAACGCTGGTGCCAGTGGTGAATCTAGGATTCTAGTTAAGGGTATGCCGTCTAAAAATTTTCATATACAATTTGGTAAATCCATTTCAACAATTCAGTAATAATCGTAAAATTGACAATATGATTCGGTATATATGCACTAAATAACACAATAAGGCTTAAACTCATGGATTAAGTTGAAACCATGCACTAAATATAATATAAATAGTTCAAAATACATACCAATAATTGAAATATAGGCATAAAAGAGTACCAGAAACTTACAATGTTATTTTACTGACTATTTTATTCGACGCTTTTCAAAGAGATATAAAATGTCTTGATTTTGATTATATCATCTTCCTCAACTTCAAAAAAATATTCCGCTCAATGAAAGTGACTAGACAATCATAAAAAAAACTATACAATCATAGCGATTAGAAGTAGCAGCAGCTGCCGCCGCCTTTTTTGCTTCATGCTTCTGAAAAAGAGATGCAATATCTGAGTATCGCCTCATAACTGAAACTTAACTGCATAAATATTAAACAATTTATTATTTGTGATGTTAGAAAATAGCTATGAAATTAGACAATAATTTTGTTAAAGAGACGAAGTGCCGAAGATTAAATTTTACCTTAAAAAAAGAGTGAATCGGCATATGCCTCCATGACTATAGGGCCGTGCAAACTGTAGACGAGTGATCGGAGGAAGGCAGTAGGGCAGAGGCCAGAGGGCACCGGCCACCAGTACTAGGGCATCACCGTCACGCCTCACCGCGTCGGCGTCAACTGTCAGGCGGTGGCGGCGTGACTCAGCTCAGATCCATGAAAAGCCAAAACTGAAACGCTGTGTACGTGTACGTGTACGTCCTAAGGTCTGAGGACACCCTTGCCGCGTGAGCCACTTCCTGGGCCTTCTAACTTGCTTCCGTGATGGCGTGATCGGTGATCCAGATGATTTTTTTTCTTTTTTATATAAATATATACAAATGTATAATACGCATATTTTATTGCACACTCGCCGGTCAGACAGGGTATGCCGGGGCATACCCGGTATACCCTGTTGCTCCGCCACTGGCTGGTGCACGCAGACGATCGAGATGAAGAGACTATGGCGACAGCGTAGTAGCGAGAAGAGAAAAATACTATTTAGCTACCTTAGGATTTTCCAACTAGAATTTCTAATAGTAGTTTTTGGTGTGTCTATTCCTAGAAGAATTGGTATGTATATATATGGAGAAAAACTCTCTACCTCCACATCAATTAGCAATATGGTACTAATAGATGTTGTACCTCCCACCTCTACATATGGGTTTAAACATTAAAGTCCATTAGAGAACACAGATATTGGGCTTTTGAGATTTATTAGAATTTCTTCATATGAATTTAGATGAACTATTCATATAAATTCTAACAATCCCCCACAAGATCTCAACTACCCATTATAGATATTTTTCTTCTCACTACTGTTTATATACTAGTGTTTCAACAGAAACTGTTAAGTTGAACATCCACCTAAAACTTTAATTTACACCCATTCACAACTTGAACAATGGATTACGCCTTGAATTGCAAGTTTTGTGCAAACGAGTTTCACTCAAAGTCAAACTAGTACCTGGCTGCCAGTAGCCTTCCCCGTGGGTGGAGCATATACGTCGTACTCCCTGGTCTCTTCATGAGCTTACTAGAGATTACTCAAATCTCATAGATTGTGACGTTTTATAGTTAGACTCATATAGGTATATTCTTTCAAGAATGCTCTGCAGGACAGCACCTTCGCTTGTTAAAGCCAATACAACACATTAAGGCATTCGCCGACCTTCCTTACAGTGCCTCATCGCTCTGAGAGTATTGTATCTTCACTTAGAGAGGGTTATAGAGTTATAGATTACTCTCCTTAGTTTACCAATAATTTGTTCTTCCCAAGTCCTTAGTCACGGGATCTCCAATCAAAAAGGTTGGGTTACTACTAATGCAAACTCACAAGGGTCTCATACCCATCTCCCTTGATGCAAATTCTATCACATTCCGTAATAGCCCTTTTGTAAAGGGATCTGTCAGGTTTTTGTCTGTTTGCACATAAGACACAGTTATTACTCTGGAGTTTCTCAACTTCCTGACAGACTTTAAACGTCATTTAAAGTGTCTTGTTGACTTCGCATTATCCTTAGCACTATTCACTTTAGTAATCACTATTTGGTTATCACAGTTCATAAGAATAGCCGGTACTGGTTTCTCAACCACCGGTAAGTCCAACAAGAGCTCATGCAGCCATTCCGTCTCTACAGAAGTTGTATCTAAAGCAGTAGGTTCTGCTTCCATGGTTGATTTTGTCAAAATAATTGTTCGTTTAGAATAACACAAGACCCTTTCAAGTACATGCCAATGATCATCACTCTGGTTGGACATGTACCTACTCAACTTGCTCACAGCAAAAGAGATATCTGGTCTTGTTGTGCTAGCTAAATACACGAGTAAACCAATGATCTGAGAGTACCTCAATTGATCTCTAGCAATCTTCTTGTTCTTTCTCAATGTCACACTAGGATCATAAAGCGTTGGAGAAGGCTTGCTATCCACAAAGCCGAACCGGCTCAAGACCTTCTCAACATAGTGAGATTGCAACAAAGTTATCCCACTCTCATCCTTAATCAACTTAATATTTAGAATCACATTAGTTTCTCCTAGATCTTTCATGTCAAAACTTTTTGACAGAAAAGACTTGACCTCATTAATTGCATCTATGTTTGTTCCAAAAATTAGAATACCATCAACATATAAACATAATATAACAGATTCGCCCCCACCATGTCGATAATACACACACCTATCAGCTTCAATTATGGCAAAACCCGCACTCGTTAAAGTCATGTCAAACTTCTCATGCCATTGTTTAGGCACTTGTTTCAAGCCATACAAAGATTTCAATAACTTACACACCTTGCGTTCTTCACCTTTTACTACAAACTCATCAGGCTAATCCATATAAATTTTCTCATCCAACTCTCCATTTAGAAAAGCTGTCTTCACATCCATTTAATGAATGAGAAGACCATATGAAGCAGCTAGGGAAAGTAGCACTCGAATAGTGGTCATTCCAGCAACAGGTGAATATGTATCAAAGTAATCCTCGCCTTCCTTTTGGGTATAACCCTTAGCTACAAGCCGAGCCTTGTACTTGTCAATAGTACCATCAGGCTTAAGCTTCTTCTTAAACACCCACTTATAGCCCACAGGTTTACAACCAAATGGCAGCTCAGATAATTCCCAAGTTTCATTATAAAGAAACGAGTCCATCTCACTGTGAATAGCTTCTTTCCAATCATCTGCATCTGGAGATGCATATGCCTCTACAATAGAGGTGAGAGTATTGTCCACAAGGTATACAATGGAATCATCACCAAAAGATTTTGCAATCCTTTGTCTCTTGTTCCTCACAGAAACTTCATTGGCATCCTTCTCATGAACTTCCTCAAGTGGTTGCTCAAATGATTCAACAGGAGACTCGATATGTATAGTAAAATCAGGAGCTATCTCTGAGAAAAATCCAGTATTGCTACGCATATCTTTCATAGGAAATATGTTCTAAAAAATGTAGCATCATGAGATTCCATAATTGTATCAACATGCATATCAGGAACTTCAGATTTTACTACTAAAAATCTATAGACAATGCTTTGGTGAGCATATTCTAGAAAGACACAATCCACAATCTTTGATCCAAGCTTATGCTTCTTAGAAATTGGAACATTAACTTTCGCCAAACATCCCCACATGCGCAAGTATGAAAGTTTTCGCCAAACATCCCCACATGCGCAAGTATGAAAGTGATGGTTTTCTTCCAACCCAATACTCATATGGAGTTGTCTCTTTATTTATGTTTGGAATTCTATTCAGGACATGACTCGCAGTCAATAAAGCTTCCCCCCACCATGCCTTAGATAGACTAGCTATGTCTAACATGGCATTCACCAAGTCAGTCAACGTGTGGTTTTTTCTCTCGACAACCCCGTTTGATTCGGGCGAATAGGGAGTTGTCCTCTCATCAATAATACCATGTTCCGCACAGAACTCATCAAATAATATTGGAAAATATTCACCACCATGATCTGACCTTAAATATTTAATTTTTCTCTCTAGTTGATTTTTAACTTTAGCCTTATAGACTTTAAAGTAGTCTAGCGTTTTATCTTTAGTTTTCAACAAGTAAACATAGCAAAATCTAGTTGCATCATCAATTAAAGGCATGAAATATCTCTTTTCACCTTTTGTCAACACACCATTCATCTCGCATAGATTAGAATGTATGAGTTCTAGAGGTGCCAAGTTTCTCTCCTCCGCTGGCTTGTGAGGCTTTCGAGGTTGCTTAGATTGCACACAACTATGGCACTTAGAACCTTTGGCAATAGTAAAATCTAGAATTAAACTCAAGCTAGACAAACGTGACATCAATCCAAAGTTCACATGACATAAGCGAGATGCTAAACACTCGAACTATCATTAATTGTGCCACAAATATGATTCACTGACTTATTATAAAAATCTGCCAAAGATAGGCGGAACAAGCCTTCGCAATTATAGCCTTTACCAATAAATTATCCATGCTTAGACATAACTTCTTTATTGGACTCTAACACTACCTTAAATCCGTCTCTCAAAGAGAAGAAAGACGCTAACAAGGTTCTTGTGAATAGTAGGGACATGTTACACGTTCTTTAATTGCACGATCTTTCCCGAAGTAAACTTCAGATCTACCGTGTCAACACCACGAACAGAAGCCATTTCCCATCAGGACGAAGGAACCTTGGAGCACCTGGTAAGAAGAAAACATAGAGATATCAGCACATATGTGAATATTAGCGCTTGTATCAACCCACCAACTTGGAGATTGAAACACTAATAGTTAAGTAGAAAAATTACCATACCCGTCATCAGCACTGCTAGCAGTCATGAGGTTGACATTCTTCTTTTTCTCTTTTCAGTCCGCTTGCTCCGGACATTCTTTAGCAAAGTGGCCAAGCTCTCTACAAGTGAAGCAAGGCAACTCTGCTTTGTCTTTCTTTTTTTCTTGAAGGCAGTTGTTGGTTTGGCATTCAAAGGCTTAGGCTTTCCTTTGTTTTTGCCATGGTTTCTCTGGATGAAGTGGGTGCTAGCTTTTTCCTCGTTCCCCTTCTCAATGTTGTCTTTAGCCTGAGCCTTCTCAACATCAAGAGATGATATCAGGTTTTCAACAGATATTTTCTGTCTCTTGAGTTTAAGGCTTGTGGTGAATTTCCTCCAGGAAGAAGGCAAATTTGCTATAATGCATCCAGCCACAAATTCATTGGGTATGACACACTTAAGGAGTTCAAGTTCATTAGTCAGGCGATGGACCTCATGAGCTTGTTCGACTACTAATTTATTAGCAACCATCTTGTAGTCATGAAAGCTCTCCATGATGTACAGCTCTTTGCCTGCATCTGAAGCACCATAGGTAGCATTCAGATAATCCCATAGAGTCTTTGCATCTGTCATGTGTAGAGTCGAATCAAATAGATGATCAGACAACATATTATGCATAGCTCCCATGAAGATCTGATTGGCTTCCTGGAATTTTCTCTAATCTTCATCAGATATATTTTTCTCGGACAAGCCATCTTTCGCCTAGAAAACTCTCATGGTCGTAAGTCAATTAGTGACCTTGACGAACCATCTCTTAAAATGCGTACCAGAAAACTTTTTCGGCCTCAGCACGTCAGCAAAACTAGCCATAGATAATTCTCAAAAAGACCTATAATAAAGTTTTTGGATTGTTAAGTAATTAGGCAATTTTTCAGATTAAAACCAGAATATAAATCATGACAAACTGATGAACTAGATTAAGCATGTACAATAAACTAACATGACAGATTAACATATTGCATAGTATAAGCATAAACATGATTATGATTGTAAGCATAGCACGTACGCTTAATAGATTAGATATTATGAACGATAAGATTAGATCACGAGAATGATACCTAACGATTATAGATGTAGTTGATGGTGGTGGAGATGCAGATGGCATTGATGATGGAGCGAAGTCGAGGTCATCGATGAGCGACGGTGGAACGTTCCCGTTGATGATCCCTCGAGCCCGGTGACAACGAAGACGACGTGCTGATGCAGCATTCGGAAGACGAGCCGTCATGAAGGGTTTGGGAGCAGTCGTGCGAAGAGCGCTTCCCAAAAACCTTATTCATCTTCTCCCAGTGCAGGATCGCAAAGACGAGGGTTCCAAAGACCTGCTCTCCCAAACGCCGGTGCACGCAAACGATCGGGATGGAGAAACTACTGCTGCGGCGTAGTAGCGAGAACAGGAAAATACTATTTGGCTATCTTAGGATTTTTCAACTGGAATTCCCAATAATAGTTTTTTGTGTGTTTATTCCTAGGAGGATTGGTACGTGTATATATATGGAGGAAAACTCCCTACCTCCACATAAATTAGCAACATGGTACTAATAGATGTTGTACCTCCCACCTCTGTATATGGGTTTAAATATTAAAGTCCATTAAAAACACTTTTGGCCACTCCCCACGCGAGGGAGCGACATTTCTACTTTATCGTTCCCCACGTGGAGGAGCGGCAACGCTGCTGCTGAGGGGCTGCCGCTTCCTCTGGAGGAGCGGCAAGGCTGCCGCTCCCCAGACCAGGGAGCGGCAGCGGGTTGGAAAAGTGTGCCAAGCGAAATAGATTGGTCGCGAAGCCCGAGGCCCCCCGCTGCCGCTCCTTGATCTAGGGAGCGGTAAAGGCTACCGCTCCCCAGATCAAGGAGCGGCAGCGGGGGTGTTTTATTTTGTTTCAGTTGTGAGGGAGAACGGTTACTGTGCCGGAGTCGAAGAAGGCTGCACGAGCAGGCAGCGCGCCCCCGCCCCCAGCCACGAGCGCGCGCCGCCGCCGCCAACCCCCCCCCCCCCCCGCCCGCGGCGGAGCAGCCAGCGGGGCGCCCGCCCGCCACCGCCCGGCACAGGCGCGCGCGCCTCCTCCCCGCACCCGCCTCTCCTGCGCGAGCAGCCGGCAGCAGAGCCCAGGTAATTTTTTTTATGTATTATAATTGCTAGCTAAGTTAGTTTAATTGTTTAGTTGGTATTATTAATAGTTATTTTAACTAGCATAGTTAGTATAAATATTATAAATAGTTATTTTAGTTAGTATGATTAGTAAAGTTAGTATATGTATTATAAATAGTTAGTATGTTTAGTTTAGATTAGTGAAGTTAGTATAGGAGATATAAATAGTTACTTAGGTATTATAAATAGTTAGAATAGTTAGTTTGTTTAGTTTAGATTAGTGAAGTTAGTATAGGTGATATAAATAGTTACTTTAGTTAGTTTAGTTAGTATAGTGTTGTTAATAAACTTAGTATAGTTTGTTTGTTTGGACGACTCGATAAAGTTTGGTTGAATGGTTTTCAGATGGATTGTTGTGTCCGAGTTTATTTTGGAGGAATTGTTAGGAAGGAAGATGGTGAATTTGAGGATATGGAAGAGGAGTTGGAATGGTTCGATGAACCGCCGAGCTTCAATGACCTTTATGTGCGTTTGAACGCAAAGTTTGGCGGTGATTTCACAATAAAGGGGAGATTTGACAGTGGGAAGACTCGGGCAAAATATGTCCTGATGCGTTTGCGTGACCCTGCTCATTGGTCCCGCTACACTAGGGTTCTCACAGGCTCGAACTCACCTATTGCTGAGGTGGTTGTGGAGAATGGGTACAAGTTGGAGGATGATCATCATAACGATGTTGGAGGTGACGAAGAAGTAGTTCTATTCATATCCAGTCAGTTGTATATGGATGGTCAGTTGACGCAGGAGCAATTGCATTCACATCCAGTCGGTTGTATAAGCAACGACTTCGATGTGAGAGAGTTCGAACGTGAAGAGCAGGAGCAGGCGGAAGAGAATTGGTTTGGTCACGACGACGACGATGATAACGACGACGACGACGACGAAGATGATAGAGCTGCCCATGTGACGCCGGTTCTTGCTACAACGTCCGATGTTTCACTTTCGGTACTTCATGTCATGCCGACTCAGGCCAGGCTGGTCCATGATTTACCAGAGGGTGGTGCGCCGTATTTTGATTCGTGGGGTAGGATCAGCGAAGCACAACATTATGCTGCACCACCCCCTTACACAGAGGCAGAACTCATGCAACTGAGCCAGAGCGGTGTACCTTTAAGTGGTGTTCCGAACTACAGGGATGTCAGCATGGTACATATGACAGTTTGTGACACAGGCCTGCAAATGTGTGCAGAATCACTATATAACCATGAGCATGTAATCCTTCAGAAGGGCATGATATTCAATACAATGTCAGAGATGAAGCTCTTTCTTCAGGATTATGCTGTGTACCACCATAGGCCATACTTGGTGACTCATTCCGACAAGAACTTGAGGTACCACATTACGTGCAAAGCAGGTTATCCATGCCAGTGGAGGCTTACTGCAAGGAAGAAAGCGAGTGATGGCAAATGGAGGATAAGTAAATTGGTCCAACCTCATTTATGCTTGGATAACAAGGGTAAAGAATATTATCCGCAGCTCACTGCACGTTACCTTGCCCGTCATATATTGGGGCTCGTTGACAAGGATAATGACGTCTCGATGTCTTATTTACAGCAGACCATATACGACGAATGACCACAGCTCAAGAGGAGAAGAGAATAAAAGGCGTCTTGCGCTTGCCGCTCCTTGATCTGAGGAGCCGCAACGCTGCTGAGGTGGCAGGGCCGAACAGGTGGCAGGGGCTATCACTCCCCCCTGGAGGAGCGGTAGTCTTGCCGCTCCCTAGTCTGGGGAGCGGCAGCCTTGCCGCTCCTCCAGGGGGGAGCGGCAGCCCCCTACCACCTGTTCGACATTGCCACCTCAGCAGCGTTGCCGCTCCTCCACGTGGGGAGCGGTAAAGTAGAAATACCGCTCCCTCGCGTGGGGAGCGGCCAAAAGTGTTAGATATAAAAAAAAACTTTCGGTGCTAAAATTTAAAATAATTTTTAAAAAGTGTTAAAAATAAAAAAAAAATCTTTATAGGAAGGAGCACAAAGTATAAAGTATAGCCAAACTGAAATGGAGCCATGGAGACCCACTTTGCATAAGCATAGTTTGTCCCTGAACCTCGGAGACCATGATTAGTTTTCTGTTCGATGATGATCACGGTTGACTTGACTAACGGTGGACTGAAAAAGCTTGATGCAGAGAGGCCTGAAATTAACCTCTGATGAACCGAACTGATCTGAAAACAGAGTCTTGCTGTATCAATTTTGTCCTCTATGAGGTAGTCCTAGTTCCTAAACTGCTGTCACGGAAGAGTAGATCTCAGAACCTGAAATTGCCATTACCAATCGTTCTGCTTGAGCACATGGTGGTAAGAACAACACCGAATTCCTTGTTTTGAAGCCAAAGAGTCAAAATTCCGATGCAAAGAAGCATTCATATTAGTCGTGTGAAGTAAAAGAACTTTCCATCATCATCGTCATGATCCTATTGGACCTACTCCTATTTTACAATCGCAGGAGGCAACCGGCCAGGTCGCGACCCAGGCCCGGTTGCTGCACCTGCACCTGCACTGCAAGCCGAGACAGAGACGTCTGAACACTGCAGACTAGTTCTAGTTGGGTCCCCAGCAGCTGAGGTACATGACGGTCCTCATGCCCTCCTCGGCCTTGTCCGCTCGCCTCTTCTCCGCCGGCGCCATCTTCTTGGCCTGAACGAAGCTGGGAGCGTTGGACTTTGCGGCCCGGTGGATGGACCGCAGCGCGTAGTTCCAGCGACATAGGCCCGCCTGGTCCTTGAGCGCCTCCACAGCGCCCACGCTCATGGCCACCATCCACGACGCCTTCGCCGCAGCCGCCATCTATCTCCTAGTCCTTCTTGGGTTGGTGCCTAGCGCGCCTTGCTTTGCTAGAGAGCTCTGGTTGGTGATCGATGTGGTTGCTGTGACTGATGAGTGAGATTGCTGTGGGTTGGGGGTGGAGACGCGAGGTGGGGCGGGTGGGTTATATATACCGGAGGGAGGACTGCAAACAAGCGGCCGCAGGAGCTGGTTTTCCTGGATACTGGGGGGCTCTCGGCTCTCCCACTACTGCTTCTTGTTTATTCCGCCGCAGGTCGCTTTCCCCGCACCGGCCCAGGTGCTCAGCTCACCTACTATCTCGTCGTCTTGTTTATTCGCGGCAGAAACGGCCGGTCTTCCGCGTCGCGGACAGAAACGACGAAGAGCGTGCCGCGCAACCGTTTCTGCCCCACAGCATACGATGCATCTTCTCTGTATCAGGATTGCTTGGGTTAGACATTGGTGCTGAATATTAGAGTACAGTTTGGTCTAGGAAGGAATCAAGCAAAGTAGATAACTTTTATATGTTTTATTTATCCTACCAACTGGTGGCTGCCCGTGCGCTGTCAGCGAACATGAAGATGGAGGGAACTGCCAGATTTAGGACACTCACTCGAGGCGTCCAGCCGTCCAGGAATCTTCTCGCTTTCTTGATGACTTTGAGCGGCATTAAGGTAGTGTTTAGATGGTGTAAAAGTTGGTGTAAAGTTCCTGTAGCACTTTTCGTTGTTATTTGGTAAAATTTATCCAATCATGGACTAACTAGGCTCAAAAGATTCGTCTCGACATTTACAGACAAACTGTGCAATTAATTATTTTTTTTACCTACATTTAATACTCGATGCATGTGTCCAAAGATTCGATGTGACGGGGAATCTTGTAAAATTTTTGGAAGTTTGAAGGGATCTCAACACTGCCGAAGGTAATCGTCCGTCACTGAATCACATGGGTTAGCTGCAGTGGTTACCGCGTGCTTTTGGAGCAGCAGTGAGAAGAGCCCGAGACTGAGAGCGACGTAACCAGACCGCAGACGCTCTAGGACCTGGTTTCCAGGATATCATGGGCTGAGTGATTGCTGATGCATGCATTTTATGTGGGGGGAAATGCTATTTGAACATACGCTGTGCTAAGGTCGTCTGTGAGACTCTGACTCAGCTTCTCTGCAGCTACATCAACCTTTACGTTCAGTGTTGGCTATTGGCTCTTCTTCATCCATCTCATTCGTCTTCCATTAACCCTTTTCGAGAGCCAAGCGCTATTACAAATGAAAGAACTTGCTTTTGCAGTTGCAGGTTTCAGCAACCCGTCAAGATGTATGTCCTCTGTACTTCTTCAGCAGGTTGTTTGGGAGTAGAAAGTACTATAAACTGTCAAACTGAAATGGAGACCGTGCTGGTACTTTGCTTCGTCACAAGATAAACGCCGCTATTCCCTAAATAAAACGTTGGAGCTCAGACCTGAGATTAAGTTAACCTCAGATCAGCATGAGTTAGGCTGTCAAAGATTTGTTGCGATCATTTTGCTTCAAAGGGTCATTAAGGAGCGGGGTTCAGAACCTGAGATTACCATCTCAAATCTGCCTTGATCGATTGTTCTGCCGTAGCCCGTAGCACATCGAAGCAACGAACCACACAAAGCTCTTGTTGAGTTGTTGTGAGCGCAAAGGGATCGAGGAGAGCACAGTATAACAGAAGGCAGAAGCATTCATTCATATACTCGAATCAAGTAACAGAACTTTCATCATCATCGTGGTCATATATTTACAACCAGAGGACCAATTTCTGTTGCTGAAAGCTGGAACAGAGCTAGAGGACCTATGCAGCTATGCCTAATAATTAGTTAGGACCCCAGCAGCTGAGGTACATCGTACATGACGGTCCTCATCCCCTCCTCGGCCTTGTCCGCCCGCCTCTTCTCCGTCGACGCCAGCTTCTTGGCCTGCGCGAAGCTGGGAGCGTTGGCCTTGGCGGCCCGGTGGATGGACCGCAGAGCGTAGTTCCAGCGGCAGAGCCCCGCCTGGTCCTTTAGCGCCTCAACCGCGCCCACGCTCATCGCCACCATCCACGACGCCTTCGCAGCAGCCGCCATGTCCTTCTCCTACTCACTCCTCGGTTCTTGGGCTCTTGGCTACAGAGTTTGGTTGGTGTGATGATCGCTGATGACTCGCAATAGTGTTGTGAGGTCGTGTGATGCTGTGCTGTGCCTGTGCTGTGGTGAGCTGGGGGGCCGGTGGACGGGTTATATACCGGAGGGAGGGTGGCCACGAGGAGCGGGTCGGCGGAAACAGGTGGCCGCGGACGCTGGTTTCCCTGGATACCGGGGGCTCCGATCTCACTCTCCCTACTTGTTTACGTTACGCCGCAGAGGCAGAGATGTACAGATCGCTTTCTCCAGTCTCCACACCGGCCCAGTGGGTCACTTACTGTCTTAGGCTGTGTTTAGATGCACTGAAAAGTGCACTATGCAAAATAAGATTCCCCGTCACATCAAACTTGCGATACATATATGGAGTACTAAATGTGGATAAAATCAAAAACTAATTGCACAGTTTGGTTGTACTTTACGAGACGAACATTTTGAGCCTAATTAGTCAATGATTGGACAATTATTACCAAATACAAACGAAATGCTACAGTGTATTTTGGCTATCCAAATTTTGGATCTAAACACAGCCTTAGTCTTGTTCCGTGATGTCATAACGCATCTCTGTATCACTGAATCTAGACTGCTTGTGCTTTACATTGTCCTTTCGGTTTTTTACCACATGGGTTAGCTGATTAAACTAATCCGTTTCTAACGCAATGAAGTGCATGGATTAGCTGCAGATTTTTACCACATGCTCATTGACGAGGACGAGGAGTGACGGCGAGAGCGACGTTGCGGGATTGCTGGACAACATGCGACATGGTTTCCAGGATACCATGGGCTGTTTGCTGATGCAATTCAGACATGTTTGGTTACAGAACCTACCAGACCACCGATCAAACACGCCCTTTGTGCAACCGGATTTGCTGGCGTCCCAACGCTGCCGCGCACGTGAGAGAGCCCGTGCCTATCTGTTTTCACGCGCCGGACCTATTTCGCCTGATGACTGTCGCACGCGCACACAGAAAACCCACATGGGTCCCAGTCGCTTGCACGCCTGTGCAGGCCCCACACAGTGACCCACGGCGGCATCCCAGTAGCAGCGGCAGGCGTCTGCAACACGTAGGTCCCGTTGCAACATGTGCAACATCTCCGACCTACTTTTGCGACATCCAGATAAAAACACTTACAACATACGTCTGAAATAGCCGAAACACTTGCAACATATGTCTAAAACACCGGAAAACACTTGAAAGCTATTGTAAAAACATATGCAATATCCCTATCTACTTTTACAACATCCAAATGAAACACTTAGAACATATGTATAAAACACCTGAAACATACGCTTGCAACATGTATGTTATGCAACATCCAGATGAAACACGAAACATACGTTTAAAACACCTGAAACATATGCTTCAACATGAAACATACACTTACAACATGCGTATATAGCCATTGCAACATACGCAACATCCAGATGAAACACATAAACACATACATTGAAACATCTGAAGCACGACATCGCCGCGTAGCCACGGCCTACCTTACGGGGAACTATGGTAGCCAGCAAGCAGCACTTGAGTGTAATGGAGAGCGAGGATGGAGGCGAGCGGGCGGCTCGGCGCGGTGGAGAGAGGAAGGATGGCGCCAGGTAGGCGCCCAGGCGCACCCCAGCGGTTGTCGGGCCACGTCGGAATCCGCGGCAGCGTAGGCTTGACGGCGAGTCATGGCACCCTCAACGAGCGGCCCTCGCGGTGGAGGCAGCAGCAGCGGTCAGGCAGGTGCGGCCTCCCACAGCGAGGCGCCCCCCACTGCTGGACAGGACGCGGCGGGCTGGTGCTGTGCCCGCAGCAAGGCGCCCCCGCCCTAGAGAACGTCGCCAGCTTAAAAAAATCCACGAATTTTTTCAAAGCTGGAGCTATGCAAAACATGACTTTTCTCTCCTCCTGGACTCCCTCGGTCCCTCCTAGATTCGGTGGTAGTAGGGTGAACGGCAAGCATGACAAGAAAGGGCCTCTAGCAGAGAGCCATAAACAAAATCATCACTCATTTCTTAGAGTTTTAAAGGTATACTTCCTGCATCTTAAAATGGTTGACGTTTTGGATTTAGACATGGGAATTTAGGAGTGAAAATGTGTGGTGCATACAAAACAAGGATGAGAGAGATAGAGATGTAGAGTATTGACGAAAGAAAAAGGTGTACCTATGGAAGAGAAAGGTGTATTGGGAAGTGAGAATGACAACTACTCATTTTGTCTCATAAAGAGTATTATTCAAACACTTTTTGAGAAGTAAAATATTTTCAACGTTTACTAAATATATATAAGAAAAATATTAATATTCAAGGTGCATAATAGTTTCGTTAGATAAATTACTGAATATATATATTTTCAAAATATACTTATTTAGAGACACAAATATTGCTAATATTTTTTTACAAATCTTGTCATACTTGATCAGCACGGACCCACAGTGCATGGCTTTTTTTTGGGACGAAGAGAGTATTTTAGAGCAAAATTTGAATTTTATATCGCCAACTATTAGGAAGGATGGAGTATACAGTGGTCTTGTCGACCAATACATCAGACATTAAAGACTATTAATTTTTTTTTGAGGAATCCGGAGGGGATTGCGCTCCTACAGTTGAATTTTATTAAAAATAGAGGCCGGATAGTGTCAAGAAATTACAAGCAAAGTTCAGAAAACAGAGAAGGAAACAAAGAAAATAAAAAAAAAGAGAGAGCAGCGACTATGATAGTGAGCGTAGCCATTGATTGAACGATTGAGTAAATGCTTGAGCTGACTCTACCTGTCAGTAACTGCAATTCTCTGAAGAAGGTTGACATGCTGTTTCCAACTGACAGCTCTAGACCGTTCTCTTGTATGTTTCATGCGTTTCAGATGCACGGTTTTTATATTTCATCTGAATGTTGTATGTATTTCATCTGGATATTAGAAATATAGATCTGGTCCCCCGTCCACGTGCGCGCAGCAGCATGCGGGGGCATGGGCGTGAGTGGTTTCCACCTCTATGCACGGGCGTGCATCATGGAACAAAGCGAAACGCACATCTGTAGGCATGGGCTTGGTGTGTACGTGCAGCACGCCCTTGCAGGAGGGACCAGCGAGGCGGGGCAGGCACTGGCGTCGAGACGGGGGGGCTACCGTGCGGATGTTCGGGCGTAGCCACGCCGTATCTACATTGAGTTCATCTACTTTTGGACAAAAATCTACACCCTTTGGCGTGGATCCGTGGAGGGCCTGGAGCGGCCGCCCCGTTCGCCCTGCCCCAAGGCCGGGCCTGGGAGGAGGTGTCTTGGGGGGCTCGTCACCGGCCCGGGCACGCTGGTGCAGGTTGCTCGTCGTGCGTGGTGCCACGTCGCCCGCCGTGGCACGCTGGTGCAGGTTGCTCGTCGTGCGCGGTGCCACGACGCCCGGCGTGGTAGGCTGGTGCATGTTGCTCGTTGTGCGTGGTGCCACAACGCTCGCAGTGGCACGCTGGTGCAGAATGTTACTCGTCGTGCGCGGTGCCATGCGGAACGGGAATGGCAGTTGGTGTTAGAATTGATCTCATCCGTCTTGACCCAACGGTCGAGACGGACCCTTTGACCGCGTCCTGATCGGGGACGCCCAGCCCAACGACTCGGCTGGTGGGCCCCCGTCGCGCAGCACAATAAAGAGGAGGTGGGGGCAGGGGCTCGTACCACGAGGTTCACCGCCACAGTAACTGCCCCACCTCCTTTCCTAGACCGATCGAGAGGAGTGCTGCTAGCGACGGGAAGTCCATCGTCGCCGCTGCATCGACCTCGACGTCCACGCCGCTGACCGGAGACATCACTGCCACTCCAACTAAGACAAGTCGATGGTCAGTCACTTTCCCCTACCTCTCTCCCTAGTTCATGTTCTAGACTGCAGATACTCGTTATACCAAATGGAAAGCATGTACCCGCTAGATCTACACTACTAGACGATCCACAATATTTCAACAATGGTATCAGAGCATCTGCAGTCTAGAACATGAACTAGGGAGAGAGGTAGGGGAAAGTGACTGACCATCGACTTGTCTTAGTTGGAGTGGCAGTGATGTCCCTGGTCAGCGGCGTGGACGTCGAGGTCGATGCAGCGGCGACGATGGACTTCCCGTCGCTAGCAGCACTCCTCTCGATCGGTCTAGGAAAGGAGGTGGGGCAGTTACTGTGGCGGTGAACCTCGTGGTACGAGCCCCTGCCCCCACCTCCTCTTTATTGTGCTGCGCGACGGGGGCCCACCAGCCGAGTCGTTGGGCTGGGCGTCCCCGATCAGGACGCGGTCAAAGGGTCCGTCTCGACCGTTGGGTCAAGACGGATGAGATCAATTCTAACATTTTTTCATACAATTTCAGGCGCACGCGCGCAGCCAAGGCTGCACGCGGCACCGTCGAGCGGCACCACGGTGGCGCCCTTCACTGGCCGCGCGCACGCGAGGAAGAGCCTCACGGCGGCGGCGCCTCTTTCAGATGCCGCGCGGAGCCGCTGAGAAGGCAGCTCGCCGGCGCTCTTATGCAGAGACCGCGCGCGCACACTATGCAGAGCCTGTGGCGTGGCTCCGGGGCTCCGTCCTTTCTCCGCCGCCACGGGTGGCTGCCGCCGGCCACCGGCTGCTGCCGCCACCACTGCGTGGGGCTAGAGGAAGGCGGAGGGAGAGGAGAAAAGTGTGCTAGGGTTTCGGTTGAAATGACCGGCGCCTCGGTTTTGTTCGGCCGAAATGAGCGGATGGCCGTCGGATCGGCTTGAACGGCGAGGATTGCTCGCTGGCTCGTCGGGCCGAAAGGAGCCCAGGCGGGGCGGCACTTTCCTGGCCCAGGCCCAGGTTGCGGCCTGGGCGCGGGAAGTGGCTCGCGAGCGGGCGTAGCTGGGCCGCGGGCCGCTACGGTAGATGGGCCACGAGCCAAAATCTCGCGGGCCAAGCACGGCTGCTGCTGGGCTGCTCCACGGGCGCATGTGCAAAGCCGCCTGATGGGCTTGATGCTGGGCCGGTGCAAAGAGAGAAAGGAAGCCCCGCTGGGCCAGGCTTGCTGGACTGCGGGTCAGTGTGCATGGAGGCTTTCGGGCCAGAACAGTAAAGAGAGAAAAGGAATGGTTCCTTCTTTTTCAGAAGTAGTTTTTTTTATGTTTCTTGCTTAAATCTCTGTCAATTTTAAACCAATGGGATAAAATTGTCAGAGAGTAATTGAGTACAGAGAAATGCTTCTGAAAAGTAGATGAATCTTGTTTCAAGAATATCAAATGTTTTCGCTGCAAAGAAAAGTTTTGTCTTCTCATTAAATCCGAATCAACAGGAGGATTTAATTTGAAGAGCAGTTATAGTTATTCAGTAAATGATAATAAAAAGTTGATCCTCCAATTAAAGTTGGAACCAACGAAAATTTTTAATTGGAGGAATGATTGGTTAATAGTTAAGATAAATTATGATATTGTTATTTTCTGACCAACGTTGATGATAACAATATTATAAGTTTATTTAAGAGTTTATGCTTAAAGAAAATTATGATATTGTTATTTTCTGACCAACGTTGATGATAACAATATTATAATTCTATGAGTTTTATGTTTAAAGTTTAAATCTCTGACAAATTTTGCATCAAAGTGATCAATTTTCAGAGAATGGATAAGAGACAATAGATGCTCCAGAGCGAGCAAAATGTAATGTATTTTCATGTTTCCGCTGCAATGATGATGATGATCTTCAAAATTAAATTCGAACAAAAGGGAGAATTTAGTTTTGAAAAGGGTTATAAGATTTGAGTTTTCATATGTTAATTCCATTTCTGCCCAACGGTGATGTGGAATTGATGTATAAGATTGATGGTTTTGTTCTATTTCTGCCCAACGGTGATATAGAATAGAACTTAAAGTTTGAGTTTTCATATGTTAATTTCATTTCTGCCCAACGGTGATGTGAAATTGATGTATAAGATTGATGGTTTTGTTCTATTTCTGCCCAACGGTGATATAGAATAGAACTTAAAGTTTAAAAGTTTAATGTGCATGTCTTTAACCAGACCAATGTAGGGTTATTTTCATGCTCATTATTGATGATGTTTTTCAGATAAAGAACTTCATGCCTTTATTCTTGAAGGGTGAAAAGAAAATGAGCTGGATACTTGTGACTCAGAAGATGAAAAGTGCAATTTTTACAGAAAGAAGACCATTGTGCAAGGGATTGCGATCTCTTTAAAGAATGGCTTCAAAAGAAAAAGAATTCTAGGATATTGATCCAAGAAAATAGAATAATAAGAGTTTAGTTTAAAAGATGCCTTTTATGTACTCCTTATGAAAAGTTTTTAGTTTTTATTTTTTTATCATCATGATAAAAGTTGTAATAAGCAATATTGACATTTGTGTCCCTTCAAGAAAATTATCTCGCATAGCGGGAAAAAGATTGTGATAGTGCCCGCATGACGGGAAAAGTTTGAGAAAATACCCGCATGACGGGGTAAAGTTGGCATAGTACTTATGTTAATCAATCCTGCATGGCGGGAGAAATTTGACATAGTATTTATCCTGCATGGTGGGAGAAAGTTATGCTGACTCATGTGCTTTGAGTGTATCCCGCACAGGGAGAAAGATTAGGGTAGCTCTTATGCTATCCTAGTATAAGTTTAAGGAGAACAGAAAGTTACAGACGAATCTCAAGATAAGAATGACATGCAAGTGTGACTTGCGAAAGTATTAATGATAAAAGACTCTGTTGAGTTTTTGAAGTAAAATGAGAAAAAAGTACTCCCAACGAATTAAGAAATAATTTCATTTGCATGATGTAATCATGTGGATGAAGAAAGTAATCAAAGTTTCCTCATTCACAAGAGTTCTGAATAATTTTCGAAATTGTGGTAGAAAAGTTAGTACCACATTTCGAGGGGGGGAAAGTTGAGATCAATTAAGAAAGACAATTAAGAAAGATACTTTCCCATTATTCAGACAATGCGATGCATACTAAAGTGATCTATAAAAGATGAATGTGATCGTCGGGAGAGTAAGACGGTCATAATATCGATACCCCTAAAGTAAAGATATAGCTAAATTTATGGACCTTTTACAGTTCCAACAGAAAGATAGCATAGTCAGCCAGTATTCATACTGGACGTGTTCAGAGTTTTAAAGGCGGTGCTAAATGCACCATATGAGTTTTAGCAGATTGAACCCAAAATAAGAAAATTAAAGATAGGACAATCTGGGGGAGCGTGGTACAAAGAAACCTGACTCCGCAAGGATGATGAATAATATAAACAAGGATCTTGTTATACAGGACCTTGTAGAATCAATTGTCTTTTGGCAATAAAGATCAAGAAATGCTAGTAACTAAGGCCCCAGAAAGTCTCAAAGAATAAGAAAATCAGATATTTCTGACGATTATAAAGTCTATATTAGTGAAATTCAAATGGAGGGTAATCCCACCTAATTTGAAGAAGTCATGAGAGGCGTTCACTCGTCCAAGTGGCAAGAAGTAAAGGAAGATGAAATGAAATCGATAATACCAATAATATTTTTGGAATCTAGAATAAATTTCTAAGGAGCCAAAACAGTAGACTGTGATGGGTCTACAAGACAAAATGTGACTCCAAGGGAAATATGTAAAGATGTGGAGCGCGACTTGAATCAAAAGTTTTGCGCGAAGCGAATGAATAGATTACAATGAGTGCTAGTGGCACATCATGATCTGAGTTACATCAGATGAAAGTAAAGATAACATTTCCC
This sequence comes from Saccharum hybrid cultivar R570, assembly GCA_038087645.1. Taxonomy (NCBI): domain Eukaryota; kingdom Viridiplantae; phylum Streptophyta; class Magnoliopsida; order Poales; family Poaceae; genus Saccharum; species Saccharum hybrid cultivar. The sequence goes on from JAQSUU010000529.1 coordinate 11,339,224, forward strand.
AATGGGATTTGTATGAAAATAATTACGTGGCATAACCCAGAGGTTTTGTCATGAAAAGAAAAGAATGTAAGGGATGCCACCTGTAGAAATCTCTTATGGACTGGAGCAAATCTCTAGACAGTGACATTTAAAGTTAAAGAGTCAATTAAAAAATTTTGGGTTAAAGAGAATGAAAGGACAATTGCGCTTGTACAAAGTTATAGAAGGGAAAATTCATTCCCTAATCCTGTGTGGATGACACCTTAATTGTTAGTAGTGATGTCAATCTACTGCATGAGAAGAAGTTGTTGTCCTCAAGGTTAATAAGAAAGTTCTCGGTGAAATGTCTCTCGTTATAAGGATTGAAACTCACCGAAATAGAAGAAAAGGGGTATTAGAACTATCGCATAGGCATGCTAAGAAAAGTCTCTAAATAAATAAAGTACATATGCGGGTAAACCTACGCCTGTTCTCATGGTCAGGGTAATAGTTTTGAGAACTTTAATGTTTCAAAAGCAATGTAAGATTGTTATAGAGGGACGTCCTATATGCTTCAGCTGTTGGAAGCTTAATGAGTACAAAGATAAGACCTTACCCTGACACAGTTCACGTATCCGGGTTGTTTTGGCAAAAGTCCAGTCCAGATATAGATCACTGGAATGGAGTTAAAATGTCGGCCTCATGCTAAGAAAGAAAGAACAAGTACTCTCAAGTAGTTGTGGGTACAAATGTTATATGTTTGGCGAGATGTTTAGTGAAACCCACATAGTAGCTAACACTCGCAGTTGGAGTTTTATTGTGGAAAAGCTCCAAAAGAAACAGTTCTAGTATCATCAGTGATGTAAAGTTATAATATAGCATGATATGAGGCTGAGGGACAGGCAAAATAGTTAAGGAACTTAAACCTGGAATTGATAATGGTTGTCAACAGCAATAACCATTTAAGTAGTTTGCTCCTATAACAATGAGTCAAGTGTGCTGCCAAACACATTGACACTAAAGTTATACGTTGTTGAGGAGAAAGTCCGGAATCATACTAAAAGTATTGAATGTAAAAGTGACAAGCAAATGTTTGCGGATCCACTTACCAAAGGCTTACCACCCAGTGTGTTCAGAGAACACACAGTCGACATGGGTCTATGGTATAGCCTATGATTTCCGGACAATAAAGGGCCCAAAGTTAAAGAATCTGTTTCAGATCAGAGATGTGTATTGTAGCTGTCAAATCTATCGGCGACTGACCGTGACGATGAGGCATGCTCTATACACTGATTTGTGATGGAACAAATAAAAGTGAAAGCAATTAAAGTCAAAGTTTAGAGTTAAAGTATAAGATGAGATCAAAGGGGAGAATGTTAGAATTGATCTCATCCGTCTTGACCCAACGGTCGAGACGGACCCTTTGACCGCGTCCTGATCGGGGACGCCCAGCCCAACGACTCGGCTGGTGGGCCCCCGTCGCGCAGCACAATAAAGAGGAGGTGGGGGCAGGGGCTCGTACCACGAGGTTCACCGCCACAGTAACTGCCCCACCTCCTTTCCTAGACCGATCGAGAGGAGTGCTGCTAGCGACGGGAAGTCCATCGTCGCCGCTGCATCGACCTCGACGTCCACGCCGCTGACCGGGGACATCACTGCCACTCCAACTAAGACAAGTCGATGGTCAGTCACTTTCCCCTACCTCTCTCCCTAGTTCATGTTCTAGACTGCAGATGCTTGTTATACCAAATGGAAAGCATGTACCCGCTAGATCTACACTACTAGACGATCCACGATATTTCAACAGTTGGCACTTGGCAGGCGGCGGCGCGGCACGGCAGATTGATCTGAACTCTTAAGTTCTGTTGGTTGAAACTTGATAGGCATGCGCTTGTTGTTGATGGCCTTGTGGGCAAGCTTCTCATCGCTTGAATGAATATATATACAGACACGCACGGACGCACCTACACAAGTCTGGCAATCCCTATCGGTGTCGTCCTCACGAACATGATCATCATCAGGATAGTGGCACGATCGGACTTGGCTCTGGCTAGTGTTTTGGTACTGGCCTACTGGGCCTAGATTGACTGACCTGAAGTCGGGCCAGGTATGGGCCTTTGTTACTGTTGACATGCGTAAGGGCATAAAGCAATCACCAACACAGGTTTAAGGGTTAAACTAACAGAACTCCACAAGTTTTGTGAATATGTGTTTCTGCAGAGTTTATCTAGAAAACCGTCAAGAGAGGACCCACTCGTCAGGATTAATTGCATATTTCGCACGAGCACCGACGTAGGATCTAGAAGATACCAGAGGGCACCACGCCAAAGCAGAGATAAAAAGGGTGACAAGTGGGGCCGACCGGCATGTGTCCCCACCCGTCGGTCTGTGGGCTGGCCTGGATGCTGTGCCTCGGGCGCTGGGCCGCCTTGGAGTTACCGCCACCTGCTTGTGCATTTTGTGCCGAGGAGCTGGGGCCCACCTGTCTCCTCCTTGTACATTAGACTATCCGCAGTGGGTACTCTAAAACGATACTCTAAAACTTTAGAGTATGAATATAGAGTAAAAACTGCTGCACTGGGTGCTCTAAAACGATACTCTATCCTTTCTCTCACTCTATATTTAGAGTGGTACTGTGCTTACTCTATACTCTATAGTGGCGGGCCCCACTAGCTAAACAAAGGAAAAAATGATATAACTCACAAACCAAAAATCCAAATTAAATTTTGATTTCACCATTAAATTCGTCTCAATAAATCCTTCAAAACTAGATCACACATGGATATATTTAGATAAAGTGACAAGTAGGTCTCACAGTGGATAGAGTGGATATAGGATGATATAGAGGATGGATGAGTGCGGGAGAATTAAGTATAGAAGAGAGAATCTTGCTAACTAGGACGTATAGAGGATGAATATAGAGGTCCATGAGTGCGAGTAGTCTTAGGCCTTGTTTAGATGCCAAAGTTTCTCTCAAATTCCACTGTGCAAAAAGAAGATTCTCCATCACATCAAAATACCGGCACATGCATGGAGTACTAAATGTAGATGAAATCAAAAACTAATTGCACAGTTTAGTTGTACTTTGCGAGACAAATCTTTTGAATCTAATTAATCAATGTTTGGACAATTATTACCAAATACAAACAAAATGCTAAAGTGTGCTACCGTAATTCGGCCGCCACCAAATCGGCCGAACTAAACTAAACACGGCCTTACTCCTTCGCGTGGAATGCTGGCCGGCAAAGGTCTGCAGGGCATTGTCCTGCTGCGGGCTGCATGGGCAGCAGTGGGGCCCAGTTGCCCCTGTAGCAATGTCGACTTTGGGCTGCTGCACTCACGTTGACTTTAGGGATGCTGATCTCCGTACACATTGCTGCCCCTTAATTTGCAAAATTTGGTATCTTTCTCATCCGATCTCTAAAATATATAAGTAATATGTCGGTTTCGATCAGCTCGATGAGCTCTTCGCAATAATGTACTCTAAATATTTATTTAAGTCTTCCTTGCAATAGCAAAAAATCGAATTTCTTTTCTTAGCCGATTTTTGCCAAGCTGTATATGCACTATTATTATTATCTTTTCACATGCATTTTGATTAATTTCAGCAAAACAAGCATCAAAATGGATACCGGGGGCTCTCGCTGACTGCCCTGCGGCTCGCTTTGTTGCGCGCCGGCCCAATGGGTCGCCCACTTGACTTGTCGTCTTGTTTATTCGCGGCAGAAACGGGCCTCCGAGTCGAGCGCAGAGACAGCGACGCGTGCCACGCAACCCTAGATATGGGATGCCACGGCACTCTGCCACTGCCACGCATCGTTATCATCTTTGCATTGTACCTAGGGGTGGTTTAGTTCCAAATTTTTTTTGCAAAACGATACTGTAGCTCTTTTCGTTGTTATTTGGCAAATATTGTCCAATCATGGTCTAATTAGGCTTAAAAGATTCGTCTCGTCCATTTCGTCTAAACTGTGTAATTAGTTTTATTTTTTATATATATTTAATGCTTCATGCATATGTCCAAAGATTCGATGTGACGGGGAATCTGAAAAATTTTGTAAAATTTTTTGGGAACTAAACAGGGCCCTATACTGTTTGGGATTAGAGAATAGAGATGGACACTTCGTAGCGGTGGAAGGTGGTAGTAGTTTTATCAGATCTGTGATGGCCAGCTGTGCATTGTCTTGCTTTCAGCAAGCAGGACGAGGGATCCTAGCTTCTAGTGATTTGTAAATAATGAAATCCATCGCGTGGAATGATCAGCAAGATTCTACGGATCAATCGAGGCAGCCGTCAAGGAATCTTCTCGTGTGCTTCTGTGATCGTCGATGCTTATTAAGATAATCCATCCGTTTTTTAACACGCTGACGCTGAATCACATGGGTTAATTAATGGGTATAGCTGCAGATTGTTATTGTTACCGCACCACCGCACGGTGTTGGATCGAGCAGGGACTGAAGTGTGAGACGGAGAGACTCTGAGAGTGACGTTTTTGGCATAACCAGACGCCACAGCACATGGTTTTCCTGATACCACTGCCTTATCCTTTGGAGCGTTTGCTAACGCAACTTTTACATGCATGAATGTCACCGTGGTGTGATATGTGTGACACTCTACCGTGATACTGGGCTCATATCGTCTCGTTCTTACGCCAAAATAAAAATATCATTTCGTCCATAAATATGTTTCAACAATTACCCTTCGATTTCCCAACGAGCGGCGCGAGCCATGGTTTTCCTGCATACCGGCACTGGGTGCTTTGCTCGGCTGAACTCGTCTCGTCTATTCGCGGCAGAAACGGCTGGCCCGCGTCGCTTGCGATTAGGGATGAAAACGGTACGGATATTTTCCGATCGTATTCGAGATCGAATCCGTTTAGAGGGGTTTTAATCCGTCCGTATCTGAGTCCGGATATTTAACATCCGATACCGTATTCGTATCCGAATATTTAAATCACATATTTATGATGTCGATATCCAATCATATTATATCCGGTATTTTTTATATTATCCGTATTCGAATCCGAATCCAGACATAAATATGAAAACAAATACGATATCAGTGATATCCGTCCGTATCTGATCCGTTTTCATCCCTACTTGCAATTACAGAGAAAGGAACGGACGCCACCGGACCCAGCAACCATCACCGTGCCACTGGCCAACTGGCCTGCCCACCCTCTGGACTCTGTATCTACACTAGACACTGTTTGCGCGAGAGAATGGGCACGGTCGCGCGGAACAGTGACCACCCGTCCATTTTCAATTTGGTAGGTACTAGTAGCAGCAATAAGTTTAAGTAAACAGGATGGGGGTGTTTAGTTGATGGGTGAAAAATTTTAGGGTGTCACATCAGATGTTTCATGAGGTGTCGGAAGTGGTGTATACTAATAAAAAAACTAATTACATAACTCGTCTGGAAACCGCGAAACAAATTTATTAAGCCTAATTAATTCATCATTAATACATGTTTACTGTAGCACAACATTGTCAATCATGGATTAATTAGGCTTAAAAAATTCGTCTCGTAAATTTATCGTAATCTATGTAATTACTTTTTTTTATCTATATTTAATACTCTATACATATGTTTAAATATCTGATATGACGGGATGAAATATTTTTGAAGGAACTAAACACCTCTTGCTCTGGCCGTGTTTAGTTCCCGACTTGGGAACGACGAATCGGCACTGCGCGCTACAGTGTTCCGGTCGGAACACTGTAGCGTGTTTTTGTTTTTTAGTGCAAATAATTGTCTAAAAATTGATTAATTAGACTCAAAATGTTCGTCTCGTAAAGTACAACAAAACTGTGCTATTAGTTTTTGATTTCATCTACATTTAGTACTTCATGCATTTGCTGATATTTTGATGTGATGGGGAATCTCTTTTTTGCATAGTAAAATTTAGGGGTGGAATTGGGAACTAAACAAGGGCAGAGATTTTTGATTTTACTTCCAAACTACTAGTACATCTGACTCGAGGTCAGCCTTCCTGCCTTCTGAACTATTCCAGTCTTCTCTCACTGAATCGCGTGGTTAGCTGTTAGTAGGAGCAGAAAGAATAAAATATAGCCAAACTGGAATGGAGCCATGGAGACCCACTTTGCATAAGCACAGTTTTGTCCCTGAACCTCGGAGACCATGATTAGTCTGGTGGTGCTAGTAGCAGCAGCAAGTTACAGTAAACAGGATTAGGTTACCTTTACTGCTTTACGCATACTCCCTTCGTCCCAGAAAAAGTGTCGTTTTAGGTTTTTAAGACATCGTGTTTGACCGTTCGTCTTATTCAAAATTTTTTAATAAATATTATTTATTTTGTTATGACTTATTTTATCATTAGAGATACTTCAATAATGATTTATTTATTTTATAATTTGCACAAAATTTTTGAATAAGACGAACAGTCAAACACGATGTCTGAAAAACCTAAAACGACACTTTTTCTGGAACGGAGAGAGTACAACTTTATTACTACTACTTGCATAGTAGAGATTTCAGATTTACTGCTTCCAAACTAGGCCGTGTTTAGATCCCCAATTCAGGGGCCGATTCGGACACTGTAGGTACAGTGCCCGTATCGGAACACTGTAACAACTTTTGTTTTTTAGTGCAAAAAATTATCCAAAAATTAATTAATTAGACTCAAAATGTTCGTCTCGTAAAGTATAACAAAACTGTGCAATTAATTTTTAATTTCATCTACATTTAGTACTCCATGCATTTACCGTCATTTTGATGTGATGGGGAATCTTCTTTTTGCATAGTAAAATTTAGGGAGAATTTGGGATCTAAACAGGCCCCTGCTAGTACAGTTTGACTCAAGGTCAGCCTTCGTGCCTTCTCAATGAACTAGTCCGTCTTTTCACTCACTCAATCGCGTGGTTAGCTGTTTGTACTTTGTAGGAAGGAGCACAAAGAAGAAAGTATAGCCAAACTGAAACGGAGTCCGACCCAATTTGCATAAGCACAGTTTGTCCCTGAACCTCGGAGACCATGATTAGTTTCCTTTCGGACGATGATCACGGACCTGAAATTGCGCTCAGGAGCCTGGTTTATGCCGATGCTAATCTGTTGTGATGTGAAGTAAGCGAGCAGGAGCTGAGCTGAAAACAGTCTCGTTGTATCAATTTTGTCGTCTAAGAGGTGCTCCTAAACTGTTGTCATCATGTCATGGAAGAACAGATCTCAGAACCTGAGATTGCCATTTCACGTTTGCCATTGCCATCACCGATTGTTCTGTTTCAGCACACACCACTGAATTCTTGTTAAAATTCCCACGCAAGTCTGAACATACAGTAGCAGAACCATTCGCATACTCGTGTGAAGTAAAAAGAACTTTTCATCATCATCCTATATTACAATCGCAGGAGGCGACCAGACAGGTCTCAACCCAAGCCCAGTTCCCGGTTGCTGACTTGCTGCACTGCAAGCCGAGACAGAGATGGCTGAACTGAAAACTGAAGCCTAGTTCTAGTTGGGGCCCCAGCAGCTGAGGTACATGACGGTCCTCATCCCCTCCTCGGCCTTGTCCGCCCGCCTCTTCTCCGCCGGCGCCAGCTTCTTGGCCTGCGCGAAGCTGGGGGCGTTGGCCTTGACGGTCCGGTGGATGGACCGCAGCGCGTAGTTCCAGCGGCAGAGCCCCGCCTGGTCCTTGAGCGCCTCCACGGCGCCCACGCTCATCGCCACCATCCATGACGCCTTCGCTGCAGCGGCCATCTATGTATCTGCTTCTTGGGTTGGAGCCTAACGCGCCTTGATTTGCGCTCTGGTTGGTGATCGGTGTAGTTGCTGTGACTGAGTGAGAAGTGAGATTGTTGTGTGTTGAGGTGGGGCGGGCGGGTTATATATACCGGAGGGAGGACTGCAAACAAGCGGCCGCAGGCGCTGGTTTTCCTGGATACCGGGGGCTCTCGGCTCTCCCACTACTGCTTCTTGTTTATGCCACGCACCGGCCCAGGTGCTCAGCTCACCTATCTCGTCGTCTTGTTTATTCGCGGCAGAAACGGCCGGTCTTCCGCGTCGCGAGCAGAAACGACGAAGAGCGTGCCGCGCAACCGTTTCTGCCACAGCATACGAGCACGATGCATCTTCTCTGTATCTAGACTGTTCTGAATAAGTAGAGTACAGTTTGGTCTTGCCAATTAGGAAGGAATCAAGCAAAGTAGAGTTTTGTACTCCTGTTTTATCCTACCAAGTGGTGGGCGCCAGTACGCTGTCAGCGAACATGAGGAGGGAGGGAGCTGCCGTATTCAGGACTCTCACTCGAGGCGTCCAGCCGTCCAGGAATCTTCTCGCTTTCTAGATGACTTTGAGCGGCATTAAGGTAATCGTCAGGGGCGAATCTACAGTACCTCGTCGGGGTCAGCCGACCCCGATGACTTCCGAGGAAACGCTTGTAACCTTTGTTTCAATACCAGCTATGACCCCAGTAAAATTAGGACTTTGACCCCGGTGCAGTCCAGCTCAACTCATGGCAGAAGCCCACAAGGCTAGGAGCCCACTGCGTGGAGGACAGGACGTGGACTCAAAAAAGCTACCAATGCAGCAGCCACACTGCCACAGCCCAAAAGTCCAGAAGCTGAAAAATCCCATCTTGTAGATTGATCGACGTCCTTTCAGCTTCCCTCTTCGTTCATCCCTTCTCATATCTCATGCCGGCATCGCGGCGTCCGCCCGGCGCACAGCGCTCACGCCTCACGGGCACGGCCTGGCCGTGGCTGACTGCCCAACTAATACTACATCCTCCTGGCGCATCCGTTTAAGGTAGAAAATGTATGTCAATTTGATCCCTAAATTTGCAATTTTTATTAAATCTATCCAACGTTTCGTACTTCTGTCCGTTCACAAACCTGGACACCTAGCTGCATGCCCCATTGCCCCTATTGAGGTCTTTTTTTTTTCCAGTTGTTTGGTATATTCAAATTCAGATAAGCAAACAAGTCATAGTGGTTCAGTTCATAGAAAGAGCTTATCTTCTCCACTTCATTGGTTGTATCAAGCAAGATGTCAGGTAAGGAAATTAGTGATTTCTAGTCATATAGGTGTGGTTCTTGCAAAAATTTTCTTTAGTGTTTCACTGTGTTGGCTAGTTTCATAGACAATCAAAGCGCATTGAAACGATTCTTGAAAAGGAAATTACCACCAACTATTGATAATGAGAATCTGGATGGAGGACTGAAAGCCCAAGTTTGGTTTTGGTAATTAATGACACCAAGTTGCTAATGACATATCTTAAGTGTTTTGAGTTAGGCATAAGCAACACATGTGATGAAGGTGTATGTGGCAAGGTGTGGTGGCCACAAGATCACAAAGAGATGGTGCATGGACATGAAATGATGATCATGGTGAAGATGCACATAAAAGGAAGGACATGATGATCAAGTGGAGAAGGATCTAAGAGCTCAAGGCAAAGGTATAACCATAGGGTTTTCCTTTTGCCGGTCTAAAATGAGTAGAGAAGTGATTGACCGGGTTTAGGATACATGGCCGACTATCAAGAGGGGCAATCACGGTTAGCTCGGAAATCAAGTGCCACTAGATCAATGTCTTGAGCATATGCATTAGGATCTAGTAAAAAGCTAACATAACGCCTTGAGAAATGATCTATGAAATGCTAATACACATGCACATGGTGGTGTACACTTGGTGGTGTTAGCACAGTTTGTGAAGGCGGTGGAGTTTAAGCGGTAGAGAGGGGTTTGGGTTCCTCTCTCCCTCCCGCCGAGCTTGCGAGGCGGGATTCGGCGCTTTTTGGAGAAGTGAAATGCCTATTTTCTATTGCGCCGGAAGTCGAAAAGAAACGGAAGCGAACGGAGGTCACAGAGATGACCGGACGCTGGACCGGACACGGTCTCTGTATGACCGGACGCGTCCGGTCAGTGTTCAGCGTCTGTGCGGTTTTCAGTTTGATGATCGGACGCGCAGCGCGTCCGGTCACTGATGACCGGACGCGTCCGGTCATCCAGGGAGCTTACTGGACTCTAATCGGACGCTGGCACTGTGGCGTCCGGTCAGTTCAACAGCGCGTTCGGTCAGTTCTCCTGAGCGAATCAGAGCGCGCGACCGACGCGTCCGGTCCCTCACGTAACCGGAGCGTCCGGTCAGGCGTCCAGAAGGGTAGAGCGAAGCGGAGTAACGATCGGACGCGCGGCGCGTCCGGTCACGTGCGATCGGACGCGTCCGGTCTCAACGGGAGCATACTGGAATGCGACCGGACGCGGGCACTGTCGTGTCCGGTCAATCGGTTCAGCGCGTCCGGTCACGGCAACGGCTAGTTCTGACACGCACTGTTTCTTGCTGTCGTGTAGTGACCGGACGCGTCCGGTCACCCTGACCGGAGCGTCCGGTCAGTGCGTTTTTCGCTGCGTCGTCTGTAACGGCTAGCTGTGTACCCCTTCGTTATAAATAGCTGTTGGCCGGGGTTTGAGGGCAACTCTTGCACTTTTTGAGATATAGAGACATACTTTGAGCTAGAGAACAACCCCTCCACTCATCTCTTTGCATAGTTGCACATCTTGAGTGAGATTGAGTGAGATTCAAGTGCATTGCTTGAGAGTTGCATTCTAGAGGCACTTATCTTCGAGTTGCTGCGGATTTCTTGTTACTCTTCCGTGTTTCCCAACACGGTAGACGGCTTGGAGCAGCGGAGGTGATTGAGCTCACAATTGAAGATTGTTAGAGCCTTCACCAAGTGTTGTAAGGGGTTCTTGATCCTTCCCCGCGGGAGTTCGCAAATTGGATACTCTAGTGGAGCTCGTGGCTTGGAGGATCCCCATCTTGTGTGCGGTTGTGCGGCGCCCGCCGAGGGCTCGACTCTTGATAGTCGTTTAGCTCGTGAACCGACAAGTGGGTGTATCGCCACAACGGGGAGTAGCTTGCCGGGAAGCAAGTGAACCTCGGGATAAATTCTTGTGTCATTCTCTTCCCGAGGATTTCTCTTGTATGATTGATTGATTGGTATTTCTCTTCTCTTCATGGCGGTATAATCACTCAAAGCTCTTCTCTCGTATTACTTCTCGTTTCTAGCTTATAGTTGTTGTTGTGTTTAGTGAATAGCCTTATACTAGACTTGTGTAGGTGGCTTGCTTAATTAGTTAGAGCTAGTGCTTTTGCCTCGCCACCTTTCGTACTAACTCGTGGTTAAGTAATTCTTCTAGAAGTTTTAATTAGGCTATTCACCCCCCTCTAGTCTATTTGGACCTTACAAGTGGTATCGGAGCCGAGGCACCGTTTATTTGAGGCTTAACAACCTACGGTGAAAAAGAAATGGCTCAATTAAGCTTGCACATCAACAACACCAAGAAGGCACCTTACTTTGATGGCACAAATTATGCATATTGGAAGGTTAAGATGACCGCATACCTAAAGTCAATCAATAGAGAAGTGTGGAAGGTCACCGAAACAAAATTTGAGGTTACTAATCCGGAAGCACCTACACCGGTGGAAGAGAAGAAGCTCCAATGCAATGACATTGCCATTAGTGCTCTTCATGAGGCATTAGATGACAAGACCTTTGAGCAAGTAAAGAACATTGAGATTGCTCATGATGCTTGGGCCAAGCTAGAAGAAACATTTGAGGGCACCGAAGGCACAAAGACTGCCAAAGCATATATCTTGCAAGAAAAATTTTCAAGCTTCAAGATGCAAGATGATGAGAGTGTACCGGAGATGTTTCATAGGTTGCAAGTCATTGTCAATGAGCTCAAGGCACTTGGTGAGGAGTTCAAGGACAATCAATTCTCTATGAAGTTCTTGAGAAGTCTACCCAAGAGATTTGATACATTGATCACAGTGCTAGTAAGGACTATATTGAAGGATTCAACTCCTCAACAAATATTTCAAGAAGTGATGACCGACGATTCATATAGAGAAGATGATGAGAAGGATGAGTTGGTAAAGAAGAAGAAGAAGAAGGAAAATGAGAAGAAGGATGATGAGAAGAAGAAGAGTGTGGCATTCAAAGCCACCACATCCAAGGGCAAATCCAAGATTGAATCATCAAGTGATGAAGACTCAAGCTCTTGTGATAGTGATGACATTGATGAGAAGATGGCTCTCTTTGTCAAATAATTTGGCAAATTCATGAAGAAGATGGGCTTTCATGCAAGAAGGAGGAAGAACTCTTACAAGAAGAATGAGCATACCATGAGATGCTTTAGATGCCATAGCAAAGACCATCTCATTGTAAAGTGTCCTTATGATAGTGATGATGAAGATGCTATCAAGAAGGAGAGAAAGAAGCAAAAGAAGAAGCAAGAGAAGAAGGAGAGCTCTTATAAGAAGAAGAATGATTCTCATGTTGCTACATGGGATAGTGATGACTCCTCAAGTGATGATGAGGATGAAAACAAGAGTAAGAAGAAGGGACATGCTAGCATTGCCATCCAAGAGAAGGTCTCCCTCTTTGACACTCCATCGTGCTTCATGGCTAAAGCCGCTAAGGTATCATCCGATGATGAGAGTGATCATGATAATGCTAGTGATAGTGATAGTGATGAAGAAGAATTCACTAAAGATGAACTAATCACTATGCTAGAAGATTGCACTCAACATTATAAAGAATCTAGGAAGGAGTGCAAGGGCTTGCTTAAGGAAAAGAAAAACCTTATGCAAGAACTTGATGAGCTTAGAGTGTCTTATGAGAGTCTAAAGGTAGACCATAAGAAGCTTCAAAAGTCTCACACCAAGCTTGAAGAAGCTCATTCCTCTCTAGTTGAAAAATGTGAAAACATGCCAACTAATGTTGAGAAAGCTAAAACTTACAACATAGGCATATCATGTGATATAATTGATGAATCCTTTCATAAGCCTATTGTTGTTGCTCCCACTAACTCTTCATGTAGTGCATCTACATCATCCTCATCTAGTAGTGATGGTTTCACTTGTGACTCCACACTTATAGTTGAGAATGAAAATCTCAAGAAGAAGGTAAAAGAGCTCAATCACACATTAGCTAAGGCTTATGGTGGTGAGGACCGCTTGCTTATGTGCTTGGGTAGCCAAAGAGCTTCTCTCTACAAAGAGGGATTGGGCTATAACCCCAAGAAAGGCAAGGCCGCTTTTGCTCCTCACAAGACTCGTTTTGTGAAGAACAATGGTAGCTATTGCAAAAGTTGCAAGCAAGTTGGTCACATAGAGTAACATTGCATGAACAAGAAATCTAATGCAAATGTATCCTCAATCAAGTTTAATTCTTTCTATATGCTTACCAAGGGTACAAATGGTGTTCACGCTAAGTTCATTGGTGCACCATGGATGGGCTCAAAGAAGAAAGCCATTTGAGTACCAAAGAGCTTAGTCTCTAACCTTGGAGGATCCAAACAAGTTTGGGTACCTAAAAAGAATTGATCTTGTCTTGTAGGTCAATTACAAAGCCGGAGGAAGACATTGGGTGCTTGATAGTGGGTGCACTCAACATATGACCGGAGACTCTTGTATGTTCAATTCAATTGATACAAGTTAAAATGGTGGTTTTGATGCTATCACTTTCGGCAACAACAAGAAAGGCAAGGTCAAAGGGCTTGGTAAAATTGCTATCACAAATGACATGAGCATATCTAATGTGTTGCTAGTTGAGAGCTTGGATTTCAATCTTTTATCGGTGGCACAACTTTGTGATCTTGGTTTCAAGTGCATATTTGGTAGTGATGATGTTGAAGTCATAAGTGTTGATGGATCAAACTTGATATTCAAAGGATTTAGACATGGTAGCTTATACTTGGTTGACTTCAATGATAGTGAGACACAATTGACATCATGCTTGCTTAGTAAATCTAGTATGGGTTGGTTGTGGCATAGAAGGCTTGGTCATGTTGGAATGAAACAATTGAACAAACTTTTGAGGCATGACTTAGTTAGAGGATTGAAAGATGTCACTTTTGAAAAGGATAAACTATTTAGTGCTTGTCAAGCCGGCAAACAAGTTGGAAATTCACATCCTAGTAAAAGTGAAATGAGCACATCAAAAGCATTTGAGCTATTGCACATGGACTTGTTTGGGCCAACAACATACACTAGCATTGGTGGCAATAAGTATGGTTTTGTGATTGTGGATGACTACACTAGATACACTTGGGTGCTTTTTCTCTATGACAAGAGTGATATTTATGATCTATTCAAGTCTTTTGTCAAGAGGGTGCAAAATAAGTTTGAGACTACCATCAAGAAGATTAGAAGTGACAATGGTAGTGAGTTCAAGAACACAAGAATTGAAGATTTATGTGATGATTATGGTATTGGGCATCAATTCTCACCAACATACACTCCTCAATCCAATGGTGTAGTTGAAAGGAAAAATAGAACCTTGATTGATATGGCTAGATCAATGCTTAGTGAATACAATGTGAGTCATTCATTTTGGAGTGAAGCTATCAATACGACTTGCTATTGTAGTAAACGTCTCTATTGCCATAGGAAGCTTGGAAAGACACCATATGAACTATTGAATGGAAGAAAGCCCAACATTGCATACTTTAGAGTGTTTGGTTGCAAATGCTATATTCTCAAGAAAGGCACTAGATTGAGCAAGTTTGAAAAGAAATGTGATGAAGGGTTCTTACTTAGTTATTCTACCACAAGCAAATCATATAGAGTTTGGAATCTCACAAATGGCACCTTGGAAGAAGTTCATGATGTTGAGTTTGATGAAACCCAAGGGTCTAAAAATGAAGCTCAAAACCTTGATGATGTGAGAGGAGATCAATTATCAAATGCAATGAAGAACATGGACATTGGTGATATAAGGCCGATGCAAGTTGATGATGATGATATTCATGTGATCAACCAAAGTGTGCAAATTAATACAAATCAAGCAAGCTCTAGTGGTTCTCATGATGAAGTGCAAGTTCAAGGTCAAACAAGTGAAAGCAATCAACTCCCAATACTCCAACCTACTAGCATTGCAAGAGATCATCCGTTGGACCAAATCATTGGTGGAATTCAAAGTGGTGTTCAAACTAGATCAAGATTAGCATCCTTTTGTGAGCATTACTCATTTGTCTCATTAGAAGAACCAAAGAAGATAGAAGATGCATTGAAGGATTCCGATTGGGTGAATGCCATGCATGAAGAACTAAACAACTTTGCTAGAAATC
Source organism: Saccharum hybrid cultivar R570 (assembly GCA_038087645.1). Classification (NCBI taxonomy): domain Eukaryota; kingdom Viridiplantae; phylum Streptophyta; class Magnoliopsida; order Poales; family Poaceae; genus Saccharum; species Saccharum hybrid cultivar. The sequence continues at coordinate 11,354,274 of JAQSUU010000529.1, forward strand.
AAGTTTGGAAACTTGTTGAGAGGCCAAAGAACTACAATGTGATTGGTACTAAGTGGGTCTTTAGAAACAAGCAAGATCAAGATGGCATGGTTGTAAGGAACAAAGCAAGATTAGTAGCACAAGGATACACTCAGGTTGATGGTCTTGACTTTGGAGAGACATATGCACCGGTTGCAAGATTGGAGGCAATTAGAATCTTATTAGCATATGCTTGTGCACACAACATCAAGCTCTATCAAATGGATGTCAAGAGTGCATTTCTAAATGGCTACATCAATAAAGAAGTTTATGTTGAGCAACCTCCCGGTTTTGAAGATGACAAGAAGCTTGACCATGTTTACAAGCTAAAGAAGGCATTGTATGGTTTGAAGCAAGCACCTAGAGCATGGTATGAGAGATTGAGGGACTTTCTCCTCTCTAAAGGGTTCAAGATGGGAAAGGTTGACACCACTCTCTTCACCAAGAAGCTTGGAAATGACTTGTTTGTGTTGCAAATCTATGTGGATGACATTATCTTTGTATCAACTAACCAAGACTTTTGTGAAGAGTTTGGAAATATGATGGCTAATGAGTTTGAGATGTCTATGATTGGAGAGCTTAGTTACTTCCTTGGACTTCAAATCAAGCAAATGAAGAATGGCACTTTTGTAAGTCAAGGCAAGTACATCAAGGACATGATCAAGAAGTTTGGATTGCAAGATGCTAAGCCAATGAGCACACCAATGGGCTCTAATGATTAATTGGGTATTGATAATAGTGGAAATATGGTAGATCAAAAGCAATACCGGTCGATGATTGGAAGTTTGCTCTATGTCACCGCTTCTAGGCCGGATGTGATGTTTAGTGTATGCAAGTGTGCAAGATATCAAGCTTCACCTAGAGAAAGTCACTTGAAAGCAACCAAGAGGATATTGAGATATCTAAAGGGCACTCATGATATTGGATTATGGTATCCCAAGGGGTCTAATTTTGAGTTGATTGGATATTCGGACTCCGACTATGGTGGATACAAGATTGATAGAATGAGCACAAGTGGCACTTGTCAATTGCTTGGAAGGTCTCTTGTTTCATGGTCATCAAAGAAACAAAATAGTGTTGCACTATCTACCGCCGAGGCCGAATACATTAGTGCCGGTAGTTGTTGTGCACAATTGCTTTGGATGAAGGCCACTTTGAATGACTTTGAAATTAAATTCAAGAATGTGCCTTTGTTTTGTGATAATGAAAGTGCTATCAAGATGACACAAAATCCGGTTCAACATTCAAGAACCAAGCACATTGACATAAGGCATCACTTCATAAGAGACCATCAACAAAAGGGTGATATTAGCATTGAGAGCATTGGCACCGAAGATCAACTAGCCGACATCTTTACAAAGCCACTTGATGAAAAGAGATTTTACAAGTTGAAGAATGAATTGAACATACTTGACTTCTCCAACTTGAAATGAGTGCACCCCCACATTCTTATATGACATGCCTCTCCTCCAACATAGCAAGGTAAAGTTGTTTGGCATATCATTCATACTTTGCTAAGGACATGTTTAGAACATATAGACATATTTGCATGACAAATAGGCTTATTCATGAAAATCAAATAATTTTGATGTATATATGGTACCACTATTGCTTCTATGTTTGATTGATCTAGTGGTAGCATATGACATGTTTGTGGGCTTGCAAACCTAGTGTTGAATCTAGAAAATGAGCTCATGATGTGTAATTCAACATGGTCAAGATAACCCTTATACTTTATGAGGTGTGAAAAAGCTTGTCCTTGGATCAAACCGAATTACATATTCTAGGCAAGTGATCTAGGTTGAACCATAATTTGGACTCTCTTATATTGATTGACTTATCTCTCACTAAAATTACCTATTCTAGGAACCTTTTTGGTGATTGTTGACAAAGGGGGAGAGAAAAGTCACAAAGATATTGCAAAGAGGAAATAAAATATAATAAGAGGGAGAGAAAAGTCACAAGGGAGAGAAAAGTCACAAAGATAAAAAAAAAGTCACAAAGAGAGAAATTAAATTTGAGCACATAAGTAGGGGGAGCACGCTCATGGATTATTTGTTGCATTTGTATGTGCATTAACATGATGAAATATTGCATTGCAAAGTTTAATTTCGATATTCATGATTGAATGGTGTATGCTAGAAATAGAACTTGAATGATGATTTGTTGAGAGTAGCTTTACAAGTGGTATCTAGACACCTTTTGCTTATAATGTTAATCTCACAGGGTACTTTAGTGTTTGTGATCTTTACAAGTGATAGATTACAAGTGGTGTCTAGCTACATCGATGCTAAGGATGGTATATAAAGGCAACTCCGATTGGTATCACGCTTCAAAGGTCCATTTTATATACCTTAGCATCAATTTGATAGTAGTAACTCTCTCAAATTTCAAATCCATACATATGTGCATAATTGAACCAAACTCATGGAAGCACATATGTAGGGAGAGCTAATACTATCGAAATTGAAAATTAATTTCATTTCATATCTTTGTGATGGTTGTCATCAATTACCAAAAAGGGGGAGATTGAAAGCCCAAGTTTGGTTTTGGTAATTAATGACACCAAGTTGCTAATGCCATGTGTTAAGTGTTTTGAGTTAGGCATAAGCAACACATGTGATGAAGGTGTATGTGGCAAGGTGTGGTGGCCACAAGATCACAAAGAGATGGTGCATGGACATGAAATGATGATCATGGTGAAGATGCACATAAAAGGAAGGACATAATGATCAAGTGGAGAAGGATCTAAGAGCTCAAGGCAAAGGTATAACCATAGGGTTTTCCTTTTGCCGGTCTAAGATGAGTAGAGAAGTGATTGACCGGGTTTAGGATACATGGCCGACTATCAAGAGGGGCAATCACGGTTAGCTCGGAAATCAAGTGCCACTAGATCAATGTCTTGAGCATATGCATTAGGATCTAGTAAAAAGCTAACATAACGCCTTGAGAAATGATCTATGAAATGCTAACACACATGCACATGATGGTGTACACTTGGTGGTGTTAGCACAGTTTGTGAAGGCGGTGGAGTTTAAGCGGTAGAGAGGGGTTTGGGTTCCTCTCTCCCTCCCGCCGAGCTTGCGAGGCGGGATTCGGCGCTTTTTGGAGAAGTGAAATGCCTATTTTCTATTGCGCCGGAAGTCGAAAAGAAACGGAGGCGAACGGAGGTCACAGAGATGACCGGACGCTGGACCGGACACGGTCTCTGTATGACCGGACGCGTCCGGTCAGTGTTCAGCGTCTGTGCGGTTTTCAGTTTGATGATCGGACGCGCAGCGCGTCCGGTCACTGATGACCGGACGCGTCCGGTCATCCAGGGAGCTTACTGGACTCTAATCGGACGCTGGCACTGTGGCATCCGGTCAGTTCAACAGCACGTCCGGTCAGTTCTCCTGAGCGAATCAGAGCGCGCGACCGGCACGTCCGGTCCCTCACGTAACCGGAGCGTCCGGTCAGGCGTCCAGAAGGGTAGAGCGAAGCGGAGTAACGATCGGACGCGCGGCGCGTCCGATCACGTGCGATCGGACGCGTCCGGTCTCAACGGGAGCATACTGGAATGCGACCGGACGCGGGCACTATCGCGTCCGGTCAATCGGTTCAGCGCGTCCGGTCACGGCAACGGCTAGTTCTGACACGCACTGTTTCTTGCTGTCGTGTAGTGACCGGACGCGTCCGGTCACCCTGACCGGAGCGTCCGGTCAGTGCGTTTTTCGCTGCGTCGTCTGTAACGGCTAGCTGTGTACCCCTTCGTTATAAATAGCTGTTGGCCGGGGTTTGAGGGCAACTCTTGCACTTTTTGAGATATAGAGACATACTTTGAGCTAGAGAACAACCCCTCCACTCATCTCTTTGCATAGTTGCACATCTTGAGTGAGATTGAGTGAGATTCAAGTGCATTGCTTGAGAGTTGCATTCTAGAGGCACTTGATCTTCGAGTTGCTGCGGATTTCTTGTTACTCTTCCGTGTTTCCCGACACGGTAGACGGCTTGGAGCAGCGGAGGTGATTGAGCTCACAATTGGAGATTGTTGGAGCCTTCACCAAGTGTTGTAAGGGGTTCTTGATCCTTCCCCGCGGGAGTTCGCAAATTGGATACTCTAGTGGAGCTCGTGGCTTGGAGGATCCCCATCTTGTGTGCGGTTGTGCGGCGCCCGCCGAGGGCTCGACTCTTGATAGTCGTTTAGCTCGCGAACCGACAAGTGGGTGTATCGCCACAACGGGGAGTAGCTTGCCGGGAAGCAAGTGAACCTCGGGATAAATTCTTGTGTCATTCTCTTCCCGAGGATTTCTCTTGTATGATTGATTGATTGGTATTTCTCTTCTCTTCACGGCGGTATAATCACTCAAAGCTCTTCTCTCGTATTACTTCTCGTTTCTAGCTTATAGTTGTTGTTGTGTTTAGTGAATAGCCTTGTACTAGACTTGTGTAGGTGGCTTGCTTAATTAGTTAGAGCTAGTGCTTTTGCCTCGCCACCTTTCGTACTAACTCGTGGTTAAGTAATTCTTGTAGAAGTTTTAATTAGGCTATTCACCCCCCTCTAGCCTATTTGGACCTTACAAGGACCAAAAAGAACTGATGAGAATCCCTCAAGAAGAGATGGAAGTGCAACAAAAACCAATCATACTACTATTTGTACTCGGTGAGTTTGACGACGGGAGGTAAATTTTGACGAGCTTCCATATGCTTCAGCAGATAGGAGGAAATTTCATATTAGGTGGGATAATTTCTACGATATTTTATTATCGTTATTAATATTTATGTCTATGTTATCCGTGCTGTTAGACTGCTATAAGTTTTCGTTCGAGAAAAGACTACTATAAGTTTAGGTCATGAGTAAGTCCGACCCCAACAATGGTAATCGTCCGTCACTGAGTCACATGGGTTAGCTGCAGTGGTTGTCGCGTGCATTTGGAGCAGCAGTGAGAAGAGCCCGAGACTGAGAGCGACGTAACCAGACCGCAGACGCTCTAGGACCTGGTTTCCAGGATATCATGGGCTGAGCGATTGCTGATGCATGCATTTTATGTGGGGGGGAAATGGTATTTGAACATACGCTGTGCTAAGGTCGTCTGTGAGACTCTGACTCAGCTTCTCTACAGGTACATCAACCTTTACGTTCAGTATTGGGCTATTGGCTTTTCTTCATCCATCTCATTTGTCTTCCATTAACCCTTTTCGAGAGCCAAATACTATTACAAATGAAAGAACTTGCTTTTGCAGTTGCCCAGCAGGTTGTTTGGGAGTAGAAAGTACTAGAAACTGTCAAACTGAAAGGGAGACCGTGTCGTTACTTTGCTTCGTCACAAGATAAAAGCTGTTATTCCCTAAATAAAACGTTGGAGCTCATTGTCTAACTTCATTTATGGGAGATGGGAGATGATGGATAATTCATGTGGAAAGCAAGGCTAACACAGGCAGACCTGAAATTATGTTAACCTCTGATCAGCATGAGTTAGGCAGTATAAGATTTGTTGCTATCATTTTGCCTCAAGGGTCATCAGGGAGCGGTGTTCAGAACCTGAGATTACCACCTCAAATTTGCCTTGATCGATTGTTCTGCCGTAGCACATCGAAGCAACGAACCACACAAAGCTCTTGTTGAGTTGTTGTGAGCGCAAAAAAAATCGAGGAGAGCACAGTACTCCAATAACAAAAGGCAGAAGCATTCGTTCATATACTCGAATGAAGTAACAGAACTTTTCATCATCATCGTGGTCATATTTTTACAACCAGAGGACCAATCTCTGTTGCTGAAAGCTAGAACAGAGCTAGAGGACCTATCACCTATGCCAACTATGCCTAATTAATTAGGGCCCCAGCAGCTAAGGTACATGACGGTCCTCATCCCCTCCTCCGCCTTGTCCGCCTGCCTCTTCTCCGCCGGCGCCAGCTTCTTGGCCTGCGCGAAGCTGGGAGCGTTGGCCTTGGCGGCCCGGTGGATGGACCGCAGCGCGTAGTTCCAGCGGCAGAGCCCCGCCTGGTCCTTGAGCGTCTCCACTGCCCCGACGCTCATAGCCACCATCCACGATGCCTTCGCTGCAGCTGCCATCTTTCTCCTGGTCTTTCTTCTCGGGCTCTCGGCGCCTGGCTTCTCGAGCTTGCTTGGTGATTGATTCTCGCTGTGATCAGAGTTGGGAGTGTTGTATTGAGTGCAGAGGAGAGGTGGCGGGTGTGGGTTAATATACTCACGGTGGCCGGGTGGTGCGGCCGAAACAGGTGGCCGCGGACGTTGGTTTTCCAGGATACCGGGGGCTCTCCGCTCTCCGCTCCGGGTGGTCGGTAGCACAGGTCGATCTCATCCCAGCCCCAGGCCCAGCCCAGTGGCGCCCATCCCCATCCCCATCCCCTCTTTTGTTTATCACTCGCTGCGAAAGCGGCCTGTCTGCTGTGGCCAGTGACATTGCTCCCGGACCACGGTGGCGAGGACGCGTGCGGCTGCGACTGCAGATAGGAGTGCCACGAAGCACTGTTGCAGAGCTAATCACCTTGCAGATCCTGAGGCACGCAGAATATGATGAACGCGTCCAGACCAGTGGACCACCTCAAAGCTAATCACCTTGTGGAACGTTTCCTGCCTTTCCGGTTCTGATTCACAGCTCACTGCGTAGAGCTAGTAGAGTTAATTTGCCCTTAGAGCTAGCCCAATAATAGAGCCAAGTGCTTGGCTATTAGCCAAATTACTAGAGCTAAGCTATATACTAGTGTCTCTTATTCCTTTCGAAGAAAAATAGTAGTCTCTTATTTGTTTATAAGGAACTTTTTTATTGTTATTTTTATCTATATTCTACATTCTCTTTCCTAATCCTCCTCACATTCGCTTAGTGTATGGACCCACCATTGTCCATGCATCCGTGTCCAACTTGTTGCTAGCATGACAGTCAAACTCTCTTCTCTCTCCTCCCTTCTCTCCAAATCAGCATTTGCTGGGCTATAAGCCAATTATTATACTTGCTCTCAGAGCCGCCGCAATGTACCTTGCCCAATAGGTAATAACGCGGGCCCATGCAGTAGGTGGCAACAGCAGCATCTGGTAGGCTCACAATGTTTATGCGTCAGCGCGAAATATGAACATAACTCATTCGCAATAAGATAATATCGGTAGTCACCAATACTGCCTTTTGGTATTGTTGGGGAGATGCTCTAGCAGATCACCACAAAAAATGTGAGACCCACATGTCGGGTTCTAATTTATTTTGCTTTTCCTTCTCTCGCGACATCTTCCCACATGCCATAGAGGCGCTCGCGCGTCGTGCCACCATGTCTATCGCTGGCCTCGACCACCGCCACGCCCACCGCCCAGCCGCTGCTCATCCCTGGCTCTGATCACCGCTGGCCAGCCACCATCGTCGGCCTGTCAGAGCATCGCCCACCGGCTCAGATAGGCTTCTCATGCATCGTCGTTCAGCGAGATGTAGGCAGACATGGCCTCCGCACAACCTTTGACGATCGTGGCTTGGTCTCGTGCGTCCTCCAGTGACCATAACCAGGTCTCGCATGGCCTCTAGGTTGTCGTCGAGGTCCACCATGGCGGAGTAGAGGAGGAGCTTGACGGCGACTACCACCCATGCTCGCACCGGTGGAGAGGAAGAGGCAGTTAGTTGTGGGCCCCACTATATTAGAATATGTGCACTGCAGGCTTCGATCGGGCATGGAACCGAATCCAGGCTCTGGGTTCGGATTATATCAGATTCGTCGTTTCGGTTTCTCATAGAAAGCAACATGGGCCGGGGATGCAAGGTTGGACCAGATGGCACCATACACCTCGCCAATCATAAAATTATACATCCATTGATGCACTGGGTAGGAGCATATGCCCCCTAAGTGGAAAAAACTGACTCGCCTACAGTTTTGGAGGAAAGAAAAAAATGAGGTAAAAATGAGGTCTGACCTCATAGGAATATTTCCTGCAGCTTATGCGCACTCACACACACTATTTGCATACATCCTCCCTACATGCATGCACAACATGTGCTACTTCCTAGTCCCCACCTGCATGCATAGCCATGTGGGCTCGTCTAAGGCCCTATTTAGTTTGCATCCAAAAACTTTTTACCCATCGAATGTTTGGACACATGCATGAAGCATTAAATGTAGATAAAAAAAACTAATTGCATAGTTTGCATGGAAACCGCAAGATGAATCTTTTAAGTCTAATTAGTCTATGATTAGCCATAATTGCTACAGTAACACACATGTGCTAATGATAGATTAATTAGGCTTAATAAATTTGTCTCGCGGTTTCTAGGCGAGTTATGTAATTAGTTTTTTTATTAGTATCCGAACACCCCTTTTAACATCCCATAAAACATCTGATATGACACTAAAAAACTTCTCACCCACGAACTAAACAAGACCTAAGACACGACAAATTTTTTTAACTGCTATATGTCGCTTTGTAAAGGAGTAATTAGCTCATATTTAATCTAAACAACTGTATTTAGCACAAACCAATAGACTTTGATGCTATTAGTATTCCTGTGTTCCAAACACTCGTTTCTATAAAATTCTTGTGTTTTTCAATCCTCTGTTTTACACCTGTATTCCTTTCCCATTGCTGTGTTTTCTCTCGTTTTGTGTTTTGCATTCCTCCATTCAAATAGTCACGAAGGAATCGAACAAGCAGGCCTGATCCGGGAAGTCCGGAAACTGAATTCGGTACCACACCACCTGGTTCCATGCTTGTCAGGCATCTGCTGAACATGAAAATCGTGATCCCATCAGGCATCACCGCATCAGCGTATGAGATGTTGGTGTGCTTTCAGCTATCATGAAAGAGGACAGTCCAGGATTTCAGATTATCATGCTTGCCATTGTTAGACTTCTTGAGATCGACTAGGAGTAGATCAGTGGGTGGTGACTTTACATTTTGGGACAAACAACATACAACATCATAGATCTAGAGAGAGAGATGGGGACAGGGATGACTGACCATCGGGCTTGGAGAAGTTGTCGGGCGTCATGATCGTTGGAGGAGGCTGCACACGGGCAGCGATGGTCGGAGCAAAGGCATCCTGGTGGCAGCATCCCGTCTAGGTGGCGGAGTGCAGTGATGTCCAGCGGCGCGATCTAGTGGAGACCGGTAGATGCAGATGCGGCGGTGAACTTCCCGTCGCTAGAAGCGCCCCTCTCGATCGGACTAGGGTTAGGACGGTAGGGCTGTTACTATGGCAGTGAACCTCATTCCTCGAGCCTTGGCCCCCACCTCCTTTTATGGCTAGGTGATGGGGGGCCACCAACCACGAGATGGTTGGGCGTCCCCGATTAGGAGCGGTCAAGGGGTCCGTCTCGACCGTTGGGTCAAGACAGATGAGATCGATTCTAACATTCTCCCCCTTAATCTCATTTTATACTTTAAACTTTAGACTTTACTTCACACTTATTTCTTTTACCATTCCATCATAGATTAGTGCATAGAGCATGCTTCATCATCGCGGTCAATCACCAATAGATTTAACAGCTACAATACATGTCTCTGTTCTGAAATAGATTCTTTTGGCCCTTTATTGTCCGGAAATCATAGGCTTTCCCGTAAACCTGTGTCGACTGTGTATTCTCTAAACACACTGGGTGGTAAGCCTTTGTAAGCGGATCCGCAAGCACTTGCTTGTTACTTATATGTTCAATACTTTTAGTATGATTCCGGACTTTCTCCTTTACAACACTTATATGTTCAATACTTTTAGTATGATTCCGGACTTGCTCCTTTACAACGTATAACTTAATGTCAATGTGTTTGCCAGCGCACTTGACCCATTGTCATAGGAGCAAACTACTTAAATTGTTATTGCTGTTGTATACCATTATCAATTCCGGGTGTAAGTTCTCTTAACCATTTTGACTGTCCTTTAAGCCTCATGACAAGCTATACTATGGGTATGCATCACTGATGACACCACAACTATTTCTTTGGAGCTCTTCCACAATAAAACTTTAACTGCGAGTGTTAGCTACTATGTGGGTTTCACTAAACATCTTGCCAAACCTTAACATTTGTACCCACAACTATTTGAGAGTACTTATTCTTTCTTACTCACCAAGAGGCCTATAAATCTTTGCATAATTGCAAGACATTCTCAACTCCATTCCAGTGATCTATATCTGGACTGGATTTCTGCCAAAACATCCCGGATACATGAACTATGTCAGGGTAATTTCTTATTTATAAGTACTCATTAAGCTTCCAACAGTTGAAGCATATAGGACGTTCGTTTGATCGATCTCACATTTCTTCTTGGAACACTAAAAGTTCTCAAAACTATTATCCTTGACTATAGGAACAGGCGCAGGTTTACTCACATATATACTTTATTTCTTTAGAATCTTCTCTAAGTATACACTTGAGATAGTTCTAATACCCCTTTTCCTTTGTCTCGGTAAGTTCTAATTCCTAAAACGAATGACGCTTTACCAAGATCATTCTCATTGAAAGTTTCAAAAAAAAGATCATTCTCATTGAAACTTGAGGACAAGAACTGCTTCTTCTCCAACAGTAGATTAACACCACTACTAGCGAGCAAGGTGCTACCCACATGCAGGATTAGGAAAATGAATTTCCCATGTTTAAACTTTGCATAAATGCAATTGTCCTCTATATTCTCTTTAAAACCCAAACTTTCTAATTGATTCTTTAAACTTTAAATACTGCTGTCTAGAGCCTTGCTCTAATCCATAAAAGGTTTCTTCAGGCGACATCCCTTACATTCTTTTCCTTCCACGACAAAACCTTTTGGGTTATGCCATGTAAACTTTTTCATACAGATCCCCATTGAGGAATGTGTCTTTACATCCTTCTGATGTAACTCTAAATCGTATTGTGCCACTAACACCATTATGATTCTAAAAGAATCCTTGCATGCTCATTATAATTTATTCCTTCCCTTTGTGTAAATCCTTTCGCCACAAATGGCACTTTATAGCTTTCCATATTCCATCATTGATATCTTTCTATATTCCCTTTGGAGTCACCTTTGTCTTGTAGACCCATTACAGCCTACTATTTTGGCTCTATTAGGAATTTCTTCTAAGTCTCAAACATTGTTGATATTTATCAATTTTATTTCATCTTTCTTTGTTTCTTGCCATTTAGACGAGTGAAATGCCTCTCATGGCTTCTTCAAATGAGGTGGAATCATCCTCTGTTTGAATTTCTTTCTTAACATTGACTTCTTAGTCACCAGAAAATAACTGATTTTCTTATTCTTTGAGACCTATTGGGGCCTCATGGCACTTCTTTCATATGGGGCTATTGTTGCTCTTTATTGCCAAAAGGCAATTGTTCTATAGGCTCCTGTATTACAAGATTCTTGTTTACTTATTCATCTGCTTGAAGAGCCAACAATAGGTGTTGTATATGTCATACAACATCAATAGGTGTTAAGCAATTTGTTGCTCTTAAAACACTGGAGTGGGCATGTAATCCCACTTCTATTCAAGCCCTACTCCTCTGTCCAGTTTTAAGTGACGTTTGAAAATTGTGCCCCTCTCACAGGCACAGTGCCCAAACAGCACTTTAACTGGGACGGAGGTAGTAGATCTTTGTATACCATGCTCCCCCAGATTACTCCATCTTCTAAAGATAGTGTATCTTCAAATTTCTTATTTGGGTTTAATCTGTCAAAACTCGAATGGTACTTTAAGCACCGCCTTAATAACTTTGAGACTCGTCCAGTACGCTATTTCTCTACTTAGGGTTATCGTTATTATGGCCGTTGTACTCCCTCAACGATCACATTATCTTTTATAGATCACTCTTATTCATAATGCACATCATGCATCACATTATCTAAAGTATTGGGGAGTATCTTTCTTAAATAATCTCACAATTCTCCCCTTGAAATGTGGCATTAACTTTACTACCAGAATTTCGAAACTATTTAAAACTCTTGTGAATGAGGAGACTTTTATAACTTACTTCATTCACATGATTGTGTCATGCAAAACAAAGTTATTTCTTAAAACTTATGGGAGTACACTTTCCTTATTCCATTTCATGAACTCAACAGAGTCCTTCAGTACTTCTGCAAGTCACACTTGCATGTCATTCTTTATCCTTTAGTTCATATGCAACTTTCTTTTGTACTTAAACTCATTTCAGTGCTTGATGACCATGACACAATAGATGCGCACGGTGAATACTAGGATAGCTTAAGAGCTACCCCAAACTTCTCTCCATGTACAGGATACACTAAGAGCACACGAGTCATCACATCCTTCTCCCGCCATAAACATGCATATGACTCTTTACAATTCTCATCATAATGATTGAAACTGAAAATAAACACTTCTTCATAGAGAGTACATAGAAGACATTTCTTAAACTGAACTCTCATATAACCTTCGACGCCATTTGCGCCTTTTATTGTTCCATCTTCTTTTCTGGGATCAATATCCATGAATTCTTTCTTTTTCAAGCCATTCTTTAAAGAGAATACAGTCCCTTATACAATGCCCTTCTTTCTTTTGAGTCACAAGTACCTAGCACTTATCATCTTCTGAGTCACAAGTACCCAGTTCATTTTTCTTACTGCCTTCAAGAATGAAAGCATGAAGATCTATGTCTGAAAAATATTCAACGATAATCATCAATAATGAGCATAAAAATAACCCTACGTTGGTCTGATTAAAAACATGCGCATTAAACTTTAAAATCTTTAAGTTCTATTCTATATCACAGTTGGGCAGAAATAGAATAAAAACATTCATTCTTTTACATTAATTTCACATCACCATTGGACAGAAATGGAATTAACATATGGAAAACTCAATTAACTTGAAAACTCCTCAAAATTAAATTCTCTCATTGGTTCGAATTTAATTATAAGATAATCATCATTGCAGTGGAAACATTAAAATACATTTTTCTAGTTTAGGATCATTTTTTGATCCTTTTCTACTCTCTAAAAAATTGGTCACTTTGATGCAAAATTTATCAGAGATCTAAACTTTAAACTTTAACTCATAAATAAGCTTATAATATTGTTATCATCAACATTGGTCAGAAAATAACAATATTATAATTTATCTTAACCATAAACCGACTATTCCTCCAATTAAAATTTTTCCGTTGGTTCTAATTTTAACTGGAGGATAAACTTTTTATCATTTACTAAATAACTATAACTGCTCTTCAAAATAAATTCTTCTGTTAGTTCGAATTTAATAAGAAGATAATATACTTTAGCTTTGTAGCGGAAACTTTAAAATAATACTTATTCAGAAGCATCACTTTGTACTTATCTACTCTCTAAACAAAATATCCCGTTGGATCAAATTGAATAGAGATGAAAAACTATACAAAATTCCTTCAAAACTGCTTCTAAAAAATAATAAAACTAAAACAATGTTCTACTTTTCATTTTTGGCATGGCCAGCGCTGTGCAGCCTATGCCCCATCGCGCGTTGTTCGTGCTCCATTCTCTACGGCCTAGCCAGATAAACAAGGCCCGTGGCCCAGTTCGCACTCGCGCGCTGTGCGTGTTCTCCAGCAGCCCAGCAGTGGAGCAAGCCGGCCAAACTGGCACAGTTCGCCATGGCCCAGCCGCACGCCGCAGCTCCCACGTGCCCAGGCCGCAACCTGGGTCTGGGCCGAGAAAGCTCTCACCCACCTAGGCCTCGTTTGGCCCGGTCGATTCCGACCGTTCGATGCCATCCGATGGCTCACCGTCATTTTCGCTCGATCAGAAACCGGAGTCGGCCTCCTTCCCGTAACCCTAGAGTCCATTTTCTTTCCCCCGCTTGGCCTTCCTCTTGCACCGTGACTCCAGGCGTGCGGCCCGCGGCGGCAATGAGGGGTGGCACCACCGGAACAAGTCCGCCAGCTCCCCCTCCTTCCTTTTTCTATTCTTTTCCCCTCCCCATACTCTTTCTCAGCGCCATAGCTCAACGACGGAGAAACAGCGTCAGCCGCTCGTGGTGGCCGGAGGGGAGTGTCGGTGCCGCCATGAGTCCCTTCACAGGCGTGTGCATTCCCCACGAGGGAGAGCGCGCCGCCATCGAACAGTTTCACAACGGTGCTCTGAGCCTCGGTCCTCGCACTAGCAAGTTGGCGTCGAGCGGCGGTCAGCTCGTCTTCCCGCTCGGCAACGCAGCGTCAGTCGGCGGTGGTGATGAGAATGGGGCCACCAGGTGGGTCCCGCTGGTTCTCTTTCTCATTTCTAGGGTTAGGGTTTGGGGAATTTGGAAAAAAACGAAAAACCTTCATCTCTGCTTCTGATTTCTTTGCTTTTTCCTACCACAAAACTGGATCTACACCTAACTAGGCTCCGATACCAATGTTAGACTTCTTGGGATCGACTAGGAGTAGATCAGTGGGTGGTGACTTTACATTTTGGGACAAACAACAAAGAACATCATGGATCTAGAGAGAGAGATGGGGACAGGGATGACTGACCATCGAGCTTGGAAAAGTTGTCGTGCGCCACGATCGTTGGAGGAGGCTGCGCATGGGCAGCGATGGTCGGAGCAGTGGCGTCCTGGTGGCTGCATCATGTCGGGGTGGCGGAGTGCAGTGACGTCCGGCGACGCGATCCAGTGGAGACCGGCGGATGCAGAGGCAGCGGCGAACTTCCCGTCGCTGGTAGTGCCCCCCCTCTTGATCGAACTAGGGTTAGGACAGTGGGGCTATTACTGTGGTAATGAACCTCATTCCTCGAGCCTTGGCCCCCACCTCCTTTTATGGCGCTAGGCGACGGGGGGCCCACCAGCCACTAGATGGCTGGGCGTCCCTATCAAGGGGTCCGTCTCGACCGTTGGGTCAAGACGGATGAGATCAATTCTAACAGCCATGACTGATTGCTCTATCTAGATCTCATGGATAACTCTTGTTATGAACTCAAAGCCCTTCCAGATTTGACGCCACTATAGTTTACAGAATCAGAATGCTCACTCGATCGTACACATTAGAAAACACTCGAATTAAGTGGCAGAACTTTTCATCATCATCCGGTCATCGTCATATATTTAAAGTCAGGGTGAGCAAAATCGGCAAGGTCTCAAACCTAGCTCGGCCACTGAAGAAGAACAAGATGAACAACAACTAACAGTGGCTAGTTAGGTCCCCAGCAGCTGAGGTACATGACGGTCCTCATCCCCTCCTTCATGGCCTTGTCCGCCCGCCTCTTCTCAATCGAAGCCGCCGGCGGCGGCGCCAACTTCATGACCTGTGTGGCGAGGCTGCTGCGCACGTTGGCCTTAGCGGTCCGGTGGAAGGACCGCAGCATGTAGTTCCAGCGGCAGAGTCCCGCCTGGTCCTTGAGCGCCTCCACTACCCCAATGCTACACCGGGTGTGTTTAGTTCCGCGAAAAGGTGTAAAAAAAGTATTGTAGCACGTTTTGGCTTTATTTGGTAAATAGTGTCCAATCGTTGACTAATTAGATTCAAAACGTTCGTCTCGCAAAGTACAACCAAGCTGTACAATTAGTTTTTAATTTCATCTACATTTAGTACTCCATGCATGTATCGCAAGTTTGATGTGACGGAGAATCTTTTGTTTGCACAGTGCTTTTTTTGAGGAACTGAACACAGCCACCATCCACGACGCCTTCGCTGCACCTGCCATCTCCTGATGGTGTGGTCTTCCTCCTCCCTCGAGAGAGCGGTCACTGATCGTTTGTACCAAGTGAGGTCGCTTGATGGTGTGTTGAGGTGGAGAAACGAGCCGGGGCAGGTGGGTTTATATGTACCGGCGCCGGTGGGAGGCCGGGACGGGGCGGTGGCGGAAACAGGTGGGCGCAGCAAACCCTGGTTTTCCAGGATACCAGGGGCTCTCGCTCACTCCCGCCTGTGGCTCACTTTTTTGCGCGCCGGCCCAGTGGGTCGCCCACTTGACTTGTCGTCTTGTTTATTCGCAGTGGTTCGTCCTGTCCTTCGGCCTCCGCGTCGTGCACAGAGATAGGAATGCGTGCCACGCAAACTCTGATACTACAGGGTGCCACAGCAGAATGTGCCACTACCACCATCATCATCTTTGCATTGTACTACCTGGACTGTTTGGGATTAGACAATAGAGATGGGCACTCAGATCTATGATGGTCGGCTGTGCATTGTCATGCTTTCAGCAAACTGGACGAGGGATCCTAGCTTGTAGCGATGAAACGATGAGCAAGATTCTACGGATCAATCGAGGCAGCCATCCAAGAATCTTCTCGCGTGCTTTCATGATCGTCGATGTTTATTAAGATAATCCATCTGTTTTTAACACGCTGATGCGGAATCACATGGTTTAATGGTGTTATGTAATTAGGCAATTTTTAGATTTAAACCAGAATATAAATCATGACAAACTGATGAACTAGATTAAGCATGTACAGTAAACTAGCATGATAGATTAACATATTGCATAGTATAAGCATAAACATGATTATGATTGTAAGCATAGCACATACGTTTAATAGATTAGACATTATGAACGACAAGATTAGATCATGAGAATGATACCTGACGATTGTAGATGTAGTTGACGGTGGTGGAGATGCAGATGGCATTGATGATGGAGCGAAGTCGAGGTCATCGATGAGCGACGGTGGAACATTCCCGTTGACGATCCCTCGAGCCTGGCGACGACGAAGACGGCGTGCCGATGCAACATTCGGAAGACGAGCCGTCGTGGAGGATTTGGGAGCAGTCGCGCGAAGAGCGCTTCCCAAAAATCTTCTTCGCCTTCTCCCAGTGCAGGATCGCAAAGACAAGAGTTTCAGAGACCTGCTCTTCCAAACGCTGGTGCCAGTGGTGAATCTAGGATTCTAGCTAAGGGTATGCCGTCTAAAAATTTTCATATACAATTTGGTAAATCCATTTCAACAATTCGGTAATAATCGTAAAATTGACAATATGATTCGGTATATATGCACTAAATAACACAATAAGGCTTAAATTCATGGATTAAGTTGAAACCATGCACTAAATATAATATAAATAGTTCAAAATACATACCAATAATTGAAATATAGGCATAAAAGAGTACCAGAAACTTACAATGTTATTTTACTGACTATTTTATTCGACGCTTTTCAAAGAGATATAAAATGTCTTGATTTTGATTATACCATCTTCATCAACTTCAAAAAAAATATTCCGCTCAATGAAAGTGACTAGACAATCATAAAAAAAACTATACAATCATAGCGATTAGAAGTAGCAGCAGCTGCCGCCGCCTTTTTTGCTTCATGCTTCTGAAAAAGAGATGCAATATCTGAGTATCGCCTCATAACTGAAACTTAACTGCATAAATATTAAACAATTTATTATTTGTGATGTTAGAAAATAGCTATGAAATTAGACAATAATTTTGTTAAAGAGACGAAGTGCCGAAGATTAAATTTTACCTTAAAAAAGAGTGAATCGGCATATGCCTCCATGACTGTAGGGCCATGCAAACTGTAGACGAGTGATCGGAGGAAGGCAGTAGGGCAGAGGCCAGAGGGCACCGGCCACCAGTACTAGGGCGTCACCGTCACGCCTCACCGCGTCGGCGTCAACTGTCAGGCGGCGGCGGCGTGACTCAGCTCAGATCCACGAAAAGCCAAAACTGAAACGCTGTGTACGTGTACGTGTACGTGTACGTGTACGTGTACGTCCTAAGGTCTGAGGACACCCTTGCCGCGTGGGCCACTTCCTGGGCCTTCTAACTTGCTTCCGTGATGGCGTGATCGGTGATCCAGATGATTTTTTTCTTTTTTATATAAATATATACAAATGTATAATACGCATATTTTATTGCACACTCGCCGGTCAGACAGGGTATGCCGGGGCATACCCGGTATACCCTGTGGCTCCGCCACTGGCTGGTGCACGCAGACGATCGAGATGAAGAGACTATGGCGACAACGTAGTAGCGAGAAGAGAAAAAATACTATTTAGCTACCTTAGGATTTTCCAACTGGAATTCCTAATAGTAGTTTTTGGTGTGTCTATTCCCAGAAGAATTGGTATGTATATATACGGAGAAAAACTCCCTACCTCCACATCAATTAGCAATATGGTACTAATAGATGTTGTACCTCCCACCTCTACATATGAGTTTAAACATTAAAGTCCATTAGAGAACACATATATTGGGCTTTTGAGATTTATTAGAATTTCTTCATATGAATTTAGATGAACTATTCATATAAATTCTAACAATCCCCCACCAGATCTCAACTACCCATTATAGATATTTTCCTTCTCTTACTACTGTTTATATACTAGTGTTTCAACAGAAACTGTTAAGTTGAACATCCACCTAAAACTTTAAGTTACACCCATTTACAACTTGAACAATGGATTACGCCTTGAATTGCAAGTTTTGTGCAAACGAGTTTCACTCAAAGTCAAACTAGTACCTGGCTGCCAGTAGCCTTCCCCGTGGGTGAAGCATATACGTCGTACTCCCTGGTCTCTTCATGAGCTTACTAGAGATTACTCAAATCTCATAAATTGTGATGTTTTATAGTTAGACTCATATAGGTATATTCTTTCAAGAATGCTCTGCAGGACAGCACCTTCGCTTGTTAAAGCCAATACAACACATTAAGGCATTTGCCGACCTTCCTTACAGTGCCTCATCGCTCTGAGAGTATTGTATCTTCACTTAGAGAGGGTTATAGAGTTATAGATTACTCTCCTTAGTTTACCAATAATTTATTCTTCCCAAGTCCTTAGTCACGGGATCTCCAATCAAAAAGGTTGGGTACTACTACTGCAAACTCACAAGGGTCTCATACCCATCTCCCTTGATGCAAATTCTATCACATTCCGTAATAGCCCTTTTGTAAAGGGATCTGTCAGGTTTTTGTCTGTTTGCACATAAGACACAGCTATTACTCTGGAGTTTCTCAACTTCCTGATAAACTTTAAACGTCATTTAAAGTGTCTTGTTGACTTCGCATTATCCTTATCACTATTCACTTTAGTAATCACTATTTGGTTATCACAGTTCATAAGAATAGCCGGTACTGGTTTCTCAACAACCGGTAAGTCCAACCAGAGCTCATGCAGCCATTCCGTCTCTACAGAAGTTATATCTAAAGCAGTAGGTTTTGCTTCCATGGTTGATTTTGTCAAAATAATTGTTCGTTTAGAATAACACAAGACCCTTTCAAGTACATGCCAATGATCATCACTCTGGTTGGACATGTACCTACTCAACTTGCTCACAGCAAAAGAGATATCTGGTCTTGTTGTGCTAGCTAAATACATGAGTAAACCAATGATCTGAGAGTACCTCAATTGATCTCTAGCAATCTTCTTGTTCTTTCTCAATGTCACACTAGGATCATAAGGCGTTGGAGAAGGCTTGCTATCCACAAAGCCGAACCAGCTCAAGACCTTCTCAACATAGTGAGATTGCAACAAAGTTATCCCACTCTCATCCTTAATCAACTTAATATTTAGAATCACATTAGTTTCTCCTAGATCTTTCATGTCAAAACTTTTTAACAGAAAAGACTTGACCTCATTAATTGCATCTATGTTTGTTCCAAAAATTAGAATATCATCAACATATAAACATAATATAACAGATTCGCCCCCACCATGTCGATAATACACACACCTATCAGCTTCAATTATGGCAAAACCCGCACTCGTTAAAGTCATGTCAAACTTCTCATGCCATTGTTTAGGCACTTGTTTCAAGCCATACAAAGATTTCAATAACTTACACACCTTGCGTTCTTCACCTTTTACTACAAACTCATCAGGCTAATTCATATAAATTTTCTCATCCAACTCTCCATTTAGAAAAGCTGTCTTCACATCCATTTAATGAATGAGAAGACCATATGAGGCAGCTAGGGAAAGTAGCACTCGAATAGTGGTCATTCTAGCAACAGGTGAATATGTATCAAAGTAATCCTCGCCTTCCTTTGGGTATAACCCTTAGCTACAAGCCGAGCCTTGTACTTGTCAATAGTACCATCAGGCTTAAGCTTCTTCTTAAACACCCACTTATAGCCCACAGGTTTACAACCAAATGGCAGCTCAGATAATTCCCAAGTTTCATTATAAAGAAACGAGTCCATCTCACTGTGAACAGCTTCTTTCCAATCATCTACATCTGGAGATGCATACGCCTCTACAATAGAGGTGAGAGTATTGTCCACAAGGTATACAATGGAATCATCACCAAAAGATTTTGCAATCCTTTGTCTCTTGTTCCTCACAGAAACTTCATTGGCATCCTTCTCATGAACTTCCTCAAGTGGTTGCTCAAATGATTCAACAGGAGACTCGATATGTATAGTAAAATTAGGAGCTATCTCTGAGAAAAATCCAGTATTGCTACGCATATCTTTCATAGGAAATATGTTCTAAAAAATGTAGCATCATGAGATTCCATAATTGTATCAACATGCATATCAGGAACTTCAGATTTTACTACTAAAAATCTATAGCCAATGCTTTGGTGAGCATATTCTAGAAAGACACAATCCACAATCTTTGATCCAAGCTTATGCTTCTTAGAAATTGGAATATTAACTTTCGCCAAACATCCCCACATGCGCAAGTATGAAAGTTTTCGCCAAACATCCCCACATGCGCAAGTATGAAAGTGATGGTTTTCTTCCAACCCAATACTCATATGGAGTTGTCTCTTTATTTCTGTTTGGAATTCTATTCAGGACATGACTCGCAGTCAATAAAGCTTCCCCCACCATGCCTTAAATAGACTAGCTATGTCTAACATGGCATTCACCAAGTCACTCAACGTGTGGTTTTTTCTCTCGACAACCCCGTTTGATTCGGGCGAATAGGGAGTTGTCCTCTCATCAATAATACCATGTTCCGCATAGAACTCATCAAATAATATTAGAAAATATTCACCACCATGATCTGACCTTAAATATTTAATTTTTCTCTCTAGTTGATTTTTAACTTCAGCCTTATAGACTTTAAAGTAGTCTAGCGTTTTATCTTTAGTTTTCAACAAGTAAACATAGCAAAATCTAGTTGCATCATCAATTAAAGGCATGAAATATCTCTTTTCACCTTTTGTCAACACACCATTCATCTCGCATAGATTAGAATGTATGAGTTCTAGAGGTGCCAAGTTTCTCTCCTCCGCTGGCTTGTGAGGCTTTCGAGGTTGCTTAGATTGCACACAACTATGGCACTTAGAACCTTTGGCAATAGTAAAATCTGGAATTAAACTCAAGCTAGACAAACGTGACATCAATCCAAAGTTCACATGACATAAGCGAGATGCTAAACACTCGAACTATCATTAATTGTGCCACAAATATGATTCACTGACTTATTATAAAAATCTACCAAAGATAGGCGGAATAAGCCTTCGCAATTATAGCCTTTACCAATAAATTATCCATGCTTAGACATAACTACTTTATTAGACTCTAACACTATCTTAAATTCATCTCTCAAAGAGAAGAAAGACGCTAACAAGGTTCTTGCGAATAGTAGGGACATGTTGCATGTTCTTTAATTGCACGATCTTTCCAGAAGTAAACTTCAGATCTACCGTGTCAACACCACGAACAGAAGCCATTTCCCATCAGGACGAAGGAACCTTGGAGCCCCTGGTAAGAAGAAAACATAGAGATATCAGCACATATGTGAATATTAGCGCCTGTATCAATCCACCAACTTGGAGATTGAAACACTAATAGTTAAGTAGGAAAATTACCATGCCCGTCATCAGCACTGCTAGCAGTCACGAGGTTGACATTCTTCTTTTTCTCTTTTCAGTCCGCTCGCTCCGGACACTCTTTAGCAAAGTGGCCAAGCTCTCCACAAGTGAAGCAAGGCAACTCTGCTTTGTCTTTCTTTTTCTCTTGAAGGCAGCTGTTGGTTTGGCATTCAAAGGCTTAGGCTTTCCTTTGTTTTTGCCATGGTTTCTCTGGATGAAGTGGGCGCTAGCTTTTTCCTCGTTCCCCTTCTCAATGTTGTCTTTAGCCTGAGCCTTCTCAACATCAAGAGATGATATCAGGTTTTCAACTGATATTTTCTGTCTCTTGAGTTTAAGGCTTGTGGTGAATTTCCTCTAGGAAGAAGGCAACTTTGCTATAATGCATCCAACCACAAATTCATTGGGTATGACACACTTAAGGAGTTCAAGTTCATTAGCCAGGCGATGGACCTCATGAGCTTGTTCGACTACTAATTTATTAGCAACCATCTTGTAGTCATGAAAGCTCTCCATGATGTACAACTCTTTGCCTGCATCTGAAGCACCATAGGTAGCATTCAGATAATCCCATAGAGTCTTTGCATCTGTCATGTGTAGAGTCGAATCAAATAGATGATCAGACAACATATTATGCATAGCTCCCATGAAGATCTGATTGGCTTCCTGGAATTTTCTCTAATCTTCATCAGATATATTTTTCTCGGACAAGCCATCTTTTGCCCAGAAAACTCTCATGGTCGTAAGTCAATTAGTGACCTTGACGAACCATCTCTTAAAATGCGTACCAGAAAACTTTTTCGGCCTCAGCACGTCAGCAAAACTAGCCATAGATAATTCTGAAAAAGACCTATAATAAAGTTTTTGGATTGTTAAGTAATTAGGCAATTTTCAGATTAAAACCAGAATATAAATCATGACAAACTGATGAACTAGATTAAGCATGTACAATAAACTAACATGACAGATTAACATATTGCATAGTATAAGCATAAACATGATTATGATTGTAAGCATAGCACGTACGCTTAATAGATTAGATATTATGAACGATAAGATTAGATCACGAGAATGATACCTGACGATTATAGATGTAGTTGATGGTGGTGGAGATGCAGATGGCATTGATGATGGAGCGAAGTCGAGGTCATCGATGAGCGACGGTGGAACGTTCCCGTTGATGATTCCTCGAGCCCGGCGACGACGAAGACGACGTGCTGATGCAGCATTCGGAAGACGAGCCGTCATGAAGGGTTTGGGAGCAGTCGTGCGAAGAGCGCTTCCCAAAAACCTTATTCATCTTCTCACAGTGCAAGATCACAAAGACGAGGGTTCCAAAGACCTGCTCTCCCAAACGCCGGTGCACGCAAACGATCGAGATGGAGAAACTACTGCTGCGGCGTAGTAGCGAGAAGAGGAAAATACTATTTGGCTATCTTAGGATTTTTCAACTGGAATTCCCAATAATAGTTTTTGTGTGTCTATTCCTAGGAGGATTGGTACGTGTATATATATGGAGGAAAACTCCCTACCTCCACATAAATTAGCAACATGGTACTAATAGATGTTGTACCTCCAACCTCTACATATGGGTTTAAATATTAAAGTCCATTAAAAACACAGATATTAAGCTTTTGAAATTTATTAGAATTTCTCTCTATAAATTTAGGGAAACTATTCATATAAATGGTAACATATGGGATAGCTGGAGATTGCGTTATTGTTACCGCACCACACGGTGTTGGACCGAGCAGGCCCTGCAGAGAGTGAAGTGTGAGATAGTGAAACTCTGAGAGTGACGTAGCACATGGTTTTCCTGATACCACTGTCTTATCCTTTTTTTTTAGCATCCCACTGTCTTATCCTTTGGAGCGTTTGCTAACGCAACTTCTACATGCATGAATGTTCACCGTTGTGTGATTTGTGTGACACTGTACGTCTGTACCGTGGTACTACATATTACGGTAAAGTATGGGCTCATGTCGTCTCGTTCTTACGCCCAAATAAAAACATCATTTCGTCCGTAAAGATGTTTCCACAACTAAACAAGATTTCACCCTTCGATTCCCCCCCCCCCCCCCCCCCCCCCCCCCCCCCCCCCCCCGACTGACGGTACGATATACATAGACCATCCCCGTGCAACTTTGGTCCGCCGAACACTTTTTTTTTGGAACAACTCTGGTCCAAAGATCGAAACAACTAGACTGAGACCGACCGTTCAATCACCCAACACCGCAAGTGGCCGAAACAGGTGGTTTTCCTGCATACCGGGCCGGTACTGGGGGCTTGCTGCTCGGCTATACGACTCGTCTCGTCTATTCGCGGCAGAAACGGCTGCCCCGCGTCGCTTGCAGTTGCAGAGATAGGAACGGATACCAGCAAATCTTCACCGTGCCACTGGAGTACTGGACCACTCCCCTGCCCATCCTCTGTATCTAGACACTGTTTGCGAGAGAGAATGGGCACGGTCGCGCCTCGCGCGGAACAGTGACCACCCTTCGATTTTCAATTTGGTACTAGTAGCAGCAGCAAGCTTCAGTAAACAGGATTAGGTTATCTTTACTGCTTTACACATACTACTTTATTATTACTACACAGTAAGATTTTAGATTTACTTCCAAACTACTAGTACAGCTGACTCGAGGTCAGCCTTCGTGCCTTCTCAGTAGAAACTACTAGTCCGTCTTTTCACTCAATCGCGTGGTTAGCTGTTTATAGGGAATTTTTTTAATACTTTTTAAAAACTATTTTTAATTTTAGCACCGAAAGTTTTTTTATATCTAACACTTTTGGCCACTCCCCACGTGAGGGAGCGGCATTTCTACTTTATCGTTCCCCACATGGAGGAGCGGCAACGCTGCTGCTGAGGGGCTGCCGCTCCCCCTGGAGGAGCGGCAAGGCTGCCGCTCCCCAGACCAGGGAGCGGCAGCGGGTTGGAAAAGTGTGCCAGGCGAAATAGATTGGTCGCGAAGCCCGAGGCCCCCCGCTGCCGCTCCTTGATCTGGGGAGCGGCAGGCTACCGCTCCCCAGATCAAGGAGCCGCAGCGGGGGTGTTTTATTTTGTTTCAGTTGTGAGGGAGAACGGTTACTGTGCCGGAGTCGAAGAAGGCTGCACGAGCAGGCAGCGCGCCCCCGCCCCCAGCCACGAGCGCGCGCCGCCGCCGCCACCCCCCCTCGCCCGCGGCGGAGCAGCCAGCGGGGCGCCCGCCCGCCACCGCCCGGCACAGGCGCGCGCGCCTCCTCCCCGCACCCGCCTCTCCCGCGCGAGCAGCCGGCAGCAGAGCCCAGGTAATTTTTTTATGTATTATAATTGCTAGCTAAGTTAGTTTAATTGTTTAGTTGGTATTATTAATAGTTATTTTAACTAGCATAGTTAGTATAAATATTATAAATAGTTATTTTAGTTAGTATGATTAGTAAAGTTAGTATATGTATTATAAATAGTTAGTATGTTTAGTTTAGATTAGTGAAGTTAGTATAGGAGATATAAATAGTTACTTAGGTATTATAAATAGTTAGAATAGTTAGTTTGTTTAGTTTAGATTAGTGAAGTTAGTATAGGTGATATAAATAGTTACTTTAGTTAGTTTAGTTAGTATAGTGTTGTTAATAAACTTAGTATAGTTTGTTTGTTTGGACGACTTGATAAAGTTTGGTTGAATGGTTTTCAGATGGATTGTTGTGTCTGAGTTTATTTTGGAGGAATTGTTAGGAAGGAAGATGGTGAATTTGAGGATATGGAAGAGGAGTTGGAATGGTTCGACGAACCGCCGAGCTTCAATGACCTTTGTGTGCGTTTGAACGCAAAGTTTGGCGGTGATTTCACAATAAAGGGGAGATTTGACAGTGGGAAGACTCGGGCAAAATATGTCCTGATGCGTTTGCGTGACCCTGCTCATTGGTCCCGCTACACTAGGGTTCTTACAGGCTCGAACTCACCCATTGCTGAGGTGGTTGTGGAGAATGGGTACAAGTTGGAGGATGATCATCATGACGATGTTGGAGGTGACGAAGAAGTAGTTCTATTCACATCCAGTCAGTTGTATATGGATGGTCAGTTGACGCAGGAGCAGTTGCATTCACATCCAGTCGGTTGTATAAGCAACGACTTCGATGTGAGAGAGTTCGAACGTGAAGAGCAGGAGCAGGCGGAAGAGAACTGGTTTGGTCACGACGACGACGATGATAACGACGACGACGACGAAGATGATAGAGCTGCCCATGTGACGCCGGTTCTTGCTACAACGTCCGATGTTTCACTTTCGGTACTTCATGTCATGCCGACTCAGGCCAGGCTGGTCCATGATTTACCAGAGGGTGGTGCGCCGTATTTTGATTCGTGGGGTAGGATCAGCGAAGCACAACATTATGCTGCACCACCCCCTTACACAGAGGCAGAACTCATGCAACTGAGCCAGAGCGGTGTACCTTTAAGTGGTGTTCCGAACTACAGGGATGTCAGCATGGTACATATGACAGTTTGTGACACAGGCCTGCAAATGTGTGCAGAATCACTATATAACCATGAGCATGTAATCCTTCAGAAGGACATGATATTCAATACAATGTCAGAGATGAAGCTCTTTCTTCAGGATTATGCTGTGTACCACCATAGGCCATACTTGGTGACTCATTCCGACAAGAACTTGAGGTACCACATTACGTGCAAAGCAGGTTATCCATGCCAGTGGAGGCTTACTGCAAGGAAGAAAGCGAGTGATGGCAAATGGAGGATAAGTAAATTGGTCCAACCTCATTTATGCTTGGATAACAAGGGTAAAGAATATTATCCGCAGCTCACTGCACGTTACCTTGCCCGTCATATATTGGGGCTCGTTGACAAGGATAATGACGTCTCGATGTCTTATTTACAGCAGACCATATACGACGAATGACCACAGCTCAAGAGGAGAAGAGAATAAAAGGCGTCTTGCGCTTGCCGCTCCTTGATCTGAGGAGCCGCAACGCTGCTGAGGTGGCAGGGCCGAACAGGTGGCAGGGGCTATCACTCCCCCCTGGAGGAGCGGTAGTCTTGCCGCTCCCTAGTCTGGGGAGCGGCAGCCTTGCCGCTCCTCCAGGGGGGAGCGGCAGCCCCCTACCACCTGTTCGACATTGCCACCTCAGCAGCGTTGCCGCTCCTCCACGTGGGGAGCGGTAAAGTAGAAATACCGCTCCCTCGCGTGGGGAGCGGCCAAAAGTGTTAGATATAAAAAAACTTTCGGTGCTAAAATTAAAAATAATTTTTAAAAAGTGTTAAAAATAAAAAAAAATCTTTATAGGAAGGAGCACAAAGTATAAAGTATAGCCAAACTGAAATGGAGCCATGGAGACCCACTTTGCATAAGCATAGTTTGTCCCTGAACCTCGGAGACCATGATTAGTTTTCTGTTCGATGATGATCACGGTTGACTTGACTAACGGTGGACTGAAAAAGCTTGATGCAGAGAGGCCTGAAATTAACCTCTGATGAACCGAACTGATCTGAAAACAGAGTCTTGCTGTATCAATTTTGTCCTCTATGAGGTAGTCCTAGTTCCTAAACTGCTGTCACGGAAGAGTAGATCTCAGAACCTGAAATTGCCATTACCAATCGTTCTGCTTGAGCACATGGTGGTAAGAACAACACCGAATTCCTTGTTTTGAAGCCAAAGAGTCAAAATTCCGATGCAAAGAAGCATTCATATTAGTCGTGTGAAGTAAAAGAACTTTCCATCATCATCGTCATGATCCTATTGGACCTACTCCTATTTTACAATCGCAGGAGGCAACCGGCCAGGTCGCGACCCAGGCCCGGTTGCTGCACCTGCACCTGCACTGCAAGCCGAGACAGAGACGTCTGAACACTGCAGACTAGTTCTAGTTGGGTCCCCAGCAGCTGAGGTACATGACGGTCCTCATGCCCTCCTCGGCCTTGTCCGCTCGCCTCTTCTCCGCCGGCGCCATCTTCTTGGCCTGAACGAAGCTGGGAGCGTTGGACTTTGCGGCCCGGTGGATGGACCGCAGCGCGTAGTTCCAGCGACATAGGCCCGCCTGGTCCTTGAGCGCCTCCACAGCGCCCACGCTCATGGCCACCATCCACGACGCCTTCGCCGCAGCCGCCATCTATCTCCTAGTCCTTCTTGGGTTGGTGCCTAGCGCGCCTTGCTTTGCTAGAGAGCTCTGGTTGGTGATCGATGTGGTTGCTGTGACTGATGAGTGAGATTGCTGTGGGTTGGGGGTGGAGACGCGAGGTGGGGCGGGTGGGTTATATATACCGGAGGGAGGACTGCAAACAAGCGGCCGCAGGAGCTGGTTTTCCTGGATACTGGGGGGCTCTCGGCTCTCCCACTACTGCTTCTTGTTTATTCCGCCGCAGGTCGCTTTCCCCGCACCGGCCCAGGTGCTCAGCTCACCTACTATCTCGTCGTCTTGTTTATTCGCGGCAGAAACGGCCGGTCTTCCGCGTCGCGGACAGAAACGACGAAGAGCGTGCCGCGCAACCGTTTCTGCCCCACAGCATACGATGCATCTTCTCTGTATCAGGATTGCTTGGGTTAGACATTGGTGCTGAATATTAGAGTACAGTTTGGTCTAGGAAGGAATCAAGCAAAGTAGATAACTTTTATATGTTTTATTTATCCTACCAACTGGTGGCTGCCCGTGCGCTGTCAGCGAACATGAAGATGGAGGGAACTGCCAGATTTAGGACACTCACTCGAGGCGTCCAGCCGTCCAGGAATCTTCTCGCTTTCTTGATGACTTTGAGCGGCATTAAGGTAGTGTTTAGATGGTGTAAAAGTTGGTGTAAAGTTCCTGTAGCACTTTTCGTTGTTATTTGGTAAAATTTATCCAATCATGGACTAACTAGGCTCAAAAGATTCGTCTCGACATTTACAGACAAACTGTGCAATTAATTATTTTTTTTACCTACATTTAATACTCGATGCATGTGTCCAAAGATTCGATGTGACGGGGAATCTTGTAAAATTTTTGGAAGTTTGAAGGGATCTCAACACTGCCGAAGGTAATCGTCCGTCACTGAATCACATGGGTTAGCTGCAGTGGTTACCGCGTGCTTTTGGAGCAGCAGTGAGAAGAGCCCGAGACTGAGAGCGACGTAACCAGACCGCAGACGCTCTAGGACCTGGTTTCCAGGATATCATGGGCTGAGTGATTGCTGATGCATGCATTTTATGTGGGGGGAAATGCTATTTGAACATACGCTGTGCTAAGGTCGTCTGTGAGACTCTGACTCAGCTTCTCTGCAGCTACATCAACCTTTACGTTCAGTGTTGGCTATTGGCTCTTCTTCATCCATCTCATTCGTCTTCCATTAACCCTTTTCGAGAGCCAAGCGCTATTACAAATGAAAGAACTTGCTTTTGCAGTTGCAGGTTTCAGCAACCCGTCAAGATGTATGTCCTCTGTACTTCTTCAGCAGGTTGTTTGGGAGTAGAAAGTACTATAAACTGTCAAACTGAAATGGAGACCGTGCTGGTACTTTGCTTCGTCACAAGATAAACGCCGCTATTCCCTAAATAAAACGTTGGAGCTCAGACCTGAGATTAAGTTAACCTCAGATCAGCATGAGTTAGGCTGTCAAAGATTTGTTGCGATCATTTTGCTTCAAAGGGTCATTAAGGAGCGGGGTTCAGAACCTGAGATTACCATCTCAAATCTGCCTTGATCGATTGTTCTGCCGTAGCCCGTAGCACATCGAAGCAACGAACCACACAAAGCTCTTGTTGAGTTGTTGTGAGCGCAAAGGGATCGAGGAGAGCACAGTATAACAGAAGGCAGAAGCATTCATTCATATACTCGAATCAAGTAACAGAACTTTCATCATCATCGTGGTCATATATTTACAACCAGAGGACCAATTTCTGTTGCTGAAAGCTGGAACAGAGCTAGAGGACCTATGCAGCTATGCCTAATAATTAGTTAGGACCCCAGCAGCTGAGGTACATCGTACATGACGGTCCTCATCCCCTCCTCGGCCTTGTCCGCCCGCCTCTTCTCCGTCGACGCCAGCTTCTTGGCCTGCGCGAAGCTGGGAGCGTTGGCCTTGGCGGCCCGGTGGATGGACCGCAGAGCGTAGTTCCAGCGGCAGAGCCCCGCCTGGTCCTTTAGCGCCTCAACCGCGCCCACGCTCATCGCCACCATCCACGACGCCTTCGCAGCAGCCGCCATGTCCTTCTCCTACTCACTCCTCGGTTCTTGGGCTCTTGGCTACAGAGTTTGGTTGGTGTGATGATCGCTGATGACTCGCAATAGTGTTGTGAGGTCGTGTGATGCTGTGCTGTGCCTGTGCTGTGGTGAGCTGGGGGGCCGGTGGACGGGTTATATACCGGAGGGAGGGTGGCCACGAGGAGCGGGTCGGCGGAAACAGGTGGCCGCGGACGCTGGTTTCCCTGGATACCGGGGGCTCCGATCTCACTCTCCCTACTTGTTTACGTTACGCCGCAGAGGCAGAGATGTACAGATCGCTTTCTCCAGTCTCCACACCGGCCCAGTGGGTCACTTACTGTCTTAGTCTTGTTCCGTGATGTCATAACGCATCTCTGTATCACTGAATCTAGACTGCTTGTGCTTTACATTGTCCTTTCGGTTTTTTACCACATGGGTTAGCTGATTAAACTAATCCGTTTCTAACGCAATGAAGTGCATGGATTAGCTGCAGATTTTTACCACATGCTCATTGACGAGGACGAGGAGTGACGGCGAGAGCGACGTTGCGGGATTGCTGGACAACATGCGACATGGTTTCCAGGATACCATGGGCTGTTTGCTGATGCAATTCAGACATGTTTGGTTACAGAACCTACCAGACCACCGATCAAACACGCCCTTTGTGCAACCGGATTTGCTGGCGTCCCAACGCTGCCGCGCACGTGAGAGAGCCCGTGCCTATCTGTTTTCACGCGCCGGACCTATTTCGCCTGATGACTGTCGCACGCGCACACAGAAAACCCACATGGGTCCCAGTCGCTTGCACGCCTGTGCAGGCCCCACACAGTGACCCACGGCGGCATCCCAGTAGCAGCGGCAGGCGTCTGCAACACGTAGGTCCCGTTGCAACATGTGCAACATCTCCGACCTACTTTTGCGACATCCAGATAAAAACACTTACAACATACGTCTGAAATAGCCGAAACACTTGCAACATATGTCTAAAACACCGGAAAACACTTGAAAGCTATTGTAAAAACATATGCAATATCCCTATCTACTTTTACAACATCCAAATGAAACACTTAGAACATATGTATAAAACACCTAAAACATACGCTTGCAACGTGTATGTTATGCAACATCCAGATGAAACACGAAACATACGTTTAAAACACCTGAAACATATGCTTCAACATGAAACATACACTTACAACATGCGTATATAGCCATTGCAACATACGCAACATCCAGATGAAACACATAAACACATACATTGAAACATCTGAAGCACGACATCGCCGCGTAGCCACGGCCTACCTTACGGGGAACTATGGTAGCCAGCAAGCAGCACTTGAGTGTAATGGAGAGCGAGGATGGAGGCGAGCGGGCGGCTCGGCGCGGTGGAGAGAGGAAGGATGGCGCCAGGTAGGCGCCCAGGCGCACCCCAGCGGTTGTCGGGCCACGTCGGAATCCGCGGCAGCGTAGGCTTGACGGCGAGTCATGGCACCCTCAACGAGCGGCCCTCGCGGTGGAGGCAGCAGCAGCGGTCAGGCAGGTGCGGCCTCCCACAGCGAGGCACCCCCCACTGCTGGACAGGACGCGGCGGGCTGGTGATGTGCCCGCAGCAAGGCGCCCCCGCCCTAGAGAACGTCGCGGCGAGCGACCGTGCGCTAGAGAAGGCGAGCGGCGAGCGACGCGGCGGGATCTACCGCGGCGATCGATGGCTTGGTGCGGCGGTGAAGAATGCCACGATGGGTGAGCGATGACCCAAATTGAGGAATCGGCGTCCAGCAATTGTTTTTTAATAGAGAAGCGCGGGCCTGTTGGACCGGTTCGTTGCATAGGCCGGCGAAGCCGCCATGTCGCGCGTCCTACATGGAGCATTTCAGTTATGCAACACACACCGTGCTGTGGGCATGTGGCTTGTGATTGACAGCTTCTGAAATAACTGCGTTTACGTACGTATGCAATCAAATTTTACTTGTCTGGCAGTGGTTCATGAACAACTTCCCTGCTTCGGCCTATGTCCTCTTGCCGTGACAGGGATGATATCACCCTTTCCCTGCCATGGTCTCGTTTGTCATATAACAACCGTCGATTATTGCAAAGTCTTTTTAATAAAGAAATATGAAAATACTCTAGCCTTTAACATACACAAATGAATGATTATAGCCGTTCACAAGACACAAAGGACTTAAACCCAAATTGGCCAAAAGACATTACACATGGCATACAACATAAACTAGGATAAGGAATTAGCCCTCTGTATCCTGCTTTTGTTCCGCCAACCAAACTTGTTAATACTTCAAGCACCAAAATCTCCAAAGCACGACAACTTTCTCTTAATGATGATCTCTCTTCCTCTTTAAACAACTGAGACTAGTGACCGATCCAGTACGTCCTTCTAAAAATAACCACAATGCCGAGCACATAGCCACCACATCAATTAAAATTTGTGTTCTCAAACATGATGAAAAACTCACCAACCATGATATTGAAAATGAATTGTATTGCATTCCAATAAGTTTCGCAATGTAACAATAAAAAAGAGGTGTTGGATGGTTTCATCCACATTAAAAAAACAACACTCAGTACAACATGTGTCTAACCTCTTTTTATTAAACTATCTTTAGTCAAGATGGCCCTTCTGTTAAGGTACCAAACGAAAAATTTGATCTTCAAAGGCATCTTAGACTTTCAGAACAAAGTTTTCCCTAGAAGTATGTCAGTACTCATAATATTCTTATATAACAACGGTACTGAGAAATGACCTTTCTTATTAAATTTTCACGCAAACTCATCCTCTTTCTCGATCATTCAAAGACATTTGTACTATTGAATCCACCAAATTATGCCAATCTACCAACTTATCACATGTCAATGCCCATCTAAACACAACATTTAAAGGCGTTGTACTTAGCACTTGCAAGACCGCGGCACTTTTCCTTCTACTATTTTATACAAAGAAGGAAATATCTTCATTAAAGGTTCGTTTCCTAACCAACAATTTTCCTGAAATCTAGTTTGGTTATCATTGTTGACCTTGAATTTACCCTTTTGTATAAAACTGGTCTTTGACATCCATAAGTCCTGCCCAGAAATGCAAGTCTCCCAGTTTTTTAACCACTTAAGATAGAGTCTTCTTCTTGAGATATTCCTGTTACGGACATATTGCCATAAACCATCTTCATTTTAAAGCTTTAAAATCCATTTGCCTAGAAGGCACTTATTTTGAATTTCCAAGTTCAAAATCCCTAGACCCCCAATACACTTTGCTTTGCATAAAGTGTTACACCTAGCAAGCCTGTACTTCTTCTTATGTTCATCACATTGCTAAAAAAATCTGGATATGTAATAATCTGGCTTTTTAAGGATTCCTTTAGAGTTAAGAAGAAGGATGACATAAACATTAGGAGGCTTTATAAAAATGACTTGATTAGAACAAGTCAACCACCCACCGACAATAATTTCCCTTTCCAACTAGGGAGCTTCTTCTAGAACTTTTGTTCAATTAGCATCCAACATTTGTTCATAATTTTGCGATAATGCATTGGTATGTCTAGATACCTAAAGGGAAAATTTCCCTCTTTGCACCCAAACAGTTCAACGTAATCCTTACTTAAGTCCTTAGCATTACCAAAGCAAAAAAAGCTCATTTTTATGGATATTTATTTTAAGACCAGATAACTTCTCAAATGTACATAATACCATCTTCAATTTTTTGGCCTCATCCAAATCATTTTCTATGAATAGTATAGTGTCATCTCTGCGTGTTGAAGGATAGAAAGGCCTTCGTCCACCAGGTTTGGCACTACCCCTGAATTGTCCACTTAATTATTGCAAAGTAGAGAGTGCCAAACGGAAATATAGGCCGTGCTGTTGCTTTGCTTCACCACAAAAACAAGCAGAGTTTTTTTCCCTAAAAACTTGGACGCCATGTTCATGTCTAACTGAATTCTGTTAATTACATTAATGTGGACTAGTTAAAGGTGTGCGAGGTTGGCACGGGTAGGCCTGAAATGAAGCTTTAGGACACCATTTTGGTTAGTCATAGGCTCATTTCCCCCTCTGATAACAAACCACCAGCGCGATTTATGCTGTAAAATCTACTGCTGTCATTTCCGCCGCTGCTGTGGGTCAATGGACATCAAAGTACAGTGTTCAGAATATGAGGTTATCGTTTCATATCTGCGTTGAGCGATTGTTTCTGCTTTAATTAGCACACCGAAGCATCGAATTCAAACCCCCTACAAACTCTTGTCAAGGCAGAGGATTCATAGAAAACACAACAGCAGAAGCATGCATATACTCGGATGGATGAACCGAAAGAACTTTTCACCATCATCATCTGCTCGTCATATATTTACAACCACGAGGACGAATCGACCGGCCAAAGCCGCCATGTCCCAAGCCAAAGTTCGGTTGCTGAAACCATAAAGCTGGAACAGACCTAGAGGACCTATGCTGCCTAATTAGGGCCCCAGCAGCTGAGGTACATGATCGTCCTCATCCCCTCCTCGGCCTTGTCCGCTCTCCTTCTCTCCGCCGGCGCCGGCGACAGCTTCTTGTCCTGCGCGAAGCTGGGGGCGTTGGCCTTGGCGGTCCGGTGGAGGGACCGCAGCGCGTAGTTCCAGCGGCAGAGGCCCGCCTGGTCCTTGAGCGCCTCCACCGCGCCCACGCTCATGGCCACCATCGACGACGCCTTCGCTGTGCCCGCCATGTCCTCCTCCTTCTCTTGCTTGGAGATTAGCTTGCTTGGCTTGAGAGGATCGCTGAAGAACAAGACAAACGCCAACTGTGTCTATGGCTAGTTAGGTCCCCAGCAGCTGAGGTACATGACAGTCCTCATCCCCTCCGCGGCCTTGTCGGCCCGCCTCTTCTCCGCCGCCGGCGGGGCCAGCTTCTTGGCCTGCGCCGCGAAGCTGCTGCGCACGTTGGCCTTGGCGATCCGGTGGACGGACCGCAGCGCGTAGTTCCAGCGGCAGAGGCCCGTCTGGTCCCTGAGCGCCTCCACCGCGCCCACGCTCATCGCCACCATCCACGACGCCTTGGCCGCACCTGCCATCTCCTTCCTGGTCTAGTCTTCTCCTTCTCCCTCGAGAGAGCGGTCACTGATCGCTTGTAGCAAGTGAGGTTGCTTGATGCTATGTTGAGGTGGAGAGGCGAGCCGGGGCGGGCGGCTTTATATGTACGGGCGGGCGGCGGGAGGCCAGGGCGGCGCGGCGGAAACGGGTGGGCGCCGACTCTGGTTTTCCTGGATACCGGGGGCTCTCGCTCACTGCCTGCGCCCTGCGGGCTGCGGCTCGCTTTCTTGCACGCCGGCCCAGTCGCCCACTTGACTCGGGTTTGTCCTCCGGCCTCCGCGTCGTCGTGCGCAGAGACAGGGACGCGTGCTGCGCAACCGCAAATAGCACGGGATGCCACGGCACTGTGCCACTGCCACGCATCGTCGTCTTCTTTGCATTGTACCTGGACTGTTTGGGATTAGAGAATAGAGATGGGCACTTCGTAGCGGCGGACGGTGGTAGTAGTTTTATCAGATATGTGACGGCCGGCTGTGCTTTGTCTTGATTTCAGCAAACAAGACGAGGGATCCTAGCTTGTAGCGATCTGTAAATATAATCTTGAAATCCATCGCGTGGAATGATGAGCAAGATTCTACGGATCAATCGAGGCAGCCGTCCAGGAATCTTCTCGCGTGCTTTCGTGATCGTCGATGTTTATTAAGGCTGTGTTTAGATGCACTGAAAAGTGCACTATGCAAAATAAGATTCCCCGTCACATCAAACTTGCGATACATATATGGAGTACTAAATGTGGATAAAATCAAAAACTAATTGCACAGTTTGGTTGTACTTTACGAGACGAACATTTTGAGCCTAATTAGTCAATGATTGGACAATTATTACCAAATACAAACGAAATGCTACAGTGTATTTTGGCTATCCAAATTTTGGATCTAAACACAGCCTAAGATAATCCATCCGTTTTTAACACGCTGACGCGGAGTCACATGGGTTAATGGGATAGCTGGAGATTGCGTTATTGTTACCGCACCGCACGGTGCTGGATCGAGCACGAGCAGGCCCTGCAGAGAGTGAAGTGTGAGACAGTGAAACTCTGAGAGTGACGTTTTTGCCATAACCAGACGCCCCACAGCACATGGTTTTCCTGATACCACTGCCTCATCCTTTGGAGCGTTTGCTAACGCAACTTCTACCTTGAATGTTCACCGTTGTGTGATTTGTGTGACACTGTACCTTTTACTGCTTTACACATACTACTTTATTACATAGTAGAGACGAGAGATTCCAGATTTACTTCCAAACTACTAGTACAGCTGACTCGAGGTCAGCCTTCCTGCCTTCTCAGTAATCTAGTCCGTCTTTTCCCTCACTGGATCGCGTGGTTAGCTGTTTGTAGGAAGGAGCACAAAGTAGGAACTATAACCAAACTGAAATGGAGCCACAGAGGCCCAATTTGGGTAAGCACAGTTTGTCTTTGAACCTCGGAAGCAGTACTTTTCACCGAACGAACATTATTTTTCCTTTTACAACAAATAATTTTTCACCGAACGAACAATATTTTCCTTTTACAACAAATCAATGTAAGCTTCAACACAAGCCAAAACTTTGATGCAAAGAGGCCCGAAATTGACCTCTACGAACCGAACTGAGCTGAAAACAGTGTCTTGCTGTATCAATTTTGTCCTCTGTATAAGAGGTACCCCTAAACTGCTGTCGTGAAGATCAGATCTCACAACCTCAGATTGCCATTCCACGTTTGCCATCACCGAATTTTCTGTTTCAGCACATGGAGGCTAACGCGCCTTGATTTGCGCTCTGGTTGGTGATCGGCTAGAGAGTTTGGTTGGTGTGCTGATCGCTGATTACTCGCAGTAGTGTTGTGAGGTTGTGTGATGCTGTGTTTTGGTGAGCCGGCGGGCGGGTGGGTTATATACCGGAGGGAGCCCGGCCACGAGCGGCGGGCCAGCGGAAACAGGTGGCCGTAGACGCTGGTTTCCCTGGATACCGGGGGCTCCGATCTCACTCTCCTGGGCCTTGTTTAGTTACCAAATTTTCCTCTCAAATTCTACTATGCAAAAAGAAGATTCTCATCACATCAAAATATCGGCATATGTATAGAGTACTAAATGTGGATGAAATCAAAAACTAATCGCATAGTTTTGTTGTTCTTTGCGAGAGGAACATTTTAAGCCTAATTAATCAATTTTTGGACAATTTTTTACACTAAAAAACAAAATGCTACAGTGCGCTACAGTGTAGAACAGTATTTCCGCCGTCACCGAATCGGTGCATCTAAACACGCCCCTGCTTGATTACGTTACTACACCGCAGAGGCGCAGATCGCTTTCTCCGTACCGGCCAGTGGGTCATCTGGCTGTCTTGTCTTGTTCCGTAATGCGATAACGCATCTCTGTATCACTGAATCTTAGACTGCTTGTGCTGCCATTGTCCTTTCGGTTTTTACCACATGGGTTAGCTGATTAAACTAATCCGTTTCTAACGCAATCAAGCGCATGGGTTAGCTGCAGTTTTTTACCACATGCTCATTGACGAGGACTAGGAGTGAATGTGAGAGCGACGTTGCGGGATTGCTGGATGCCATGGGACATGGTTTCCATTATACCACGGGCTATTTGCTGATGCAATTAATAATGTTTGGTTACGGCACCTACCAGACCACCGATCAAACACGTCCTTTGTGCAACCGGACTTAGCTAGCGTACGGACACTGCCGTTCACGTAAGAGAGCCTGCGCCTGCCTGTGTTTCGCGCACTGGACCCCCCACGCTGCTTCCCGCCCTCACTCGTTCTATTTCACCCGATGAATGTTGCGCTCGCACACAGAAAACCCACTCGGGTCTTAGTCACCTGCCCTGCCTACGCAGGCCCCCGTACTACGGCGGCGTCCCAGTAGCAGTGCAGATGTATGCAGCAGGTGGATCTCATTACAACATGTGCAACATCACGATCTACTTTACAACATCTAGATGAAAACACTTGCAACATACGTCCGAAACAGTTGAAACACTTGCAATACACGTCTGAAACACCTAAAAACACTTGAAAGTCATTGCAAAAACATATGCAATATTCAGATCTACTTTTGCAACATCAGATGGAACAATTGCAACATACGCATGAAACACCTGAAACATTTAAAACATACACTTGCAACATGCATGTTATGTAACATCCAGATATACTTCTGCATCATCCAGATGAAACACGAAACATACGTTTGAAACACCTAAAACATTTGCTTGCAACATGAACATACGATTGCAACATGTGTATATAGCCATTGCAACATACGTAACATCTAGATGAAACACTTGGAACGCATACACCTGAAACACCAGAAACATGATATCGCCGGCGACGACGGCCTACCTTGTGGGGAACTGCCTAGCCAACAAGCGACGCTCGAGTGTAGTGGAAAGCGAGGATATGGTGGTAGGCGGGCGGCTCGATGCAGTGGAGAGAGGAAGGATGGCGCCAGGTAGGTGCCCGGGTACGCCATAGCGGTCGTTGCAGACCACGCTGGAATCCGTGGCGGCGCAGGCTCGACGACGAGTGGTGGCGCCCCCAGCGAGTGGCCCCGCGGTGAAGGTAACAGCGGCGAGCAGGCAGGTGCAGCCTCTTATGGCGAGGCGGCTGCTGCTGGAGAAGGTCACGGCAGGCTGGTCCCGTGCTCGCGGCAAGGCGCCCCCGCACTGGAGAATGTCGCAACGAGTAGCCCCACGCTAGAGAAGGCAAGGGGAAGGCGATGCGGTGGAATCTACCACGGTGGTTGATGGCGTGGTGCGACGATGAAGAACGCCGCGATGGGTGAGCGATGAGGATTAGAAAACCGGCGTCCAACAGTTGTTTTTAATAGAGAAGCGCGGGCCTGTTAGGCCAATCCGCTGCACAAGCTAGGAAGCTGTGGTCGTGACGGCCGGGCGTCATACAGAGAGCATTTCCGTTATGCAACCCACACCATGCTGTGGGCATGTGGCTTGTGACTGACAGCTTCTCAAAGAACCGCGTTTATGGAAGCAATCAAATTTTACCTGTCTGGCAGTGGTTCATGAACAACTTCCATGCTTTCTGCCTCCGTCATTTACGTACTACTCACATGTCCTCTTGCCGTGACAGGGATGATATCACCCTTTCCCTGCCATTGTCTCGTGTGTCATGTAACAACCGTCGACTATTGCAAAGTCTTTTTAATAAAGAAATATGCAAATACTCTAGCCTTTAACATACACAAATGAATGATTATAGCCATTCAAAAGACACAAAGGACTTAAACTCAAATTAGCCAAAAGACATTACACATGGCATACAACATAAACTAGGAAAAGGAATTAGCCCTCTATATCCTGCTTCAGCTCCGCCAACCAAACTTGTTGAAGACTTCAAGCACCAAAATCTCCAAAGCACGACAACTTTCTCTTAATGATGATCTCTCTTTCTCTTTAAACAACTGAGACTAGTGACCGATCCAGTACGTCCTTCTAAAAATAACCACAATGCCCAACACATGGCTGCCACACCAATTAAAATTTGTGTTCTTAAACAAGACAAAAAAACTCGCCAACCATGATCCAAACAAATGATCTTACTCGTAGGTGGTTGGATATTAAAAATGAAATGTATCGCATTCCAATAAATTTCGCAATGTAACAATAAAAAAGTGGTGTTGGATGGTTTTATCTGTATTAAAAAATAACACTTAGTATAACATGTCTAAACTCCTTTTTGTAAGGTTCAAATGGCTAGAGGGGGGTGAATAGCCTATTTAAATTTTCTACAAGCTTTACTAAACAACAAGTTAGTAAATAAGATAGCGAAGCTAATTCTAGCATTAGCTCAACTACTTTTATGCAAGCCACATATATAATTCTAGTGCAAGGCTATGATCTTTAGTTCACACCAACAACGCTAAGTCTCTAAACTAATTACCCCTAAGTGATAAGCTATTTTACTCAAGCTAAACAAGGCAAAAAACAATAAGTAAATGAGTGAGCTTGAATAGAATACCAACGTTGATGAGAAGAGATATGTCCAATGTACCAATCAATCAACGTGATCACATACACAAATGAAATCCTCGACAATAAGATGACACAAGATTTTTTACCAAGGATCACTTGCTTCCCGGCAAGTTACTCCTCGTTGTGGCGATACACCCACTTGATGGATCGCGAGCTAATCAACTATTAAGAGTTGAATCCTCAGCGGGTGCCGTACATCCACTCACAAGATGGGGACCCTCCAAGCCACGAGCTCCACTAGAGTAGCCAATTCGCGAACTCCCACCAGGAAGGCTCAAGAACCCCTCACAATCGTTTGGTGAGGCTCGAAACAATCTCCAATCATAAGCTCAGCACCACCGCTGCTCCAAGCCATTTAGGGTGTCAGAAAACACCCAAGAGTAACAAGCAATCCGCAGCAAACTCAAGAATCAAGTGCCACTAGATGCAACTCTCAATGCAATACACTTGAATCTCACTCAATCTCTCTAGAGTATGCAACCAAGCAAGAAGATGAGTAGAGGAGAAGTTCTCTAGCTCAAAGTGTGCCTCAATATCTCAAATGTGCAAGAGAGAACCCTCAAGGGCTGGCCATCTCTTATTTATAGCGAATAGAAAAGCCACTAGTCGTTATATCCTTCACTAGGCAAATTTCGGAGGCGACAGACGCTACAGGCGCGTCCGTCGCTCCATGCGACGCCACGTGTCCAGCTCATTCGAAAACCAACGGTCAAGAACAGTAGCGATAGACGCGTCTGAAGCCGGTCGACAGACGCGCCCGTACGCCCGACAGACGCGGTCCAGTGATGATGTTTTCGCCCGAGTTCGTCAGACGCGTACGCCGCAAGGCCGACAGACGCGGCGTCGAGCGTCTGTGCTCACGCTCACGTGCGCCCGCGCAGTTCCACAGCGTCAGACACTGGAACAGTGCGCGAGGCCGCGTCTGTTGCCTTCGTGACAGTGCGTCTGTCGCGCCCGCGCACACAGGCCGAGCTAGGGTAGCCCGACAGATGCTGACGTCAGCGTCTGTTGCTCCCGGCTCGCACGTCTGTCACGTGTATCTCGGTGACACTTCGTCGTTTTCTCGTTCCGCTTGATCGCCCTTGTCACTTATGAGCTACTCTACATATGTGTATCACTAAAGCACATGTTTTAGCTCATGAAACACTTACATGCTTTCACCACTTTTTCAACCTCCCGCGCAATGGAAAATAGGCATTTCATTTCCCCGAAAACACCTTAATCCCGCGCTCGCAAGCTCGGCGGGAGGGAGAGCGAACCCCAAACCCCTCACTACTGCTCAAACACCGCCGTCTTCGCAAATGTGCCAATACCATCACGTGTAAAACACCATGTGCATAAGTGTTAGCATTTTCACAATCATTTTTCAAGGCGTTACGTTAGCTCTCTACTAGATCCTAATGCATATGCTCAAGATGATGACCTAGTAGCACTTGATTCACGAGCTAACCGTGATTGCTCCTCTTGATAGTCGGCTATCAATCCTAAACCCGGTCAATCACTTCTCTACCCATCTTAAACCGACAAAAACAAACCCTATGATTATACCTTTGCCTTGATCACTTTGTTCCATGTCCATCTCCTCATGCTTGATCACCAGGACCATCATTTCATGTCCATGCATCATCTCTGTGTGATCTTGTGGCTACCACTCCATGCCATATGCACCTTCATCACATGTGTTGCTTATGCCTAACTTAAACCACTTAACACATGACATTAGCAACTTGGCGTCATTAATTACCAAAACCAAACTTGGGCTTTCACTTTTATTAAACTATCTTTAGTCAAGATGACCCTTCTGTTAAGGTACCAAAGGAAAATTTTGATCTTCAAAGGCATCTTAGCCTTTCAGAACAAAGTTTTCCCTAGAAGTCTGTCAGTACTCATAATATTCTTATATAACAAATGTACTGAGAAATGACCGTTCTTATTAAATTTTCACGAAAACTTCTCATTCAAAGACATCGGTACTATTGAATCCACTGAATTATGCCGATCTACCAACTTATCACATGTCAATGCCCATCTAAACGAAACATTTAAAGGTGTTGTACTTAGCACTTGCGAGACCGCGACACCTTTTCTTCTGACTATTCTATACAAATAAGGAAATATCTTCATTAAAAGGTTTGTTTCCTAACGAACAATTTTCCCAAAATCTAGTTTGGTTATCATTGTTGACCTTGAATTTACCCTTTGTATAAAACTAGTCTTTGGCATCCATTAGTTCTGCCCAAAATTGCGAGTCTCCGAGTTTTTTAACCACTTAAGATAGAGTCTTCTTCTTGAGATATTCCTGTTATGGACATATTGCCATAAACCATCTTCATTTTGAAGCTTTAAAATCCATTTGCCTAGAAGGCACTTATTTTGCCCAGTTCAAAATCCCTAGAGCCCCAATACACTTTGCTTTGCATAACTGTTCCACCTAGTAAGCCTATACTTCTTATGTTCATCACATTGCTAAAAACTATGGATATGTAATAATCCGGCTTTTTAAGGATTCCTTTAGGAATCAAGAAGGACGACATAAACATTAGGAGGCTTTATAAAAATGACTTGATTAGAACAAGTCAACCACCTACCTACAATAATTTCTCTTTCCAACTGCTGAGCTTCTTCTAGAACCTTTCTTCAATTAGCATCCAATATTTATTCATAATTTTGCGATAATGCATTGGTATGTCTAGATACCTAAAGGGAAAACTTCCCTTTTTGCACCTACACAGTTCACGTAATCCTTACTTAAGTCCTTAGTATTACCAAAGCAAAAAAAAAAAAGGCTCACTTTTATGGAAATTTATTTTAAGGCCAGATAACTTCTCAAATGTATAATACCATCTTCAAATTATTGGCTTCATCCAAATCATTTTCTATGAATAGTATTGTGTCATCTGAGTGTTGAAGGATAGAAAGGCCTTCGTCCACCAAGTTTGGCACTACCCTTGAATTGTCCACTTAATTATTGCAAAGTAGAGAGTGCCAAACGGAAATAGAGGCCGTACTGTTGCTTTGCTTCACCACAAAACAAGCACCTTTTTCCCCCTAAAAACTTGGACGCCATGTTCATGTCTAACTGAATTCTGTTAATTAATGTGGACTAGGTAAAGGTGTGGGAGGTTGGCACTGGTAGGCCTGAAATGAAGCTTTAGGACACCACTTTGGTTAGTCTTAGGCTCATTTTCCCCTCTGGGCTCTGATAATAAACCACCAGCGTGATCTGTGCTGTAAGATAAAAAAAACTAAAAATCTACTGCTGTCATTTCCCCCGCTGCTGCGGGTCATGGTCATTAAAGTGCCAGTGTTCAGAATATGAGGTTATCATCTCATATTTGCGTTGAGTGATTACTCGGCTTTAATTAGCACACCAAAGCATCAAATTCGAACGCCCCACGAACACTTGTCAGCGCAGAGGATTCGTAGAAAGCAGACAACAGAAGCATCCATATACTTGGATGAACTGACAGAACTTTTCACCAT
This sequence comes from Saccharum hybrid cultivar R570, assembly GCA_038087645.1. Classification (NCBI taxonomy): domain Eukaryota; kingdom Viridiplantae; phylum Streptophyta; class Magnoliopsida; order Poales; family Poaceae; genus Saccharum; species Saccharum hybrid cultivar. The sequence goes on from JAQSUU010000529.1 coordinate 11,397,618, forward strand.
CATCATCTGCTCGTCATATATTTACAATCAGGAGGACGAACCGGCCGGTCATGTTCCAAGCCAAAGCTCTGCTGCTGAAACCTCAAAGCTGGACCAGAGCAAGAGGACCTAAGACCTATGACTAATTAGGGCCCCAGCAGCTGAGGTACATGACCGTCCTCATCCCCTCCTCGGCCTTGTCCGCCCGCCTCCTTTCCGCCGGCGCCGGCGCCAGCTTCTTGGCCTGCGCGAAGCTGGGAGCGTTGGCCTTGGCGGTCCGGTGGAGGGACCGCAGCGCGTAGTTCCAGCGGCAGAGCCCCGCTTGGTCCTTGAGCGCCTCCACCGCGCCCACGCTCATCGCCACCATCCACGATGCCTTCGCTGCGCCAGCCATGTCCTCCTGTTTGGCTATTGGCTTGAGAGGATCGCTCGCTGATTGTTGTAGGCTTGTAGTCTCGTGCTTGTAATGAGTTGTGTGAAAGAATCGTGATGCTGTGTTGTCGATGCTAGGCGAGTGGGGTGGGTTAATATACTGGGTGAGGGCCGGCAGCGGCGGGGCGAAACAGGCGGCCGCGCACGGCGCACGCTGGTTTCCCAGCAAACCGGGGGTGCTTCCGTTCAGTTCAGACGCCGCTGTCCGGATCCGCACACCTCACAGCCGTCTGCCGCCCTCCACTTGCCGGTTTTTTCTTCTGCACCGGGCCATCGGCTCGCTCTTGTTTATTCGCGGATAGCCCATACCCCGTAACGGGCCGCTTCGAAGGCTTCCTGGAGACTCTCTAGTCTGATGCTGGGCCCTCGTCGCCAGAGCGTATGGTTGCATTGCAGCGTTATCCGATCCCGCGCGGCCGCTTCCTTCTCTTCCTCACCCTCTCCATCCAAGCACCAGAGTCCAGAGCGCAGGAGAACGACCGATCGACCCTGCAGGTCCCGGTCCCGAGCTATGCAGCACATAACCAGCGCGTGCAAGCCGAGTCACGCCTCGTGCGCAGCAGCAGCCGCGGCTCTGCCGCCCAGGCCATTGCTCAGACGAGCAGCCGCCGTCCCCTGCCGTCGTGTTGCAGGTCCAGACCCAGTGACCAACGGCGTCTGGCTGGCCGGAGCTGGAGCCAGATAATTTGATCCGTTCATGCTGTAATCAAGCACTGACCTGATCACCTGATCTGACTGCATCTTCGATTGTTGCAGCTAGAGATGCGGCCTCGAGACTGGCGGTCCGGAGGAGATGCCAGGAGGAGGACAAGCAGCAGCAGCAGCAAGAAGCGGCGACCGACGACGAGCAGCAGAAGAGGACCTTCCTGAGCCTGGAGGAGGCCGGGCTGGTGGAGATGTCTGGCCTCAGCACGCACGAGCGCTTCCTCTGCCGCCTCACCGTAAGTGCGCATTGACAGGGCTGCGGTAACGATTGGACGAGCAAGAGCAAGGATCATTTACAGGGCTGTTTTTGCTGCTGTTGTGTTTCTTTTCAGATATCGTCACTGAACCTGCTGAGGGTGATATCGGAGCAGGAGGGCGTCCCGATCGAGGAGCTCAACGCCGGCCGTGTCTGCGACTGGTTCCTCAAGGACAAGCTCAAGAGGGAGCAGAACGTCGGCACCGCCGTCCTGCAGTGGGATGACCCAGGCTTCTAGTTCTAGTTCCACTTTCTTCTTTCATCCTACGGAGATCATTTCCAGACCCCTGAACGAAGACTACATCACAATGCCATTCTATGGAGACTATGGTGGAACAGAGTTTTTCCGTGTCAATGCCTTTTGCCGGATGCTCATGGTTGACGAAGGAGACGAGCTTGATGGCATGTTCACCTGTTCAGTCTTCATCATACCTGTATTCTCTAGTTGCATCAGTTCATCACCATGTCTGAAGGGGCATTAGACTTGACTTGTGATACGATAATGATACTATACATCCATGGTTCAGGGGCATTAGCCAAAACGTCCAAACCTTAGAGACGCCTGCCCGCTCATTCCGTCGAACACATCTCTTTGCACCGCCGCCCTCGTCCGATGCGCCGCTTCTGCCACGCCCCTCGCGGCCGGCGGCCCTCCGCCGCTCCGCACGACCACCAGCCGCTCCCGCCGCCGGAGTGGATCGATCCGTACCCGGACCTCGCGGACCCGAGCCCGTACGCCTCCGGGTCGGCGGCCCCGCCCACGCCGTCGCCGTGGCTGCCCCGCGTGATCTCCCTCGTCCTCCGCTCCCCGCCAGCCACGCTCGCCGCCGACCTCCGCGCCTTCTGCAGGACCTTCCTCCTCCGCCTATCCCCGGCCTTCGTCGCCGCCGCGCTCCGCTCCCCGCAGCTCACCCCGCACCCGCTCCCGTCGCTCCACTTCTTCCGCTCGCTGCCCAACGGCGCCGACCTCCGCGCCCACCCGCAGCACCTCCTCAGCTGCTACGTCTCCCTCCTCCACTCCTTCGCGCGCTCCAGGGATACCGCCGGACCCGACGCCGCCGGCCATGCGCGGCAGCTCGTCGCGGAGCTGCGCGCGCACGGGGACGCCGTCCTGAGGCACCTCGCGCCGGCGTCGTCGGCCTCGTTGATCCGCAGCCTCGCGGCGTTCGGCCTCTCCGAGGAGCTGCTGTGGGCGTGGCAGGCCATGCGCCACGCCGGTGTTGAGCCGTCCAGGCTCACCTACAACTGCCTGCTGGACGGCCTTGTCAACGCTGGCCTCCTTGACACTGCCATCAACGTGTTCGACGCAATGTCCACGGAAGATCGAGTGCGTCCCGACGTGGTTTCCTACAACATTCTCATCAAGGGGTACTGCCGCGCGGGGAGGACGCAGGATGCGATGGCACGGCTTGCGGATATGAGGGAACAGGCAGAGCTCGCTCCGGACAAGGTGACATACCTCACTCTCATGCAGCGCCATTACAGCGAGGGCACGTTTCCACAATGCATAGCACTGTTCCAAGAGATGGAAGAGAGGGGAGTGGGGAAGGAAATACCTCAACATGCCTATGTGCTGGTGATCGGTGCGGTCAGCAAGGACGGGAAACCATTTGAGGCTCTGGCTGTGTTTGAGAGGATGTTGAAGCGAGGTTGCCCAGCCAATGCAGCCATGTACACTGCGCTCATTGACTCGATGGGTAAATTCGGGAGGGAGAAAGAGGCAATGGCACTCTTTGAGAGGATGAAGGCCAGTGGAATTGAGGTTGATGCGGTCACATATGGTGTGGTTGTTAATTGCTTGTGCCGATTTGGCAAAATGGATGAGGCACTTGCGTGCTTCAGGAGCTGTGTAGGGAAGGGTGTTGCAGTGAATGCCATTTTCTATACAAGCCTAATTGATGGCTTTGGAAAAGCTGGGATGGTTGACCAAGCAAAGGAGCTCTTCGAGGAGATGATTGCTAAAGGATTTGTGCCTGACTCGTATTGCTACAATGTTCTGATCGACGCGTTAGTCAAAGCAGGACGAACAGACGATGCTTGTGCTTTCTACAAGAGAATGGAAGATGATGGCTGCGATCAAACAGTCTACACATACACCATGCTCATTGATGGTTTATTCAAGGAACACAAGAATGAGGAGGCACTGAAGTTCTGGGACAGCATGATTGATAAGGGAATCACACCAACAGCTGCAGCTTTCAGGGTCCTCGCCAATGGACTCTGCCTTTCTGGTAAATTCAGCCGTGCATGGAGGATATTGGATGAACTGGCTCCAATGGGTGTGATTCCTGAGACAGCTCATGAGGACATGATCAATGTGTTGTGTAAGACTGGCAGATTCAAGCAGGCCTGCAAATTGGCAGATGGCATTGTGCAGAAGGGCCGTGAGATACCTGGGAGGGTTCGAACGATGATGATCAATGCGCTAAGGAAAGCAGGAAATACCGATCTGGCATTTAAACTGGTGCATAGTAAGATAGGCATTGGGTATGAAAGATCTGGCAGCATCAAAAGAAGAGTGAAATTTCAAACACTGTTTGAATGATGATCAATGCACTAAGGACAGAGGAAAGCAGGAAATACCGATCTGCATTTAAACTGGTGCCTAGTAAGATTGGCTTTGGGCATGAAAGATCTGGCAGCATCGAAAGAAGAGTGAAATTTGAAACACTAATTGAATGAGTTGCCGATATTCTTTCTCAAAGGTTGAAGGCATATGTCCAGTTTCACTCATGGCCTCATGGGTTGGGCACATTTGAACCGAACACCGAACCAAAAGGGAAACGAACCGAAGTGTCGGTTTTTTGGTTCGGTATCGGTTTAGATTTCTGCATATGCAGCAGTAGGAGAAAATCTCAACCTAAAAGTCTAAAACTAGTTGTTAGGGAATCTACAAACCTTTTTTTTTAGGGTTTTGAAAGGCCTCGTCTCTAGTCGAATGAGAAAATCTCATCCCCAATCTCTCTTCTAGCATGTGGGCTCCATTTGTCATTCAATATAACTCTCTCTTTTAATTTTTTTTTCCCGCGCGTTTGTTTCTCCTCTCCCCGCTCCGAGCGACGTATCTGCTCCGCCGCCGGAGAAAATTGGACCGCATCTGCTCCCTTCACGAGCACTCCGCCGCTCCTCCGAACGGTGCGAGTGGGGGCGCCAGGAGCTTCGGCAAGGCAGCACGAGAAGCTGCAGCAAGGCGGGTGTCTTCTTCCCCGCCCCCGGTGCTGGCGCCCGCGGCCACCATCTTGCCGTCGGCGTCCCCTTCCCCGTCCCTGGCGCTGGCAGTTGGAGCTCGCGCCAAACTACAGGTTTTTCTCAGGGGTGGGAATTGAAGGACTGGTGGAGATGATCTTAATCACTTCGGTTATCGGCTTCGATGTCGGTGTTCGTAGCACACCGAACCGATATACCATCTACCGAAGTAACCGAACTATGCAAAAGGGAGGAGGCAGTGAGGTACATCGCAGACAGCGACTAGCCCAGCCCACAAGGGCACCAGCGCCGCACGGCACCCTAACCCTAGCCACCACATTGGTCGCAGCGGCGACGACGGCGGCGGCGGGTGAAACGACGGCGACGGCGCGGCGCATCGGGCTCCGACGGCGGCGGGCCGACTCCTCGGGGCACCACGCAGGCTCCAACAGCGACGGCGCGCGGCCACGCAGGCTCAGCACCACCCACGTGAAGATCTCCTTCCAGTACAATGTCGGCAGCTACCGAGGAGTCCACCAACGTATGTCTTCTACTTTTCTTCTCTTAAGTTCAGACTTCAGTTATCCTTTCTTGGTTTCTTAGATCTTGCACAAACAGACCAACCTAACCTAGTAACCTATGCTTGATCTTAAGTGGCGTGTTTCATGTTTTTATTTATATATGGGGGACACTGATGAAACCGTTGCAAATCAGGTGAATGAAATGATAGAGGTTGACGAGGAGGACGATCAGCAGAGCGAGGAGGATGAAGGTGAACAGCAAGAGAAAGAGGAAAACAAGAAAAGGAAAGCAAGTGCTCTAAGTTCAGATATTTGGGATCATTTCACCAAGGTAAAAATTGCAAATGGGGAGGAAAGAGCCAAGTGCAAGTACTGTGGGAACTTGTGTAGCTGTGACACAGAGACAAATGGTACTTCGGAGTTTGATCTTGATGACCTTAGAAACAGTTTTGCTGAAATGATAATTGAAGATGAGCAACCATTTGCCTTATCTGAACTCCATGGCCTTAGAAAATTTTTGGCCATATCATGCCCCACAATTTACTTTACCCTCTAGAAGAACAGACACTAGAGCTTGTGTCGAAGTGTATGATGTCCAGAAGGAAAAGCTGAAGAAGTTTTAAAAAGAACACTGTGGAAAGGTTAGCCTCGCAACTGACACATGGACATCTAATACCAACCAAAACTACATGTGTGTGACAGCACATTTTATTGACAATGATTGGAAGCTCCACAAAAAAATCATTGGTTTTTTCTTGGTAGAGGGTCATAGAGGGGAAGATATTGGAAAATCCCTAGAGAATTGCTTGGCAGCATGGGGAATTGATAAGGTTTTTACAATAACAGTGGACGATGATAGTGCAAACAACGATGCAATAAAGTACATGCAGAGGGTCTTGAATGAATCAAATGGTTGCATTGCTAAAGGAGAGTATCTACACATGAGATGTGTTGCACACATTGTCAACTTGATAGTTAGTGAAGGCCTAAAGGAAATTAATAGGTCAGTGGTTCGTGTTCGTGCTGCTGTTAAGTTTGTCAAGGGTGAAACATCTAGATTGGCAAGGTTTAAGAAATGTGCTGAATTAGCAAAGGTACAGACCAAAGCCTTTCTGACCGTAGATGTTTGCACTAGGTGGAACTCTACTTACCTGATGCTAAACACTGCACAGCAGTATGAAAAGGCTTTTGAAATGTATAGTGATGAAGACCCATACTATAAACTAGACTTAAATGACGAGAAAGATGGTCCAGGAATTCCTGAAAAATCAGATTGGGATAATGCTAGGAAGATGGCTGAATTTCTTGAACATTTTTATGAACTTACTCTCCGTGTTTCAGTCACAAGTTGTCCAACATCAAACACTTATTTTCATGAGATTGCTTATCTGTTGCTTTTGTTGCGAGAGTGGTGTGACAGTGAGGATAGGTTATGTAGTGAAATGGGTAAGAGAATGCTAGTAAAGTACTACAACTACTTTGGGGAGACATATGGAGAGAGGCTGGGAAACAGAGAGAAGCGAGGAGAGAAAAATAAGGGGGATCAATTGCTGAACCTGAACTTCGTTGTTTATTTCTGTGTTGCAATTGATCCAAGGTACAAGCTTTCAACTTACATAAAGATGGCTATGATGATCTTGTTTGGTGATGAGATAGGAGAGAAATTGTGGGAAACAGTGAACACTTCTTTGAAGAGTATAGAAATATGTATGTCCCAAGTGATAATGCACCACAACAGCCCACTGAGACTCAAGAACCACCTCCAGAGAGCAAAAGGTCGTTCAAGTCTATAATTGCTGAGAAACTGAGGAAACGTGGGTGTGCAAATGCCACTACCAAATCTGAACTTGACAAGTACTTTTCAGAAGACAATGAAGAGGATAATGAAGGGTTTGACATTCTTAAGTATTGGAAGGGCAATGCTAAAAGGTTTCCAATACTGTCTCGCATGGCCCGTGATCTCTTAGCAATTCCTATCTCAACCGTCGCTTCTGAATCAGCCTTCAGTAGAGGTGGACATGTTCTTGATGATTTCAGGAGCTCACTCACACCAACAATGGTTGAGCGTCTGATTTGTGCAAGTGATTGGATTCGTGGATCCAATGTTGTTAGCATTGAAGAGAATGAAGAAGAATTGTACAAGCTTGAGGAAGGTACTTGTTAATTTGAATGCTAATTCTTTTATGTTCTTCATGATTCATTTCTATGTACTCATGACTAATGTTGCATTTCATATTTCACTTATTGTAGAACTGGGTGCCCTCACTATTCCTAAGGAGGCAACAGAGTCTTGAACAAGCCAAAAGTTTGATGTTGTTGCTGTCTGGAAGGACTGTTGGTGCATTCATCTTTGATTTAATCAATTTGTGGTCATTGTGAACATGTTTGCTTGTAATCATTGAAGTTTGAACCACTGCTAGTCTGCAGTCTGCTACTGGCCTTTGAACTTCATGTATTGTTGCCTTGTTGGCTTGGTTATTGTAGTATTGAAACATCAACTGCCGAAATGGTTATTGTAGTATTATTTACTGTGCTAATCAACTGTCTCTGTGTTTCTGTCAGTGTGCTGCAATACTCGTTCGGTTGTGTTGGGTGCACACCAAACACTGAACCGAAACATAACACTGAACATATCGATTTTCGGTATTTGCCAGCACCAATCGGCTCTGAGTTTTCCAGCACCGAAGGTGTTTTACACAGGAAAAACCGGTTGCCCAGTCCTTGACTTTTCAGCCCAGGCTATCGCTATGAAGAAAAGCCTCCCCTCTCAGAGGTTGCGTTGAATCATGCTTTTAGTTAAGAAAGCTGCCGTCACACTAGTTTTAAAATTTAAACTGATAATGTAGTTACATCTCTTGAGGCTTCCTCTGATTGCTGGAAGGACTGATCCAAGACAAGATTTATAGATAATAACACACTTGTACACTACTAGTGGCAAATTCTAGCACAGTTTATTACCTTTGGGTTGATGAATCTGAAACAATTTTTTCAGGGCCAAAAGGTGGACTACTGAAGCAGCATGTGAAGGCGATGAAGGGCTATAATCCTATAGCCGTCTGCAGGGCACCATTTTAACCAGGTAGCACCAACGCACGATTCACACAAGACAGGACAATAACAATTCAGACTATTAATCAGAAACTGTTTAATTGTTGGACAGATCGCGTGCAACGTTGGGCGCGGAATCGTTGGATGGATGAGCCTTGAAGGATGGCCTAGACTCTGTCTTTGGAGAATGGCCTAACTATCTTCGTTCTATTTACTGTTCATTTGAGAATGGCTAACTATCTTATATTTTTCAGAACAATTAGCATTGCGTATCTAGTCTAGAAAGTCAAAACATACAGGTATTTCATTTCAGGGAAAAGTGTTTATTTTTCAAAACAATTAGCATTGATGACACAGAAATCTCACTGGAGTTCTAATTGACTAATATGCTAATTATATCTGAAAACAGCACTCTGTAAGTGATCCGATAATAAAACAACGGCATTACAGGTTCCAAACTTGTATTATATCTTGCTGTATAAAATCTGACCAAATTGTCAGGCATCTCTTTTTGTTATGTGCTGAAGGTTTTTCGCACCTTGTTAAATGCTGCAGAAAATAATGGTGTTCTGGAGGGGGTGTCTATTTGCAATAATGCACCGAGCATCACTCATGTTTTGTTCGCTGATGATTCTTTGCTTCTCTTAAAAGTCAATGATGAGAGTGCAAATCATTTGCGGCATGTGCTACAACTTTATGAGGGGTGCTCGGGGCAAACCATCAACAAGGATAAATCATCTATTATGTTCAGCAGGAACACTGGGACTGCAGCAAAGGAAAGTTTCATGAGAATTCTTAACATTTCCACCGAAGCTAGCTGTGAGAGGTACCTTGGCTTGCCGGTTTATGTTGGTGGCTCCAAAAGGAAAATGTTTGAGTATCTCAAGGATCGGGTGTGGAAAAGGATCCAAGGTTGGAAAGAGAAGCTCCTCTCCAAGGCCAGAAAAGAGATATTGATCAAAGCCATGGCACAAGCAATTCCATCTTATGCTATGTCATGCTTTGACTTAACCAAGACGCTGTGTTATGATATTGGAAAATTGATCAACAGGTTTTGGTGGGCTCAACAAGACAAGGAGAATAAAATTCATTGGCTATCTTGGGAGACCCTTTGTAGCAGAAAGGACAAGGGGGGGCTGGGTTATCGAGATCTTCTCCTTTTTCAATTTAGCCATGCTAGCTAGGCAAGCTTGGAGATTAGTAATGGATCCAAACTCCTTATGTGCAAGACTTTTGATGGCCAAATATTGTCCGGACGGTGATCTTATGAAGGCAAGAGAGGGCCCGGGCATTTCATACACTTGGCGAAGCATTGTGCGTGGGATTCAAGCACTGAAAGAAGGCATAATTTGGCGCGTGGGCAATGGAGAATTGATCAAAATTTGGGAAGACCCATGGATTCTGAGGGGACTAACACGCTGGCCAATTACTCCCAAAGGTGCAGTAATTCTCTCAAAAGTTTCGGAGCTCATTGACCCAAGCACGTGGGATGTCCAACTATTGAGAGAGATCTTTTGGGAGGAGGACGTGAAGGACATCATGGCAATACCGGTGAGATCTGGGCATGAAGATTTGGTTGCATGGCACTATGATGCAAAGGGATTGTTTTCGGTGAAATCGGCTTACCATGTCCTTGATGATAAGAAGGAATTCTTAGCAGTTCGGCAACGTGGGGAGTCATCCAGATCAGATTCAGCGGACTCCAGGAATTTCAAGTGGAAGAAGATCTGGAATACCAATTTTACCAAAGGTTAAGCAATTTGTTTGGAGGTTTGTGCATAATAGTCTGCCTGTGAAGAAGAACATTCAGAGAAGATTGGGTCCGATCGATATTCTATGTCCGGTCTGCAAGCGCTTTGACGAAGACGGGGGACATTGTTTCCTCAAATGCAAACCTATGCGAAGATGTTGGCTAGAGCTGGGTCTTAATTTTCTTAGGGAGGAATTGCTTGAGCTACGATCGTCGCGTGAAATGGTAACCAAAATCATCTCACTGGAGGAAAAGACTTTCATACTTGTGCTGAACCTGCTCTGGAAATGGTGGAGTACACGCAATGCAGTGAATGCGGGTGAAAAGATGCTGGCAACCTCAAATATCGCATATGCAGTTCGGCAAATAACAAATGAAGGAAGCAGAAAGACCAAGCTGTGTGCAGGGACTGCAGTTCCAATGAGGCAGCGCTGGAGCCGCTTTAGGCATGAGTTGGGATGTACGGGTGTCGGAGGTCTGGGACTACCTGGTCCCTATCTTTGTACAAAACTTGGTTGCTCGCGAGCTTGCTGAGCTCTCTATCAATTAAACGCCTGAGAGGCGTGGTTTCAAAAAAAAAAAGTAATCAAATGAACTGTGAGAATCCAAGTTGGAGCACATGTTTTTACGAACACAATACAATGCCAAGTACATTTGATTGCCACTCACTGATTACAAAGATTCGGTGGGACGATTTGAGTCATCGACCAAGAAAGTACACAAATAATCACAGTACAGGTCTTTCCCATTCTATTAGGAAAAGAACGCTACAATCTTATCTTCCGGGGAGAGGAAAGATGCGTATAGAAAGTCCAATGGGCTTGGTGACTCTTCTCTGTAGATATGAGCCTGCAATATTCAGAAGCTAATTAAGTACCACACAAAATTGAATTTCGGCTTCAATGTTTTAATTGCACAATGCAGATCAAAGAATGTCAAAACACAAAATCACTATGCTTCCATGAAACTTGAAAAATGGAACTAAAAGAGAAATAAAACATAACAATAATGCAGCAATATTATCTCAGTCTCTGAATTAATGTCATATAAGATGCTGTTTCTCCAAGTAGGTTCTCCCTGAAGCAGGGACTTGGATACATAGCACATCCATTTTGCAGACAGAAACATCACTGAAAGATGATTGCTTGCATTCTGATATGACCTCAACCAAGCTTTATGATTAAGCTGAACTTCCAGAATAAAAGGAACGAAGCAAAAACTGAGAAGGAAATAAGGTCCTTCTGTAATGCCTCAGTTTTATCAAATGATGTCATATTGTGTACCATGTTTCCTCAAGTAGGTTCTCCCTGAAACAGGGACTTGAGTCCACAGGACATCCATTTTGCAGACTAATCATCACTGGCAGTCTCACAAAGTAATTTATTTTGCTGATAAAACATTAGCCAGAAGAAAAGGCATAAACATGTCACCAATGGATAATCATTACATGAGCTATACAGCTAAAGAATCAATCTGTCATCAAAGCACGTCTCACGTAGACTAATGCATGCAACAAACTAAGACAAGACATTATGCCTTATTTATAAACCTCAGTAAATGCCCATGTATCTCATTTGGATGTAGGACCCCAAGTAGGTTCTCCCTGAATCAGGGCTTGGAGTTAACTACACCTCACATGTTGGGCAACTCATCATAGGTTACTGTGAAGGTGAAAATTGGACGAATTTGGTTCATGAGCTTTCAGATGTAACAGTGAAAGATAAGAAAGAGCTGAGCACAACATAGGCAAATATTAAAACCAAAACCACAGTGCACCATAAAAACACCTCAGAAAATGCCCATAAATTCCATTTGAATGTAGGACTCCAAGTAGGTTCTCCCTGGCAAGCAGGGACTTGGAGCTGTCTACACCTCACACATTAGGCAAATCATCATAAGCAAGAAAATTTTAAGCACATTTCTCCATCTATGTTCTATCAAATAAAATATATATATGGACAATTTCATTCGAGAACCCACCAGGAAACAAAAAAAAAAAAACTGCATATACATTGTTCAAAATGTTGTTAAATGCTTTTCATAAAGCTCAGTAAATCCCACATATCTCATTCCAATGTAGGACCCCAAGTAGGTTCTCCCTGAAAATCAGGGACTTGGAGCGATCTACATCTAATTCAAAGGGCGATTCATCATTGCCTAGTAAAAGATTTTCATATCAATAAAACAGACTTGCCAATACAACAAAGGAAATTGAAAGCTGATGCTAATAAACTTATCATAACAATAATCATCGAATATTAAACAAGCTGAGGACAAGCAACCGCAGTTGGTTGATTTAGTGAGAGATTTTAGAAGCAATACCACAGCAAGAAACAGTAAGCTTCCACGTTAAACTCACCAATAATTGCTATGTGCCTCCATGACTGGGCTGCCTTGAGAGTGAAAATTCTCAAGAAACCAAAGGTGAGGAGAGGCACATTGACATACATGAATCTACAAATTTGATCTCTCAACCAAAATCACAGCCTAATCACAGCGAACTAGACGGTGACAAGCAATATATTAGTAGAGAACGTAACATCGAGAGCTTAGGAAAAGCTTACCCTCCGTCAAGTATTAGCCTTCCTATCCGGCGAACTAGAAGACTGAGAAGAACCACTCGCCGCTACAGGTGCGTCGTGGGAGCAGCACCCACCGGGGCCGTGGTGATGGTGGTGGTGGTGATGGTGATGCTTCTTCGGCTGCGGCTGCCGGAGAGGCTTGCGCATATCGTACGCGTCCTCCCCATCGGCGTAGTACTTGGCCTCGATGTCGTGGATCTGGTACCCGAGGGTGGAGGTGTAGAGGTTGAAAGCGGCGCGGTTGGATCGGCGGACGTGGAGGGAGACGTACTCGGCGCCGAAGACCTGGTCCATGGCGGCCTGCGCGGCGGACATGAGCTTGGTGGCGAGTCCGAGCTTGCGGTGAGAGCGGAGGACCGCGAGGGAGGTGATGTGGCCGTGGCAGGGCTCGGAGGGGTCCTCCTCCATCTTGGCGAGCACGTAGCCGACGATACGGCCGCCGTAGTCCTCGGCGACGAAGAGGAGCTGCGGCCACGACAGCATGTGGTAGAGGTAGTACTTCATCTGGTAGTTCTCCGGCAGGCACATCAGGTTGCACGCCTGCATCGCCAGCAGGTCATCGATGGTAGCCTGCCGGATGCACACCATCTTGACCTCCGTCTAATTCTAACCTCTACTCTCTCCGATGCGGTGGATTCGGTGGTTCTCCGGCGAAAGGTCGTGATGGTGATGCGGACGGCGGCGGCCGCCTGGCATTAATATAGGGAGCCTCGGGAGGTCTTGACCTAACCCTAGAGGGGAAACGGGCCGAAATAGGCCTGTGGGCCGAGTGATTTGTTGCTTACGAACTTTAGCCGTGTTTAGCCGGCCTATGAGCAACAACCAATCTTAAACCCACTTTCTAATCCTCATTTAGAGAAACTCATATCCACTCAAAAAGAAAAAAAAAATAGAGAAATTCATATATTTGTGCCATTCTCGCTCTCTAGCTAGCAAGAAATTAATAACAGAGAATAACAATATTTGAAGATTCTGCTTGAAGAAACTATTAGAGAACTTTTTTTCCCACCAAAATCTATATTGCCATTAACATGGAATGATATAAAGAGCCTCTTAGAGTTGCTCTAAACTCTGGAGTACATGACATGTATGCAAACAGAAACTAAGACCCTGTTCATCCGGCTTATAATCCGTATTTTTCAACTTGTTTTTTCAGCCGAAACAGTGTTTTTTTTCTCCCAATAAATCAGCCAACAATGTTTTTCAGCCGGCTTATCAGCACAGCCGAACGGGGCCTAAACATTCGAATTTGAGTGCAAAAAAATAAGACATGAGAAAGATTGTCCTCTACTGAGATTGAAGGTTCAAACAGCAAAAGTTTTTCTTAAACTTAGTTTCTAAATATCATTTGCAGAGTCAATACGATAAAAACTGTTCTCTATATTTTTTCACCTTTCAACAATTTGTTTATATCTTGTATACACTCTCGAGAGTCAATCCGGTTTTTCATCTTTGGCTAAGGAATCCAAAATAGAAGATATATTTAGAGCTGCTGAATGATATTTTTCACTAAAATCTTTATTTCTATCAATAATAAAGGATATAAAAAGGTTTTTGGAGTTCTATCAAAGTAATAAAAGTTATAAAAATACAAATGCAGGAAAGTGAGACGTGTCAATTTGCTGATGAGCGCTGCTATTTCACCACCAAAAATTTGAAGCGAACGGTCCTAACAATCAAACCACCCTAGCGTGCGTGCGTGCATGACCGTGAGAACTCCTTTCGTCCCTCGGTTCTAAATAAGAAGCACAGCTGCACACAACAAAACAAAACTCATAGCATCAGAAAAGAGGAAAAAATAATACAGACAACGGAAGTATTCAGCAGCAGCACGTTAGCAACCATAGGGTCGATGTTTTAAGTTGCACAGTGAAAATTACAGCGTTCATCATCAACAGGCACAACTAATACACGAGAATGGAGTTCTTTTTTCCACTGGGATATATTGTTCTGACGGTGCTTTCAGAGCACGGTTCTAAATAATTGACCAATTGCAAGCTTATGCTCCGTCCGCAAGGAAAGGATTGGCGATCTCATCAGTTCCATCGGTCGGTGAGACCAGCATGACCGCCGTGCCTCTGCACACCTGCAAGAACCAGAATGGGATGCATGATGTTCAGATCTGCAGTTGTAAATCCCATGAAAAGGAACATCACATATACCAAAAGCAATTTATTTATCAGCGACCAAACAATTATGTAGTTTCTTACTTTTCTTCAGGTAATGCCTGAGCCTACTCGGTAATTGTTGTTAAAATCATTCATCGCTAACAAACAGAGTACAAGTTTAAGCGAATACCGGCACACTTAAACATCAGCATTACATGGAGCATCATCAGCTCTCCATGCGCATCACTCAAATAGCAAAGGAATGACTGTGTACAAAGGTTAAATCAATTGTCAGAAAGGAATACTTACAATGAGGCCAAGCTGTCTGGTTTTCCCTGATAGCTTCAATGGATCATCTTGCTCTACAAAAGAAAATGACAAGATTATGGATCATTCTATTCAGCATTGTAAACAGAAATTTAACATTGTTCCATCTGCTATCTACACATGAAGCGTATGAGGTTCAGAGCGCCTTTTTTTTGGATTTTGAAAGACAGATATGAGGCACTATGAGCCTGTTATTTTCAGAATATACAGTCCATTCTCCATTCAGTGATTTCAGTCTTCAACACTTAGTTCAGCGTTAGTAAACAGTTATTTCATCCCCACAGCAAAATTTATATTAATCAATTAGCATGCAAATGCTAACTGCCAAAAACAATTGAGGCAAAATGTGCTTATAAATTGTTTTGTAAGTCTTAACCCTAGCCAAGTTCAATGAGCAAACTCCATGTTACACAATAGATCCAAAGGAATCAGAAAGTACCTCTTTCATACTCGACTGCTTCATCTAGCACTAAGTTGAGTAGCTGGTCATATCCCTTTAGAGTTCCTGTCACTGGACGCATGAATAAGGTGGCAGGTCAGCATATATAGAACAAAAACCAGAAAAACTACAATAAGTTGCATGGCTTTAAATCACTGAAGGAGCTTACACACTCTTCAACAACTAGCACAAGGGGCAATATGCCTAAGATGGATAGATAAACGATTCCAATATAAAAGGAAGTTGCATGCCAAATGGTTGCAGTGAAAATTCCACATTGTAGAACACAAAATGGTGACAACGTTACTAGTTCATTTTGACTTTCCACTTTATATATATATCCCTTTAGTGTTCTATAAAGACAAGTACACAAACACATACCAGTTGGAGAGCAAGCATGCATTATGTTCTAGAGTAAATTTCACAAAACCTAGGCTTACGACCCAAGTGTCACAAAACCCTAGGTTTTGGCATGTACTACTAATCCAAAGTTTTGTGGTTCACTAATGCACAGCCAGACAACAATGACTTAAATGACTCTTGGTATAATCAAGCACTGGGATTTGTAGTGGATTCCGTGAATTTCAGTTGATAACTTATCCAAAACGAGTACATAGCAGCACAAGTTCACACAAATAAGCGCATGAACAAGGTATTTATTCCTCCGATTCATATCACCAGCTGGATAGATACTACTCAACTTAACAGTAACCAATAGCTAAACCATGGTCAAGGAGAAGGTGCAAATTCGGAGCACCAAACGGTTCTGATAGTTATAGGAGGAGGAAGGAAGGAGGGAGGGAGATGTGAGATGAACCTTGGCGGCCGCCGGTGAGCTTCACCTGGACGCCCTTGTCGACGAACTTCGCCAGGTCGAGTGCAGTCTCCTTGCGCCCAGCCTGACCATAAAACAAGCAGCACCACTCAACCTCGCATCACGCGCCACTATAGAGGAATCTAAACAAGTTGAGTGTTCCGCGCACGTGGAAAAGGGGCGTCGACGCTTACCATCTCAACACGACACTAGGATGCAGCCGAATCCTTCCCGCGGATCCTCCTGTCTCCACCTGAGAGCCGGAAATCGCCGGGAGAGTCGAGCGGATTTTCGCCCTAGCAGTCGATGCGGCCGCCGCAGCTCGGGAGGACGGGGAGGTGGAGGTGGGGGAAAACTCGCGGAGAAGAAAAGCAGCTCCCCTTCCTTTTTTGGGCCGATGATTTGTTCTTGGACCGTGATTTTGTTAGGCCACTTCTGCCTGACTGCCATCGGGTTTTTTTTTTCCGGCAATCAGTCCGCGCGGATGGGCTGGCCCACTTACGTTTGTCTCCACGCCTGAAAGGCCCGCTCCAAGCCCAGTCAAATTTCCACAGGACCTTGACCAAGGCCTCGTTCGGCTGGCTGGTAGCTGGTGGCTGGCGCTGATTTGTTGTGAGAGAAAAATACTGCTGGCTGGCTGGTGACTGCTGGCTGGTGCTGAATTAGTGTGAGAAAAAAGCACTGCTGGCTGGCTGGAGCCAGCCAGCCGAACAAGGCCCAAAGTTCACCCCTGCGTCTTCTTCACCCGTTCACCCCTGTGTCTCGTGGCGACGACTGGGGGACCCCCGGCCTCTTCCGCCCTAAACCCTAAACCCTTCGCTGCACCTGCCAGGTATGCTCGCCCCTTCTGTTCCCTTGCTGCTGTGCGAAACCGAGCGCCCAAACCCTAACTTAAGCTATTTGGGCTACTTGTATTCGGAACTGATTTAATCTCAAGTTGTATATACATGTAGTATGCATACTAATAACTTTGTTTTGTTTTGGAAAAAAATATCGGGTCCTTACTGGGCCCGCCCCTGTTATTTTAACTTCTGAAATGGTTGGTTTTGCAGTTTTAGATTTTACAGCAACGGATTGATTTGGCCAAGACGTTGAGTTTGGGGTCCAATGTCTGAATCAGCACAACCTAGGTGAGTTATCCTGTTCATTACATCAGTAGACCTTGGTTTCTGGTTATGCAGAGGATTACAGCTCTCTTGCTGTCGTTCCAATTGCTTCCTTTGTGAAATGGACTAAATAGCTGCATGAAGCGATCAGTATGGTTGCCTGTTGTTTGATGCTGGGTTCAGGGTTCTTACTATGTTAACTGTCAAATGATATTGCAGCGGAGGGGAAGGCGACGTCAACACGCTCCGAATACTTGTAGCAACCGACTGCCATCTAGGCTACATGGAAAAAGATGAGATACGTAGGTTTGATTCCTTTCAAGCATTTGAGGAGATTTGTGCATTGGCGGATCAAAACAAGGTTTGTTAGTCATATTTCTGTTTCCATCACTTGTTTTCCTCAGCTCTGGCGAGCTCATTCGTTGTTTAATATGTGAGAATGCATTGCAGGTAGATTTTATTCTTCTTGGCGGTGATCTATTCCATGAGAACAAACCGTCACGCTCAACCCTGGTAAAAACGATTGAGATTCTACGGCGCTACTGCCTAAATGATCAACCAATAAAGTTCCAGGTTGTCAGTGATCAGACAGTCAACTTCCCAAACAGGTCTCATACTTTGGTGATCAATCTACATTAAGGACAACTACACCTTAGAAGCTCTTGCAGCGATGTTGTTAACTTCTGAAATTCATTTGTTTCACATACCATTTGAGGACTTTTGAAATGTGTAGAAATGTGTGTGTGTGTGTGTGTGTGTGTGTGTGTGTGTGTGTGTGTGTGTGTGTGTGTGTGTGTGTGTGTTTCTCATTTTCATACGAAAATTTCTTACTGCATTCTCAGATTTGGTAAGGTAAATTATGAAGACCCCAACTTCAATGTTGGCCTGCCTGTGTTCACCATCCATGGAAATCATGATGACCCTGCTGGAGTGGTATGGCATTGTTTCTTACCATCTGAATTTTGTTTAGGGCCTGTTTAGTTGGCCAAAAAGGCCAAAAAAGTTTGCGCAGTACTCGTCACATCGAATCTTTGGACGCATGCATGGAGTATTAAATGTAGGTAAAAAAATAACTAATTGCACAGTTTGTCTGTAAATGTTGAAATGAATCTTTTGAGCCTAGTTAGTCCATAATTGGATAAATTTTACCAAATAACAACGAAAAGTGCTACAGGAATTTACCCAAAATTTTTCACCATCTAAACAGGCCCTTATTATACTGAAATTGTGCTTATGATCAATGACAGCTTCCTTTCATGAATTTATGTTTCTGACTGTAGGATAATCTCTCTGCCATCGATATTCTTTCGGCTTGCAATCTTGTAAATTATTTTGGAAAGATGGACCTCGGTGGCTCTGGCGTTGGTCGGATAGCAGTTTATCCTGTACTCGTAAAAAAGGTGCAGCACTTTAGCTACATGCAATATCTTAATGTTTTATGCGCTGATTCATTGCTTTCATATTATTTCAGGGCATGACTTCGGTTGCACTATATGGTCTTGGCAACATTAGAGATGAACGACTAAATAGAATGTTTCAGGTGCCTTTCCGTCTTTTTTTCTTCATGACTTTGAAATAATTTTGACACTAGAACAAGAAACTGCTTAGATAATTCAAATATTACATGCCAGCTTCTTCTTACTATTGATGTCATATTTTGTATTGCAATACTTCAGACGCCTCATTCAGTACAGTGGATGCGACCTGGAACTCAAGATGGGGAATCAGTGTCTGACTGGTTCAATATATTGGTACTTCATCAGAACAGGTGGACATAGCAAATTAACAACAAAGGAAAATAGCTTGTTCAATTGTTGTTGGCCCTTCATTTTGTTTAATGAAAGCAATCTACAACTGAACTCTTGCAGGATAAAGACAAACCCTAAAAGTGCCATCAATGAGCATTTTTTACCACGTTTTCTGGATTTTGTTGTATGGGGCCATGAGCATGAATGCCTCATTGATCCTCAGGTAACAGCTTGAGATTTTTTTTTACAATATTGAGGACTAAAACGCTTTGTTGAGTTGTTGTTGTATGTTGTTTAAGGAAAAAAAACTGGCCATGCAGTCATTGTATATATACTATTTACAGGAGGTCCCTGGAATGGGTTTCCACATCACTCAACCAGGCTCCTCAGTTGCGACGTCCCTGATTGATGGTGAAGCAAAACCAAAGCATGTTCTTTTGTTAGAAATCAAGGTTTTCTTTTGAGACAACTCTCATTCTTTCTTCTTAGTATAATGATACGCAGCTCTCACGCTTGTTCGAGAAAAACAAAACTCTCAGTCATGGTTGATGTGCTTGGTGTATATATTTTCTGAATCCTTACATGTTTCATAAACAGGGAAATCAGTACAGGCCAACCAAAATGCCTCTGAGATCTGTCAGACCTTTTGAGTATGCTGAGGCAGGTCACTTTCGTATTTCATGCTTCACATATTAGTTAGTGAAATCTCACAATTGATATTTGTAGGTTGTGTTGAAAGATGAAGCAGATGTTGACCCAAATGATCAGGCCTCTGTGCTTGAACATTTGGATAAAATTGTGAGTTCGCATTTTTGCATTCTATTACTGAATTTTGATCCATGTTATTGAGAAACATTCAAGAATAGTTAGTTTGTTAATTTCTCTTGTCTAGCAAGATTTTGTTGATAAATGTTAGTTTCAGTAAAAAAGTTGTAACTGGCTTTTCATGGGTGTTGTATTACTGAATTGCTTCAGGTAAGAAATCTGATTGAGAAGAGTAGCCAACCAACTGCCAGCAGATCGGAGCCCAAACTTCCGTTAGTTAGAATCAAGGTAATAAAACTCAACATATGACTGGGTCTGGGTGCAAAGTCATTAAGAAAGAAAGGGCAGGTGATATTGCTCATTTTGTTCTGCAGGTAGATTACTCTGGGTTTTCAACAATAAACCCACAACGTTTTGGTCAGAAGTATGTAGGAAAGGTACTGTGGTACTACTGAAGCGTGCTGCCTCAATCTTACTTCAATGCTTACTTGCATGAACTTATATTTGATAATTTTGTAAGGTCGCAAACCCTCAAGATATTCTCATTTTCTCAAAATCAGCAAAGAAACGCCAGACTACAGGAGGTATTTCTTTTTTTCCTCAAAATCTGATGCTAAATCCGTTCCAAATTATGATTTGTTTGACTTTTTTTACCTCAAGTTTGACCACTCGTCTTATTCAAAAATTTGTGCAAAATGTCACTTCTTTGGCTGTGGCTTGCTTTATTAACAAAAATTCTTCAATAATGACTTAAATCTGACTATGTTTGCACAAATTTTTTGAATAAGACGAGTGGCCAAACTTGGGGTCAAAAAAGTCAAACGAATTATAATTTGGAACGGAGAGAGTATTTACTTATTGAGAACAAGCTACAAATAACTCGTTCATTTTCTTAATGATGAGATGGCGTGCTTTTTAACTATGCCTATCTTGTAGACCACATTGATGATTCTGAGAAACTTCGTCCTGAGGAACTAAACCAACAAACAATCGAAGCTCTGGTTGCAGAGAGTAACTTGGTATGTTTTGAACTGCATATACTGTGTCCATTTGCTCTCTGTTTGAGGATGGAATAAATGTTGTTATCCATTCTATTCTTACTGGCTGCTTCTAATTGTGCGAACTAAGCAAAAATATAATTCCTCTCTTAGTTACTTAGTTTAGCATACCAATTTGATTCAGTTGGTATATTAATTTGATTCCCATAAAGATGTCTGGGTAGAGTTTCATTTCTAGGCATCGCATAAATTCCCAGTCCGTAATCAGGCCCTCTGTGTATCACATGGTCTAGATATGCGCATGATGTGCTGTGAGGATTATTTCATTTTCAATCCCTTTTCTCTGAAGTCGTTATGTGTACTTAAAATATAAGCTTTACAACAGCACACATTCCTTCCTTTGGTTTCAGAAAATGGAGATTCTTCCGGTTGATGATTTGGACATTGCATTGCATGATTTTGTGAACAAGGATGACAAGATGGCATTTTATTCATGTTTGCAGCGAAACCTTGAAGAAACCAGGGTATGATTCCCCACCATTTTCTATTGTTAGCTTTAGCTGCAGTTGGGCATATGATGCCAGAGAACAGTCATAACATCTAAACCCCAAAGCTTGATAATTTTTGCAGAATAAGTTGAGTTCTGAAGCAGATAAATCCAAAATTGAGGAAGAAGACATAATAGTCAAAGTTAATGAGTGCATGCAGGTGCTAAAGCCTTCTACTTTTCTACTCTAATCACACAATAATGTCCTGGCTCATATAGGTTAACGATTCCACATCTTCTACCCTCTAGGAACGTGTTAAGGAAAGGTCCCTACGCTCCAAGGATGACACACGCTTCACATCAAGCTCTCAGAACTTGGTGCTTAATTATCTTTGAGCCTTAATATCTTTTTTTTTTTTGCTTTTTGTATTTTTCCACTGGGCTGGATACTGGACAGCTAATAACTCTTATGACATTTAACTAGGATACTGGAGGTAAATCTTTTACAGCTCAAAGCAGCCTGAACTCATTCAGTGATGACGAAGACACCAGGGATACGGTTCTGGGTGCAAGATCAACTGATGTTGGACGAAAATCATCTGGATTTACTAGACCCTCCAAAGATACTGCTGATGTTGCTAAACGTGGTGCTTCCAAAAGAGGCAGGGGAAGAGGCACCAGCTCAATGAAGCAGACTACTCTTAGTTTCAGCCAGTCGAGGTTGTTAATTCAAACCTTTATCATCTTTCCGTCTTTGAAGTTTGAACACGTTGAATTTCAATAGAATTCTTTGTTGCCATGGAGAAAAGTAGCTATGCAGCCGTGTCCAATTGGAATAGCCACGTCAAGCCTAATTTTGCACTCAAATGCACTTTATGGAAGTTGCTGAATTTTTGCTGCCCTGCTTTCAGGCTTCAGTAAAGCTAAAATGCTCTTCTTTTGGGAAAACTAACTTCAATGCTAATTTACTTGTCAACATTTGCAGGTCAACTACTGTTATCCGTAGTGAGGATGTCTCCTCAGAGGAGGAAGCAGATGCAAATGAAGTTGTTGAAAATTCAGTATGTCTATGAAAATAAACTGGACTGCCTTGTATGCCTGCAAATCATCTCATGATCTGTTTTTATTCTCAAATGCTCGCAGGAAGAGGAGAGTGCCCAACAAGTTGGGCGTAAAAGAGCAGCTCCTAGAGGTAGAGGCAGAGGCAGAGGTTCCACTGCGAAGAGGGGGCGAAAAACAGATATTGCTTCCATCCAAAGTATGATGAGCAAAGATGATGATGATTCAGAAGATGAGCCGCCAAAGAAAGCTCCTCCTCGGGTCAGAGAATATCACCTCAGTGTTCTTAGTTCACATATTGTAGCCAAATTTTGTGCTGCGCTACATCTGAAGGCAAACATATTGTGTAAAATGAGTTTGTTTATTAAGAATTTTTTGGTCTTTCGCAGGTCACAAGGAACTACGGCGCTGTCAGGAAGAGATGACCCTTTAGGAAGTTCTTGCTCATGAGAGTTTAGGCTAGGTATCTGTCTTACAAGGGCCGGCGTGTTTTCATCAACCTGGACGTCGACAGCAGTTTGTGTTGCCGTGAACTGACTGTACCTTGTACACGCCCGACTGTAACGGATTTATGCATCCTTGTAGCTGCTAAATTCCAGCGGTTGCATTGTACATATTATGCATGTCAGATGAAGTTTGAGAAATCATGGTGTTCGTCAAAGCTGAATCGCTCAACCCTGGTTAGCGTATCTTATCATGAAAAGTTATCGATACATTATACCCATGACATTCGACATGCAACGAAATAATCAAATAACCACATTTCTGAGCTCCGGAATATTACGAGCGAACTATTCATGAATCTACCTTCCTCTGTTAGAATTCAGAGCAATAATGCAAAATGGTATCCACCAAAATGAAAACTTCGGAACAAGATAATCCACAAACATGCTGCTAAAGGCGTTGCTTTGTACTGTACATAATAGAGGCAAGAAGGTTCCCTAGAACCTGAACCCCGTGATTTATATGTATCTCGTGCAATCTATAGAAAACAAACTAGCTCCCAGCAAAGCTAGTTCTACCAAGGGCTCCGCCATTGATTCATGTTGTTTGGTGCAGAACCGTGAGGATGGCTCGGAGGTGGTGCCAAAGCAGCATTCGGCGGTCGGTGCACATCTGCCATCAGTTGAAGAAAACGTGCGTTAGCAGAATATTACTTCCATATTCAACAGGATAGTACTGAAGGCACGATCAGATAAGGGTGCATCAATGATTGTCAAATTCAGGCAAAACGAAGTGACATGCAACCTGAATAGTGAATAGCAAGTAAGCTAATACAGATTAGCCTATGAAGATGTCAACTACTACCTCCGTCCCCAAAAGAATGCAATTCTAGCACAGTGCCACATTTTAGTATATTAAATTTGACCAATTATAAATAAAAAGTATCCATGTTTATGATACCAAATAAATACAATCAAATTAATTACGAAATGTATTTTCATAATAAATTAATTTAAAGACATAACTGTAAATATTATTCACTAAAAACTTGGTTAAACGTGAACCACTTTTTATGACACACAACCCATAGTTGCATTCTTTTCAGGACGGAGGTAGTAATGTGCTAAATGAATGGTAACTGTTGGTTTTTATGGAAAATGCACATGGTTTTCAAAAACAATTGGTAAAATGTAGAAACTGGACTAATAAATAGACTGCAAAACGATCGCTTACCATGAGACTGTTGTCCATAGTAGGGCCTGTAACTGTCAGAACTCCATGAGCAAGAACTACCTTGATTTGGCACCCACTGAGCAGCTGGTTGTGGACCATGCGCTGGAAGAGTTGATGGTGATGACACGCGATGTGGCCTCCCAATCAGATTTGCAGCTGCATAGCCAGGTGCCCTATAGGCTTCTGCTGACCCAGGTGCCTGGTAGAGGTTTCTGCTACTCATGGGATCCTGAATACTTTGGTGCATCTCGGTATTGTAAGGATTTGGATTGTATGGGCTTGAGTTCCTATGGGAACCGTATGTACTCTGTCCATATGCAGGAAGTGGTGTACTTTGGTAGCTTGCACGGACTTCATATTGGTTTGGGTTACTCAGGTAGCTTGAGGGCATCTGAATCTGATATTGGTTTGGAGCACTTGGATAGCCTGAATGGATTTCATGTTGGTTTCCTGTTGGACTCTGGAAACTTCGAACACTGCGTGGTGCCTGTCCATGTGTTGTGTTGCCTGCAGTATGCACACCTGTGCTAAAAGTAGCAGCACTGCTAGGTAGGGTGCCAACTCCATATGAATTGGCCATTGGTGGGTAAAAGCCTGGCATTGATGACCTTGCACTAGGATCAAGTGGAGCAGCAGTCCCAGCATATGTTGAACTAGCCTGTAAGCACCCGAACATCAGAACATTGCTGTATAGCTTTGCATATTGACACCAATCTGATCCATGATGACACAAAACATACAAGGTACTATTTCAAAAATAATAACAATAAAGGCACCATTACATGATTTTGGTTGCTGGAATTTCCATAGCTTGGGGTCACAATTCTCGGCAACATATGCTGCATTTCATCTAGGGTTCTCTGAGCCTCATCCCTAGAAAGCTCTGTGAAGATTACCTGAAAAATGTTTTTAAAGCTCAGTGAGCAAGTGATCATTTGAGGGTAGTCAGAAGATGTTGTGCAATTATATCAAAATTTGAGTATACCTCATCAAAAGGCTCCTTCGAATGAGGCATGTCCTTTGAGAGTGGTAGGACAAAATTGGCTGAAAAAGGTAATTTAAGGTAGCTGGTAAGTAATGGATATAGGGATACTGAAAAAAAAAGTTGGACAGTGAACATGCTACTTGAGAGTAAAATAATAATGTGTGTATGTCCAGGTACCTGTCATTTCGTTAACTGCTTCAGCTGGTACTTCCTTTCCCATCTCATCGAATCGCTTTGCTGCCCTGGATTTCAGTTCACTTGGAGTTGGGAACACAACCACAGCAGTCTGTTGCATAAGGGAGTATGTGACATTAGACACCTTATGATTTATGAACCAATCCAGTTCACCATACAGAAAACCTAACATCTCTTTTCTCTTTTGCAGCTTACCTTGTGGTAGTTAGCAAATGGCCTCAGCTTGCGAATACGAGCATTCTTGTAAACATTTGTTTGATCAATAATGAAGTTGCGAGGGGTGTTTGCAGCCCTAGTCAGCAATTTGTTGAAAATCCATGTAGCACAATCCATCAGTCGATCAAAGCGCTCGCCATAGTTATTCTTACGCAACAATCCTGGCACCTGCAATGATCAAGGCTGTCATATATTGAAAAGGCAGCACGATTAAAAGAACACCATACTATCGCCACCAGAAGGAAAATCAACCTTCATTTGCTCCAATGCAAGGTTAGTTCCGAGAAGGACAAAACGTTTCTCCTGATGCTCCTTGACCCACTTCTGTGCCCATGTTGACTTGCCTGAGGCCGGAAGACCAACCATCATCATGACCTCACACTCATTTTGTTCAAGCGAAGGGCCAAATACTGCATTCCCGTGAGTAACAGCCGAGGCCCAGGGTTCATAACCATCAACCGGCAGCAGCCCATCCTCCCTGCTGAACTGCATCTGCACGACAACATTCTTCAGCAGGACATGGGGAAAGAGTGCGGATCCCCATTGCATCGGCCTCAGAGGAGCGTCAACCAGACCAAGCCCTTTCTCACCCGCGTCAAAATGCCTCGCGATACCAAGCCATTCGCCGTTCCTCGCGAACCCGATCGACGCCATGGGCTTGGAATCGAGGTCCACGGTGCAGACGACCGTGTCCCCGACACCGAACCTGACGCCGTAGTTGACGAACCTGCGCTGGTGGGAGAACTTCCCCGTGCCCCCGAACCCGAAGCTGTGCTGGGACTCCCCGAGCGCCCCTACGGGATCATCCCCTCTCGAGACCCCAATGCGGCAGAGGTGGCGCTCCTCGGGGGTCGTGAGGTCCATCTCCACCGGCTGCTCGGCGACGATTCTGCACCCGAAGCAGTACCGCCCGCCACCCCTGGCGCCCACCGTCGCGCGCGCGCCGGACCAGCAGTAGGCGAACGCGCCCTCGTGCAGCGCGCTCCCCCGGAGACCGCCCCCGCCGACATCGAAGTCTGGACGGACGCCGCGGCGAGAACACGATTAGAGACGCGCGTAACGGAAACGGGAAGCGCAGAGAAGACGTGGGGGGTGTCGAGTGCGTGCGTGCGTACCGAGATCGCAGTCCGCCGGGTTGAGCACCACGCGCGGCGATGGATCCGCGGCGTCCGCATCCGCTACGGCATCTCGCCGGGGCCGCTTCGACGGTGGCTGCGCGGACTCGTCGTCGCGCGACCGCGACGCCATTGGGTTTGCGAGGGGACGGACGGAGGAATTGCTGCACGGTTGGTTCGTCTCCTGCTTTACCTCGTCGACTCGTGGGATCGGCACGGAGGGGAACGAGAGCGAGGCGTTGGGCCGCGAAACGGGCCCGCGTGTAGAATTCGCCTTTTACTTGGCCCGGCCTTGTCTGCTTGAGTCGGTGCGTCTTGATATGGGAATTTTCCTTACCGACCTAGTTCTTCTTTGGTGATTTCACATGAGTATGAGCATGGTGTAGATTGTGCCAAATATATAAATCATGCGAAATCCAGATTCATATATATTTTATGATGGATTTTCTTATTAGATGGAATTAGATTACCAACCTAGGTCACAGAGAAAACCAATGTTGTCGGGATCAACAGGTCATACATTTTTAACCATCTAATCACCGCTTTGACTTTAGTCACTGATTTAAACAGAACAGCACTGCACCAACTCAAGCTACAATCGTGTTATACTGATGCGATCGGCTGTTGTTAGTGCTAGCAGGGGGACACCACTCATAGAGAATAATTCATTGTGGCGTTGTAACTTCGCGAGGTCAGTGTCATTGGTGTGTTTTACGGTGTTGTTATCAAGACTGTCAATCAGTTTTTTTATCAGTAACCATGACGATGGGTTTCATCCAGACAAAATTATATGAAACTATCTCTCTCTATATAATTAACATGTCAAGTCATTAAAACTATTGATGTGTCACAATATTTAATACAAATGAAACCAAAATAAAATCCCCACTAAGACTAGACTGAGGCATACTAACACCATTTAGATGTACACATGGTTGGCTCACCGACCGTTCAAGGTGACACAGCCATACTAAGTTCTCATACTGCAAGTTAGTATTCAGATCTAATGCATGTGGCTTTCTATAGCTTTGTAGTTACTATCTCCGTCTTAAAAAGAATGCAACTATGGGTTACGTGCCATGAAAAGTGGTTCACGTTTGACCAAGTTTTTAGTGAATAATATTCACATTTATGACTTTAAATTAATTTATTATAAAAAATACATTTTATAATTAATCTGATGGTATTTATTTGGTATCATAAACATGAATATTTTTTTATTTATAATTGGTCAAACTTAACGTAGTAAAACGTGATACTATGCTACAATTACATATTTTTGGGGACGGAGGTAGTATTAGATTAGGATTACTTTGAATCGTTGAAGGGATTCGGACAAAGCGTATATGGCATGCATATGTATTTTGTTTTAAGCTTATTTCATGATTTTGTTGGGTTCAAATAAGACTACGTAGGGCTAATTCTACAGTTTAGGTGATAGCCTCGTTGAATCTAATAAAAAATAATCTGAAAGATGAAGGTTGAAGAAACGTATGCTACATAGGTCCTGTTCATCTGGCTTATAATCCGTCTTATTCAACTTGTTTTTTCAGCCGGAACAGTATTTTTCTCTCACAAAAAATCAGTCAACAGTGTTTTTTAGCCGGCTTATAATTCCAGCCGAACGGCTCCATAGTGTTAGAAAGCTCCTACTCGTAGTGTTTTTCTATGCAGTTCCTACTCATAGTGTATTAGTCTGTTAGAAAGCTCTTGTCAAAAGAAAAGGTGTGTATAAGAAGCATGATAAGGTGGTAAAATTTCCGTGAATAGCATTTTTGCAATGAAATGGTTCAAAGGAAACTAGGACAAGACATTGTCAATGTGGCCATTCTTACAAATTTCCATCTGCCTAACACTGACCGTTTTTTTCCCTAAAAAAAAATAAAAACAACTCCGTTGCTTCGTTCGCGCGGTGAAGGGAAGCTGAGAAAGCATCGACGAAGCGGTAACTTTGTCCAGTTGGATCTGAAAACGGTGTCCTGAGGCAGCAGGCAGATCAACAAGTCGCAGCGCAGTCAAGCAAGGCACGTCGGTCCAAGAGCACGAGCACACGACGCTGCCGGGCCGGCCGCGCTGCTACGAGTCCGAGCGAGATCTGAAGGCGCGGGAGGAAGGAAACGGGCGAGAGGATCCAGCAGCCCGCGGGCGCGGCGGTTAACGCGTCTCAGATCCCGGCGCGGCGCCTCCCGCCCGGCCTTGGCGGCGAGAGCAGCGGGGCGCGCGGTCCGATGAGGCGGCGGCCGTTCCTGGACCAGCGGCGGCCGTCGTTCAAGCGCCGGTGGCAGCAGCGGCCGTGGTGGGTGCGCCTCGTGCTCTCCCTCCTCCTCGCCCTCGCGTGCGTCCTCCTCCTCGCCGTCCTCCTCGGCTCCCCCGACCCCGGCGCGTCGCCGTCCACCTCCGCCGCGTCCTCCGGATCCGAGACCACCTCCTCCCCTCTCCTCCGTCAGGTAACCACGTCGCATTTTTCGCATTTCAGGGACCGTTTCGTCGTCTGGCCGTTTGACTACCAGCATGCCAATTTTAGTCAGTAGCCATTGCACCTGCTGAATCTGCTTAAGCTGTGTCTAGTGGTAGCTTTTGTGGGAAGATGATAATGAGTGCTAGCGAGTAGTATCTGAATGCTTCTTCAAACCTCTCCTCTTGCTTGCAGATATCTTACCTGGAGGGCATCACGGATGCGCTCAACATGACTGACGAAATGCTGAGCGCCCGCTCGTTCTCGAGGCAGCTCATGGACCAGATTTATCTAGCCAAAACTTATGTCGTCGTTGCCAAGGAGGCAAACAACCTGCAGTTTGTGGCGGAGCTTGGTGCCCAGGTACGGCGGGCGCAGAGCATCCTTGCGCACGCTGCAGCCCTTGGGGGCACGGTGATGGAGCAGGAAGCAGAGAAGGCGATCAGGGATATGTCAGTGCTGCTCTTCCAGGCACAGCAGCTTCGGTATGACAGCGGTATCACGATCATGAAGTTGAAAGGCCAGATTCAGTCCCTAGAGGAGAAGTCGAAAGCTGAGGCGGAGAAGAGCACAAAATATGGCCAGATTGCTGCTGAGGAGCTCCCAAAGGGACTTTACTGCCTTGGCGTTCGGTTAACCATGGAATGGTTCAAGAGTCCTGAGCTTCAGAGGAAGTTTTCAGATAGGAGCCCAGCAGTGCAGAGCAATCTAAGGGATAACAGCCTCGATCATTTCTGTGTCTTCTCAGACAACATCCTTGCTGTTTCAGTTGTTGTCAATTCCACAGCTATAAACTCGAGGCACCCTGACAAGGTTGTTTTTCACCTAGTGAC
The DNA here is from genome assembly GCA_038087645.1 of Saccharum hybrid cultivar R570. NCBI lineage: Eukaryota > Viridiplantae > Streptophyta > Magnoliopsida > Poales > Poaceae > Saccharum > Saccharum hybrid cultivar. The sequence continues at coordinate 11,427,404 of JAQSUU010000529.1, forward strand.
TGATGAGTTGAACTATGCTCCGATGAAGGCGTGGTTTGCCATGAATGACTACAGAGGGGTCACTGTGGAGATACAAAAGGTGGAGGACTTTACCTGGCTCAATGCATCATATGTTCCCGTTCTTAAACAGCTACAGAACGCTGCTACCCAGAAGTTCTACTTCTCGGGCAGTGGTAATCGTGGAACACCAATTAAATTCAGGAACCCAAAGTACTTATCAATGCTTAATCACTTGAGGTTCTACATTCCGGAAATATATCCTGAATTGCAGAAGGTGGTGTTTCTTGATGATGATATCGTTGTTCAGAAGGACCTATCAGAATTGTTTACTATCAACCTCAATGGTAATGTGATGGGTGCTGTAGAGACTTGCATGGAGACATTCCACAGATTTCATAAGTATCTTAACCATTCCCATCCTCTAATCCGTGCTCATTTTGACCCTGATGCTTGTGGCTGGGCATTTGGTATGAACGTGCTTGATCTGGTCGAATGGAGGAACAAGAATGTGACAGGCATATATCATTATTGGCAGGAGCGCAATGCTGATCATACCCTATGGAAGCTTGGGTCTTTACCACCTGGACTTCTTGCTTTCTATGGCTTGGTTGAAGCATTGGATCCCAAATGGCATGTCTTGGGACTTGGCTACACAACTGTGGATCCTGCTACTATCAAGGAAGGGGCAGTACTGCACTACAATGGAAATATGAAGCCATGGCTCAAAATTGGAATGGAGAAGTACAAGAGCTTTTGGGATAACTATGTGGACTATTCACATCCTTTGATTCAGCAGTGCTTCATGCGTTGATTGCTGTGTATCACATTAGAATTTTTTGTAAGCTCCGTGGTTGATATGTTCCAAGCGCATGCTCCAACTGCCACACGGAAACATTGTAGTGAAATCAACTGGCTTTGCTCTCAAGTTACAATCTCTGACAAAACATTCAGTGGCTGTCTGTAGCACCTGTAGTTGATGAAGCACATCAATCACATATCTCCAGCCACAGGTAAACAGCACATGAGCTAAGACTGCGATGCAGTAGGCTGCTACTTGAACTAGATCCACTACATACATTCATAACTTGCGACCATCGATGTAATTTTTCCATTTTTTTATTTTTTGGGTGGAACGGATCCACAGAATGGAGATGATGTAGAATTGATTTTAAATTATTGAGGTGTTACAACAAGTTTTGAGTTACGCATCCATATTTATTGGATGTTAAAGACTTACAACAGCTAAGCCTTTTTCTGTTTATTTATTTATACATGTTGAGAAGTAAAGTCACATATCTCATTTGCAGCTGTACCTGAATTTTGTTGTCTTTCTTGCTGTTCAATGTTTTCACATCTTGTGTGAGGACGGTAAAGCTTATTTGCAAATACATATCTTGTGGGAAAAAGGTCATCAATACTATATTTAAAATGAGGGAAGTCTGTGCATCCATTTATGAGGAGAGACTATGTATGACTTCATCACATGTGGCTGAACTTTAGATAAGGTACCACGCAGGCAAGTGTTTACAGGAAATAAAGTGTAAAATACATTACATAATCAAGTCCACAGAAGGAATCCATTTATAAGATGAAAATAACTGTTACTTATGCTGCCGTCAGCTACAAAATGACAAATGTAGTTGCATATATGTTATTCTCTTTGTTCTCTACTTCTCTTCGGAGTATGCTGTTTCCAATCCAAAGTTCATGGGTTTGCTGCGGCATCTACCTCAACAGTGGCCTTCCTATTCCTTCTAGATCTGGACCTTCTCCTTCTATGTCTCTTGTTTGTTTCTCTCCTCTCCTCATTATTTGTGGATGTGCTGGCGTTTACATCTGTGGGGTCTACAACAGGTTCCACTGCTTGCGTTTTGTTTTGGTTGGCTTCACTCAAGCTGCCTTCTGAGCTCGTGCCCTCAGGATTTATTTCTTTCTCATTTTCCTTCTCCAGCACTTTACTTTCTCTGCTGTGGTTGCTGGCCTCACCTTGAGGGTCCTCCACCTGTCTTGTGCCATCTGATTCTTCTTTGCTGGCTTCCTGGTTGTCTATCAGTTTTTGGTTCCCCTGCTGAAGCTCAGATTTATCTGAATGGCTTCCTTCTGGAGCATCATCTGATTGCTCATTGGCATCAACTTTGTTCTCTTGAAGCTGGCCATCTTCTATGTTGGTTGTTAACTTTAAGAACTGTTCTTGTGAGGAACTGTTATCTTGTTGGTTGCTCTCCCATGCAGTGGTGTTGTAGGAATTTTGTTCTTCTGTTGTAACAGGTACAGAACCATTGGTGTTTTCAGATTTGTCAAGTACCACAAGGTCAGAAGTTGCATTAACGTTTTTGGCTTCCACTACAATGCCCTCATCTTGGTGGCTGCTATCTGATGGATTAGTGCTGCTTGAATTTTCTTCTGCTGGAGCAGACATGGAATCACTGGAGTTTTCAGATTTGTCAAGTACCACGCTTTCAGAAGTTGCATTTTCGGTGTTTGCTCCCACTACAATGCTCTCATCATTGTGGCTGCCCTCTGATATAGTAGTACTGTTGGAATTATCTTCTGCTGTAGCAGGAATGGAATCACTGGAATTTTCGGATTTGTCAAGCTCAGGCTCAGCTTCTTTCTGCTGCAGGAGTTCCTTTATAGTTGTCGTCTGATCTGGGTTTGAAGCAGCTGCATTCTCTTTCATTTGGTTGATATGGCTCTCTTTCTCCACAAGAGCTGCTTCCAATTCTTTCTGGGTGTTGGTAAGATATGTGGTGGTAGTTTCTGAATCCATGAGCTTGTTTTTCAATTCTGCCCTCTCAATACTCAGGACAGATGTTTTGGCTTCCAGTTCGTCAACTTTCCTCCTCATCTCTTTATTAATTTCTTTTTCTTTCTGCCAAAAACAAGACAATAATATTGGTTGATGAGGTGTTCTTGAATAACAGGCTGGATAGATAATTCATAGAACACACTAACAGAAAAGGCAGATAGAATGCTCTATAGTGCTACATCTATTGCAGTTTACATCAACAAGTGGACCATACTTACTGGCAAAATATTCTCAGTATTTACTTGCAGAATAAGAGGATGTTCAATTGAATATAGCGATTTAGTTGGCTACCTGCATTTTAAAACTAAGCTGTGATGTGATGCCTCCAGATAAATGTATATCTGAAAAGTCAATATCGAAGTCCTCTCAGGGGTGATTTATATGGACTAACTTACGAAGGCATGATTCTAGGTTTGACACTATCTTCATGGTTTGGGTATGGAAAGATTTCGCATGTGCAACACTGTAGTTTTGTTATATCCATCTTTCTTCCAAGGCCCTGTTTACAATGTGGGAATTTTTCTCCTGCTCCTCTGTAAATCGTCATGTTTCCATTGAAACACCTGCAAAATTTGTGCTTACATACACCCTAAATTGGCAATATGATGGTTTTGCCATGACAATGCCGAATGCAAATAGAATCATACTTTGCATGATATCGTACTGTTTCTTATATTTTACTTGCTAGTGGTAACAACAAGAATTCCCTAATTTAAGCATTGCAGGCAATTCTCTATGTTCAATTGGTAGATCTTGACTTTTGAAGTATTATGTACCAATGCATTTTTAATCTATTTGATGATGAAACGTTTCAAAGAGAACTGATGTTGTGGTATTCTATTAACTCATATTTTTGCGCTCAGTTTAGTGCACTATGCTTAATTTAATGGCCCTATGTATCCAGAGACCCGAAGGTGTTTGAAGTTAATTGAATACTTGTAGTCTGAGACCCTTGTTTCGGTTAAGAAATCTCCGTGTAAGGGCCAAAATTTATCTACAATGTGCTGAATTGTTACTTTGAGGGCACTATATTCTGTCATGTATTCGGGGGACATAAAGTTCTTTTTTTGGTAGTGTTGTACAAACAGTGTGGTTTATTAGTGTCCTGCAGGTCTTCAGTACAGGTGGAACTATGTTCTTCAGAACTTCAGATGGATACTATGAGCATTAATTTCCTGTTACAGCTTGTAAATCGTTGTATAAATTTAACTGAAAGCCTATTGCTTTAGAGTACTTAATTAGTTGATAGTCCAGGACTTCAGGTGACAAAAGCATTGTATCCCTTATCTACTGACACAGTCGATCAAAAAGTGCAGGCACAAAGAAACAGGCATTCAGGCAAGCTACAGCTATCTATTAGAAGCACAATTGGTGATGCATGCAAACTTTTTTCTCGAACACGGATGCATGCAAACTAATCATGCATATCCAATACCTCAAGGAGGACCTGGAAGGAGATGAGCTGCTGGTCGCGTTCCTGGAGGAGGACGGCAAGGACGCGGCGCTCCCTCATCTTGTGCAGGATGCCGACACTCACCGCGGCGGCTCCGATGGCCAGCAGCACCAGCAGAAGGTACGGGGGCACTCTCTTGCTGCTACCCATTCTGTGGTTTCTTGATCTATGCTTGCTTGCTTCCATCTCCTCTGTGCTTGCACCCTCTTATTGACACCCTTTGCAGGATCTTGTGATGCTGTTTACTGCAGAATGCGGCAAATGCTGTGGCAGCAGCTTGAAGAAACTGGGATTTCTTTTTCGGTTGCTTCGGTTCTGGAAAGAGAAGCTTGCTTAGGAATGGTGTAACGAGGCACTAGGTGGCGCCAAGTCTTAGGGCTAGTGTACATTGTGTATACTTCACTTGCTTCAAGGTGGTGATGCACATGCTCATCTCAGTCTAGCAGTAGCTCATTTGTTCGAGCCATAGAGAGGTATAACGCCTGGCTCTCTTTGACTTTTGATGGTTATCGTTAGATTTAGGCAATATTAACTACGATGCTTGTATTTGCATCTGATCTCACAGTAAAGTATCATTGTTCATGTTCGTAAGTTCGTTGCCCATCAAACTCAAAATTCTATATGAACCACTGGATCAGGAGATCCCAACTAATGAAAGTGACCAGAATGAAAAAAAAAGGACATCACCATCTTCTACAACCACAAAATCTTCTATCAACAGGAAATAATGAGCTCATGAAGTTCTCCAACGAAATTTTCAAGTGATTATTCATGAACGGTGTTGAGAAAAATGCATTATATAGAAGATGACTACATGTCTACATGAAGTACACAACTAAGGTCCACCATCTTCAAAGAAATTCCCATAATAATAAGAATACTGTTTTGAGCAATGTGTATGGGAGTATATGATTCTTATCATTCGTTGGCACATAATTTTGTTTTTTTTTTGTATTAAAAAGGAAGGAAGAGCACTAGCTGCAAATTCATTGAGATTACACATGGAACAACAGAAAAGGCACACATTGATTGGTTCAACCCAAACAATCGTAATGTGTAACAATCTCGTTGCAACCCTTGTCATCGCGATGTTAAATTATTTTACAAAAGATTATCCATGATGCAATCATCGTTATATGCTGCAACCTGATCCCGAAAGATAGCACACCAGAATCCCTATTGATTCACAGATCAACACTTTTTACCTTGCTTCAACCAATAACTTAGAACAAACCTACAAAAAACAAAATAATCCTGGAAACACAAGGATAAATAAGAGTGAAGGTTACAACCAACATGAAAATAGAATGGAAGATGCAGTCGCAAACAAAAGAAAGTAAACAATGTAATACACGGGACACAAATGTTGATTATTCCTAAAGCCAGTAACATGTTCGTTTGTCAGTACTTTCAGTTATGACTTTTCAGCGAAGCGAACAGGCTACGCTTTACAGCTTTTAGAGGATTGAACAAGTGTACAAATCTGACAGGACATTTAGATTAAGTTACCCTATAACATGTCCTGGAAATGGCAGTTGCACCCAGTCTATCTGAAATCACAAGTTTTGTTTTGATTCAGTTCCATGGGAATTGGGAACATACACAACAGATAAATTTTAGCTGAATTTACTCGATGCACAAGAACAGTAACAGAGAGATAGAGTGCTTATGGCACAGAATAAATCCACACTTGTCACTGCAAACTGACAAACGCCATACACAAGATGCCGATGATCATGTCTGTGCCAAATTCGATGTAATGTACATACCGCATAACCATTCCACTCACAAAAGGGAAGATGAAACCACCGTATATATATTATTTTTAAAGGGCTGCACATTTCAATGGAGTAACACAGAAGGGACTTTTCAAGCGAAGGCTGCAGGTAACACACAAGGGGCATTTCGAGAGACGTCTGCAGGGTAGCCGGCTGCTTCTTTCTTTTCTTTACAGATACTTGACAAGAAGCCAAACAATGACTGCAAGAATCACGATGGCGACAACAGATAGAAGCAGGCACATGCATGAGCAGCCACCTTTGGTGCGCTTGTTCAGAATTGCAAGCCTCTTTTGCACACGCTGAACAAAAGAAATTTTGTATCAGTGTTCCATTGCAAACTTGAGAAGTTTGAGTAGCATGTGGCAGTAAAAAAATTTCGACATACCTCTACTCCCTCTATTCCAAATTGTAAGTCGTTCTGAGTTTTCTAAGTACATAGCTTTTGCTATGTATCTAGACATAGTAACATAGTGTATCCAGAACTTACGAATTCGAATGGAAGGAGCAGCAGTTAAGCAATTCTACGTAGTAGTAGTAGTAGTAGTAGTAGTAGTTTAAGCAATAGCAGCGTTTTAAATAATGATACTAATTGCTAACCTGAAGACGTGAATTTGTAATATCAACATGATCTTCAAGGTCATCCTGCAAACAAAGATAAAGAAGTTAGCATCGAGTGCAAAAGACACAAATACTACAGGTTTTTGTTAGGGGGCACTAACTATCAATCTTGTGTGCAGGGTAAGTTCTTCATTGACTGCTAACGCAATATGCTTTGTGCTCAGCACTGTCTCTTCCAGCTTCTCAAGACCCTCATCTTGCTCTGCAAAATGTTGATACAAAACTCAAATAAATAAAGCACCATGAAATGGTCATTGCTCCCACAACTGTCATTTCCAAGAAACGTAGATCTGTACCAACCAAATATGAAATGCAAATGGTGTGCTACATGATCCCATGCAAACAGTTGATCGCACCCTTTTAGTAAGGTTGATGAGCAAAAACGACTGAACAAACCACAATAAACCAAAATACCTTTCATAATTTGCCTCTGAAGGCCAACAATTCCTTGGTTATCTAACCCAGCAACTCTGCTCATGTCATCTGCCTTTTTACTCTGACCAAGCAGATCCTCCCTAAATTGGAAAAGAAAAAAAGGGTACATATTCAGATATTAGTTCTAACAAAAAATCATAATAATACTTGCCTGAAAACTTGAATACAGTAAATTAATGTGTTTAAAAAATAGATTAAGATTTAGGAAGGACGAGTTCCTATAGAGATCATTGCTAACACGACAGACCTGTTAGCAAAGTTTGACATGTTGAAACTTGTTGCCATCTGCTTTGCTTTAGACTTCAAACTGGAAAGCATGTCTTGGCGTTTATGCATCTCCTTGTCAGTGCTGCACAAGTCAAAAGAAATAAATTTCAAGCAAAAATGTTTCATAGTACGGCAAAAAAAAAATCAGAGTAAATGTCTGGACATCAAACTATGAAGCTCTTTGTCAAGGAATAATATCTTTCATTGACACGCAAATCCTTCTCATAATGAATTTTCTCTCAATTTATACATACAAAACATGTATCTAGTGAAATGCTGTCCACACCATCCTAGTAATCAGCACTCAGCAGAACAAAGGAATCATGTTTTCATTTGTAAGCAGGAAACCATTTACTAGTATAACCAATAAGTTACGCTCTTTTCATGTAATAACTTATGGGCTGTTTGGATCAGTGCCCCAGCAGGCATCCAAGTTTTGGCCCTGCCCATGCAATTTGGCTGGGCTGCAATGCTGATGCATCAGCTGCAGAGTGGCCCAAGAAATGCCACACATTTTGTAGCAATCTTTGGACTTCTATTTTCTAAACTATGTGCCCAGTATGTGATCCATTTATACCATTAACGTACTTGTGATTTAATCTACACAAAGATCCATGATGGATATATTTCGAAATTTTAAAATCACTGACATGTGGCCCCACATGACAATCACTGTTTTAGAAAAAATTGCCATGGTTGCAACCAAGTCCAATTTTGGCTTGGTTACAAACCGAACGCTGTAGTTATAACACAAATTTGGTATTATCCTAACTTTGGCCATGACCAACATTTGGGTTAGGCCTCCTGGGGTCTAGAGTCTACAAGAAAACAAACCATTGGACGATCTATTATGGAATGTAAAATTGTGCACAGCACATAAGCCAAATAACTCAATTTTTAGTGCATCGCCTGATATAGCCAGCTACATAACATTTCATTTCATCACCTAAGGTGTTTATCTTTATTGATTCACTTATTCATGGCATAGTTCAGTGCTCAATCATTCGAATACCACTTTGCATCCCTAGATCTAGTACCAGCCATTGTTAACACCATAATCCTTCATTTACGGCCGCATGCAATATTGTTCAATTTTGATTATAAGGACACGTCAAATATGGAATTGACAGAACAGATCATCGGTTTAAACAAGTTCTCCAAGATTCAATAGCTATATGTTTCATTCCTAAGTATCAGACTTGAGAAAAACAAATATGGCGTCATTGCAAGCACTCCACCCATCATCAGTATCACAGAATTACAAAAGTAGTTGCAACAGGACATACATTGACTTTGGAGGAATTCTGCCAAGCAATGACTCCAAGCTATCCAGTCTAGTCCCAAGAATAGTTATTTTTCTCCGGATGGCTGAAGTATGCCGCATAATCTCTGGGCCTGATTGTGGAAGAGACCCTCTATCGGCAATCATGGAACTGATGTCATCAGCAAGTCTGGATGCTTCATTGTACTCCTTCATCCATGGGTCCGAAGATGATGCCATTGCTGGTTAATTCAAAATGACAGAACACGTCATGTGAGCAGAATTTGGATAAGCATAATAGCATAAACAACAAAGTTGTAACCCATTATCATACAATTTCATTTTAATAAACTAGTATCATGCAGAGGCCTTTCATATCCATGTAAAGCACCACCAGAACTGTGGTTGAAAAGGCAGGGGGCTCTAACGAGCAAGTTATCAGCAAACAGTTTCTAGGCATTTCTGTCTATCAATGCCATTATTGAGTACAACAAGCTTCATAGAAAAGGATTTGCATATGTAGAAGAATTTTGTTTGACTAGAGCATATGATACATCATGAATCTGCGAGAATAGTATTTTTTTTTCCCGGCACACCTGCCCATGGTATTAAGCACGATCGAACTAGACAGATAAGCTGCAACATCCCAGACTCAAACCACATTTCTGACTTGTAGAGCTGCAACAAGATAACTCCCTTCCCAACAATTACTAATCCTACTGCACTAAATTCATAGAAGCCTCGTGCTAAATCAAAATGCTAGAATTCGCCGTGAATCCAAAATCCCCCCATGATATCTCTTCTCCCCACCGTTGAATCACGCGTATCCATCTACAAAATCACCAAAAACCCCAATAGACACGTAACCTCACCCTACCGAGATCCCAATAGACACGTAACCTCACCCAGCGGATACCGATGGGGAGAAAATAGGACAGAGAGGAAAGATCAGGGCACGAATCGGCGAACCTGGTAAATCTGGAGGCGCAAATCGGAACCTGGCCTCGGTCGAGTCGCCTCCCCCTTTCCCTTCTTTTCCGCGTGTCTTTGACGAAGCTGTGGCGAGCAAGAAAGAGAGGCAATAGTTGGACCTTTTCTTCTTTTAATTAATTTATTTGATGAAAAATATAAAAGAGGGACGCCGTTGCCGTGGGTGCACGTACCTGACGCGGGTAAGGGAAACGGCTAGGATGTCGGGGCGCCGGGCGTCCGTCGTCGGGGCGCTGGGCCGTCCGGGCGGATCCGGCGGAGGGAGGGGGCCGGCGAGGCAGCTCCGGGGAGGCGGAGGGAGGGCGGATCCGGGGGAGGCCGAGTGTGGGGGACGCGGGGGTAACTCTCGTGCCTATATCAACCGTCAAAGGATGATCTGATGGCTGTCAGTGTTTTAATTTTTAACCGGTTTTCCTGCGTGAAGATAAGCTGGAGCACCTGCTTTTTCGCTCGCACCGCGCCGGCGTCGCGCGCGCCGTCCTGTTCGCTTCGCTGAAAATAAGCGGCCGAGAGTACTGTTAACCGATTTGTTATGAGAGAAAAACATTATTGGTTGGTTGGAAATAAACGGCTGAAAGCTGCACTCATGTACTGTAAATGTTTTTGGAGGAACATATGCAGGAGAATGAAGCTGCAGCGGTGTACTGCATCGATACTCTATAGAAGAGGACGAGCTCGGCATCCGGTATTCCTAGCGTGTTCCAGTACGTCCGCTACCCTGCACTGTGGCAGAGGCAGAGAGCATGCAGCATGTGCAGCAGAGAGAGGTGAGAGATGTTGGGTGAGTCCCACTATTTTCTAGTATCTAAAAAATGTTATAACTCACAAACCAAAAAGCAAAATTAAATTCCGATTGCACCATTAAATTCGTTACAATAAATTCTTCAAAACTAAATCTCACATGGATATATTTAGATAAAGTGATAAGTGGGCTCCACAGTTGATAGATGATGATATAGGTGATGGATGGGTACGAGAGAAATTGATATAGAGGATAGAATTTCGATGATCAAGACAAAATATTCCTTTTAGAGGATAAATTTGAAGGATGATGAGTGCGGACAGCCTAATCAGCACATACCAGCTTCTGCACTACAAGTACGCTGTACGCATCACCGACCGGAAATGCAAAAGGTGCTGCTCTCAACCAAGGCCTGGTTGAGATCCTAATTTTTTTTTGAAAAATTCCTGTAGCACTTTCGTTGTTATTTGGTAAAATTTATCTAACCATGGACTAATTATGCTCAAAAGATTGGTCTCGACATTTACACTGTGTAATTATTTATTTTTTTACCTACATTTAATGTCGTATGCATGCATCTAAAGATTCGATGTGATGAGTACTGTGCAATTTTTTTTGGTCTTTTTGTAACTAAACAGAGCCCAAATGTCCTGTGTCCCTATGCATTCTATTCTAACCACTGTAATACTGTGGGGGTGTTTAGATCCAAAATATTTGGAATTTTGATACTGTAGCACTTTCGTTTGTATTTGACAATTAGTGTCCAATCATGGACTAATTAGGCTCAAAAGATTCGTCTCGTGATTTACAACCAAACTGTGTAATTAGTTATTTCTTTTACCTACATTAAGTGCTCTATGCATACGTCTAAAGATTGATGTGATGGAGAGAGAATGTAAAAATTTGGAATTTTGAAGGGAACTAAACACCCCTTGTATATGGTTACAACGCAACAACTTGACTGAAGCCCATCTGTTCTTGTCATGTTTCATGGGAGATGTTCATCAGGCAATCGTGCTGAACTTTTTCCCTTTGATGATTCATTCTCCTCCTTATGCCATGCTTTAACTCATAAACCATTTTCATTTAGATTTAGTAATGTAATTGTAACCCACAGCTAGGCTAATTCCTCTGTCCTTTCAGCTGATGCATGTGGGATTCAGGAGCGACAAGGGGTTGACTCGTAGACCTGCAAAGTTATGAATTTTTCAAGGAAATGTTCAAGCAATTCATGGCCAATGCAGGGGAATACGCCCGTGCGTGCAGCTATGCTGGCTGCCGCTGCCCCGAACCGGTTGCTGCCCGAACGCGCAATGCCGGCCCGCACGCCGCCGCCAGCCCCTGCAGGTGTATACACCCTACCGGAACCCACTCCTCCCCCGCACGCCGTCGCAACGACATCGGCACCCACACAGTCGGGTTCCTTCCCGCCAGTGCCACGGCGACTGCGGCGGGCGTTGCGGCGGCCCCTCCTGCGTCGCGTGCAGATCCGATGGCCAAGCGTTCCAAAATGAGGCGAAGCGGCTGTAGACGACAGAGAGTGGCGGGAGGGAGGCACGGGGCACGTGGTCAAGGAGCTCGTCGGGGAGCTTGGAGATGGGGCATTCGTCGATGTCAGAGGCTGGGCTGGTGGTGGACCGTGGAGCTGGTCGGCATTGGTGGCATCTAAGGTGGGGACGGGGATGGCAATGTTGGCGGGGATGCAGGACTCGGCGAACCACGAGAGACCACGGGGTTGGCAGTTCTCCATGGTGATGGTTGTCAGATCGAGAGAGATCTCAAGTCAGCTTGCACTCCTGCTTCCCGTCAGGTTGTCATTGCCTGCTAAGCAGGAGGCAGCTGCTGGCGCTTTGGCCTTTTAGCAAGCGATTGGTTCTGTTTTGCGCGAGAAAACAGTGGGCTTTGCTATGTTCTGTTTTATGTCCAATTTTGTTCAGGTTTGATTGGCTTATTCATCTGCTAGAGCAAATTTGACAAGCCCTCACCCTGGTGGAATACCAAATAATTATGTCAGGTTTAGGAAATGTGTTTTCTCTTGTGACATGCATTTGCCACCGCTAACACAAAGCTTCGATCTCAGTATGCTCCGATAGAAGCTTGAAACACATCTGCATTGTTAGATTGCCAAATTGGCTTTCTTGAGCTGTGAGCATAATCTCCGATGTGTTTATGCACACAGGTACATATCGTGTTTGACAGTCTTCGTTGGGGATTGGAAGGAGGGTCGGTCAAGTATTTTGATGGTTATTTTTGTGGCAGTTGCTTTTTACTTACAGGAGCCGAGGAGCGGGTGCAGAACATCTCAGTTCCGGCAATGGAGTGGGAGGTGCAAGGGTTGTCCTCCTTTGCCGGTGAAATCAAACAGTTTGTCTCGTAGATTACTGGCGGATTCTGTAATTTGTTTTTTTATCAGTATCCGAACACTCCATGTGAGACACCCATGTGACACCTCATAAACTTTAGTCCCTGGATCCTACACCCCTACTATATCATCTTGGTCAACCCCTGTCCCCGCACTACGTTGCACGCGACGGCCTCACCCTGCTGCTGCAATGTGCTACGCTGCAGTGCTGCACGCTCGCCTCCTCCCTTGTCGTCTCCCCCTCTACCACATGTCCCAGCACACGCCATCATGACCCTCCTTACTCTTGCTCGACTCGCACCTCCACCTCACATCGGCGTTGACGCAGGCCCCCCATTTCGTGGTAGACACACTCAACACCGACATTGCCACCCTCCTTCCTCTCCCCCCGCTGAGCAGGCGCACTCGTGCTCTCCATCTTTCACACCGATTCCCCACCATCGCAAGCTTCCTCGTCTCCCTCGGCAAGGGTATGGCGTGGTGGCATGTGCAGGCAAGCTGTCACTGTGGCATGGCAAGGCGAGTGTAGCACACAGCATGATAGATGACGTGGGCATGCATGGTAAGCCGATGTGGCAGTGTGGATGTGGCACCACGACAGGATGTAGCGCTGTCAGGTATGGGATGGCAGGGGTGAGCACAGTGGTGCAATGTTGCGCGGCCGTGTGGGTGAGGTGTGTGTGTGTGTGTTGCGCGCTGTTAGGGGGTTGGACTAGGATGGTAATAGTACAAGTTTAGGGAGTGGAACGTGCCAATTAGCTAGGAGTGGAACGTACCAATTGCTTGTAACAGGACTATGATGCAAGAACTGACAAGTTCAAGCAGCACCAATGAAAATTTACTCTAACATATATATGAGCATGAGTGGCTTCTTTCTCATAGGTTTGTGCCAACAAGTAAGAACCGAAGGAGGCAGAGCCTAACTTGGAACTCTGAAATTCGTTGCGCAAGTTGATCGAGATCAATGGAAGGAAGTGTGAGGATGCAAAAAAAATTTGCTCGGGTTGATGCTGTCAGCTAGCAAAGCAGGGAGCGAGTTCAAAATGGACATTGAAGAGATAATTAAAGAGTGCAAGGTATTTTACTTTGCCGGGAAGGAAAGAACGGTTCATTTGTTGACATGGGCTACACTTCTTGCATCGAACCGAGAATGGCAAGACAAGGCCCGTGATGAGGTTCTTCGGGTGTGTGGTAAATTCGAGCACCCTAATGCAGAAAACCTGAGCAATCTCAAAATTGTGAGTCATATATTTTCCTTGAATGACTAACATATACCTCTACGAATATTGTGGCACCCCTTTCTCCTCTTGAGACTTGACTAATGCTCTTATAATGTTGGCATGAGAACAGGTGGATATGGTGTTAAAAGAAACACTCCGATTGTATCCCCCAGGTGTGTCTGTCAACAGGACTGCCATTAGGGACGTCAAGCTAGGCAAACTTGACATCCCTGCCGGCACACAGCTTGAATTCCCCATTGTCGACATTCACCATGACACCGGCGTCTGGGGCGCTGACGCTGATGAGTTCTGTTAGAGTGCACGGTTAGTTCCAGACCCAAACGGATCTACTAACTGATAAACGCGGAAGCATAACCACAATAGAAGAAAATACGAAAACGAGAACAACACCAAGGCACGATGTTTTTTAACGAGGTTCAGCATCGTGCCTAATCCTCGGGGCAATGACTACGGGCGCTCCTCCCCATAAAACAGCAGCTACACTGGCATCCGGGCGATCCCGCGGCCACGCCGCCACCCAAACCAACCACCAAGTAGTCTCTTGCGGTTACAACAGGGGTGGCCTCATATTTATGGCCCCCTAGGACACAGAGTTCGACTCCAACTCTATCCTAGCCCCTAATACAACTCAAGTCCAACGTAACCAATTGTACACATATTCGACACATATCTAACAAACTCCACCTTGGCGAATATGCACGCCATCTTGAAGCCGTCCATGCATGAACCTCCGTGTACCCGAACTTGAGTCGTCTCTTCCGTCGCTCACTTAGAACGACTTGATGAGGCTGATCCCACAGCCGCATCACCACCAGGATAGAACACCGCCACATTTGCATTGCCATCCATTACTCCACCTTCAACAATGCTTCCTTTCAGCTTGTATTGGTGCGCACTTGACTTCTCACCAATCATCATCGTCTTGCCTCCTTGCATGACTCTCAAGGTCTTCTTATCAGGAACCGCCTGAAATAACCAGCCTTCTTCATGCAATAAACCAAGCGAGATCAGATTCTTTGTTAGCCCCGGCACATGCTTCACACCCTTAAGCAGCAACTCTTTACCATCACACAACTTGAACTTGATGTCGCCCACTCCTTCAGCAAGATAGCCTGAACCATCTCCCAAGTAAGCAAAACCATTTTCCTTCTCAGTGTATGACAAGAATAACTCCTTCTTCGGTGTTGCATGGAATGAGCTAGCCGAATCCAACAACCACGCTTCACAAGACTTTTCACTTGACACTGTGAGGAGGTCACCTTCGCTATCTGAGTCATGTTTCTTCTTGTTGGCAATCACAACACTAACGGATCCTCCATCCTTCTTCAGTTCTGGACAGTCTCTCTTTACATGTCCATAATCTTTGCACTTATAGCACCGCGGCCCCTTCTTCTTGTTGCCCCTCTTATTATCCACACCACGGTCACCCTTGACTAGCAAAGCATCACCAGAAGACTCTTCCGTTGCATTATTCTTCCTCCTTTGATCATGAGCAAGCAACGCAGCAACAATGTCCTCCATCTTGATGTCCTCCTTCCCATACGTCAATGTAGTAACCAAGTGCTCATAAGACCTCGGCAACGAACACAGAAGAATAATAGCCCTGTCTTCATCATCAATCTTCACTTCAACCTTCACAAGATCAGCAACCAATTGATTAAAGACATTTATGTGCTCCGTAAGATCTGACCCCTCCTGCATCTTCAAGCCAAACAACTTCTGCTTCAGATACAGCTTCTGAGTCACCGTCTTGGACATGAACTGACTGGCCAACTTGTCCCAAATTTTCTTAGGCGAAGTTTCCTCCATGACATGGTACATGATCTGATCAGAGAGGCACAATCTGATAGTAGAACACCCCTGTGCCTGCATCTCCTCCCACTTGTCATCATCTACCTTCTCCGGCTTAATCCCGCTGAGCACCTTCGAGATACTCTGTTGAGCCAACAGATCCTTCACTCTTGTTTGCCATAGCCCGAAGTTCCCGGTGCCATCAAACTTCACCACCTCAAATTTGGATGTCATCGACGCCATCTGCCTGTTGCCACAGATCGTTGAAAAATCACGTACCTTATGTACGCCCGTGTGCTCGCTCCACACGCACCAAGCACGTCACTCACGCACTTGTTCCTCGCTGCAGCACACACGTCACCGCAGCACACGCTTCCCACACGTGCTGTGACAAATCCGCCGTGTGTCGCCGCTGCCGTACACCGCTTGTGCACAACCACGCCGCTCACAAGCCCCGTCAACTATCCCACCGCTCGCACACGACGAAGCCAACCAGCTTGAGCACCATCCGCAGATCACCACAACTCCAGAAACTCCAGTTCATGAGCTGCCAATTGTTTTGATCTGCAATAAACCGTGACCCTCCCTGTATTTATGGAGACCAGAGAATCGGCAATAAGTCTAAACCGGACTCCCTCCTGCCGTCCGCAGAAACTTGAGGCAATGAATCCAACCCGGACTCCTCCTGCCATCTAGAAATCTCGGCAACGAGTCCAAGCCGAATTACCCCCTGTCCTCGGTTCCTTGCTTTCTATCTTTTGTTTGTAGATTTTGCTTGAGCCTCACGCCAGCAACAATCCTGCTCGGATCCGATATCTCATTGGCCACCGATGATCAGCGCCTACACAAAACCGGAAGTCCCAAGAAGCACAAAGAGATCCGTCATGCAGCCACGCATACAACTCTTGTAGCCTCCTGACTTCTAGCTGTCCACACATGCACGCTCCTCGGTTCCACCAAAAAACAATTAGTAGTCCATTGTCTTTACGGTGGTTCACATACAACCAATCATGCACGTGAACACTACAGCCTCCTTGCGCAAGACACCTGCCCTGGCTCGACTCCATGTTGTCTCCGTTTCCATCTAGATCGACAGCACATCACTGCTTCCTTGATCACCGAGAAACCTAGCAGGCTCACCCTACGACGAGTTGCAGTCATCTCCAAACAAATTGTCTTCATCAACACCTTGAGTCAACCGTGGCTTTCACCACCATCGTTGCTAATCCCGCAACGACCACCCCGATCAAGATCAATCAACCATCGATCTGTGACCGCGAGTCGAAGCCGCCATCTTCAACCATGACGTCTTCCAGCCGTACCGTCGAACCTGGCCGTCACGTCTGACCGACCCCTATCGAACAACAGCCATCAGTCGCTATCAACCTGATCACCACGTCTGGACAGATCCCTGTTGATTGCAACTCATTGGACGGTTCGAGCCACCCGCTCGAAGTTTCCAACTCCACCGATCGAGTCGTCGATCGCCGCTGCTCCACCTTGCGCCATGTCCTTCACCGGACACACCCGTGCGAGCCTTGCGCGATCTGGAACATATCCATCGCACCTCCCACGATCTTCTTCTATCAATCTGGCTCTGATACCACTTGTTAGAGTGCACGGTTAGTTCCAGACCCAAACGGATCTACTAACTGATAAACGCGGAAGCATAACCACAATAGAAGAAAATACGAAAACGAGAACAACACCAAGGCACGATGTTTTTTAACGAGGTTCAGCATCGTGCCTAATCCTCGGGGCAATGACTACGGGCGCTCCTCCCCATAAAACAGCAGCTACACCGGCATCCGGGTGATCCCGCGGCCACGCCGCCACCCAAACCAACCACCAAGTAGTCTCTTGCGGTTACAACAGGGGTGGCCTCATATTTATGGCCCCCTAGGACACAGAGTTCGACTCCAACTCTATCCTAGCCCCTAATACAACTCAAGTCCAACGTAACCAATTTTACACATATTCGACACATATCTAACAAGTTCAATCCATGGAGGTTTGCTGATGGCCACAAGAGGTACCACCTCGGTGCATACTTACCCTTTAGCATGGGCCCTTCAGTCTGTGTTGGTAAGAATCTTTCCATGGTCGAGGCGAAAGTGGTACTGGCAATGATCCTTCAGCGCTTCACGTTTGTTGTCTCGCCATCCTATGTTCATGCACCGATACTCATGATCAACATCCGGCCACAATACGGCGCTCAAAATCTTGCTTGTAAGATTTGAGCTTTCCATCGATAGCACATAAATAACACCACTCCGTATTGATATGGTTGTTGAGAATTTCATCAAGGGAGTCTTGATACTTGTTTCTTGTCTCAAACTAGGCTTGAATAAAAGGCTGTAAAATAAACCTCTTGTTTTGTTCCATGATATATATATATATATATATATATATATATATATATATATATATATATATATATATATATATATATATATATAGGGAGAGTATACTCTATAGCTAGCTACAAAATAAGTTATTTTGTAGCCACCTCTATTTACGATAATTTTATATACTAATTTACGACAATGTCAGTATATATTTACGATAGTTGAATTACTATAACACATATGGATATTTACCATAATGTTATAGCAGATCACATAGTAAGGAATTACTATAATCTCATAAATTAGCATAGCAATTATCGTAACTCAAAGTGGCTACAAAATAAGTTAATTTGTAGCCAGCTGTAGGGTAATAGCAATTTGCTGGAGGCTATGTAAATGAAGCAAAGCCTTAACGAAAGTACTCCAAAATGAAGTGATTTTAAAGTTGTAACTGAGAAATATATGCACTTGTGTGTGTGTTTTGCTATGTTGTTCGTGCCTGCAAGCAATTAGCAGTCTGTAAGCTTAAGAGAACAAAACAAACATGTCCGGCGCTATCGCCAACTAATCACCTACCAGCTTCTGCACTACAAGTAGGCATCACCAATCGGAAATGCAAAAGGTGCTGCTCTCAACCAAATGTCCTGTGTCCCTGCGCATTCTAACCACTGTATGGTTACAATGCAACAACTTGACTGAAGCCCTTCTGTTCTTGCCACGCTTCATGGGAGATGTGTCATCAGGCAATCTTGCTGAACTTTTCCCTTTGACGATTCATTCTCCTCCTTATGCCATGCTTTAACTCATAAACCATTTTCATTTAGATTTAGTCATGTAACTTTAACCCACAACTAGGCTAATTCCTCTGTCCTTTCAGCTGATGCATGTGGGATTCAGGAGCGACAAGGGATTCGCTCATAGACCTGCAAAGTTATGAAATTTTGCAAGGAAATGTTCAAGCAATTCATGGCCAATGCTATGAAAAGGGAAAAATGCAAATTTGCTACTCAACTGTAGCACAATATCAATCATTCCCAGTAAATAAGTATAGCTAGGAACTTAGGATAGGAAAAGACCACGTCCATACCAGAAATGTGACTATTATCACACTGCAATGTTATATGACCGTCAGAACATCATTGAGGACAAGCGCCCACTGTGTCCAATGTGTTCCTCCCTGCGCCAGTATGTTTCAATGGTGACGAGCAGTGCAAGTATGAGGAAAGATTTTATTTGCTGTCTCAGGGCTAAGATTCTCAGCACCAGATTAAGTATTGGAACCACTTGCATGCAACAGGGCAAATAAGAGGTTAAACTCGACAAAAATGGCCATGAGTGAAAATTACATGAGGATCTCAGGCTCTCAGCTCACCTGGCAGAAGACGGCATATGGATCTCTCAAGGGCCCATCACATGATAGTTCACTTGTGCTTCACTCTATGAATGTCCCGTCGGCGAAAATTACCTGATTAAGTGGGTTAGTCGCTTAAGTAGTTTAGTTTGATAGAAAAACAAGCAAAGCATGCAGTTTAACAGTGGAGCATGTAATATTTAGAACACGTGTATATTTCATCAGAAAATAAGTTCATGAAATAAACTATTTATACATTGAAACAAAAACAACAGCATGAAGTGTAAGAGTGATGCCATGATGGAAGGTACAAACATACCTCTGAAGCATAGCCAGGGGTGTCCCCAGCAGTTGGTTTGATGAAAGATCCTACTGGACAAGTTTGTTGCACTACTTCACAGAATGCTATGAGTCTTTCCCTGCTACCAAGCTCCACTGCCTGCAATTTTATTTTTTGAAGTTTTCATTATCAGTTCGTTGGCCTTAAAACAATTTAACACACGCTATCGCTAAGATGTGCAGTATGAAATATTGTAAAGAGGGTTGGCCTTCTGTCTGAGTTTGGATTCATAAATAGAATATTCCTTCAGTCTGTATTATCATGTTCTCATCCATTTATCTTTATTTTGCGGTCAGTTTTCCCCTATATCAGCATTGTCAATGTGTTACACATTACAACTACCTGGTCCTTTTTTAAAAACAAAAAAAGGAAGAAAAAACTTCAGACCTACAATGTCATGCTTGTCTTTATATACATGTGCTAGCTAGTTATCTAAGGCAAGATTTAACCTGCACAATGTCATGGCGAGGAACCCTTGGAAGTGGTTGAACTCTGTACCCCTTGGCTGACATGACTTCTGCAATTAGCAAACCTCCCTGTGGATCATATTATATCATCGATTGCATGCATTGTATCTCCAACCATTTGCAATTAGCAAACCTACTTTTACTGCTTCTCCAACCGTTTGTGGAGCAAGAAACAAGCCTTGAAACAATGACCGCATAACATGGCCAGGTGTTGACCCAAATTCCACCCCAAGGCCAGGTGCAGATAGACGAGCTGCAGCTGCTTCCACTAAATGTTTCTTCCCAGCAACATAACCACCACAAGGCGCAATAGTTCCACCTGGATTCTTTATCAAACTGCCAGCAATCAAGTCTGCTCCCTGCCATGAAAACACACAATGAAATAGAGACCGCTTCAAGAGTGTGGTTCTTCACTAGTTTTACAGCTTTTTCATTCTTTGCTCTTTTCATCAATGATGTACAGAACTACAGATACAACGCCAAGCACACGAGGACAATCCGTAGTTCTTCACTAGTTTTACAGCTTTTTCATTCTTTGCTCTTTTCATTACCTTGTAAGTATTCAGACTTTGCTATCTGCTGAATGAAAAGGCAGCGCACCTGCCAGTTCTGTTCAAAAAAAAAGTGTGGTTAATCATGGACATACCACCATTGCAGGTTCTGATGTCTCAACAAATTCACCATAGCAATTGTCAACCATCACCATGCAGTTTGGATTTTGCATCTGCAATGAGATCAAAACCAGAAAAAAAAACTTATCAGCACATAGAAAAGCTGCAATAGAACATTGCTAGTCACAAAACACAACAATCTTGCCTTGATCAAATCTATAGCTCTGTGAATATCTGCTACGCTTAAGCTCTTGCGCCACGAATATCCACAAGATCTCTGTATGAAGGCACATCCAGTTTCCGGCCTGATGGAGCAAGCAAGAGCATCCAAATCAAGGCCACCATCTGCTGCAAGCTATAACTGAAATGTCATCAGTAATCTTCCACACTTCCACAGGCCACAGCTCCACCACAACACAAGGGGGACACACACTAGGCACCAGGGATGAAAATGGTACGGATATTTTCCGACCGTATTCGAGACCGAATCCGTTTAGAGGGGTTTTAATCCGTCCGTATCCGAGTCCGGATATTTAACATCCGATACCGTATTCGTATCCGAATATTTAAATCACATATTTATGATGTCGATATCCAATCGTATCCTATCCGGCATTTTTTATACTATCCGTATTCGAATCCGAATCCAGACATAAATATGAAAACAAATACGATATCAGTGATATCCGTCCGTATCCGATCCGTTTTCATCCCTACTAGGCACTACTGGGTTGTGAAGGGAGAAATTGACGCACCGGAACTTCTCGGTACGCCACTCCGAAATCCTTGAGTGACCCTACATTGGCCGACCCCCTGATCCCAATCACCTCCTCTAAGGTGTCGTACGGAGGCCCAGCGACTGCCAGGAGCTGCAGGAATCCAACATCCGTCAGTCTGAAATGTCAACCAGAAGCAGTGCCAAGACCTGTTCATTCAGTTCGTCCTGTTCCCTACCTCATGCCCAGGCCTCAGAAGCGCAAACAGCGCACAGGCAATGGCGTGGGTACCGGAGAAAAACTGGGCATCAGTGGAACAGTGGTCACTTAGTTGATTCATCAGAGAGGAGAGGAACCCAGTTAAAGTTGTGTGTGGAGGTGGAACCTGGGGGCGCACAATCATAGTCACAAAGTTTTTGGGTCGATGGGGTCGAGGTACGGGGTCGCGGTACGTGGTACGCTACTCGTGATAGATTTTTACACTTCGGGTCGAAAATGAACCCGTGAATCCGGGTCGGGGTCGACGAACCCGGGTCAAGGGTCGAAGGTGGTGAACCCGTTTTATGTGACTATGCGCACAATGGCAGCCTCCGCGCCAACGATGTCGGCGAAGACGGAGTCCAGCGCCTCCCGGCCGCCGCCGTCGTCGTGGCCGTACCCCGTGGACCCGCCGAAATGCTGAAGCAAACGCACGCAACGCACGTGACCCCGCGTTCACTTGCGTAGTGAGCTGGAAAACCAAGCAGAGGAGCTGCAGCACGGGTGAAACCAAGGGGAGAGGGGTTTACGTGCGGGGCGACGCGCGCGCGGCGGAAGGCGGCGGCGACGCGGGAGGAGTTGAGGGCGATGGCGCGGTCCACGGCGCGGAACTCGGCCTGTAATGACTCCGCCGCGCGGGACACGTCCGGGTGGAACGCCACGTCGGGCACCGCCACCGCGACCGCGACCGCGGGACACCGGCCCACGCGCAGGGCGGCCACGCTCGCGCTTGCGAGGGCGGCGCGAGGCCGCGCCCACGCGACGGGGCTGGAGCAGCAGCTGGCGGTGGCCGTCATCGCCGCGCGGCGGGCAGCAAGCGAGCGAACCAACCGCCGGCTGGCAGCTCCGGATTTGGCTCGGGCGAGTTATCCCCGTTCGGTCGCTTCCCTCGTGCAACGGGCTGCCGTTTGAAATGGGCCCAACATAGTGCTCTCTGGATAGGCCCATTTTGACCAACAGCTTGGGCTCGGCCCAGTATCCGTTGCGTGGGCGTGCACGTTTGCAAGGGGAGGCCAGCAGCGGCCAGCCACACGCCCACACCCACTAATGTCTTATGGGATGAAAACGGATCGGATACGAACGGATACGACTGATATCATATTTGTTTTCATATTTATATCCGGATTTGGATTCGAATACGGATAGTATAAAAAATACCGGATAGGATACGATTGGATATCAACATCATAAATATGTGATTTAAATATTCGGATACGAATACGGTATCGGATGTTAAATATCCGGACTCGGATATGGACGGATTAAAATCTCTCTAAACGAATTCGGTATCGAATCCGATCGGAAAATATCCGTACCGTTTTCATCCCTACTAATAGGTAGGGATGAAAACGGATCGGATACGGACGGATATCACTGATATCGTATTTGTTTTCATATTTATGTCCGGATTCGGATTCGAATACGGATAGTATAAAAAATGCCGGATAGGATACGATTGGATATCGACATCATAAATATGTGATTTAAATATTCGGATACGAATACGGTATCGGATGTTAAATATCCGGACTCGGATACGGACGGATTAAAACCCCTCTAAACGGATTCGGTCTCGAAAACGGTACGGATATTTTCCGATCGTATTCGAGACCGAATCCGTTTAGAGGGGTTTTAATCCGTCCGTATCCGAGTCCGGATATTTAACATCCGATACCGTATTCGTATCTGAATATTTAAATCACATATTTATGATGTCGATATCCAATCGTATCCTATCCGGCATTTTTTATACTATCCGTATTCGAATCCGAATCCGGACATAAATATGAAAACAAATACGATATCAGTGATATCCGTCCGTATCCGATCCGTTTTCATCCCTACCTACTAATGGCAACGCTTGCAGCATCAGGCATCGCGTCCCCGTCCTTGTTGCTTGTATCAGGATGCCAAGCAGTGGACACAGCCACCGCCGTCCGCCCTCCGCCGGCCAGTCAGCAAGTGTGGGGAAGCATTGGAGCTAAGCAAAGCAATGTTAAGCATGGCGAGGAACGGCCCTGAAGAAGGAACACGATGCTTGCACGCAAAAGGCTAGAGGTCGCCTCACCGTCCGTTCCGTTCCACCGCCTATTTCACCGTCCCCAATCGCCGCGGCATTCAGTCGATCGTCTCAACCAAGCTCCACTCCGGCACTGCGAGCAACGTCATTGTCGTCTTCAATGGCCACCGTCTCGCTCCTGCGGGCCGCGGCGCTCGGGCTGGTGGTTCTCGCGTCGGCGCTGCCGGCGGCTCGGTCGTGGAGCAAAGAGGGTCACATGCTCACATGCCAAATTGCACAGGTAAAAAACGGATCATTTCACGCCCATTTCGCATCTCGTAGGCGACGTGGATAGGATGAGTTCAGAGGATGGCTTGGCTGATGAACAGAGGATGTTGCGTGCCTTTAATCTGCAGGATCTGCTGGAGCCTGACGCGGCACACGCCGTGAGGAACCTGCTCCCGGACGACGTGGGCGGCGACCTGTCGGCGCTGTGCGTGTGGCCGGACCAGGTCAGGCACTGGTACAAGTACAGCTGGACAGGCCCGCTCCACTTCATCGACACCCCTGACAAGGCCTGCAGCTTCGACTACTCGAGTAAGCTCTTCAATTCCAAGCCGTCCGTGCAGTTCAATGTCCGTTTATGGAATGGATTGCTCGTATCTCTCGATCTGTTGTGATGTGAAACGCGATGCCATGGGGGTGTTGTTGGTGAGCAGGGGACTGCCACGGCCCCGACGGCGCCAAGGACATGTGCGTCGCCGGCGCCATCGCCAACTTCACGTCCCAGCTGCTGCACTACAAGCACGGCAGCGCCGACCGGAGATGTAAGCGAAACGAGCAACGGTGCTGCTGGTGTCAACCAAATGTTCTGCGTCTCTGTGTTTTCTAACCATGTCCATGCACTGTCTTGCTGCAACGCAATGCAGACAACCTGACTGAAGCCCTTGTGTTCCTGTCACATTTCATGGGAGATGTTCATCAGGTAACCTAACCTGCCAAATTACTTGTTGCCAGTTACCACGAATACATACCATGCCATGCTTAGCTCATAATATAAGTGACTGCCATGGCTGATTTATTTCTTTGTGTCGTTTGCTTGCAGCCGATGCATGTGGGATTCACCAGCGACCAAGGCGGCAATTCCATAGAGCTGCGCTGGTTCCGGCACAAGTCCAACCTCCATCACGTAATTAACGAGCTCTCCAGCTCTCCTCCACGATCCTTGCTTGCATTGCACACGATTCCATCAGTGCCTCAGTGGGATTAGCCTAATCATCCCACACTGTTGAATTCCTTTCCAGGTGTGGGACAGGGAGATCATACAGACAGCTCTCGCCGATTTCTACGGCAAGGACATGGACGCCTTCCGCAAGCAACTCGAGCACAACCTCACCAAGGCAAGTGAAGGGAACCGGGGAGTCCCGCTGCGCCGGGACTATCTAATAATCCTTCGTTCGTCCAAGCAAAGAAACATGCCATCGCCATGACTCTAAATTCTCGACAACGTGTTGTTCGCAGGGTGCCTGGTCTGACGATGTATCGGCCTGGACAGACTGCGAAGACCTCTCGTCTTGCCCAACCAAGTTAGCAATAATCCATTCTGAAACTATGAATTTAGTTAACTCTTTTGGTTCGTGGCTACTAAACAGTCATTTACCAACTTTCGGATGCGATGCGATGCGATGCAATGCAACAGGTACGCGAGCGAGAGCATAGGCCTGGCGTGCAAGTGGGCGTACAGCGGCGTCCGTGAAGGGGAAACACTGTCCGGTAAGTTAATTTGGGCACACAGACGACCACCGTGTAATGTAAGAGCTGCTGACTGACGGATAGATAATCCATTTCGTCACCTGGACTGAATCGCCTGCAGACGACTACTTCGACTCGAGGCTGCCGATCGTGTCTCGGCGGATCGCGCAGGGCGGGGTGCGGCTGGCCATGTTCCTCAACCGGATCTTCGGCGCGCACAACCGCGACGTGCCGGTGCCGCCGCCGTCTTGATGGACCCGATCGCGCGCGACGCGGCTACTTTGTGTAACCGTAACTAACCTGATAGACTCCTGCTGCGTCAGTCTAATCCATGTTAACCACGTACGACGTGTCTTGATTACCTAGCTGCTGAAGTCTGATCTGAAGAAAATAACACGTGGACAGCAACTTGGGCAGTGCACATATTGATTGATGGCCCTGTAACCTGACTCCTGTTGCGTCTAATCTCTATCTGTCTATAAATAAATAAACCCAAATACACAACTAATAATAATAAAATAATTTTTTTTAAAAAAAAAAAAGACTAGAAGTGAATCGCACGAGCGGCACACAGTCCCGGCCCGGCGGCGTCTCTTCCTCCAGCGGGTCCCGATGTCGGATCGTCAGCCCTCTGCTGCCTGTCTCGTTCGCATCGCATCGCATCGCTATTGGTTAATCGGCTGGGATTTTGTGTTCACCGACGGGGGCGGCGGCGGATCGGAATCGGAGACGAACCTAATTGGGAGACGGTTGCACGTGGGTGGGGTGGGATATAAGAAAGGGGAGGGACGCCCACGCCATGGAGCTCTCCGATCCCGTATTTCCTCCTTGTCCAAGGAAAGGAGCCTCGGATCTCGAGGCGCATCTCCATATCCAGAGACGAGAGAAGCACCGTGCCGGCGGCGGCGTAGGGTAGGGTAGGGGGAGGCGTGCGCTTCTTGGTTGGTGCAGTCGCTGGTGTCGGTTCTGCATGGCGGCGGTGGAGAAAGAGGATCCGGAGCAGGTTCGCGCTGCGCAGATTCTCGTCAACCTCCGGTACAGGAAGCTCCGGAGGTGGCCGGAGTGGGTCCCGATGCAGCCGTCGGGTGAGGCCTCCTCTTCGCCGCCCGGGACTGTGGCGGCGGCGAAGGTGTTGATGCCGTCGGGTGAGGCCTCTTCGGCCGGGACTGTGGCGGCGGGGGTGCCGCTCCGGAGGCGGCCGGAGCGGGTCTCGATGCAGTCGGGTGTGGCCTCTTTCTCTTTGGCCGGGACTGTGGCGGCGGGGGTGCCG
The DNA here is from genome assembly GCA_038087645.1 of Saccharum hybrid cultivar R570. NCBI lineage: Eukaryota > Viridiplantae > Streptophyta > Magnoliopsida > Poales > Poaceae > Saccharum > Saccharum hybrid cultivar. The sequence goes on from JAQSUU010000529.1 coordinate 11,454,266, forward strand.
GAGCGGTGGCCAAAGGCTAAGAGATCGGGGTCGCGTGGCGAGACGTCCAAGGAGCTCACGGAGCAGGGCCCTGCCGCCGCCGCTGCCAAGGGATCCGGCGCGCCGCGGTCCAGCGAGCAGGAAAGGTGCGCCGAGATGCCAGCGGCATCGGCGCAGCGGCGGCTGGTGGTGGCGGCGCTCTGCTACGCCGCAGTGGCCGGGTCCGGGTCCGGGTCCGGGTCCGGGTCCGGCCCATCGACTAGCGCCACGCCTGCGAAGGAACCCATGAAGACGCCGAGCCCAAATACCCCGCTGGACTACGGCGCCGGTGGGTCCGGCGCGCCGTCGAGCGCGGACGACGCGGCGCCGGCGCGGCCGCAGGCGAAGCGGAAGGGCACCTGCGCCCGGGGATCTGTCGGCGGCGACGACGACGAGGGGTGCAGCTCGCCGGCGAAGCGTGGGCCGGTGGCCCAAGAGGAGAAGCCGATGCCGATCTCGGTTGAACCAAATGTGCAAAGCGAAACACGTGCGTCCAGCGGCAAGGGCGCACCACTCCCGTTCCCGTTCGACCTCAACCTGCTTCCGTGCCCACTGGACGAGGACACCACCTGATCTCGGGTTCAGTTTTGCTGACAGCAAGTCGGGGTTCGTTTTTTTTTTTTGAGAGGGACAGCAAGCGTTACTGGGATCTGGGGCCGTGTTTAGATCCCCAATTCAGGGCCCGATTCGGACACTGCAGCTACGGTGCTCGTGTCGAAACACTGTAGTAACTTTTGTTTTTAAGTGCAAAAAATTGTCCAAAAATTAATTAATTAGACTCAAAATGTTCATCTCGTAAAGTACAACAAAATTGTGCAATTAGTTTTTAATTTCATCTACATTTAGTACTCCATGCATTTACCGGCATTTTGATGTGACGGGGAATCTTCTTTTTGCATAGTAAAATTTGGGGGAGAATTTGGGATCTAAACAGGCCCTGCTTCGTAGAATTGAAGACGTCGTAGCATTTAAATTTTTGTCCCCGAAACATAGGCTGTGTTTAGTTGCCCTGAAAATGGTAAAAAGTGTACTGTAGCATGTTTTGGTTTTATTTGATAAATAGTGTCCAACCGTTGACTAATTAGGTTCAAAATGTTCGTCTCGCAAAGTACAACCAAGTTGTACAATTAGTTTTTGATTTCATCTACATTTAGTACTTCATATATGTATCGCAAGTTTGATGTGACGGAAAATCTTTTTTTTATATAGTGCTTTTTTCAGGTAACTAAACACAGCCATAGACGCTAAGCTTACTTTCTTCGTCAGTGCATGCGCAGCAGCCTAGCCTGTCTGGTGGAGCAGCCTTTGCCCTGTCTGCTCGGCACCCACTTCACTCTATCTGCTCGGCACCCAGGCCATTCAGGCCGCCTTGGTAGGATCCCCGCCTCCCAGAACGACTAGAATTATGGGACAGAGAGAGTAGATGGTAAGATTGACTTTTGGACGATGGAATCTTGAGTTCTATCGAGTCTTACAAGTTATATGTTTTATATAACATTTGTAATATGTTGCAGAGATTTAAGTTTATAGAATTGATTCGCGATTAATTTATTCCATTTTTAATACATTTATGTGTAATTCTAGGCATTATTTTTGATGCCCCTTCATTTTAAATGGTGTTTTATCACAATTGAATCATTTAAAAATTCATGGTTGGCAAAATCTCGTTTAATTTACTAGGTTGACCAGCAGGGGCGTATCCAAGCCCCAGGCTGCTTGGGCTGTAGCCCGGGGTGAGGCCCAAGAACTGTAGGAACCAGTTTCATAAAAAAACGCATAAAAAAGTCAGCCAGCCCATTAGTCCACCCGGCGTGAGGAAATCCCACTAACTTCTACCATAGCCCTGCGCGGTAAATGGACTCATGGCGGCCTCTCCTTTTCACATCTGCGACGACGAGTCAGCGACTGCTTCGCCTCCGCATCCCGCTCCCCCGGGCTCCCGGCCCCTGTGGCCCTGCCCCCGCTGCCTGCCTGCTGCACGAATGCCCGCCTCCTGTTGCAGCTCGCCGCCGGTCGCGGCCTTGCCCATCGCATGGTGCCCGGCCAGGGCTAGCGCCCAGCCAGGCGACCAACACCCGCCCCCGACGCTCCCCACTCTGAGTCTAGACTCTCAGCAACCAACATGTGTGAAATCAAGACGTTTCAAATCATGTAAGGCTCTTCATTTGGTACTTTTCTAGTCTTAATGTTCTACGTATTGTTTGATCCTAATGTTTGAGCTAAGAATTTTGGCCTTATATTAGTTAGCCCAGAGCGCAGTCTGTTTCTGGATCCGCCACTATTGACCAGTCCCATAGGACAATCGGGGCAGACAGTCTGAGGAAACACTGGACATGATTTTCTTGATTGTGCACCGATGATGATTGTCCTTTGAGGAGAGCAGATTAGTACTAAGGGAGACTTACAAATCATTTTCATGCTTACTCTCGAGCCTTGAGCAGAGTGAGCTGATCCGATTGACTTCAAGTTGAACAGGGCTTCGCTTGGGTTAATGGCTCGCTTCATATGGGCTTCTTTGTTAGGGTTAGAGTTGAGATAAATTGAAAGGTCCTTGGAAGATAATCTCCTCGATTGAACTTTGCTCAACACAAGTAGAGAGATTAACACCGTGTTGATAGACCTTACTATTGCAGGCAACAGACAGAGGGGGAGCTGGCTTCTGGGTATGAGAGACACTGGAGAACAGGGAGGTAATTGCTAGGGATTACGGTTTCCAAGTGGGGTTTGTACAAAATTTAAATTTGGAACGTCCGTCGTTCGTGACAGGTTTACTCTGTCACCGTATAAAATAGGGAATCTCCTCCTCCCGCGACAAGCAACTTGTTTCATTTCATCTGCTCCGAAGCTATCGATTTCCATTCCTTCCAAGCAAAAAGCTCGTGCGGAGCAAGCAGAGCTATTCGGGCATCACGTGGATTCTTCTGGTCGTGAAGTAAAGCAACTACGAAGCTATTACATTGGTTTGTTTTGAAGAGTTTGTTTTCAAAAAATTATACCAACATTTTTCTAAATAATACGCTTTTAAAATACTAAAACCTAATTTGACCTTAGAAAATTTGTTTTGACTCATCAAAAAAATAATGCATGAAGTTCTGTCATCCCGAGCTCGTCCAAACTACGAACCTGCTCGATTATGTGCTCTCGGTGCGTGCATAAACCTATGACAATGACGACGAATGAGGAAGCGATCATGTTCATCTGGATGTTGCTGGTCAAGTTGGAGACTTCGAGAGTTTGAGAAGTTGCACGCCGGTTGCCGCTCATGGTCCAGTGAGCCTACACGTGTTATCGTCATTACGTACCTTGGAGAAGGCATTGCTGTTACAAAGTTAAACCTCATGATACATATTGTTAATATGCAATCAGAACTTAGATTATATCTTTATTTGGAATTTTCTCGTGTGAGTCTCGATGATTAAGCAAGAAACTGTTGCAAACATTACCTGAGTTTGCATGGCGGACGGTGATTCACGCTTTGGTCTGCAAGGATTTTTCTTGGCCTACATCCTCTTTCTCATATTTGGCATAGTTTTAGATTTTAGGAATAGACGATTCAAATAATTCTAAGCAAGGAAGAAAAACACAGAGCATGATTTTTGAAAAAAAAAGACTACTTTTTGTATTTTCTGAGTAAAAGGAAATCTTTGGAATTTAAGGTTAAACCATATTTTATATTTTAAATACACATTTTTCACAAAAATATTTGATAATTTTATGGAAAAAATCTACATTTTTTTATAGTGTTTAATTGATTTTTCCATGGCTGATATGGCACTACATCAGCTAAAACCATTTAGAAACTAGACGAAACGGTTTGAAAAGTTGGAAGAATCTTAAATATTTTGCTCTTTAATTGAACGAGGTAAATTGAACTTACGGAACACTCCATCTGTCTTAAAATAGAAGTCATTCTCGTTTTCCGAGAAGTCAACTTTTTAAAAGTTTCACCAATTATATATAAAATAATAATAATATTTATAATACATAATCAATATCACTAGATAGATCGTTGAATATATTATTATAATAAATTTATTTAGAGATACAAATATTGCACGTATTTTCTACAAAATCCAGTCAAAGTTAAGAAAATTTGATCAGCACGCGTCCTATAACCTCATCTATTCTGGGACGGAGAAAGTAGTCGAGAAGGTCGTCCTTAATGATAAGATAATCGGAAATGCTACAGTGTGGTCGTCCAACCGTCCGGACGCCGTACTTTCTGGACCTGTGCACTACCAGTCTAATAGACATGTTTCCCTTTACTTTCATTCTTTCATCGTTTCTCAAAATAAAAAAAAGACGGCGACATTCCCAACTAGCATGGTCGTCACGACGTTCCCTACCACTCGGCCGCCTCTTACCTTCTCCAGCGGCGACCACCTCTGCTTCCTCTGCCCCGGGGCCCTCGCTCGCCTCCACGACGTTGAGCTGCACTGCTGGAGTGGCAGGGCCACTCGCCTCCTACCCTCATCGCTGGAGCCGGCGCCGACGTCCTCCTCGTCAACTCCTAGCAGGAGACCGTGAGGGCGTCGCAGTCGTGCCGTACTTCACGCTTACACGCTCTGCCACCTCCTAACCTTGGTCTACCCACAGAGGCGGTTATTGAGTTCCTCAACGCGCCTAACATGGTGGTCGTCTCCTACTAAAGTGTCGCGCCTAACATGTTGCAAGCGTATGTTTCAAGTGTTCCAGATGTTCTGGAGGTATGTTGCAAGTGTTTCATTTGAATGTTGTAAAAGTAGATAAGGATATCACATATGTTGCAAAATGTTTCAGAGGCATGTTGCAAGTGTTTGTTCGAATTATTTCATCTGTTTTAGACGTATGTTGCAAGTGTTTGATAAAAATGTTTCATCTGTTTCATATGTATGTTGCAAGCATTTTTTATTTCGATGTTACATATGTTTCACACATATGTTGTAAGAGTATGATCAAAATGTTTCATCTCTTTCAGTCTTACGTTGCAATAAGTGTCTTACGTTGCAAGTTGCAGGTGTTTTATCTGGATGTTGCATATGTTTTACACAATGTTGCAAATATATGTTCCAAATGTTTCATCCGCTTTAGACGTATATTGCATTCAAGTGTTTCATATTCTAGAGGTATGTTTAGAGAGTCATTGGGGCACGCCCTAGACACCATGGGAAAGGGCACAACGAGCCGGGGGTCGGTGGGTGGGGCGCGCGCCGCGCTTGGGGTCCTGCGGACAGGACGTGCTCGTCCTCATCTGGCTCCCGGGTCCCGCTCCGCGCGGAGAGAGAGGAGGGGGTCAGGGGAAGGAGTGCCGAGCATGGGGCACGACGTGTCGAACAAAGGCGGGGTACGTGTGCAGGGTGGGACTGATGGACCATTCAATAATCCTACCATTGAACGTCCGGGCGCCAGCAATTCCCTAAGATAGCAGGGCTGGGCTTCTTGGCTGAGTACACTTTTGTGGTGCTGTCCAGGCCCATAAGTCGGTGTGATGTTATAGGCCCACTGGGCTTCTTTTTTTTTATATTATCGGGGTGGTAGCGCCGTAGCGGTATATACCACGGAAGCGTAGAGCGCACCAGGCGCCAAAAGGCGGCATCCTCCACCACCACATCCTCCTCACCCCGGTCTCGTCCTGCGCTTGTCCCTTTCCACCGCCCCAACCAAATGCGGAGGTCGCCTCTCTCCACCCCTTATCATCGCCCACGTACACACCAGCTCCTCGCAATTGGGCTCCCCCGCCTCCACGACACTGCCTCCGCCTCGCCAAGTCCGCCGCCTCCCATTCCTCTCCTCTCCTCCGGTGAGTAGCCCCCTCCGTTTCTCTCTCTCGCGCCAACCGGAGTCCGTTCACACAGCGCTTCTGTTTAATCACACGGCCAGCGCGCGATCCGGTTCCGTATGGGGGATGGGGCGTCTAGCGCCTTGCGACCCACTGACACTTCTCATTTAGTAACAGGCTGTGGAAATGGGGAATTTCTTAGGGCTCTTAGGCTTTGAAGGCATCGGGGAAGTTGTAATTGGTCTAGGACTGACATGGAGCAGGCTGCGACTGTTGGGCGCAGTGGTCTGATAGAAACTGTGGCGTAGGGACTGGACGAGATAGTGTAGAGTGTATAGTGTAGAACCTAGAGGGGCGATGCTGCTTGTTTAATCTGAGGTGTTGGTGCTACAAAGTTATCTGGAACTTGGTCCGGATCATGCCATTTTTTTTCTGCCTCGTTAATTAATCCATCAATTGTTCTCGGCATAGAGTGAGTTCATTAGTATTTAGCAACCTGGATCAGTTTACTCACGATACTCTGAAGGACTTCATGAGCTGTGGGTCTAATGGCTCCTCTTGAATTTGCAGTAGTCTGCCTGTGCCTATTGGTTGAAGTGGAGCTGACAACACTTCATCAAGAGTTGCTTCATCATGGACACTGGCTGCCTGTCATCTATGAACATTACTGGAGCTAGCCAAGCAAGACCTTTTGTGGGACAACTTCCTCAGAGATGTTTTGCGAGTACTCACCATTCGAGCTTTGCCGTGAAAAATCTTGTCTTAAGGAATAAAGGAAGGAGATCACACCATAGACATGCTGCCTTGCAGGTTCATCTTTTTGTTTTTCACTTTTTCCATGCTTTCACTGTGTTTCTTGTGAAATCATAATCGATAGCCTTTTCTGCAGGTTGTCTGCAAGGATTTTCCAAGACCTCCACTAGAAAGCACAATAAACTATTTGGAAGCTGGGCAGCTCTCTTCGTTTTTTAGAAACAGCGAACGCCCCAGTAAACCGTTGCAGGTCGTGATTGCTGGTGCAGGTCTGACGGAATTCATGATTAATGTTTTCTCAGATGTTACTTTCCTTTGTAAGTTGGGGAATTTCGAGGGAAACTCCAATTGGCTGTTAGCTTTATTAATTTGTTATATTACTCTTGCAGGATTGGCTGGTCTATCAACGGCGAAGTATCTGGCAGATGCTGGCCATAAACCCATATTGCTTGAGGCAAGAGATGTTTTGGGTGGAAAGGTCTGATAGATACTTGCATGACTGTTTGCCACTCTCTGAATTGCTCTCATTCACTGTTTTCGTCATTTGTTCCTTTATGATTCCTTTTGTATGCATTGATAGGTAGCTGCTTGGAAGGATGAAGATGGGGATTATTACGAGACTGGGCTTCATATCTTTTGTAAGTTACAGTTCTGGTCCTCAAGGTTCTCTTCATGATATTTGATGTTCTTGATTATTTCTATTAAAAAAAATACAGTTAATATGATGGTTTCTACACATGTTAACAAACTGTTACTTGTTAAAAAAAATATTAACAAACTGTTGAGGCACACCATCGCACAATCAGGCTTTTTAATTTTCCTAATGTCACAGGAGTTTCTTTCAAGGACAATTTGTGATGTGTCACTTTAGTGGCCCAACCTTTCAGTGAGATGAGATGCCTTCCAATTGTGAGGGTGACTCACACGATCCAGGCTGCTGACCAAGAGGTTCCAATAGCCTAGCAACTGCTGAACCAACCCTTGAGATGTTATCAGCCTAGCCAAAACCAAGCTGACCTGACCACTAGGGTCTGTTCCTGCAAGAAATGGAAGAAAACCAGCAAGAACAAGGTGCAAGCAAACTGAAATTGTAAGTATGTAGTGAAATATTAAGATGGGGCTTTGAGTAGAGGTTGGTCTGTTGGTCTAACCGACACAAGAGACAACACAAGCAGTAGTTTCCAAAGGAATTGAACTAAAACATAACCCAACTCTTACATATGGAGGTACCCCTCCTTTTATAGCCAAAATGGCTGCTGCTACAGTGCATGCTACTACAATGTACTGGCGACAGCTAAGTCTATTACTACTGTTAATATGGAGGCTGTTCCATGAATCTGGACAGCAAACAAATAGTTTAGCCTACTATACTCTAGCTGGCTACAAGTGGTGACTGCCTGTGGACAGCCACAAATACAGCACAAAATATCAGCTCAAATATCTTTGTCTTCAACTCCAAGGTTCCTGATTAGGAGCACATTTCGATCTCTTCTTGTGTAAAATTTGTGAATTGCTGGCCTAGCTTCAGTTGGTGGAATGGATGGTACTATAGCTGTAGGTGGTGTGGTTGTATCTGTAGAAGTGATGTCCTCATCAATTTGTAAATATCTGTACAAAATGATTATTGAGAAAGGGACTTTGCTAAGTTACTAGTAGTGACAAAGTAGCCTGAAAAGTTTGCAGACCACTAAAACATACAGCAGCACATGTTTCAATGTCACATAAACCATGTTGACCCAATATATATTCTTCTGTCCACATGAGCAGTTGAGCACTGGATTGCTACTATTCCCTTCCTAGCATATATGACACTTATTGTTTACGTGTATGTAACCATGTATTTTGGATTTTTGGTTTAAGTTGGAGCTTATCCCAACATACAGAATCTGTTTGGTGAGCTTGGAATTGAGGATCGTTTGCAGTGGAAAGAACATTCCATGATATTTGCCATGCCAAACAAGCCAGGAGAATTCAGCCGGTTTGATTTCCCAGAAACTTTGCCAGCCCCTGTAAACGGTAAGATTATAAACAATTTGGAGTTAGCGCAACAGGTTCTCTCATTTTGCTAATATATGGACATTATTAGGGGGTTTATTAGTGGCAATAATAACACTACATCATTACCGTTGAGCTTAACTCTGCAAATTGATGCCATACTATGATTCACTATTGTGCTTTTAACAGGGATATGGGCCATACTGAGAAACAATGAAATGCTTACCTGGCCGGAGAAGGTGAAGTTTGCGATTGGACTTCTGCCAGCGATGGTGGGTGGTCAACCTTATGTTGAAGCTCAAGATGGCTTAACCGTTTCAGAATGGATGAAAAAGCAGGTACGAGTTAAATGTGTTGATTAGACTAGTCTCTGTGTCAACATTTTGCCATCTCATCAATATTAGAGAGCTTGTAGTTTGCCAGTAATTTTCCTTTCTTGTCATATCTTCTGGAAGGAGCATAGTTAGATCCATAAACGGAAATGCTTCATATGCTCAAGTGCTTATCTTATATTTTGTTGTAAACCCCTTTCTTTGCAAAGTTAGGCTGAGCGATGCAATGCTTATAGTTGCATTAACTGTTCCAGTAAAGTCCAGCGATTTTCATCCCTTTAGGTCCAGCATTGTAGCCGAAATGAAAAAAAAATGCAAAGATTTTTTTTTCAGTAGTAACTGATATACACATACAGTGCTCTTTGGATTTGGTTTTACTTTTGCCATTTGGAATACAGATGGTAATATATCCTTCTATTGTTTTATGGTCTCATGTGGTGCCTGATACAATTCTTTGATCAGCACAGGGTGTTCCTGATCGGGTGAATGATGAGGTTTTCATTGCAATGTCCAAGGCACTCAATTTCATAAATCCTGATGAGCTATCCATGCAGTGCATTTTGATTGCTTTGAACAGATTTCTTCAGGTATAGTTGCTGTTACTTTATTTAATTGTGTAATATATTACTTGCCTGTTCTGTTTGGAGAAATAGCCTACATATGTCGATTCTTATTTTCTTGTCTATATTCTTGTTTTTACTTGAGAAAATGCTAATATGCACTTGCAATGTTAAGATACCTTGTGAGTCTTTGAAAAGATTACTTTGTGTAAATGCGCAGGAGAAGCATGGTTCCAAAATGGCATTCTTGGATGGTAATCCACCTGAAAGGCTATGCATGCCTATTGTTGATCACATTCGGTCTAGGGGTGGAGAGGTCCGCTTGAATTCTCGTATTAAGAAGATAGAGCTGAATCCTGATGGAACTGTAAAACACTTCGCACTTAGCGATGGAACTCAAATAACTGGAGATGCTTATGTTTGTGCAACACCAGGTGTGACTAGTTTCCAATAAAGAATAAACCTTGTTTCCTGTGCAGCTATTCAATTTAACTGACTAGTCTTTGTATTTAGTTGATATCTTCAAGCTTCTTGTACCTCAAGAGTGGAGTGAAATTACTTACTTCAAGAAGCTGGAGAAGTTGGTGGGAGTTCCTGTTATCAATGTTCATATATGGTTAGTTGATTGAAATGTTTGGTTCTGAGTTGGAAATGACTTGATTCCCTTGTCTGGTTATGCTTGTTCCTCAAGACATTCCTGAAGCTTTGCTGAGAATTTCTGTTGTTTTGAACACCTCAGGTTTGACAGAAAACTGAAAAACACATATGACCATCTTCTTTTCAGCAGGTATCTCTCCTAGCTCAGTTGATGCATTTTTTTTCTGCAGTAAATCTTGATTATGATTATTTATCAAGATATTTTATGTGCTATTCTGGTTGCGCCGTCGTTCATGTTTGAATGTCCATGTTCGGTATTAAATACTGTATGCCTTGTCTGTTTTCTTTTCAGGAGTTCACTTTTAAGTGTCTATGCGGACATGTCAGTAACCTGCAAGGTACTAACTTGAGGAGCTTATCATCATTCCATAATCACTATCATACTATATCTTCATTGTTTCTAGGGCCTCAGGGACCTTCACATGTGACATACAATATCCACCTGAATTTTACTTTATTAACGACAATGGAAGGTCCTATGGTTTATGTGATTTAGAAGGAATTCATTATTAAGTGGAAATATAAATATCTTGTGCGTTATGAATTTTAGTCATGTGCGCGCGTAGATGTATTAAAGTGTAGGACTTTAATCATTGGTGAACATGTCTGTATGAATCACGATATGTTTGGTAGCAAATGACATGGATGCACACTCACCTGTTTCTTTCCTTCTGTTTTTCTAATTCTTTACAGGAATACTATGATCCAAACCGTTCAATGCTGGAGTTGGTCTTTGCTCCTGCAGACGAATGGATTGGTCGAAGTGACACTGAAATCATCGATGCAACTATGGAAGAGCTAGCCAAGTTATTTCCTGATGAAATTGCTGCCGATCAGAGTAAAGCAAAGATTCTTAAGTATCATGTTGTGAAGACACCGAGGTGAGGATATTTGCCAAAGACCCTTCCTGATAGATAATCATAAGTAGCTCAGGCTCTGATAGTTTTATGTGTTGTTTCCTTATGTTCGTATTCTGGCTTGCTTTGACAGATCGGTTTACAAAACTGTCCCAAACTGTGAACCTTGCCGACCTCTCCAAAGGTCACCGATCAAAGGTTTCTATCTGGCTGGTGATTACACAAAGCAGAAATACTTGGCTTCCATGGAAGGTGCAGTTTTATCCGGGAAGCTTTGTGCCCAGTCTATAGTGCAGGTAAATACTCACCATGGTCCTGGTTGTACATAAAAGCATCAGATTGCTGTGTTGTTGAATTCATTTCAGTATGATACATGTTTTGCGTCTAATGAATTAACATTTACTGCTTTTCAGGATTATAGCAGGCTCGCTCTCAGGAGCCAGAAAAGCCTACAATCCGAAGGAGTTCCTGTCCCATCTTAGTTGTAGTTAGTTTAGCTATCGTCATCCCCACTGGGTGCCATCTTATCGCCTATTTCATTTTCATGGGAACCCACCAAATGGTCATGTTGGAGACACCTGTTATGGTCCTTTGACAATTCTTTAGAGTTGAATTGTGACTGTAGTTTATATCATATTCGGAAAAAAGTGATATATATGTAAAAGGACCTGCATAGCAATTGTTAGACCTTTGGGAAAGCAAAAGCGATAAAGAGATCTGAGAGAGATTGTGTTTGTACTAGCACTTTCAGATGGGTTCCTATCAACCGGTTAATTCATCCCACATGGGAAGATTTGTCCATTGTGCTTGAGGTAAGCTTAGCATACCTTTGGTGGTCCCTGCTCCCTGAACTTTATCAGGAGAGCTACTGTAGCAGTCACTGAACATAATCCCGAAGCTGTGTGCCGTTTATCCTGTTCGCTTGAACTAATGATAGTACTTTTGAGCGAACGAACAGTATTTTCCTCTCACAACAAATCAGCATAAATATCTGCATAAATATCTATAAAAGCCAAATTTCAGCAAAGCGAAGCCAAGTTTGTTGCAGTTATTAAGCACAGGGAGGTGCAGAATGGACTTTGGCCGTCAAGATATTTTTCCTCAGATTCCCAGCGTCTCAATAATTGTCCTTTTGAACCCAGATATTATTATCACTGGTCACATTTCTCTTATCTGTTTGTACTGGACTATATAGGAGTGTTTATTATCTGGCAACTGGCATCCAGCAACCTGGATGTGTGCCTCTGATGTTACATCTACCTGAATGAAGTGGTGTAACTGGACCAAGATAGCATCAGAACAATATACATTTTCTTGTTGGGCGTGGCTAGCGTCCAACGTCCGGACAACCGCACAGTCAGCCCCTGTCTGCCTTCGCCTTGCCCCAGTCCGCCTTCCCCCCGCCCCATGAGTGCACTTCGCCCCCGTCTCTGCGTCCACCGGTCCATCCCCTTACCCCTCCTCTCTCTCTCCGACATTCCACGGGGTGACACACGATAGCCTGGATGAGCGGATGAGGTCGAGCATGCCCCTAGCGAGCCCTGCAGCACCATCGTCCGTCGGCCCCTAGCACCCCCATTCGCCGCCCCCAACGCCCCTATCTGCCACCTCCCGGCCGAACAATATAAAATATTTGCAACATGAATGCAACGTAAGACTGAAAACAGATAAAATATTTGGAACATGCTCTTACAACATGTGTTTGAAACACATTAAACATTCAAAAAAACACTTACAACTTGCAACATGAAACTACTTGCTACAACATAAGACTAAAATAGCTAAAACATTTAGAACATACTGGTGCAACATATGTAACATTCAGAAAAAAAACGATTGCAACATACATTTTGGAAACAGATGAAACGTTTGAACAAATGATTGCAACGTGCCTCTGAAACACTTGCAACATATACAACATGTGCAACTTCCCCGATCTACTTTTGCAACATCAAGATGAAACAATTGCAACGTACACCTGAAACGCCTGAAACACTTGAAACGTACATATGCAACATAAGAGAGGAGAAGGCCAGACCGGTCGATTGCGGCCGTCGGGGTGGGAGTCGACGGCGAGCCGCGGCACACGAGCACCACTAGCACCGCCCGCGCTTCGTGGGTGCCCTTGGCTCAGCCGAGGAAGACTTGAGATGGGCCCGGCACGATGGGGGGAAAGGCACGGCGCAGCAGCCGACGAGCGCGCGGAGGTAGAAGGGGTGGGGACAAATGAGCGGCCACGCTGCTGTGTGGGGGCGCCAGGCGGATAAGGTTGAGCGAGTGGAGATTCATTTTTCTGTTTCTGATAGAGAGATGGGGCCCGCTCGAGCGGACGAGAGTCACTGACGGACGGCCGTGGTATATCATTACCGTTTCTTGTTAGATTTGCCGTGGTATATCATTATCGTTTCTTGTTAGATTTGTATTGCCAAAGAATTCTTTGTTGACTGTTTAGGATATAACAGAATACTCGTAGTCTCGTAGTCTGTACTCTGTAGTGCGCCTACACAACGACGACGATGTGCAAAAAGCTCAAGCCGCTGGCTCGGCAGAGGAGCAAGGAAACGGAAAGTGAGCCCAGATGCTACTTGCATGGGCTGAGCAGCAGCGTGGGCCCGACCTTACTCCGGGCCTAGCAAAAAAAAATTGTGCTTGTTGCAGTGGGTGCACTAGACTAGAGCACCATTTCAGGCGTCTCCACTATTGAGTGTCAAGTGCTGACTAGTGCACGCCGGGAGTCTGGCCTGGCGAGGTGATCGGTGAAGCAACGTCGCAACCGCAGAAGCCAAGCCCGGCCGACACACGGCCTGCCACCCGCACCGGCACCGAAACTTCCGACGATGGATATCTTTTTGAGTACCTAACTCCTTCGTCCAGACTTTGAATTAGACGTTTCATATATGTTTTTTTACCATACATAATGGTAAAGTCTATTTAACATTTTGACAAATTCATAAAATGAACATTTTGGTTTGTCAACATAACTCCTTCCAAATCCTTGCAACTCCCTGTTGAGCACATGGTTATCATAATCTCCACCATGTTTCTAGCCTTGCTCGAGTTCATCTTAGATCATCACATTTACCCATCAGGCCAATAGGTTTCGGCTCAATTGACCAATTTTAGACTTTAAGACTGATCCTACTTTTATGGATCGAATCAACTGTCAAATGAGTCTACCCGGCCCTTTCCCGTTCCCAATTCATGCGTCGAGGCCTAAACGAGACACAGTGTGGAGTGTATGGCTCAATTAGTCAATTGGGATCGCTCGGCGCCTCGGCCGCTCCCCCGTCGCGCACGTCCTGACTCTGTGCTCAGGTGATCCGGCGCGTGCGTGCGTTGCGAGTTGCGACGTCCTCCCAGCTCCCGCCGGCCCGTCTCCAAGTCTCCCCGCCCGAGTCACGTGGCGCCGGACGCGGCCGCCGATCGTCGGCAGGCGATACTCGCCGCCCGGCCGGCCGACCGACCGACCGAGACCACACGGTAGGTTTGTCGTCGTGTAGTACACTTCCAGTTCTCGCTGTGCCAGGACCGGCCGCACATTGGTCGCGCCGCGTGATTTGATCCATCGATCCTTGCCAATGCAGTTGCGCTTCCCGGATCGTCCGTGGGAAGAACCGACGAACGCTTAGTTCATGGCGGCGGCGGCGACCAGGGTGATCGGATCGAAGCCATCGGAATGCTTCCAGTTCCAGGACCCTAACACCTGGTACGTCCTACATTTCCTATCCCCGGCCATGGCCGCTGTCCCGTCTGCGTGCAGATCGGTTGCGGATATATCTGTGTGTTTTTTTAACTTTTGTTTTGTTTCTAGTTGCAGCGCCGGCATAGTTAGAGTTTCTTAATTGCATCCGTTGTCTTCATCAGGCCATAATCTGATCAAAGTTGCCATCTAGGATCGACGATCTTGTTGGAGTTGTAGTAGTAGTTAATTACCGATCCTAATTCCATAACCAAATTTGGATCATACAAATAGGTCCTGGTTTTGTTCCTGTTTTCCGGGGTTTTTTTTTTTGTTTCAAGTTCAGATAACACCTTTCTGAAAACCTTACAACAAAGATATTTCTTAACCACTGATCTTTGCTACCTCCCCTGTACACCTTGGAGCTCTTGCAGGACTTGCATCGCGGAGCTTGCAAGCGATGTGGTTGTCCAAGTAGGAGAGGTGTCCTTCCACCTGCACAAGGTATTTGTTTTCCCTCACAGTGCTCAGCACATTCTCATTTCTCAACACGATAGAGGATATTTGCCTGCCCAACGGAATGGATTAAGATCCCAGGACATGAATCTATGTGATGTGCTTTTAGACTGTCAGATAAATAGCAAGTTTCGAATATGCACGTTTTTCATATGCTGACGACGTGCAAGGTACAACTAAATCCCATCTGCATCATTCAGATGCCGTTGATCAGCCGTAGCGGTACGCTGAAGAAGCTTGTGAACAAGTCCACCAGCGACGACGACGGTGGCGATGACAGCAAACCGTGCACCGTGCGTCTGGACGACGTCCCCGGCGGGGCGGAGGCGTTCCTGCTGGCGGCCAGGTTCTGCTACGACGTCCAGACGGAGATGAACGCGGGCAACGTCGTGCCGCTGCGGTGCGCGGCGGAGCACCTCACCATGACCGAGGACTACAGGGAAGGGAACCTGGTGGAGCAGGCGGAGTCGTTCCTGTCCGAGGTGCTGGCCCGCTGGAACGACACGGTGCGCGCGCTGGACGCGTGCGACGACGACGCCGTGCTCCCTGCCGCCGAGGACCTGCTCATCGTGCCGCGGTGCATCGACTCGCTGGCGGACAAGGCCTGCGCCGACCCGACGCTCTCCGGGTGGCCGATGCTGGAGTACTTCAGGGCGAGGAGACTCGAGGAGACTGCGATCTGGAACGGCATCGGCGCCACCGGGAGGCCGCGGTCGCCGGGCGCGGACTGGTGGTACGAGCAGGCGTCCTCGTTCGGGCTGCCCGTCTACAAGCGGCTCATCGCGGCGGTGCGGTCCAGGGGCATGAGCCCCGGGAACGTCGCCGGCTCGCTGATGCACTACGCCAGGCGCCACCTCTCCGGGCTCCGGCGGCGAGGAGACAACGGCGACGGCAGCAGGCGCGGCGGAGCCGGAGCGTCAGGGACCGCGGCCGTGCTCTCGGCCGGCGACCAGAGGACCCTCCTGGAGGAGATAGTCGCGCTGCTCCCTGTCGAGAAGGGCGTCGCCCCGACGCGGTTCCTGCTCGGTCTGCTCCGCGTCGCAACGGTCCTGCACGCCGCCGCGGCATGCCGGGACGCGCTGGAGAGGAGGGCCGGCAACCAACTCGAGGAGGCCGCGCTGGAGGACCTGCTGATACCCAACACCGGGTACTCCGCAGAGACGCTCTACGACGTGGACAGCGTGCAGCGGATGCTGGAGCAGTTCATGGTGACGACCCCGCCTGCGTTCGCCGCGTCGCCGGAGACCACGGACGAGGGACAGCTGGTCGACGCTCCGCCGGCCGAGCTCATGCCAGTCAGCTCGGTGGCCAAGCTAGTCGACGGGTACCTCGCGGAGGTCGGGACGGACGCCAACCTCAAGCCCTCCAAGTTCCAGACCATCGCCGCGCTCGTTCCAGACTACTCCCGGGCAATCGACGACGGCCTCTACCGCGCCATTGACATCTACCTCAAGGTGATACCTGAGTATTGAATGAATCGACTGAATAATGATCGTGTGAATATGTGATGAACTGATGATACGTACACTTGTGTGTGTGCGTGGCGCGCGGTGCAGGCGCACCCGTGGCTGACGGACTCGGAGCGGGAGCAGCTGTGCCGGCTGATGAACTGCCAGAAGCTGTCGCTGGAGGCGTGCACGCACGCGGCGCAGAACGAGCGGCTGCCGCTGCGGGTGGTGGTGCAGGTGCTCTTCTTCGAGCAGCTGCGGCTGCGCACCACGGTGTCCGGGTGGTTCTTCGTGTCGGACAACGCCGACCGGGGCTCCAGCTCTGACAACTGCGTGCTGCAGCGGAGGCCCGACGACGACCTGGACTTCGCGGCCGGGTCCGAGGAGACGACGGAAGAGGACGGCTTCGCGGCGGCCAGGCACGAGGAGCCGTCGTCGCCTGCGATGAGCGTGGCGGAGATCCACCGCCCGGGGCCTAAGAGCGCCCTGCGCCGGCTGTTAGGGAAGCTCGGGCTCTGCGGGAGGTCGTCGTCGCGACAGCAGCAGCCGCCGCCGCCGCTGCCGGGCGCCAGCGGCAAGAGGCGCAAGTCCTTCGACTTCGGGTGTTAGTAGCACAGGGGAAGATGGTTTAGGCGTGCATCCGTTTAGAAGTGCATTAATTGTGACTAGCCGTGCTAACGCTACGGTGGGACAGGAAAAAAATAAATCATAAAACTAAAAAAATTAGTATTTTTAATGAAAAATATAAAATAATAGAATCAAAGGAGCACTAATTTGTAAACTAAACCTGTGGCTCCTGTCCAGGCGTCCGGCTAACCAACTGACAAGGATTCCAAGAAGCACCAATTTCAGAAAAAAAAAATGCAGTTTCTACTTGCTAGCAGCTACCAAGGAAACTACTTTCAAAGCTCATTATGCCTTTGAGTTGCGCCTCATCAACCTGGTGTAAAATCTTGGCTCCCCAGGAATTTTAGGAAGCTTCACTGACCTGCATTTTTCCCATAAAAAGTTTTAGCTTGCAGGTAATTGTATTTAATTATATATAGAAATGTACATGAAACTATGGTTTGAGTTGACTAAGACCTGCACAGGAACACATCATACTTTTTTTTTGCACCTGCAGGATGGAAAGACAGCCGATGCATAGCAGTCCTCAGGAATCAGCGACGGCGAGCAAGCATCACAATGGACAACTTACATGGCTATCGAGCACATGATCGATTGGTTCCGTGGGTTCCTTTGTTGGAGATTTCAAGGGGATATGCAGAATAGAAGGATCAGAGAAAGGTTGAGCAGACATTACCACTTGTAAATGTCACCTGAGATAACCGATAAGGAAACATGATATTCCTTAAAAGTTCAGTAACAGTAATAACAGACTAAAAATTGTGTGCCAGCCCACTGTAACCAATCGCGGCAAAGGCAACAGTTTTAGAACTAAACTGTACACATGAAAATTCCTGTAGTTATTGGCAACCATGGTAAAGCAAGCAACAATTCACCCAGTCTAGCAATTTAAGATGGACACTATGAACACCGAAGGCGTAGCTGCATGGCATACCTCTGGTTCATCAGTGGTGTAGGGAAAATTCATCCTGAGATATAGCTTTCTGGCTGATAGTTACATGTGTTTGAACTGAAATATATGTTAAGCATTATAGTAGAGATATATAAGGGCCAAATAATTAAAGGAGTGGATACAGCAAACCCTATGTATGGTACAAAGGTTTTGTGACCACTTGGTTTCACCATATAGCATTTCTATCAAAATTGTACAATATAATCAAATTGGCAAAAATGAGAGCAGACACATTTTTGTCAAAAGATTATTGCATCTGTGTCATAGGAAGAAGTGATATGTAGCAATGTAGCAAGTTGTCCATCATCAAACCTACAGGAAGAAGTGATTTGTAGTCAGTGGAGTTATTCTTTTTTGAAAATTCTGTACCAAGCCATTTAATGGCTCAAAAACATGAACAGTTTGCTATAAAAAACATGAATAATAACATAAATTGTTTGCTAAAAATGAATTCAGGTGAATAAAGTACACATTTACAGTCACCTGAATTCAAAGGATAGCAGCAGTGACCCGAGGCTGCAAGGAGGCCGCCGCTGCGTTCATTGCGCCTACATAGGCCTCCCGGCGGAGCGATCCAGCAGCGGTGAGGTGGAGGAGGGAAGAGGGGGCAACGGCGCGGAGATTGGGGGCGCCGCCCGTGCCTTCCGCTTGGGGACGACGCGGGGTCGTAGCGGTTTCTTTTTTTTTTTCTTTTTTCGGAGGGATTGATGAAGCCTCAGCGTTCTGCGATCCATCCTGGCCGCACGATTGGGTTGAAGGCTGAGAGAGATATTTTGTAGCCCTTGGTTTTAACGAGACAAACTGTTGGGTGCATTTTTCTAGGTGCGCGAAGTTAGAGACCCTCTGCGGGGGACGTTTTCCTTGGTGGTTCTAAAATTATTCAAGATTTCAATCCACGTGAATGACAACAGATGGGGTAAATGAAAGTAACGAAGAGATGAAGTACCGCCTATGGGTGATGTTTCAAAGGTCCCACGCATAGTGCTAATATTTTGGGATGCGGCATTCTTCCGTACTCAGTACTCACGTTGTTTCCTATTAGCCTCTTCCCTTTGTTCAGTGGTCATTTCAGCTCGACGTTTCCGTTGTTGTCGGTTCCTTTCCTCCCTTTTGCGCGCCTCCTTATCTAGAGTGGACGTTTGGACATATTATATTTTGGAAAATCAATAAGCCATCACGAAAAGTCCTGCATATCTGAATATTGACGTGGAAGTGAACATACCAGTGATGTTGGTGACATCGTGTAGCGGATCGCGTGCATCTCTCGGTGTAGACATTATCAACTACCTGCGACGACAACTATCATTTTCGCCGAATTTTTTTTAAGAAACAAAAATTAATGAGACTGCTAGTATAATCTAAACGGAAAGTCATGTCATCCTCCGGCAATCAAATTCGCACGGATCCATGTGTGTGCATGGCTGGAAATCAAAAGCTAGAAAAAAGTGAACCGACCTAGAACTGGAAGAGTGTCCAACCGCCCGCGATCTCAGAAAAATATCATAGAAAATTATGAACTCTAAGTTAAGGACCAAAATCATCAAACTTTAAGACCTTTTATCTCCTAAATCATGGAGAGTTAGATCTGAAACCTTAAACCAAAATGGTAGAGCTATATACCAAAAATGATTGTTGTTAAAGCCAATTAAGTTGTGAGCAAGGCATCAACGAACATAATTGTTTCAGGGTGTAAACCTGAGTGCAGTACTGAATCAGCGGCAACAGTTTTACTGCCACGTACCTGCTCTCTCTGCCGGACTGTTGGTCGTTGCTCGCAAGCCGAAGTCGCCGATGGTCGCGCCGCTGGCCGCCGCTCCCGTTGTGGCTGAGATTGGACTGCTGCTCGTTTGCTCACAAGCCGAAGTCGCCAATGGTGGCGCCGCTGGCCGCCGCTCCCGTCGTGGCTAAGATTGGACTGCTGCTCGTTGCTCGCAAGCCGAAGTCGCCAATGGTCGTGCCGCTGGCCGCCACTCCCATCGTGGCTGAGATCCCAATCACATGTGCAAGAACACGATCACATGGGCGGCGATGTGGGCGGCTAGCAGCTTCGATCGTCGCGGCGCCGGCGTTGTGGCCGGCCCGCAGTGGCTGTGGGCGGACAGCAGCTGCGATCGGCGCGGCACCGGTTGGCGAGAGCAGCCTCATCGGCGGTGTTGGCGGCGGTGTTTGCAGTTTTTTTTAGCGATGCCAGTTTTTTTTAGGAAAGCGATCGCAGGTTTGGATCGTGGGTTTCGTTCGTGGCTCGCGTAGAAGGCCGTGGGGTGCCGCGGTGCCGCGATGTAGCCTGTTGATACAAACAACCGTGGCCGTAGCCGTAGGATCGCGTTAAAGCCTTTGAGGGGGGAGTTTTAGCTCTTGATCTTAATGAAGACGATTTTCCGTGTACAATTTGGTTGGTGTACAGTGTTTGGACTACTCAGCGGGGATGTTTTTCTAGGTGTACCTAGAATAGATTTGTGTGTTCCATTATAGTAGAGAAGATGTAGCAGTACTATCTGATGATGATATTACTCGGTAGGTACAAAGCTCATTGGTTCATTCTTTTCAGACTGTTTTGCTGAAAGTTCTTATTTAGAACGTTTGTAAATTTCTTATCAGGTAATGTTGAGATGCTTCCCAAGGTTCTTTCGTCCACTATGTATACGAAACTGTAGGAGTAGGTTCCTACCATGAGCTAAAATATATACCACTGACCCCTTGTAGTCTTGTAGAACTGCTCATGGCTATACGTACAAAGAATCCTTCAACAATTGTACCAAAAACATTGCTTTAACTGGCCACTAGAATGTCAAGAACAGCAAGTAGCTACAGGGCAAAACTTATTAGCTCTGTTTACATGAGGAAAGTTAGGCAGGGGCCCACTTTGAGACCGAGTGGCTCCTATAGTATTGTATCTGATTTTCTCGTTCACCATCCACGCATTTTCAACATGGTCTGGGAAAAATATGCGGTTGAATAGAGTACTGAAACCGGCAAAATCCAGTCGAACAAAAAGGAAGGAAAAATGACTTGTCAAAATCATGAGAACGTGGTCGAAGAAGCACAAGCGTGAAGGAGCGCAAGTGTCTGCTCCGCAATGGCGCGCTTCCTGGCTTGCTTCACCCACTCGGTAGCTATCTCCTCTGCTTCAGTTCCATGTAACCCTTGCTCCAAGGCATCAGCTGCTGTACTCAAGTCTCCATCCACAATCAAGCTTTCTACTTTGTTTATAAGAGACTCAATGCCATCTCCAGAGTTATCACCTTTAATCTGAAAACAAATGGAATGATTGCAACTCAGTTTAAAATCCCAAGGATAACAACTACAGCAAGGTACTAAGACTCCAAGAGGCCCAACTAGGGCCACCAGAAATGGTGACAGTGACACAACACAGTACCTGTCCTATAAGTAGAAATGAGATACGTTATAGATTTCAGTATTAGCATATCATTAGACGATTCTTGATCAAAAGATCCAGGAACAGCAATAACAGAAAAAATATTTCAGGAACATCAATATAGAACTCGCAATTGCATAATCACTTATCAAACTGGTCAAAGAAATGATTTCCTTCACGTTTACCTTGATTGAAGAAGCAACACGAGCAACAGCATGTGCCAGGATTCCACCACCACCTGCTGGTAGAAGGCTGAAATGTCTGATAGTTTGCTTCAAGGAGTTAAACTGCAAAAGAAAAGACATACTAATTTAGGCATTTAACTTCCTTTAACTTTTGGGTAGCTAAACTGATGGTTTTAAACAAGCATTCATGACAAGAAGCACTGGAAAATTTGTGGTTCACATTCTTTTTATGCTCATTGAAGTCTAGAACTGGTCAGGGCTCAGAAAACCAAAATCTACGCATTTCTTTTCATCCCAATTGCTCAATGCATAGTAAGCATATTGTCATAGGAAATATTATACATTCTGTTTAACTGTAAGTATTCTAAATTCCATAATCCACTCGGAATAATAAAGTATGCTGTCTGACACAGAAATAGCTTGATATTTTAGTATAGTGCCAAATACTCAATAAGAGTATGAACAAATGCCTTCATTCATTGCATCACAAAGAACATACCTTTTGTTTTCGGGAAAAAAAAAAGGAGAACATACCTTTTGCTTCAACCCCATCCGTGTATCTGATCCATAATCTAAAACATCTTCCGGGAGCGACAAAAGAGCCAATTCTAACAGTGAATCTTTGTCAATGCCTTCAACAGATTTACGCAATAGCTCCACTTCTGACCGGATTGGTGATCCACTGGATAAAGCGTGTTCCAAAGCAAGAGTGCCCTGCATGGAAATTAAGAATTGTCATTACGATTCACGAAAAGAGAGGATAAGATGACCATAAAGCTTTCAATAGTTAGAACTTGGAGGCAAGCACATAAGGGGATTCAAGTTAACTTACCAGAGCAAGCTTATGAACTGAATGACTCTGCCTAGCTTCTTCAGATCGTGCATAGAATGCCATACACAGCGCATCAATCTGAAATCAAAGCACAAAATAAGGTTAGAACCAAGTGGAAGCAAGCTGAAATTATGCATAACTTGTTTTTCTAGCAGTTGATATAATATACTGGCACGTGGCACAGTAAACATATATAATCAAATTTGCTGGCTGTAATAATGATTTGCTGGCTGTAACATCTGGACAATGTTTGAATGGTAGACTTCAAACAAACTGTGAGAAAGTTGTCGAGGATCCGTGTTCATCATAATCCAGAACATATATTATATAGAAAAAGAGTCAGAAATTCTGAACCAACAGCTTACAGATGAACCAAATTAAAAAAAAATAGACATCCAGTCATTGTGCTGCTTAACATCCTAATAGCATCACTGGCTAAGAATGGGGCGACAGGAACATTCGAAGGGAAAAGTGAGTGATAGGGAAGCAGCGTGGGCAGAAACTGTCACTACTAGTATTCAGTAGTCAGTACAATCCAAAACAGTACATAATACTCTAAATCAGGGAGTTCACAACCACATGTGCACCAAATCATTAAAGTTACAGGCCAAACAGAGGTGCAAAGCCAATTTGAGACTTGAGAGGCACCCAGTGCCAGTAGGCCCGACATGCATTTTAAGCTAGTTCACATCATGAAAACCTCTAATAGCCATTTAGAGCGCAGCCCTAAACAAAATTGCATTAAGTCCTTACATTGAGGTTTGCTTCAGCGATCTGTTCAATCTGGGATGCTTTCTCTTTTGCAACAGCTGCAGCCAGTTCAGCTTTTGCTATCTCTTGAGCTTTCTCGATTTGTTGGCTTGTTTCTTCATCCTGTTAAATCAATAGTACTAAGTTCAGTTACTTAATGAATTAGGATATATAGAGAAGAGAACCTAAATATATATCGAATCTGACACACCTTCCTCTGCAGCTCATCCTGCAATTTCTGTTCAGCCTTTTCTTGCAGTTCCTTTATTGTAGCAGCATTCTTCAGTTTCTCTTTCTTTAGCTCCTGAGAACAGCAAGATAATTGAAAAACATGACAATAGTAAATAATTTATCAGAAATTCAATGCAAACAAAAGATTCATATATAATTATAGCCCACATTGAATAATGTGAAGATACCATGCATATCGTACTGAGAATATTCTGCACTTTTGCTTTAAACTGTGGTGTTTTTAAAAAGAACTAAAAAAATATCCAGACTGCCACAGGAAAACAGAGCATCACATGATATATCTATACTAATTAATTTTACAAGTACACTATGACAGCCAAAGATTTAGTCAAAGGCACTAAAAGTAGTATTTACATTTTGAAATCTAAGGAAACATAATATGGATCAAATCATGTCTACTTCATACCTTATCGAGAATTGCTGCCTCCTCTGCATACATTAGTTCCCTGGCCCTGGTGTCTTTCAGCTCCTTTTCATACTTCTCCTGAGAAAATGCAAAGCATAGCACATAAAACAATACTATCCAATGCCTAATTTAGGGAAAGGTTTGTTGACTGCTTAAAATCAATAGTGTAAACCACAAAGGTAAACTAGTGTTGAACCTTATATCCTCAGCAAATAAAGACCATAGATAAGCAAAAAAGATAAAATGTAAATGAATAACACACCTTCAACTTTCTTCTCTCTTCTGAATACATGTATGCATCTACATCTGCCTGCTTCTTTTCGGCAGCATGAATAGCCTCAATGATATCAAGTACAATCTTACCATCTTCAGAAGTTTTTTCACGAACAACTTCATCACTTCTTTTTTCCTTAACGGTCTGGGTTTTTTCAGAAAAAAGAAAAGAAAAAAGGATAGTCAAGTAAATAACATGGAAGAATTGTCATTTAAGTGTCATCAAGTTATTTTTAGACACCTCTTTGCCCATAGGAAGTCATTTATCATATTCTTATAGTCTAAAAACATTAGAACATTTAACTTACTGCATATTTTGAAACATCAGGTTCATCTTGCAGTAAATATGTCTCAGCAAGAGATTTCTGTTCAACAGCACCAGCTCCAGTGAGATCCTACAGAGAAAGATCGATTCAACAATCAGAAACAACATCATCAACCATTGAGAATGCAGGATAGTAATATAGAAGAGTTTCAACATTTGTGCTAGATGGATACTACAGATGGAGGATGCTGAAGTGATGACAAAGAAATAAAATAGTTTATAACAATGTAAAGCTAAACTGCGTGGGATCCCTGTGACAAAAACAAACAGCTCCAGTACTCAAAATAACAGTCCTATAAATCAAAACCAGTCCACAATCAAAATGTTGTTAAAGAGTGCCAGCTGTCTGGCCAAGTTAAGTAGTCATAGACAACATAGATGCATCAATGCAACAATAAACCGTGCAACATGCACACTATGTAGGGCCTACCTACACTGATTTATGTAAACCAAACTGCAAGAGAATTTCATTTGCAATTTTTATAGGAATTTAATAAGACCAATAGGACCTGATATAGAATCCATGTTACACTCAGAATTTGTTCAAGTGCCAATTTGGAACTACGAAACAAAGATACTATCCTCTATCGATCAACATGCAAATGTTATGATAAGAAGGCAAGCAATGAACACAGAGGAATATATGTAATATACCTTTGGTGCATCTGGATCTGTGGGGTGATCATAAGTACTAACTGTTGGGGCTGACTGTACAGGAGGAATTGTGTTGTCTATCTTATCAGTTTGCTGTTCATGAGGAACTTCACCAGATTCATTATCATCGATGGGAACTGTCTTTAGCTCAACTGCTGGAGAATCTTCAGATGGCATTTTAGTATCAGATCCATGTTCATCTGGAACTGGATGTGTCTCATGGGCTAGGGTTTCTGATTTCTTTTCCACTGCAGAAACAGGTTGATCCCCATTGGTTGGAACCTCTAGTGCCCCCACCCCGTCATTTCGAACGTCCTTTGGAGTATTAGCCTCATGATTACCCTCGTGAACAATCTCAGTGTTTGGTCCTGACACGTTTTGTGTCTGGTCAACCTTCGGTTCAGAAGGAATCTTCAGATCTTCATACACCTTTACAGCATCTTCCTTCTTTAAGCTAAAAGGCAATTTCTTGTCCTTAAATTGAAGATCTATATAACCAAGTTGATGTGCACCCATAGCTGCTGCACCAACCACAAGAGTTCCAAGAACAAACTTTGAAACATTACTTCCCGACTGAGAAGGTTGTCCTTGAGGACCTGGGGCAGCATTCTGTGTAGAACTCTTTGGAGATGCCTTTGTCGAGTTGCTTCTAGATTTAAGGAATGTTGGACTCTGGACCAGATAGGTCATGTCAGTTCCACTGAAGACTGAACATATACTATCTAGACAAGCTTTATGAAAGCAGTAGGAAAAATAATTACAGCAGGATTATATTTGGTGCCCTACATGGGGGGGGGGGGGGGGGGGGGGGAACTGGCCATAGCATACTAAGATAAAAGAATCTCCAACCTCATTAGGATTAACCAACAAACAACATGGTCATATGTAACACGACTCCAATCCAAGTGGGATATAGCATTCCATTGTGACATGAGCTTAAGTATCACAACTAAAATAACTCCATCCAAAGATTATTAAACAGGAACCAATAACATTACAACAATCAGGCACAGCAGGGAACAGCTGCAACCTCTCATAGAAAATAGGTTTTCCTGATTAAATAAAGCATTTCAATAATATGCGTGGAGATCAGTATGCCAGTCACTAATAGTACTCCATTTATGACATGAACTTATGTATCTCAATATTGAATACCTGAACCAAACATGAAATAGGATTGATATTACTTTCATAACCCATAAGTAGACATTACTATTTGCTTGAGTCCCCTCTCATCCTAAATCCTGGAATTTTCTCAGACAGGTGAACAAGGGGATCAGCACACCTGTCACAACGTCACAGCATTGTATTCCAAAAAATCCTTGCTTATTTAATTCAATCTCAAAATGTGGAAACTCTAGAATTCCCTACCGTTACACCATATACAATTACCAGCCTTAGCAGCATTTCCAAACTAATGAAGGCAGCAGCAATCTACCTAGCTAATTCACCAATTCAAAAGTCTCCTGACTAAGCTCAAACGGAAAACCAATCTTTTAAGATAACAGACGACAACGAGAACAAACAACCTGATCGACTGACAACCAACGGGAACGGAACCGCGTACCTCACCGGAGATCGGTCTGGGGACCCGCGCGATAGACCGCAGCGAGCGCAGATCCCGCATGCACCTGCAGTGGCAGGAAGAACACAGCATTAGGCATCGGAACCCTAGTTTGTGGTGGGTTGAGATCAGAGTCAGTGCCCGTACCGGCGCAGCATGGTGGGCGATGTCAGTGGAGACTACCGCCCTCTTGTTCTTCTCGCCGCTGGGGTGAGGACGAGGAGGCGGAGGGGCAGTGGAGCGATGCGGCCCCGATCGCTCTGCACGGCCACCGCCCCGTGCCGCGCGATGGCGGCGGCGGCAAGGAGGAGGCGGCGGAGGGGAGGGGAGGCGAAGGGGGAGAGCGGCGCGTCGCCGGACAGCTTCCTGAATGAACGCTTGGAGAAGAAGTTGGGGATAGTTACGCCTCTGGAATGGAATGCTAGAAAAATGAACTTCCTGTAAAACTTCTATATTATATTATTCTTTGCGTTCCAACAAAGATCCAAAGTAGAAGAAAATAGTAAAACGCTGCATATCAAATGGAAAGTTAGAATTCTACCAGTCTCAAATGCGACTTCACCGATCACACAATACTACCAATACCATACAAAAATTTATATAAAAAAATGTCTCTCATCATTAGGCTTTTTGCATTTTTAGCTATGTGACATGACAAAAATACTTTGGAAGAATACATTCGCATTAAGCTCTTGACCATCATGGAAACCCATATTTGCCAATTTTGTCATGCTGGTGTCCTTTCATTATTTAGACAGTTTGGTGCAGCTTCTGGCTCTGCCTCCTCACTATAAAACAATGTAGCGACATTATAGCACGGCAGAACCATAACTTACGGAACTAGATATTGTGGCTTCACCGACTCCTCTTTCTCGATTCATTTTTCACCTCAGGAGTGAAAACGGTTTCTCACTACAGTAGCAAAATAGTAGTGCTTTGAAAAAAAGGCTTCCGCTGATGCTGATGCTGATGTTGATTTGTTGTGGGAGAGAAACATTATTCTATGGCTAAAAAATAGTGCTGATAAGTCCAAGCGAGCAGTGTACCTCAAGAGCCATACCAAACAGGGTCGACATCCACGTCCAAATATCCTCACCACTTTCAAGCATATCACTGCCTTTTGTATCATGTATGGCTTCTTCTCTATTTCTCTATGGTATGCATGTCGTCACCTTTGTTTTTTTTTCTCTCTTGATAAACCATTTGCTAAGAACAGCCATTTATGATCAAATTGTCATACTCCTTCTGTATCGGATTTAAAAGTTATTTTGGATAAGGTTTGGGTCAAACATTGAGAATATAAATCATCAATAACTTTTAAGTTATTAAGTTTGCAAATGTAAAAATTATATGAATAGATTTGACTTGAAAAATACTTTTATAAAAATATACATATATCATTTTTTCATAAATATTTTTTATAAAAACAAAAAGTCAAAGTTATGTTTTGGAGACCGTATCGCTGTTCTAAACGACTTCTAAATCCGATACAGAGGGAGTATACGCTTTACCTCACTCCTTAACAATGACGAGGGCTTCGACCTCCACGACCATCAACAATCCATTAGATGGTTAAGTGGCGAAGAGGATTTGATTGGTCTTCGTTATTAGAGTTGCTGGCATTAAAACGTGTCATATATGCACCTCGATTGTAGTCCATGGTGGCATGTGTTAGCGGAAAGTAAATCCAGAGGTATTGGTTTTATAGTCATTCAACGCTAGCATATTGAATAAAATAAACTTGACAGATATTCTCTTATTTTAAATTGCAACAAATCGTCTCGAGTATAATTTACATCTATACATAGAATAGCCATAATAAAAACTTTTAATTTGGAAATGATGGAACGGAGAGAGTAGTCAATAAGAAAAACCACTATATTAGTGTAATATGTCTCAGATAGAAGACAAAAATTGGAGAACAAATACGAAACTTTTATATGAGAACCAAGGCAAAGCGTTTTGATTCGGCTTTGACTTCTAGACTACCTACTTTACCATTACTCTTAACTATCTTCTTATACCTTTTGTTAGAGAAGGGTCGTCAATGTCAGTCTCAATGGAGTTTCATCAAAGTTTTATGGAGATTAATTATGCTGATGAGACACTATATTAATGAAAAGAGAGATGATAAGAGTTTCATGGGAGTAGAGAGAGTTTCATGGGGATGAAACTCTTCTGCACTGTTTTTAAAATCTGGATAGGTTAGAAACAGTGACATAAAATCACCACTGAGACTGGCCTAGTACACATGATTAGTCTTCAAACACTATTAAAGATCGGTTGCACTGACTTCAAGATAATTGAGCGCACGATGATACTCCCTCCGTCTCTTTATATCTGTCATCGTTGGTGTGCGTGCCACAAGTTTGACTCGATTTATAGAAAATATGTCTAACATTTGTATCTCCAAATAAATTTATTAAAAACTAGATTCAAAGATCTTTCTAATAATAATAATTATGTACTATAACTATTAATAATTTTTAATATATATTTAATCAAAGTTGTTTCTCGGAAAGCGTAAACGACAGATATTTAAGGATAGAGGGAGTAAAGTTGTAGAATAGTTCGTAGAATGAGACCATTGAAATATTAAAATAATTTGTAGAATGTATAGATCTACGAAACTTATATATTTGTGACTGTCATGCGGTGATGATAATGTTTTTGTAATCCATTGATGAACGTAACAGATTTGAATTTAGACGGATGGAAGTTGAGAATAGTTAACCGAGTGACTTTCTGGATACAAATTAGCACTGCCAAGTGACACTGGTTTAGGCCCAGTTCGGATCCCTCTAATTTTTAATAATTTAGCTTTAGGAAACTGCGTGCGATCCAAACATACTGTTTTTGTTCAACTCTTGTGTCAGTTTTTGTTAGATTTTTCAAAACTAAGAAGTTGTTAATAGCTTTTGCCAGTTTCTTATGACCCTGTAAGCGATAAACGAAGTCAGATTCTTAAAAACTAGAGAATCCAAACATTCCACAATTTTTTGCTTATAATTCAAAATTTAGAAATTAGAGGCAATAACTAATTTTAAAAAAAATCTAAAACTCATCCAAACATACCTCTAAGAGACCAAGCAAAGACTTGCTTCAAGATGGCAACGGGTACGTACCCGACGGGTAGTGCCCACCCGTACCCGTACCCGCACCCGCAAAATTTTACCCGTCGGGTTACCCGTACCCGCATGCGGGTAAAAAAATAGTTCCATACCCGTACCCGCCGGGTAATTCTCACCCGACGGGTAACCCGTACCCGATAGCATACCCGAAAATTACCTAAAAATATCAAATAGTCACATACAAAAATAAATCATTCTAAGCTTCCAACAAGTTACAAACATGCTAACAAACATTATTAGCATCATTACAACAAAGACAATCTACTAGAAATATAGTGGATGTCTTAATGTGCCAAATTCATGACTTATATGCGCTAAAATAACTGAGGTTGACTAGTTATTTTTGCGGGTATGTCTTACCCGCGGGTATGCGGGTATGGGTAGTATACACCCGCACCCGTACCCGCATACCCGATGGGTATAGGATTTTGTCCAATAACGTACCCACGGGTAGAAAATTCATTCCATACCCGCCTCTTTATCGGGTAATACCCGTCGGGTACTCGGGTTTCGGGTACCCGTTGCCATCTTTAGACTTGCTTGTGCTGGTCTCCACATAAAAATCCTTGGGTTCTCGTTCTCAAGGAACTTATCTGACGCAGAGTTGCAACGGTAAAAATTTCAAAAAGCATATGACCCGCTAGCCTGCGTTCCTTGAACGCCACCGTGCAGCCGTCGTCTCCATCCGTATCCCCCGCTCGCTGGTGAACTACGCGGCAACCGACCAAGGCTCTCCACCACCGCTCGAGGAAATAATAGCGCCAGCGCCGTCCCCCAATCCATCCTTGTCTCACTCCCATCAAGGTACCAAATCTGCTTCGGATGTGAGATTTTTTCTTATCCCCTCGAATGCTTTGATCTGTCGATGGCGATTAGATGTGCAAATAGTCGTACCTGTTCATCCTTTTCAATTTGGTTCAGATTTCACTCTGCGCACGATTCCCCTCCGTTCCGGTGTGTGTGTGTGTGTTCAGATTTCACTCTGCGCGCGATTCCCCTCCGTTCCGGGGTGTGTGTGTGTGGTTGGTGGGGGTGGTTCATGCTTCCTGGGAAATCCTAGAAATGTGGGTCTAGGTTGGATCAATGGGCAATCAATCCCCAAACCTAATCCCCACGGGGAAATTGGTTACGTTTACTGAAGACGAGAGGATAATGGTCCTGCTCACGTTGTCAAAAGTTTCAGAATCTACAGTAGGAATTAGCTTTCACTCTGTTGTAGTAGTACACTACATTTTATTCTGCATGCATCAGATAATCTTCTCACCCTCCACGCTCATTTTCCTTTTTGGCAGCTAAGCGGGGACAATGCAGCTCAGGTCCGGGCGTCGCTTAGTGTACCCACCGCCGGAGCAGCAAGGAGGTGGCTATCGCCGCCGGTCCCAGCAAAGCTCAGAGGACAGGATCAGCGGCCTCCCTGAGGACCTGCTCCTCGAGATTCTCATCTGTCTCAGGTCCGTCGCTGAAGCTGCGTGCGCCGGAGCAGTATCCCGCGGCTGGTGCGACCTCTGGACTGAGCTTCCCGAGCTCACGTTCTGGTGCGCCAACCCTCTCCCTGTCGTGTCAGCGCTCGACAGGATCACCCGTTCCTCGGTGGACCTCCTCGACATCAATTTGTCGTCGGGCTGGATGGAAGAAGACTGGGGTGGGGACGTATCCTTGCTTCTCCGTTCCGCTGCACTTGTGTTGCCAGAGAAACTCATCATCTCTGTGATGGTCCACCCCATAAAAGACTACGCCGTCGAGCTTCCTTGCTTCGAGCGCACCTCCTACCTTAGTCTTGAGTTGATGGGCAGCCTCCCAATTACTTTGCCACAGTCCGGTGAGTTCACTGCGCTCAAGAGCCTTCACCTGCAATCGTGCTGCGTCGACCTTGGCGCCCTGCTCCCCCTCTGCCCATGTCTGTGCATCCTGAACATCCTCAATGTCAGTGATCTCAGACATGCTGACACGGTGATTGTTCACTCGCCATCGCTTGAGGGGGTTCAGCTTGGAGATAAATATTCATGACATCTGCTGCAATGACATCGCGACCCCAGTGCTTAAGGAGGTGACACTGGAGGTCGATATCTTGTCCTTCAACCCTTCTCGGCCCCAATGGTGAAGAAACTCAGATGGGGTTGCTCTTATTCGTGCGTTACTGTTGGGTTCGGACAGATATGGCGCCTTGTGAGCATAAGGGAGCGTGAGCTAGATGAATTTCATGTCGACCATAATGAGTTCAGCTAATGTACGTATGCTACTTTTCTACGCTTCTCTTCCAAACTTTTATACCGAAATTATTTATGTTATTTGTCGGTACCAAAAGTACGGGGTACCCACACCCATCGCTAGTAAAAAACTAAAACGACTGAAACCGCAATAAAAGGCAGTCCGCCTCGACCGCGCATCCTGTCCGCCTCGTACGAGGCCCGCTCGACGGGGCGCCTCGACCGCGCCCCATCCCGTACGGCAAGCTACCTCGACGGCGCTCCGACCCGCGCGAAGCTCGTCCGCCCACTGGGAAAAACTCCGACTCGCGTGAGCCTGGGTCGAGCGCCTCGACTCCTTCTCTTTACCTACCCTAGGACAAAAGCCATAGCATTTAATGCGGTTACCTACTATCACCTACCGGCATGGCTGCGACCAGGATCGACGTGGGAACAATGCCCGTGTCAGGTCTCACTATTTTACCACCCATCCCATGATGGGAGGTGAAACCCGTCACTATACCCACCTTACCGCGCACTGTTTACCATCGATCACCCTCGAGGGAGGATAAGACAAGGCCCGTTCTCCGCAATCTCGGGGATTCGGCCTTATCCATCCGGTCTCGACCCGGCCTCGACCCAACCTCGACGCTCGGCACAGTTCAACGGCAAGGGAAGGACGGTATGGCACGGCGCTCCGGGTCATTTCGCCGTCTCGTCTCCCACGACGCCATGGTGTCCAGGGATGACCGGTCATTCCCAGGGCACGTCGCTACAGTCAACTCAACAGGAATCGACCAAACATCACCTCAAGGCTCCCCGTCGTCCTGGCCTCCTCTCGCCCTATAAAAGGGCAGGCCAGGGTTCTACGAGAAGGGGAGGAACGAAGCACCCGACCGGACAACAACAGACAACGAAGAAAAACAAGAGATCGATACCTCAAGCAACCACCCTTGTCCTTTTTTCCTCTCTTTGAGACTTGGGCTCGGCGCCCTCTCTCGCATGCTTGTAACCCCTACACGAGCACTTTGGTGCAAGGAAATACAAACTTCTTCCCCCCCGCTGGACGTAGGGCCTTCTTTTGCCCGAACCAGGATAAACCCCCGTGTGTTCTCCTTGCATCACCATCCAGGAAAGAGACACGCAGCATTTACTCGTTGGTTTATGACCCCCTCGGGTCCGAACACCGACAGTTAGCGCACCAGGTAGGGGATCGCTGCGTGCCAAACGTCACTTTCTCGCCTTTTTTCCTGGATGGCTGACCCCGAACGCCCTATTCCGTTGGCCACGGTGATCTGGTTCGGGAGTTTGGAGTTCATGTCGCTTGGCCATGGCTACGATATGGTCCTACTTCCCCCCAGGCACCCATCCGACGAGGACTACGAGCTCTCCCAGCCCGGGGGAGCAATCCGCCGGCACCGTCGCTCTAGGCGGGCGCGGGCCGCCCGACGACGACGAGCCCGGCACAACCACCGTCTTCACCTCGCGGAGGGCGATGGGGTCCCCCGGTCCGGCACCCCCCAGCCAGGCGCCAGCCTAGACCTCCTTGTGGAAGGTTTGGGAAGAACGAGCTTGACTGAGGGTAACATGCCAACGGGAAATCCCGCCGCTCCCCCGTCCGGTGAGACACCACTGTCCGGAGCATCCATTTCGGCACGGACAGCAACATCTCCATCACCATTCCCGTTTGGGCTAGACTTGGCTGCCCGGGTGTACGCATCTTTCATGAGCACTCGCATGAGTGCTTATGAGGAACTCCCCGGGCACCATCTACGCTCCACTCTGGACCTCGTTGCATCCACACCGGCCTCTGATTATCTGTACTCTACGGAGACACCGGACACAGAGCCCCATGTGACTGCTTCTCAACGTCGCAACCCCTGTGACGATTTGCAACGGCCACACATTTCCCCGTCATACTACTACTTTGGCGCTCCTGACTCCGACTCGGCTGACGACACCTATGATCCGACCCGCGAATGCTTCAACATCGACGTTGAAAGCACTTCGGAATCAGAGGACGAAGAGCCAGTCGAAGGAAGGTACACGCCACCCCATGTCGAGCTTCCTGCTGAGCGAGACGATCCTCAGTTCCTTGCGGATCAAGGAGCGCAGCTCGAGCAGATTCGCGAGTTGCAGGACAGGTTTGACGAGGAACGGGAAAACCTAGGCCTACTCCAACAAACCCTCGAGCGTGAGCGTGCGAAACGCGCACTTGGCGGGAGAGCTCGCGAAAGAGCTCGCGACGTCAACCGTCGCATCGACGGGGACCGGATGGTTGGCCCCCCGATTTTCGCTCGAGCCAGCCAGAACGTCGTCGCCGCCGCCATGCTTCTCCGTAACATGCCCGAGCCGTCAAACCCCGACGCCCGTCGGGCTCGGGATGAAATCCAAGAACTCCTCGAGACCGCCGCCATGCAGCAGGCTGAGAGCTCCGCCTCGAGGCAACGCGAGACAGCCTTGGAGCGGATCATCGAGCCCTCCCAACAGGAGAGAGAGGCCTCGGTTCACCCCGAGCCTGCCCGGCGAAACAGGGTAGCTCCGGCCCCTGAGCTCACCACCAACGACCACGAGCCTCGAGACACCCGTGGCAACATCGTCGAGCGCCGCATGCGCAAGCACGGTGACGGCGTGGCTCGAGGCTACCACGTCCACAGGGGCGGACGCTACGACAGTTCGGAAGATCGAAGCCCTTCACCCGAGCCTCCGGGTCCTCGGGTCTTCAGTAAGGCTATCCGTGAGACGGTGCTCCCGGCTCGGTTTCGCTCCCCCACGACTCTTACCAAGTACAACGGCGAAACCAAACCTGAACTTTGGCGCGCCGATTTCCGCTTGGCGTGTCAGCTAGGCGGGGCCACCGATGACCAGGTCATCATTCGACAACTCCCCATGTTCCTCTCCGACACCGCCTGAGCCTGGCTCGAGGATCTCCCACCTCGACAGATCCACGACTGGGATAATCTCGTGAGGGTGTTTGAGGGAAATTTCAAGGGGACCTACATGCGCCCCGGCAACTTGTGGGACCTCCGGAGCTGCAAGCAGAAACCAGGTGAATCCCTCCGGGATTACATCCGGCGCTTCTCCCAGCAGCGTACCGAACTCCCCAACGTCACTGATTCCGACGTAATTATGGCCTTCCTCTCCGGCACCACCTGTAAAGAGTTGGTCCGAGAATTGGGCCGTAATACTCCGCTCACTGCCAACGGGTTAATGGACATTGTCACCAACTTTGCCGCCGGCGAGGAGACGGTTGGTGCAATCTTTGGTGGCGACCCGGAGAAGGGGGAGCAGAAGGTCGATGATCCATCGAGCTCCACCCGGGGCTCCAAGAGAAACAACCGCAAGAAGAAGAAAGGCCAGCAGGGCAAGCTCGAGGCCCTGGCCGACGAGCTCGTCGCTGCTACCGAGCACAAAAAGCCTCGAGGCCCCCCCGGCGGGGGCGTCTTCGACAAAATGCTCAAAGAACCGTGTCCCTACCACAAGGGACTTACTAACCATAACCTCGAGGACTGTCATATGCTTCGCAGGTACTTTGGGGGTGCCGGCGTTAAGAAGGACGACAAGAAGGAGGACCCTAAAAGCGACGACAAGGACGGGGAATTCCCCGAGATCCACGACTGCTTCATGATCTACGGAGGGCCCTCGACCCGCCTCTCGGCGCGCCAGCGCAAGCGAGAACGGCGTGAGGTTTTCTCCGTACAAACGGCAGTCCCCCGCTTCTTGATTGGTCTGCGGTGGCCATCACTTTCGACCGTGACGACCACCCAGACCACGTCCCCAACCCGGGAGTCTATCCGCTCGTTGTTGACCCCGTCATCGCCAACACACGCCTCACCAAGGTGCTCATGGACGGCGGAAGCAGCCTCAGCATCATCTACTCCCAGACCCTCGACCTTCTGGGGGTCGAGAGAGCGCGCCTCCAACCTAGCGTCGGGGGCTTCCACGGAGTCATGCCAGGGAAACGGGCGGAACCCCTCGGACGGGTCGACCTGCCCGTTTGTTTTGGCACACCGGACAACTTCCGAAAGGAGACTCTCACTTTTGAAGTGGTCGGATTCCGTGGAACGTACCACGCTACCCTGGGACGCCCATGCTACGCCAGGTTCATGGCGATCCCGAACTACACCTACCTCAAGCTCAAAATGCCGGGCCCAAACGGTGTCATCACTGTAGGGCCCTCGTATGAACATGCCTACGAGTGCGACGTCGAGTGCGTCGAGCACGGCGAGGCTGTTTTAGAGTCGGCGATCTTGGCTGCAGACCTCGACGGTCTCGCCAATGCGATTCCCGACCCAAAACGCCATGCCGGCAGCTTCGAGCCCACCGAAGATGTCAAACTCGTACCCCTCGACCCCGCTGATCCCAAGGGAAAGGCACTGAGCATCAGTGCCACCCTCGATCCTAAATAGTCGAGCTACGGTTCCACCAGACGTTTTCGCAAAAGACCTTCAGCAGCCGTCCGTTGACCTCGGGCCAGACAGAGGGGTTGACGGGACGTCACTCGACCCTCCACCTGAGGCAGAAGCCCCCTCGACCGGGGCAGAAGCCATGCAGGTGGAAGACTCGACCCCGCCGTCTGACCTCAAGCCTGACTGGCGCGTCTCGTACCTCGACTACCATATCCGAGGGGACCTCCCCTCGGGTAAGACCGAGGCTCGACGGATCGCGCGCCGGGCCAAAACCTTTGTGATCATGGGCGACAGCGGATAGCTCTACCGCCGTAGCCCTACTGGTATCCTCCAACGATGCATCTCAAATGAGCAAGGCAGGAACCTGCTCGGCGATCTCCACTCGGGGGCTTGCGGTCACCATGCAGCACCTCGAACCCTCGTCAGAAACACCTTTCAACAAGGATTCTATTGGCCGACCGCGGTCTCTGACGCTGTCAAGCTAGTACGCTCCTGCAAGGGTTGTCAGTACTATACGAGACGAACCCATCTTCCGGCACATGCCCTGCAAACTATCCTCATCACATGGCTGTTTGCCGTTTGGGGGCTCGACCTTGTCGGACCATTGAAAAGGGCAGCTGGCGGCTTCACCCACTTGCTCGTCGCAATCGACAAATTCTCCAAGTGGATTGAGGCCCGCCCTATCACCAGCATCAGGTCCGAGCAAGCTGTGCTCTTCTTCACCGGCATTATTCATCGCTTCGGGGTCCCTAACTGTATCATCACAGACAATGGCACCTAGTTCACTGGCAAAAAGTTTTTGGATTTCTGCGACAGCCACCACATCCGAGTGCTCTGGTCAGCCGTGGCCCATCCAAAAACAAACGGTCAGGTGGAACGTGCCAATGGTATGGTCCTACAAGGCCTGAAACCCAGAATCTTTGATAAACTAAATAAACATGGCAAAAGATGGGCTGTCGAGCTACCCTCGGTCCTGTGGAGCCTAAGAACAACGCCGAGTCGAGCCACGGGGTTCACTCCGTTTTCTTAGTCTACGGGTCTGAGGCTATGCTCCCAACTGATATAGAATACGGATCCCCAAGGTTGAAGGCCTATAACGAAAGAAGTAACGACGCCACAAGACGGGACACCCTCGACCAGCTCGAGAAAGCCCGAGATGTGGCTCTATTGCATTCTGCCAGATACCAGCAGGATCTCCGACGCTACCACGACAGACACGTCCGCAAGCGTGACCTCAACGTCGGCGACTTGGTGCTACGGCGGAACCAGAACACCAAGGGACGGCACAAGCTCACGCCACCATGGAAAGGACCGTACATCATCGCAGAAGTACTAAAGCCGGGCACCTACAAGCTATCCAACGAGAAGGGTGAAATCCTCACCAACGCTTGGAACATTGAACAGCTACGTCGCTTCTTTCCTTAAAAAGCGTCGAGGCTCTGTATTTTCTTTTTCATCAATAAAGAATACAGCGACGTTCAAACTTTTGTTTTACAGTGAGGAAGGATCGACTCTGCACTCCCAAAATCGACCCTCCCTCGGGGGCTACAAGGGGGGAACCCCCCAGTCCCCGAAAAAACTTATGCTCTTTTTTAAATCTAAGAACCGCTTCTTAGATCGACTTCGCTGCAAGAGCACCCTAAGGTTCGAAAGGGCTCCCGAGTCAGGAGTATCACCTATGCCTCCGAGGCTACGGTACCTCCACTCACCCCTTACGCCTTTTAGAGGTGCGACTTCACGCTAAGGAGATCTAAATAATGGTTCCTAACTTTGAAAAAGAACATATCCCCTGTCGCTTAAATCAGGCTCTTACACGATTTACAAGGCCGCAACATCACCCTGAAGCTCGAGGACGGTCGAGCCGTGAGATCACTTACGCCCCCGAGGCTACGGTACCTCCACTCGCTCCCTTACGCCAAAGGATGCAGCTGCGTGCTAAGTAAATCACGCGAGAACACGATCCAAGCGATAAAGGGAAGAAAAGCTCGAATAAAACTAAATCAACCATGAACCGGTTTATGTTTCGAGTTTTTAGGCCTTCGAGGCCACCACGATCAAAATTCGAAATGCTAACTTATTACATGGGCCTTCATGCCCAGATTTGGCTCACAGGCCCTTATCGTCATTAGGCGGAACAACCTCGGCTTCAAAAAGCGAGGCCAGACGGCTTCCAGGCTCTTCGGCGGCTTCAATCAGCTCCACGCAGGCATCCTCGTTCTCCTCGTCTGTCCGGTCCGGGTCTGTGATAAAGCCCTCAGTGACGAGCTTCATGTCGAATACAAACCCTGAACGGACGACGGCCAGCGCCCTCTTCACGCCGTGATGAAGGCTGTCCCGTATCTTCTCCTGGGCAAGGCGGCCTAGCCACCATCCGATGGACGAAGGAGGTCTCCGGAACATCTTCCCCGGTGTCGGCGTCGGGCTCGACCCCCAGGCCGTCACACACGGTGGTGATCGTGCCCTGGAGCAGTTGGGTCCTCCGGATCTCGGCTTTGAGGAGGTTCTGGAAGGAGTTGACAGAGGATTTGGCCTCTCGGTTCTCCCTCTCCAGCTCTGAAACACGACGAACAGATTAATACCCAACGCAAGGCCCTCCGCATTGTGGCCGTAACAATCACACTTACCCTCGATATGGGTCTGCAGGCCCACAACCTCGTCATGAAGCCCCCCGCAAGTCCGCTCGAGCCCAAGGAAGGCGTTGTCTTTGTTACCAATGGTTGCCTTTAGCGCCTCGATCTCTTGCCGAGCAGACTCGAGAGCTGCGTCCTTCTCTTGGACGGCTCCCTTCAGCGTCGTGACCTCGTCCTTCAGAGCATCAGAACGAGCGGTGGCCTGCTCGACCTCGACGTTGAGGGTGTCGCGTTGACGACTAACCTGCGAGACATTCTCCTCGAGCTCCTTCAACCGTCTCGATAGGGGCTCGAGATCCCTGCGGGCCTGGGCAGCCTCCTCCCGAGCCTTGTCCATGCCAGTGCGCATCACGGCCTCGGCCACCCATGCCTGCATCGCTTCCTCTTTCAGCACCGCGTAGGCGACGCGCAGCTCAGCCATTTCGGCGTTCCGATCGGAAAGCCGTTTCTGGGCCTCCTCGGCCAAGATCCGTTGCTGAGACAGCGTGGCCCACACGCCACTCTCATCCCGGATGAAGAGTGACTTGCGGCGGGAGTGCTCCTTCAGCTCCTGAACACAATTCAAAAAAAAACCAAAAAGGTTAAAAAGCCGAGGGAAAAAGACACCAAGAAAATCACGGAAAAAGCCGACGGGTCGATCGTACCTCGGTGGCATCCCCCATGCTCCGCACGGCACCAGACGCCACTCGGAGCAACCGATCAAGGTGCCGGCAGACGCCCTCGAGGTACTCCCATCGGTGCACTTCATCTTTGTCGTTCAGGACGAAGATGGGCTCGGCGTCGGGGTTCGCGGCGTCCCTAAACTGGAGCGACGGCCCCCCCACCTCGGTATCTCCGCCTCTGCCCGCGCTATCGCGAGCGCAGCGATGTCGGGCCATGACGACAACGACCCAGCCGGGGCGTCTCCCGGTCCCGCGGAAGGACCGGCCTCGCCCGCAGTTTCTGCCTCTCTGACGGCCGTCGAGGCACCGGCCTGATCCGCGGCTTCGCCCCCCTCGACCCCCATCACTTGTTTCCCTTTGTCCAGGGGGGTGTCGTCGGGGGAAGGTCCACGACCATGGGTGCCCGCCCCCCTAGGGGAACTGGCCTCTCAACCTCCGGCGCCTCCGGAGCCGACGCCTCGACCGAAGACGGCTCCGGTACCCGCGCCTCGACCGTAGGCGCCCCCGGAGCCGGCCCTCTTCTTCCGACGCTCCGGTCAGGGGCTCGACCGCCCCGCCCTCCACCATACCCGCTGGCT
Organism: Saccharum hybrid cultivar R570; assembly: GCA_038087645.1. Classification (NCBI taxonomy): domain Eukaryota; kingdom Viridiplantae; phylum Streptophyta; class Magnoliopsida; order Poales; family Poaceae; genus Saccharum; species Saccharum hybrid cultivar. The sequence continues at coordinate 11,494,631 of JAQSUU010000529.1, forward strand.
CGGCCAACGGGTCTTGTTGCGACGGTGGCCCGCCCACCAGGGCCGCCCCCTGCCCCGACACCGACGCGACCTTCTCCATGATCACGTCAGCCCCCGCCCGCTCCGCGCTGCGGATGGGTGCCTCGCCCGTCGTGACCTCGACGGTAGCCTCGACCGACGCTGACGACCTAGGCCCCGCCTCGACCGCGCCGGGTGCCACCATCTCCGCCGGTTCAGACCCCTCCACGGCAGGGTCCGTGCCAGTAACCACCGTGGCGTCCGCTGGTTCCTGCTGTTGTCGCAGGCGCCCCTTCGCGGCCTCGACCTGCCGGACCCAGACCGCATCCTGCTCTGCCGTCCGGTTAAGGACAACGGCGCTGGCCCGCAGCGACTTCACGGGGGTAAGCCCCATTGGCTCCGCCTTCCGCTTAAACCTGCAAAGTGAAGAAACGTCAGCCAACGGACCCCGAGAAAGGCAGGACAACCGAACAGAGACGCTTACCCAGAAATTGGCACCAAGGGCCTCGACCTCGTGTGACCCGAGCCTCCCGGGGCGGCCGATTGTGGCCTCGCAGCGGCCTCACCAGCAGGCCGGGCACTCCTGGGGGCCCTGACCGACGCACCGCCAAGCGCCTTTTGTGCCTCCGAGGCCAGCTGGCCTCGGGTTCTCACGCCTGCCGACGCCGCCGCCGATGACGACGCCGGTACTGTCGTCCCAGCCCCTGCCCGAGCTTGCGGGGCCTAGGCTGGTGCGGACGTCCCCGTCGACCCCTCTTGATGGGTCCGGGGTAAAGCGGCCCCTCCCGTCGAGGGGCCCGTCTCCTTCTCCGTCTTCTCCTCCTCCTCGGACTCCTCGACCACGACGACCGAGGAGGACGCCCCCCTAATGGGTTTCACCAGGGGGCGAACGCCGGGTGTAGGTAGGGGGCGGCGCGATCCACTCCGGTTGCAATCGGCTTGTCCTCGGCCGCAGCAGCCCGTCCTCGACCAATTCTTTCAACCTCCTCTCCGTCACCGAGGAGGCGGCCCAGTCGTCGGCGGGGAGGATCTAGCTCTTTCCTGCCATTGGTGTTGTCGAAAGGGGGGTGGACGAAGAGGACGCGGTGGCGACAGCGATGCGGGCGCAGAGCGCGATAAGGCAAGGGTTGTCTGAGGCAGAAGAATGCAGGAGCGCAAGGGAACGAAGGGGAACGCAGACCCCCAGGCCTTGATTTTATATGCCCAGGCGGAAGCCCAACAGCCGCGCGAAAAGGTAGGAACAGTTTTCCGCATTAAATGCGCCCACCTAACCGTTTCCTTATATCTCGCAGGAGTCGGGCACGTGGCCGTCCCCCACGTCGTAACTGTACGCCACGTCGCCCACTACCGCGCCGATCTCGCCTCCCCCAAAAAGACGCGCCCGGCTAACGGGCGGGGGAGGGATCCGCGGACGGATATTCCCAGATATCTGAGAAACGGGCCCCGAGCCCGGTATAAGCCTCGAGGGAACGAAAGCTGGCCCTCGACCAGGGTTCGACAGCTGCCCTCGAGCAACAGAGTTAGGGACGACCCATGGTGCGCCCGTACATGGCCAAGGGCTCGAGCCACGCTCTCGAGGCACCCCAGGACGTATTCGAGGCCGAAAGAGGAGGTCGTCGTAGGAATCCCCCCGGGGGAGGCATCGAGCCCTCGAATCCTGTCGCAGGGAATCGAGATCCACACGACCACTCCTTGGCACCTTTGAGAGCGCCTCTGGGCCACTAGCCGACCCCTAACGAACGGGGCACGGGCTCTCACTTGAATTCCCCCGCTAGCAGCTCACCGGAGATCGTCGGAACTCGCGCCCAAACGAGGGTAGTACGGTGTTCTCCACACCTCCTCCTTTTTTTGAAAAGGAGCGTGAGGGTCGCACAAAAGACGGTCGGGACTCTGATCGACCTCGTGCGCGCGAGGCTCGGGGGCTCGACCGCAGAAACCTAAGCCTCGAGGGAACGAAAGCTGGCCCTCGACCAGGGTTCGACAGCTGCCCTCGAGCAACAGAGTTAGGGACGACCCAGGGTGCGCCCGTACATGGCCAAGGGCTCGAGCCACGCTCTCGAGGCACCCCAGGACGTATTCGAGGCCGAAGGAGGAGGTCGTCGTAGGAATCCCCCGGGGGAGGCATCGAGCCCTCGAATCCTGTCGCAAGAAACCGAGATCCACACGACCACTCCTTGGCATCTTTGAGAGCACCTCCGGGCCACTAGCCGACCCCTAACGAACGGGGCACGGGCTCTCACTCGAATTCCCCCGCTAGCAGCTCACCGGAGATCGTCGGAACTCGCGCCCAAACGAGGGTAGTACGGCGTTCTCCACCCCTCCTCCTTTTTTCGAAAAGGAGCGTGAGGGTCGCACAAAAGACGGTCGGGACTCTGATCGACCTCGTGCGCGCGAGGCTCGGGGGCTCGACCGCAGAAACCTAAGCCTCGAGGGAACGAAAGCTGGCCCTCGACCAGGGTTCGACAACTGCCCTCGAGCAACAGAGTTAGGGACGACCCAGGGTGCGCCCGTACATGGCCAAGGGCTCGAGCCACGCTCTCGAGGCACCCCAGGACGTATTCGAGGCCGAAGGAGGAGGTCGTCGTAGGAATCCCCCGGGGGAGGCATCGAGCCCTCGAATCCTGTCGCAGGGAATCGAGATCCACACGACCACTCCTTGGAATCTTTGAGAGCGCCTCTGGACCACTAGCCGACCCCTAACGAACGGGGCACGGGCTCTCACTCGAATTCCCCCGCTAGCAGCTCACCGGAGATCGTCGGAACTCGTGCCCAAACGAGGGTAGTACGGCGTTCTCCACCCCTCCTCCTTTTTTCGAAAAGGAGCGTGAGGGTCGCACAAAAGACGGTCGGGACTCTGATCGACCTCGTGCGCGCGAGGCTCGGGGGCTCGACCGCAGAAACCTAAGCCTCGAGGGAACAAAAGCTGGCCCTCGACCAGGGTTCGACAGCTGCCCTCGAGCAACAGAGTTAGGGATGACCCAGGGTACGCCCGTACATGGCCAAGGGCTCGAGCCACGCTCTCGAGGCACCCCAGGACGTATTCGAGGCCGAAAGAGGAGGTCGTCGTAGGAATCCCCCCGGGGGAGGCATCGAGCCCTTGAATCCTGTCGCAGGGAATCGAGATCCACACGACCACTCCTTGGCATCTTTGAGAGCGCCTCCGGGCCACTAGCTGACCCCTAACGAACGGGGCATGGGCTCTCACTCGAATTCCCCCGCTAGCAGCTCACCGGAGATCGTCGGAACTCGCACCCAAACGAGGGTAGTACGGCGTTCTCCACCCCTCCTCCTTTTTTCGAAAAGGAGCGTGAGGGTCGCACAAAAGATGGTCGGGACTCTGATCGACCTCGTGCGCGCGAGGCTCGGGGGCTCGGCCGCAACGAATCATCCCCCAATAAAACGAAAACAAGACCTCGGAGGAGTCCCAGCACTCCACCGAGGCCTCGGGGGCTACACCCGGCGGGTGCGCTCGCGCGCCCCCACCGGAAAAAATCACGACGCTACGAATCCAGTTCGAACAAACCTCTGGGAGAGTGATCACACACTCACCCAAAGGCTCGGGAGCTACTGTCGGTACCAAAAGTACGGGGGTACCCACACCCATCGCTAGTAAAAAACTAAAACGACTGAAACCGTAATAAAAGGCAGCCCGCCTCGACCGCGCATCATGTCCGCCTCGTACGAGGCCCGCTCGACGGGGCGCCTCGACCGCGCTCTGGCTCCGACTCGTACGAGGCCCGCTCGACGGGGCGCCTCGACCGCACCCCATCCCGTACGGCAAGCTACCTCGACGACGCTCCGACCCGCGCGAAGCTCGTCCGCCCACTGGAAAAAATTCCGACTCGCGTGAGCCTGGGTCAAGCGCCTCGACTCCTTCTCTTTACCTACCCCAGGACAAAAGCCATAGCATTTAATGCGGTTACCTACTATCACCTACCGGCATGGCTGCGACCAGGATCGACGTGGGAACAATGCCCGTGTCAGGTCTCACTGTTTTACCACCCATCCCATGATAGGAGGTGAAACCCGTCACTATACCCACCTTACCGCGCACTGTTTACCATCGATCACCCTCGAGGGAGGATAAGACAAGGCCCGTTCTCCGCAATCTCGGGGATTCGGCCTTATCCATCCGGTCTCGACCCGGCCTCGACCCAACCTCGACGCTCGGCACAATTCAACGACAAGGGAAGGACGGTATGGCACGGCGCTCCGGGTCATTTCGCCGTCTCGTCTCCCACGACGCCATGATGTCCAGGGATGGCCGACCATTCCCAGGGCACGTCGCTACAGTCAACTCAACAGGAATCGACCAAACATCACCTCAAGGCTCCTCGTCGTCCTGGCCTCCTCTCGCCCTATAAAAGGGCAGGCCAGGGTTCTACGAGAAGGGGAGGAACGAAGCACCCGACCGGACAACAACAGACAACGAAGAAAAACAAGAGATCGATACCTCAAGCAACCACCCTTGTCCTTTTTTCCTCTCTTTGAGACTTGGGCTCGGCGCCCTCTCTCGCATGCTTGTAACCCCTACACGAGCACTTTGGTGCAAGGAAATACAAACTTCTTCCCCCCCGCTGGACGTAGGGCCTTCTTTTGCCCGAACCAGGATAAACCCCCGTGTGTTCTCCTTGCATCACCATCCAAGAAAGAGACACGCAGCATTTATTCGTTGGTTTAGGACCCCCTCGGGTCCGAACACCGACATTATTATATGCAGCCAAATGATTTTCTCCATGTGATGAAAATTTCCTCTGTTGATAACATTGGACACTCACTTTGTTGAATGCAGTCAAATGGTCTTCTGGATGCAGAATGGAGCATTACACAACTGATAGCTCATCTTCCGGTGGCTGTTTTTACTGTTTTAGAGCTGGATCTCGAAATAGAGGGGCATACTTTTGGACCAATGATGTTGTGTCTGCTTCGGACTCAACCAATTATGCAAAGACTTAAGGTGGTCCTAAAACGTGACAAGGTAATCATTCGATTGTTGATCCTATACTTATGTATTCTAGTTGGCTACTGAGTTTAGATAGCAGTGAATGGTCCTTTAGTTATGTATATTCTGGTTGTTATCCTGTACTCCAATTTTCTTTCAGGTACGAGTGCCGTGCCCAGTAAATTGTCCTTGTGAACATCCTATCAACTGGAGAAGTGAAGATGTCTCTTTGTCTAATCTTGAAGTCGTTGAAATCCATGGCCTGCAAGGTGAAGATGATGAAGTTGATTTCCTAAAAGTCATACTCCAATGTGCAACAGTGCTTCGGAGATTGACAATGACTATTTCTGATGACATCGCACCAAGTAACAATGGCTACGAGAAGATCTGCAGCATTATGAAGGAATATCCTGATGTGGAATGCCATATTATGGCATCCGTTTCTGAGGGGTTCTTTATCCATGAATAGAAGAATATTTGCAAATGGCAATTGGTGACATCCTTATGCTTTAATCAGTTTTTATCTTGCTGATATGTTTTGCTGGAGAATTCTGTATGCAAGTTTCATGACTTGATAAATTTGGTGGTGACCACTGTCCACTGGACAGAAGGTGCCGTTGCCTATTAGTAGATCAATGATTTGTATCCAAATCAAGTATCTCTAGTTTAATGTGTCTCACAGTAACTCAGTAAGGTTCAACTCCTTTGTATTGCCTGTCAGGCAAGCTAGACAAGGAAACACGGCCTTGTCTGTAGTCTGTACTCATTTCAAGCATGGCTGCGCTCTTTGCAATGTAATATGCAAAGAGCACTTCAAAATTCCCAAATGTGAATGGTTAGCCCCATCTTTTCACTATGCCTTCGATGAAATGAAATCCAGTTTAACTTTTTTTAAAAAAGAACTCTTTGTAATTCATGAACTGAATTTCAGGTCTAGTTAGCATGTGGTTCACTGGTCAAGATAGGGCAAGTTCAGTTTGTCGACGCTGTTTTGTTAGTTTTTTTCTATGTATAAACTATATAAATAAAATGCATATTAGAAGCCTGAGAGCTTTCATGGAAAAAGAACTTTCATCTAGACGAACAGTTCTGCATGATTTGTTCTCAACAGGCCACCAAGGTTCTTCAAATTACCTTTCATTTATAAATTCTGGTGTTGTCCTCCCACAACATTTAGAACATCCAGGTTTTAGTATTTTTTTTAATGCATTGGCAATGGAAAACAAGTCATTGCTTAAATTATTGTACGGATTTATGGTGGGAAGTTGGTCTATCTGTTCTGGTATACCAGAGAAAGGAAATTTAACAACGAAGAGTAGTCTTTATCGCATTCTGTTCTGTTATCTGACGGCTACAAATGCATGCAATTAACCGTTTTGTTGTGAGTCCAGTTGCTTCGCGTTGCAGTAGGTCAATCTATAACCAGTACATCCATCCAACAAAAATGATCCTGTATTTTTCCTGCACGCTTTGGTTTCGACTACATTTTTTTATTGATCAGGTGTACTCGATTTGAATCGGCCACTCCCATCCCAACAGACCGTTATCTGGTTTAAGCCATCAGAAATATCGCTCGAAATTGCAGGAAGATACACGCGGCCAAATGCCATGCTTGTTCAGTGTTCGTGGAAAAGATCCCACATCATTACCCGGTCAAGTCTGAACTTGAATAGTTCTCTGGAGTAGTACTGAAGTAGATGTAATCATATAAATATTTGTCAGACAAATTCGCAACATCCAGTCAATGCATGTTCCCGCAGGGCTACATATATTGCCAGCAAGATCACACTTGTCGGTGTTCGGACCCGAGAGGGCTGTAAGCCGACGAGTGAATTTGTGCTGCGTACTCTCTAATCTGGATGGTGATGCAAAGAAAATACACGGGGGTTTATCCTGGTTCGGGCAAAGAAGGCCCTACGTCCAGCGAGGGTATTGTATTTCCTTGCACCGAAGTGTTTGTGTAGGGGTTACAAGCTGTGAAAGAGGGAGCTGGTCCTAAGTCTCAAGAAAGAGAAAGATGGAGTGTTGCTTGAGATGTTGATATCAGAAGGGGAGAACTCTCAGTCTTGCCGCTACTTGAGTTGTCCTCCTCTTTATAGGTTCAAGTGGAGGCCTAGGTGTAAAAAAAAACCCTAGGGTGGTGCCTCGGAGGAGAAGGCGCGGTGGGTGCTGTAGAGGTTGTTGTAGCGACGTGTCCCTGTAAATGCCGGCCATTCTTAGAGTGTCACGGTGATGTCGGTAACGGGACGGTGAAAGACCCTGGCTCCTGTGGCGGGCATGCGATCCCCTGTTGTCGTCGTACGGGCGTTGTTCTTTTGTTGATCGGCGGCGCTCAAGGCCTGGTCGGGATGTAGCAGAGGGGGCCGACGAGGAGCGGATAATGCCAAGCCCCAGGAAACCCGGAACGCGGTGGTAGTCGTATTGTGCCTCAAGGGGGCATCGAAGGTGGAACAGTGCCTGGCGTGGTGTGTATAGTGGCAGGTTTTTACCGTCCATCCCGGGATGGGCAGTAAAAAGTGGGATTTGACACCGGTACTGTTTCCATGTTGGCGGCGCTGTAGCCACGTAGATAGAAGTGGTTGGCGGTTGCATTAAATGCCTTGAATTTTGTTTGTGAGTAGGTGGGTGAGGAAGGGTCGATCGGCCCGACCCCGGGTCGTGTGAGTCGGAGATTCTCCGGGGTCGAGGCCTCCCGTCGAGCGGGCCTCGTGCGAATCGGAACACAGTCGATGGTGGCCTGGCGTCACCATATGTATGTGGGCCGAGCTCGGCGTATCCGTGTAGGCGGAACCTTGGTACGATTTTTTAAGGGGTTTCAGGGCGCGGATTCCTCGGGGGTCTGCTCTTTTTAATCGTTGGTTTTGGATACCCCTAATCCAGGTACCCGACAACACTGTTTCTTTGTTTCCTCAATATAAAAGGATACTCTTCGGGCTGGGATCATGCATATTAGAGAGATCACATTATATTTCGCATTAGATAAGACCATCCCAGATGCAGGGGTAACCCAGCAGCATCTCTGCCTCAATTCATACAATCATACGGAACCTGCCCTTGGAAGTTCAAACTGCGATACAAGTTTAGGAAATGGATGGTGGCTGGCTGGTGGGTAATTTGCTCCTCCCACCGTTGCAAAACAAACGCAAGTCGTTTTAGCTTCGTCAAAATCTTCCAACTTTGAACTGCCTTTGGATGATATTGTTCTCCTTGGCCATCCACTATGTTCTTCCGTTCTTAGAGAAAAGAATAAAGTTCAATCTAATCCACATCGATCATATTTGCATTTTTGGGGGGAAAACACGTTCTGAAGCCTATCTGTGTGGTTTTGTCTGACGAAACAAAACGGCATGGGGTTCGTAGTTCGTTCCTCTTGTTCTTTTCCAGGGGCATGTACGGGCGTATCTGGGTAGAAACCTGGCCCACATCCTGAGGCCGAGCAGCTCCTCCAACGCTGTGAAGCAACAGGCCCGCCCACGATGAGACACGATCAGGACCAGTGCTCCATCTTGCTCCAGGCTATTGTAATATGCAAAAATAATATTACTGTATTTCGTTGCCTATGCTACCAAAAATATTTTCGGCTGATGTAAAAAGTAGTGCCTAAATATCAGGCCCCAGAAACTCTGCCACCAAAATGAGAAAGAAAACTCACCTCACTTGCAGCTGCAAATTCGACCTACCAAACCACCTTCAATTTCTAAAATTTGGCTCCCCCATCAAAGCATATACGGTGCAGATGTACGAGAACGAAACAGGCCTATGTGAAATCTTTAATCTTCCTTTTACTCTCCTCGCTCTTTAACTCTTCGCATTACATGTACAGTACAACAACATATGGCGAAATGAACAGCACAAACAGTATACTCTACAGCAAGTCAGATCCTGCCTACCAGTCAACGCTAAATCGAAAACCTGTCAAAGTTTAACAGGGCTGGGCTACCAAAACTGTCACTGAGATTGGGGATGGAAGTATTGCATCCCAGGAGGTGGCTGCATGTGCCTGAAAGGCGGCATGCCAGGCGGCTGAAGGGCGAACTGCATCTGAGGCGCTAGGTTCATTGGCATCTGCTGCTGAAGCATCGGTGGCGTTGGTGGCTGAGTCTGAGGCATGACAGCCATTTGAGGCTGTGGACCTGAAGGTGAGGGCCTACCTAGGTTCATCATCTGGGGCGGTAGTGGAGGCGGCGGCGGAGCCATGGTGCTCATGTTGTAAGGCATGCCCATCATTACACCACCAGGCTGAGGGACGAACTGCTGGGGAGGGGCCTGGTAGATATTGTACTGGGGCTGAGATGCAGGGGATTGGCTCTGCATAGGTGCTTGTTGCACTAAGATTGCCTGGGGCTGCTGCTGAGCTGTTGTGGCAACCACTTGTGGCATTGGAACGAAAGCAGCAGCATTTGCGACGCTTGGTACCTGCGAAAGTTGGTCAGTTTTCTGCCTCTTATCTGAGCGTGTTTCAGATGAATTCTTCGCTTCTTCAGCAGCAAACTTGGAAAGTGCAGACTGCAGAATCTGCTGAGAGTTTGATGATGCTGCAATCTTGTCTGCAAGGATAGCAGCAGCTGTCTTCTGCTGCTCCTTTACTTGCCCATTGGAAAGCACCTTTCCTGGCTCTACTGAAGATGCTGATTTGGGCAGCGGAATGGTTGGCTCATTCTTGAGTCTCTGCTGCATGTTGGAGGCTTCATGTACCATTGCTTCAGCTAGCTGCCGATTGGAAAATTTAAAAACATAAGAACGACAAGTGTTCACATCCTACAGAACACTATAAGCATGTATCAACATATAAATGGTTTGGAATGGTTGGAAAACATTACCTGTAACTGAGTGCGGACTTTCTCCAGTTCAGATTCCTGAGTAACATAAACAAATAAGATTCCATAGCTCCATCGACAAAATACAATTAACAATGACAAGCTAATACATATTCGAAAAGACAAAATCCAAGTTGTTCTGACCTGTTCCTGCAATGCCTCCTTCAATTCAGACACAACAGCTGCTCTATTTATCTCAACAACTTTTAGCTTTTCGATGCATTTTTTCATGTTAGCCTCCTCATCCTTTAGTTCTGTGCAAAGAACCTCACAACGAGGATCTTCGGCTGCATACAGAGGACGTCTTAAGAATGTCTACTAAGGTAGCAAAAATGCAGGACTCCACCCAGGCCGGCAACAAATATTACCTTTGCTACAGGCGCTGTCAACGTCCTTCTCCATCTTTCCAACATGACGCATAGAAGTCTTGCATTTTTCGAGGTCAGCATCCTCATCTGCTTGTTCATTGAGAACAGTATGCAATGCAGATACAATCCTCTCTGCAGTGCCTCCAATGCCGAGTCTCTGATCAAAGATGGCGATAATATTTGAGAGAATTTCATAGCAAAGTATAAGTGTTAAAAAATAGTCTAGTAGGAAGAGTAGAAAATCTTACAAGTTTCACAGAGCGTGAATCTCTTTTAACAATCCTTATTGATGAACTGTGAGAGCGCTTTTTGGTCATATCTAAAACAGGAAGGGGAGCTACGCCAAGCATCACATCCTTGATGCCCCCAGCACGTGAGCCAAAAACTCTCCTTTCTTGCCATATGTCAACCTAGGACACATTTGTGCGTTACTAATAAGTTTTTGCAGCTACACGACAACATTAACAGGATACACGTGTATTTTCAGAACAGATATGCAACAGCTGGGAACTCATGACATCGATATACAACACTCACCAGCCTAGCTGCCACCTTCTTCCCACGGTCGTCACCATTCTCACTTACATTTTTAAGCGCCCCAGGGAGAACCTTCCAAAATTCTTCTACAAACTCTGTCCCGTTGCGCTTGCTGTTCTGTAAGATGTCATTAGCAAGATAAAGGAAAGGGACCTTCTGCTCATTGCCAGAGCTGTGGAACTGCTTGTCCCAAGTCTGAACAATTTGCTCTGCATTCTTTCTATGGTAAATGCACCAATGCGACAGTGCTAGTGGCCACAAAGAGCAAAAGTCAAGGCAACAACCGGATAACAAAAATACATGTTATGGCAAAGAACTCAATCTATTTACACCGACTGAATAGGTTAAAAGATTTTAAGTCAAGACATATTCAGTAGGCAAAAGAAGCAAACATATCAAGAACTCAATCTATCTGCTCAGGGTGCAGAACGGGGAAATTCTCCCTACCGGCTATTCAAAGATACATCCTTTTGAACGAACCTGACAACAATTCGATGGACGCGAGATTAAGCACGGAAAAGAGATGTATCTACAGTCTAATCGTACAGAAAACGCGAGACTAAGCGCACAAGTTGCAAATTCACACAAAACTTCCCTGGAAGCACCACAAACAGTCCAATGTCCAAAGATTTGAACGGTGAAAAGTAGGGAAAGGATACTCTCGATGCATTGCTGCGTGTTGTTGAGCTTGGCGAGCTTGTCAGCGAGTATGTCCTCGCTGAACGCGCTGTTCATGGCCGCCCGAACAGCACGGAGAGCTCAAATCGTCGCGCAGATCTTGGGGGCGGGGGGTGGAAGAGGGACCGACGAAACCTAGATAGAAGAGCTGCTAGACGACCACGGCGGCGATGGCGGAGGCATCAGCCGCCGAAATTTAGGTGCGGATGGATCAGGGAGGCTAGGGTTTGGAGAGGCAAGAACTAAAGAAGAGGAGTGTAAGCGTGAATGCGTGATTCAGATCGGCTGAAGCGTTTTCCTTGCGTGTTCTTTTTGTTTTTTTACTTTAATTTAGATAGAGATACCTTTTAGAAAAAAGATTAAACAACTTATTACCATTTTTATCATCAAATTATTATTATTATAAAAAAATAAATATAGACAACAGGACCCCAAGTGGCATCCGGTCATACAAGAGAAATAAGAGGTTTAGGTCACTGAATAGTAAAAGGTTAATATCTCATCTCCAAGCCCATTAGATTAGGTTAATATTCATGGCGCTCCCGCTTTTGTATACAACCATATTTAGTAGTAGCACATCATGACCACTTATGGCTTAGTTGGAGTGCTATAATAGTGCATCACTTTCTTTCCCATGTTCATCCACAAGTTTCCCAACATGGGAACCCAAGTGCTAACGTTGTGCTACTTCTAGTTTATAACATATGACCCATCGCCCTCCTCGCTCTCGCCTCCTCCCCGCGTCCTTCTCCTTCCTCCGCCGTCTCTCTTCCTCCCGCCTGTGCCTGCCCCACACCTGTGTCCGCACCCGCATTGGAGAGGGAGAAGAAGTCGCCTAGAGTTCCGGTGAGGCGCTCGTCGGAGACGATGAGGAGGAGGTCGCCGAAGAGGGAGAAGAAGCCAACTCCAGCGGGCTTAGAAGGAAAAGGCCCTAGGCCCTAGCGCGGCGAAGCTCCGACGAACCCTAGCGAGCCACGATGGGGGCGTTGGCCGGCGGTGGGGCTGAGGGCGAGGGCGAGGAGGAGAGCGGGGTCGAGGACGAGTGCAGGAAGGGAGAAGAAGACTGCGGGAGCATTCTCGTCGCAAGGAGGAGCGTGAAGAAGTCGTCGCGAGGAGGAAGACAAGGTAGCGCACTCCCTATGGGGCAACGGGTCGTGGGATAACGCTGCCCTATGACTATTGTTAATTTCTGGATATCTTAGCTCTAGGACTATACGATTGAGAATGGGTAAGTCTATTCTCTACTCAAACCCTAAATTCTCGTGTCTAGATTTTCTCTTGAGTCACCTACAAGTAATATATCAGATAAAACATTGTAGTACATTACCACTGATGCAAAACTAAAGAGAAGTACGAGGCAAATTCTACTATATGATTTTTTTTTAAATGTGTGGTTTATGTATAGCACCAGATGATAGGGTAACATGATTATAATCCATGGTGAACACATGTGAAAAGTTAGGGTTGCCAAACAAGGGATTATTCTACGATGTTGCCGCATATTTCCTTTCGTGTAAAGAACAAATGGCACACATCCAAGACATGCATGCAAAATATGTGCTGAAAAGGTACTTTATAAAAATGCATTTATTTTTTATAGTAATCGATCTATCCATATCAAGAAGTCTTAAGTTATGAGCCCTCACGACCTCAATCAAGTATGCAACACTCAATCCTTACGAGATAGTACTAAATATCAAACATTAGACTAAAACTTTGACTTAGCATAAGAAGATATGGTTTATCATGTATGAAGCTCTGCCTCTGTAAGGTGGTGTGACTTAGTGGAGAATCATTAGCCATGAAAGTCGAGACATCCACAATGATGAGAGTAATGGAGGGTAGGTTCAAGGTGGTGGTGACGACGGATGATGACATGAAAGGTGAGGGCGTGTGTTGTTCTAGTGAGAGTCAGCACAACTACTGTCGCAAGAATGATGGTCGAGAGTTGGATTCAAATACTTGAAATAACCACTAGACCCACGTTTCGTTGACTCATATGGTAAGGCTGTCAATAACTCAGTGATACGACATCCTAGATGGCAAATCTATAAAGTCATCAAGAGGGCACTAGTAAAAACGAATATGGAGCTAGACAGTTACTCTCTCTAGGTTCCTAAAAGAAGTTGCTTTAGACAACGACACGGTTTCCAAAGTATTACTTTGACTTTTTAATTTTATAAAAAGTGATATATGTATATTTTTATGAAAGTATTTTTCAAGATAAATCTATTCATATGGTTTTTATATTTCCAAACTCAACAACTTAAAAATTATTCATAATTTATATTCCTAATATTTAACCCAAGCCTTGTCCAAAATGATTTTTTTAGAACCTGGACGGAGCAAGAGGCTAAGAGGAACACAAAAGGCATGTTGTGCTTGTACTGTCCTACACACTAAGGCTTTGTTTGGTTTGGTGGAGATTGATCCCTTGTGAAGGGGATTAACTGAACAAGCCGTAAAGGAAGATTATTGTTAACACAAACACATGAACGACACAAGTTGGCCGCTTGTTTGAGAGCTTCATGCCGGAAGATCTGATCTGATCTGAATGAGAAGTTCAAGCGTTTTTCAGCTCTACCATCCCTTTTACCTAAAAGTCTGTATGCACTTGTCTGGCTTCCAGTGGCTCCGTAAGTCATAATCACATTGGCCATCTTAAGTTCATAACCATTCAATTTCAGAATGCTACAATAATGCAATATTCAATCTTGTTCCGATCAGTTATATATCAGTTGAAATTTGAACGTATTATAGTATAAACGTACAATTCACACGAACCTGCCATCATGCCAAGATACACTATTGAAGGAACGCGATCAACCAGGGCTCCGTCATTGATTCCATACGAGATAAAAGAGATGGCATATTCAATCTCGAGGTTTTCATCACTCAGGTTGAATTATGTTAGCGAAACATCTGTTCGACTCCACAGAAGCAAGCAACAATGACATAGAGTTCTCCCTAATTGCCTCAAATCATAAAGCTCCTACAAGCCCACACGTGCTGCTGAACGTGTGGAGCCTTCTTAACTCTCTAAGGGAAAGTTCAAATGCGAGGATATGACGAAAAGCGAGCCAGAACTCAGCACATGGTAACTAAAGCTGGAGCGAGGATCTTCACTTCTTCCTCTTCTTTGGGGGCTGGAGTGAGTCTTCATCATCATCTTCCTCCTCGTCGTCCTCGTCCTGGTCATCGTCTTCGTCATCCTCACCCCCGTCCTCCTCGTCATCCCCGTTGTCATCCCCATTGTCGTCGTCCTCGTCATCCCCATTGTCGTCGTCGTCGTCGTCATCGTCATCGTCGTCGCCGCCACCACCCTCCTGGTCTTCTGGTTCTTCCTCATCTTCCTCACCGTTTTCCTCAGCATCACCTCTTTGCTTCTTCTTGTTCTCATTGCCCTTTGGGTTGTCATATCCCTCCCCTTCAGAGATGTCCTCTTCACCCTCTCCAAAGTCACCGTCCTCATCCCCGTTGTCATCACCATCATCTTCATCGCCAACATCAACAGGTTCAAGCTCATCACTCTTCTTTCCGCTCATCTTGAAGTCAGGCATGCCACAGATAGGACCCTGTACAATGATTAATATTCAGGTGTGAACGTTCAGAACAAAGTTAAACACTGAAGAAACAGAAATTCATTTGGATTCACATCTTAAGGTCACGCCGCCATAGCATGCTTGAACACACATATATCAAATATGGAACAAGGTCGAAAGAAATGACACCATGGAAAGCAAACCAGATGTACCGATGCAAATAGGTTGCCAAGAAAAAAAAAACTTTAGCCGCAGCACGCAGCATATTAGTAGGTTACCATGATAAACTGGACATGTCAAGAAGCAAGAACATTAACTCATTCCACGATGTGCAACTATACTGTCCAAGACATCCTGCTATAGTCTTGTTGGCAGAAAATAACTGAATGCTTAGCCAGGTTTCTCACTTGAGAGAGACTTTATAGATACATTTTCTATTTTTATAGGGTGGGTTCTAAATGCTAAACGGCTAAGCCTGGTAACTAAGGAGGCTATAAACATCAAAGATGAGTGTACTAAAGTACTACATTCTTTTAAGTTTTTCGGTGAGGTGTTCTGTGCCGATGAGAGGAAATAGGATACTCTAGTTAGCCGCAGAACTGGCATGGTACGGTCAACAACTAGCATGTGGAGATACAGTATCATCGACCAGTCGACACGATAGCTAGATCTAAGAAAGAAAGGAGGCAACGACTTGGATCTGCTGCAACTGTTTACGGAGGGTAAGCTGAAGAGTACACACAGCTACGCGGGGGGGGGGGGGGGGGGGGGGGGGGGGGGGGGGGGCGCAAGAGGGGCCGTATAGATGAGGGCAAGAGGCCAAGAGCTGGCTTTCAGTTCACCCCTGAGCCTGCGACCGAGGTAGGCCACTGAGTATGACGATCTGGCCCCACTAGAAAGTCTCACAAAAGGCTTTGGACAACTGATGGAGGAAAGGACCTCGTCGAATTATCTCTATAGACAAGGGACTCTGCAGCTAAATAACTCTATAGACCTCACTGCAAAATAACTGTGGACCAACTTGTCAGTCGCTACTCGCAGCGCCTGCAGGCTGCAGCAAAGTGCAAACGGAAAATGGACAGGCTTGGCGTTTAAGAAAAGCCTTTTCTAGTCCTTAGGAAAGGACTACTACAAAACTGTGGGCAGAAAAGACTTAGATGCATATTAATTTCTCAGAGAGAGAGATCTACAGTAACCAGATCACTGTGCAGTGTCTAAATCATCTTGCTTAGAAGTTAAGCCGCTGAAACGGGACAGCAGTTTTCGCCGTTTTCTAGATGGGTAGGTAAAAGAAAATCGTTGTTCGCTTATGCTGAAATTTGGTTTACGCTCATGCATGTAAGAGCAAAATATTATTCCATACCGGAAAAAGTAGCTCGGAGACGCGGTTGACGAGGGAAAAAAATATCTTCTGGAGATCGAAGAGGAATCTTTCGGTGTCATGAGAAGCAAATATTCGGGGGCGCGCCGCGGGTAGGCACGTAATTAAGCAACAAGGGGGGCGCTTTTTCATTTCGTTCGTATCCTGTGGCCCGGTGGGCCCCACTCACCACCCCCTCCCCTCCCACGGAACTCAAATCCCGACCCGACTGGAAAAAATAACACCCTAAACCCGCACCCACAAATCCGCATCCGAAAAGTCCAAAACAAAGAACAATATCCCACCCACTCAACGGCCCAAAGCAAGCCGGGCCTTGCAGGAACCAGTAGGATATTTTCCCCCTTTTCTAAATAAAAAACAAATTAAAAGTGCAAGCTAATCGAGGAGGTTAGAGATAATAAAGGATAAAGGACAGCGGAATCAAAACTGACTAGTAGAACGACAAAGATGATGAACAGGGACATGGCGGTGATTTTTACGGAAGTTACCTCGGCTGCGGCGGTGACGGCGAGCAGCTTCTCCATGACGGCAGCGTCGCCGGCGCAGGCGTGTACGGCGGCGGCGGCGGATTGCAGTTGCAGGGGCGCGGGCGTCACGGTGGCCATCTGAACGGCTGCAGAGGAGGCCACGTGGGCGGGGCACAGGGAACAAGGTCCGTCAGATGGGACAGCATACCGTTGAGGAAAACTTAAAAACTGGCAAGCGGTTTTACTTTCCCAAGGCCGGCCGGCCGGCCGAAGCCAAGGCAGGCATAGTGGGATTTATTCTGTGTCCCCCTAATTTTAGCAAAAACCCAATCTTAGATTTGCTCGCAGGTAGGCAGGCAGGGCGCAAGTACAACAACTGTCAGCCAAAGAAAAGCTCTTGGGAACTTGTTGGGGGTGACTTCCCAAAAAAAAAAAACTGCGGATGGAACAGAACAGAAAGAAACATGGGATGATGAACAAGAGGGCTCTCCTACTTTTTTCAGTTCCTCTCTCGTGAAGAGAGAAGAAACTGCAATGTTTGGTAGTACACATGTAGTAGTACTAGAAGTATGGGAGATATTTATTCCATAAACATGCATATAAAAAGGTACAGACTTTGCAGGAGAGGGGAAACCAAACAGACTAGGAGCAGCCTAGGCGTTAACAGAGGCACCGGATCACCAGCAAGTAATTCAGGGTGGGCAGGGAAGAGTGCATGAGCAGGGAGGTTACCTTGTTGCCGAGGAACGGGGCTTGGGAGGCACAGATCTGGAGGTTTCAGGGAGGCTGCTAGTGCTCAACGGGCACAACTAGGCAAACTCCAACTCCATGGCTGCAGCGGGAGGGAGAGGAAAGGAGGAGACTTTTTCACTCTCTGGAGCCTGGAGCAGGAGGCAGGAGGGTAGAGGCGCCGGGCAGCTCGGGCAGGGCAGGTGGTGGGCGCGGGATCGGCCGTGCCTACTGATGGCTGCAGGAGGGCATATGCGCAAATCGCTGCTTGCCCCGGGTCTGAGGAGAGATTTTGTGGACTGAGGACTTCAACGGTGCAAGGGGGAAAAAAAACTGATTTGGTTAATGGAGACGAAACAGACGGCGAACGTTAAGAGCGGATGGATGGGATTAATTAATTCGGGTTAATCTTGGTTCTCTTCTCCGCTGCTTTTCTGGCTTTCCATTCCAGTGGGCCTCTCTCTCTCTCTCTCTCTCTCTCTCGCCTCAAGAGGCCAGACCACCAGGCGCTTTTGGGCAACCACAAGTCAGGCTCAGTTTTTTCTTCCCACACAAAAAGAAAACAAAACACGAGTCAGTCTCGCAGAGGTCAATTTTTCATCACCGCTCACAAGCCAAGCGCACGTCGCTAAAAACGTCATCAGCGTCGCTGGGATGACGACAGTCAGATCCCTGCGTAGAGGACGGGCGTGTATTGAATACCACCGCGAGAAGGAGTAGGTAGGGTGGGAACAGACTACCAGAGGACAACAGCCGTTAGAGCTGGGAAAAAGGGATCTGTTTTGCGTCAGGTGGAAACCCACCTGTTTCCTCCGCAGAACCACCCGTTCCGGTACCGCAACAAAATCCCCAATGCCCCGTGCGGCGACAAAAACCAACGTCAGTCTCATCTCATTCGTCCCTCCCCTCCCTCTACAGTCCAGACACCAAACAACGGGAGTTTTAACTCAGGAAATGCCTGGAAAAGGACGCCTCAGTATAGCACCTACCTTTGCGGTGCAACACTCATCGTGTCGGCAGGAAGCTACGTACGTTCGTGCCTGCTGGTGATACAACGTAGCACAAACACTTGTGCTTGCATCAAAACCAATCAGAACGGCAGGGGAAATGGGGGCCCGAAACGCGAGCGAGCAAGAGAGAGAGAAAGGTCAAAAGCGAAGGTTAGCTTCAACAAAGCCTCAGCACGAGCATCAGGCTACTTGCAGGCAGGATGCTTGCTGTAAAGAAAAGCTGGGGCAGATTAGTGGGGGCGACAGCAAATCGAGAATGCGATTCCTTTCTTCTGATGGGCTAAACAGCTTCAAGAGCAATTCATGAATTTTCGAGTACGAATCATTCGAAACAGGGGTAGTAAAATGCTCATACCTTTCCGGTTTCTCTGAGACACCGACTGTGCTGGATAAATAAATATTATAGCTCTGCTCCTTGTATATGTAGCATAATAATCCATGGCCCCCCAAAGAACCAGACCAAACCGTGCCCATACCCATAAATAGTTCATGCAACGCAAAGCAATATGACCTCTAGATTCAGATTCTGAATATTTCTGAAATGCATATAATTAAGTGAGAGCGATTACCGAGTCCTAGTTATGAATTCCATGATCGTAAACAAGGGACTCGTTTATTACAACATCAGTCACAAAGGAGGGTAACGTTGGCTGGATGTGGTCAACTCATCATTTCACAAATAACCTGATAGAGATCCACTATGCTTAATTTTAATGTCTGGAGAATCTAAAAATCAGATCAAATCCCCTGCGATTTTTTAGCTTATAAAGTTATTAATTAAGACTGCACTGAACAACTGATGAAAATCCTAGAGAACCAAAGGAACCTGGAGTATCATGTCAAACATAACTCTGAAATAAGCTCAATCAAATAGGATGCTGTATGAAAACAATGATAACCTGCGCAACAGAGGCTTAAGAGATAGCATAATAAGAAAGCAAACATAACATATTAGCAACCGTTAGTGAGACAGTCAAGCACACAAAAGCATAATTATGACAGTAAGAAGTAGATATAAAGGAATGTTGTCTTCCAGTCACAAAAGAGTGTAATTATCGAAACAACAAGAAGCAAAAACTAGAAGTGACCAAAAAAAAATGAACAATTGTTCTGCGAGGTACTTTGTTGAAGTTCGGGAAAAAAAACTAGAAGTGACCAAAAAACAAATGAACAATTGTTCTGAGGGAAATATGGTTTGTGAAATACCAGAAACTATCAATAGTCAATAACCATTTATAACTGTTAGCTATCAACTGTGGTGACAGTTCCCCACAGAAGACAACAACAACAACATAGCCTTTTGGCAGGCTATGGTTCTCTGCAAACATTTACTCAGAAATTTGTTGATTATACTTTTTAACTAAAGTTGGTCAGTTTGGCACTATTGCACTACTAGTATACACTAGTTGGACGATTTTTTTTTCCTGTCATTGCTAGTTCAGGGTTAGTGTTCAATCCATGCTATTGAAAGAGATTAAGTGAATACCAAGTTTGTGCTGAATCTTTTTAAGCACTGAAGCAAATAAAGAATTGCCAACAAATGCAGTTTGCAGCATGATAAGGCATTTATCTAGATTGAGAAAGGGGAGTGGGAGGATGTGACAGCAAAGGGTCCAAAAGAGGGTGTCATTAGCCCTTGAATGTAATAAGAAAATTAAATAACAGAAATGTGAAACAGAAGGTGCCTAGGCTGGCCTTGGCCATCCAGCACATTAGAAGTCCAACCCTGGACTTGGGACTCCCCCTGCCACTGCTCACCAGATGCCACCCTCCGTGCACTAATTGCCTCCAAGTGTGCTTCCGACTCTAGTGGAACTAGTACAATGTTTTAGAAATTGCAAATTGGCAAGCGATGTTTGATTAATTAGTCAGTGCCAAGTGTCAACTGTATTACTTCAAATATAGCAGGCATCTATAATATCCAAAGACAGCATTGCACAACAGACCAATACAGAACAATGAGCCAGTGATAAGATCATCAGAAGCAATACTAATTCTGCTGATGAAATAAACACAATTACACAATACTACTACTTTCATGTCATCAGAAGAAAGGACAGTTGCATGTACAAGGATTAAAATTTATTAATATGGATCCACCAAATGGTTTCATCTTGGTCTATTCATGATTCACATGATGATTTGACACTACAAAGGCCAGCAGCCTTCTAATCTACCAGCAGTAAGAATAAATTCTAGTAATCTAACCTTTAGTGACCTATTGAGTCTAATAGGAACATTGCAAGAACAATCTTTTTTCATATATTCTGAGTGTGCAAATATGAACAGTATATCCTAACATAGACAATTCATGAAAAAAAATCAACATAAAGTGGGAAAGTTCAGAAAACGAAGGCGTAAAGTAATTAGTAATCCAGTTATGAAATGTCAAGGCATGACCAGTGTCACAGTAAGGCTGACACAAGAAAGACCTCCAAATGTTATGCTTCAATTTCACAAAACTCTTCAAGGTATGAATGAACACTAATTCCCAGAGATACCATATGTCAACCATCCCTCAGAGGCTCAGACCAAACCATCTCTTGGATTATATAAACCACTTACCATTCAAGTTATTTTGCGCAGCTACTGTTAAACACTGGGCAAATTTAGAAATAAACTTAAAAGTGCAACAAAGCACAGAGATACCATATGTCAACCATCCCTCAGACAAAACCATCTCTTTTATGGGATTATATCAACCACTTACCATTCAAGCTATTTTGCGCGGCTACTGTTAAACACTGGGCAAATTTAGATATAAACTTAAAAGTGCAACAGAACTTCAACACATTTAAGAGCTTAAATATCGTGGTCGCCGAACCCAACATCAAAGAAGAAATTTCCAGGTTTAAGGCAAAAGCCATAAATATCCCATAGCTCCAAACAGCACAGCAACTGCAGTTAAAATGTCTCCGATTGTGCCCACAAAACCATTTGACATGGTTGATAAGACCAGGTAACAGGCAACTAGTAAAAATACAGATATTTTGATACATGAAACCCAGTACAGATCCACGAAATACATAATGAAGTCGCAGTAGCAAAACTACACCTTACGCAATAAAACAACATAATCCTTCAAGAAAGATCCTCCTTCAAATACTGCTACAAAGGCATCTGATTCAAATCCAGTTGTAAAATTCAACAGCAGGAAGCCTTTCGCAACATTTTGGCACCAATATAGACTTAAAAGCCATCCGAATGCAAAACCACATGAACGAACCATGACCCGCAGATGCCAAACTAAGATAGAAGGAAAATAATCAGATGACTGTAAGAACAAGATCAACAAATCACAAAGAATGCATAGAGAATGAAGGAAATCGAAGCAATATAGTAAAGATGGGTCATAAAACAATGTTGAGAGTTGATATACCTAGTACTGTCAATATCCACCCTGAAAACCAGTGCCTCCAATCTGAGCCTGGCCCTGCCCAGCTGCCCCAGCCTGATAACCAGCAGCACTGGCAGCGGCGGCGGCCGCTGCAGTGCTTGTCTGGGTAGTTGCTTGGCCAACCTGAAACCCAGGTGGCCCTTGAAAACCAGGAGGAGCTCCAGCTCCTTGATATGCAGCCGCTGCTGCTTGAACACCAGCTGCATTTGGGAAAGCTGCACCTCCTGCTCCAAATGCCTGTGCCCCAAAACCCTGAGCTCCAAAACCCGTAAGACCAGCTGTGTGTGCCTGCTGCCCCCCTGCACCTAATGCAGCAGCAGCGAAGGCCGGATTCATAGCAGCAAGCATGGCTGGCGTCATCCCTAGTGCAGCTGGGTTCTGCATTGCTGCTATCATGGCAAGCATTGCATTGGGTTGAGCAAATGCCTGTTGCTGTGCACCTAATCCAAGCATAGCAGCTTGCTGTGCAAAACTCATGTCAGGAACCGCAGTAGCACCATATGCTGATGCATCATATGGGCTAATGGCAGCACTGGCAGGAGCAGTCATCTGCGCGGCGGCGGCGGCGGCCACAGATGCAGTAGTGGGATTGGAGTTAGCATTTGTATTCGTTCCAGATGAGCCCTTGGTCCTCCCATCGATGGCTTTCTGCACATTGAGCGTCTTGCCATCAAAATTCTTCATTGGCTCCTCCAAAGCGCGGCGAGCACTATCTGCAGACTTGTAAACAAACAATGCAAATCCCTTTGGTTTGCCAGTGTTCTTGTCAAAGCCCAACGGGCCCTCTTCAATCTCACCAAATTGTGCAAAGTACTCATATAGGCGGTCCACGTCCACATCAGAATGCACATTACCAACAAATATCTTGCGCTGCATATTATCTGGTTGCGACGATGAGGAACCAGAAGCGTTGGTGGTGGTATTGGAGCTAGAGTTGGCATTGGTGTTGGCGTTGGAGCTAGGGTTCTGAGACTGAGAAGCTGGAGGCGCGGGACCTGAGGCGGCGAGGTGGCAGAAAGCAAGACGACCTCCGATTTGGAGCTGAGGGCGGCTGAGGGCGCGGAGCGCAGAGCGGCGGGAGCGGAAGAGGACGAACCCGTAGCCCTTGGATCTGCCGGACTGCTTGTCAGAGATGACGCGGCAGTCCTCGAGCTCGCCGAAGCGCGAGAATGCGGAGCGGAGGTCCTCAGCGCCGGCGCCCCAGCCGAGGCCGTGGACGAAGAGCTTCCTGCTGGCGGGGTCGGCCTCCGCGGCGCGGCGCACGGCCGCCATCGTGGCGGGGCTCGCCTCCGCCGCCGTCCGGAGCAGCGCGACGAGCTGCTCCCGCGACAGCGGCTCGAGCAGCTTGGCGATGTCCTCCGCGTCGTCCTCGTCGTCGCCGGCGCCCTCGTCCTCGTCCTCGTCGGCGGCGGTGGGCTCGGGCGGGTCGTCAGTGATGGGGAAGTAGATGGTGCCGCGGGGCTTGGGCTCTAAGGACGCCGGCTCCTGGCGGTGGTTGCTGGCGGCTGCCTCGGCGGCGGCGGCGGCGGCGGACTCGGCGGGATCGGCCTTGCGCTTCTTCGGCGCCATCGGGGAGCGAGCTAGGGTTTAGGCGCAAGCTTGCGGAGGAGATTGGGATTTCCGGACAACACTAGTGAGTCAGAAGGAAAGGAGGTGGAATAAATACACCAGGCCTTGATTAACGGCGGCCTGGCGGCGCCGAAAAGCCCGTGATAATTGAGCCTTAATGCAGAAGCCCTTACTGGAGGCCCACTAGCAGCCCTAAGTTTTTTTTCTTCTTTGGAGAGGCCGCATAGTGAAAGTGTTCGTCGCCGAATTTTTGGGTCCATCAGTGCAGCCAAACTGTATCGATTTCGGAACAGCAGGCAGCAATAGCAACAGGCAGGTGGTGCGTTCCTACAGCCACAGCGCAACCACAATTTCGTATATGTTTGTAAAAAGGAATGACATCGCAGTAAAATGTGCTAACATCTGCTCTCTTCGTCGCAAAAGAAGGAGAAAAACTCAGAGTCATTTATATCATTGAACTAATCTTAAGCTCTACTAGAACAGAAGCCAATTACCGCAGAAATCTGACCAAATTGAATGAAAATCGTGCAAGCACCTACCCCTTATGTTCCAAAATAAACACACGTCTCCCTTCTTGATGTTAAGTTTGATTAAGAATATAGAAAATAGTATCAACCGTATCTCTAAATAAATTTATTATGAAAAAATATATTTCATGCTCCATCTAATGATACTTGTTATAGAGTATATTTTTGTATATATATTTGATCAAATTTTTTAAAAAAATGACTCTAAAAAGCGAGATGTATGTTTATTTTGGGAAGGAAGGAGTAGTAAAGAAAAAAAAAAGCACAAGCAAATAGCGTTGAGAACTGCTCCAGCCCTCCAGTACTATGCAAAGTCAAAACAAAAAAGGCATAACGATTCCACTGACTCATGGGTTGCATCTTGCATGCATTGCTCTTTGCTCAGCAGCCACAGCTACACTCTCCTTAAAGGTGCACGAACAATTCAAGGCCGGCCATGGTGACGCACACAGCGTTCTTCCTCTCCACAACTTGAGGCTTCCTGTGCGCTGTGCCCACTCCTCTGGAGACAGTGCGCCCCATGGGGCCTGCAGTGCACGCATGGGCATGACTGAGATGGCTCACGGGGAGCCTACCGACCCAACCCAGCCTCCCGGTGCCTGTCCAGATAAAGAATATGTGAGGTAGAGATGGCATTGCCTGCTCCATTCTCTCCATACACTGTCCAAATTATTGGCTCCAGTGGGGCATGGTATTTCTTGATTGGATGTCCCACCAATTCGTTCTTTGCTGGAGGCCCGGAGCCTCGCTCTCTTGTCCTCCGATTTTCTTTCTTTTTTTCAGAAAGAAAAGGCATGCATGCTGCTATCCAATGATCCCGTTCATATATGCATCACAAATATGTTGGCAGCTTCAGAAAAGAAAAGGAAGAGACTGCAGCAGTGGGTTACTGGCGCTGCACAGTGTGCTTGCTGACAGCAGATAAGTATGGTATCGAAAAGAAAGGTTGTTTGATTATCATGTGGTTGTTGCTCATGGAGATGAGGATGATATTAACTTAAGACCTGATGGAAAAAAAAAAAGCCTGTCCAATAATTGATGCGTCGATCTCCTTCCTGGCCACGGAAGATTGATGAAGCAAGTAGCATGGAGACAATTGTGCACCATTTTTAAACCAAGAGAGAGAGGAAGAGATACGTGTGTGTATCCAAGACACGTAGCAAGGAGTGGTCATATTGACCGTTGCATATTGTTAATGCTGTCCATGCATGAAACATATCTTGTAAACATACCTAACAGGATTGTTCATGCAAGCGGCAAGCCTACACAAAGTCAGTCAAAAAGCTGGGGTTTCCTAAGCTCCTTGGACCAACACGAAATGCCTTCCTTCGTCCAGTGAGCAGCTCTGCAGCTGCACGCCTTGATACCCATGCCATGATGATCTAGCCTTTTAGGTATGCAAATGGACAGTAAAGTAACGGCACGCAGTCTATGTCTATCCAGCTATCCAAGACGATCCCACAAAAAAAAATGCTATCCAAGACGAGCTTGCGTCTCCCTCTCCTCCAACTGCCAAGATTTCCTGACCCTCTCTCCGTCTCCGTGCTGCTGAGTAGATTTGCGTTCCTGACTGACGTGAGGACGAAGAAACCGAGTCAGTTTGGCTTTGTCACCCATCGCAATGGCACTGCAGAGTAAGGCCGGATTCAGAGTTTCAGACATTTTTAGCTTCTCGTCAGACTGAATGAAAATAATTTTTGTCGGAAAATTTCTGAAGATTTTCATGGCTGAATGATATATCCATCTCAAGAAAGCTTGTGCCATCACGTATTGCTGCTAGACTGGTTTCAGGTCAACTTTTGCAGAGATATACCCATGCGTATGCGCATATACCCTGAAGAAGACCCATCGGTGCTAGCCCTTTTGAACTTTCAGTCCTCCTTAGCTACAAGTATGAACAGCACGCTGATCATGTCGGCCACGCAGAGTTTTTTTTTTCTCGAATACGTAAAGGTTTGCGTATCATTGTATTAAGTAGAAGAGTTTAAACAGATATACAACGCGCTTTATCGAGCGTCAAAGGAGGTCGACCTAACCCAACCGTAACTGGACCATCCTAATAAAATATCTTTTGTTGCGATATTACATGAAAGGAAACAACCAAAACCGACGCAGCGGTGCAACCTAGGAGGTGGCCTTGCGTCCTCATAGCTGCCTGAACGGGCCTTTTCCAACGGCCCGGAAGAGCGCGTCCATCGCCTCGGCCTCCAACGCAGTCAGGTTGTCATCGAAGAGCCTGTCAAAGGCCTCCACCTTCGACGCTGATGGCGCTATTGATGTAGTCCATACGCTGCATGATCAGCACCTCACCTCGTTTGAAAGCAGGTACTCGGGACAGGCTTGCCAAACGCATTTTCTTCTCGAGCCACAGGTAGACTGGCAGATAGACGAACGACCAAAAGCGCAAGAAAAGACACTGGGATCGACAGATCGCCTCCTTGTTTATTTCTGAATGGGTTCAGGTTCACTTCACAAGATGTCACGCCTGACGATATAATGGCCTCGGCAACCTCGATGTGAAACAGCTCGGAGAGACTATGGTATCAGAGAATAGTCCCATGGTACAAACCAATAGGCAAGTTCTGTTCTGCTTATATTAATCCTGCACAAATGCAAGATCATATATAGTAGCAACTTGCAGCAAAGCCATCACTCGCCATCAGCTTAGGCCACATCTACTCACTGATCAATACTCTAGGCATAAAAGGCCAAGATCCGGCGTTACTTTGCATTGGGATCGAAATACTACGTTCGTTTCCTGCTTTTTCACTGCCTTTTGCAATTAAGTAGCTTATCACTGTGCCCTCTGGCTCGTTGATTGCAAGGTTCTTTTGATCCTATATGAGAAACGATGACGAGCACAGACCGCCCATTGTTTCCATTCCCTTTTATTTTCCCGTTTTTAAAACTGCATGATGTTAACTTTTGGAGATTTGGACACCCACACACACATGCATACAAATTGTCCTGTATGTAGCACTGTAGATATCTATCCGGATGAAAAACATCGTGTTTAGGACAAGATTTAGTCAAAACCATAGAGACTACAAACCTCATCTTTGAAATTAGAGTAAAGTCCGATTTACCTCTGAACTAATATCTGAATTTGAGAAAGCCACTCAACTTTAATATCCAACAACATACATGCAACTTTCAAAACCGGGTAAAATATTGAACGCGTGTAGAATTGTATTGAAAAATACTTGCCAAAACTCATAAATTGTGAAGGATTTTAAGAATGTATTAGCAGTATTTTTATTTTTACTAGAGGAAGGAGGAGGTTCAATCGCTGCTCACGTGGGAATCTTAGTCATATTCCATTATGCTTGTTGGCTCGGTGAAACGGAGTAGAGCGCCTCATGTAGTCATGTACTATGTATGGAGATACAGCCTTACCGTTCCTTTGCTTTTGGTAGTGCTCCTGCAACTTTCTTTAGTTTAACTTTCATCTCTGAATTGTTTTCATGCGAGTTCAATTCACGTCTTGTTCGTTGCTTTGCTAGGCTACCAAGTTGATGATTTAGTTATGGTTCCCCCAGACACTTGAGATCACAAAGTTAAAACTTGCCAGAGTCAGAGATAATGCCATGCTCAAACAAGTAGCAGATGTATAATGTATGTACATCCATATCTGATCATAAAGTCCCAATGCAGAGGTTTGGATGGCAACTTTCCAGAATGATTTTTTTCTCCTGTCAGAATGGGTACCTGAACCCTGCCTCAATTCAGACTTGAGGTAGCTGATGAGCTGCCGCCCAAGCCCAGACAAGTTTGGTCCCACCAGGTCGTTCAACGCATCATCAGATGCCGTCAATCCAAATTCTTATTCCGCTTCTCCAATCTACCGCTGCCTGCTTCTGCCTGCCGAAAGGTAGCCAACCGGAATCCTCGACGCTGAAGAAACCTGAAAAAATGCGTCTTGAAAGTAAGCAGTTCCTTTTTATTTTTCCCCTTCAGATCAGCACAGAGGAGAGGGTACGATCTGCGCTTTATGATCTTTGCAACCCTAACTGCCCTGAAAATCTGAAATCAAACGGCTGCATCTGATGTCTGAGTGGGGGATTTTTTTTCCTGATGAATCCGCTAGCTGCCCTTCCTGAATATTTTACTCAGGTCAGGTCCCGATTAACTCGAGGTTTATAAAATTTCCCCCCCAACTTTTTACCATAAATTTTTCCCTGAAATCTTACAGAACATCATGAACATCGGAAAGGAGGGCAAAAAAGGCCAGGGAAAAGAAGGGCGCAAACCAATCAAGCCAAAAGGAAAGCAAGGCGACGAAGGAATCAAGCAGTCACAGCCACGACCATTGCTGCAACGCATTCTCACTCCAAAAGGAGGCAGAAAAAACACCCAGCTGATGTAGACATGCATGAACAAATAATGCTGGCATCAGCAAGCAGGGCCCCCTGCCACAACACCCCCCCCCCTCCCCTTGCATTAAGGTTCAGCAGTTTCCATATATTAGCACGACTTCATCATTGTGGCCTAATTATACTACTAATTGATCCTTCATAGTGCTTTATCTTATCTCTTCTTCTTTAGGTTGCCCGTCGAAAGGCTCCTCTTCTTTTGCGCCTTTTTGGCAAAGGAGAATTCTTTGTCGTCGCGCACCAACGTTACGCGATTCACAAAAGAGTAGGTGCCCCCACTAGGCATATTATATTCCTCTTCGTTTTGTTTGTTTTGCTTTGCTTTGGATCAGATTATTATGCAGTGTAATTTCCTCTTGCTTTTGGAAAAGTATGGGCAATGATTGCGAATAGTGGGACGACTTAGACCCGCTAATTAGTAGACGACATAGTGTTACAAAATAAAACTCTTAAGAGACTTATGCCTTGTTTCAAGTCTTCGACTGAATGTCGTGTTTGAATACAGTTTCTCGTTACCAAGATAGGTATTTCTACTGTATAATTAATTGACTGATCAACATGATGTGTTCTTCCCAACAAGACTATTAAGTATCGACACCGTTGGGTTAGCAAAAAAATGTTAGCACCACCACCACTGCAGAAAGCACTGAGGAATTGGAGACAGGTAGCATTGGAGCAAAAAAGAAAGATGTAAAGGATGCTTCTTTTTGGGAAGGTTGAGGAGGTCTAGTGATCAGGAGGGATACCCCAGAAATGGGAAGTTCCACCATGCACCAACTTGTGAATCTAGTGATGTCCCTTACTTGCATCATGGAATCTAACGGGACCCCATTATAGGGTCATCACAACGACAAACATTATTCAAATCCTTATGTCCTTCTTAAGGTTCCAAGGGCACTATAGCAATCGAGGGTAAGTCATGGTAAGCTCACTTTATAGATTTGTGTGAACCTACTGGTGTCCTCCATTCCATTGTACTCCCTGCAATAACCATTTGGGTGTACATAGTTCATCTGTATCTGTGAGTAACAAGCTTACAAATGCAAGGACCATTAATCTGTAGGAGTTCTTGTGCCAAAATAAGTCCCCTTTGCACCAAAATTTCCTATCTATATAATAAGTAACTATATAACACGCCTGCAGTCTTCTTGCATGCAGCTTTCTGCCTAATGAGTGACAGTGAATGTTATCTATTTAACCAGCTTTGTATGGTGGAGTTGCAGTACAATGTACGTGGAAACTACTTGGAATCGTGCCTTTCCAGACCCCTGTCAATCTGTTGTGTTAACTGAAATTATTGGGCACCTAATGTGTCGATCTCTCTGAGTAACCAAGTGTGTGCCTGCAGTGCAAGCTTCTTTTACACATGAAAGTTACCATCTTTCCTCTGTAAGAATCATGTGAATACTTTTCAGGCTCACTGGTTAGGTGATGGTGGATGTGTATATGTATTCCTGTGTGCAAGCAACTTAGCACATATCCAACTAGTTTACGTAAAGAATAATTAGTGCATCGGAAGTATGAGGCCCAGGTGATAATATTAGATACTTAAAGCGCTTTATACTTGGCTCCTCCTTTTGAAGGGAAGGCAGCTGGCTTCTTATATAACCCTGCACCACTTCCTCCAGCCAACTGGTAGTGTCCTTTGGAGCTGGCTAGAGCACAACTGTGAGAAACCTTGTGTTGGTGATTTGACGTCCTCCGTTATCCTTAGTTGAAGGAAGAACTTCAACCAGGTATTAAGTTTCCTACTAAGTTTGTTCGTTGGTTTTGATTGTTCATCAGTGTGTGTTGATCTTTAGTAAGGAGCAAGTAAATTCTGTTCTGTGGCTTCTCTTCATGTGGATAAGAGGTGATGATAGCTGGTGTTTTGTTAGAAATTGACAAGGAAGGCATCACACTTTTTTTTTCGAAGCAACAAGGAAGGCATCACACTAGAACTTGCCAAATATTTCTTGTTTATCCCTTCGTTCCTGCTTGGTTGAAACTTGAAAGCAATAAGGCATGGTTTCCTGGGTCTTACCACATGTTAGCTTCTCAGTTGCTGTGTTCTTCTAAATATGATTCATAACTGTTTGAACTTTAGTTAATCATGTTCAAAATTTGTTGTTGCCTTCTTACTCTGGTTGGCTGCAAATTGCTGCAAGGATACAAAACGAATAACCAATCATATTGGCTTCTCCAGTAAGTCTGGAATAGCACTTCTGAACACATGTTTATGAGAATCTTTATATTGTCACCCGAATAAAGCAATCACCAATCAAAGTAAGTGATCAAATATTTGTATTTTTAAATGAGTGTATCTTTGTTAAGAGTATTTTGCTAAGACCATATCTTCTTCCATGTTCATTCTACACTAGACAACCTAAGAGTAGGTACTGAACCTTCAAGTTGCACGAATCATTTCGCTTGAACTTATCAGCCTGGCTTATCAGCCATGGTACAGTGTTTTTCTCTCACAACAAATCAGCGAACAGTACTTTTTAGCCTGGCTTTTCAGCGAAGCGAACAGGGAATTATTCTTGTTCTTGTTTTGGTAAATGAACTACTACTTTCTGTTTGATAGACATGCGGTCAGGTGATCAGTAATAAGTATTTGATTTAAGGGAGATCATTTTGAGCATGTTATGATGGAGCTCTACTCTGGATATCTTGAAGATCATTTCAACCTCCACAAGCTAAGGTGAGCATTTCCTCTGATCAGATCCCCCTGTTTCATCTGAATATTTGTTTTTTGTCCATCTGATGCATAGAAAAAACGCCAATGTTCTGATGACTGTCCAATCAGTCAACTGAAGTAGAATGAGACGTGAAGCAAAAGAACGAGAGCTAATAGCTTTGGTGCCACTAGCATTAATACACTAGTAGTAGTGCGATTTGCATTAGATTTCCTTACCTATGGGTGGCACATCATGATGTAAACTGAATACTAGATTTTTTTTTTTGCGGTGCAAGTGGGACTAGTGCATCCAGAGTGAGATCATGCTGGCTAAAATAAACAAAGCGAAACGCAAAAGTAGGAAAAAACAATAATACGATGGCTACCGTCTTTCTTTCGGACTCAAGAATGATCAGTCAGGAACAAAATGCGTTCTACATCAAGGGATACTTTGTGCCAATTAAGGCTCACCAAAAGCAGGCTATGAAGGGAGACCCCCTCGCTTTGTTCTCTGCCTAGCCTAGGCAGCCATGAAGCGCTCTCGTTTTCCAAGCTTTTTGCTTTACTAGCCCACAGGTTACACTGAATTTTTGCAAAGACACATGGCTCGGCTGACGTTCCTGAATAGTACACGTCAACCGTCAGTACAGTCTCTTTTAGCAGCCCATGGACCGTGAGCTTTGCATCAGGTCTCCCTTGGCCTTTAGCTGAGGTCCTCTGATAGTTGACCTCCTAACGGAAAAGAGCCGAGAGCCTTGTTTGGCAAATAGTGCACGGGCAGTGAGGCACTAGAGTAGACTCTAGTGAAGGAAAGCCGTTTTGCTTTGCATCACCTCCAACTCAGCAGGCAGGGTAGGGCCGTAGGGGAGGGGCTGCCGGCCCCTGCCCGCCAGTGATGCTGCCTGGTGCTGATCTGAACGAAGAAAGTGGTGAGTGGTGCTGTGCATCACCAGCGTTCACCACTGGGCACTGGCTAGCCAACCAGACATTCCTTTTTGTTCTGTCATCACATTTCCTTGTCACCAGCATCACTACGCACACATACTACAACTTGCAATGTTTGGTCTTTTTATTTTATATATATATTTTTCACTGGGCATGCATGCAAGAGCATGACATACTATACTAGTATTTTCTTCTCTCATGCTTTTCTCCTTTGCAATATGCAAAATCTGCTCGATATGGTTATACAGCATTAGAATCACATCCCTTAGTATCTATTACTCTATAATATATATAACCTGGTAGTGTTGGCAAAAATCGCACCCACACGTGTGGCGCAAACCACAGCACTGCACATATCCCTGCTGCAGCCTGCACTCGTGTTCCAGATAAGTTGGATGGTGGGGTTCAGATGACGAAGGCCGGCGACCACTGCTTTATTTGCAGCAGGGTCCGGGTTACTGTGTGCTGGATGGAGGCAGAGACCAACGTAACCTGCTGCTTTTGCCGTAAAAGCCAAGTGGCCTCCCCAATAATTGAGGGGCCATCCAATCCAAGCCCTCTTTTGGCCGTGCTGGCTTGGCATGGCAAGCCAAAGCCCAAACCCACTATGTGCGATGGCTGATGAAGCTTCTGCCTGCTCCCTGTCCAGCAGGACGCAAGCAATAATTGACGCCCTTGAGTGCTTAGGACTAGGATTGAGTAATTGAACAGTTCATGCTAGAATCTGAGATTGCTAGCCGTTTGCCAACACGCAAAAGCTTAGCATGTGGACTATTAACAAAACAAGAGGATCTTCATGAGCTTAATCTTGTGGTTTAGGAGCTAAAGCCCCGGCTAGAATCTGTGGAGTTGTCTTCATGCGCACTATTGTTCATGCGGTGTGACGTCACGGCTGATGAGCCGATCGCCGTCACTGTCGCCACACTCTTTTAGTCTTTTACCTATTTGTTAATCCTTGTAACAGCTGCTTGTTGAACCTCTACTACTAAGTAATGGCTGGAATTGCAAGCACTGGCCGGTGCCGGTGTAGTGGCCGTCCTTGTCATCCTGCCAATTAAGCTAAGGGCAGAGATGTACTTGGCCGGATAGCGTCACCGCAGGTCGGCCGGTGGTGCGCAGTGCGCACCTGGCCGAGGGGCCAGACCTGGTGCGGCTAGCTATCGCTGCCGAGTAGATCGGCACACGAGCTTATCCTGTGTACGTGTTGCTGGTAAACCTGCCCCGCACCAAGACGACGTCGTCCTCGTGGTCGTGTCGCGCTGCCACTGGGTGCCGCGCACGTCTCTGCGCCGTCGGCAACTCTTTTGTTTGGTCATGTTTGCGTGGTCTGTCGCGGAGGAGTCGTCCCGGCCAGCGCGCCGGGCGCCAATTCCTTCCTTCCCGGCACGATACGCAGCAGCCAGTCATCGCTGCTCCCCAGTCCCCATGCCGCGAAAAGGCGAAAACCACCGGCTGGCTCCACGCTGCAGGGTGCAGGCGCTGGCCGGATTCCGGATTCCAGGCACCTCCACTCGTGGTCGAGGCGACGGCGCGCGGTCGGCGGACGAGACGACGGCATCCAGCCACTGGGCAAGGCAGCTGCCATGCCCACTGATTCTATTCTCTCGTATCACTAGCCCGATGCGTGCGGCAGATGCACCCCCTTGGCGGCTAGGCTAGGCTAGGTTCTCGCATCCTGGTAGGCGACCTCAAAGTCGTAACCGCAGCTCGCCACCGATCGGTTTCCTCCCTTTTTGGGCCACCGGCCATGGCCACCCATCTTTAATTTCCTCCCTAGCGATGATGAACGGAAAGAAACCGTTGCCGTCCGCATCGGCGCGCGCGGCCGTGGACCGTGCACGTACGTGGACGATAGGAGTAGGATTTTCCGGCGACGTGAGCTAGTCTAGTGCGCGGCGTCATCTCAGCGCGCCACCCATCATCATGCCATCATTTGTTGCGTACGTTGTCAGCCTCCGCTTTGCCCAAAGTGCTCGCCGGGGCCGCCTTTCCGGGGGCGAAGCTGCGGCCGCACTAGCTTGGAGAGAGCATAGCATATTTTTGCCTTTGCTGGCTGGGCCCATTCCATTCGGAGTAAGAAAGATAGCATAGCCTGCTGCCTCTTCTCCTTTTTTATTTTTTCGTCTTCTTCTTCTTTTTAACACTGTTGCACAGTATAACCTGGTTGCCACCTGCAACGGTGCTCTGTCGATCCGTCTGTCGTTACTCACGGCGCTTCCCGGCCCGCCGGCTCTTGTCTCTGTTTGCCTTGCCTTGGACAGCATCGGCAGCGCCGCCTCGCCGCCGGAGTACATGACGTCGGCGTCGCCGGCGCGGTTCGCGGTGGTGCCTCTCCGAATGGGGTACGGGAGGCCGGCGCCGTCGACTGCACCGGCGCCCGTAACTGCGGGCATGTGGAGCAGCGAGGCGTTCAAGGTCGTCGACAGCGGCCACACCACCAGCGCGTCCACCGTCATGGAGACCGACACCAAGTTCGAGACGAGGGTGAGTGCTCGTGATTTCTTCTTGCTTGCGTGTCTTGTGCTGTGATTTGCCTAGCTATCAAAAGGGAAGAAGATCGCTCATGATGCCATGTTGGTGACTGGTGAGCTTCGTGCAGCTAGAAGATGTTCCACAGGCAGCACTTGAGCCAGGAAGAAGCACGGATCAGGAAACAAGCAAGCCGCCTGAGAGGGTACAGAGTTTTAAGCATCTTTCACTTGCTTTTCTTTTGTCCTTTTGACTGTCATAGCATGTTAGTAACTTCCTTTAATACAGTAGTATATGATACTGTACAACAGAGAATAACCTCTTTAAGCCTGAACCGTACATTCCTAGGTTTTGTTGATTTATTGTTGTACAAGAGAAATAAATGCTCAGAATGTAAACCTGAAATGATTTGCCTCAGGTCCTGAGAAGGCTCGCGCAGAACAGAGAGGCTGCTCGGAAGAGTCGCCTGCGGAAAAAGGTGACCACAGCAAGACCTTCACCAATCCTGCCCTTTGGTGTTATAACCATGCTAGATTATCAGTACCTTATTATGTGTCTAATAACTGTTGGCGCCAATTTTGTTGTTGTTCAATAGGCCTACATCCAGCAGCTAGAGACAAGCCGGATGAAGCTGGCCCAGTTAGAGCTGGAGCTTCAACGGGCTCGGCAGCAGGTACATGAAGAAAGAATCTGTTAGTTAAAGCCATTTCATCAACGGGCTTGGCAGGAACATTGACTGATCCAGTGCATTGGCTGATCTGCAATCTGCAGGGTGCGTACGCAAATGGGAACATGGGAGACTCAGCTCTCGGATACACAGGGTCGATAGATCCAGGTCAGGCTCTGCGCTGATCGTTCTGAATAACGAGCACCAGTCGTTTGTCCAATGGCATTCAGTCCTTCTAACTGCTGGTTTGTGTGCGTGGTTCAGGTGTCACCGCGTTCGAGATCGAATACAGCCACTGGGTGGACGAGCAGAAGAGGCACACGGCGGAGCTGATGTCGGCGCTGCAGGGGCAGCAGACGTCGGAGCTGGAGCTGCGCCTGCTGGTGGAGACGGGGCTCAGCAACTACGAGCACCTCTTCAGGATCAAGGCGATGGCCGCCAATGCGGACGTGTTCCACGTCATGTCGGGCCTGTGGAAGACCCCCGCCGAGAGGTTCTTCCTCTGGATCGGCGGGTTCCGGCCGTCGGAAGTCCTCAAGGTGTGGCCGGCTGTCTCCCCAGACACACAGGAATGATGATTCGTCTTGCATGCATGGTGATTGGTGATGATGGATGGATCTCTCTCGTTGTTGCTGGTGGCATGCAGATCCTGAGCCCGCAGCTGGAGCCGCTGACGGAGCCGCAGCGCATGCTGGTGGGCGGCCTCCAGCACACGTCGACGCAGGCGGAGGACGCCCTGTCGCAGGGCATGGAGAAGCTGCAGCAGAACCTCGCGGAGACCCTGACGGCTGAGGCCGACCCGTTCGGGCCCCCCGACGCCTACATGATGCAGATGGTCACCGCGGTGGACAAGCTGAAAGAGCTCGTCGGCTTCGTCACCCAGGTAGAACCGACCGACCGACCCAACCGGTCGCCAAGAACCATCCATCTCCATTCTCCATGGATCATGGATGCAAGGCCTGGAGCGCACGTGTCCCTGATCGATGCTCACCCGTGCGGCCTCTGCTCGGTTGGCTGTGCTGTGCAGGCGGACCATCTCCGGCTGACGACGCTGCAACAGATGCACAAGATCCTGACGACGCGGCAGGCGGCCAGGGGCCTCCTGGCGCTCGGCGACTACTTCCAGCGCCTCCGCACGCTGAGCTCGCTGTGGGCGGCGCGCCCGCGGGAGGCGGCGATTAGCTAGATGCCTGCGGTGGCCGCCAGCCAAAAGCTCACTGGTGAGGTGACCGCACCAAAGAACACGACGACGAAGAGTAGTAGCAGTTCGCTGTATACTTTCCCAAGGTGTAAGGCCAGTGGAGGACGAAGAAATCGGCCTCTCGCTGGTTCGGTTCGGACGAAGAATGCAAGGCTTCTCAATCAGCGGCGGTGCCCGCGTTCCTCAGCAACAGCAAGTGGTGTGTGTTTGTCAGGCGATTAGAGTAGAGAATAAACGGAAATCGATTGAGGCCTTTTATTTGACGGGCGGAAGACGACGTGCATATCTTGTTTTGGTACCCGGCCGGGGTCTTCCTAGAGGCGTAATATGATTGATGATGCAGGCCTTTTATAACTAGTGTTGAGGGTGTATATATACTTATCATATATGTAATTACCTGTAACTAGTGTTGGTCAAGTTCTCGTGACTACGGGGCATGCAGGGTATTGTACGTATGGAACAATTTAGTTCACTAAACCAAAGAGATATCTTGAAGTTCACATTTGTCAGTTGTCACAGCTTCCTACAGTCCTACTGCTTCATTTCATCATCATTTGGAGTTTCAGACGAGCTTGCTTGCCTCAACTGCACAAATCATCTGCTTGGTGTGAGTTTTATGTCACTGGCTAAAACTATTATACATGTGCCACTTAAAAATCATATCCTAGCAATATCATTATCCATAAGTTTTAATATCTTTCACTCCATTTCTGACTATATTTCGGTAGTTTTGGCTCATGCCAAATAACAAGTTTGTCCTTTCTCTCGGCCAGACACAATTTTTTTAAAGGTCATTGGGGGATAAACTATCCCACCTAAATTTCATTATCACAGATGCCGACAGAAGCCGGTGATGGTAGATACAAGTTTATGACCCTAGAGTTACAAAGCAATAAAGTTGATAAAAGAACACAGCCCTGACACCACGTACAGAGAGGAGCAACCAACACCGTCAACCAAAAGGGAGAAGCAACAAGACAACAACCCCCACGATGGGTGCATGTCAATGGGCACCAGACATTGCGCCACCAAGAGGCCGAGCTTCGAGTGACTCCATTCCATAAGCGATTGTAGGCTCCGAGTCCTAGAAGACAGACGACAATTGCGATATACATCTTCTATGGAGTACATCAAGGATCCAATCGCCTTCCCCTTACGCCCTAGAGGGGAGGAAGCCTCAACGGTTGGAGCCCTGGAGGACCGACTACTGGAGAACAAGGAGATGCAAAGAGAGGGGATCATGGCCTCGTTAACCCAACATATGGTGAGAAGATGCAACCAAGGATCATGGAGGACACCAAGGCAAAGACAGGTCATAGGTACCATCTAGCGACCAAGATGTGCACCCAAGGAGGTTGAGGCAAGTCTAAGGTGTCCCTCCACAGTGACGCCAATAAGTAGGACGCGGCGTCGACGCCGGCGCCGCCGTTCTGGTAGTATCGGGAAAGTTTTTCACCTGGAGGCATGTAGCAGTTACAGGGTGGAGGGAGCTAGAACACGACGCCTCCAAGGAGGTCTACAACACCTGAGGGCATCGTCGTCCATAGCACCGATGAATTGGGCACATCTTTCGCCTAAGGCTCCTCCGGATCCTTGAACTGAGGCACCGCCATTTTAGACCGGAAGACAACCCTTGGCTCGATGGCGTGTTGATCAGCGAGCATGGCGAGTTACCGCGCACCACAACTGCTAGAACTGGACACAATTTTAAAGAGTAGAGAACCTAGATTCCAACTCTACAATGTTAGATGCGGCATGCAAATAAATGGGAGAAGCATAGGGTATTTGAGGGGGATGAATCCTCCACAGCCACCGTCACATTTGCAGTCAAATAATAGCACGAGCGCAGCCGGCCTACTCATCGAGTAGCAATAGCCAACACCCGCATAGCCCAATCTCACGCGTCGAGTAGGTTATATAGCTGAAGTGCCCAACAGAGAAATGTTCTTTAACATAGGATGTTTACTGAGCCACCACCTTTAGAGTATGGAAAATATTTACAGTTTAACATATATGGGAATCGTGTCTTCCAAGTGGTATACAAAAGCACTTGGGTTTATGCGAACGGCAAACTAGGAATTTTCTGTATGTTGTGTGATGACGGTCGGCATCGTACATCAGTTGTCTGTGCAACCACTGCCAACTCGTAATCCACGAGGAATCAAATCAAAATCGGGAAAAGAAAAAGATTAACGTGAAGAAAACTGAGATGCAACGTGTAAACAGGGAAAGGGCAAGGAAAGATTAAAAAGAAATCCGTTTGGATCGGGGTTTTGAACCCGACGTGAATCGAACACGCAACCTTCTGATCCGTTGGTGGTTGGGGTGATCCTCTGTTTTATATATCCTGAATACTAGACTAATACCGTTTCCTGACAATATTTGCCCGCCCAAGCCCAACCGGTGGCTGCGTATGTTGACATGTGCTCTAGTATTCTGTTTTTCTTTCTTCATGCGAACACCAGAGGTTAGATTGTCCACCTCCACGGTTCCAATGAGAAAGCAGTGCCATCGCTCGCAGTCGCAGGGATCATCAACGCAACACAGGGCGGGACCATGCGTCCATGCCTTGCCTATTGGATTCTCCTCCTAGCCTTTAAGCAGCGAGGGTACGTGACGAAGCACGGACGAGTTCAGAGAGTTTGCGCACAGCACAGTTGAGCTCCCATCGCGCGTGAGCATGCAGCAGCAGAGCAGCTGAGCTCAGTTCATGCGGGAACGGCTGAACTCTTCGTCCCTGCCACTGTGCGTGGGACGGAGTATAAATGGAACGGCTGAACTCTTCGTCCCCACCGGCCACCGCGACTGCGGCAGTCCGGTCAGTCCCCGGCTCCTTGAGGGCAGAGGTCTCGGGCTCTCGGCAGTCGGCAGGCGCTTTTGCGGGTATCCCCCGTCGCGATGGGCCCCGTCTTCCAGCAGGGCCGGCCTTGAATGGCCACGTTGCGTCTGCTGCGCGAGGCTCCAGCGGCAGGGGGTCATTGAATCCATGTGAGGGGCCGAGGATCATGTGACGCACAATCAAAGGTCCCCCGCGCCGCGCAGCCGCTGCGCCTCTCATCAATGGCCGCGCTAGCTGCTTGCTAGTGCCTCGCGAGCTCGGTCATGTTGCCATGCGGGCTGCGGCTATATATATGTGTACGCTCGGCGCGGCGACGACGTACGTGCAGGTGCAGCAAAGGAGCAACACTGCCAGGCGCGCCCAGCTCGTACGCGGCGGTCTCTTTGGGCTGATGGGGGGGAGGCACGCTGGCGTCCTTCTTGCTCTGACGGCAGTGTTGCTGCTCGCCGCCGCGAGTGATGGCATCAGACCAGCTCCTGGTAACTGCAGCTACTGCATGATACGGATCCCATCCATGAATAACGTTTCTTCCAGATACGCATTGTCGACCAATCGCGAGTTCTTCACTTGAACAGCTGCTGGGGCGAACGAGCTGGTGCATGGATCAGCGACGACGACGACGGAGATGGTCGTAGCTGCGCCGTCGGCCGCACATCAGGTATATATACGTGCCATGTATGTCGACCAGACGACTCAAAACGTTTTTGGCTCCATCTGAATCATCGACGCAGACATGCACTGCTGAGTGCTGATCATCGTGTCCTTTCGCGCGCGATTCGTTCACGTACCAACGTACGTTTAGGTGCAGGGGAGGAGGAGCAGGGGCGGCAAGGACGACCTGCTGCTGCGGGAGGAGGTGGTGCGCGCCACGGGGTCGAGCCTCCCGGACTGCTCGCACGCGTGCGGGGCGTGCTCGCCGTGCAGCCGCGTCATGGTCAGCTTCAAGTGCTCCGCGTCCGAGCCGCTGCCGTGCCCCATGGTGTACCGCTGCATGTGCAGGGGCAAGTGCTACCCGGTGCCATCCAGCTGACGATCCCTTGCCGCCGCCGGGAGATGACGATGACCTGCTAATAAGCTACGACCAGCTAGCACTTGAACCTTAATTTATGCAAGGAGACCTGGAGACTTCTCCGTCTGAGCTAATCACGGTGTGTATTACGGGGCAGTTTTTGTAAATGACGATGGGCGATGAGTCGTTACCTAGCGCTAGCTAGCTAGCACTAATATGATGTGTGCCGCGCGTGGAGGAGAGATCCTGATGTTGAGTCATTTTTTGGGAGGTGTCCGTCCGAGGGCTGTTGCATTGTACTGTAGGATGCATGAACGGCAAGACAAGGTCTTTGAGACACGCTAAGAAAATTGCAGCGTGTTCGATCCCTTTGGTAGATGTATACTAGGCTTATTTGCAAATTTAAGTAAAATCTTTGATGTAGGCAGCATATGCCATGTCTATCTAATGGTTTTGCAAAGATTGGGCATGGCTTGAGAAAGCAGTTTGAAGTGTACGAGGATTTCTTGTTATTCATTTGGGGTGCCTAAAGCATAACTACTTTTACAGGCGAATAGTTGATAGGTTTGTGACAAAACTAGCCATAACAAAATTTAGCGAGAACATATGAATGTGACCTAGGATACGCAAGATACTTTTGCGTTCAAAAAAACTTTTTTGCGTTCAAAAATATGCAAGATACTTATATGTAGGGCCTGCTTGATGCCAGCCATGAGTTTGCCACGTGTGCGGCAAGGAAAATCAACACCACAGAGTGTGGCGGAATCTGTGAAGCTTTTGCCGTCGAAGTAGCTGTGGCTGCCTAACATGTCTCAACAACCAAGCACATGACAAAATATGTGTGGCGCTGTCACACTCGTGGCGTGGCATTTGAAGGCCGAGAACCAGACAACCTCATAATTCTTTTTGCAACTATGAAGAAGATTTTTTCGCTTATTAGTTAACTTATATATAAGTATGATATTGCTTTATACTTCCATATTTCTACTCTAGTTATTTCCACACCAACATTGCTTGTTCTCGGTTTCTCGAGTGTGATGCCAATGATGAATATATGTTTGAGGTTTCAAGATAGCATAAAACCTTTGATTATATTTTTAATAGACATGTACTTTCTTCATCCTACAAAGAAAGACCTTAATAGCATCTAAGATATGTCTCACAAAAGGGCACTACCCGCATTGTTTCACATTGTCCAATACCAATCTATTGTTGTCCAGCGATACTTTTGTGAGGGTATTTAGGTTATTTTGTTTGATCCTTAGGGCATATTCAACATAACTTTTTATGGTTTTGGCTCCTCTTGTACTAGTAATTGTAGCAACACTGTTTATAAAAACCATTTTTCTCTCTTCTAGTGAAATGATCTAGGAGCCCGTAGAAGCCCCACGTTTTGTGGCTCCTCCGACCCCTTCTTCAATACTGTAACAAAGAGCCAGAGCCACAAGCCCGACCAAGGCTTTAGTATATGCTACAAAACACCTTAGGATGGAACAAAGAGTAGCTACTAGTGAATTAATAATTGTGTACCTACAAAAGAATGAGAACTAACCTTTCAACTAACGCAGGTGCCCACCATCTTCCACGACTAGGAGGTCCACCAACCTAATTAAGCTTTCAAAATCATCCACCAAACGTCTAAACCCACCACTAAACAACCATAACGCCCACACCGACCGACGTCTATTTGTGTACACCGTACACACCAAAGAAACAACACGCACAAAAGACCAAAATATTGCCAGACACGCTGGTGGCGGCCACGGTGTGGACGTAGCAGAAAAGGATCGGGTCCTGGGACACCACCAACGCCTACGCTGCGGCTGCCCCCGTGTTCCTGGTCCCTGTCCCCGGTTGGCAGCCGCGACACGAGAGGCGGAGGCACAGATACGATTCCATTCCGGATTCCACCGTTGGCGCTGGCGTAAACCCTGCCTCTCCCTATCCCCCTCCACAAGTCCGCGTCTCCCAACTGGCCAGCTGCCCCTGCCTCCTCCTGCCGCCGCCGCTTCTCGCTACGCTCCATTCGCCTCCCGGAGGCCGCCGCCGATGCCCGCGCCCAGCGCCACCCGCTCTCAACCCTAGACGTGTGCCTCGCCTCGCCCGCGCCGCGCGGTGTGGTCCAAGACGGCGCCCTGCGGGCTCGGCTGCGGCGGCCGGGGAGTGGGGGGAGGGGGCGGGAGGCTGAGGCGGCTCGTGGGGTCCATGGCGATGGCCGGGGCGGCGCCCGCACCGGCGCCCCCGCTGCTACGGCGGTGCCCGTGCTCCGCGCCTCCCTGGGCGCCCTCGCCCTTCCGCTCACGCCGCCGCGGCCGCTCCATGATGTCGCCGTTCACTGGCGCCAGAAGGTAATGCCCCCTTACTGTTTAGCGGTTCAATGCTCGTTCCGGTGACCTTAGAGCTCATGGCGCTGCGTGATTAGGCCGTAGCGGCGATGGTGATAGAACATTTGATTAGATAGAGGTTTGCACTTTGGTTAGCTCGATGCTGTGTTGATATTCTGGTGATTACTGTCGTTGTTGGAACCTTGCGTGTCGTGTTCTGGATGGATGCTAGTAATCTCTATCTATGAACCAATCAGGGGGATGAGTGAGTCAAATATTGTTTGTTCTGTAATTTGGCTCTGCATCCATAGCCTGCAGGACGGAGCTATTGCTTCTGGTGGTAGTGTTTTTGCTGAACTTTGTTAGCGACCAACATGTGATGATGTTCCTCCAGAGTATCCTACCTATTGGCCTAATAGCAGCCATTAAAAAATGTCCATCATTTGGTGTTTCGCCTCTGACTTTTAGAATGGCTGATTGCCAGGCAGGAGTACTCCCAGAGCTCAGTCCTTGGAATTCAAGACAGCCGAGCTCTTAAGCTTCCAGTATGTGTCAACTTTAATGTGCATAGTAGCAGCGCGCAAGAATGGGCTGACGAGAGCAGGAGGTTATCCTTAAGCAAAGCCAGCAATAGTAATGGTTCCACTCATCTAGGGTCGGGTATTTTCCATCATGAACCCTTGGAAGATTTCAAGAGCCCCAACCAATCTCTATTGCACAGTGTAAGACAACGAATGGCACCGAATTCTCTTGCGAATAGGCATGCCAACACGGAATTGGCAAAGCATCATGCGATTAATCGTGCCGCAGTTGCTGTGACAGCACTGACCAGTGTTGTTAACGATGACATTAAACCAGTGAAGAGGCCTAAGGAATCTGAAGTGGAGGCTCATTGGCCTAATGGTCCCAAGTTTCGTTCTCCTCTTCCGAAAATCTCTGAAGTTGAAACAAGCTTGCCATTTGATGAAAATGCTACAGATGGCCATGCTAAAGATGTGAATGAATGCTCACCCAAGGAGACGGTACAACCTTCTCCAGCTAGAGCGCCCTTATCCCAGGAGTCTATAGATGCGCGGAAGGCACTTGCTACCATCTATGACAAAGTTCTGGTGGTTGACAATGTCATGTCAGCTAAGAGTGTTGTTCAACTGCTTACTACGAAGTACAGAAATTATATTCATGCACGTGACACAGAGGTAAGGCATTAAGCCTTTTGCGATTGTTCAGACATCTATGTAAATGCTTTATGTAATTTACATCGGTCATGACTTGTTGCCTAAATCTAATATTGACATATTCAATCAGGTAGTATATACTCCTTTAGCATTCATTAATCGACGTTCAACATATGACTAGATACCCACCCATTTTTATTCTAGTGTCTGCTTCTTTCTGCAACTTATGTTCATTATGCATCATTTATGCCTACCTATTCCTTTGTTGTTCACTATGACATCCATGAAAAATGAGGGGAAAAGGTGTCACTATTGTCATGTATCTTGAACAGCGAGTAGAATAGTAGATACCCATCATCATCTTGTTGGTTCAGTGGTATGTACTGGGCAGGGATGCACACGGGTACGCAATGGTGTTTTCTGGGTCAGCTAATTAATTACATAGCATGCTGTTCTGGTTCATTTCTTTCCCTAAATTAATGAAATGATATGTCATTTTAGTTCATTTTAGCAAGTTTTGGGTTGGTCCAATGACAAAAAAGTGGGACTTGCATCCCTATTACTGGAGAATTGAGTTATATGTTGGGAAACTTTCTTCCCTTTTGAATGCATATCAACTCTTTGGTATTATAATTCAGGAGACTTCAATGCTATGCAGGTAGATATTGATGTTAAACAAGAGACACCAGTTGGCCATGGAAAGGTCACATGCTTTAGCATCTACTCTGGCACTAAAGGTGCTGAAGCTGATTTTGGAAATGGCAAGACATGCATTTGGGTGGATGTGCTGGATGGTGGACCAGATGTCCTCATGGAGTTTGCCCCATTTTTTGAGGATTCATCAATCAGGAAGGTGATATGCAGCTTAAAACTCATGCTTACAACTCTACTATGTGTTGCATGCTGAATTATCTTTTTTCACTGACTTTACCCTTTTTTTTTTGCCATCTCTAGTCAAACTTTGCTATTTATGAAATGTATAGGAATAGGATAAAACATATACCTCTGTTGTCTTATCGTTTGAATCTTAAGCAAGTATCTATTTTTCTTATGTAGGTTTGGCACAACTATAGTTTTGATAGTCATGTCATAGAGAACTATGGAATTAAAGTTGCTGGATTTCATGCTGATACAATGCATCTTGCAAGACTTTGGGATTCTTCAAGAAGAACGGATGGAGGATATTCTCTTGAGGGACTTACAAATGATCATAGGGTCATGGGTGTTGTCTCAAAGGAATTGCGAAAGATTGGGAAGAGATCAATGAAAACCATCTTTGGTAGGAAAAAGATAAAGAAGGATGGATCAGAA
This sequence comes from Saccharum hybrid cultivar R570, assembly GCA_038087645.1. Taxonomy (NCBI): domain Eukaryota; kingdom Viridiplantae; phylum Streptophyta; class Magnoliopsida; order Poales; family Poaceae; genus Saccharum; species Saccharum hybrid cultivar. The sequence continues at coordinate 11,539,564 of JAQSUU010000529.1, forward strand.
GGGAAGATTACCGCAATCGAGCCTATTGAAATTTTACAAAGAGAAGACAGAGAATTGTGGATCTGCTATTCTTCATTAGATTCCATGAGCACCTTGAGGCTTTATGAAAGCTTGAAAAGCAAGCTTGAAAGGAAGCCTTGGACTTTTGACGGTTGCCCCAGAGGTTCATTGTACGATTTCTATGAGGAGTATTGGCGTCCTTTCGGTGCTATTCTTGTAAAAATGGAAACAGCTGGAATGCTTGTTGACCGTGCTTACCTTTCAGAGATTGAAAAGGTTGCTGTTGCACAACGCAAATTAGCTGCAGATAAATTTCGGAAGTGGGCATCTAAGTATTGCCCTGATGCAAAATACATGAATGTTAATAGTGATACTCAGATTCGACAACTCTTCTTTGGTGGTATAGAGAACAGGTATAACCCTCACCATCATATATTCTCTCTTCAAAGTTCCTTTTGGGTATCCAGATTTTGTGTATTCTTCATCATCCATCTGTCACTTAGAGAGCAGAAGTTCCTGTATGTCTATTAAATAGAAAACAAAAGGAAAAAAAAACTTTAGTCAATGTATGTTTAAGTTTGTATCCTAGATATTTGTTGCACGCAATCGCTAGATATCTTGACGTTTTTAATCTTTGTACAGAGACAAACCTGGTGATTTTTTGCCAAAGAATAAAGCTATTAAAGTGCCTAACGATGAAACTGCAATTTCAGAAGGCAAGAAGGTTCCAAAGTATCGCACAATTGAACTTTTCAGCATTGTGGAAGACCTGAAAACTGATCTATTTACTGCAAGTGGCTGGCCTTCAGTTAGTGGGGATGCATTGAGAAATTTGGCTGGGAAGGTTCCATCAGATCTTGTTTACTCAACAGATGATGTAAATGATGATGAATGTGGTAGTCATTCTGAAATTTCCAATTGTGATCTAGAAGACATCTCTTCTTATGGAACTGCATATGATGCATTTGGAGGAGGAAAGGAAGGAAAAGAAGCATGCCATGCCATTGCAGCTTTGTGTGAGATCTGTTCTATTGACTCTTTAATATCCAACTTCATTCTTCCTCTACAGGTGAGCTGGCTCCACCTACTCTAATGTAGATTGCGTTGCATCAGTCATTATTGTACACATGGCTATGCGAGCAATCACTTACTAATTTTAGTTATCTATTTGTATCTTTATCCTATTTATATTTATTATATCATTTTGTTCCCCTGGCAGGGAAATCATATATCATGTAAGGAAGGGCGGATCCACTGTTCCTTAAATATCAACACAGAAACAGGGCGTTTATCGGCAAGGGCACCAAATTTACAGGTTGGCATTTATGATTTTAGGGAGTTTGCACGTGTTTTGCAGTATGAAATGACATTCTAGAGGTCAAGAATTATGCAGGATTTGGGCTGTCTTTCTACATATTAGAGCATTTCAGAAAAGGACCAACAGGAAGTTTGAATCTTGGACCCTAGCTTGAAACAGGCAGTATTATACTGACAAAACTAGATGATAGGTTCAAGCTAATGTACTCAAATGGACAATAATCTGTTACCCAAATGTATGCAGCAGTTAGATACTTAGATTGGCAAGTTCTGTATTCTTAATATGTGTGGACTGGATGAACATAAATGAAGAACTGGCACTGATATTATTAAAATAAGCTCTGTTTTGTTTCTGCCAAAATAGGTAGCCCTGGTTGTTTCAGTATTTAATATGATGACCAAAAGATGAGAAATGTTTTGTCAAGTGTTGCAAGTTGTAAGCTTGTTGCTTTAAATATTGTAGTACTGTGATACCTACATCAAGTAATTTGTTGAATTTGTGATCTAAATTACTCCATGACAGAACCAACCTGCGCTTGAGAAGGATAGGTATAAAATCCGCCAAGCTTTTGTTGCAGCTCCAGGGAACACTCTTATTGTTGCTGATTATGGTCAGGTATGCTTGTGCGCAGTATGGTTTTTGAATGTTTGTATGCTGATGATACTAGTTCCAAGTAAAAAGACAAATTTGTTTTGTGTGTAGCTGGAACTCAGGATATTAGCGCATCTTGCTGATTGTAAAAGCATGTTAGATGCTTTCAGAGCTGGCGGTGACTTCCATTCCAGGACAGCCATGAACATGTATCAGCATATTCGTGAGGCTGTTGAAGAAGAGAAAGTAATTCTTGAGTGGCATCCTCAACCCGGTCAAGAGAAACCTCCTGTGCCATTGTTGAAGGTATGCTAGGTTTAATGGTGTTTCTGAGAATTATGTTGATCCCATCTAATTGTTAAAATTATGTTCAGCGCTACTAGGTTATTAGCTTTTGTACTGCACTTCCATGCACATACAGTTTCCTTTCCTTTTCCTTTTACTTTCCATGTCGTCTGGTCCAGAACTTGTACACTGTGGAGTTAATTAGGGATATGGATCTAGGAAATGTTATTAGCATGAGAATATACATGGCGTGTATGAAACAAAAATGGACTCTAATGCTTTTCTTGTGATGTAGGATGCTTTTGGCGCTGAGAGGAGGAAAGCTAAGATGCTAAATTTCTCCATTGCATATGGGAAAACGCCCCATGGGCTTGCTCGTGATTGGAAGGTACAAACTTGTCAAACAAACATAGCTCTAAATTAAGCAGCAATTCAACTTTAGTGTGCATTGCACTTAAGTCTGAGCTTTGGATTACTGGGTTTGTGCCAGTCAGCAACACGCTTGCTGAGTAGCCATGTTTACAAGAAATGTAGCCTTCATGGCTTCTTGTAACCCTTCCTCTCTTGTCAGGTTTCTGTTAAGGAAGCAAAAGATACACTGAAACTCTGGTATAGCGATAGAAAGGAGGTTCTGGCTTGGCAAATGAAACAGAAACAGCTAGCACATGAGAAGAGTGAAGTTTATACTTTGCTTGGGCGATCACGCCGTTTTCCAAATATGGCTCATGCAACTTCTGGCCAAAGGGGTCACATTGAGCGTGCTGCTATCAATGCTCCTGTACAGGTGATCACTGTCTATTGCAACTCGTTGTTGAAATTAGTTTTGTGCTGAAATTATTTTCTTTGAACACCACAGGGCAGTGCAGCTGATGTTGCTATGTGTGCGATGCATGAGATAGACAGGAATACTCGTCTCAAGGAGCTTGGTTGGATGCTACTCTTGCAGGTAGTTCATGCATAAAGTCACATTGCTTTTCTATGCCTCCTGTAACTAGAGTACTTGACCTTTGGTATCCCGTATTGAGGCCATGTTTAGTTCCCAAAATATATAAAGATTCTCTGTCACATCGAATGTTTGGACACATGCATGGAGCATTAAATATAGATGAAAGAAAAAACTAATTACACAGTTTGGTAGAAAACCACGAGACGAATCTTTTGAGCCTAATTAGTCCATGATTGGACACTAATTAGCAAATACAAACGAAAGTGCTACAGTAAAAAACCCAAAATATTTCGCGAACTAAACACACCCCGAGTCAAAATGGATACATTGATGGTTGCAGATTTTTCCCCCAGAATACTATTCTACTTCCTCTGTCCCAAATTATAAGACACTTTGACATTTCAAGATTCGTAGCTTTTACTATATATCTAGACATAACATATATCTAGGTGCGTAGCAAAAGCTATGAATCTAGAAAATCCGAAACGTCTTATAATTTGGAACGGAGGGAGTAGTTTCTAGCTTTTTTTTTAAATGCAACATAAATTTAGACCTAGCAGAACTGACAGCTCCATCTTTCAGGTGCATGATGAAGTGATACTGGAAGGGCCTTCAGAGTCTGCGGAACTGGCCAAGTCCATAGTGGTTGAGTGTATGTCTAAGCCCTTCTACGGCACAAATATCCTGAAGGTCGAACTTGCTGTTGATGCCAAGTGTGCACAGAATTGGTATGCGGCCAAGTAGAGTTCTTTCCTCCCTTCCCTGTTCAGTGTTGACTACCAAACACAGCAATCCCAGAAGGGTGTCAATTCCTTCGGCGAACGGTGCGTTTTGACTTTTGAACTGGTATCTACTGCTAGTAGCCTAGGGAGCTCGCCTCCAGGTGGATGCCATGCACTAGTTATTTCGCTGGTGGGCAGAGGCAACTGGAAAGTGAGGGGTCAGCACTAAGCAGCGAAGGCATTGTACACTATTCCGTATAGGTCGGATAGCTTGACCTTCCACACTCCCTGTTAGGATCTGTCGATCTTTCATGCCTGATGTACTTCCTGTTAGGATCTGTCGATCTTTCATGCCTGATGTAGTTGATCGCCCTGGATAGTAGTGAAGACTAAGCATGCCGTGTTCATAAGATTTGTTTAGCATGCTGATGTGTTGTGTTAGCTGACCTGTTCTGCTGATGTCTAACACTGCCGTACGTACTGCAACAATGTTTTGGTCACAAGACAATGTAGCTGATTGTGAGCGTTCTTAATCTCTTTATTTCTGCTGTTGAATTGTGCGTCTTGTTGATTGTCTCTTCTCTGAACATTGTCCGCAGTCCGCACAGCAGAGTTGGGCAAATGTTCCAGTTCGTCATAAATTTAAGTGAGCTCCTGATCTGACCAGCTTGGCATCATTTGAACCAGCCCCAGCCTGTGCCTAAGTAATACTAGGATCATCTCCAAATGTCCCAAGTGATGATACAGATGGCGAAACAATGACGGCGTAGCAATAAACTGGCCAGCGAAGAATATGTGGTCCCGTTCAGAATGTGAAGCAGCAGATAACGGCCAAGCTTTTGTTGTTTATGTATAAGCTTCTGTTCTGCTCAAATCATGTTAAAACAATGGTCCCTGTCAATCTCTAGATCTAATGAAACAACACACATTGCCGAGGTGTCCGAAGAGAAATGTGAATCAATCACACTCTGGCTGCGAGCTGCTGTCAGTGGTGCACGAATCGCCACTCAAGGTGGTGGTCAGGCAGATACAGCTCGAGCAGTTCAGGCGCCTGGTGGCTATACCTCAGTATGTACCTCTCCATAAACCTGGCCTCCGGCTTTCTCAAGATGGTCGTCAGACGCTCCTCGCCGACGTCCACGCCTCTGGCCTTCAAGGCCTCGATGGCGCGGCACCGCGGCTCCATCCGCTTGCTGAGGCTGTACGTCAGCAACACGGGGTTCCTAATGATGTCGTCGGCGCCGCACCCGGCGGTGCCTATCAGGAACTCCACCTTGCAGCGCAGCAACTCCGTGGACATGCCCACGAAGCACGGTGCGCGCCGGAACATGGCGAGGAACTCCTGCTCCTTGCATCCGGTCGCGCACATCACGGCGGCCATCTTGGCCCGGAACGCGGCGTCGCTGACGCAGTGCAGCGCCAGGAGCGCCCACGCGTACATCCAGGAGCCGCGTGGCACCCCGCACGCGTCGACGCGCGCGGCCAGCGCCCGGAGCCTGGCGGGCGACCGCATGATCAACTCCGGCCTCTGCTGCACCGTGGCGACGAGCCGCGCCTCGGGGACGCCGTGGCCGCGGAGTGTGGACATGCTGTCCTTGAGCCAGTCGACGATGTACTTGAGCAGCCACTTCTTGGCGAGGCATTTCATCAGTAACCTGGTGGAGCCAAGAAGATCGAGCCAGAACAGGAGGCTCGGGAGGAGGTTGGTGTGGACGCCCTAGGTGAACGCGGGCGGGTAGAGCTCGAAGAGGCGCGCGGCCTCTGCGCGGGTGAGGCCCACTCGACCGCACGGCGCGGAACTTGGGGGCGATGGTGGCGTCCACGTCGCTGAGGAGCAGCGTCGGGTGGAACGTCACGACGGCGCGGACCTGCGCGCGGGTGAGGCCCTGCGAGCGGAGAAAGGCGAGCGCGGCGTCGGGCCTGTCCGGGGATCTGAGGTGCGCGAACCGCGGGGCCGCCTCGCGGCCTTGGCCTGCGGGACGCCGCAGGTGGAGACGAGGTAGTCGACCATGAAGTGCGGTGGGTCGGACGACGAGGTGGAGAAACGCAGGAGGAGGATGTGGATTCGGAGTTCGGGTGGGAAGGGGACGAGCGGCGGGGGCGGTGCGGGATCGGGCACAGCGCGGTGGAGGGCGTGGCGGGCGAGTCGCCGCAGCGCCATGGAAAAGGCCTCGTCCAAACTTTACGTCCGCACTCCGCGGCCTACAACAGCCCGCGCCGGCCTTACCGCCTTCTGTATTGTGCCCTCGACTGCCCATGTCGGGAGTGAGTGGATCATTTGAAATCCAGCAAAATTGTATGGTTTTTTCGTTTTCAGAAAAATAATTACTTCTGAGTCCTGAGTGTAGCCGGTAAGCAGCTGCTCCTTTCGTCCCTCAATAACTGTTGTTTTTTTTTGTTTCGACAAGCCTAGCGCTCGGACGTCCGGCTCTAGACCTATGTCTGGACACAGCTCCTGTTCACAAACCCGCCGCGCCCCCTCATGTAAAATCGATCGATCAAATATAATTGTGTCCGTTGCGCCACGCAACACGAGAGCGCCCCCGCCACAACCAAGTCACCACGCGCCTGCGCCCCTGCTCCCAACAGCGACGTACACATACCCTCTCTCCCCAGCGTCCATCCCGCTTCGGAGGCAACGTCCGTCCATACGGAGCTCCCTCACTTGCGCCCGACGCACGCAACTCCCTCGTCCCACACTCATAGCCCATCCCTCGTTCGTATGGATGCCCATGCCGACTCCGGGAGAGACGATGTAGCAGAAGGTGGGAGGAGGAGAGATGCAACACCCGATCTACTATTGAAACATTCAAAAACAACGGTTGTAACATACATCTGAGGGCAGTTAAAACACTTAAAACATGCTTGTGAAACACTTGAAAAACACATAAAACACACTTGAAAGTCATTGCAACCATACGCAACATCCGAATAAAACACATAGAACATATGTGTGAAACATATGCAACATTCAGATAAACACTTGCAACGCGTCCGGAAAACACAGATGAAGCGTACCTCTAAAACATCATAAAAACTCGAAACATACTATTGGAATATGCCTCTGAAAACATATGCAACATGTGCAGCATGTGCAACATCCTCCAATCTACTTTTGCAACATCCATATGATTTAACTAAAACATACCTCTAAAATGTCTGAAATAATTAAAACATACAATTGTAATATAGGAGGAGAGAGAGCCTGGCGCGGGGAGTGCCATGGCAGTCGGATCTGCAGGCATTGGGGGCTCTCGATGGAGGAGGACGACAGTGTGGGGAGAGGGGCGCCGCCAAGGTGGGGGAGAAGAATGCCGAGGTGGGTGAATGAGTCGCCGATGTGAGGGAAGGAGCCGCCGGGTGGCGGAGGAGGATGCTGCGGTGGGGGAGGGTCGCGATCGCCATGCAGTGGTGGGAGGGGACGTCATGGGGGCCGCCGGACTTGAGGGAAGGCGTATGTGGAGGAGGGGGTGGCCGGATCCACGGAGGTGAGGGAAGGAGGCTTGCTTGAGCCGCCATGGAGTGGGGGGAGCGGGGCGCGGCTGCAACGGTGGAGAATAAGCGAGCTAACAACGGCGGTGCGGTGGAGGCGCCCGCAGCGGCGATGTGAAATGAGAAACGATGCGTCGCTCCATCAATTTTATTTCATTTTTGTTTGGCGTGCCAGGAGCAAGCTGTGGGCCGTTCCCGCAGGCCCGACTAGCCATGTTCGACATGGGACGTGCAATATCATTATCGTTTTTATCAGTGCTGTAAGTTTGACTAGATTTATAGAAAATACGTGCAACATTTGTATCTCCAGATAAATTTTTGATGAAAATAGATTTAACGATCTATCTAATAATATTAATTTTGTATCATATATATATATATATATATATATATATATATATATATATATATATATATATATATATATATATATATATATATATATATATATATATATATATATATAGTCAAAGTTGTTTCTAACATCATTCTTTCCAAGTTCCCATCAAACTAACGACACTAGACAACCATTGGTAAAAGAATCGGTCCGTTCGCTTGAGATTATCAGCCAGATCAGTCAGTCATTCAACAGTGTTTTTTTCTTAAAAAAATCAGCTAGATCAGTCAGACTTAAGCCCAAACGAACATGCTGAATATTTAGGTGCTCGTGGAGACCACTAACATATTCTAGCGTGATTGAGGAAAATTATTGTTTAAGCACTAGACAGCCACTCATGGTCATGGGGAATCATGCTCCATGTAGAACACACCTTACGGGACCCCAGCCGCCAGCGATGCGACAAATGCGACGTGACCCTGTCACCGTCTAATTGATCGCCTTGTCGAAACATAGCCTGGAGTCTCGAGGGTAAGCAAACGCCATAAAGACGATAGGGTAGTGTTAAGTTGGTGAAAAGTTACTGTAGTACTTTTTGTTATTATTTGATAAAATTTATCCAACCATAGATTAACTAGGCTTAAAAGATTCGTCTCGATATTTACAGACAAACTATGTAATTAGTTATCTTTTTTACCTATATTTAATGCTCCATACATATATCAAAGATTCGATGTGATGAGTGAAAAAGAAAATATTTTGGGTTTGCATGGGAGGTGAACACACCCTAGGTTACACTCGTTTCTAATCTGGCACAGTTCTTTGCTGAGACAGCTAGTCAGGCACCGCCCAGCTGAACCCACATGGCTCCGGTTGTGATAATCACCGACGTCGCCTACGTCGCTGCGCCTGATGGCGCGCTGCCGCCAGAGCCTATCATCGAGCTCAATGCCACGGAGGCACAGTGGGTCGTGATTCCGCTGCTGCACCACCTCTTGCTCTTCGAGGGCGACCATCTGCCGCCCTTTGACGCCATCCTCCGGTCCCTGCGGTCCTCCCTCGCGGCGACACTGGCCACCCACGCCCCGCTCGCTGGCAAGCTCCACTACCTCGCGGACACGGGAGACGTCACCGCGCCATCTGCCGCTCCACCGGTGGTGACGACGACCGCGGCGTCAAGTTCGTCGCCGCGGAGTGTGACGCCGACGCCCTCCTCCGCCTCGCGGGCGACGAGGACCACGACGTGCTCACGTTTGAGCGCCTCGTTCTGGATCTCGACATGAGCCTACTGCCGGCGCCGGTGCTGGCTGTCCAGGCAACGCGCCTCGCGGGAGGCGGGGTGGCCCTCGGGGTCAGCGTGCACCACGGCGTCGCCGACGGCCGCTCGCTGTGGAGGTTCATCGAGGTGTGGGCCGCGGCGTGCCGTGGCGACACGCCGCCGGTGTTCGACCGCTTCCGTGTCAGCCTACCTGGCGGCGAGGAACTGGCCCGGAGCATCCTGCGGAAGTACGCGCCAGATTTACCACGTGTACGTTCCCGCGAGCACATTCTTCAAACTTCTCCCGTTTTGAGGGTTTGATATAGTTCTTTTATCCGGTTGTATTTCCGATTTTTTTTCGTGCTCTCCTCCTCGCCGCTAGGCTAGCTTGCCCGCGAGTCTGCAGGAAGACCGCCTGCGGTTCACGCGCCGGACGTTCACGCTTGACACCCAGGACATGAAGCGTCTGAAGCAGTGCATCGTCCGCCTCGGCGAAGCCCACGACGCGTCGCTGTGCCGCCCCCCGTCCAGCTTCGTCGCCGTCGTCGCGCTGGCCTGGAGGTGCTTCGTCCGCTGCAGGGCTTTCGCCGCGGACGAGGACGTGTTCCTCTTCTTCTTCGCCGACACCCGCGACCGGCTCGACCCTCCCGCCGGACAGCTGTGGTTGGTATCGTTGAGTTCCTTGGCCGTGTTTAGATGCCTTAAAAAAAGGTAAAATTTTTTGTACAGTAACTGTCACATTCAATCTTTGGACGTATATATGGAGCATTAAATGTAGGTAAAAAAAAATAACTAACTGCACAGTTTGTCTGTAAATGTCGAGACGAATCTTTTGAGCCTAGTTACTCCATGGTTAAACAAATTTTGCTAAATAACAACGAAAAGTGCTACAGAAACTTTTCTCCAAAAATTTTCACATCTAAACACGTCCCTTGGCAAGTTTGCCTCAACAGTAAAGCTAAGCTGGCAGCCGTGGTTGGTATCGATAGGGCTTGCTTTCATCAGGTAAGATTCTCATATGCTTGCTGATGAAATAGAACAGGGTCCTGTTCATTCGGCTTATAATCCGTCTTTTTCAACTTGTTTTTTGAACAATATTTTTCTCTCACAACAAATCAGCCAACATTATTTTTCAGTCGGCTTATCAGCACAGCCGAACGGCTCCCAGGTCATGGTAGAATCGTGACATGTTTCTTCTGGTTTCATGAATATATTACTGTGGGTGCGATCCTTTGTATAACATTCTAGACGTTTCTTTCTTTTCCCCGGTATTGGCCCCGTTCGGCTGAAATTATAAGCCGGCTGAAAAACACTGTTGGCTTATTTTTTGTGAGAGAAAAATACTGTTCCGGCTGAAAAAATAAGCTGAATAAGACGGATTATAAGCCAGATGAACATGGCCATTGACCTGATCATTCTCTTATGCTCTGCAGCTGGCCGCTGGCGTTCGTGGGAAAGCTTATTCCTGTTCCTAGACGTCCATTTGGAGAATTCTTCGGATGCTGCTGTAAGGGGAGCAAACAAGGTAGCCATTGCACTCTAAAATCCTTTATTGCTTGCCGATTCATGTAGCACATGGGGCGTGATCAAATATACCAAAGCATCTTTTGTCTCTTTCATAAATTTTTATTGCACATCCCTGACAGTGTTCCGTTTGTGCAGCCCCTGATGAGGCAACCTCTAATGATAAGGAAGACAACAAACCTGAGCCTTGAGATGTCCTAAGATTTGATGGTTGGCAAAGATGGCCTTTTTGCAGTTTCTTATGGGGATTCGACGTGTTGGATTTGTAATTACCTCTGATTGCTATTGTATATACACGCACGGGTAGTTCTCGGCTTTTGGAAGTTTGCAGCAGCATCTAACCATCCATGCGTCTTGATACGTGACCCTATAGCTTTCGTATGGCATTTCAAACAGGATTGGCTGGAAATGCAACTCGGCTTCTCTTGAGACTGTCATTTGCTTTCGTTCGCAACTGTATATTGTAGCTGGGAAGACTATGCACAAAGTTTCACAACTGTATATTTGACAAATTTCTATGCACAAAGTGAGCTGCTATAACATTGGATGGTGCAGCATCGTGCACAGTGTTTCCTAGGCATCCAGTGGCTCGTGGATGCTTTCGTGCGTCGAGCGGCCTGTGTTCGTGCCGTAACATTTGACAAGTGGGCGTCCACTGTCGGCTTGCAACTTGAAGCCTCCCGATGCAGAGAAAATGGGGTGCGCTTCTGGTCGTCTGCGTGACATGTCTGACTCTGACCAGCATGGCGTGTAGAAAAGTTTACCCCAGGCCTAGTTTAGATGGCTAGTTTTTTGAATTTTTGCTATTGTAGTACTATTGTTTGTATTTAGTAATTAGTGTCCAATCATAAACTAATTAGACTTAAAAGATTCGTCTCGTAAATTACAGATAAAATGTACAATTAATTATTCCTTTTACCTATATTTAATGCTCTATACATGCGTCTAGAGATCCGAGATGAATTTTCCGTGCTCGTACATCAGCCGTGCACTAGTGCGTCCCTGACCGTACTTACCGTTACGTGAAGCCGTTGCTTTCTCTATACCAGTAAGCGCCGGCTGTGTGTAGTTCTTAAAGTTGGGAGTGCCGAATTTACTGTAGCGGAACTATAGTATTTCGTTTGTATTTGATGATAATTGTCAAACTGTTGACTAATTAGGCTTAAAACGTTTGTCTCGCAATATACAACCAAACTGTGCAATTAGTTTTTTTAATTTCGTCTACATTTCGTACTTCATGTATATATCGTAAGTTTGATGTGACGGGAAATCTTCTTTTTGCATAGTGCTAAATTCAGGAAGTAAACACAGCCTACGCCTCTGTTCTTATTGTCAGCTGTCCAGGGGCAGAGCAGGTGCCTACTGCTGCGGTTGTCTAAGGGTGCGTTCACTTCGTGAAAAGTAGGTGAAAAGTTACTGTAGCATCTTTCGTTGTTATTTGGTAAAATTTGTTCAATCATGGACTAACTAGGCTCAAAAGATTCGTCCCGACATTTACAGACAAAATATACAATTAGTTATCTTTTTTACCTATATTTAATGCTCCATACATACGTCGAAAGATTTGATGTGATGAATAAAAGAGAAAATATTTTGGGTTTGATGAGAAGTGAACAAGGCCTAAACTTTCGACTCCTGCCACGGGGCCGAGTCGAAAGTTGACAGCAGCAGCAGCAGACAGCGCCATGAATTCGCCGGCCCTCCGCCCTCGGTTGGCACCGGTTGACGAACTCCCCTTTGTTGTTGACACGATAGAAAAGTGAAGTGCGCCAGAGGAAATCAGTAGGCACAAAGTGGCGGTTCACGTTGAGCAACCCGCGGGAGAAAGGACTCGGCAGCCGAGTCGGACGGGGCCGCGTATCGGTCGATCTCAAGCCATTGTTGACGTTTTAACCGCTTGCCGTCTGTAGATCCGCGAGAAAGGTCAGTATTGCGGTCGCGTTTTACAACGTCGCCTCCGTCCCATTCTCATAAATGCAACGCTCATCCTTATCTGGTGGACTTTTGTTTTTCCAGCTCCAAGCCAGCGTTTGGTTGCCAAAAAATTTGCAAAAAAACAGTAGATTCCCCGTCACATCGAATCTTTAAATGCATGCATGAAGCATTAAATATAGATAAAAAATAAAACTAATTACACAGTGTAGGCGAAATGGACGAAACGAATCTTTTAAGCCTAGTTAGTCCATGATTGGATAATATTTGTCAAATAACAACAAAATTGCTACAGTAGCGTTTCCCAAAATTTTTCGCGAACTAAACAGCCCCAAACCCTTGCTCCGGAGTCGTGCGTAGCACGCTGTAGTTAGCTCTGTTGTCTGTGCGTGTGTGTGTGCGCGCGCAAATGTCTCGTACTCTCGTACCTACGCCTACGCGCGCGGTCACCTGCTCTGCTGGGTCAGTCGGTAGAAGGGATGAAAACGGAACACAAATATTCCAAATTGACCGTTTTTGTTTTTTTATTATGAACCGTTTTTTAACATGAAAATTGTCAGTTTCAATCGGTTTCATAACTATTTTTAACTATTTTTTTGTACTCTTCAATTGCTAAATGTAGAAATATTCCGAACCGACCGTTTTTGTTTTTCTATATCGTAAATCCGTTTTCGACCGTTTCCGACCGTTTTCATCCTTAGTCGGTAGTTAGGGTGTGTAGTTCGCGATTTTTTTTTGCTTCGGCTACTATAACATTTTTGTTGGTATTTATCAATTAGTGTCTAATCATAGACTAATTAGATTTAAAAGATTCGTCTCGTGATTTTCTATCAAACTGTATAATTAGTTTTTTTTCTATTAATATTTAATACTTCATGCATGTGTCAAACATTCGATGTGACGAGCAATCTTAAAAAAAAATTAGGAACTAAACACCCCTTAGGTTCGGTTCAAAGCGAAGCCACCACCCACCAGGTGTGAATCGTAGTCACGACTCACTAGTGGCGACTTGTTTTGGTTGGCAATCAAGCGCTCTCTGTCATTATGATCTATATGTACTCGAGATACCATAGGCCCTTGGTGCACAGGAACACTCTTGGACTTACCTGTTTAGTTCCTTCAAACTTTTCTAAAAAGTTTACAAGATTTTCCGTCACATCGAATCTTTAGACGCATGCATGGGGCATTAAATATAGGTAAAAAAATAACTAATTACATAGTTTTGTTGTAAATCACAAGACGAATTTTTCAAACCTAATTAGCCCATGATTAAACACTAATTGACAAATTTAAACGAAAGTGTTACTGTGCTTTCAAAAACTTTACAGGTACAACTAAACACAGCATTGGACGGAAATAAACTGTTTTAGGTCACTTGGACTTTGCCACGAGCACTTTTTATGAGATGTCGAAACGATAACAGATGCTGGAAAATGAGATATTATATAAATAAAAACTGGTTTTCCGCGTGGCACCAGGTGTCGGTGTTCGGACCCGGGAGGGCCTTAGACCGACGAGTAAATTTATGTTGCGTGCTCCCTAATCCGGACGGCGATGCAAGGTGAGTACACGGGGGTTTATCATGATTCGGGCAAAGAAGACCCTATGTCAAGCGGGAGAGGAGAATATTGTATTTCCTTGCACCGAAGTGCTTGCGTAGGGGTTACAAGCTGTGAGAGAGGAAACCAGTCCCAAGTCTCAAGAGAAGAGTAAGGCGGAGTGTTGCTTGAAATGTTGATCGCTAGAATGGAGAAAACGCCGGTCTCGTGTGTCTCTTCCCCCTTGGAGAGCTCCTTGCCCTCCCCTTTTATAGACACAAGAGGAGGACCTAGGTTTACAACAAAACCCTAGGGGGTGACTTGGAGAAGAAGGCGAGACGAGTACTGTGGGCGCTACTGTGGCGACGTGCCCTGGTGTGTGCAGACCATCCCTAGGGTGTCGTGGTGATGTAGACGATGGGACGGCGAGACATCCTGGACGCTGTAGAGGACGCGTGATTCCCTGTAGTCGACGTGCGGGCGTCATTCCTTTGTTGACCGGCGACGATCGAGGCCGGGTCGGGATGTAGCTGCGGGGATTGTTGAGGAACGGATAAGGCCGAGCCCCAGGAAACCCGGGCGCGACGATTATCGTTTTGTGAGTCGAGGGGGCGTCGATGGAAGAACAGTGCTTGGAGTGGCGTAAATAGTGGCAGCTTTTTCACCGCCCATCCTGGGATGGGCAGTAAAAAACGTGATTAGACGCGGACGCTACTCCCACGCTGGTGGCGCTGTAGCCACATCGACGGAAGTGGTTGCATTAAATGCCTTGTCAGTGAGTAGGTGAATTTCCAGGGTCGAGGCTTCCCGTCGAGCGAGCCTCGTATGAGTCGAAACGTAGTCGAGGGAGCCCAGCGCAGCCACATGTGTGCAGACCGAGCATGACGTTTCCATGTAGGTGGAGCTTTGGAACGATTTTTTAGGGCGTGAATGTCTCGGGGGTTTGTTTCCTTTAATTGTCGGTTTTGGGTACCCCTAATTCAGGTACCCGACAGTAGCCCCCGAGCCTTTGCGCGAGTGTGGGCACTCTCACAGAGGCTTGAGCGGGTTATGAACTGGAGTCATAGCGTCGTTGCTCTCTGGTGGGTGCGTGCGAGCGCACTCGCCGGGTGTAGCCCCCGAGGCCTTGGAGGAGTGTGTGACTCCTTCGAGGTCTTTAGTTAGTTGTGTCATTGATTTTTGTTAAGCCCTAAGGTGCATTTGATCCCCTTTTGTCGGAGTCAGCCAATTGCGGGCAAGCCCCCGTGTCTTTGCACGCGTGAGGCCGGTTATGGCTTTGCCCATCTTTATCGTTCAACCCTCACACATCCTTTAGGCAAGGAGGAGGGGTGGGAATGTCGTACTACCCTCGATGGGCGAGTTCTAACGATCTCTGGTGAGCTGCTAGCGAGGAATTCGAGTGGGAGCCCGTGCCCCGTTCAATAGGGGTCGGCTGGCGGCCGTGGAGGCGCTTTCCAAAGTGCCAAGGAGTTGTCGTATGGATCTCGGCTCCATACGGTAGGTGCCAAGGGCTCGATGCCTCCCTCCGAGGGGATCCCACTGTCGACCTCTCCTTTAGCCTCGAATATGTCTAAGGGCGTCTTGAGAAAGTGACTCGAGCCCTGGCCTTGTACGGGTCCGCTCTCGGACATCCCTTACTCTGTTTACTCGAGGGCAGCTGTCGAACCCCTGTTGAGGGCCAGCTTTCGAACCCTCAAGGTTTATGGCGGGCTCAGAGCCCATGGTTCGTTCGCCTAAAAGTGTCCGTCTGTAGGCCTCCCTTCCCGCCCGTTGGGGCATGTCTTTTTAGGAGAGAAGCGAAAACGACGTGGTAGTGGGCGGTGTGGCAGACGGTTACCGAGCGAACGGTTGACACGTGCTTGCATGCGCGGGTTTCGAGGGAGTAGTTAGGTAAGAGCATTAAATGTGGGCACTTTACCTGCCTCCTCACCGAATCCATCCGTTTGCCTTCTATTGAGGTATAAATACAGAGCCTAGGGTTCCGCGTGCTCCTTACTAGCCCTTGGCGATTGCATTTTCTTTCCTTTGCCTCCATCAGTCGTTCTCTATCACCGCCACCATCGTCTTTTCCCCCGCCGCCACCGTATTTCGACCTCAGCACTCATGGTGGGAAAAAGATAGGTCCTCCCTGCGGACGCGTGGATCCGTTCCTCAGTCACGGAGAGGAGGCTGGAGGAGCTGGTGCGCGATGGTCTACTGCGACGGAGAACGAGCCGGGACCAGCCGGAGTGGAGGGTGCCGCCGACCAACCACCGGGAGCCGGCGCCTCCAGAGGGATACGTGGTGAGCTTCGTCGCCTTCCATGAGAGGGGGCTCAGGATGCCGCCGAGCCAGTTCATGTGGGCGATCCTGCACTACTATGAGGTAGAGCTCCATCACCTCGCCCCCAACTCTGTCTCACAGGCTGCCATTTTTGCGACCGTCTGCGAGGGGTACTTGGGGGTGGAGCCCCATTGGAAGTTGTGGCTTCACCTCTTCAAGGCAGAGCACTTCGCCAAGAAGGCGGGCGAGAGGGGAGTACGGCGGGCGGTGCACGCCAGAAGCTGCACCCTCCAAGTGCGGGCGGGTCGAGGCGACCTCTATATCCCGGTGCAACTCATCTCTTCAAACAACGGGTAGCATAACAGCTAGTTTTACTTGTGCAACGATGACGGCCGCCTGCCGAAATTCTCCGGCCAGGTCCTGATGTCGCGCAAGGAGAACTGGTCATATGGCATAGTCGAGGAAGACAATCCAAAGCTACAGCCGCTCCTTGACACGCTAAGAAGGCTCTGTCTGCATGGACTGACCGCAAGCATGGTGGCCACCGCGTTCCACCACCGGAGGGTGCTGCCGCTGATGCAGCGTCGACTTCGGCTAGATGAGATGACGGTGGGCGTCTTGTTGGAGGGGAGTCGGATGTCACACGAGACCCTCCCCTCAACGAGGTTGCTCGGCACGCGTGGTGGATGGTGCGTAGTTTCAGGCAGGAGGAAATCGACCGAGTCCTGATGCGGCCTAACCGGGGATTCGTGCCTCTGGTAAGCGTTGCCCTCCCGGTGCTGGGTTCCCCCTTCTTTCCTAGGTCTCTGAAAGTCCTATGTTTGGTGTTGGTAATTAGTGACAATGCCTAAGTACTAATCCTATGCCTAAGTTGTATGTAGCATATGAGGATTAGTACATTCCAAGGTTGGTGGCAAGATGGACATGGTGATCATGATGGCCACACTTGGATTTGGACGCAACCCTATGTGATCAAGGCAAAGGTATATGCTTAAGGGTTGTGTTTTAGTAACCAAGACACCTAGTGAGTGTGGTTACATTATAGGATAGATAGATGTACTATAAAGAGGGTAATGACGTGGCTATTGAACTCCTAAGTGCCTCTAGGTGTGCATTTCATAATCATAAGCATTTGGATAGAACTAATAACGCCTCGAAAAATGATTGTGAAAATGCTAACACACTCACACATGACGAGATCACTTGGTGGTGTTAGCACGTTTGCGAAGGCGGTGGAGTTTGAGCGGTAGAGAGTGTTTGGGGTCCTCTCTCCCTCCAGCTGAGCTTGCGAGGCGGGATTCAGGCATTTTTGAGGAGTTGAAATGACTTTTTTCCACTACGCCAGAAGTCAGAAAAGAAACGGAGGTGAACGAAGGTCACATAAGTGACCGGACGCTGGACCGGACGCGATCTCTGTTTGACCGAACGCGTTCGGTCAGTGTTCAGCCTCTGCGCGTGTTTTGGTTTTTTGATCGGACGCGGTGGCGCGTCCGGTCACTGTCAACCGCACATGTCTGGTCCTTTAGGGAGCTTACTAGACTCCAACCGAACGCTGGCACTGTGGCGTTCAGTCAGTTCTGCAGCGCGTCCGGTCGCTGTTTCGTTGTGCGCTGCTCAGGCTTGACCAGCGCGTCCGGTCCATTACGGGACCAGCGCGTCCGGTCGTTGCATGGAGCGCGCCCAGTCGGTGGTTCGCGAGTGTAGTCGCTGTGTGATCGGCGCGTCTGGTCAGTTTGACCAGCGTGTTCGGTCAGCGTGACTTTGGTTGTTTCAAGTTTCTAACGGCTATATTCGAAGGGGTCCATCTATAAATACTCATTGGCCGGCTCAAGGCTCTCTCTCTTGAACATTTTGACATACTTGTGAGCACTTTGAGCTAAGCAACTCCCCTCCCACTCATCTCTCTTGCTTCTTTGCATATTCGAAGTGAGATTGAGTGATCCAAGTGCATTTGCATTGTGAGATTGCATCTAGCTGGCACTTGGTGGTTGATTTGCTGTGGGATTCTTATTTCTCTTGGTGGTTGCCACCACCTAGACGGCTTGGAGCAGCTTGGAGGCATTGGCAAGAGTTAGTGATTGTTCTTGGCCACCTCCGGTGATTGTGAAGGGTTTGTGCCTACCTCGGCGAAGCGCCAAAGACAACATTAGTAAATTGCTTGTGTCATTGCAACATTTTGTCATTTGGTAGGTTCTTATGGTGCCTTTTGAGAGGCTCGGTGTGAGACCGATTAGCCACCGAATCACGTGGTGAAGAGGGACACAACGGGGACTAGCGTGCCGGCAAGCACGTGAACCTCAGGATAAATCTTCGTGTCATCACTTTCATATTGTGATTGATTGATCTCGGTGTTCGGTTGTCTTGGTATTCATTGTTGATCATATTGGTTGGCTCAATACTTCGCCCCTCGGTGAAACTCTCCTAACTCAACTCCGCATTACCTTCTTAGTTATCTTTGCTAGCTAGTTAGCTTTGCTAGAGTAGCTCCTTTGTGTAGCTTGCTAGTTGTAGTTGTAGTTACCTTCTCGACTTGACTTGTGCGGTTGAGTGCAAATATACTAGAATTGTGAATTGGTTAGGTGGCTTGAAAACACCCCGTAGGCTAAGCAAAACTCGCATCTTGCTACTTGTTATATTGATAAACTTGTTTAGCTTGTCTTTGTAGAAATTTTTAAAAGGCTATTCACCCCCTCTAGTCATCAAGACCTTTCAAGTGGTATCGGAGCCATGGTCACCGTTTGTAAGGCTTAACAACCTCGATGTAAGATGGCTTAAGTTATGTTCAATCATGTTAATGGCAAGCCTCTATTCTTTGATAGCGTCTCTTCCTTTGATCATTGGAAAAGGAAGATGAAGCAATATCTAGGCAATATACATGAGAAGGTTTAGGATGTGACCAAAGAAGGATACATCATTCTTGATGAGGAAAATCTCACTCCCAATGACCGCATCAACAAATAATGCAACACGGCGGCACTTGACACAATCTACCGTGCCATTGATGACAAAGTATTTGAGCAAATCAAAGATCTTGAAAAGGAAAATGAGCTTTGGATAAGGCTTGAAGAAATATATGAAGGCACTTCAACGGTAAAAAGTGCCAAACTATATATGCTCAAGGATAAGTTCTCCACTTTCAAGATGAAGGATGATGAATCTATCCCAGAGATGTTCTATAGGCTCTAAGTCATTGTCAATGATCTCAAGGGGCTTGGGGAGAAGGTTGAGGACAAGGACTTCTCACACAAGTTCTTGATGTGTTTACCCAAGAAGTTTGCTACCTTGAGAAGAATGATCTTTAGAGAGGGATTGGACAAGGTCAAACCAACCGATGTGCTTGGAGATATCATGACCGATGCCCAATACAATGATGATGAAGATGAGGTAGAAGAGAAGAATGAGACCAAGGTCAAGCAAGAGAAGCCCATTGCATTCAAGGCTTCATCTTCTAAGGGTAAGAGCAAGGTGGAGAGCGATGATGATGATCCATTTGATGATGAGACCATGGCTCTCCTTGTGCACAAGATGGGAAGGTTTATGAAGAAGAAAGGATATGAGACAAGGAAGAGGAGAGACACTATAAAGGCAAAGATCCTTTGCTACAATTGCAATAGCCCCGATCATATAGTGGCGGATTGCCCCTATGAAGATAAGAGATTTCATAATGGGGACTTGAAGCTCAAGAAGAACAAGAAGGATAAGAAAGAGAAGGAGAAGAAAGCAAAGAAGAGCTTCACATTCAACAACAAGAAGAAGGGTGGTGGTTATGTAGTCACTTGGGATAGTGACAACTCTGATAGTGATGATGATGCAAGCTCTAGTGATGATGAAAGGACCACTCGACGAGCCATTGCAAGCATCACCCTCTCCAACAAACCATCCATCTTCGACACTACATCGACATGCCTTATGGCTAAGCCTACCAAGGTAAAATATGATGATAGTGATGATGATTCTTGTGCTAGTGATGGTTGTAGGAGTGATGATGAGGACTACTCCAAGGATGATCTATTGGGCATAATAGATCAAATGAGCAAAGGCTATAAGAGGACCACCAAGAAATACAAACTCTTGGAACAATAGCTCATTGCCAAGAGCAATGAAAATGATGCCTTGACGGAGGAGCTTGCTGCTCTCAAAAAGAGTAAGGAGTGCAAAAGAATTGAACAAGAGCTCAAAGCTCTTAGAAAATCCTTTGATAAGCTAGAGGCCTCTCATGAGTGTCTAAAGGAAGACCACAAGGACCTTGAAGTTGCTCACACTAGGCTTAAGGAAGCCCACTCCACTCTACTTGAGCTCATTAAGGAAAAGGACCTCAAGTTGGAGAAGTTCATGAAGAAAGCTAAGGAGGAGCAAGTGATTGTCACTTGTGATATTGGACTAACATGTGATATTATTGATGATTCTTTATTTGTTGGTCCTACTGATGCTTCATGTAGCTCATCATCATCCACCACAACCAACTCTATCTCTACTACTAGTGATTCATCACTTGTGGTTGAGAATAAAACTCTCAAGAGAGAGGTGGATGATCTCACCCGCGCATTAGGCAATGCCTATGGTGGGGATGCCCGCTTGCTAAAATGCTTGGGTAGCCAAAGGTTCTATCTTAACAAAGTGGGTTTGGGTTATACTCCCAAGAAGGGCAAGGCGGCCTTTGCTACTCTAAAGCCTCGCTTTGTGAAGAGCAATGGTCGTTATTGCAATAGATGCAAGCAAGTTGGGCATCTAGAGATTAATTGTAATAAAATAAACAAGAACAAGAAAAATGCCAATGTACCTTATATTCCTTTTGATTCTTGTTATGTGCTTACCAAGGGTGAGAAAGGTGTACAAGCTAAGTTCGTTGGTACACTAATTGTGGGTCTAAAGAAGAAGGCCATTTGGGTACCAAAGAGCTTAGTCACTAACCTCCAAGGACCCAAGCAAGTATGGGTACCTAAAAGACATTAATTTGTTTTGTAGGTAAATAACAAGGCCGGAGGAAGGCATTGGGTGCTTGATAGTGGATGCTCTCAACATATGACCGGTGATTCAAGAATATTCATGTAACGGAACCGTCTAAATTATAAGAGCACAAGTATAAAAACAATCACCGAAATGATCAAATTCTCACACTTGAGCCCATATAACTCCGGTAGTCCAATGAAATCACGAGGGATTTCAAACCAACCAACATACAAGCCAAGATCGTAGTGATTCAACATAACAAGTCACATGTTACATCCATTCCACAAGTAATTCAATATACATCAGAGTTCAACATAGTTATTACAACTTAAGTTCAAAAGTAGCGGAAGCAAAGTAATTTGAAACTAATATTATTCTTATTTCAAATACATGCCAGTACCACGGTCGACTTCCAACAAAAGCATTAGAGAGAAGATAAATAAGAAGGATCATGCCCATGATCACACTCCGCCTCTACGGCAGGAGTCAACCAACTCTTGCAGTCGCCATGATACATCATAACCTGCAACAAGTGGGGATAAAACCCTGAGTACGAGAAGGTACTCAGCTAGACTTACCCGTCAGAAACCAGAAATAAAGTGACACCAAGGATCATGCAAGGCTGATATAAAGTGGGCTAGCTTGACAACATTTTGCATAAAAGCTTAATATGGATAAGTAGTCATTAATGCTTAAGCATCAAGTTAATTATCATTAACCTATCATCTATATTAGAACCTGTACTAGAGCACTCACTTTATTAGGAGCAAACAATATTAACCATAGCAGGTATAAATTGAGGCAACCTTTCCATCGTGATCCAATTAACCATTCGTTCAATTTAATGGAATCTACGTTGCCGCTGCTCAAGTCAAGTGCTCACTAACCGGGAGCGACGGCGATTCGAATCGAATTCCTATCCAACTGGAGGGGTATTTCTAACACTCACCGCGCAGGCCCCTGCCAGGGTCGCACAAGCCACCTTTTCATATGATTCAGGAATCGCGGGTCCGAATGATGTCGCGACCCCATGGGCGACACTCTGCCAGGTGATAGGGACTCTAACCCCCCCTTGGCCTCACGCCAATGTCCCCAAGCACATCCTTTCTCTCCTCCAAGAAGCAACCTACCATTCGATTCCCGGCCTGAATCACATTACTCGGCTTCACGGTCGGAACGACTTATCCGGCCAACTAAGTGTTAGACTGCGTTCAACATGACTCAAGAACGTACAGCGAATCGGTCCTTAAACGACTCAGACGGGGATAGATTCACACCCAAGACCTCCATGCCTTGTCGCTTCACTATCGTCATCCCGTCCGGTCTCATTTTATTTTATTAACACATGGTTCCATTCCACGATAGCAAATATAGCCAACCATGCCATATATGAATATCCCTATATCTCGCAGGTGACAGAAAATCACCTGACTTCTACCGCTTAAAGCAGGGCTAAGCATCTACTCGATCCTAGTCTATGTAGGATTCAAGGATTCATATATCTGGACAAGGAATGATATAATGCAGCAAGAGTTTCCAACCAACTCCTATCACTTAATGCAACAATACTTATAACATATATAGAATTAATTGCTTTGAAGATAGGAGGCTTATAATGCTCCGGGGCTTGCCTGGGATCCGACTCAAGTTAGAGTATGTCAGATGAAACCCGCTTGGCGAGCATCTTCCAATCTACCACTTGTCCGGTCCTTCGATCTTCGGGATGGATCCACCAACTCCATCTTCGGGTTTGGCTCCACCTTAGGTCCTTTACGTGCTTCAGCTACGTACCTAAATGAGGTGCAATAATGCATATGTATGAATGCATAAAAATGCAATAAACAAATTAATCATGCAAGCATACCAAAGTTCACATAAACCCTAGAGCTAATTAACTTAATCCTCATTAAGACATAACATAGAAGAGGGCAAGCACATCAATCAAGAAACAAGTCTCACAGGATCACAGGGTACCACCCAAGTATCATCAAAGATATGAGTCACACTTCAATACCCAAGCATGACAAAGTTAAACAAGTATTAGAACTAGAAGTTGCTACCTTCTGGACATCAGACCAACAGCTGAGTAATTTAATCATAACTGGAGATCTACAACTCCAAATGACTTGCAAGAAGACATTATGAAAAGCTTGTGAAGTTATCTAAATTTCACTTATAATCATCTAAACCTGATTCTAACATTTACCAGGTCGAAATACAGAAGGTACAGAATCTGTCCTGGAAGGACAGAGAGCAACATAAATCTGAACCCAAATTAGAACAGCTGTAGTTTCTAAACCATATGGCCAAATGCCACCAAAATTTAACAGAAGCTAGATCATGAAATTCACAACAATTTTGTTATAGCACACAAGACATGAAAACATCATTTGCATAGGGTAATTAACAATATTCTCAAATCTGTTCAGAAACCTCATTTGCAAGAAATAATTATTTACTTATGTTGCAAACATATAATTGAATAAAACCAACTTTACCAACATTTCATACATGACTAATGAACACTAGAAAACATAGTGTCAATTACTAAATAAATTCTTTTAATAGATTTTCTTAATTTATTTAGATAATTAGGTGGAATTATGACCACCTATCAAAAGTACACAATAAATTCTACAGAAATTACAGTGGCCTACACATGCTCCCAAAAGTCTACTGTCCAAATTTGAAACCATTTGGACATGTATATCAACCTCTAAGAAAAAGACAAATAGCCATAGCAATAAATTATGTGAGAGCAAGTTAAACCTAAAACTCAATATTTTCTATGAACACATGGCCATAGTTTGGATCAAAATGATAGAGCATCCTCATACTAAGATAATGGAACAACATTTTCCATTTTATCATTTATATATTATTTATAAGCTATTTATCAAGCCTTAAACAAGTTAAATCAATAATTAGATCATACAATAAGCAATGACCATGAAATATATACCACAGTACCTCCATATCATGACAAACCTACCATCAAAATTTCACATCATTTGGAGCATCACAACTCAAGATATAAAATGACAAGCAAAATAATATAGATTCCCTTATTTATCAAGGTCCAATCAAAACCTTAAGAAAACAGTGAACAACTAGGGTGTTTAATATTTTTCCTAAAAAGTACATGTCATTACAAAATTAACAAAACAAGAATCACTATTTTTGAACATCTAAAACTCCAGATCTTGCTCTGGTCAAGTTTAGAGGCATTTTTATAGCACTTTTAAAACTTAAATAAGGACATCAGAAAACATCTACAAACCTGTAGCATTTTATGACTCTATTACATAGATTTCTTCTCAAGGTTTCCAAAAAGTCCACTTTTACTATTTTTGGAGTCTCCTAGCATTAGATATGAATATTTGAAGATTTACAAGAAATCTGAAATTCAAAATCGGAATTACTCAAACCCTGTTGAAATCGCTAGGCGCACACGAACGCTTACCCCATCCCTGCCATTCATAACCGACACGTGGGACCCCTGGTTCAGCCGGGCCCGCACGTCAGTCGCCCAGAGAGATACTGAGAGAGAGGGAGGCATCAGTCGTCTTCTTCATCTCGACGCCGAGCGGAGAGGTGGTGGTCCGGCTCGGCCGGCCGGCATAGGGCGGCACCGGTGGCGAGGAAGCGGCCGGTGAGGTTCGTGGCGTCGAGGTGCATCCAAAGGTGGCCGCGGCTCGGCGTGAGGTGGTCCATGGCCTCTTGGCCATGGATGCAGGCGGCTGCGGCCGCGGCCATCGGCGGTAGGCGAGCACCGGCAGCGGCGGGCCGAGGAGAAGGGCAGCGCGAGCACCGGTGAGTCCACACGCGTCCATGAGACTGAATGGCTCAGCTTGAAGCAACCCAAGGTGGCTTGGCCACATGAGGGCGGCAGTGCCGGCATGGCCGTGCCGGCGGCGGCGACCACCGGTGGAAATTGGCCGCGACGAGCCTACGCGAGAGAGGAAGGGAGGCAAGGCGGGCACGGTGGCGAGCTCTACTTGGCCTACGACCGAGCCATTAGCGAGAACGTTGGTGCGGACACGAGCTTTGCTCGCTCGTCCATGGCGGACGCCCGTCCGCGCGCTGTGCATGCACCGAGGGCGAGAGGCAGTGGGTGAGGTGAGGGAGGGACTCAGGCGTGCAGGGGGTTGCTTCTCTTCTCGATGGGCAGCAGGCAGCGGCACTAGGACAGCCACGGCGCGTGGCACACACGCGGCAGCAAGCAAGGCGCATGTCGGCCACGTCCCAGGGCGCGTGTTCACCCCTCAGGCATTTCCCCGAATACGTGGCGGGTGCCAAAGTGGGCATGGTGGGCATCGGTTTTGGGCCATTTCTAGGCTAAATTTGGACATGGGCCCAATACAAAATTTGTTATGTTGCTAATGCTCTACGACTTTGATTAAGGGACCATAGGCATTAGGGCCCTGGATTAGGAAATAATTGGCTCCAAAGTTTGTACTATCCACGAAATAATAGCAATGAGAAAATATCCAAATTGAGGGTCAACACGAAATGCAAATGGTGCCATCTTCTTGTATGTTCTTCCCCATCATGTAAGCTCCAACTTTTACATTTGGACCTACTCAAGTTACTTAACAATTTTTGGAGAACGCGACATGCCAATCTCAAAGTCATTGGAGCGACAAAGTTGCAGACATGCTGTTTTAGCAACTAATTTTGGAGATCCAAATATACTCCAAATGTGATGACACTTGATTCATTGTGTTCCCCATGAACAGTACTCCAACTCATATTAAGGAACCTAATTGAGCCACTATATGAAATTGGAAGATAAAATGTCGTGAACATGTTGACTTGATGTTGCCGATTAGGGGACTTAGAATATGCTAAGTGCTGGAAACAGCCCTCAATCTGACTTGTGGGCCCTCTTTGAGCACTTTCCACCCATTTTCATGACTTGACTCTTAAACAAAGTTTGTTCCTTATAAAATTCTCTAGAACTTTGTAAAAGGGTGCACAGTCATGCAAAGCTTCTAGGTCAGACTTTTGAAATGGTCAAACGAAAGGGTCCTAGGGTCCATACATGGTCAACCATCACTTAGAAGCACATTTAGTCAAAATGATCAACATGAACATTGTTCCATTAAGTGTCCTAAGTGTAGTTAAGGTGTTGTAGAGGCCAAACATACACACCATGCATAGGTTTCACAAAAGTGTAGGCCTCACATGCACTGAAACATAGAAGTCACTATAATTGTAGTGCTTGTTTCAAGATACATGCTACACATGTTCCACTAGGGTGTTCCACATGTGTCCAAGATGTGTTGCACATATTGCATTTGTATGTTGCTCAACACTAGTTCCCATAGGATGTAAGGCAGGTTTTAGTTATAATCCAAACAAGCATCTAACTTATCATTTCATGTGACTTTTTGATTCCAAACTTTATGAAACTTTTCCAGGGATCAATATAGATAGGTACCAAGGTGAGACACATAAAGATATGGCAATAACACCATCCAAACATATATCTTTGAAAAGGGACCTATATGTAAAGCAATGATGCAACATCCACTTTAGGTTAGGCTCATCTCCATAGGTTGACCTTGACATTGTCATCTCCACTTAATTTGTCGTGTTTGAGCTTAAACCCACTGCCTAATTGGTGATCAACACCTGGGGTGTTACAGCCCTCCCCCCTTAAAAGAATCGCGTCCCGAGATTCGGAATGGAAGATCTTTTAAGGAAGAGAGACACGTTATCTTGTTCCCAACATCTACTATAGCATTCAACTATAAAGCTTCAACATCGGCGAACAATTTGGTCAAAGGCACTTTCTGATACTTACTCTTTATGGTAAAATCTGTCTAAAGAATTTCCTTCATTGACTTCCATGAAACATTGTTACTTTGGGAGGAATCCAAGATAGCACATACTGCACTCTCAGTGTACGGAGATCATTTGGTCCATGAGTGAACCACTCACAAGGATCTGACTCTTTAGTGAACACAACATAGTCCGTATGAACTTTACATCAAACCAAAGTCTTCAGAAGTATACTCGTTGAAATGACTCTATATCCACACGGTTTTGGAAAAGCAGTTCTCTACCAAAATGGCTTGAGTACAACCTTCCAAAAGGGTGAGATCATAGATGACAAACATTCTCTGAGGCTATAGGATACTGACTAACCAATAGACAGGGTCTAGGTTGGTCGTAAATGTTCAAACATTCCGATATCAACTAATGGAAAACTACTTGAGGTTCCATGTGTGCAGTTCTCTTTCTCTGATGACAACACTGTATTATCTGAGTCTGTCGAGGGGTCAATGAATGTGATGGCTGACTCTATCGGCTTCGTATTCCTGCCAACAGCTACCTAATAAGATTCTTTTATCAAGACAACAGTTATCTGGGTTGAATCAGATGCAACCTCTTGGGTAAAAACATTTATAAGGTACTAAGGTATGTCATCATTGGAAAATTAGTACCAAAGCAAAATGTAGGGAGGCCTTAAGGATAACAAAAGTTGTAATATTTACTAAACCGCGGGAAGTAGTCTACCACCAAGCGGTTGAGTAAAATTTTCCTTTGTGACTTAGTTGCACCATAAGTTGAGTTGACTTGCAGTGTAGCAACTTTGTCAGGCCAACCTTTCACCTTGAGGCTTCCTTTTTAGGATCAAACAACAGCTCTAAGATGGAAATCTGTGGTTTGACACTTTTCAAATTGATTTTGATTCGCGATGGTATAAATTGATTTGCAGAAACCAAGGCTGCTCGTACATTAGGGATACGAGAAAGCAAAAGCAAATGAAAGAGTGTAAACTAGTATCTGTGAGACCTCAAAAGGGTCATCCAACAGTAGATCTCGACTATTAAATTACATATCAATTCGAGGATGCACACGCTTTGAACTTGCGGGTTACTTTTGCAAGGCAAAACACATACTTTCTCTACTCTTCACCTTAGCTGATAGAACACCTTGCACTATCTGTGTGATTGTCCAAGATGGAATTGACTTGGTCACAATGGCTCTGAAAGATAGAGTATCACTCAAGTTGTGGCTAGTTGATTTCGACGGTATGTTCATTATGTATTCAGAGGTTAAGATTTGCCTAATGTGACGATCGAGTCTTATCCAACATATGACTTGTCCAACATTAAGTGTTGTGTCCTTTATATCCAACAGGAATGAGATACGTTGCTCACTAGATGACATTCGTCAAAACTGGGACAACTAAGTAGAGTCACTTGTCTACCACCTATTGCAGTCTGTTAATGTTTATGTCGGTGACCTGTTCTTCAAAGGTTATCCTCTTCGCAACTTTAGAAGGAAGCTCCACTACTTTCGGTCTAAGATATGGATCTTACAATACGATATGGAGAGATAACCAAGAAGAAACACGAGAAAATAACACATCGTCTGTCGTTTCATAATGGATCATGACTAGAAACCGTGATACCAGCGCGTGCCAAGCAGCCAGCCATGTGTCTGCAGCCACAAGAGGCCCTTGGTTTCGTCGCGGCACCATCAGCGACTACTCATAATACCATTACTAAACGCACAATGAAAGTGAAATTTCAAGTGGCACCAATGGGCTGTAAGAGCAAGCGCCATACAAGGAGGGACAGCAAGCAAAGGTAGTCACAAGGTTTAGAATTAACATGAAAATGATCCGAAGATCAAAATATAGCACAAGAGAACATCACACAAATGCCAAGGATAACTGAGCAAGAGACTCTTGCTTAAATTCTACGTACGACTTGCGTCCACCGAGGGGAGTACCAGATAAAAGATTAACAGGAGATT
This sequence comes from Saccharum hybrid cultivar R570, assembly GCA_038087645.1. NCBI lineage: Eukaryota > Viridiplantae > Streptophyta > Magnoliopsida > Poales > Poaceae > Saccharum > Saccharum hybrid cultivar. The sequence goes on from JAQSUU010000529.1 coordinate 11,568,492, forward strand.
CATTCATGTTGGGCAACAACATGAGATCAAGACTGATAAACATCTCAAGACTTGAGAAGGTTGGGGACGGATTAAGAAAATTTTAAGGGCGAAAACTGACATGTAGTCATAGATTGAGTTGATAAGGTAGATGCACGAATTTGCAAGCACACGATTTAGAGGCCATAGCAGAGATACATTGCGTCATACTAGCTAACCTTTGGGAGAGGTAACCGGAAGGTCCAACATGGATTTGGGTACGGTCTCCACAATTGGCAACGTACAAACCATGGTCAAAGGCTAGCATTGATAAAAGTTAACTTGGTTGGTCAGTCGATAAAGGTCTTCACAAAAATAGTTGCAAAACACCCATGGCTTATGCAAACACATAGGAGAACTAAACTTTGGGCTTTTGGTCAAGCAAGGGTATGGATACAAACATTCAAGGGCTAACCACCAAGTCTACAGGCTCAGGCTCCTAAGAGAGAGAACCTGATTGCAGACAACACTAAGAGATCAGTTCTCGTAACTCGAGTGTTGCCCTAAGATAAAGCTATTTGACACTCGTGTGCTCACCGAGGACAAACGAGGTGACAACTAGGGCACTACCTAGATAACAAGCATACATACACGCATCACCGTCAAGTAGACAATTGAGAAAATTCAAACGAATGAGCTTAAGCAATCAATACAAGCACAAGGCTCATCCAAAATAAGCATTTATCTCAAGCATGAACTAACTACTAGTTTAGCTCAAAACAACGCTAGCTAAGGAAGCCAACTTAGCATGTGCACAGAATCTAGACAGCAGCATAGTAACTACTTGTTTCAACTATAACTGAGGTTGTAGACCTCCTATAAAGGTGATCCTACACTTTATAGATAGCTTAAGAAAATGACTACTCTTTAGTTATTCATACCAACAACGAAATCACAGGTTAGCATGGTCAAGCATGCTGATGTTTCAGATCTATACCAACATGGACAGAAAACGGACAAGAACTTCAAAAATGCATAATTGGAGTTCTAGGGACACAACAAGGCTGAGCCTTAACTTTATGTAAAGCTTATTAAGTTGTCTATAACTTTCTTATTATCATACTAAGATGATTCTATATCTAACAAGGCCAAACAAGACAAAGAAGACATATCTGCCCAGATTTGGATAGATTCTGTCATTCCACTTTATAAGCTTATAACTAGAGATTAAACCACCAAAATTAGTGCTATGGGACATTTTGGAAAGCTTAGAAAAAGTACTACACTTCTTCTATTATCTCCAAGACATGATTCCTTATGCACATAGGTCAAACAAACCAAACATTCAGATCTGTTTTGAACATGAGCAGATTTTGACAACAAACTTCTAAAATTTATAACTCTCAAACCATAAGACCTAGGGTCATAAAATTTTAGGACAAGCTAGATAAGTAAGTTAGCTACAACTTTGGTATTCTCTATAATTACAGAAAACATCATTATGACCCCTAAAAACATCACTACAACAGAAATCGTTCTAGCAGCCAACATTCGACAAGCAAAACAAAGCTTGCCTTTGTTCTACTTAACAAGAGAGTACACAAACACGTTATTCTAGTAGCTCTAAATTTTGTTATCTTAGACCAACATGAATTTAATTCATTCATGAGAATCCATAATTACTTAAGTGAGGTCTAAAGCATTGGCAAACGCTTGGGTGAACAACACATTCACCACTTGGCTAAGCTAGAGGATATCTCCAAGTTCAAGCATGTAGCCACACTTATTTCTAGTAAGGCTAAGCACACATTTTTCTCAAGCAATATGGAACAAGGCATTTTTGTTTTACTTTACTCAAGAAAGATAGTGTAACACATTGATCACAAGTTACACACTATAGAACAAGGGTGAGAAGAGTATAGCCATGCATAATGCAACAATCATGAAGATGCATGCTTCGTCCTATTCGTCCTCACAAGATTACCAACCTAAGGTGGCGATCACGTTCTATGTCGATGGCATAACACGCACTCTTTCGATATATAGCTAGTCGCCAGCTACATTCGACTTACGCATTCATGGTTAGCGTACCTGCAGAAAAGTTTCATTGCAGCCCAACAATTCCCCAAATATAGCACACAATGAAATAGGAAGATAAAATTCTAAGCACTCCCATATACATATACCCCTGTATACGTACATGTAGCACCAAAACTACCCGAATCATTCGATCACCCACAATTAAGTACCTTCATATATACATGTGTGTAACATGTAGATAATCAGTAACCAAAACTAGCTCTCCCCTAGACCGCAGTTTGTACGGTCATGCTCTCACAACTCACACTTACCTGAGCGTAGGTGCGATGTTGCATAAAAGTAAACTAGCAACATATATGGCTATTTCATATATGAAGGCTACCTCTAATTTGACACACCGGGTAGCATAGTGTGGGAGAGTCATCACACATACATACCTTGGCCTGGGCGTAGATGCATAAATGAAAAACCCCCAAGTTAGTACTTATATAAGCCACCTAATAATCCTTATATGGGCATAAGGAAATTGACCACTGGCATACTAGGTTTAGAATTCAGATTTCACAAACCTATATATAGCTATAAGTTGATAAAACTGATTTTATAAAACAAAACCTTTGTTTTAAATACACATACGACAAGTTTAATGTTGAATCTTGCTCCGATGCCAGCTGTAACGGAACCGTCCAAATTATAAGAGCACAAGTACAAAAACAATCACCGAAATGATCAAATTCTCGCACTTGAGCCCATATAACTCAGGTAGTCCAATGAAATCACGAGGGATTTCAAACCAACCAACATACAAGCCAAGATCGTAGTGATTCAACATAACAAGTCACATGTTAAATCCATTCCACAAGTAATTCAATATACATCGGAGTTCAATATAGTTATTACAACTTAAGTTCAAAAGTAGCGGAAGCAAAGTAATTTGAAACTAATATTATTCTTATTTCAAATACATGCCAGTACCACGGTCGACTTCCAACAAAAGCATTAGAGAGAAGATAAATAAGAAGGATCATGCCCATGATCACACTCCGCCTCTACGGCAGGAGTCAACCAACTCTTGCAGTCGCCATGATACATCATAACCTGCAACAAGTGGGGATAAAACCCTGAGTACGAGAAGGTACTCAGCTAGACTTACCCGTCAGAAACCAGAAATAAAGTGACACCAAGGATCATGCAAGGCTGATATAAAGTGGGCTAGCTTGACAACATTTTGCATAAAAGCTTAATATGGATAAGTAGTCATTAATGCTTAAGCATCAAGTTAATTATCATTAACCTATCATCTATATTAGAACCTGTACTAGAGCACTCACTTTATTAGGAGCAAACAATATTAACCATAGCAGGTATAAATTGAGGCAACCTTTCCATCGTGATCCAATTAACCATCCGTTCAATTTAATGGAATCTACGTTGCCGCTGCTCAAGTCAAGTGCTCACTAACCGGGAGCGATGACGATTCGAATCGAATTCCTATCCAGCTAGAGGGGTATTTCTAACACTCACCGCGCAGGCCCCTGCCAGGGTCGCACAAGCCACCTTTTCATATGATTCAGGAATCGCGGGTCCGAATGATGTCGCGACCCCATGGGCGACACTCTGCCAGGTGATAGGGACTCTAACCCCCCTTGGCCTCACGCCAATGTCCCCAAGCACATCCTTTCTCTCCTCCAAGAAGCAACCTACCATTCGATTCCCGGCCTGAATCACATTACTCGGCTTCGCGGTCGGAACGACTTATCCGGCCAACTAAGTGTTAGACTGCGTTCAACATGACTCAAGGACGTACAGCGAATCGGTCCTTAAACGACTCAGACGGGGATAGATTCACACCTAAGACCTCCATGCCTTGTCGCTTCACTATCGTCATCCTGTCCGGTCTCATTTTATTTTATTAACACATGGTTCCATTCCACGATAGCAAATATAGCCAACCATGCCATATATGAATATCCCTATATCTCGCAGGTGACAGAAAATCACCTGACTTCTACCGCTTAAAGCAGGGCTAAGCATCTACTCGATCCTAGTCTATGTAGGATTCAAGGATTCATATATCTGGACAAGGAATGATATAATGCAGCAAGAGTTTCCAACCAACTCCTATCACTTAATGCAACAATACTTATAACATATATAGAATTAATTGCTTTGAAGATAGGAGGCTTATAATGCTCCGGGGCTTGCCTGGGATCCGACTCAAGTTAGAGTATGTCAGATGAAACCCGCTTGGCGAGCATCTTCCAATCTACCACTTGTCCGGTCCTTCGATCTTCGGGATGGATCCACCAACTCCATCTTCGGGTTTGGCTCCACCTTAGGTCCTTTACGTGCTTCAGCTACGTACCTAAATGAGGTGCAATAATGCATATGTATGAATGCATAAAAATGCAATAAACAAATTAATCATGCAAGCATACCAAAGTTCACATAAACCCTAGAGCTAATTAACTTAATCCTCATTAAGACATAACATAGAAGAGGGCAAGCACATCAATCAAGAAACAAGTCTCACAGGATCACAGGGTACCACCCAAGTATCATCAAAGATATGAGTCACACTTCAATACCCAAGCATGACAAAGTTAAACAAGTATTAGAACTAGAAGTTGCTACCTTCTGGACATCAGACCAACAGCTGAGTAATTTAATCATAACTGGAGATCTACAACTCCAAATGACTTGCAAGAAGACATTATGAAAAGCTTGTGAAGTTATCTAAATTTCACTTATAATCATCTAAACCTGATTCTAACATTTACCAGGTCGAAATACAGAAGGTACAGAATCTGTCCTGGAAGGACAGAGAGCAACATAAATCTGAACCCAAATTAGAACAGCTGTAGTTTCTAAACCATATGGCCAAATGCCACCAAAATTTAACAGAAGCTAGATCATGAAATTCACAACAATTTTGTTATAGCACACAAGACATGAAAACATCATTTGCATAGGGTAATTAACAATATTCTCAAATCTGTTCAGAAACCTCATTTGCAAGAAATAATTATTTACTTATGTTGCAAACATATAATTGAATAAAACCAACTTTACCAACATTTCATACATGACTAATGAACACTAGAAAACATAGTGTCAATTACTAAATAAATTCTTTTAATAGATTTTCTTAATTTATTTAGATAATTAGGTGGAATTATGACCACCTATCAAAAGTACACAATAAATTCTACAGAAATTACAGTGGCCTACACATGCTCCCAAAAGTCTACTGTCCAAATTTGAAACCATTTGGACATGTATATCAACCTCTAAGAAAAAGACAAATAGCCATAGCAATAAATTATGTGAGAGCAAGTTAAACCTAAAACTCAATATTTTCTATGAACACATGGCCATAGTTTGGATCAAAATGATAGAGCATCCTCATACTAAGATAATGGAACAACATTTTCCATTTTATCATTTATATATTATTTATAAGCTATTTATCAAGCCTTAAACAAGTTAAATCAATAATTAGATCATACAATAAGCAATGACCATGAAATATATACCACAGTACCTCCATATCATGACAAACCTACCATCAAAATTTCACATCATTTGGAGCATCACAACTCAAGATATAAAATGACAAGCAAAATAATATAGATTCCCTTATTTATCAAGGTCCAATCAAAACCTTAAGAAAACAGTGAACAACTAGGGTGTTTAATATTTTTCCTAAAAAGTACATGTCATTACAAAATTAACAAAACAAGAATCACTATTTTTGAACATCTAAAACTCCAGATCTTGCTCTGGTCAAGTTTAGAGGCATTTTTATAGCACTTTTAAAACTTAAATAAGGACATCAGAAAACATCTACAAACCTGTAGCATTTTATGACTCTATTACATAGATTTCTTCTCAAGGTTTCCAAAAAGTCCACTTTTACTATTTTTGGAGTCTCCTAGCATTAGATATGAATATTTGAAGATTTACAAGAAATCTGAAATTCAAAATCGGAATTACTCAAACCCTGTTGAAATCGCTAGGCGCACACGAACGCTTACCCCATCCCTGCCATTCATAACCGACACGTGGGACCCCTGGTTCAGCCGGGCCCGCACGTCAGTCGCCCAGAGAGATACTGAGAGAGAGGGAGGCATCAGTCGTCTTCTTCATCTCGACGCCGAGCGGAGAGGTGGTGGTCCGGCTCGGCCGGCCGGCATAGGGCGGCACCGGTGGCGAGGAAGCGGCCGGTGAGGTTCGTGGCGTCGAGGCGCATCCAAAGGTGGCCGCGGCTCGGCGTGAGGTGGTCCATGGCCTCTTGGCCACGGATGCAGGCGGCTGCGGCCGCGGCCATCGGCGGTAGGCGAGCACCGGCAGCGGCGGGCCGAGGAGAAGGGCAGCGCGAGCACCGGTGAGTCCACACGCGTCCATGAGACTGAATGGCTCAGCTTGAAGCAACCCAAGGTGGCTTGGCCACATGAGGGCGGCAGTGTCGGCATGGCCGTGCCGGCGGCGGCGACCACCGGTGGAAATTGGCCGCGACGAGCCTACGCGAGAGAGGAAGGGAGGCAAGGCGGGCACGGTGGCAAGCTCTACTTGGCCTACGACCGAGCCATTAGCGAGAACGTTGGTGCGGACACGAGCTTTGCTCGCTCGTCCATGGCGGACGCCCGTCCGCGCGCTGTGCATGCACCGAGGGCGAGAGGCAGTGGGTGAGGTGAGGGAGGGACTCAGGCGTGCAGGGGGTTGCTTCTCTTCTCGATGGGCAGCAGGCAGCGGCACTAGGACAGCCACGGCGCGTGGCACACACGCGGCAGCAAGCAAGGCGCATGTCGGCCACGTCCCAGGGCGCGTGTTCACCCCTCAGGCATTTCCCCGAATACGTGGCGGGTGCCAAAGTGGGCATGGTGGGCATCGGTTTTGGGCTATTTCTAGGCTAAATTTGGACATGGGCCCAATACAAAATTTGTTATGTTGCTAATGCTCTAGGACTTTGATTAAGGGACCATAGGCATTAGGGCCCTGGATTAGGAGGTAATTGGCTCCAAAGTTTGTACTGTCCACGAAATAATAGCAATGAGAAAATATCCAAATTGAGGGTCAACACGAAATGCAACTGGTGCCATCTTCTTGTATGTTCTTCCCCATCATGTAAGCTCCAACTTTTACATTTGGACCTACTCAAGTTACTTAACAATTTTTGGAGAACGTGACATGCCAATCTCAAAGTCATTGGAGCGACAAAGTTGCAGACATGCTGTTTTAGCAACTGATTTTGGAGATCCAAATATACTCCAAATGTGATGACACTTGATTCATTGTGTTCCCCATGAATAGTACTCCAACTCATATTAAGAAACCTAATTGAGCCACTATATGAAATTGGAAGATAAAATGTCGTGAACATGTTGACTTGATGTTGCCGATTAGGGGACTTAGAATATGCTAAGTGCTGGAAACAACCCTCAATCTGACTTGTGGGTCCTCTTTGAGCACTTTCCACCCATTTTCATGACTTGACTCTTAAACAAAGTTTGTTCCTTATAAAATTCTCTAGAACTTTGTAAAAGGGTGCACAGTCATGCAAAGCTTCTAGGTCAGACTTTTGAAATGGTCAAATGAAAGGGTCCTAGGGTCCATACATGGTCAACCATTACTTAGAAGCACATTTAGTCAAAATGATCGACATGAACATTGTTCCATTAAGTGTCCTAAGTGTAGTTAAGGTGTTGTAGAGGCCAAACATACACACCATGCATAGGTTGCACAAAAGTGTAGGCCTCACATGCACTGAAACATAGAAGTCACTATAATTGTAGTGCTTGTTTCAAGATACATGCTACACATGTTCCACTAGGGTGTTCCACATGTGTCCAAGATGTGTTGCACATATTGCATTTGTATGTTGCTCAACACTAGTTCCCATAGGATGTAAGGTAGGTTTTAGTTATAATCCAAACAAGCATCTAACTTATCATTTCATGTGACTTTTTGATTCCAAACTTTATGAAACTTTTCCAGGGATCAATATAGATAGGTATCAAGGTGAGACACATAAAGATATGGCAATAACACCATCCAAACATATATCTTTGAAAAGGGACCTATATGTAAAGCAATGATGCAACATCCACTTTAGGTTAGGCTCATCTCCATAGGTTGACCTTGACATTGTCATCTCCACTTAATTTGTCGTGTTTGAGCTTAAACCCACTGCCTAATTGGTGATCAACACCTGGGGTGTTACAATTCATCTCTCTCAAATCAAATGATAGTGGCATTGATAGTATCATATTTGGTGACAATAGCAAGGGTGATGTAAAGGCTCTTGGAAGGATTACAATCTCAAATGATCATAGCATTTCTAATGTGCTCTTAGTTGAAAAGTTGAACTTCAATCTTCTCTCGGTTGCTCAATTGTGTGATCTTGGTTTCAAGTGCATATTTGGTGTTGATGATGTGGAGATAGTTAGTGTTGATGGCTCTAACTTGATCTTCAAAGGCTTTAGATATGAGAATTTATACTTGGTTGATTTCAATGCTAGTGACACTCAACTTTCAACATGCTTGCTCACCAAATCAAGTATGAGTTGGTTATGGCATAGAAGACTTGGTCATATTGGCATGAAGCAATTGAACAAGTTAGTAAAGCATGACTTAGTTAGAGGCTTGAAGGATGTCACATTTGAGAAAGATAAGCTATGTAGTGCATGTCAAGCCGGAAAGCAAGTGGGCAACACTCATCCATTAAAGAGCATTATGAGTACTTCTAAGGCATTTGAGTTGTTGCACATGAATCTATTTGGGCCAACTGCATACACAAGCATTGGTGGCAACAAGTATGGCTTTGTGATTGTAGATGATTTTACTAGATACACATGGGTATTCTTTCTTGTGGACAAGAGTGATGTATTTGACATATTCAAGAAGTTCATCAAGAGAGTGCAAAATGAGTTTGAGACCACAATCAAGAAAATAAGAAGTGATAATGGAAGTGAGTTTAGAAACACAAGAGTTGATGAGCTGTGTGATGAGCTTAGAATCAAACATCAATTCTCAACCAAGTATACACCTCAATCAAATGGCTTAGTTGAGAGGAAGAATAGAACCTTAATTGATATGGCAAGATCAATGTTGAACGAGTATAATGTGAGTCATTCATTTTGGGCCGAAGCAATCAACACGGCTTGCTTCTATAGCAACCGCCTCTATTGCCACAAGTTCCTAGAGAAGACACCATATGAGATATTGAATGGAAGAAAGTCCAACATTGCATACTTTCAGGTATTTGGTTGCAAATACTACATCTTAAAGAAGGGCACTAGATTGAATAAGTTTGAGAAGAAATGTGATGAAGGATTCCTACTTGGTTACTTAACTACTAGCAAATCTTATAGAGTATGGAACCTAGCTAGTGGACAACTTGAAGAAGTACATGATGTTGAGTTTGATGAAACAAATGGCTCTCAAGATGAAGAAGAAAACTTGGATGATGTGAAAGGAACTCATTTGAGTAATGCTATAAAGGGAATGGATATTGGTGATATTAAACCAAAGCAAGTGATTGGTGTGGATGACAACAAAGATCAAGTGCTCCAAAGTCCAATCACTCAAGCTAGTGGTTCTCTAATGCAAAATCAAGCTAGTACATCATCTCAAGTGCAACAAGATCAACAAGTGGCTAGTTCATCATCTCCAACTCATGATCAACATCAACATCCAAGCAATCAAGTCCAAGTGCTTCAACCAACTAACATTGCAAGAGACCATCCATTGGATTCCATCATTGGTGACATACAAAGGGGAGTTCAAACTAGATCAAGATTGACATCATTTTGTGCTCACTCTTCTTTTGTGTCAATGGAAGAACCCAAGGACATTGATAGAGCATTGAGAGATCCGGATTGGGTAAATGCAATGCATGAAGAGCTCAACAACTTTAAGAGAAATGAAGCATGGGAACTAGTTGAGAGGCCTAAGGATCACAATTTCATTGGAATAAGATGGATCTTTCGCAACAAGCAAGATTAAGATGGGATAGTAGTAAGGAACAAAGCAAGACTAGTGGCTTAAGGTTACACACAAATAGAGGGTCTTTACTTTGGTGAAACTTATGCCCGGTTGCAAGATTAGAAGCAATTAAGATCTTACTTGCCTATGCTTATGCTCACAATATCAAGCTATATCAAATGGATGTGAAGAGTACATTTATCAATGGGTACATCCAAGAAGAGGTGTATGTGGAGCAACCTCTCGGTTTTGAAGATGACAAGAAACTCAATCATGTATACAAGTTAAGAAAAGCTTTGTATGGATTGAAGCAAGCACCTAGAGCATGGTATGAAAGATTAAGAGATTTCTTGCTATCCAAAGGATTTGTCATGGGCAAAGTGGATACTACTCTATTCACCAAGAAGATTGGGAAAGACTTGTTTGTGTTGCAAATATATATTGATGATATCATATTTGGCTCAACCAATCAAGAGTATTGTGATGAGTTTAGGAAAATTATGGCAACATAATTTGAAATGTCAATGATTGGTGAACTTAGTTTCTTTCTTGGACTTCAAATCAAACAAATAAAGGAAGGAACATTTGTAAGCCAAACCAAATACATAAAGGATATGCTAAAGAAGTTTGGTATGGAAGATGCAAAAGGAATCACTACTCCAATGAGTACTAATGGAAGCTTGGATAGTGACAAGAGTGGCAATATGGTGGATCAAAAGCTATATAGATCAATGATTGGTAGCCTACTCTATGTTACGGCATCAATGCCCGATGTAATGTTTAGTGTATGCATGTGTGCAAGATTTCAAGCCTCACCAAGAGAAAGTCATTTGAAGGCAACAAAGAGAATATTGAGGTACTTAAAGCATACACAAGATGTTGGATTATGGTATCCCAAAGGTGCAAGCTTTGAGCTAGTTGGATATTCAGATTCCGACTATGTCGGTGACAAAGTTGAGAGAAAGAGCACCTCCGGGACTTGTAAATTGTTGGGAAGATCACTTGTCTCATGGTCATCCAAGAAGCAAAATAGTATTGCACTATCTACCGCCGAGGCCAAATACATCGCCGCGGGTAGTTGTTGTGCACAAATCTTGTCGATGAAGGCAACATTGAAGGATTTTGGAATCAATTTTAAGAATGTGCCATTGCTATGTGACAATAAAAGTACCGTGAAGCTAACCAACAATCCTGTTCAACATCAAAGAACAAAGCATATTGATGTTCGCCATCACTTTATTAGAGATCATCAACAAAAGGGTGACATTGCAATTGAGAGTGTGGGCACCGAAGATAAATTAGCCGATCTATTCACCAAGCCACTTGATGAGAAGAGATTTCACAAGCTAAAGAATGAGTTGAACATACTTGACTTCTCCAACATGAGTTGATGCACCCCATATATGACATGCCTCTCCTTCGAGCCCCAAGGTACAATTGGTTGACATGTCATACATTCTATGCTAAGGACTTGTTTAGTGCATCTAGTCATAATTTGCATGTTCTAGGCTCATTCATGAAAATCAAATGAATTTGAAGTTTATATGGTGCCACTATTGTTTCCATGACTTGTATGATCTAGTGGTAGCATATAACTTATTTAAGTAGCTTGTGATCCTAAGTGTTTAATCTAGATCACTTGTCTAAATATTTGCTTCAACATGGTGCATGATAACCCTTCTAGTGAGGTGTGAAGAAGCTTGCCCTTGAATCAAACCGATGCATTTTATTTATGCAAGCAATCTAGGTTGAATCACAAACTTGATCCTCACCCCATAATTTAACATGATAATCTATCTAAAATTTGTCCCTTGTGGTCATTGGTGCCAAAGGGGGAGAAAATGTTATTCACAAAGATAGATTCTAAAGGGGGAGAAAACCTAAAGGGGAAGAATTGATAATAGAAGGGGATCAACTAAAATTTTGAGCACACAAGTAGGGGAGCAAGCTCTTAAATATGAATGTTGCATTTCCATGTGCACTTCATATGTATGATGCATAGTTATGCATTTCTTTTTCTCTGATACATTGCCTGTGTGGTGACTTGCTAGTATAATTTGAATGATGTATTGAGGTACTAGCATAAATAGGAAGTAGTTAGATTTTTCTTGCTTCATGTTTTTCAAAGTGGTACTAGAGCCTTGCTTATAATGTTGATCTCACGAGGTTTCTAGTTATGTTTGTGCTTTTCCAAGTGGTATCTAACTACACAAGGTGCTAAGATGGTGTTTATCGCTACTCCGATGGTATCACGCTTCAAAGGTCTATAATCTTAAACACTTAGCACCTATTGGTAGTCAATGCTCCTAATCTTTCCTATCTAACATGTATGCTTCCAAAATCCAAACATATAGCATACATGTAGGGGGAGCCATTGCTATCAATTTGAATTCATGATCACATGTCCATAATTCTTACACATGGTAATATACTTGGACAATGTGACATGGGTTCAATCAAAATTTTATCATAATATCTTTGTGAAAGGTTTGTCACCAATTACCAATAAGGGAGAGATTGAAAGTCCTATGTTTGGTGTTGGTAATTAGTGACAATGCCTAAGTACTAATCCTATGCCTAAGTTGTATGTAGCATATGAGGATTAATACATTCCAAGGTTGATGGCAAGATGGACATGGTGATCATGATGTCCACACTTGGATTTGGACGCAACCCTATGTGATCAAGGCAAAGGTATATGCTTAAGGGTTGTGTTTTAGTAACCAAGACACCTAGTGGGTGTGGTTACATTATAGGATAGATAGCCGTACTATAAAGAGGGGAATGACGCGGCTATTGAACTCCTAAGTGCCTCTAGGTGTGTATTTCATAATCATAAGCATTTGGATAGAACTAATAACGCCTCGAAAAATGATTGTGAAAATGCTAACACACTCACACATGACGAGATCACTTGGTGGTGTTAGCACGTTTGCGAAGGCGGTGGAGTTTGAGCGGTAGAGAGTGTTTGGGGGTCCTCTCTCCCTCCCACCGAGCTTGCGAGGCAGAATTCAGGCGTTTTCGAGGAGTTGAAATGACTTTTTTCCACTACGCCGAAAGTCGGAAAAGAAACGGAGGTGAACGGAGGTCACAAAAGTAACCAGATGCTGGACCGGACATGGTCTCTGTTTGACCGGACGCGTCCGGTCAGTGTTCAGCCTCTGTGCGTGTTTCGGTTTTTTGATCGGATGCGGTGGCGCGTCCGGTCACTGTCGACTGCACGTGTCTAGTCCTTATGGGAGTTTACTAGACTCCAACCGGATGCTAGCACTGTGGCATCCGATCAGTTCTACAGCGCGTCCGGTCGCTGTTTCGTTGTGCGCTGCTCAGGCTTGACCAGCGCGTCCGGTCCGTTACGGGACCAGCGCGTCCGGTCGTTGCATGGAGCACGTCGAGTCGGTGGTTCACGAGCGTAGTCGCTGTGTGATCGGCGCGTCTGGTCAGTTTGACCAGCGCGTTCGGTCAGCGCAACTTCGGCTGTTTCAAGTTTCTAACGGCTATATTCGAAGGGGTACGTCTATAAATACTCGTTGGCCGGCTCAAGGCTCTCTCTCTTGAACATTTTGACATACTTGTGAGCACTTTGAGCTAAGCAACTCCCCTCCCACTCATCTCCCTTGCTTCTTTGCATATTCGAAGTGAGATTGAGTGATCCAAGTGCATTTGCTTTGTGAGATTGCATCTAGTTGGCACTTGGTGGTTGATTTGCTGTGGGATTCTTGTTTCTCTTGGTGGTTGCCGCCACCTAGACGGCTTGGAGCAGCTTGGAGGCGTTGGCAAGAGTTGGTGATTGTTCTTGGCCACCTCCGGTGATTGTGAGGGGTTTGTGCCTACCTCGGCGAAGCGCCAAAGGCAACGTTAGTAAATTGCTCGTGTCATTGCAACCTTTTTTCATTGGTAGGTTCTTGTGGCGCCTTTTGAGAGGCTCAGTGTGAGACCGATTAGCCACCGAACCACGTGGTGAAGAGGGACACAACGGGGACTAGCGTGCCGGCAAGCACGTGAACCTCAGAATAAATCTTCATGTCATCACTTTCATATTGTGATTGATTGATCTCGGTGTTCGGTTGTCTTGGTATTCATTGTTGATCATATTGGTTAGCTCAATACTTCGCCCCTCGGTGAAACTCTCCTAACTCAACTCCGCATTACCTTCTTAGTTATCTTTGCTAGCTAGTTAGCTTTGCTAGAGTAGCTCCTTTGTGTAGCTTGCTAGTTGTAGTTGTAGTTACCTTCTTGACTTGACTTGTGCGGTTGAGTGCAAATATACTAGAATTGTGAATTGGTTAGGTGGCTTGCAAACACCCCGTAGGCTAAGCAAAACTCGCATCTTGCTACTTGTTATATTGTAGAAATTTTTGTAGAAATTTTTGTATAAACTTGTTTAGCTTGTCTTTGTAGAAATTTTTAAAAGGCTATTCACCCCCTCTAGCCATCAAGACCTTTTAGTCTCGTAGATATAAACTCATCGAGTTTGCCATGCAGGATCTGTCCGCGGTCAAAGACTCGCTGCCACTGGTCCCGGAGGATCACGCCGCTCGAGAGGTGAGACGTCTTTCTGCGGCCCGGGAGAAGGAGAAAGATGACGTGAAAGCATGGCGTGATAGAAAGATCCGTGAGCGCGAGGTGTTACTAAAACACCGTCGCCAACAACGGCTCAAGAGTCTCCCTGAAGAGGAGTCCCCTCTGAGTTGGCCTCAGAGGAGGAGAGCGATGACAGCGACAACAACGACGCTGGGTCATGGTACAATACCGTGACTTTCCTCGTGCACCTCCCTGACGTGCGGTCCCTGCAGGGACCCGTCGGTGGGGGGTTGACTTCCTAGGCGTCGAGGGCAGCCTCGGCGCCCGTCGAGGGAGAGGAGGAGTGACTGGAGGAGAGGGATCATGAGGGCCCCTTAGAAAGGAGATCCGCCGAGCCGGGGGTTCCTCCGACGACATCGGCGGCACCGTGGATGCGTGCCTAGTCGCCGCGTACCTCGTCGACAGGTAGAGCGGTGGCATCGATGCTCAAGGCCGGGGCGCCATTGTTAGGTGTCAGAACAAGAGGCCTGACAGCCCTAATGACATAGAGGATCTCAGGGACCTCGTCAGCCCAGGCTCAAAGGAGTTCTAGGCCGACCAGAGGCTCGACGGAGGGGCCATCACAGAGGGCCTTAGGCAGTTCGGGGAAGACAGGGACTAAACCCCTGATCCCCATGTATGGGTAAGTGTTTCGTGTTGTTTTTTAGAGAAGTTTATTTTGTTCCTTGTTCTCATGTTCTGGTTCGCTGTGCAGCCACAAGCACAAGGTGGAGCCGGTGGCCTTGACGCCTGCCAAGGTACTTAAGGCTAGCGCCGTGTTGAGGATGCGGACGCCGGTCGATGATGCTACTTGGATCGCAAGGTACCAAGTGGCGACGAAGCGACTAAAGGCCAAGGAGTCCACCATTCAAGCCGACGTGAGCGTCAATGAGGACGTCAGAGCCGGAGACGCTGCTCAGCGATCTAAGTTGATCGGGGCGGCCCCGGGCGCTACCGGGCTTGGCTGGTCCGGAGGTGACGATCGCGAGCCAGGGTTGACCACAAGGACCCTGGAGACCATCAAGGTCGCAGAGGCTGCCACATCCGCCCACGACATAGGGCAGGCGGATGTGGAAGAGACAAGGAGCGTGGGAGAGAACCCGTGAGATGCGGGGAGAGAGGGGAGGTGCTACCGGGACTACGGATAGAGCGGGAGGAGCCGCCACAGTAGCCACCTGAAAGTCCCTAGTTTGGTTTTGGCTAATTGATGAAACCTAGGCCTAACCTTTGTATCTAAGTGGATGATTTAGATAAAGGTGGTCATTGAATATGAGACATGACATTGACTCATGTGACCAAGATGATGCTTGGCTCGATGGACCGGTTGTGAAGGTGAAGGGCAAGTCGAGGCTTCGAAGCGAAGGACCATGCGATGGTGAAGCTTGAGCAAGACTTGGCGCTAACGGACCTATGCAACGGTGAAGAGCAAGTGAAGTTAAGGTCGATGGATCAAGACGGTCATGTGATGATATGAAGTGGATCATATCTTTTGGAAGAACAAAATGGGCTCAAGGCAAAGGTATAACCATAAGGCCATTTTATTTTGCACTCAAGACACCATAGAGGGTGTGAGTGGTTTAGGATCGATAGCCGAACTATTAAGAGGGGAAGTCTTATCGGTTATTCGACGCACGAGTGCCACTAGGTTATTTCATGAAGTGCATTGCATGTAGAGCCTAGTGAGCTAACTGGAAAACCTTCAAAAACGTTATGAAAAATGCTAACACACGTGCACAAGGTGGTGATCACTTGTTGGTGTTGGCATATTTACGAAGGCGATGAAGTTTTAGGCGTTTTTGAGAACTTGAAATGCCTATTTTCCACTACGTTAGAAGTCGGAAAAGAAACAGAGGCGAACAGAGGTCACAGTGGTGACCAGACGCTGCACCGGACGCGGTCACGATTTGACCGGACGCGTCTGGTCAGTTCAACGCAGCAGTCAGGCATGCAGATGTTAGGGTTTGCAACCGACGCGTCCGGTCACTCACGGGACCGGCGTGTCCGGTCGGGCACCTAGAAGTGTAGCGCATGGCGTAAAGCTGATCGGACATGCGGCGTGTCCGATCACACGCGATCAGACGCGTTCGGTCGTTGAGGGAGCTTACTGGACTCCAACCGGATGCTGGCACTATCGCGTCCGGCCGTTGCCTGGAGCGTGTCCGGTCGATGCTTCATGGGCGCGCGGTACTATGCGATCGGCGTGTTCGGTCGGTTGAGCGGTGTGTCTGGTCGTTGCATTTGACTGTTGGCGCACAGTGACCGTTGGAGGATCGGACGCGGTTGAGCGCGTCCGGTCAGTTTCAACCGGCGCATCCGGTCATCCCGAAAAACATCCAGTGAAGGGGTACAACGGCTCTATTCATTTGGGATGCTTATAAATACTTGTTGGCTGGCCCTTGGGGAGGTCTCTCATGATTTCTAACACTCTTGTGCATCCTTTGAGCTAGATCTTCTCCCTCCCACTCATCTCTCTTGCTTGATTGCAAATCAAAAGTAAGATTGAGTGATCCCAAAGTGCATTGCATAGCTTGAGGGCATCTAGTGGCACTTGTGGGTGGTTTAGCCAGTGGATTTCTTATTACTCTTGGAGAGTACCGCTCCTAACCGGCTTGGAGATTATTGGAGGCGTTGATAAGAGAAGGAGATTGTTCTTGGCCACCTTCGGTTGATTGTAAGAGGTTCTTGTGCTTTCCTCGGCGGAGCGCCAAAAGCAACTCTAGTGGATTACGCGTGTCATTGAGTTATCTCACTTGAGAGTGATGTCTGCGGTGCCTTGCGGGGCGTGCCTTGAGGGGCAAGTGACTTGAGGGTCACACCGAGGAACCATCTAAGTGTTGGTCAACACAACCGGTAACGTAGCTTGTTGGTGCACAAGTGAACACTGGGTGAACAAAAATATTGTGTCTCTTGTCTTCTGGTGATTGGTCTTCATATTGTGTTGTTGTCAATATTGATTGATTGTATATTATCTTGGTGATTGGCAACATCTTCACTCCACCGTCGGTATAAGATTCACAATCCTCTCTCTCGCATTTACTTTACTAGTTATCTTGTGTAGCTCTAGTGTTAGCCTTTGCTAGTAGTTATTAGCTTGCTCTCTAGTGTAAGTTTAGTGACTTAGCCCTTGTGTGAACTAGAGATCATAATCTACTAGACTTGTGGTTAAGAGGCTTGCATCACTACCGTAGGCTAAGCAAAACTCGCTTTACGCCGTTTGTTATTCTAACAAGTTTGCTTAGTGTTTATTGTAGAATTTTTATAGGCTATTCACCCCCCTCAAGCCATCTAGGACCTTACAAGTGGTATCAGAGCCGTGGTCACCGTTTTGATCAAGGCTTAACATCCTTCGGTGTGAAAAATAGCTCAAATTGTGTTCAATCATGTTGGGGGCAAGCCACCGTTCTTTGATAGTGTTAGTTCTTTTGCTCATTGGAAGAGAAAAATGACAATGTACCTTGGTTCTATTCATGAGAGAGTTTTACAAGTCACTGAGAATGATTTTGCTATCATTGATCTCGATCATCTCACCGATGAAGATAGAGCAAATAGAACATGCAATAGAATGACTCTCAATACACTTTACAATGGTATTGACATAAAAGTATTTGAGGGCATCAAGGATTTAGAATTAGCAAATGAAGTATGGACAAGGTTAAGTGAAACATATGAGGGCACAAAGGTTGTAAAGAGTGCCAAGCTATATGGGCTCAAGAGTGAGTTTGAGAACTTCAAGATGAAAGAAGAAGAAACAATCTTATAGATATTTCATAGATTGCAAGTCATTGTGAATGATCTTAAGAGCCTAGGGCACAAGACACAAGACCAAGATTTTTGCCACAAGTTCTTGTTGAGCTTACCAAGAAGATTCAAAATGTTGATCATGATGCTACAAAGAGATGGGCTTGATGCATTGAAGCGCAATGATTTGCTTGGAGAGGTATTAACCTTTGAAAAGTATGATCAAGATGTTGGTGAGAAGGAGAAGAAGGAAGAAAAGAAGAAGAAGACCGTGGCATTCAAGGCCACCTCCTCTAAGGGCAAAGCTTCAATTCAAGAAGAAGATGACAATGAAGAAAATAAAGAATTGGAAATTAATGATGAGGCACTTGCTCTAGTTGTTAAGAATATTGGCAAGATGTTTATCAAAAAAAGAGGCTTCAAAAAGAGAAATGACAATTTCAAGAGCAATGAGCAACAAAGGAAGTGCTTCAATTGTGATAGCACCGAATATCTTCAAGCCGAATGTCCCTATGACAAGAATAAGAATAACAAGAGGGGCAAGTTTGAGAAGAAAAAGAGAGAAGCCAAGATGACTTTCAAGAAGGGCAAAAATGAGCCTATGTGGTCACTTGAGAAAGTGATGATGAAGAAGAAGAAGAATCATCATCCAGCAAGGCTTTTGCTTCCATTGCTATCAACAAGAAGCCCTCACTATTTGGTTCATCCTCTTCATGCTTCATGGCCAAAGAAACTAAGATATTATATGATGAGAGTGATGATGAAAGTGAAATGGAATATGTTCATGATAGTGATAATGATAATGATAATGAAAATGATGATGATGAACCAACTAAAGAACAACTATATGACTTGATGCAACAAACTAGAGACATAGCTTTTGTCAAGGACAAGGAGTGTAATAAGCTTTCAATGAAAGTAGCAATACTCGAGAAAGTTCTTAGTGAGCTTAAGACCACTCATGAGAGTCTAGTGGAAGACCATGAGGATCTTGGTAAGGCTCATTCCAAGCTTGAAAAGGCTCACTCATTGCTACTTGAGCAACAAGCAAAGAAGGAGGTTGTTGTATCATGTGATATAGGTGTTACATGTGATATAATTGATGAATCCTCTTATGAACCTATCATCATATCAAATGCTAACCCTTCTTGTAGCTCTTCATCCACCACCACCAACTCTACCTCCACAACTAGTGATGGTTTCACTTATGATGCCTCACTAATGGTTGAGAATGAGACTCTCAAGAGAGAGGTGGATGAGCTCACTCACGCCCTAGGCAAGGCCTATGGTGGTGAGGCCCGCTTACTTAAGTGCTTGGGTAGCCAAAGGTTCTCTCTTAACAAAGAGGGATTGTGCTACACCCTCAAGAAAGGCAAGTCAGCCTTTGCAACTTCAAAGCCTAGCTTTGTGAAGGGCAATGGTCAGTTTTGCAATAGATGCAAGCAAGTCAGGCACCTAGAGCATAATTGCAATAAAAAGAACCAAAGCAAGAAACTTGTTAATGCTATACCTTTTGATTCTTGCTATGTGCTTACCAAAGGTGTGAAGGGTGTGAGAGCTAAGTTTATTGGTACACCTATTGTTGGCCCAAAGAAGAAGGCTATTTAGGTACCAAAGAGCTTAGTTACTAACCTACAAGGACCCAAGCAAAAATGGGTACCTAAGCTTCATTGATTTGCTTGTAGGTCAATTACAAAGCTGGAGGAAGGCATTGGATTATTGATAGTGGGTGCACTCAACACATAACCGGTACATCAAGAATATTTGACTCAATCAATGACAATAATAGTGGTGTTGATTCTATCACTTTTGGCAATAACAAGAAAGACAAGGTTATTGGCTTAAACAAGATTGCAATATCAAATGACTTGAGTATCTCCAATGTGTTGCTAGTTGAAAGCTTGGATTTCAATTTTTTATCTGTAGCACAAATATGTGATCTTGGTTATAAATGTATCTTTGGTGTTGATGATGTGGAAGTCATTAGTATGGATGGTTCAAATGTGGCATTCAAGGGCTTTAGATATGAGAATCTCTACCTAGTTGACTTCAATGCTAGAGAAACTTCTTTGACAACTTGCTTAATCTCCAAATCAAGCATGGGTTGGCTTTGGCATAGAAGGCTTGATCGTGTTGGCATGAAACAATTGAAGAAGCTTACAACTCACAATCTTGTTAATGGTTTGAAAGATGTTGAATTTGAGAAGAATAAGCTTTGTAGTGCATGTCAAGCCGGGAAGCAAGTTGGAAGCTCACATCCAAAGAAGAGTACAATGAGCACATGCAAAGTATTTGATTTGATGCACATGGATCTATTTGGACCAACAACATACTCAAGCATAGGTGGTAATAAGTATGGTTTTATCATAGTGGATGACTTCATAAGATTCACATGGGTATTCTTTTTTAGTGACAAAAGTAAAGTGTTTGACATCTTCAAGACCTTTCTCACTAGAGTTCACAATGAGTTTGAGATTAGAATCAAGAAAGTAAGGTGTGACAATAGAAGTGAGTTCAAGAATACAAGAATTGAAGAACTTTGTGATCACTATGGCATTGGACATCAATTCTCGGCCAAGTACACTCCACAATCAAATGGCCTAGTTGAGAGAAAGAATAGAACATTGCTTGATATGGCTAGATCAATGCTTCATGAGTACAATGTGAGTCAATCATTTTGGGATGAAGCAATCAATACCGCTTGCTACTACATCAATAGACTATATTGTCATCCATTGCTAGAGAAGACCCCATATGAGCTACTTCATGGAAGAAAGCCAAATATTTCTTACTTTAGGGTGTTTGGTTGCAAATGTTATATCTTGAAGAAGGGCACTAGATTGGGAAAGTTTGACAAGAGATGTGATGAGGGGTTCCTACTTGGTTATTTAACTACAAGCAAAGCTTATAGAGTTTGGAACAATTCAAGTGGCATTCTACAAGAAGTCCATTATGTGCAATTTTATGAAACCAATGGGACACAAGATGAAGAAGAGAATCTAGATAATGTTGGTGGAACTCTATTGGTGGAAACAATGAAGAACATGGACATTGGGGACATTAGAGCAAAGCAAGTAATTGATATTCAAGATGATGATAAAGATCAAGTGCTCAATTCTCCATTCAAGCTAGCTAGTGACTCTCAAGTGCAAGATCTTGGTGCTAGTTCATCCCATCAAGATACATCAAGTGATCAACCAAGCTCAAGCAATCAAGTGCAAGTACTCCAACCACAACATGTTGCAAGAGATCACCCCATTGATAGTGTTATTGGTGATATTAGAAGTGGTGTGCAAACAAGATCAAGATTGGCCATATTTTGTGAGCATGCATCATTTGTGTCAACCATAGAATCAAAGAAAATAGAGGAAGCTTTGAGGGATGCCGATTGGATCATGGCTATGCAAGAAGAACTTAACAATTTCACAAGAAATGATTTTTGGGAATTGGTAGAAAGACCAAATGACTACAATATGATTGGAACCAAGTGTGTGTTCAAAAACAAGCAAGATCAAGATGGCATTGTGGTGAGAAACAAAGCAAGACTAGTTGCTCAATGTTATACTCAAGTAGAAGGTCTTGACTATGATGAGACATATGCTCCCGTGGCAAGATTGGAGGCAATAAGTATTCTATTGGCTTATGCTTGTGCACACAACATCAAACTATATCAAATGGATGTCAAAAGTGCATTTCTCAATGGGATCATCAATGAGTTAGTCTTTGTTGAGCAATCTCCCGGATTTGAAGATGACAAGAAACCCAACCATGTGTACAAGTTGAAGAAGGCTTTATATGGCTTAAAGCAAGCACCTAGAGCATGGTATGAGAGGCTAAGGGATTTCCTTCTGTCTAAGGGATTCAAGATGGGCAAGGTTGATACAACTCTATTCACCAAGAAGATTGAGAATGATCTATTCATAGTGCAAATATATGTTGATGACATCATCTTTGGATCAACCGATCAAGCTTATTGTGAAGAATTTGGTGCTATGATGGCCAAAGAGTTTGAAATGTCTATGATTAGTGAACTTAGCTACTTCCTTGGTCTCCAAGTCAAGCAATTGAAGAATGGGATATTTGTGAGTCAAGGAAAATACATAAGGGACATGTTGAAGAAGTTTGGAATGCAAGATGCAAAGCCAATTTTAATGCCAATGGGTACAAATGGTAATTTAGATAGTGATTTTGATGGCAAAATGGTGAATCAAAAGGAATATCGGTCTTTGATTGGAAGTCTACTCTATGTCACCGCATCAAGGCCGGATGTCATGTTTAGTGTTTGTATGTGTGCTAGATATCAAGCCTCACCTAGAGAGAGTCATCTCACGACCACAAAGAGAATATTGAGGTACTTGAAGCAAACAAGAGATGTTGGACTATGGTATCCCAAGGGGTCAAAGTTTGAATTGATTGAATATTCAAACTCTGACTATAGGGGTTGCAAGATCAATAGAAAGAGCACAAGTGGCACATGTCAATTACTTGGAAGATCACTTGTGTCATGGTCCTCAAACAAACAAAATAGTGTGGCAATCTCTACTGCCGAAGTCAAATATGTGAGTGCGGGGAGTTGTTGTGCACAATTGCTATGGATGAAATCAACTTTGAAGGATTATGGCCTCAACTTCAAGAATGTGGCATTGCTATGTGATAATGAAAGTGCAAACAAGATGATACAAAACCCGGTTCAACATGGAAGAACAAAGCATATTGACATAAGGCATCATTTCATTAGAGATCATCAACAAAAGGGAGATATTGCCATTGAAAGTGTTGTCACCGATGATCAACTTACCGATATTCTCACCAAGCCACTTGATGAAAAGAGGTTTTGTAAGCTAAGAAATGAATTGAACATTCTTTATTTCTCAAACATGAGTTGAATGCACCCCACCCACTTATTGACATGCCTCTCCTTCGACATTGCAAGGTAAAGTTGATTGACATGTCATTCATCCTATGCTAAGGACTTGCTAGAGCATGTAGACATAATAAGTGGTACGCATGAGCATTCATGATAAATCAAATGAATTTGATGGATATATATTACCACTATTGCTTCTATGCTTATTTTGATCTAGTGGTGGCATATGACATGTTTGTGAGCTTGCAAAACTAGTGTTGAATCTAGAAGATTTGCTATAAGTGTTTAATTCAACATAGGCAAGATAACTCTTATTATGAGGTGTGAAGAAGCTTGTCTTTGGTTCAAATCGAATTTAATATCTTTGGCAAGTGTTATAGGTTTGAAAGTCCCTAGTTTGGTTTTGGCTAATTGATGAAACCTAGGACTGACCTTTGTATCTAAGTGGATGATTTAGATAAAGGTGGTCATTGAATATGAGACATGATATTGACTCATGTGACCAAGATGATGAAGACCAAGATGATGCTTGGCTCGATGGACCGGTTGTGAAGGTGAAGGGCAAGTCGAGGCTTCGAAGCGAAGGACCATGCGATGGTGAAGCTTGAGCAAGACTTGGCGCTGACAGACCGATGCAACGGTGAAGAGCAAGTGAAGTCAAGGTCGATGGATCGAGACGGTCATGTGAAGATACGAAGTGGATCATATCTTTTGGAAGAACAAAATGGGCTCAAGGCAAAGGTATAACCATAGGGCCATTTTGTTTTGCACTCAAGACACCATAGAGGGTGTGAGTGGTTTAGGATCGATAGCCGAACTATTAAGAGGGAAGTCTTATCGGTTATTCGATGC
This sequence comes from Saccharum hybrid cultivar R570, assembly GCA_038087645.1. Lineage (NCBI taxonomy): Eukaryota > Viridiplantae > Streptophyta > Magnoliopsida > Poales > Poaceae > Saccharum > Saccharum hybrid cultivar. The sequence continues at coordinate 11,592,496 of JAQSUU010000529.1, forward strand.
ATGGGTACCACTAGGTGAATTCATGAAGTGCATTGCATGTAGGGCCTAGTGAGCTAACTGGAAAACCTTCGAAAATGATTATGAAAATGCTAACACACGTGCACAAGGTGGTGATCACTTGTTGGTGTTGGCACATTTACGAAGGCGATGAAGTTTGAGCGGTAGAGAGGGTTTGGGTCTCTCTCTCCCTCCCGCCGAGCTTGCGAGCACGGGATTTAGGCGTTTTCGAGGAGTTGAAATGCCTATTTTCCACTACGCCGGAAGTCAAAAAAGAAACGGAGGCGAACGGAGGTCATAGAGGTGACCGGACGCAGCACCGGACGCGGTCATGGTATGACCGGACGCGTCCGGTCAGCAGTCAGGCGCGCGGGTGCTAGGGTTTGCAACCGGCGCGTCCGGTGACTCGCGGGACCGGCACGTTCGGTCAGGTGCCCAGAAGGAACTATGGTTTGCAAGGACGATCGGACGCGAGGCGCGTCCGGTCACACGTGATCGGACGTGTCTGATCGTTGAGGGAGCTTACTGGACTCTAACCGGACGCGGGCACTGTCGCGTCCGGTCGTTGACTGGAGCGCGTCCGGTCGTTACTTCGTGGGCGCACGGTGCTGTGCGATCGACGCGTCCGGTCATTGAATGGAGCGCGTCCGGTCACTCGGGACCGGTGCGTTCGGTCGTTATGAGAAGCGCGTCCGGTCATGGGGTTTGACCGTTAGCGCAGTGACCGTTGGAGGATCGGACGTAGTTGAGCGCGTCTGGTCATCCCGAAAAAACCCAGTGAATGGGTATAACGGCTCTATTCGGATGGGATGCTTATAAATACTTATTGGCCGGCCCTTGGGGAGGTCTCTCATGATTTCTAACATACTTGTGCATCCTTTGAGCTAGAGCTTCATCTCCCACTCATCTCTCTTGCTTGATTGCAAATCATAAGTGAGATTGAGTGATCCCAAAGTGCATTGCATAGCTTGAGGGCATCTAGTGGCACTTGTGGGTAGTTTAGCCGGTGGATTTCTTGTTACTCTTGGAGAGTACCGCTCCTAGCCGGCTTGGAGATTGTTGGAGGCGTTGGCAAGAGAAGGTGATTATTCTTGGCCACCTCCGGTTGATTGTAAGAGGTTCTTGTGCTTTCCTCGGCGGAGCGCCAAAAGCAACTCTAGTGGATTGCGCGTGTCATTCAGTTACCTCACTTGAGAGTGGTGTCTTGCGGTGCCTTGCGGGGCGTGCCTTGAGGGGCAAGTGACTTGAGGGTTGAAAGCGTCTAGGCCCTGGTGTTGGTTTCGGCAATTAATGACAACACATAATTACCATGACTAATGTGTGTTTTGCAGAAACGTTGGTAAGTTAGGTCATGGAGATGATAACTGCTTTGGGCAATGTGGTATTCATGTCCCTTGATGGAAATCGTTTCAGTTTTCAAAGGATCAACGATAAGATTAAGGACGGTTAGTTCCAGATGTCAAGGTGTTGAGATACATCTGGAATAGTCGTTAGGATCTTTGTTTCTTCCTTTGACCGTACTATAAAGAGGGGCATGAGCGAGTAGCTTGACCTAGGTGAGTCTTGTGTTTAGGTGTGGTGCACACTTATCAAACTTAGCACTAGGTAGCTCGAGAAAAGCTCAGAGTTCAGTTAGAAGCAACTTGGTTCAAGTTGCATCGCGTTTAGAAGACGTTTGAGCCGTTTACCTATGATCGGACGCGGTCCTGGTCATGACCGGACGCGTCCGGTCAGTACTAAATCTTCACTGCGTTTTTTAGCTGACTGACCGGACGCGGTCCTTGAGAGGACCGGACGCGGTGGTCAGGCTGACACGTGTTCTAGAGGGTAAACAGCGTAATCGGACGTGACTGTGAAAATGATCGGCACGTCCGGTCATGTTCCAGTAAGGTCCCGTGGAGACCTGACGCATCCGGTCACCTATGATCGGACGCGGTCGTGCGTCCGGTCACGTTCTAGTAAGGTCCCGTGGTGACCTGACGTGTCCGGTCACCTATGATCGGACGCGGTGATGCGTCAGGTCAGATTTCCAGAGAGCTCTTGCATGATCGGACGCGTCCGATCATCCCTGATCGGCGCGTCCGGTCATCTCAGACCGGCGCGTCCGGTCATCACAGATCGGTGCGTCTGGTCACTCAGCACAGGTTTTCGTTATTCGACCGTTACAACTGATCGGCGCGTCCGGTCATATCGACAAGCGCGTCTGGTCAGTACGCGTCTGGTTGTTTCGAAAGGTAACGGTTGGATTTGTTTGAGGGGTCTATAAATACACCCCCTCCACCTCTTTTAGAGGTCTCTTGCTCATTTGTTTAGCTGAGAAACATCTTTAAAGTGCAAGGGAGTGCAAGAGTTCTAGTGAGGATAGTGATTTGCGAATCAAAGTTTGAGAATCCTCTCTAGTGACAAGAGTCAAACAAGTGTGCATCCATCTTCTCATTAGGCTTGTTGTGGTCAAGTGAGAGTTCTAGCTTGTTACTCTTGGTGATCGCCATCACCTAGACGGTTCGGTGGTGATTGGGAGTTTGGTGATCATCCGACGAGATTGTGGGTGACCCAACTCAAGTTGTGAGCAGTTTTGGGTGATTCGCCGCGACGGAGTATCAAAGAATCAACCCATAGAGAGCACTTGATCCTTGCGCAGATCAAGGGGGAGCTACACCCTTGCGTGGGTGCTCCAACGAGGACTAGTGGGGAGTGGTGACTCTCTGATACCTCGGCAAAACATCGTCGTGTTCCTATCCCCTTCTTTCTAGCATTTACTTTCTTGTATTACTTTTATTGCTTGTTTACTTTCCTAGAATTGCCTTGCTAGTCTAGGATTGGAACTTAGGGTGCAAAACTTTTATTGGTAGAATCACAAGGAACACAAGTAGGCACTAGGGGTGAAGTTTGGCTTGTAGGATTTAATTCTTGCAATTAATTTTTAGAAAAGCCCAATTCACCCCCCTCTTGGGCATCTTGATCCTTTCAATTGGTATCGGAGCCGTGTTGCTCTTAATTTAGGCTTTACCGCCTAGAGCAAGATGTCTAATGGGGAAGGACCACCTCCCACTTTTGAGGGAGACGATTTTCCATATTGGAAAATTTGTATGGAGGCATACCTCGAAGCCATAGATGTTGGGTGCCTTAGAGCCGCAACCGAAGGGCTTCCTCCTATAAGGGATCCCGCTAACCCAAGTGGTGACGAGGAGAAATACGACCGGTAGAATGCAAAAGCAAAAAATGCAATCTACCGGGCACTAGGCAAAGATATTTTCAATCGTGTGCGAAATGCCAAAAACGTTCACGAATTGTGGGAAAATCTTTGTGTTCTCCATGAGGGAACTAAGAGTGAGCGTGAGGAACGCTATCATATTGCTTTAAAGAAAATTAATTCTTTTGAGATGCTTCCTAAAGAAAGTGCTAACGACATGTACACTCGTTTGAATGTTCTTGTAGAAGATCTAAATGCTCTTGGACTCACTAAAATGAGTCAATCGGATGTTACAAGGAGGATCTTAAGTGTTCTTCCCGTTGAGAAGTATGGACACATTGTCACCGTACTTCACCAAAGTGATCTCTCCACCGCAACACCAACTCAAGTATTGGGGAAGATCAACGCACATGAGATGTACATGCACATCACTCCGGAAGAGGGCTCATCATCTTCCAAGAAGAAAGACTTGGACTTCAAAGCTAGTCATGAAAAGAAAAAGAAGAAGGCCCAAGCCATGATTGTGCAAGAAAGCTCTAGTGAAAGTGACATTGATGATGAATCACTTGCACTCATGGTAAGGAAGACCACCAAGATGCTAAAGAAGCTCAACAAGAGTGGCATCAAGTTCGATGGCAAGAAGAAGAAATTCTTCACAAGTAGCAAAAGGAAGCCAATCTTCGAAATGGATTGCTTCAATTGTGGAGAACTTGGCCATCTAGCTCATCAATGCCCAAAGCCTCCAAAAGACAAGTACAAGAACAAGTACAAAGGCAAGAAAGATGATTCAAGTGATGAAGAAGATGACAAAAGAAAGAACAAGCCATACAAGAAGAAAGATGACAAGAAAAGAGAATTCTACAAGAAGAAGAAGGGAGGCAAGGCCTATATTGTTGGTGATTGGCTCACCAACATTGAATCATCATGTGAGTTCTCCGGCAATGAAAGTGACAATGACAAAGAAAAGATCGCCGCACTTGTGATTGGGCCATCATCATCTTCACCGACATCTTCATCACCACCTTCACCGCCATCTTCACCATCATCTTCTACTACTCATCTATGCCTTATGGCAAAGGGTGATCGAAAGGTACAGAATAGTGATAGTGATGATGATGATAGTGATAGTGATGATGAATATGATGCTCCCTCTTATGATGAACTAGTAAAATTGTTAAATAAATATTCTAAAATCATAAGGAGGACTAGAAATGAAAATGATGAGCTTCAACATGAAAATGAATCACTCTCATCTAAGCTTGAAAGTGTACATAATGCTAGGGATGAGCTCATAGATCAAAATGAAACTATGTCTTCTTCTGTCAAAGAGCTTAAAACTTCTAACAAGGAGCTTAGAGATAAACATGATAAAATTGAGAAGAAGCATGGTGAACTCATCACTAGATTAAACTTGCTAAAAGAAGAGTACACCACCTTGAAAATTAATTATGATACTCTTATTGTTGCTAATGAGCTTGCTCTTGAGACACATGATGCTACTAACCAAATTATTAAGATTGATATAGCTACATCATGTGATGACTTGATTGTTGAGAACTTTGAGCAAGGCTCTAGCGGCAAAGGCAAGAGTGTGGTTGAGGCCAATGACTATGATGAGTATGTCAAGCTCAAGAGTGAAAATGAGATGCTTAAAGTTGAGAACAAGAAGTTGATGGCTCTTGAGAAGCAAGCTTCAAATGAGTCACTCATTGAAGAAAACAAGAAGCTCAAGCAAGAGAAAGAGCATCTCAAGACCGGCCTAAGCAAGTTCACAAGAGGCCAACACTTGCAAAGTGAGCTACTCATGAACACCGTCATGAAGTTGGATAGGAGTGGCATTGGCTATTTGGCAAATCAAGAAAAGAAGGTAAAGGCCAAACATCAACAAAGCAAGACAAAGCCTAAGCCAAAGAGATGTGTTGAGTGTGGACAAGAAGGCCATTTTGCTCATGAGTGCAAAACTCTACCACCACAACCCTTGCCCAAGCATGCTAGACCCTTTGCTTTCAATGCTCACTACATGCTTAGAAAGGACTCTAGTGGAAAGATGAAAGTCATATTCTTGGGTCCTCCTAACAAGAATAGGCCAAAGAAAATTTGGGTTGCCAAGTCACTAGTTAAAAAAGTTAAGGGTCCCTCTCAAGTTTGGGTCCCTAAACAAAAGGCTTGATCTCTTGTGTGTAGGTGAACTATAAGACCGGTGGATCTCATTGGGTGATTGATAGTGGTTGCACACAACATATGACCGGTGATCCTCATATGTTCACCTCACTTGAAGAGGATGGGGTATGTCAAGACAAGATCACATTTGGGGATAATTCAAAGAGCAAAGTCAAGGGTATAGGCAAGGTTGCAATATCAAATGATCATTCTCTATCAAATGTGCTCTATGTTGCTTCATTGAGTTTCAACTTACTATCCGTTGGGCAACTTTGTGATCTTGGCTACCAATGCTTGTTTGGTCCAAATGAAGTGGTTGTTACCAAGATAGATGACAAGCAAGTGATTTTCAAGGGCTTTAGATACAACTATCTTTATCTTGTTGACTTCACCTCCGAAGATGCAAACTTGATGACATGTTTGTTCACCAAGACTTCACTTGGATGGCTTTGGCATAGGAGGCTTGCTCATGTTGGAATGAGCACTCTCAACAAGCTATTGAAGAAAGAACTAGTGAGAGGTTTAAAGGATGTAAAGTTTGAAAATGATAAACCTTGTAGTGCATGTCAAGCCGGCAAACAAGTTACAAACACTCATCCAACCAAAGCCTACATGTCAACATCAAGAGTACTAGAACTTCTACACATGGATTTGTTTGGTCCTACAACTTACAAGAGTTTGGGTGGAAATCTTTATTGTCTTGTGATTGTGGATGACTTCTCAAGATACACTTGGACCTTCTTCCTTCAAGACAAATCCGAAGTGGCAAGTTGCTTCAATAAGTTTGCAAAGAGAGCTCAAAATGAATTTGAAGTCAAGATAAAGAAGATTAGAAGTGACAATGAAAAAGAGTTTGACAACACTAATATTGAAGCCTATTGTGATGAAATTGGAATCAAGCATGAAGTGTCATCAACCTACACTCCTCAACAAAATGGTGTAGTTGAGAGAAAGAACCGAACCTTGATCACTCTTGCAAGAACAATGCTAGATGAGTACAACACACCGGAGAAATTGTGGGCTGAGGCAATCAACATCGCATGCTATGCTTCAAATTGCCTCTTCCTACAAAAGTTCCTTTGCAAGACCCCTTATGAGTTGCTAAATGGGAAGAAGCCGGACGTCTCATTCTTCCGGGTGTTTGGTTGCAAATACTACATCTACAAGAAGCGTCAACACCTAGGGAAGTTTCAAAGACGTTGTGATATTGGTTTTCTTGTTGGCTACTCATCAAAGTCCAAAGCATATAGAGTATTTAACCATGCCACCGGTTTGGTTGAAGAAACATATGATGTGGAATTTGATGAATCTAACGGCTCCCAAGGAGCAATTGAGAATTGTGATGATGTAGGTGATGAACCATTGAGGGAGGCCATGAAGAACATGCCGGTGGGTGACATAAAGCCTAAAGATGATGAAGACGATGTACAAATTGTCAATCCACCATCTTCATCATATGTGCCTCAAGATGATGACAAGAATGAGATAGTTGAAAATGAAGACACCCATGTCTCTCATCATCAAGCCAAGGCACAAGCATAAGATGTTAATGCTCCTCATCCCACTCCTCAAATGGTTGATCGAAGAAACTCACCCCTACTTCAAGCACATCCACAAGATCTCATCATAGGGAGTCCTACAAAGGGTGTAATGACTCGATCTCAAAAATTTAATTCTTTTGTTGAACATCACTCTTTTGTCTCTTGTCTTGAACCTAAGAATGTAGAAGAAGCTCTTCAAGATCGGGATTGGGAGAATGCCATGCATGAAGAATTGAACAATTTCGCCCGCAATCAAGTATGGACACTTGAAGAGCATCCAAAAGGTGCAAGAGTCATTGGAACCAAGTGGGTGTTCCGCAACAAGCAAGATGATCAAGGAGTTGTAGTAAGAAACAATGCAAGACTAGTGGCAAAAGGGTTCTCTCAAGTTGAAGGTCTTGATTTTGGAGAGACTTTTGCACCCGTTGCAAGACTTGAAGCCATCCGTATCCTTCTTGCATATGCATCACATTATGATATGAAACTATATCAAATGGATGTGAAAAGTGCATTCTTAAATGGCTTCATATGAACTAGTCTATGTTGAACAACCTCCCGGGTTTGAAGACCCTAGATATCCTAATCATGTTTATAGGTTGTCCAAGGCGCTATATGGGCTCAAGCAAGCCCCTAGAGCGTGGTATGAGCGCCTTCGGGACTTTCTCATAGAGAAGGGCTTCACTATTGGGACGGTTGACACACCACACTATTCACCAAGAAATTCAAAGAAGAGATCTTCATTTGTCAAGTGTATGTTGATGACATCATCTTCGGGTCAACAAATGAAGACTATTGCAAAGAATCTGGTGAATTGATGTCAAAAGAGTTCGATATGTCAATGATTGGTGAGCTAACATTCTACCTTGGGTTTCAAGTCAAGCAAATGAGAGAAGGGATCTTTATCTCTCAAGAAAAGTATACCAAGGATCTTCTCAAAAGATTCAAGATGGAAGAATGCAAGCCAATCAAGACCCCAATGCCAACTAATGGATATCTTGACCTAGATGAGGGAGGTAAACCAATCGATCAAACTCTTTACCGTTCAATGATTGGTAGCTTGTTATACCTTACCGCATCTAGGCCTGACATCATGTTTAGTGTGTGCATGTGTGCCCACTTTCAAGCGTGCCCTAAAGAACCTCACCTAAGTGTTGTAAAAAGAATCCTAAGATATCTTAAGTATACCCCAAGCATCGGACTATGGTACCCCAAAGGAGCTAGATTCCAACTAGTTGGCTACTCCGATTCGGATTATGCCGGTTGCAAAATTGATAGAAAAAGCACATCCGGAGGGTGCCATTTGCTTGGGAGATCCTTAGTATCATGGTCATCTAAAAAGCAAAATAGTGTGGCTTTGTCCACCGCCGAGGCGGAATACATTGCCGCAGGGGCTTGTTGTGCACAAATCTTATACATGAAACAAACCCTCCTAGACTATGGAGTTGTTCTTGAAAAGGTGCCGCTTTTATGTGACAATGAAAGTGCGGTTAAAAATGCTAATAATCTGGTACAACACTCTCGCACCAAGCACATTGATATTCGCCACCACTTTCTAAGAGATCACGTTGCTAAAAATGACATATCACTAGAAGGTGTAAGAAGTGAAAATCAATTAGCGGATATCTTCACTAAACCTTTAGATGAAGCTACCTTTTGTAGGTTGAGAAGTGAACTCAATGTGCTTGACTCTAGTAACTTTAAAAATGAGCTTGTGTTGTCCCTTGCATTGCATTGTATTATATGTCATGTTTAATTACCCGCAATGCATCTAGGCCTTGGCTAACACGGTTACGATAACCCTCCTTTAGAGGAGTGAAAAAGCCTAACCGTGGATCAAACTTGACAAGCAACCTAGCTTTACTTACTTGTTTTGCATTGCATATGCATGGTTGTTGCTTTGTCGTTTCTTTTCGGTTAAGATTTGAGCAACCTCTGTGTTCGTCCATGGATAGAGAGAGCATTTTGACGCTCCCAAAGGTTCAAAAACTCTATTGCATGGCTATACGTTGCTCCTTGGGTGTTTTGTTACCTATTTTCCTAAAAATAATATTAGCCTAAGGCAAACTATTTTGAGAAACTGGAGGGTTTGAGTGAGGTCACTCATATCATGTTCCAATTGGTGTTTATTTGTGTCTCTTTGAATTGGAACTTGATTGGGAGAAGTCGTGTCGAAGTTCGGAATGAAGAAGGGCGAAAAACAATGACCGGACGCTGGACTGGACGCTGCACCGGACACAGTGATGCTTTACCACCGCGTCCAGTCCCGGTGACCACCAGCGTGTCCGGTCATCCAGAAGACCAACTCCCGATCTAGTGACCGGACACTGCACCGGACGCGCCCCTATTGAAAGGTCCTTGTTTGGTTTTGGTAATTGAGTAACAACTTAGGTGGACTAATATGTGGTTATGTGAGATACACAGGAGATTAGTCCACATGTGATGGTGTCATGAAGGAGCTCATTGCATATGAGACATGACATAGAGTCATGTGACCAAGGTGGAGAAGATCAAGATGAGGCTTGGCTTGATGGACCGGTTGCTAGGGTGAAGGGCAAGTTGTGTGATGGCTTGGCGCCGAAGGACCGAGGCAACGGTGAAGAGCAAGTGAGGTCAAGATCGATGAACCAATATGGTCACGTGATGATATGAAGTGGATCATATCATTTGGTGATTGGTTGGTGCATGTGTTGCATCAACGTCGGAGGAGTTGGAGTGGAATGCGCAAGGCAAAGGTATAACCTAGGGCATTTCCATTTCACCGGTCATAGGTGTGTAGAGAAGTTGATGACCGGGTTTAGGATAGATGGCCGTACTATCAAGAGGGGCAAACTTGTTTGCATATCGGTCATCTAGTGTCACTTGAGCGATCTAACTTTGCATACGTGTTAGGATCGAGTGGCGTGGCAAGTTGAGTGGTTAACTCCTTCGGTAAAATGATTATGAAAATGCTAACACACGTGCACAAAGTGGTGAACACTTGTTGGTGTTGGCACATTTGCGAAGGTGTTGGAGTTTGAGCGGTAGAGAGGATTTGGGTTCCTCTCTCCCTCCCGCCGAGCTTTGCGAGCGCGGGATTCAGGCGTTTTCGAGGAGTTAAAAAGCCTATTTTCCACTACGTCGGAAGTCGGAAAAGAAACGCAGGCGAACAGAGGTCACAGAGGTGACCGGACGCTGCACCGGACGCGGTCATGGTATGACCGGACGCGTCCGGTCAGTACAGCGCAGACGCGGGTGTTAGGGTTTGTAACCGGCGCGTCCGGTCACTCGCGGGACCGACGCGTCCGGTCATGGACCCAGAAAGATCTGCAGAACGCAAGGATGATCGGACGCGCGGCGCGTCCGGTCACACATGATCGGACGCGTCCGATCGTTGAAGGAGCTTACTGGACTCTAACCGAACGCGGGCACTGTCGTGTCCGGTCATCGCAAGGAGCGCGTCCGGTCATTGCGTCGCGGGCGCGTGGGTTAGTGCGATCGGCGCGTCCGGTCGTTCGTAGCGGCGCGTCCGGTCGTTTGACGGGCGCGTCCGGTCGTTGCCTGGGGCACGTCCGGTCGTTGTTTTGACCGTTGGGGTCAGTGACCGTTGGAGGATCTAACGGTCGCGTTTGAATTCGAGGGACACGTGGACGTCACAGGGCGACCGGACGCGGTTGAGCGCGTCCGGTCAGTTACGACCGGCGCGTCCGGTCGTCCCAAAATCTGCCCAGTGAAGGGGTAACGGCTCTATTTGACCGTGGGGTTATAAATAGATGCCTTGGCCGGCCATGGCCGGTTGCTGAGGACACTATAGTCTTTGTGACTTGTGTGATAGTGCTTGGGAGCCCTCTAACTCACTCATGCTTGATAGTGTTCATCGGATCGAGTGAGAGAGCGATTCTAGTGCGTTGCTTTGAGAGATTGCATCGTGTGGCACTAGGTGATCGTGTTGCAAGCCGGTGGTGCTTGTTACTCTTGTAGGTTGCCACCTCCTAGACGGCTTGGTGGCTTGTGGCTCCGTCGAAGCTCGCAAGAAGATTGTGCGAGGCTCCGGAGAAGCTTTGTGAGGGGGATTGTGCTCACCCCGCGGGGATCGCAAAGAGCAACTCTAGTTGAGCGTGTCATTGAGCTACCACACTTTATGGTAGGTTCTTGCGGTGCCTTTTGAGAGGCTCGGTGTGTGACCGATTAGCCGCCGAACCACGAAGTGTTGGTCGACACAACAGGGACGTAGCTTGGTGGCAACCAAGTGAACCTCGGGAGAAAATCACCGTGTCAACATTGTCTACTCTTCTCAGTGGTTTGCTTTCGTACAACACAAGCTTGTATTTACTTTCATATATACTTGTGCTTGTGTAGTTGCTCTTGTTCTAGTTGTGCTTGTGTAGCTTGCTAGTTATCTTCTTGCTTGTGTAACTAGAAGCTTCCCTTTGCGTGACTAATTTGGTTTGTGTAATCTTGTTAGTCATATTGCTTAGTTTGTGTAGCTAAGTGTTTTGTGCTCTCTAATTTGGCATTAGTTGCCTTGTTATTGAGCTTTGCTAGCGAGCTTAAGCTTTGTGCTTTTGCTTCACTAGTTTTGTAGGAGCTCCCTCGTTTGGCAAAGTACTAGTGCATAGGTTTGTGTGACCTTGCTCTAGAATTGATTAGGTGAGCTCTTGGTAAGCTTAGCACCTTAGTTGCTTAATTAGGATCTTTGCAAGGTGCTAGAGAACTTAGATAGAGGGGTATAGTCTTGGCTAGACCGATAAGTTTAATTCCGCATTTATTAGCCTACGCGTTTAAGTTTTAGAAAGGACTATTCACCCCCCCTCTAGTCCGCCATCTCGACCCTTCAATTGGTATCGGAGCCGGGTCTCTCATTTGCGGTCTTCACCGACCCGAGAGGATGGCGACTTATGGGCTAGATGATTGTGTGGAACACATTTTTGATGGCACTCACTATGCACGATGGAAAAATCACATGCTTGATCATTTTCGTGCTCTTGGCCCTAAGTTTTGGTGGATCATAGTTGTTGGCTTTTCTCATGACTTGGATGGGTGTGGTAACCGTACCCAAGCTCAAAAGGATTGCCGAACACTTGATGCACAAGCTAAGTTTTATCTAATCAAAGCTTTAAATGATGAGATTTTTGACAAGGTGAGGGGTCTCTCAAGTGCACATAGCATGTGGACGACGCTCAAGCATCACTATTGTGGCTCCTCAATTTGGAATGATGGAAAATTCAAGAAGGATGATCACATAGTGATGGAGGTACATGAGGATGTCGAGCATGACCACAACAAGGTGGTTGTGGAGGATTGCTCCACCTCACGGTCAAGTGATGACAAAGATGATCATATCACAACATCACTTGACAAGAAGAATGATAATGCCACAAGTGATGCACACATTGATTCTACCTCATGCACACTTGATGGTGAAGATGATGGCTATGAGAGTGATGCTTCAACAAGCTCTTCAACATTATCACATGGTAACACTAAGATACATGTTGGTGGTTTTGTTGTGGATTGTGATGATCCAAATTTAGAGCTTTTATATAAACTCTCAAGAGCCTTGAAAAGGGAAATGGAAAGAGTAAGTAAATTAGAAAATGAAAACTCTTTTCTAAAGACCACATGTGAACAACAAAAGCATCTACTTTATGTTACTACTTGTTCACATGAGGAGCTAAAATTGACTCATGAGGAACTAAGTGTTGCTCATGATAACTTGGCACAAGAACATGCTTTACTCACTAAGAAGCTCTCTAATGAAGAAACCAAATCTAGTGAGAGCTCATCATTTGGGTCAAATGATCAATCACATATTACTAACCCTTGTGATGTAGGAAAGAAGCATGTATCCACCTCTTGTGATGATTTATTAGATATGCCATGTTCTTCACAATTAGATGCTTGTTCTACTTCTATGTCTTGTGAGACTAACCTTTTGAAGGAGAACAATGAGCTCAAAAGTGAAGTGAAGAATTTGAGCAACAAGTTAGAGAGGTGCTACAACTCTAAAATCACCATTGAGCATATCATGACCAATCAAAGAAGATATGGCGATAAGAGTGGTATTGGCTACAACAAGAGCAAGGGCAAGATTATGAAGAAGCAAGATGCAAAGAAGCTATCCCAACTCATGTGCTACCGATGCCATGAAGTGGGACATATTGCCAAGTGTTGCCCTACCAAGAAGTCTCAAGTTGAGCCAAAAGCAAAGCCCCAAGATCAAGTTAAGATCAACCATAAAGATGATGATGACTTGATGAAGAAGAAGAAAACAAGAAGGGGTGGTAGAGCAAGGCATCCAATGCAAATCCAAGATGCCAAGATGATGAGCAAGAATCAAGATGAGAAGAAAGTATATGCTCACATCGAGTGCTTCAAGTGTAGAGATATGGGACACTTTGCCTCGGGGTGTCCTACCAAACTTGAGAAGAAGGCTCAAGCAACTCATGAGAGGCTAGGCAATGGGAAGCACAACATGAGCAAGGAAGAAAAGGCTCAAGCAAAGAGAATGTGCTACTCATGCCGGGAAAGGGGACACATGGCTCATTCATGTCCCCTAGGTAAAAATTCTAAGCCTATTTCAATTGATAATACTAATATGCTTAGAAAGGATGGCAATGGTACCTCATTGGTTGGAATTGCAAAACATCCCACTACTCATACTAAGGCTATGCCTAAGTATGTTGCACCTAATTTGAGAGGACCCAAACTAGTTTGGGTACCATCAAAAAGTAGATGAATATGTGTAGGTATCATGGCATTGGAGGCTTGACTCAAATTGATTTCATTTTGTTCATCATATATTGAGTCAAGTTATAAAGCTCAATGCATATCCTATCCCAATGCCAAGTCAAAATGAGTGAAGTCTAAAGTGCTACAACATACAAGTGTCATTTATCAAGTTGTGGATGATTTATTGGATATATTTGATGGCTTGCAAATATTCAAGTTGAAAGCTTGCTATTGGATGATCATGAGCTAACCAAGGTATATCTCTTGTTAATCATTTCACTTGGGTGCATATGAGTTGATTGAATTGGATATATATGCAATGTTGCTTGCTATGAGATGTTTAAATGGATTAAATGCTTAAGTAATCAAGTTTGAATTGATTTGTGTTGGATAAATTCATGAGATGACATTTAGTAAGTGGATTGGATGGATATATGTCTTGTGAAAGTATTCAAACAAGTTAGTTTCAAGTTTGATTCATATTTAATGAAGTATTGCTCAATGTATTGAAATCTGTCCAAAGTTGAAAATCTGAGCTAGCAGTGATCAAGTCTGAGTTTGGATGATCAAATCAACTTGGATTGGCATGAATTTTTGGTATACATGCTCTAGACTTATATTATAAGATGCTGTACAAATTTCATGAGAATTGGATAAGAGATGCTTCGGCTTTGGAGTACATCTTGTCAGCTATAGTGCAGCAGTTTTCAGCATATAGCAGTGGTGGAAGATTTGAAATCTGGTAGCAATCTAGATGTCAAATGAATCTCAAATTTTTACAGCTGCTAGATGACTTAGTGAATCACATCTCCACCAAATTTTATGGCATTTGGATCTGTACATTGGGAGATATGAATTATTCTTTGAAGGGTACAGAATCTGCCAGAAAAGTGACAATCATTAGATTAATCTAGAGTCACTTTAATTAAAAGGTCCTCAAGTTGGAAACATGTTTATAAGTGGTTGAGGTACCTAAGTTTGGTTTTGGATTGATCTATAATCATGAAGAGCAATGAGTATAAGAACATTTGATTGTGGAATGTACTTGGTATACATGTTTAGTACTCAAATTTGAAGATCAAGATCAAACTTAAGATGAAGATAAAGTTTAAGTTCTAGTGATGAGTAGAGATCATTTTGTAGAAAGAAAAGGACTTAAACAAGTAGAAAGAGTTGGACTCAAATATAGATTCAAGGATTATTCATCAAGATTGAGTTCATCATTTGGATCAATCAAACTATATCATTTCAAGTGACTATCAAGAGTGGTTCTTTGGAGAAAGGTCACTTCTCCCTAGTGAGAGGCTTGCCGCCGTGTGTAGGTGAAACCAAGTTTAGGACTTGGAAGGCTAACATGGAAGTGGTGATCCAAGGAACTTGTGATGCTTAGTTGAAGCAATCAAAAGGATTGATCAAGAAAAGCAAGCAACACCCAAAAGAGAGCTAGTCATGTATTTCAAGTGGTATTCTAAGTAGTTCTCTCATACAAGCAAAGATGATATAATAAAGTAAGCTAACCACAATAAGAAAGTGCACTTGATCATAAGTGGTTTTCATTTCATATGGGTGAAGAATGGATTTATCTATGATAATTGGTCTTCACCAATCTTATAAATTGGACTTCACATTGCTATTGGAGTAATGAATTAGAATCTATGTGACTATCCTCTACTTCAATATAGCAAAGGTATCATTGAAATGTGCATGATCATCTCATCCCTTACTAGTATGTGGTTAGTGCATATAGTACATGCTTATTAGGATCATGCATGACAAATAAAACTTTTAAATTCATAGCCTACCACTATTGCTTGAATGATTAAAATGTTCTAGTCGTATAAGTATGAATTTGTTCATGAGCTAGTAAACCCAAATACTTGATCTAGCTTGGATTGCTAACAAGTGACAAGTACAATATTGGCAAGATAACCCTTAGCATGAGGTGTGAAGAAGCTTGTCATTGGATCAAACCAGACTTGGAATCTTAGGCAAATCAACATAGTTCAAGTCATATAAGAAGCTCATGACAATGATAAGAGTACAAGCACAAGACAACAATGAAAATGGATATCTAGTTTGTTTCAAGTAGTATCTAGACTCAACTTGATCTTCCAAGTGGTATTCACTAGTGGTGTCTAGATCATGATCTACAAGTGATATCTTACAAGTGGTACTCATGAAGATAGCAAATGTTCAAGAAGTGAATATTATTACCAAATCCTTCAAAGTGAATTCATACTAGAAAAATCTTTCAAATGGTATCACATTCCTACTCATGGTATCTTCACGTGGTATCATTCATACAAGACGATGGTTTCACAAGTGATCCTCAACATTAAGTGATCAAATCAAGAAATGCTACCCTCATCTTCAAGTGGTATCTCAAGTGAATGACACATGCTATGACATAGGGGGAGGAGCCCCACCGATTGGTATCAAGGTCAAAGATCCTATGTGGTATCTCAAGAGCAACCATAAAGTTTGTCATTCCAACATATGTGGTAATGTCCATCAAAAATGCAATATTCAAGTCTCAACCATCTACCCCAATACAAGCCTTTGTATCAATTGAGAAGAACACCTTTTATGGAAATTGATGACAAAGGGGGAGAAGTTGGACAAAGATATGAAAGCTTTTTGAGCTTTGGGAAGAGATTGGAAAGATTGGACATGGACAAAGAGGGAGTAACATTGAAGAATGTAAGGGGATCAAACATTCTTGGACAAAGGAAGCACACAAGTAGGGGGAGCAAGCTCATGAACTTTGATTGATTACATTTGATATGTGCATAATTCATGTGCTTGCTTGCATTGCATAAGTTCTTAAATTCAATATGCATGCTTGTGTGGTGTATGCTAGTTATAGAACTTAAATGATGATTTGATAACTAGCATGCATAGGATGTTAGCTAGACTTGTGATTATCATGCAAAAACTAGAACCTTGCTTATAATGTTGATCTCATGAGGTTTCTAGTGTTTTTAATGTCTAGCTACTCATGATGCTAAGGATGGTGGCAAACTTATGATTTTCTAATTGGTATCAAGCTACAAAGGTTTATTCTATACACCTTAGCATCACTTAGTAGTGCTAACCCTCCCACAAATTTCATATTTATGCATATGTGCAAGCTTAAAACCAAACCATTTGAGCACATATGTAGGGGGAGTTATCACTACCAAGTCGGATTTTATGGTGCTTATCCAAATTCTAACTTAGAGCTTAAATGTTGGATAAGTGGCATAAAGTCCAAAAGAACTTAATTTCCATATCTTTGTAGAGTTGTCATCAATTACCAAAAAGGGGGAGATTGAAAGGTCCTTGTTTGGTTTTGGTAATTGAGTAACAACTTAGGTGGACTAATATGTGGTTATGTGAGATACACAGGAGATTAGTCCACATGTGATGGTGTCATAAAGGAGCTCATTGCATATGAGACATGACATGGAGTCATGTGACCAAGGTGGAGAAGATCAAGATGAGGCTTGGCTTGATGGACCGGTTGCTAGGGTGAAGGGCAAGTTGTGTGATGGCTTGGCGCCGAAGGACCGAGGCAACGGTGAAGAGCAAGTGAGGTCAAGATCGATGAACCAATATGGTCATGTGATGATATGAAGTGGATCATATCATTTGGTGATTGGTTGGTGCATGTGTTGCATCAACGTCGGAGGAGTTGGAGTGGAATGCGCAAGGCAAAGGTATAACCCAGGGCATTTCCATTTCACCGGTCATAGGTGTGTAGACAAGTTGATGACCGGGTTTAGGATAGATGGCCGTACTATCAAGAGGGGCAAACTTGTTTGCATATCGGTCATCTAGTGCCACTTGAGCGATCTAACTTTGCATATGTGTTAGGATCGAGTGGCGTGGCAAGTTGAGTGGGTAACTCCTTCGGTAAAATGATTATGAAAATGCTAACACACGTGCACAAAGTGGTGAACACTTGTTGGTGTTGGCACATTTGTGAAGGCGTTGGAGTTTGAGCGGTAGAGAGGATTTGGGTTCCTCTCTCCCTCCCGCCGAGCTTTGCGAGCGCGGGATTCAGGCGTTTTCGAGGAGTTAAAAAGCCTATTTTCCACTACGCCAGAAGTCGGAAAAGAAACGCAGGCGAACGGAGGTAACAGAGGTGACCGGACGCTGCACCGGACACGGTCATGGTATGACCGGACGCGTCCGGTCAGTACAGCGCAGACGCGGGTGTTAGGGTTTGTAACCGGCGCGTCCGGTCACTCGCGGGACCGACGCGTCCGGTCATGGACCTAGAAAGATCTACAGAACGCAAGGATGATCGGACGCGCGGCGTGTCCGGTCACACATGATCAGACACGTCCGATCATTGAAGGAGCTTACTGGACTCTAACCGGACGCGGGCACTGTCGCGTCCGGTCATCGCAAGGAGCGCGTCCGGTCGTTGCGTCGCGGGCGCGTGGGTCAGTGCGATCGGCGCGTCCGGTCGTTCGTAGCGGCGCGTCCGGTCGTTTGACGGGCGCGTCCGGTCGTTGCCTGGGGCGCGTCCGGTTGTTGTTTTGACCGTTGGGGTCAGTGACCGTTGGAGGATCTAACGGTCGCGTTTGAATTCGAGGGACACGTGGACGTCGCAGGGCGACCGGACGCGGCTGAGCGCGTCCGGTCAGTTACGACCGGCGCGTCCGGTCGTCCCGAAATCTGCCCAGTGAAGGGGTAACGGCTCTATTTGACCGTGGGGTTATAAATAGATGCCTTGGCCGGCCATGGCCGGTTGCTGAGCACACTATAGTCTTTGTGACTTGTGTGATAGTGCTTGGGAGCCCTCTAACTCACTCATGCTTGATAGTGTTCATCGGATCGAGTGAGAGAGCGATTCTAGTGCGTTGCTTTGAGAGATTGCATCGTGTGGCACTAGGTGATCGTGTTGCAAGCCGGTGGTGCTTGTTACTCTTGGAGGTTGCCACCTCCTAGACGGCTTGGTGGCTTGTGGCTCCGTCAAAGCTCGCAAGAAGATTGTGTGAGGCTCCGGAGAAACTTTGTGAGGGGGATTGTGCTCACCCCGCGGGAATCGCGAAGAGAAACTCTAGTTGAGCGTGTCATTGAGCTACCACACTTTATGGTAGGTTCTTGCGGTGCCTTTTGAGAGGCTCGGTGTGTGACCGATTAGCCGCCGAACCACAAAGTGTTGGTCGACACAACGGGGACGTAGCTTGGTGGCAACCAAGTGAACCTCGGGAGAAAATCACCGTGTCAACATTGTCTACTCTTCTCAGTGGTTTGCTTTCGTACAACACAAGCTTGTATTTACTTTCATATATACTTGTGCTTGTGTAGTTGCTCTTGTTCTAGTTGTGCTTGTGTAGCTTGCTAGTTATCTTCTTGCTTGTGTAACTAGAAGCTTCCCTTTGCGTGACTAATTTGGTTTGTGTAACCTTGTTAGTCATATTGCTTAGTTTGTGTAGCTAAGTGTTTTGTGCTCTCTAATTTGGCATTAGTTGCCTTGTTATTGAGCTTTGCTAGCGAGCTTAAGCTTTGTGCTTTTGCTTCACTAGTTGTGTAGGAGCTCCCTCGTTTGGCAAAGTACTAGTGCATAGGTTTGTGTGACCTTGCTCTAGAATTGATTAGGTGAGCTCTTGGTAAGCTTAGCACCTTAGTTGCTTAATTAGGATCTTTGTAAGGTGCTAGAGAACTTAGATAGAGGGGTATAGTCTTGGCTAGACCGATAAGTTTAATTCCGCATTTATTAGCCTACGCGTTTAAGTTTTAGAAAGGACTATTCACCCCCCCTCTAGTCCGCCATCTCGACCCTTCACCTATTGACCACCGCGTCCGGTCCCGGTAACGACCACCGCGTCCGGTCATCCGTCTCAGTTTTCCGGGCAAATCAAAACTAGACGCTGTCAGCGTCCGATCGTGGATAATCGGACGCGTCCGGTCATTCCAGGAGCTTACTGGAATGTGACCGGACGCTGCCTCTCCGCGTCCGATCATATCGACCACCGCGTCCGGTCATCGCGTAACGAGCGGATCTAACCCCTCATATAACCTTTCGCGTTCCGTCTCTCTCCCTCATCTGCGCCGTACTACCCGCCGCCACCTTGCCCTAGCTCACCACGAGCTCGCCACAGCGGCTCGCCGGAGACCACCACCGCGCCCGCGCAGCCGCCCTCTGCCGCGCCGCGCCTCTGCCGCGCCGTGCCTCAGCCGCGCCCACACCGCCGTGCCGCGCCTCTGCCGCGCCCGCGCCTACGCCGCCGCCGTCCAAGTCGCGCTCTCCTCCACCTGCACGACCTCCAGCCAGCCCCTGCCCTCGCGTCCATCCTCGATTTTCGGCCACCGCACGTCGCCCTAACTCTAGGGTTCGCGCTACGACGTCTTCTTCGTTCGTCGTCGAAAAGTTCTTCGCGTGACGTATTCGCTCCGAGGTTGTTTTGCACATCCTTGATCCTCGTGTTAGGGTTTGCCGAATTTTCATTATCATTTATCCTAATTGACCTCTATTTCGGCAAATCAGCGCTCGTCCGGTACGTCAGGAAGTCTCGTGACCTAGGTCATCTCATCTCGTCACTGCTTTCTCATCGATCCGAGGTAGCCATCGCGTTTCGTTTCACATCTTATCTTATATGCTTGCTATCTCTAGGGTTTCGTACCTTTAGATCATATATGTTGCTTATAGTAGATCCATCTATTCCGTCCTTTCAGCGAGTTTGTCAGTGTGTTAGGGTGACTGCTGTTCAGCTGTTGAATCCGAGGCCAAGCCTGTGGATATGGATTGAGGCCAAGCCTCTCGAGTGTCAGTACATCATCTTTCAGAGGTTTTCCAATAGTGTGACAACATGGTTCGTTGCAATAATACTGGTGGTGCTCCCAGTGATGGGGACAACAGTCCTCCTCATATGTCTGAGGTTGCGCATGGAAAGCGCATCAAGATCATGGCCAAAAAGAAGAAGAAGAAGACTCTTACTGATGCAGAGATAGCTCAGGCAGTGGCAGATGCAGCTGATGCAGCAGAGAGGGGTGGCAGGAGCAATGGTATACGCATTGGCGACAGTCGTTTTCATCTTGAAGGACGACAGCTTGGTACAGAGACCACTGAGGGCACAGAGGTGCAAATGGATGTAGATACTATGTCAGTTGATCTACCTGCAGCGCCTTCAGAGGGGACAGAGGAACAGCCAGCTCAGACTCCATCACATCGCCGCTCCACACGCACACGGGCTCAGGTGACTCCCAGGCCAGAGGGCCAGCATCGTGGAGGACGTCCACCTCCGAGAGTTAGAAGTACACCTCCAGTTGAGCACTTTGAGTTGAGAGGTGCTACTGCACGTTAGGTGCAAAGTTTGAGAGTTGTTGAGGTCAGCCGGTGGTTCCCACCTCAGAGGGACTCTAGAGCTTCAGAGGGTTTTTATACTCCTCTACAGGAGGATTTTTACAGAGCTCTTGTCGACAGTGGCATTGCTTTTCGACCACAGAGGGTCTGTCGCATTGAGTCACTTATTGAGGTAGTGGGTGAGCAGCTTCGTCCGCACCTGTCCTATCTACCAGGCTTGTCAGATTTTCTTGGACGGACGGGTGCATACTGCGGCACTTGGGTTAGGGAGTTCTATGCTTCATTATGGATTGATCCAGCCCATGAGTTCATACACTTTGCATTCAGAGGCCGCGACCGCAGACTGTATAGCACAAGAGTGCGGGAGATTCTTAGACTCCTAGCTTCAGACACGAAGATTCACCAGCTCTGTTTTGGTCAGATAGCTCCACCTAGACACCCTCATGGCGGTACTGTGCCACCTATAGATCTGATCCGACCCTGCTTCTGTGAGCCTTTTGGCGAATGGTCTCGTCGCACACCTGCCAATTTGACACCACTTGCCCGAGTCCTGGATGCTATTGTCAGGCGTACTCTTCTTCCCAGGCTTGGTTACAGAGAGAGACTAACCAGAATGCAGCTATGGGTAGTTCACCACCTTCTCTCATAGACACCTTTTGACATTTGGGATCTTATGGTTAGTGAGATGGAGGACACCCTGGCAGAAGGCTTTAAGGGACACCGTCAGCTGCCCTATGCTCATTGGATTTGCTTCATCATCAGATCTGCACTTGAGCTGCCTTCAGAGATTAGTGCTGAGATAACTAAAACTACTACTGTTTTTCCTGAGTATGATATTCGTCAGTTATGGGCTTCAGTTACGAGAGAGCAGGTCCCTATGCCAGGACAGAGAGAGAGAGAGAGACCTAAGGTGCCTGAGACAGCGGCTGAGCAGGATGCGACCGTACAGGGTCTTGCTGAGGCAGAGCTTGCAGATCTAGACGCTCAGCCCGCTGATATAGCTGAGGATGAGGCTTCCGACAGCACTGACGAGGATTATTAGCCCATCCCCAGGTATCGGTCTCCTCGGCCTCACGACCACGAGGCCGGTGGCTCTGGTTCAGCCTCCCGCTCAGACCCAGCCATGGTGGCTATTCTTGAGAGGCTGACCCAGGCACAGGAGCGATAGGAGCTTCAGCTGCAGAGACAGGCTCAGGATACAGCTGCTGCATTTGCACAGATACAGGCTCGATAGGACGAGTTCCAGAGACAACAGCTTGAGATATAGCGCCAACAAGTCGAGATGCAGCGTCAGCAATATGAGATGTAGCAACAGAGTGCAGCTAGCCAGCAGTAGTACTTGGATCTCCTGCGTCACCTTGTCACAGTTAGGGTTCCTCCACCTGCATCTATCTTGACTTCAGCTTTACCTTTCAGTGGACCTTCAAGTCAGGATTAGCCGAGCTTTTAGTTCACCTCTCCACAGCTGCAGGTTCCTCAGTTGTTCCAGTCCCCGAGCTACACGCCCATTCAGACGGGGTTTACTCCTTCAGACCAGCCTCGCCCTCACATGTTGACCGGCACACCTTTCATTGATCTGAGTGCCACATATAGCGAGTTAACTGGTCAGCCGACGCCCTCGCACACCACATTTGCTACTTCATCAGGGGTGTCAGCTTCAGAGGCAGCTTTTCTTCCAGTAACAGGGACAGGCACTACAGAGACAGTTCCTTCGTCTGTTGCCTCGACAGATCCCCCAGCTTTTGGCTCTCTTCAGGCTCAGGTCACAGAGACTGCTCCACTTGTTGCTACTTCGGCAGTACCTGTTCCTACTGATTAGACCCAGACTGCTTCACAGCCGCGTGCTTCTTCAGAGGGTCAGCCAGATAGCTCCAAGTCCGAGGGAGACACTTCTCAGTTCGTGATTACTACACGCTCCTCGGCACCCGACTCGACTCCGTCTGTTCCCCCGTCAGATCCTTAGATTAGTTTTTGGCGGTTAATGCCAAAGGGGGAGAGAGAGAGTAGATTCAGGGGAGAGTTTTTGTTAGAGGTTTTTTCGTTCTTTTCTTGTGTGCTACACTCATGCATCATGTTTATTTTACAGTAATTGCATTCGTGTGACATGTGATCTTATGAGATACCTTGAGTCTCTATGGTTTATCTAATCACAGTTTTAAATCATGTCACTTGTTTGCTTATAGCTCATAAGGTTGTGCTTTTGTGCCTTACTCCGATTTCATATGAGCTATGTTTTATGTGTACTAACTCTTCATGATTTATCTTATGAGTACACTCAGTTGGCTTGGAACACATAAGTATTGACTAACCCCTTGTGCTTACAGCTTTATGCTTATGTGAACCAAACATGATCGAAAACCTCAACTCACATCTTCTAAATCGTTGTCATCAATCACCAAAAAGGGGGAGATTGAAAGCATCTAGGCCTCGGTGTTGGTTTTGGCAATTAATGACAACACATAATTACCATGACTAACGTGTGTTTTGCAGAAACATTGGTAAGTTAGGTCCTGGAGATGATAACTGCTTTGGGCAATGTGGTATTCATGTCCCTTGATGGAAATCGTTTTGGTTTTCAAAGGATCAACGATAAGATTAAGGACGGTTAGTTCCGGATGTCAAGGTGTTGAGATACATCTGGAATAGTCGTTAGGATCTTTGTTTCTTCCTTTGACCGTACTATAAAGAGGGGCATGAGCAAGTAGCTTGACCTAGGTGAGTCTTGTGTTTAGGTGTGGTGCACACTTGTCAAACTTAGCACTAGGTAGCTCGAGAAAAGCTCAGAGTTCAGTTAGAAGCAACTTGGTTTAAGTTGCATCGCGTTTAGAAGACGTTTGAGCCGTTTACCTATGACTGGACGCGGTCCTGGTCATGACCCGACGTGTCCGGTCAGTACTAAATCTTCACTGCGTTTTTCAGCTGACTGACCGAACGCGGTCCTTGAGAGGACCGGACGCGGTGGTCAGGCTGACACGTGTTCCAGAGGGTAAACAGCGTAATCGGATGTGACTGTGAAAATGATCGGTGCGTCCGGTCATGTTCCAGTAAGGTCCCGTGGAGACCTGACGCGTCCGATCACCTATGATCGGACGCGGTCGTGCGTCCGGTCATGTTCCAGTAAGGTCCCGTGGTGACCTGACGCGTCCGGTCACCTATGATCGGACGCGGTGATGCGTCAGGTTAGATTTCCAGAGAGCTCTTGCATGATCGGACGCGTCCGGTCATCTTAGACCGGCGCGTCCGGTCATCACAGATCGACGCGTCCGGTCACTCAACACAGGTTTCCGTTATTCGACCGTTACAACTGACCGGCGCGTCCGGTCATATCGACAGGCGCGTCCGGTCAGTACGCGTCTGGCTATTTTGAAAGGTAACGGTTGGATTTATTTGAGGGGTCTATAAATACACCCCCTCCACCTCTTTTAGATATCTCCTGCTCATTTGTTTAGCTGAGAAACATCTTTGAAGTGCAAGGGAGTGCAAGAGCCCTAGTGAGGATAGTGATTTGCGAATCAAAGTTTGAGAATCCTCTCTAGTGACAAGAGTCAAGCAAGTGTGCATCCATCTTCTCATTAGGCTTGTTGTGGTCAAGTGAGAGTTCTAGCTTGTTACTCTTGGTGATCACCATCACCTAGACGGTTCGGTGGTGATTGGGAGTTTGGTGATCATCCGACGAGATTGTGGGTGACCCAACTCAAGTTGTGAGCGGTTTTGGGTGATTCGCCGTGACGGAGTGTCAAAGAATCAACCCGTAGAAAGCACTTGATCCTTGCGCGGATCAAGGGGGAGCTACACCCTTGCGTGGGTGCTCCAACGAGGACTAGTGGGGAGTGGCGACTCTCCGATACCTCGGCAAAACATCACCGTGTTCCTATCCCCTTCTTTCAAGCATTTACTTTCTTGTATTACTTTTATTACTTGTTTACTTTCCTAGAATTGCCTTGCTAGTCTAGGATTGGAACTTAGGGTGCAAAACTTTTATCGGTAGAATCATAAGGAACACAAGTAGGCACTAGGGGTGAAGTTTAGCTTGTAGGATTTAATTCTTGCAATTAATTTTTGGAAAAGCCCAATTCACCCCCCCTCTTGGGCATCTTGATCCTTTCAAGGGTCACACCGAGGAACCATCTAAGTGTTGGTCGACACAACCGATGACGTAGCTTGTCGGTGCACAAGTGAACACCAGGTGAACAAAAATATTATGTCTCTTGTCTCCCGGTGATTGGTCTTCATATTGTGTTGTTGTCAATATTGATTGATTGTATATCATCTTGGTGATTGGCATCATCTTCACTACACCGTTGGTATAAGATACACAATCCTCTCTCTTGCATTTACATTTACTAGATTATCTTGTGTAGCTCTAGTAGTAGCTTTGCTAGTTGTTGTTAGCTTGCTCACTAGTGCAAGATTAGTGACTTAGCCCTTGTGTGAACTAGAGATCATAATCTACTAGTCTTGTGGATAGGAGGCTTGCATCACAACCGTAGGCTAAGCAAAACTCGCTTTGCGCCGTTTGTTATTCTAACAAGTTTGCTTAGTGTCTTGTGTAGGAATTTTTATAGGCTATTCACCCCCCTCTAGCCATCTAGGACCTTACAAGTGGTATCAGAGCCGTGGTCACCGTTTTAATCAAGGCTTAACATCCTTCGGTGTGAAAAATGGCTCAAATTGTGTTCAATCATGTTGGGGGCAAGCCACCGTTCTTTGATGGTGTTAGTTCTTTTGCTCATTGGAAGAGAAAAATGACAATGTACCTTGGTTCTATTCATGAGAGAGTTTTGCAAGTCACCGAGAATGACTTTGCTATCATTGATCCCGATCATCTCACCGGTGAAGATAGAGCAAATAGAACATGCAATAGAATAGCTCTCAATACACTTTACAATGGTATTGACACAAAAGTATTTGAGGGCATCAAGGATTTAGAATTGGCAAATGAAGTATGGACAAGGTTGAGTGAAACATATGAGGAAACTAAGGTTGTAAAGAGTGCCAAGCTATATGGGCTCAAGAGTGAGTTTGAGAACTTCAAGATGAAAGAAGAAGAAACAATCTTAGAGATGTTTCATAGACTGCAAGTCATTATGAATGATCTCAAGAGCTTGGGGCACAAGACACAAGACCAAGATTTTTGCCACAAGTTCTTATTGAGCTTACCGAAAAGATTCAAAATGTTGATCATGATGCTATAAAGAGATGGGCTTGATGCAATGAAGCCCAATGATTTGATTGGAGAGGTATTAACCTTTGACAAGTATGATCAAGATGTTGATGAGAAGGAGGAAGAAAAGAAGAAGAAGACCGTGGCATTCAAGGCCACCTCCTCTAAGGGCAAAGCTTCAATTCAAGAAGAAGATGACAATAAAGAAGATGAAGAATTGGAAATTGATGATGAGACACTTGCTCTAGTTGTCAAGAATATTGGTAAGATGTTTATCAAGAGAAGAGGCTTCAAAAAGAGAAATGACTATTTTAAGAGCAATGAGCAACAAAGGAAGTGCTTCAATTGTGATAGCACCGAACATCTTCGAGCCGAATGTCCCTATGACAAGAAGAACAACAACAAGAGGGGCAAGTTTGAGAAGAAAAAGAGAGAAGCCAAGGTTACTTTCAAGAAGGGCAAGAATAGAGCCTATGTGGTCACTTGGGAAAGTGATGATGATGAAGAAGAAGAATCATCATCCAACAAGCCTTTTGCTTCCATTGCTATCAACAAGAAGCCATCACTATTTGATTCATCCTCGTCGTGCCTCATGGCCAAAGAAACTAAGGTAATATATGATGAGACTGATGATAAAAGTGAAATGGAATATGCTCATGATAGTGATAATGATAATGAAAATGAAAATGATGATGATGAACCAACTAAAGAACAACTATATGACTTGATGCAACAAACTAGAGACATAGTTATTGCCAAGAACAAGGAGTGTAAGAAGCTTTCAATGAAAGTAGCAATACTTGAGAAAGTTCTTAGTGAGCTTAAGAACACTCATGAGAGTCTAGTGGAAGACCATGAGGATCTTGGTAAGGCTCATTCTAAGCTTGAAAAGGCTCACTCATTGCTACTTGAGCAACAAGCAAAGAAGGAGGTTGTTATATCATGTGATATAGGTGTTACATGTGATATAATAGATGAATCCTTTTATGAACCTATCATCATGTCAAATGCTAACCCTTTTTGTAGCTCTTCATCCACCACCACCAACTCTACCTCCACTACTAGTGATGGTTTCACTTGTGATGCCTCACTAATGGTTGAGAATGAGACTCTAAAGAGAGAAGTGGATGAGCTCACTCACGCCCTAGGCAAGGCCTATGGTGGTGAGGCCCGCTTGCTTAAGTGCTTGGGTAGCCAAAGGTTCTCTCTTAACAAAGAGGGATTGGGCTACACCCCCAAGAAAGGCAAGTCGGCCTTTGCAACTCCAAAGCCTAGCTTTGTGAAGGGCAATGGTCGGTTTTGCAATAGATGCAAGCAAGTTGGGCACCTAGAGCATAATTGCCATAAAAAGAACCAAAGCAAGAACCTTGTTAATGCTATACCTTTTGATTCTTGCTATGTGCTTATCAAAGGTGTGAAGGGTGTGAAAGCTAAGTTTATTGGTACACCCATTGTTGGCCCAAAGAAGAATGCTATTTGGGTACCAAAGAGCTTAGTTACTAACCTACAAGGACCCAAGCAAAAATGGGTACCTAAGCTTCATTGATTTGCTTGTAGGTCAATTATAAAGTCGGAGGAAGGCATTGGATTATTGATAGTGGGTGCACTCAACACATGATCGGTACATCAAGAATGTTTGACTCAATCAATGATAATCATAGTGGTGTTGATTCTATCACATTTGGCAATAACAAGAAAGGCAAAGTAATTGGATTGGGAAAGATTGCAATATCAAATAACATGAGTATCTCCAATGTGTTGCTAGTTGAAAGCTTGGATTTTAATCTTCTATCCGTGGCACAAATATGTGATCTTGGTTACAAATGTATCTTTGGGGTTGATGATGTGGAAGTCATTAGTATGGATGGCTCAAATGTGGCATTCAAGGGCTTTAGATATGAGAATCTCTACCTAGTTGACTTCAACGCTAGAGAAACTTCCTTGACAACTTGCTTAATCTCCAAATCAAGCATGGGTTGGCTTTGGCATAGAAGGCTTAGTCATGTTGGTATGAAACAATTGAAGAAGCTTACAACTTATAATCTTGTCAATGGTTTGAAAGATGTTGAATTTGAGAAGAATAAGCTTTGTAGTGCATGTCAAGCCGGGAAGCAAGTTGGAAGCTCACATCTAAAGAAGAGTACAATGAGCACATGCAAAGTATTTGATTTGATGCACATGGATCTATTTGGCCCTACAACATATACAAGCATAGGCGGCAACAAGTATGGCTTTATCATAGTGGATGACTTCACAAGATTCACATGGGTATTCTTTCTTAGTGACAAAAGTGAAGTGTTTGACACCTTCAAGACCTTTCTCACTAGAGTTCACAATGAGTTTGAGATTAGAATCAAGAAAGTGAGAAGTGACAATGGAAGTGAGTTCAAGAATACAAGAATTGAAGAACTTTGTGATCACTATGGCATTGGACATCAATTCTCGACCAAATACACTCCACAATCAAATGGCCTAGTTGAGAGGAAGAATAGAACATTGCTTGATATGGCTAGATCAATGCTTCATGAGTACAATGTGAGTCAATCTTTTTGGGATGAAGCAATCAATACCGCTTACTACTACATCAATAGACTATATTGTCATCTATTGCTAGAGAAGACCCCATATGAGCTACTTCATGGAAGAAAGCCCAATATTTCTTACTTTAGAGTGTTTGGTTGCAAATGTTATATCTTGAAGAAGGGCGCTAGATTGGGAAAGTTTGAGAAGAGATGTGATGAGGGGTTTCTACTTGGTTATTCAACTATAAGCAAAGCTTATAGACTTTGGAATAACTCAAGTGGCATTCTAGAAGAAGTCCATGATGTGCAATTTGATGAAACCAATGGGTCACAAGATGAAGAAGAGAATCTAGATGATGTTGGTGGAACTCTTTTGGTGGAAGCAATGAAGAACATGGACATTAGGGACATTAGAGCAAAGCAAGTAATTGATATTCAAGATGATGGTAAAGATCTAGTGCTCAATTCTCCATTCAAGCTAGCTAGTGACTCTCCAGTACAAGATCATTGTGCTAGTTCATCTCACCAAGATACATCAAGTGATCAACCAAGCTCAAGCAATCAAGTGCAAGTACTCCAACCATAACATGTTGCAAGAGATCACCCCATTGATAGTGTTATTGGTGATATTAGAAGTGGTGTGCAAACAAGATCAAGATTGGCTATGTTTTGTGAGCATGCATCATTTGTGTCAACCATAGAACCAAAGAAAATAGAAGAAGCTTTGAAGGATGCCGATTGGATCATGGCTATGCAAGAAGAACTTAACAATTTCATAAGAAATGATGTTTGGGAATTGGTAGAAAGGCCAAATGACTACAATATGATTGGAACCAAATGAGTGTTCAAAAACAAGCAAGATCAAGATGGCATTGTGATGAGAAACAAAGCAAGACTAGTTGCTCATGGTTACACTCAAGTAGAAGGTCTTAACTATGATGAGACATATGCTCCCGTGGCAAGATTGGAGGCAATAAGAATTCTATTGGCTTATGCTTGTGCACACAACATCAAACTATATCAAATGGATGTCAAAAGTGCATTTCTCAATGGAATCATCAATGAGTTAGTCTTTGTTGAGCAACCTCCCGGATTTGAAGATGACAAGAAACCTAACCTTGTATATAAGTTGAAGAAGGCTTTATATGGCTTAAAGCAAGCACCTAGAGCATGGTATGAGAGGCTAAGGGATTTCCTTCTCTCGAAGGGATTCAAGATGGGCAAGGTTGATACAACTCTATTCACCAAGAAGATTGGGAATGATCTATTTATATTGCAAATATATGTTGATGACATCATCTTTGGATCAACCGATCAAGCTTATTATGAAGAATTTGGTGCTATGATGACCAAAGAGTTTGAAATGTCTATGATTGGTGAACTTAGCTACTTCCTTGGTGTCCAAGTCAAGCAATTGAGAAATGGGACATTTGTGAGTCAAGAGAAATGCATAAGGGACATGTTGAAGAAGTTTGGAATGCAAGATGCAAAGCTAATTTCAACTCCAATGAGTACAAATGGTAATTTGGATAGTGATCTTGATGGCAAAATGGTGAATCAAAAGGAATATCGGTCTTTGATTGGAAGTCTACTCTTTGTCACCGCATCAAGGCCGGATGTCATGTTTAGTGTTTGTATGTGTGCTAGATATCAAGCCTCACCTAGAGAGAGTTATCTCACGGCCACAAAGAGAATATTGAGGTACTTGAAGCAAACAAGAGATGTTGGACTATGGTATCCCAAGGGATCAAAGTTTGAATTGATTGGATATTCAGACTCCGACTATGGGGGTTGCAAGATCAATAGAAAGAGCACAAGTGGCACATGTCAATTACTTGGAAGATCACTTGTGTTATGGTCCTCAAAGAAACAAAATAGTGTGACAATCTCTACCGCCGAAGCCGAATATGTGAGTGCGAGGAGTTGTTGTGCACAATTGCTATGGATGAAATCAACTTTGAAGGATTATGGCCTCAACTTCAAGAATATGCCATTGCTATGTGATAATGAAAGTGCAATCAAGATGATACAAAACCCGGTTCAACATGGAAGAACAAATCATATTGACATAAGACATCATTTCATTAGAGATCATCAACAAAAGGGAGATATTGCCATTGAAAGTGTTGGCACCGATGATCAACTTGCCGATATTCTCACCAAGCCACTTGATGAAAAGATGTTTTGCAAGCTAAGGAATGAGTTGAACATTCTTGATTTCTCAAACATGAGTTGAATGCACCCCACCCACTTATTGACATGCCTCTCCTTCGACATTGCAAGGTAAAGTTGATTGACATGTCATTCATCCTATGCTAAGGACTTGCTAGAGCATGTAGACAAAATAAGTGGTATGCATGAACATTCATGATAAATCAAATGGATTTGATGGATATATGTTACCACTATTGCTTCTATACTTGTTTTAATCTAGTGGTGGCATATGACATGTTTGTGAGCTTGCAAACCTAGTGTTGAATCTAGAAGATTTGCTATAAGTGTTTAATTCAACATAGGCAAGATAACCCTTATTATGAGGTGTGAAGAAGCTTGTCTTTGGTTCAAATTGAATTAAATATCTTTGGCAAGTGTTCTAGGTTGAACCAAATTTGATAAATTTTAACCTACTCCATCAAACATTGTTTTTCTCTCCACAATTTGATCCCATTTTTGGGTAACTTGTTGACAAAGGGGGAGAGAAAAAGATGATTCAACATGATAAAGGGGTAAATAAAATTTTTATGCACACAAGTAGGGGGAGCAAGCTCATAAATAAAGTTATTGCATTTGTTTGTGCATTCTCATATGACTTGCTCATTGCACATATATTTAAATTCAATATACATGCTTGTGTGGTGCAATGCTAGTATAGAACTTGAATGATGAAATGATCTACTAGCATGCATAGGAATAGTTTACTTGTGGTATCTAGACGTGCCTTAATCTTTACAAGTGGTTCAAGAACCTTTACTATAATGTTGATCTCACGGGGTTCTTGAGTTTTGATGGTTGTGTAGTTACTTCATGATGCTAAGGATGGTGTAAAAGGCAACTCCGATTGGTATCACGCTTCAAAGGTCCATTTCTTACACCTTAGCATCATTTTGGTAGAATTACTCTCTCAACACTTCTATCCATGCATATGTGCAAAGCTTTCAATCCAAACTCTATGCACATATATAGGGGGAGTTAATGCTACCAAAACCAAGCTTGTGATAATTGTCCAAACTTTACTTATGAGCAAAATGATTGAACAAGTATGACAAGTTCAAAACTTTTATTATAAAAATCATCTTTGTGAGGGTTGTCATCAATTACCAAAAAGGGGGAGATTGAAAGTCCCTAGTTTGGTTTTGGCTAATTGATGAAACCTAGGACTAACCTTTGTATCTAAGTGGATGATTTAGATAAAGGTGGTCATTGAATATGAGACATGACATTGACTCATGTGACCAAGATGATGAAGACCAAGATGATGCTTGGCTCGATGGACCGGTTGTGAAGGTGAAGGGCAAGTCGAGGCTTTGAAGCGAAGGACCATGCGATGGTGAAGCTTGAGCAAGACTTGGCGCCGACGGACCGATGCAACGGTGAAGAGCAAGTGAAGTCAAGGTCGATGGATCGAGACGGTCATGTGAAGATATGAAGTGGATCATATCTTTTGGAAGAACAAAATGGGCTCAAGGCAAAAGTATAACCATAGGGCCATTTTGTTTGCACTTAAGACACCATAGAGGGTGTGAGTGGTTTAGGATCGATAGCCGAACTATTAAGAGGGAAGTCTTATCGGTTATTTGATGCACGGGTGCCACTAGGTGAATTCATGAAGTGCATTGCATGTAGGGCCTAGTGAGCTAACTAGAAAACCTTCAAAAATGATTATGAAAATGATAACACACGTGCACAAGGTGGTGATCACTTGTTGGTGTTGGCACATTTACGAAGGCGATGAAGTTTGAGCGGTAGAGAGGATTTGGGTCTCTCTCTCCCTCCCGCCGAGCTTGCGAGCGCAGGATTCAGGCGTTTTCGAGGAGTTGAAATGCCTATTTTCCACTACACCGGAAGTCGGAAAAGAAATGGAGGCGAATGGAGGTCACAGAGGTGACCGGACGCTGCACCGGACGCGATCATGGTATGACCGGACGCGTTCGGTCAGCAGTCAGGCGCGCGGGTGCTAGGGTTTGCAACTGGCGCGTCCGGTCACTCGTGGGACCGGCGCGTCCAGTCAGGTGCCCAGAAGGAACTATGGTTTGCAAGGATGATCGGACGCGGGGCGCGTCCGGTCACACGCGATCGGACGCGTCCGATCATTGAGGGAGCTTACTGGACTCTAACCGAACGCGGGCACTGTCGCGTCCGGTCGTTGACTGGAGCGGGCGCGCGGTGCTGTGCGATCGGCACATCCGGTCATTGAATGGAGCGTGTCCGGTCACTCGGGACCGGCGCGTCCGGTCGTTATGAGAAGCGCGTCCGGTCATGGGGTTTGACCGTTGGTGCAGTGATCATTGGAGGATCGGACGCAGTTGAGCGTGTCCGGTCATCCCAAAAAAACCCAGTGAAGGGGTATAACGGCACTATTCGGATGGGATGCTTATAAATACTTGTTGGCCGGCCCTTGGGGAGGTCTCTCATGATTTCTAACATACTTGTGCATCCTTTGAGCTAGAGCTTCATCTCCCACTCATCTCTCTTGCTTGATTGCAAATCATAAGTGAGATTGTGTGATCCCAAAGTGCATTGCATAGCTTGAGGGCATCTAGTGGCACTTGTGGGTGGTTTAGCCGGTGGATTTCTTGTTACTCTTGGAGAGTACCGCTCCTAGCCGGCTTGGAGATTGTTGGAGGCGTTGAAAAGAGAAGGTGATTGTTCTTGGCCACCTCCGGTTGATTGTAAGAGGTTCTTGTGCTTTCCTCGGCAGAGCGCCAAAAGCAACTCTAGTGGATTGCGCGTGTCATTGAGTTACCTCACTTGAGAGTGGTGTCTTGCGGTGCCTTGTGGGGCATGCCTTGAGGGTCACACCGAGGAACCATCTAAGTGTTGGTCGACACAACCGGTGACGTAGCTTGTCGGTGCACAAGTGAACACCGGGTGAACAAAAATATTGTGTCTCTTGTCTCCCGGTGATTGGTCTTCATATTGTGTTGTTGTCAATATTGATTGATTATATATCATCTTGGTGATTGGCAACATCTTCACTACACCGTTGGTATAAGATACACAATCCTCTCTCTTGCATTTACATTTACTAGATTATCTTGTGTAGCTCTAGTAGTAGCTTTGCTAGTTGTTGTTAGCTTGCTCACTAGTGCAAGATTAGTGACTTAGCCCTTGTGTGAACTAGAGATCATAATCTACTAGTCTTGTGGATAGGAGGCTTGCATCACAACCATAGGCTAAGCAAAACTCACTTTGCGCCGTTTGTTATTCTAACAAGTTTGCTTAGTGGCTTGTGTAGGAATTTTTATAGGCTATTCACCCCCCTCTAGCCATCTAGAACCTTACAAGGTTGAACCAAATTTGATAAATTTTAACCTACTCCATCAAATATTGTTTTTCTCTTCACAACTTGATCCCATTTTTGGGTAAGTTGTTGACAAAGGGGGAGAGAAAAAGATGATTCAACATGATAAAGGGGTAAATAAAATTTTGATGCACACAAGTTGGGGGAGCAAGCTCATAAACAAAGTTGTTGCATTTGTTTGTGCATTCTCATATGACTTGCTCATTGCACATGTATTTAAATTCAATATACATGCTTGTGTGGTGCAATGCTAGTATAGAACTTGAATGATGAAATGATCTACTAGCATGCATAGGAATAGTTTACATGTGGTATCTAGACATGCTTAAAGCTTAACAAGTGGTCCA
Source organism: Saccharum hybrid cultivar R570 (assembly GCA_038087645.1). Classification (NCBI taxonomy): domain Eukaryota; kingdom Viridiplantae; phylum Streptophyta; class Magnoliopsida; order Poales; family Poaceae; genus Saccharum; species Saccharum hybrid cultivar. The sequence goes on from JAQSUU010000529.1 coordinate 11,626,946, forward strand.
AGAACCTTTACATATAATGTTGATCTCTCGGGGTTCTTGAGTTGTGATGGATGTCTAGTTACTTCATGATGCTAAGGATGGTGTAAAAGGCAACTCCGATTGGTATCACGCTTCAAAGGTGCATTTCCTACACCTTAGCATCATTTTGGTAGAATTACTCTCTCAACACTTTTATCAATGCATATGTGCAAAGCTTTTAATCCAAACTCTATGCACATATGTAGGGAGAGCTAATGCTACCAAAACTGAGCTTATGATAATTGTCCAAACTTTACTTATGAGCAAAATGATTGGACAAGTATGACAAGTTCAAAACTTTTATTATCAAAATCATCTTTGTGAGGGTTGTCATCAATTACCAAAAAGGGGGAGATTGAAAGTCCCTAGTTTGGTTTTGGCTAATTGATGAAACCTAGGACTAACCTTTGTATCTAAGTGGATGATTTAGATAAAGGTGGTCATTGAATATGAGACATGACATTGACTCATGTGACCAAGATGATGCTTGGCTCGATGGACCGGTTGTGAAGGTGAAGGGCAAGTCGAGGCTTCAAAAGCGAAGGACCATGCGATGGTGAAGCTTGAGCAAGACTTGGCGCCGACGGACCTATGCAATGGTGAAGAGCAAGTGAAGTCAAGGTTGATGGATCAAGACGGTCATGTGATGATATGAAGTGGATCATATCTTTTGGAAAAATAAAATGGGCTTAAGGCAAAGGTATAACCATAAGGCCATTTTATTTTGCACTCAAGACACCATAGAGGGTGTGAGTGGTTTAGGATCGATAGCCGAACTATTAAGAGGGGAAGTCTTATCGGTTATTCGACGCACGGGTGCCACTAGGTGATTTCATGAAGTGCATTGCATGTAGGGCCTAGTGAGCTAACTAGAAAACCTTCAAAAATGTTATGAAAAATGCTAACACACGTGCACAAGGTGGTGATCACTTGTTGGTGTTGGCACATTTACGAAGGCGATGAAGTTTGAGCGGTAGAGAGGGTTTGGGTCCTTCTCTCCCTCCTGCCGAGCTTTGCGAGCGTGGGATTCAGGCGTTTTTGAGAACTTGAAATGCCTATTTTTCACTACGCCAGAAGTCGGAAAAGAAACGGAGGCGAACAGAGGTCACACTGGTGATCGGACGCTACACCGGACGCGGTCACGGTTTGACCGGACGCGTCCGGTCAGTTCAACGCTGCAGTCAGGCACGTGGGTGTTAGGGTTTGCAACCAGTGCGTCCGGTCACTCATGGGACCGGCACGTCCGGTCGGGCACCCAGAAGTGTAGTGCGTGGCGTAAAGCTGATTGGACGCGCGGCGCATCCGGTCACACACGATCGGACGCGTCCGGTCGTTGAGGGAGCTTAATGGACTCCAACCGGACGCTGGCACTGTCGCGTCCGGTCGTTGCCTAGAGCGCGTTCGGTCGATGCTTCGCGGGCGCATGGTACTATGTGATCGGCGTGTCTGGTCGGTTGAGCGGCGCGTCCGGTCGTTGTATTTGACTGTTGGCGCACAGTGACCGTTGGAGGATCAGACACGGTTGAGCGCGTCCGATCAGTTTCGACTGGCGCGTCCGGTCATCCCGAAAAACATCCAGTGAAGGGGTACAACAGCTCTATTCATTTGGGATGCTTATAAATACTTGTTGGCCGGCCCTTGGGGAGGTCTCTCGTGATTTCTAACACTCTTGTGCATCCTTTGAGCTAGAGCTTCTCCCTCCCACTCATCTCTCTTGCTTGATTGCAAATCAAAAGTGAGATTGAGTGATCCCAAAGTGCATTGCATAGCTTGAGGGCATCTAGTGGCACTTGTGGGTGGTTTAGCCAGTGGATTTCTTGTTACTCTTGGAGAGTATCGCTCCTAGCCGGCTTGGAGATTGTTGGAGGCGTTGGCAAGAGAAGGAGATTGTTCTTGGCCACCTCTGGTTGATTGCAAGAGGTTCTTGTGCTTTCCTCGGCGGAGCACCAAAAGCAACTCTAGTGGATTGTGCGTGTCATTGAGTTACCTCACTTGAGAGTGGTGTCTTGCGGTGCCTTGCAGGGCGTGCCTTGAGGGGCAAGTGACTTGAGGGTCACACCGAGGAACCATCTAAGTGTTGGTCGACATAACCGGTAACGTAGCTTGTCGGTGCACAAGTGGACACCGGGTGAACAAAAATATTGTGTCTCTTGTCTCCCGGTGATTGGTCTTCATATTGTGTTGTTGTCAATATTGATTGATTGTATATTATCTTGGTGATTGGCAACATCTTCACTCCACCGTCGATATAAGATTCACAATCCTCTCTCTCGCATTTACTTTACTAGTTATCTTGTGTAGCTCTAGTGTTAGCCTTTGCTAGTAGTTGTTAGCTTGCTCTCTAATGTAAGTTTAGTGACTTAGCCCTTGTGTGAACTAGAGATCATAATCTACTAGACTTGTGGTTAAGAGGCTTGCATCACTACCGTAGGCTAAGCAAAACTCACTTTACACCGTTTGTTATTCTAACAAGTTTGCTTAGTGTTTATTGTAGAATTTTTATAGGCTATTCACCCCCCCTCTAGCCATCTAGGACCTTACACCACCGCAGCTTCGATAGGAAGAGCACCCGCTGGAGCCGCAGCTGGAAGCGGAGCAGCGTGAGCTGGGCCAGCCGAAGGGGCTGGTGGGTGAGGTGGAGCAGAGGACGGTCGCGTCACTGCCTGATGCTCAGGCGAAGGTGTCGACCAGCGGGGGGCCAATCCCGCCCCAAGGGCTAACATCGGCGGTGATCGACCTCACATTCGACGACTCCCCACCTAATAGGGGGAAGCAGAAGGCGGACGTCGAGATGGTCGACGCCTCAGATCGGCTCGAGACCTCTGCGACGCCAGGCGGTGACGTTGTGGAGGCGTCTAGCGGGTGGCCCGACTTCACAGAGCTAGCGCTCGTGCGAGCAGAGGAAGAGCCCGCGCTGGGGTTGGTCGACCCTTGAGTTTAGGGATGCAGCTAACCCCGACGCCGAGCCCTTCTTCGCCCTCGACGATAAAGACAAAGTGCAACACTGGGAGTACATCGAGGGGCTCTACAAGAACTCCGTGTGGTCTCTGCAAATGGTCATGGATACCATAGTATGGCAAATGTTGGGGGCCTTCGAGGTGAGTCGTGTTCGTTTTAATATTTTACTTGGCCCGTACCCCTTTTCCCCTTGGTTCTGACTTTGGGTTTGACCGTGGTCAGGAACTCAAAGAGTGATCATGCCGCAAATCGCTTTTCATTTGTAATGAAAGCGGTGTGTGAGCGGTGCTCCCTCATCAACGGGCTCTGGTCGAGGAAGCCAATAAGCGGCTATCCAAGAAGAGTGCCGAGGCAGACGAGCTTCGCGTCACCCAAGCGGTGCTTAGGGAGGAGGCGGCGTAGGCTCGGGAAGCCATGGCCAAGGTGCGTGAAGATGCGACCAAGTCCCAAGAGGAGGCGGCCAAGACTCATGAGGACCATGCGTTGCTATTGGCGTGTGTGAAGGAGCTTGAGGAGTACGTCGCCCTCGTCAGTGGCCAGCGTGATGCCCTCAACGTTCAGATTGGACTAGTGTTCGCTCACCTTGAGACCCTGAAGAACGAGGTTGTGGCATTGAAGGAGACCATCCGAGCGAGGGACTAGGCTCTCTCGGGCATCGGTCGAGATATTGAGACGCTGAGGGCGATCATCCATGACCGGGATGAGGCTCTTCAAGCAGCCGAGAAGGCGCACAGTGAGTTGCGTGATCAGATCATGGGCTGGCAGACCCATGCCGAGGGTAGGTTTCCGCCTAACTCTGATCTCCATTTAGGTTTCTTGTGTTTTTTGCTGACTTGATCTTACGATTTAGAGCTAGAGAAGCAACAACGCGAGGCCCAGGTGATGGCCACCTCGTTTCAAGCCCTCCTCAATGCTAAGGTCAGGCAAAATTAGCTGCTCCAAGGCACAATCAATCACCATGGTGTGCGATAGCCTGGGGGTTCAGCCTAATGCCGATACCGAGGAGGATGCGCCAGGGAACTCATTCATGCGCTGGATGACGACGCTAGGTGGCCTCGTCCGTGAGAAGATACGAGGTGCGTTGCATCATGGCATGAAGAGAGCCATGGCGGTCGTTTGGCTCGGGTTCGAGTATGATATGAGCCTCGTCGCTGATGGCTTCACCTCAGACCTGGACAAGACTGAGGAGGAGAATGAGGCGACCTGCCTAGGGTTGATCGAGGCTGCAGAAGAGCCTGGGGGTCGACTCGCGAGGCTATTTGAGGACGAGGTGCTCCTTCCTACCAATGATGAGGGCCTATGAGCCAAATCTGGGAATGGAGGCCCATGTAACAAGTTAGCTATAGTTTGTGACTTGTACTTTCATGGCCACGAGGGCCTTAAAACATGTTGATGTAAATATACACTAAATGTTTTATTTTGTTCGACTCTTTCATTCCTTATCGTTTGAATTGTGTTCTTACGTGGTCTTCTTGGCACGTGGTTTCACCCCTTGGTGTGGGGTACGAGTGGAGATACCGTAGCCAGAGGCATAGGTGGTCTCGCGGCTCGATAGCCCCTCGTCCTTAGGATGGCATTGCAGCCTCCTCGACTATGTAAGAACTCGCATCAAAACGTATAGGAACGTTAGAGGTTCATTTTTCAAAATCATATGCTTTGACTAGGTCCTCTTAGTGCGCGGTTGTCACCCCTTGGGATGGGGGGTGAGTGGAGGTACCGTAAGCACGGAAGCGTAGGCGATCTCACGACTCGACAACCTTTGGGCCTTAGGGTGCTCTGACGGCTTCGTTGGCTATGTAAAAGTTTTAAAAAATATGAGTTTTTTAGGGATATAGGGGGTTCCCCTCTGCCCAGCCCCCGAGGGAGGTTCGACTCTATGAAAATAGGGTCGAGTCTGCCTGCTTTCATGAAAGAGAATCATTTTGAGCACGGATGTACTCTTTATTTATTCATGTGACTCGATAAAAAAGGTACAAAGCCTCGAGGCTCTAGGGGTAAAAGCGACGTAGCTGTTCAATATTCCACGTGTTGGTGAAGATCTCGCCCTTTTTGTTTGAAAGCTTGTAGGTACCGGGCTTCAACACTTCTACGATGATGTAAGGTCCTTCCCACGGTGGGGTAAGCTTGTGTCATCCCTTGCTGCTCTGGTTTCGTCGAAGCACCAGGTCATCGACGTGGAGGTCTCGTCTGTGAACGTGTTTGTCATGATAGCGCCGGAGATTCTACTGATACCTTGCAGAGTGCAATAGAGCTATATCGCGAGCTTCCTCAAGCTAGTCGAGGTCGTTTTCTCTTTGTGGTCTCATTGCTTTATTTGTTGTAGGCTTTCAGCCTCGGGGACCCATACTCTAAATCGGTTGGAAGCATAGCCTCGGACCCATAGACCAAGAAAAATGGAGTGAACCCCATGGCTCGACTCGACATTATTCTTAGGCTCCATAAGACCGAGGAGAGCTTGACGGCCCATTTCTTGCCGTGTTTGTTCAACTTGTTGAAGATTCTCGGCTTCATGCCCTGTATGACCATGCCATTAGCACGTTCCACTTGGCCATTTATCTTTGGATGAGCTACAGCCGACCAGAGCACACAGATGTGATGGTTGTTGCAGAATTCCAAGAACCTCCTGCCGATGAACTAGGTGCCATTATCCATGATGATGCAGTTGGGAACCCCAAAGCGATGGATGATGTCGGTGAAGAACAGTGCGGCTTGCTCTGATCTGATGTTGGTAATGGGACGAGCCTTGATCCACTTGGAAAACTTGTCGATGGCGACGAGCAAGTGGGTGAAGCCCCCGGTTGTTCTCTTCAGAGGTCCGACCAAGTCAAGCCCCCAAACGGCAAACGACCACGTGATGGGAATGGTTTGCAGGGCATGGGTCAGGAGATGGGTTTGCTTTGCATAGTACTGGCATCCTTTGCAGGAGCGTACTAGCCTGATAGCATCGGATACTACGGTTGGCCAATAGAAACCCTGCCAGAATGCATTTTCGACGAGGGTTTGAGGTGCCGCGTGATGACCGCAAGCCCCCGAGTATAGGTCCTTGAGTAAGTTCTTGCCTTCCTAGATTGTGATACAGTGCTGCAGGATGCCCGTAGGGCTGCATCGATAAAGCTCCTTGTCGTCGCCGTATATCACAAAGGTCTTGGCCCGACGAGCGATCCGTCGAGCCTCGGTCTTGTCCAAGGGAAGCTACCCTTGAATGAGACGGTCAAAAGTGATGGCCGTTCTGGACTAGTCGAGGAAGAGGGGGTCGCTAGCTGTACGGAGAAGATCTCTCAATGCTCTCGCTTGTGCTGGCGCGCAGAGAGACATGTCGAGGGTCCCCCGTATATCATGAAGCAGTCATGGATCTCGAGAAACTCCTCGTCCTTGTCGTCATTTTTCTCCTTGGGGTCCTCTTTCCTGTCATCCTTCTTGATGCCTAAACCTTCAAAGTATCTACGCAGCATGTGGCAGTCTTCGAGGTTGTGGTTTGTGGCTCCCTTTTTGTAGGGACACGACTCTTTGAGCATTTTATCAAAAATGCCCCCACCAGGGGGTCCTCGAGGCTTCTTGCGGTCAACGACAGCGACAAGGTCATTAGTCGCGGCTTCGCACTTGCCTTGCTAGTTCTTCTTCTTCTTCCTGTTTCTCCTCTTGGCGCCCCGGTTGGAGTCCTCGGGTTCTTCGTCCTTGCGCTTCCCCTTATCTTGGTTACCACCAAAGATGACACCAACCGCCTCCTCGCTGGCGGCATAGTTGGTGACAATGTCCATCAGTTCATTGGTAGTGATGGGGGTATTACGGCCCAACTCTCGGACCAACTCTTTGCAGGTGGTGCCTAAGAAAAAGGCCATGATGATGTCAAAGTCGGTGATATTGGGAAGCTCGGTGCGTTGTTTGGAGAAACGCCAGATATAGTCGCGGAGGGACTCGCCCAACTTCTGTTTACAACTCCTAAGGTCCCAAGAGTTACCAGGGTGCATATAGGTCCCCTTGAAGTTCCCTTTGAACACTCTCACCAGGTCATTCTAGTTGTGGATCTATCCTGGTGGGAGGTCCTCGAGCCATGCCCGAGCGGTGTCCGATAGAAATAGAGGAAGCTATCGGATGATGACATGGTCGTCAGTGGCCCCGCCCAACTGACAAGCCAAGCGGAAATCAGCGATCCAAAGTTCGGGTTTGGTCTCGCCGTTATACTTGGTGAGAGTCATTGTGGGGGGCAAAACTGGATTGGTAATTGGATCCTATGAATGGTCTTGTTGAAGACTCGAGGGCCCGATGGCTTGGGAGATGGACTTTGATCCTCTGAGTTGTCATAGCGCCCGCCCCTATGCACGTGGTAGCCTCGAGATGCGCCGTCATCACCTCTACGCCTGCGGTGTTCGTTGATGTCGTTACGGGCGTCTCGGGGCTCGCAGTGTTCTCGGATAGGGGCTGCCTTGTTCCCTTGTGGCGCAGGCTCGGGATGAACCGGGCCTCTTTCTCCTGTCGGGAGGGCTCCGCAGGCTGCTCTGATGCAAGCCCGTAGCGCCTCGAGGTGGAACTTGGCCTGCTATATGGCCGTAGCCTCGAGGAGACCTCGAATCTCATCGTGGGCCCGATGGGCCTCAGGGGTAGATGGCTCAGGCATGTTGTGGAGAAGCATGGCGGCGGCGACAACGTTCTAGCTGGCTCAATTGAAGACTGGTGGTTTGCCCGCTCGATCCTTGATGATGCAACGATTGACATCACGGGCTCTCTCTCGAGCTCCTCCGCCACGTGTGCGCGCCGTGCGCTCCTGCTTGAGGGTTTGCTGAAGTAGGCGCAAGTTCTCTCGTTCCTCGTCGAGCTTGGCTTGCAATTCTTGAATCTGCTCAAGTTGTGCTCCTTGGGCAGCACCAAGGAATTGGGCTTCGTGTCATGTGCCAGGGAGCTCAACTTGAGGTGGCGTGGTGTTCCTTCCTCCAACAGTCGCCTTGGCTTCTGAATCCAACGCGATAGCCCCATCGATGTGGAAGCATTCGTGAGTCAGATCATAGCTGTCATTGGTAGAGTCAGAGTCCAGGGCACCAAAATAATAATACGATGGATGCATGTGAGGTCATCGATCTCTGGGGTCGTAGCGGCGAGAAGCGACCGCACAGGGCTCCACACCAGGGGTTTCCGTAGAGTCCCGGTACTCAAAAACCAGTGCGGACGCTACGAGGTCGAGGGCAGAATGTAGATGGTGCCCAGGGAGTTCCTCGTAAGTGCCCATGTTGGTGCTTACGGAGGAAGCATACCCCTGGGTGGCCATGTTTAGCCCATACGGAAATGTTGATGGTGGTATTGCCCCTACTGCCGGAGAAGCCAATCCTAATCCGGGTGGAGGCGGTGCCGCACCGGACGATAGGGTAACAGAATGCCCTATCGGCATCTTACCTGTAGCCAAGCACATCCTACATAGGCCCTCATCGAGAGCCTCCATGTCTGAGTTCAATAGAGGGGCATAGGAACGGGGCACACCGTCATCCCCTATGAGGCGGTGGTGGTTGTTGTGCGGGGCACGCCGTCGCCTGGCTGTGCGAGCCCGATGAGAACGGTGGTACCAGCGTACAGCTCCCCTAGGCTAGGAGAGCTCGTGGTCGTGGTCGGTTGGGTGCTTGGGCGGGAGGAGGACCATGTTCTTAGCCATAGCCAAGGGACATGAACTCTAAGCTCCCAAACCAGATCACCGTGGCCAATAGAAGTGGATGTTCGAGATTAGCCATCCGGAAGAATGGCGGGAAAACGATGTTGGCACGCAGCGTCCCCTACCTGATGCGCCAACTGTCGGTGTTCGAACTTGGGAGGGCCCTAGACCGATGAGTAAATTTGTGTCGCGTGCTCCCTAATTCAGATGGTGATGTAAGGTGAATACATGGGGGTTTATCCTAGTTTGGGCAAAGAAGGCCCTATGTCCAGCGGGGGAGGAGAATATTGTATTTCCTTGCACCAAAGTGCTTGCGTAGGGGTTACAAGCTATGAGAGAGGAAACCGGTCCCAAGTCTCAAGAGAAGAGTAAGGCGGAGTGTTGCTTGAAATGTTGATCGCTAAAGTGGAGAAAACGCCGATCTCGTGTGTCTCTTCCCCCTGGAGAGCTCCTTGTCCTCCCCTTTTATAGACACAAGAGGAGGACTTAGGTTTACAACAAAACCCTAGGGGGTGACTTGGAGAAGAAGGCGGGACGGGTACTGTGGGCGCTACTTATAACATCTCGGATGTTAAAAAAAATTAAAAATTTAATCATGTGCATAATTAGAGCATAAGCATCAGTTATCATATCAAACAAGCATTTCATGTCACATTATTACGTGTCAATGTTGCACATGTTTCATGCATAGCATGGTAAGTTTCTAATGTTGTTTATGTTTCAAATAAAGTACTTGAAATGTTTCACATGTTTCAATAGTAATCTGATAGGTTGTTTTTACTAGCATGCTTAATATGTTAATAATGTTATGTTTCTTATCACATGAAATAATGTTTTATTTGGTTTAAAAGGATTAATCAAGTTTTAGTTAAAAAGAATAATCAATAGAATTCAAAATCTTGATTTCCGAAAAACCCCGTTTTACCCCTTTTCGAATAATTTAAAATCTAAGAAAAATTTAGGAAAAAGTTTAAAACCAAGTTTGTAGATCTTTTCAATGGCTACAAGTTTGGTGTTGTGAGTTTTTAAAGTTTTAGTGTAAAATGTGGAGTAATTTTTGAAAAGAAGCAAATTTCAAATTTGACCCCTTTTCATCCCCAAACTCAAATTTCAAAATGGAGGCAGAATATGCAAATAGTTTGAATAGCAAAGTTGTAGGTCTTACCTAGATGTATAACTTTGGTATTTTGAGTTTTTAAGTTTCAATATAAAATTCAAAGTAATTTTGAATTTTTAGATTTCTAGAAAATGTCCCCTTTCAAATTTAAATTCAAATTTCAAAATTTAGACCAAATTGGAAAATGTTTATATTGAGAAAGTTGTAGAACTTTGAAAATTGAACAAATTTTGTTTTTACAGATTTTCAACTTTTATAGAAAATTTGAAAGTAATTTGCAAAATGGTGTTAGTGGTAGTTTTGTAAATATTTCAAAATCGATCTCCAACCACCAGGCGCCACCTCCTGCTTGCCGCCGGTGGCCTTCGTCCAACTTCTAGGGATGCCCGCGGTCGCCACCTCTTGCTCGGCATGGGCAGGTGTCTCTAGCGTGTCGCTTCCCCATTGCCTCGTCTTGACTATAAAGCCCGCACAACTGCCGTCATTTTTCCCTTCTCCTTTCTCTGTCTCTGCTGCCGCTGCCGTTGCCCTTTAACCACCGGCGTCTAGCACCGTCCCTAAACCGTCCTCGGCCAAATTAAGAGCACCACCGCGTTCGTCATATCCTTGCACAGCTATTGAGCTACCTCGCAGCGTTCCGCACCGCCTGTGCCGCTGGGAAGCCGTCGTCTTCTCCACTTCTGATCACAAGCGCCATCACCACTGCCTCATCGTGGTCCAGTCCCTCCGGTCCATCTCCGCCTTCACCAAGCACGCCACGGTAAGCGTGGTGAGCTACTGGACCTTCCTATACCTTCAATTTGATCTCTACTGGCTTGCCTTGCCGAAGTACCGTGCGCCATCGCTGTCGTGCCGCCATGGCCGGGGTAAAGCTCCCACCGGAGTGTCTGTGACCGAGTAGAGTGTATGGGGAAGTTCGTGGTGTCGTGTTGGTCATGGTGGTCAGATTATTTGGGTAGCATCGAGTCACCGGCGTCATGGCCACGGCCGACCGCCGTGCCGCCATGGCTGGCCCGTGGGAAGCAGGGAGGGAGAGGAGAACGGGGGAGGAAGGAGGTGTTGGGCCGGCTCGGCTTGTTGGGCCGAGCCACAACGAGAGAAAGGGAGAAAGCAGACGGGCGGGTGGGCCGCAAGCGTGAGCGCGCACGCGCGTCTGGCTGGGCCAAGCGAGGGGAAGGAAAAAGAAACGACCCGTGTTGCCGGTTTTTGTTTTTCTTTTTCAAAAATGTGAATAGTAACAGTTTTTGTTTATTTTGTTGTGAATTAATTATAGCACCAAAAATGATGAAAATTTTTGTGTAGCTTGTTCATAATGTTCTATGTCATGGAAAAATATGAAATAACTATTTTGATTACTTTTTGAATGTCAATTAATTAGCTCCATTAATTAATAAATGATTTTTCCCTAATTTTCTAGGCTTATATAATTATTCAAAAATTGTGAAAATTGTTTTTCCACTTAGTTATGATGTAAGCTTCTAAAAATAAAAATTTGAGATTAATTGGATAACTCTAATTTTATACTTTATTAATTAATCAGTTAATCAAATGATTAGTGTTTAATCATTTAGAGTTTTGTGTGACTTTTGGATTGATTGTTGACCTTGGGTCATTAACATGTGATGATCCATGGTATCTTATTGAGTTGCTTGAGCTCATGATTAATTTGTTAATTAAGTTTTGTTAATGATAGTTAGTGTCAATAACTTAGGTCAATAGTAGTTAATAACTTACTTATGTTAATACTTAGTGGTCTTGTGGTAGAATTACTTGTTATTAGATGCAACCTCTTGGGTAAAAACAAAGTTACGGTTAGTTAACTTTTAAATTAACTTTATTAGCTTGCAACTGTATCGTGAAGGAAAGTTGTACTCAAGTAGATAACTAATGTTTATCCTTTCTAAATGTCCCTTTTATGCTATGCTTTGTTCATTATCATGCATCATGTCATGCATTCCATCATGTTAAGCATCGCATCATTTATATATGTGTAGTGCCTACGAGAGTGAGAAGATTCATGGTGAACAAATGATGATGAGGTTGGTGTTGATCAATCTTCGGAAAGGTGTCATCCACCCGTGATGTTGGCGTCAAACTTGACTTCTACGAGAACTAACCACCGCTGCAATGCAGGCAAGCCCCGGACATACAACCACTCTTCTATTTTATAAATGCTTTATTACACCTTAAGTATATGTGCGTTATGTTAGTAGGAGTTGGTTGAAACCGTTGCTGCATGATTACCTTGATCTACATTTATATCTAGATGGTATCCCACAAGTATATGTAGGTCGATCTCTTATGCTTAGTAATACTTAGACTTCGGTAGAAGTTGAATAACATTTTCTTTGATCACAAGAATAGGTTTATTTCTTGCTTCTCCTGACCTAATGACAGGTCATGAGAGCATGTGGAAATGAATATGAGAATGAACTTGAGACCGGACGGGGCATGGGAATTATCTTTGGTGGTTGGTCCCGTCTGTGTCGGTTAAGGACGGTTTGTTGTTAGCCCTTGCGTCAAGGAGTTTTTAATAGTACTAGCCATGTACCCATGTTGGGTAAGCCTTACTTCGGTTATTCCATCACGAGAACGTCTAACCTCGCACTGGGAGTGGAGAGATGGCAAGAGTAGCGTGTACCCTCGGGGCTAGAATTAGGCCAGGTTCGAGGAGTATTGTGCTCTCGGGTGGCGATGGACATGTTCTGGTTTTGAGCGACCCAAGTAAGAGTTGACATATGCATGTCAAGGACTTGCATATGTCATGTGGTTAGGAAGCCCCAGCTAGGTAGATCAAGCGGTTCGAATTGTCGTTACTCCACGAGAAAGGAGTCTTGATCTTGCACCAACATCATAGCAACAACTGGAACATGATTACTGTTGGACTTGTGATGAAAAATAAGTGAATAACAAGTGTGATGCTTATATTTATGATTGAGATAGATACATATGCAAAAGTTAGCTATAATTAGGCTATACTAAAACTGAAGCCAAAACTTAATTAAAAGTTTGAAAGGATCCACTGGTAGTAAGCTTTTCTGCAAAACTTCTATTTTCTAGTTTCACTACTTTCCTTAAGCCAGCATATCCTTGGAGTCTTTTCTTTTTGTCGGGTAAGTCTTGCGGAGTACAATTGAGTACTCAGGGTTTGTTAACCCCTGTTATAGGTACTGACGGGTACTGTTAACCGAGGTCATGTCGGTGGGCTCGATATGATCTGGTTGTCCTCTCCTGACTTAGGTGCTCTACCTAAGTTATCTTCTGTAGTTCTACTCAACTTCCGCAATACAAGTTAAGTTTGTAAAAAGTTAACTTAATCATGATTTATAAATTCATTGTTGTTATTCTTCCACACTTTAATGTAAAGTTTTCTAACAAATGTTGTAATGTTACAGTTACTCCTTTGTTGATCCTGCTATGAGTTGTCAAATATAGTTGAATCGGGTCCTGTGAGGGCACCTGACAGATCTTCTTAGGTTATATGGTATACATGCATAGCCGTCAGAGGTCTTAGGGATAATGACAGGTGCATGTGGACCATATAATTTAGGAGGTTCTGTGACACTACTGTGGCGACGTGCTCTGGTGCGTGCAGACCATCCCTAGGGTGTCGTGGTGATGTAGACGATGGGACGGCAAGACATCCTGGGCGCTGTAGAGGATGTGTGATTCCCTGTGGTCGACGTGCGGGCGTCATTCCTTTGTTGACCGGCGGCGGTCAAGGCCGGGTCGGGACGTAGCTGCGGGGGTTGTTGAGGAACGGATAAGACCGAGCCCCAGGAAACCCAGACGCGGTGGTTATCGTTTTGTGAGTCGAGGGGGCGTCGATGGAATAACAGTGCTTGGAGTGGCGTAAATAGTGGCATCTTTTTCACCGCTCATCTCGGGATGGGCAGTAAAAAAGCGTGATTAGACGCGGGCGCTGCTCCCACGCCGGTGGCGCTGTAGCCACGTCGGCGAAAGTGGTTGCATTAAATGTCTTGTCAGTGAGTAGGTGAATAAGAGAGGGTGGTCGACCGACTTGACCCTGGGTCGTGCGAGTCGGAGAATTTTTGGGGTCGAGGCTTCCCGTCGAGTGGGCCTCGTACGAGTCGGAACGTAGTCGAGGGAGCCCGACGCAGCCACATGTGTGCAGACCGAGCACGGTGTTTCCATGTAGGTGGAGCTTTGGAACGATTTTTTAGGGCGCGGATGTCTCGGGGGTTTGTTTCCTTTAATCGTCGGTTTTGTGTACCCCTAATTCAGGTACCCGACACTAGGATTTGGAACCAGCCGGCCAGGTGGCAAGTGTAGGGCAGAGTCGTGCAGCAGCAGCCAGCAGCAGCAGTGCAGCACACGAGCTGCTTGACTGTCCATATGTCCGATAACATTTTATAGTTCCAACCTAAAAAAATTTCACTCCATCACATCGAATATTTAGACACATACATGGAGTACTAAATGTAGATAAAAAAACTAATTGCACAGTTTGGTTAAAAATCATGAGACGAATCTCTTAAGCCTATTAATCCATGATTAACCTTAAGTTCTACAGTAACATGCATATGCTAATAATGGCTTAATTAGACTTAATACATTTGTCTCGCAGTTTTTAGATGAGTTATATAATTAATTTATTAATTAATATAAAAACCCCTTCTAACATCTATAACCCAAAAACTTTTCACGTCGCAGGTAAACACCCCCGCAGAGCGGAGGTGGCTTCTGGTAATCGGGTGGTTCCCACGAGCTGGATGACGCAGCTCGTTCAGTCACTCGCTGCCAACTCGGTCCCACCTTCGTTAGTTTCTGTACGCTGGACTCGGCTCGCCTGGCAGCGCGCGAAACATGGTGAACGCAAACACGTGCAGGTCTGTCGTCTGCCCGGCTGCCCCGGCAGGAAGGCCCACGGTCGGCGCAGAGCCTCTTGGGCTGTTGGCCGTGGACTGTTATTTAGGAATCACTTTACCTCCCTTAGCATATGCGAAAGTCTGTTTTTCCTTTATGAACTATAAAATTTTTTTTATGAACTATAAAAAATTTCACATTCTATTTTTTTGAAACATGTTCACATTTTGGTTGGGTCGTTCTGACCAAGGTGGAGCATGCAGTGGTGTGAGTTGTGACAGTCGTCTGTTGTAACCAAAGTTGTGAGCATAAGTGGAGTACTATTTTCAGTTGTATAATTTTTAGGCCTAGTTTTTATTTAAAAACTACGCGGACACTTTCCGTTTTTTTTTCTTTCTTCGTTTAAAAGAAATCGCGGCGAAGCTTTCGTTCTGGAAAAAAACAGCGTTCACATTCTGGTTTGTGCTGTGAGTCCGTGATTTTCATCAAGTAGTACTCTATTCTAAACACGGACAGGAATCATGAGTTCATGACCCAACGAGCACACTGGCTATGGCACGGCACGTACGCCGGCGGCACCCCAGCACCCATTTTCGTCCATGTCGAGCAGGATCGTACCAATCCACCGGATTGGAGAACGGAGTACTACACCCAGATCTTCTGCAATTCCGCCGCTACAAGAACAACAGTGATTGGCAAAATACAAAGATCTCAAAATCAAACAACAGATGCGCTTGCCAAACAAGCTCTGGCGAAATCTCCTTTACCTCATTCTCCAGAACTGACCTGTACTTACACTAGTGCAACTCATGATCAGTGCACTATTCAAGAGGCACTTCAATTTGTAACCTTGAACCCTGTATGCAGGGACGGAGCCAACGGCCGGTCAACCGGGGCTTGAGCCCTGCCTTACGATGTCAGGTATGTGGAGCCCCTCCTAAGCCCCACCTTAAATTTTTATGCATAATTATATAGATTCGGTAGGGCTAAGAGCCTAAGATGTATTAGAAATACAAAATTTACCTCTTTTAATTATTGGGCCTAAACATCACAAGGCCAAGGCAGTAGGAAAGGCCCAACCGCACCAGCCCAATCATGAAAGTGAAACAAACCCTTTACCATTCCATCCCCAATTCCCCATCCCGTAACCCACCTATTCACGGCTTCACTCCACAGCGGCGGGCGGCGGCGGCGTGTTTTGGCGTTCGCGGCATCGCGTGGGGGCGGGAGCAGGACGCGGCCGCGCGGCTTCCGGTGGACAGCGGGCGGGCGCCGGTGGCCAGGGCGCTTGCCGGTTGCCGCAGCGACGCGGCGCGCTGCTGCTGGACGGCAGCAGCCAGCGCCCAGCGGGCGGACGTGAGCGGCGAGGTGGGCGTGTGTATGTGCTTGCTATGACCCCGCTCTGCTGGATTATCTCACGCTTTCCCTGCATTCCATCTACTGATCTACGCGTTTATATGCTACCACCAGCAGACCAGCTGGTCATTGCGAATTTGGTATTGCGGTTTCCTGCTGCTGTCCATCGGAGCGTATTTTTTTTCAATTTATTTGGACGGGGCTTTGGCGGACAATTTAATACTACTTCTACATTATTAGTGCTTGATTTTTGTTAGAATAGATACGTATTGAAGCATGTTTATAATTATGATGTTATATCACATAATGGCATGATAATGGAGTAATTATGATGTTATAAAAAATCTTGCTTCTCAATGTTTGTTTCTCTTGGGTTCAACAGGAAGCCTTACGCCTGTTCAAGACGTCAGGTACTGGTGTTTCAGTGTGCCGGTGTGCGCGCCGGCGGCCACAGCGTGCAGGAGCAGCACGCAGGCAGGCAGCAGGCGAGCATCACGGCATCAGCCGAGCAGCGGAGCAGGCAGGTAATTTTTTAACTGTAAAATTGAGTACGCAGTCCATGATACGTGATTGAATGTTTGATTTGTGATGGATTCAATTTTTAGATTTTCAGTATGTCGAAAAGAAATTTGATGAGCTACTATTCAAGTTCAAGTGGCACTGGCAGCGGCTCAACTCCACAAACTAATGAGAGCACAAATCAACCAAAGAGACCGAGAGAAGAGTTTAGTCATTCAAACCTAATTGCTGACCCTGCACAGCGCAAACCAATTGATTCTTATGATCCAGCAATTAGAGACCAACTAAAGAAAGCATATGCTTTGAGTGGTCCAACCCAACCACGTGAATTTCAGTTTCCTCGCAAATGTATGGTTGGTGAATGGAGATCATTTCAAAAGACTTGGTTTGATAAATTTGATTGGCTAGAGTATAGTGAGTCCAAGGATGCTGCTTATTGCTTATATTGCTATCTTTTCTTTAATTTGGCAAAGAGTGAAAAATTTGGGAGTTCTGTCTTTGCACATCGAGGTTATATGAATTGGAAGAACGCTAAGGATACTTTTCATAAGCACAGTGCTTCCAAGGCTCATACAGAGGCTAGACTGAAGTGTGACGATTTTATGAACCAAAGGATAAGTGTGGGTCGAAGAATAGTTGAGGTAAGCACGGAGGAAGAAAAACGATATGAGATTCGTTTGACATCATCTTTAGATGTTGCAAGATTTCTCATAATGCAAGGGCAACCTTTTCGTGGAGATGATGAGAGTTCTACTTCCCTCAACAAGGGTACATCTAGAGAGATGGTTGATTGGTATAAAGATAAGGTAGATATTGTGAAGGACGCATATGACAAAGGTTCTAAAAATTGTCAGATGATATCTCCTGATATACAAAAGGATCTTGCAAAAGCTTGTGCAGAGGAAGTCACAGTTGTCACTATGGATGAGATTCGAGGTAGAAAATTCTCAGTGCTTATTGATGAGTCCCGGGATGTATCAATAAAAGAGCAAATGGCAGTGATTCTAAGGTTAGTACTCCACAATTGCTATTTTGTGCATACATTTTATTATAATTATTTCTACAATTAGACTAACACTTAAACAAATGTATTGTGCAGGTTTGTGAATGATAAAGGGCAAGTGGTGGAGAGATTTCTTGGACTTCAGCATGTTCAGAGTTGTACAGCTAGTGCATTGAAAGAAGCTTTGGTCGGTATGCTTTCAAGTCACAATTTGTCTATCTCTATGATTCGAGGGCAAGGGTATGATGGAGCTTCCAATATGAGAGGTGAATTTAATGGGGTGCAGAAATTGATTCGTGATGAAAATCCTTATGCTTTCTATGTGCATTGTTTTGCCCATCAGTTGCAACTAGTAGTTGTTGCTGTTTCGACTTGTAGTGCAGACATTGCAGATTTCTTTAACTATGTTCCTTTAATAGTCAACAATGTGGGTGCATCTTGTATGAGAAAAGATGCCTTACTTGCAAAGCATCATGATGTGTTGCTAGAAAAGATTGAGAAGGGTGAGATTATGATTGGAAGAGGTTTAAATCAAGAAAGTAGCCTAGCTAGGCCAGGAGATACTAGATGGGGTTCACATCTTAAAACTTTGCTTCGCATTTTGGTAATGTGGGAGGCTATCATAGATATGCTTGAGATAGTGAAGAAAGATTCTATTAAACCAACAAATAATGGTGGAGCTTTTGGATTAATTGAAAAAATGGAGAGCTTTGATTTTGTGTTCATCCTGCATTTGATGATACAATTGTTGAGCATGACAGATATTTTGTCACAAGCTTTGCAAAGGAAGGATCAAGACATAGTCGAAGCAATGCATTTGATCACAGATGTGAAAGATAGCTTGCAAGATATGAGGGAAAATGGATGGGAGCCATTACTCAAAAAAGTGATAACATTCTGTGAGAAGCATGAGATTGAAGTGCCAGATATGGATAAGGAAATAAATGTCAGAGGGACATCTAGAAGAAGAAAGCAAAAGGTAACAAACATGCATTACTATCATGTTGAGCTTTTCCTGGTCGCCATTGATGCCATCTTGACTGAGATGAATCACCGGTTTAGTGAAGTTAGTTCAGAGCTATTAGTTTGTATGACTGCTTTTAATCCAAGGAACTCCTTCTCTAATTTTGATGTGGACAAACTTGTGAGGCTAGCTGAAATTTATGCCGAGGATTTTGATATTGGTGAACTTGCTGTTTTGCCAAATCATCTTAGACAGTTTGTCAACCGTGCTAGAAGAACTCCAGACTTTCTTGGATGCACTGAACTTGGAAAAGTTGCTGAAATTATAGTCAAGACTAATATGCACACATCTTATAAATTGATTTATCGTCTCATTGAGCTAATCTTAATACTACCGGTGGCAACAGCTTCAGTTGAGAGGATATTTTCAGCCTTGAACGTTATAAAGACTGATTTGCGCAATAAAATGGGTGATGAATGGCTCAATGACTTGATGATATGTTATACTGAGAAAGAGATATTTAGAAAGATTGATAATGAAAAGATCAAAAAACGGTTTCAAGAGATGAAAAAGCGTTGTATGTTATTGCCTAAAAAAGTAGTGGTACGCTCTATTCTCTTCTAAATTTATAATTTGGATGTCCATATATATATGACTAATCAATTATGTCTATTTGTGTAGGTTGCGACTTTGGAGGAATAATATGGGGCAACGTCACGCGCTGTTTATTAGTTTCGCAATTGGTCCTTTCGGTATGAATGAACTGCATCTTTTTTCATGATATATTTTGTGAATTTCGTCGTTGATCGATGTTTGCAATATAAGATTGATTGAAGCTATTATATATATGTGTATTGTGAGCGGTCATAGTAGAGATAAATCGTCGTAGACTTTTGTTCAGCCCGCCCTAAATTTTTTCCTGGCTTCGTCCCTGCCTGTATGCTTACTCCCATCTTCTTGTTGTTTTTTTTTTGCGACATATCTTCTTGTTGTTGATAATGAATTTGTTTGCTGTAAAAAAAAACTCCCATCTTCTTGTCTATTTTTTTTTTGATAATGAATTTGTTTGCTGTAAAAAAAAACTTCCCGGCCGGCGCCCCGGTCCGCCCTCGCCCTCTCAGTTCCATGCAAGTAATGAGCACTTGACGTCCGGTCCGGATGACGGGCGTTTCTGCTTCTGCATGCATGCGCCGCCGCGCCTCCACCGGGCATCACCTACCTCCTCCTCCTGCAGTCCTGCAGATACGCACAGTGCGACGTGACGGCGGCCACGTCGTCCCGCGAGCGGCGCAGGAAATTCCACGGGCATTGAAGGCGCGGTTCACACCACCCCGCCCCCACCACCGGCGACGGCGACGGCTCCGCCGAGCGCGAGACGGCGCGGCCCGCGGGGGTGACGGCGACATACAGCGCCGCTAGCTGGCGCGTCCCCTCGCGAGCGAGGCGAGGCCACTAGACCCCCGCACGCTTTGCTTTTCTGCCGTTCACACGGGCCCAAGTCATCGATCGAGAGAGGTGGCACTGGCAGCAGCTCTGATCACGGGAGGATGGATCTTGACGTGACAAGACTGGATACTGCCGGATCCGCGCGCGAGTGATCGATCCGATCGAGTCGTGCTGCGTGCGTGTACGTATGTGTTAATTCGCCGTGTGTGGAGGAGGATGACATGCGATGACGATCATCACCCGGTCCGTGGATCGGATCGATGGTATGAGAGGTGCACCCTTCTTTCAGCCGGTAAAAACGGATGAGCTAGCTGAGTGGTGCATGTAGCGATGAAAACGGACGAAAACGGACGGAAAAACCCTATTTCCTCCAGCCCACCGAATTAGAATCACCCCCTCTCTCTCTGGCCGGGCCGGCGTGTCACATGCAAGTATGCAACAGAGCATGCATGTTTTTGACATGATTATCCCGGCCGCCACATGCATGCATGGACGGAGAGCTCGCCATCGCAACCTCGCTTGTGCAGACGCCTGCACGCAACGTGCATGCCGGATCAACTTGATCACGAGGCCCCCGGCAGCCGGCTTGTTGACCAGCGGCGTGGGCGCGTGACTGACCATGTCTAGTAGCTTTGTAAACGTAATATAACAGGAACTTGCTGGCTTACTTTGACTTTAATTTGTATTATTACAACAGCAGGCAGTGCTCGTACAGCGCATGTACGGCACGTATGTACTTGCTTTCCCCCTTCTATTCTATCTAATGAAATCTTGGACCTATAGCTTATTCTCGCAAAACAAACAAACAAACAAACTAGAATACGTCATATGGAGTACGTACAGCTTGGTCCAGGCAGCAAGTAAACGGAACAGTTTCAGTTCTATGCACGCATTAGCAAATTCTCCCCTTTTAATTTATTTATTTGGGCGATCAAGTTCAAGTAATCGCATTTTGTAAACCTGTGAAGTCAGAACTCACCGGCCAATGATGCATGCATGGTATAGTTTTCCAAACGGGTGGCCCGGCACGGCACGGCACGGGCACGGCACGGTTAGGCACGGCACGATCTGGCCCGCGTGCCTGCCGTGCCGTGCCTGATAGTGCCGCCGTGCCGACAGGCAGGCACGGACACGGCACTATAGACTCTGGAGCGTGCCGTGCCGTGCCGTTTGGCACGGCAGCATGCTCGTGCTCGTGCCGACCCAGGCACGGTTCTAACATATGCAAGTTAACACATCACAGATAGCAACATAAAGGAGCTGTGCAATGACTGCCTCATTAAAAACCTGTCTAGGTAAAATTCACCCTTGTGAAAAACCCTAGACAGGAAAAAAAGAGTGCAGCCAGCTCCATAATATTAAACTTGTTCATTACATCAACAGTTCAACACCCCAAGGGCCCAAGTCCAGCTGCTCGAGCAGCAACAAGTCCAAATCCTACTTAAGTTACAGAACCATTACATAAATAACTAATCAACATCAAGATAAAGTTCTTCAAATGCCTCCACCAGCTTCTTGTCCTCCACCATGTGCTGAATCTTTGTCTCTGCAGCCTCCCAGTCCTTGATGCAAGCAAGTGCCTCCACAGTTTCTGGCTTCAGCCTCCACCTTCGTTCTTCGATGATCCTGCCAGTGGTGCTAAAAGTAGCTTCTGAAAATATGGTGGAAACAGGCACACTAAACACATCTTTAGCAAGAGTAGAAAGAACATGATATGTCAGTTTATGCTGATGCCACCAGTTAAAGATGTTAAAGTCATCATCCAACTGGCTGACTGTGTCACAGTCAAGGTAAGAGGTAAGTTCAGAAGCAGAACCAGTGTTAGAGGAAGAACTTGCTGCATGCAGCAAAGCAGTAGCAGGAATACTCCTAGACATATCAAGATTTGGAGGAAGCACATCATCATCATCATATATTTCATCCCAAGCTGTTCTTTTCTTACCAGATAGGCTTGGAGAGACAACTCTTTTCTCCCTGACAGAGCCATATAAATCATCATACCTGTGATAGAGCTTGAAAAGAAGAGATAAAGTTTCCAATACCTTATTAGAATAATCAGCATCAGTAATTAGTTGTAACTTCCTAAGAACTTTGTTGAAACCTTTCATTTTAGCTCTTGGATCCAAGATAAATGCAATATAGTAAAGTGGTGGTATTGTTTCCAGTATTTATTGTACTTATCAATCATGGGTTGGACAACAGGTCTAATATGCTCATCATTTTGATACTTATGCAGGTGAATAGCAATCCTAACAATGTGATGAACCATTAAAGGTGCAGTAGGATAGTAAACACCAGACAAAGCAACAGTTAAGTCATAAAATAGTTCAAGAAATTCCAGAATTTTAGTTGCCATAGCCCAATAATCATGAGTTAAGAGAAAGGCACCACCTCTAGGTCTTGGGTAATTGGACTCAATGAAAGTATAGAAAATTTCCTTGTGGGGCAGCACATGCTTAAGCATCAGATATGTAGAGTTCCACCTTACATCCATGTCCAGCCCAAATGTTCGAGGTCTGGTTCCAGATGCCATGCAATAGCTTTTATATGAAGCAACTCTTAGGTTAGAAGAGTTGATAAAAGAGATAGCAGTTCTAAAAGCATCAATCATAGGAGTTACAGTAATAAGAGCTTCCTTAACTATCAGATTAATAATATGACATGCACACCTTTGATGCAAAAAGAGATCAGCACCCAAATATTGCTTAAGTAGAGGTTTAAGTGTATCCATGGCTTTGTTACTAGAAGAAGCATTGTCTAAAGTTACAGAAAACACCTTATGCAGTATACCATAATCATTTAGCATAGTAGTAACACGTTCAGCAATGTTTTCAGCATTATGGGACACATCAATAAGCCTTAACCCAAGCACCCTCTTTTCAAGTTGCCAATCAGAATTAATGAAATGACCAACAACACTCAAATAATCCTGCTTAGCATTTCCAGACCAAATATCAGAAGTTATAGCAACAGATGTAATAGCATTACTCTTCAAAGATTCTACCAGTTTATCACGCTTCTCAGAGAAGTACCTCATAAGATCCCTACCTATAGTTTGCTTAGAAACAGTTTTAAACCTGGGATTATGAGCAGTTCTAATGTAATCTTCCCAGGCCTCAGTTTCACCAATACTGAGGGGAAGATCTAACCTAGCAAGCAAACGAACAAGCTGAACACGAGCAACCTCAGGATCGTACTCCCAGTTTCGAATAGTACCATCCTTAAGAAAAGTAATGTGAGACTGAGTCATGCGATTTTTTTCACGTTTCTTAGGGCAAGTATCCATATGACGGAGTAAATGGCCAGTACCAAATTTAGAAAGAGTAGTATACTTCTTCTTACAGTGGTGACATCGAGCGCCATACCTGACCTTCTGCCCGTTCTCAATTTTGAAGAGCTTCTCGAAGTCCTCCCAACATGCAGAGGTGGACTGCCGGTTTGATGGCTTGACGGAGCCCTCACCGGTTGCAGCGGCCTCACCGGTGGCAGCGGCCTCAACGGCCGCACCGGGAGCAGCTGCATCACCGTCGGACGCGGAAGCAGCGCCAGTGCCACCGCCACCGCGAGAATGGGCGGCGACGGCGGCGGCCTCCCATCGAAGCCGCGCATGAGTCCAGTTGAAGAGCTCCTCAGCAACACGAGGGCCTAAGAGCGCCTCGGCATCACCAATCATGTCGTCCTCGTCATCTCCGGCCATCCCACAGAGCCGCAGCTCGTCGTTGATGGTCATGGAGTGACCAATCTCCTCCGCCTCTGATTCCGACATTGCGCTGCTGCCGGCCTCCGGTCCCTCAACGGCTACAAAAGAAAAACAAAAAGAAAGAAACTTGTTAGTCCAGATCTACAGATCTAACCGAAAAAATGAAGAAAGGAGAAGACAAAAGATGAACGGGGACTCGGGGAGCACCGGATCTGGACGTACCTCTTAGGCCGGAGCACCGGATGTGCCAGCGGCAACGGCGACGGCGGGTTCGGTTAGATCCGTCACCCTGGTGCCTCAACGCATCCTCACGGACACGGAGCCCCAAGATGACCGGAGTCCGGCGGCAGCGACGAGGCCGACGAGGCGGAAGAAACAGAGAAGACCAGGGGACGCAAGAGGGGACGAGGCTACATTTATAGTCAGGGAGGAAGAAGATCGGAGTGTAGGCCCAATCCGTCTCACCGTGCCGGCCGCGAGCTGCCGGAGTCGAGCGAGAGGTCGAGGAGAAGGGGATCTAGGGTTCCGACGGAGGGGAGCGGGCGAGAGAGACGAGAGAGGAGCGAGAGGAGAGAGACGACCGAGAGACGAAATGAACTAGGGTTTCACCGGTGGGGGGCCGAGGCCGCCGCTCGGCGTTATATAGCAGCGCCCCCCTCACTTGGTGATCCAACGGTCGGGAGGCGAGGGGGCAGGGCATCGGACGGCTCAACCGTGCCGGCCCCGTGCCGCCCGTTGGAGCGGGCCGTGCTCGTGCCGTGCCGCCGTGTCGCCAATGCGGCCCAGGCACGGGCATGGCCTCAGGCCGTGCTTGGCACGGGCACGGTGTTCGCGGGCCAGACCGTTTTCGGGCCGGGCCAAATCCGTGCCGTGCCCGGGCCGGCCCAACGGGCTTAGCCCGTTTGGAAAACTATAATGCATGGTTCTCGTTTTTTTTAGCTTGTGGTACTCACCGCTCATCGGCAGCAAGCAGATTGTTTACTCTCAGAAATGACGTACTCCCTCTATACTGGTATTAGATGTCGTTCTGGCGTCCGCAGAAATTGAATGAAAGGAAGTCGTTCTGGGTCCGAGTGAAGAATTGGACGACGCTGCCCCTCGCGCTTCGGCTCCCGCGCCGTGCGTTAATAGCCCCGCGGTCGATCTCGTTTCCCCAGCCGCGCGTTAATAGGCCACTGCAGCCGCACGCCGCTCCCTTTATTAAATCGCGTTCCTCTCGTACTTCGCCGCACGCCGCTCCTGCTCGCTCACGCCGCCGTTCGCCGTTCGCCGCACGCTGCTCATGCTCGGCATTGGCTGCTGCACCATGGATGCCTCGCCGGACTCCAAGATGGAGATGGAGATGGAGATGGTGCCGGACTCCAAGATGGAGATCGCGCCGGTCCGAGGAGATATTCGCACGGCCACGCGCCATCGGCAAAGATTTGTGCGGCATAGGCATAGGGTGCACAGACACGCCTAAACGCGAGCCAGCCAGCGTGCATGCGAGAGCAAGCAGCGACGTGCACAGGGCCATGCAAATTCCCCATGCAAAATCCACGTAGAGGTCAAAAATATAATGCGGCCATGGAGTTCGATCCCTGGACCTCCAGTCTCGGCCGTGGAGAGCTTACCAGTTGGACTATTAGGCCAGTCTCAATGGCAAGTTTCACCTCACAGTTTCCAAGACGTGACCTCTACTATAAAACAGGGTGAAATAGGGTCTCTCAATGCACAATTTCGTTATACAGTTTCATAGGAATAATTTTAGTCATCCGTGGGTCCCACCGTTTCTTCCCCAAGCAAACTCTGCGGAGCTCACGCCCGTGACCGCGGCCGACGAGCCCGCTGCGGAGCTCGCACAGTCGCGCTCGCGCGCGGTGGCCGTGGCCTGCGGAGCTCCCGACGAAGCACGTGCTCGCGACCGTGCAGTGAGCGGCAGAGGTCCCGCTCGCATCCGTACAGGCACCGGCGTGGTCTCCTGCTCGCGTCCGTGCCGCGGCCGGCGGAGGTCCCGCTCGCGTCCATGCCGCGGACGCCGCGAACAGTGGAGGTCTCCTGCTCGCGTCCGAGCAACGGCCGATGGAGGTCTCCTGCTCGCGTTCGTGCCGTGGCCGGCGGATGTCTCCTGCTCGCATCCCCGCCACGACCGGCGGAGGTCCCGCTTGCGTCCGCGCCACGGCCGGCAGAGGTCCCACTCGCCGCCATGCCTCGGCCAGCGGAGCCTGCAGTGGAGGTTGCGCCTACGACCGCAACCGGCGTCGAAGAAGACCGCAGCCCTGTGGATGAAACGAATTGAGCTCCTCAGTGCGAGTTTCACGCAGTTTCCCATGTCTTGGAAACAACGCTCTATCGTTTCACCATGGTGAAACTTTTCTATTATCTCTCCTCTGAGTTTCATGCAAAAAGTGTGCTCTTGCTGATGTGGCAGGCTATTTAATGTGCATGACACTCTTGATGAAACTCCATTGAGACTGGCCTTAATCACTCTTTGGCACTCTTTGGCACTCCTTGGTATGCGCAATCATGTTCTAAACGACTTCTAATACCAGTATGGAGGGTGTATGACTCTCTATATATATATCGGACTAGAATCAGGTACGAGCGAGACTTTGAAACTAGGATGACATATATAGCCAGTTAATATATTTTCGTCACGAACCATTGTCGATCATCTCATCTCACATGACTTGATTTTGTCATATCCACGGACGACAGCAGGATGGACATATGCTTGACGAGAATGCAACTGCAGTTGCAGACGCGCGCGCACATTATTGAACCAACTGACAGACTGTAAGTGTAGCTATTTTTTTCCGTGTAGTTCAAACCAAGATTTATGCATGTATGACGACGGCATGACGCAGCCGTGTACGTTATGTACTTCGATTTGATTCCTCGACATTTTCTGGCGTTTATACCGAATAAATCGACCACGACTGAATGTCTGATTGCGCTACCAGCTATCCAGCTACCACCCGCTAGGGCCTCTGCAGCCTGTTCGCTTGAGATTATTAGTCAGATCAGCTAGCCATTTAGCAGCGTTTTTCACTCATAAAAAACCAGCCAGTGGTACTTTCAGCCATCGGATTTAGGCCTAAGCGAACAAGCTGTCGTTCGTTTGGCCTAGATTGAGTGGGAACTATTCCCGCTAATCAATGTTAATACAAATAAGCCTATTATTTCAGCTGTAACAGTTTGAAGGGAGCGGTTCCACAGTAAACGAACGAGGCCTAAAACATCAGTGCAGGACGGATGAATGGATACGCATCAATAAGCCAATTAATCGATAATGGACCTGAGCTTCAGCTTGTGGTACTCACCGGTGGCGGAAAGCAACCTTTTTAAAATGCTCAGATGACGATTTTGTATTTGGCTACGATCCAGGTACGTGACTTTCAAGTTCGGCGCCTGCCTCACCGGATGCCTCGTGAGGCTGCCCGCGCGCAAGCTCCACGGCGAGGGCGCGCTGGCGGCCGCGGCGTCGGCGGTGCAGAATATGGTGGAGGACCCGCTCGGTTGCTGCCCGGGTGGGAGTTCTTTATGCTGGCCGGCGACCGAACGGTTCCCTCTGAACGGGTGATGTAATTTGGAAATAACACAAATATATGTCAATTTTTTTCAAAAGAAAAATACAAATTATTTCTATCAAATTCAGACACAGATAAATATATGTTAAATTGTTCATAAATTCTTCAGAAATTTCAGAGAAAAAATATAAAATCTTAAAAAAAGCGGATGGCGCTGCCGGGATCTATTAGTGTGAGCGGTAGCTACATCTGCATCTGCGTAGGGCCTAGGGCGGCGGCATACATGGCGCGTCTAGTTCTTCCGATCACAGCCCCGCGCGGAGGTGCAGCGCCGCCGTCGTCGTCGTCTTCCCTGGTGGACTGGTGGACGAAGCGGCTCCAGGAGGCCCAGCGGCTGGTGGACGAGGTCGCCGATAGGGAGTCTGTGCCGCCTTCGCTGCCTCCGCCGCCATGCAGCAGCCGCGAGCGACGCCTCCGCCGCGCCGTGACCCCGCCCGGAGCTTGCGTCCTCACTCTGCAGTCATGCCGCGACTGCGACCCCGCCCGAGGCCGTCCGTGCCAGATCACACGGTCCACTAATCAGTTGTTGGGAGGATGAAAAACAACCTATTACTGTATAGCATTTCTTCAAAATAAATATCCTTTTTGGTTCTGTGCACGTTAAATTTTTTAAAATTTGACTAGGTTTACAAAAAAAATAGCAACATTTTTTTAAAAGCTAGAGAGCTCAACTACTTAGCTATACAAACTAACTAGCACAAGAACAACTACAACACTAGCACAAGCAATTAACAAATAATGCAAGCTAGTGTAAGGAATTGCAAACCAACAGGAAAACAAACTGAAACGAAAATATTTATCCTAAGGTTCGGTGTTTACTAACCACTTAATCCACGTTGCGGCAAGCCCAAGGTCTACTAATGACTCTGTGCAAAAAGTACTGCTCCCTCTACTCTAAATTATTAGATGGTTTGGCGATACATAGCTTTTATTATATACTTAGTTTTTTTTTACGTTAAACATGAGGGGCATACCCCTACTGGTATTTAATTAAAAGTAAGGAAGAAAAAGTTCAGTACAAATGAGAGAAGAGAGAGCAATAATAGGAAGGATTCAGGAAACAAAGAAGGAAATGAAGAAAATCAACTCCACTAGAAAGATTAAACAATGTTAGCATGGAAATGCTGCTTTTCAGGATTGCTGGGCTATTACAGAATTGGATAATTATGTGCCCTCCAAGCAAGAAGGAAATGCTACAGGAAGTTATCAACAAAATCAAATTGGCGGCTGGAAGGATTCTCTGGCTCCCTTATGCACCCCTAAGCGTCACTTGAAAGTCCTGAAGGGGAGTGCTGAAGATGCGATGCTGGTGGCGGGAGGATGGATTCAGCTAGCCTGTTGTCGAACCAGGTACAGGAATGCTGGTGGAAAGCTGTGGATGCTGCTTTGATCTAAGTTCGGGTGGATGAGGTCCTCGGTTAACACTTTGATAGCAGTGGTTGCAAGTCTTTGTAAGCTCCTTTCAGTTTGAATTGTATGTCCAGGTGGACGCCTTTGGTCTAGAAACTTTGTGTTGTAAACGTTTCGTTTGTTCTTTTAATCATTGAAAGCCCGGGGCATGGGCTCTTGAACTCTAAAAAGATTAAACAAGGTTGTTTAGTTATACACTATTTCTAGATACGTAGTAAAAGCAACGTATCAGAGGGAGTGGTTACCGTCAAAATTGTAGGGGTACCGGAGCACTTACTTCTAAAATCTCCTTACATAGTGGAGATACGATGTGACATGACCGCTACTCGCCAAGTCACTGTATAGTCCACTCTATCTCAAAACAGTGTCACGTATGGAGTTTGTATTGGTCAAACTTTATCAAATTTAACTAGATTTATAAAAAATATTAGCAACATTTGTTTCTCTAAAGAAATTTATTACAAAAATATGATCGACGATTTATCTAATGATAGATATGTATCTAAAATTAAAAATATTGATTTCTCGGAAAGTGAAATGACACTAACGGAGGGAGCGCAGAAGCGCTGAGTTGGAGACAATGCAGTCGTGTCAGAGGCGGACCGACCTATAGGGCGAGCTTGGGCGGCCGCCCTAGGTCCTCTCCGGCGAGCACCACCACTACCCCTCAGTTTTTCGGCCGGCGACAGCGTCTCTGTGTCTGTCGAGGTCAAGCAGGCGAGCAGCGCCGGCCGCCGTGAGGTTGAAGAAGAAATAGAAGATGTCTGGGCGCCTACTGGACCATGTGGCCAATAACTAACAAGGACCATTTTTCTGGACTTCTGGTTCTGGCCCATTTTGGCCCTTAGGGCTAGGCGAAGGGGCAGGGGCGCACCGCACCGCGCACGCGCATTCCAGCTCGGGCGCTCGGCCTCGGCGGACGGTGGCGGCGCTTCTACTCGCGGCGGCAGCGGCGCTCCAAGCCTCGGTAGGCCGTGCTCCCTCCTCCCTGCCTCCCCAACGCCCTACGCGACTACGCCGGCGGGCGGCGGCCAGCAAGCAGCGGCGGCCGGCCCTGTGCAGCGAGCCATTGGGTGGCACTGCGGCAGGCAGCAGGCCAGCAACAGATGGATGGGGGAGGGGACGAAGCGATTGGGGGAAGAGATGAAGCTGGAGCCGGCGATGCGGGCGATGTGTCTAGCACGGCGAGGAGCCTGGCAGCTCCAACTCCATTGAGCCAGAAGCGGTATAAGAAATGAGGTACTGCCATTAATCCATTGCATTTTTTTTAAAAGGAATCCAATGCAAATTAGGAGGCCCGCCAACTCCATTGATCATTTGTTGTATGGTAAATTATCTGGACTGGACTATGGAAAAATATTCTCCTTACGTGCTCTTGATGTGAAAGGTAATCATGTTCAAACTTGTTTTGTGCCTTTTGTTCGTTGAATTATATATTAGAACATAATTTTTATGAAGACCGGTATATCGGTGAATTAAAATGGCTGAATTAAGCCTATGTAATACATAGTTAGACCGGTATATCGGTGAAGTTTTATATCTGTGCATAATGATTCGCCCTAGCTCATATTTCCAGCTGGGTCCGCCACTGAGTCGTGTGCTTGGAATTCGACCATAAAATCGTGCTGCTACAGCACTACCACGTTGCAACATCATCCAAGTAGCTTGAGGAACTCAGATTTGAAAGCGTCCACGTGCTTCTGCTGGAGCATGGACACCGAAGCCTGCACCCCGTCGCCGTCCCTGGCGCGGACCAATGCCAGCTGCCCGTCGTGGTTCATCCTGACGTTCTCCGTCCGCCTCGGTCTCCCCCACCCGAAGTCGGCGACCTCGTACGCCCTGAAGCCCGACGAACCCGACACGTTCATGAACCGTTCAAACCGAAGCGTTGGGTCGCCGGCGAACCTAAAGAACTCCCACCCGGGCCAGCAACCGAGCGGGTCCTCCACCATCTTCTCGATCGCTCCCTGCACCGCCGACGCCGCGGCCGCCAGCGCGCCCTCGCCGTGGAGCTCCCGCGCGGGCAGCCTCGCGAGGCATCCGGTCAGGCAGGCGCCGAAGTAGTCCGCCCCGGCGGGAGGGTCAAGCCGGTCGCGGGCGTCGGCGAAGAAGAACAGGAACACGTCGTCGTCGTCCGCGGCCAAAGCCCTGCCGCGGACGAAGCACGTCCAGGCCAGCGCGACGACGGCGACGAAGCTGGACGGGGAGCGGCGCAGCGGCGCGCCGTGCGCTTCGCCGAGGCGGACGATGCGCTGCTTCAGCCGCTTCATGTCCTGGGTGTCCAGGGTGAACGTCCGGCGGGTGAACCGCAGGCGGTCTTCTTGCAGGCTCGCCGGCAGTCTAGCCTGGTGGCGATCGAGGAGAGCATGGGAGATGTTGGAAGACCAAATCGGGAAGAGAGAGAGACGGACGCGAGGGGGGGGGGGTTCGTCCACTCACCATTGGCAAATCTGGCACGTACTTACGTAGGATGCTCTGGGCCAGTTCCTCGCCGCCAGGTAGCCTGACACGGGAGCGGTCGAACACCGGCGGCGCGGGCGGCGTGTCGCCACGGCACGCCGCGGCCCACGCCTCGATGAACCTCCACAGCGATTGGCCGTCGGCGACGCCGTGGTGCACGCTGACCCCGAGGGCCACCCCGCCTCCCGCGAGGCGCGTTGCCTGCACGGCCAGCACCGGCGCCGGCAGCAGGCTCATGTCGAGCTCCGGAACGAGGCGCTCGAACGCGAGCACGTCGTGGCCCTCGTCGCCCGCGAGGCGGCGGACGTCGGCGTCGCACTCCGCAGCGACGAACCTGATGCCGCGGTCGTCGTCGCCGTCGGTGGAGCGGCAGATGGCGACGTCGCCGGTGTCCGCGAGGTAGTGGAGCTTGCCGGCGAGCGGGGCGTGGGTGGCCAATGTCGCCGCGAGGGAGGACCGGAGGGACCGGAGGATGGCGTCGAAGGGCGGCAAATGGTCGCCCTCGAAGAGTAGGAGGTGCTGCAGCAATGGAATCACGACCCACTGCGCCTCCATGGCGTTGAGCTTGATGACAGGCTCTGGCGGCAGCGCGCCATCCGGCGCAGCGACATAGACCACGTCGGTGATTGTCACAACCGGAGCCGCCATGGGTTCTGGGCGGTGCTCGACTCCTTGAGCAAGCACTGTGCCGGATTAGATCTTAGAAGTCTTTGTGGTGTTTGCTTGGCCTCGAGCCTCGAGTGTGTAGAAGCTGTGGAAGAGCCCTTAGCTAATACGAGAAGGCCATCAATGACAGCTAGCGTCACGTTGCGTTCGTCGCGTCGCTGGCGGCTGGGATCCCGTACAGGTGAGTTCCACTTCCACATGGACCATGACTTCCCCCGTCTCCCATGAGTGGTTGTCTAGTACTTAAACAATAATTTTCCTCAATCACGCCAGAATATGTTACAGCCTGTTCGTTTCGCTGGTTTATTGTGAGAGAAAAACACTGCTGGATGGCTGCTGATTGTGCTGATAAGTCCAAACGAACAGGGCGTTAGTCTCCACGAGCACCTAAATATTCTTTTACTAATGGATAAGGTTAATCTATCCCCATCAGCAGGCTTACAAGGTAATCCGCGAATCTAGAAGCGGTAGATCGATTCTAAGTATAATTATACACTCATGATCATATATTTGAGTATATGTGAAGCTATGGGAAGCCGTTGGCCAAATTCAACCAGATGCTGACCGGGAAGATAGCATCTATTCGCGTTGGGCGGCGGACGGAGAATACACAACCAAGAGTGCTTATAATATCCAATTTCAAGGGGGCATTCAGTAAGCTCAAGCTTATGCCAATTTGGAAGGCGAAAGCAGAACCCAAATGCAGGTTTTTTGCCTGAACTTTTGCTACACAAAAAAAATCTAACTACAAACAACTTGATGAAACGATAGACCAAATGACCCCATATGCAAGCTCTGTGGTAGCGATCCAGAGACTCCAACTCACCTATGCAAGGATTGTGTTTTCTCGAAACAAGTTTGGTCATTCTTGAAACAGTGGCTTGGACTATCGATACTAGATTCAGTCGCAACAAACGGATCATTACACAACTATTGGCGTAGATGCCGCACTAAAATTGAGCGAAACAAAGAAGAGTTTTCGATGGAGTCATATGATCTAGTTTTGGTAGAATGTTTGGGAGGAATGGAATCGAAAAACATTTTGGAACACAGCTTTGCAACCAAGACAAGTAGCCTTTCTTTGCAAGAAGGACATTTTAAGCAATACCAGTTGGCAAACAGATCAAATGTACAAGCTGAGTAGTTTTAGTCAGGTCCCATCTAGTGTCTCGGGTTTGGGTGGCAAAGGAATGTTCCTGTGCCTTGTCTTGCGTTTTTCAATAGTTGAGTTCAGTAGTTTTTCCGGTTTTTTTTTCTTCGTTGGGAGTTGCATTCAGTGGGGTGGACAGTCTGCGTGGCATGTTAGTGGTTTTTCCGAGCTCTCCTATTCGGTTGTAATTATTTTGTCATTGTTTCTTTTTTTTTCCTCGTCTAATAAAAATCCGACCAAGCTTTTGCCATCTTTCTTAAAATCATATATATTTGAGTTTTAGGGACTAAAATGATAATGCAAGCCTAAAACGAACATGTGTGCTAAATATGTGTTAGAGATGTTAAAACAGGTTATAGAAATGCAAGAAAAGAAGCAACGTGAAAATTGGTGAAGAAATTTCAAGGGACACATAAAAAAAGGGTTGGATTTAATATATGGGCTAAACCCTCAAGCTTATATGAGGAAATTTTAATAAATCTCTAAGTCTTTTGTCTGTGTGCTTTAATATTTAGGCCCATGAGTGAAGAAAAAATAATAATTAATACCATATTGCTAGTTGACTTAGAGGCAGATGATTCTTCTCCGTATATACATACAACCCTCATATGAAATGTATAATACTAGAAGTACTATACGGGGAACCCCTAGGTTTGAAAATCTCTCTGTCGCTTCCTTATCTCTCTGTATGTTGCGCTGTCATCTATCCTACTATGTTTGCTATTACTATCGTGTATGCCACCGTACACGCTGCTTTTCCCTGGACATGCCACACCGCTGCAGAGTGCACAAAATAGCGCAGCTTCGCCGACCGGCTAGCGGTCAATGAGATACTAGTACTCAGCTCTAGTATTCCGGTGCAGTAGGGAACCGCCCGAAAGGCAAGGCATGGCGACGTACACGATGTTGGTGTAAACC
Organism: Saccharum hybrid cultivar R570; assembly: GCA_038087645.1. NCBI lineage: Eukaryota > Viridiplantae > Streptophyta > Magnoliopsida > Poales > Poaceae > Saccharum > Saccharum hybrid cultivar. The sequence continues at coordinate 11,660,662 of JAQSUU010000529.1, forward strand.
TGTCAAGGGTGATGCAGGACACGTGATCGGCACGAAGGTGAAGTGGAGAAGGCGGGAGGATTCAAGTTTGAATCAAGCCAGCGTGAACGGGAACGGCGGTTCGCGGTCACCACGTCCACGGCGTCAGTGTTAACTGAACATGTGTTTCAGTGCATCTTGTATCGCGTCTAGCAGTTTCTCTTTTTCTGTAAGTCGTGTGTGTTAGCTGCTGGTATAAGTAGTTTGATGTAAGAGGTGTGGATTAGCGCCTCAGAGACTTGTAATTGTGTCTGTGTACTCGTTGCTATCAAAGGTGAAAAAGGGCACCGTCTCCCGGGGGTCACCCGGACAGTTGCCAAGTGTCCGTCCATGTTCTTGATCCAAATTTCGATCTGCGCTCGTTTGTTAGGTTAGCCACCATGTGAATTATGTGTTTGTGATCGATTCTTACCAACATTTGGTATCAGAGCGAGGTTCAAACACACAAGATCCACCGAGAGCTGTGCCATGTCGCTGACGGTTGCTGATGGAGGTCGGGGGAGCGGCGATGGTGGGCACCGATAGGTGTTCCCGACGCTGATGGCGACCAATTACACCAGCTGGAGTATCCGGGTGCAGGCGATCATGGAGGAGCAGGGGTGGTGGGAGGTGGTGGAGCCGTCGGAAGGAAGTTTGGCGGGTACCCTGACGGAGGCTCAGGCGGCGAAGGACAAGAGAGTTCGAGCGCATCTTTTCTAGTGTCTGTCAGATGAGCTGCTTATGCAAGTGGCCAAGAAGAAGACAGGCAAGGAGGTTTGGGACTCCCTGAAGGCGAGGTTTGTGGGCGCGGAACGCGTCAAGGACGCACGCCTGCAGACACTGAAGGTGGAGTTCGATGCGCTCGGGATGAAGGAGGAGGAGACTGTCGATGATTTTGCCGGAAAACTGACGGCCATGTTGGTTAAGTACGACAATTTGGGCGGGACACTAGAGGATTCGGCCATGGTGAAGAAACTGTTCGACACCGTGCCCGATCGATTGATCCATGTTGTGGCCGGGATCGAGCAGTTTTACGATCTCAAGAATTTGGTGTTCGATGAAGCAGTTGGCCGACTCAAGGCGTATGAAGAGCGAACACGGCGGGGAGCCAGTGGGGGACGCTCTGGCGATCAGCAGGTGCTGCTCACTCAAGCTGAGTGGGAAGCACGCCAGAAGAAGTTGGGCGGCGAAGGCTCTGGAGGTGGGAGATCTCAGGGCAATGGAGGACATGGTCGGGGACGCGGTCGTGGTGGCGGCTGGGGACGTCGAGGTGGACGCGGAGATGGAGGGAAGGAGAGCGCAGACAAACGTGACAAGAGTCACATTAAGTGCTTCAAGTGTCGTACCTATGGCCACTATGCCAACCGTTGCCCCGGTGAGAAGAAGAAGGACGAGGAGGCGCACCATGCGAGGACAGTGGTGATGGAGCCGGTAGTGCTGCTCATGGAAACTGAGGAGCAAGGACCACTTGAGCCCGCACTGTGTAAGATCCGGCACACAGAAGTGATGCTGGAGGAGAAGAAGGTGTGGCCGGAGCTGTACTTCGTTGGCGAGGGGGAGGTCATGAATGATGTCTGGTACCTTGACAACGGTGCTAGCAATCATATGACTAGTGATCGCCAAAAGTTCAGAGATATGGATTCTACTGCTACTGGAAAAGGTACGATTTGGTGATGGCTCTGCAGTAGAGATAGAGGGAAAGGGTTCAATTCTGTTCTAGGGGAGGACTGGGGATCAGTGGTTGCTTAGGGATGTGTATTTTATTCCTAAACTTAAGAGCAATTTGATTAGTCTTGATCAACTCACTGAAATTGGTCATAGAGTACTGATGGATGATGATTACATAGAAGTGTCAGAGAAAAATCCATTCAGATTGATCATGAAAGTTCAAAGAACTAGCAACAGATTGTACAAGGTAGAGTTGGTGACAGTAGCTCCAACCTGTTTATTGAGTAGCATAGCTAATGAGGCTTGGTTGTGGCATGGCCAGCTAGGACATGTAAATTTTCAAGCACTTAAGCAGATTGTTGACAAGGAGATGGTAGGTGGAGTTCCTTTGATCCAGCACCCCAATCAAGTGTGTCAGGCTTGTTTGGCAGCCAAACAGATCAGAAAATCTTTCCCTAAGTCAGTGCTATGGAGAGCCAATGAACCACTTCAACTAGTACATGTGGATCTCTGTGGGCCCATTACTCCTTCCACACCAGCAAGCAACAAGTATTTTATGCTGCTGGTGGATGATTGTACAAGGTGGACAACAATGTACATGTTGACGACTAAAGATCAAGCAGTGGATGCTTTCATCAAGTTCAGAACTGAAGCAGAAAACAGCACAGGACAGCACATAAAAATTCTCAGGTTAGATAGGGGTGGAGAATTTCTTGCAAGTTCCTTTCAAAAGGTGTGTGAAGAAGCAGGGATCAAGCATCAGTTCACAGCTCCCTACACTCCACAGCAGAATGGAGTGGTGGAGAGGAAGAATAGATCAGTGATGGAAATGGCAAGATCTTTGTTGAAAAGCATGGAGATACCTGGAATCTTTTGGGCAGAAGCAGTTAGGCATTCTGTTTATCTTTTGAACATGTTGCTAACGAAGTCCATGGGTTTTAGGACACCTTATGAGGGTTGGAATGGAAGGAAACCACATTTGGGACACCTGAGAGTGTTTGGGTGCAGAGGTCATGTGAAAATTGTGGGAACTCATCTGAGGAAGCTTGATGACAGAAGCATGCCAATGGTATACTTTGGTATAGAGGAGGGCAGCAAAGCTCACAGAATGTTGTTAGTAGAGATGTAGTTTTTGAGGAATCTGTCAAGTGGGGCTGGGATGCTGTCAGTGATGCTGAGTTTTCAGAAAATAGAGAGGAGGGGGATGGTCAATTCTTCTTTGGTGCTTTTAGTAGTCTTGATGATGCTAGTGGTGATGTGCAAGATACTTAGAATAGTCAGGAGATAGGGGAGTAAGAAGTGGAGGTATGTAGTCAGTTGTTGGGGAGGAAGCTAGTACAGAGATGAATGATAGTCAGTCATTCACTGACCAAAATCCGACAATAGACAGTGAGCCTGTTACACCACAGTCTTCACCACAGGTTTCATAATCCAGTCATGAGGTCATGGATGTTGATTTCATCATCTTTATCTGGATCAGCATTCTCGTGGTTCATATCATTGCCACCAAATTCTATTATTACTTGGGCTGATCTAGAAAAACAATTTTATAAGTATTTCTTTGCTAGAATGCATGAAAAGAAGCTTACCGATTTAGTAAAACTGAGGCAACGTAATGATGAATCGGTAGAAAGCTTTGTGCAGAGGCTACGAGATGTAAAGAATAAGTGCTACAGCCTGGTGCTGGATGATCGACAGCTTGCTGATCTGGCTTTTCAAGGATTATTGCCACATCTCAAGGATAGGTATGCTTCTCAGGAGTTTGAAAGCCTAAGTCATCTTGTACAAAAGATCTCTGATAAAGACACTAGGGTTTTTGAGCCTAAAAAGAATTGGAGCAAAAAAAGTATCATTTGTTGATGAGGTAGAAGATTCTGATTTTGATAAAGAACTAGTTATCGGCTTAGCTGAGTGGGTTAAGAATAAAAGACCGATATCTTGTCCTTTTGGTAAGAAAGAGCCAGAGAAATTTACCTTTGACATCACCAAAGCTGACAAGATATTTGATCTTTTGCTTCAAGAAGGTCAAATTAAGTTGTCACCTAATCATGTGATTCCATTAGCAGAAGAACTGAAGAAGATCATGTACTGTAAATGGCACAATGCAACTTCACACAGTATAAATGAGTGCAAGGTGTTCAGGCAGCAGTTGCAATCGGCTATCGAATCTGGGAGAATTAAGTTTGGTAACTCCAAGACCCAGAAGCTGATGAAAATTGATTAGCACCTTTTTCCAGCAAATATGTTGGATACCAAGGGTAAGACCAAGGTATTGACATCAGAGGATGCTGAGAAAAACACATCAGTGGATCCCCAGCATCGAATAACTACTGATGACGCAAAAAGCAAGGGTCTGCTGGGAGAAAGTGGTAGTTCTAAAAAACCTCCTCAACCTAGCATTGTGATTACCCATCGAAGGCAGCAGGAGGGTTGACGTCAGCATAGGGACCGATATCAACAACAGCAAGAAGAGAGACGTCGGAAAGAGTGGTATCGACATAAAGATCATTGGAGGTGCCCATTTTTCATCCATTGCTAGGAAGAAGGCATTAAATTGCCAATTGTTGAAAATTGCCCTGAGTGCAATGGTTATTATGGGGCCAATCAACCAGAAAGGAGGTTTCAGCCTGGTAATCAGGGTTTATCTATCAATGAGCCAATCAGAGGCGGATCATCAGTGCATGATCGGCTGGGGGGCAGACTTAGTGTACATGAAAGGCTTGGTAAGCGCGTTGGATATTTTCCAAGGAATCAAGAGGAGCTTGAGGAGATGGCAAGCGCAAGAGTTCCCAATGAAGAAATATTCTACAGGGACCCTAATATACGTCGTGTAGAATTAACCGGGACCTGTTATCAGCCAGTTTTGAAAACTAAGCTTCCTCGATGGTGCCCTGAGGGTCTGACAAAGATACAAAAAAGGAGGATGCAGCATGAGCGTCAGGAGGACCTATACCAAGAGGAAAGCTCTTCTAATGAGAGGTCCGAACATCGGCAGTGGTAGGTGAAACACAAAGATAAGGGCACATCGGCAGATGTTAATATGATATTTATGTTGCCGATGGAGTTTCTAGCACTCTCTGATGATGAGGAAGAAGTTGTTCTCTTCAATCAAGTAGCTCAGCTGGCACTAGATCCAATGATGGTTGTTTTTGAGAAACCTACCGATGACGAGAGACAGCATCTCAAAGCTTTGTTTGTGAAAGGCAGAGTTGATGGGCAGCATGTATCTAAGATACTTATCGACGGAGGAGCTACGATTAATATTATGCCCTATGTAATGTATCAGAAACTTGGCAAAGGAGATCAAGACTTGACCAAAACCGATATGATGCTGAAAGATTTTGAAGGCAATGTATGACCAGCTAAAGGGGCAGTATGCGTTGAATTGAACATCGGCAGCAAAACCTTGCCGACGACGTTCTTTGTTATCAATGGTAAAGGTGCATATAATCTGCTTTTAGGAAGGGACTGGATTCATGCCAATTGTTGTGTTCCTTCCACAATGGATCAATGCCTCGCACAGTGGGTTGGGGATACGATTGAGGTTGTCCCTGGTGATTCTTCTTATATCATTGCATCGGTAGAATTAGATACTTATGAGCGAACCAAATGCATATCAGGAGAAGTGTGGGAGAAAGAGTTCCTCAGAGTTGCTGATTATGAAATTCCACTGATCCAAGCAGTCGGTTCTGAGGAGGAGTTTTAATGGATAGGTTTGCCGATGATGGAAAATTAGGTCAGGGGTTCACATCGGCTGATGATTTAGTAGAGATAGATATTGGTAATGGTGATAGGCCAAGGCCTACTTTTATTAGCGCTAAGTTAGATTCCAAGTGTAAGCAGCAAATAACCAATTTGTTAAAAGAATATAAAGATTGTTTTGCTTGGGATTATACTGAAATGCCTGGATTAGACCGATCGATAGTTGAACATCGGTTACCTATTAAATCTGGATTTCGGCCATATCAGCAGCCAGCGTGCCGATGCAACCCTAATATACTTCCTGACATTAAGGCCAAAATAACTAAATTAATTGAGGCAAAGTTTATTCGGCAGTGTCGGTATGTGGAGTGGATTTCTAATGTGGTTCCTGTTTATAAGAAAAATGGGAAACTTCGTGTTTGTATTGATTTTAGAAACCTCAACAAAGCCACACCGATGGATGGTTATCCAATGCCTATTGCTGATTTGTTGATTGATGCTGCAGCCGGACATCAGATTATCAGCTTCATGGATGGTAATGCAGGTTATAATCAAATATTCATGGCTGAAGAAGATATTCTCAAGACTGCTTTCAGATGTCCAGGTCATGTGGGGTTGTTTGAATGGATAGTCATGACCTTCGGTTTGAAAAATACCAGTGCTACTTATCAGAGAGCTATGAATTTTATTTTTCATGAGTACATCGGCATATTAGTGGAAATCTACATTGATGATGTAGTGGTTAAGTCTGGGGATATCACAAAACATCTAGCCAATCTACAAAAGATATTGGAGTGCACGAGGAATCATGGATTGAAGATGAATCCTAATAAATGTGCGTTTGGTGTATCGGCAGGTCAATTCTTGGGTTTTATGGTGTATCAGAGAGGTATTGAAATTAGTAGGAAGTCTATTGATGCAATTAACAAGGTGGTTGCTCCTGCCGATAAAACTAAATTGCAATCTTTGATTGGCAATATTAATTTTATTAGAAGGTTCATATCTAATCTATCGGGTAAGATCAAAGCTTTCAGTCCGTTGCTTAAATTGAAGGCCGATCAGAAATTTGTATGGGGAGCTGAGCAGCAGTTGGCCCTAGATGAAATTAAGAAGTGCTTGACAAATCCTCCAGTGCTAGTTCCACCCCAACTTGGAAAACCCTTCAGGTTGTATTTGTCAACTGATGATACTGTTATTGGTTCAGCTCTTATTCAAGAATTTGAAGGGAAAGAACATGTTATTTGTTATTTGAGCAGAAGATTGGTGGATGCTGAGATAAGGTATTCGACCATCGAAAAACTATGTCTATGTTTATACTTTTCTTGTATTAAATTGATGCATTATTTGTTATCGGCCAAATGCACTGTCATATGCAAGGATGACGTGGTCAAATACATGTTGTCGATGCCGATATTGAGTGGTAGAATCGACAAGTGGATTTTAGCATTGTCAAAATTTTACCTATGTTACGAATCGGCTAAGGCAGTTAAAGGGTAGGTTATGGCCAATTTTGTCACTCAGCACTCCAGCATAGTAGACTCTCTGGAAGTTGCTCCTTGGACACTTTTCTTCAATGGGTCTACATGTGGTGAAGGAGCAGGTATCAACATTGTGTTGATTTCACCTCAAGGAAGGAAGTATGAGTTTTCATTGCCAATTGTTGCTACATCGACAAACAATCAAGCTAAGTATCAAGCTTTGATAAAAGGATTAGAATTACTTAGGGAGATACGTGTCGATGCTATCGAAATCTTTGGTGATTCTATGCTGGTTATAAATCAATTAGCTAGGATTTATGAATGCCAAAGTGAAGTGTTGATCTCATATCATGAGAGATGTTTGCAATTATTGAAAGAATTTAAAGATTTTCGTCTTGAACATATTTCTCGATTGCATAATGAAGAAGCTAATCGGCTAGCTCAGCATGCTTCAGGGTATCAGCCTATCCAGGAGGTGCTGACATCGGCAGTTGATACCAATGACTGGAGAAAGGAGATTATCAATTACTTAAGGGATTCATCTAAGAAGGTTGAAAGACGTACAAGATTTCAGACCACTAAGTATGTGCTCCTCGATGATGAATTATATTATCGGACTATAGATGGAGTTTTACTCAGGTGTCTTAGCGGGGATGAATCGAAAAGCTTCATGGGTGAAATTCATGAAGGAGTGTGTGGGGCACATCAATCGACTTTCAAGATGAAATGGATGATCAGAAGGAATGGATACTATTGGCTGACTATTCTTGAAGATTTCTTTAAGTATTTTAAAGGATGTTAGGGGTGTCAGAAGTTTGGTAATATTCAAAGAGCGCCTGCATCGGCCATGAATCCTATAATTAAACCTTGGCCGTTTTGGGGATGGGCTATCGATCTCATCGGTCAGATTTATCCACCATCGAGCAAAGGACATAAATTTATTCTTGTTGCTACCGATTATTTCACAAAATGGGTTGAAGCAGTTCCTTTGAAAAAGGTGACATCGGTTAGTATGATCGATTTTGTGAAAGAGCATATTGTTTACCGATTTGGTATTCCTCAAACTATCACTACCGATCAGGGTACTATGTTTACATCGAGAGAATTTGATGAGTTTGCTATTGGTATGGAGATTAAAGTTTTGAATTCCTCTCCCTATTATGCTCAAGCTAATGGTCAGGCTGAGGTTTCTAACAAAGGAATTATCAAACTCATTAAGCGCAAAATTAAAGAAAATCCTAAGCGGTGGCATACAATATTGAATGAGGCCCTGTGGTCATATCAGATGGCATGTCATGGTGCAATCAAAGTAACGTCTTATCAGTTAGTATACGGCCACGATGCAGTATTGCCTTGGGAAATTAAAACTGGCTCTAGGCGGATATTTTCTCAAGATCAACTGACAACTGATGACTATGATACTCTTATGAAAGACGAGTTAGAAGATGTGGCAGGTCATCGGTTGAAGGCTTTAGTTAGCATCGAAGAAAATAAGAAAAGGGTAGCCAGATGGTATGATAAGAAGGTGAAGGTAAAGGAGTTTGCCAATGGAGATCTGGTTTGGAAGTTGATTTTACCGATTGAGACTAAAAGTTTAAAGTTTGGCAAGTGGTCTCCTAATTGGGAGGGTCCATATCGGATAAACCAATCTGTTCCTGGCAACGCATATATTCTAGAAAGCCTCAAAGGGGTTGTATTTCCCAGAGCATTAAATAGAAAATATTTAAAGAAATATTAATCTAGTATCTAGATGGATGCATAAAAGCTTAAGTGCCGATAACAATCCTATCGGCCAGAATCATATAAGGGTATCAGTGTTTCATAGAGCGCCGATGTAATAAACAGGGTTTACAAATTTAGTAAAGATTGGATGGCCGATATCAGACGCAGGCGAATCTGATCGGCTTCCTTTATCTCTTTGATATCTTCGTCGACAATACCTTCCACTGGCTTAAGTTTTTTCTTTATTGCCAGGGCTTTGCGAGCTTGGATATCTCTTTCTTGCTGAAGAGCCTTGATAGCATCGGGTAACTGGCTTTCTTCCTGCCTAGCATGAGTTAGAGCTGCCTCGACTTCTTTCAGTTCAGCCAGTATAGCCATTCTCTTTGCCGATAAGTCCGAGTTTTTCTGCTTAAGTTTGGCACCCGAAGTCTGCAAACTGCCGATGTTCTTGTGCTTCTCATCGGTGGTCTATTTCAATTGTAGCATCTCTTCTTTAAGCTGAGCCTGAGCAGTTCTATCGGCAATGCATTGAGCAGCCCCCTGATATTGGAGTTGTCGGCTTTCTAAGTGGGCTGCTGGGAAGTGTGCCTCTTCGATGTTGGCAGGGACCTGGCCACGGATTGTTTTGAAGATCGCTTTTGAAGGGTCCGAATCATCTACCAACTAGACGGTATCTTGCTGCAGCAAGTTTAGTAGAACCTCTAGCTTGGACTTGACTTCTGCCGATATTGCCCCCAGTGCAAGTGAAGAGCTTGCCTCCTCTTCGTCATCGTCAGAAACGTCGATGGCAAAGGAGAATAGACTGTCTGGCGAGTCTTGTTCCTCAAAGAAGAAAAGGGGTCAGTTGAGGATAAGTATGAATATTATAAATCGGCTAGGTCAGTCGGCTTACTTACTTCAAGGTAATTTCTTGTCTTTGACTGGAGGAAGCAACCTGGAGTATGCCATGTGAAGGATCGGCTAAGCTTGCCGATGGGATATCTTCAGCTTCAGGATTAACTGGTGCTAAGTTTGATGGCAATTCCTCTGTGGTCTCATCAATAGTTGGTCCTTGGGATATGACGGCCGACGATGTGCCCTGTGTAGGAGGATCGACTGCTTGCTTAGTTGCATCGGCCGATTCTGGTTGGCTCGGAGGTGCTAGATCAAATGTTGGGATCGGTACGGACTTCTACCGTTTTGGCTGTGCCTCAGTATCTGTTGAAGCTTTGCGCTTTGTTTGGACCTCAGCAACGGTTGGCTGGGGGGCATCGGTACTTGTTAGTTGTGAAGGTTGGACATCTAGTACACTTGCCGATGTACCCGTTTGTTGCTGCAAAAACGGGTGTAAGATATGATTTTTAACAGATTAAATGTAAAGTTGAAGGATTACATCTGAAGGTTTATCAGAGATGGTAGTGCTTGATGCCAGAGGAGTTGCCAATAATGATCCAGCAGTAGTTCTTACATCCTAAAAATTAGTGTTAGTACAGTCTGAGATCGGCGTGAGTTGGAATAAACATGGTTGTTACCTTGAACGCTTTTATCAGGGTCGCAACGACAGTCGATGGAGTGGCTCTAGCCTTAGCCAGTTTTGGCTTGGTAGTGATTTTCTTGGCACGGGTTCTTTGATGAGTCAGAGCACCCAAGTAGGGGCGTTGTAGCCGATCGGTGATATCGGGGATACGGGTCAAAGGTCAAAGGGTCTCCCACTCCTGCTCGTGGATGGTGCTGGGTCATCGACCTGTCATAAGAAAATTAGTTGCCAATGAAATTAAAAGTAAAAAAAGAAATCTCGGTGTACAGGATATTCTAATTCTAAGATCGGCAGCGGTACTGTGTTAGGTTCTTGCCGATGGACTATTGCTTTTGTATCTTAACCATAATTGGAACGAGAGTGATTGAAGATTGTGTGATATTTACTGAGACGCATGAATCAGGGTTGGATTCGATTGGATTTGGTAACAGATTATGTCATGCTTAGGGGATGACTTAGATAATTGAGTAAAGGCAATTGTTGTCTAGAGTAAATTTCAGAACATTAATGATTTTATACTCCGAAATTGGGGGCATGTGTTGACACCATTTTTGGCATGTGTCAAAATGATCAGAGTGGGCTAATCGACAGAAGGAAAGTTATTGTATTACGCTGGTAGAAGGGTGCCGATGAAGATCAGCTTGTGAGGATTGTTGCCGATGAATGGTGGTAACCGATGGAAAGGTTGTCGTTTGACTTAGACTCAGAGGCGTTGCTGACAAGATTGGAGATGTTATTGTCGATGCTGATGAAGGAAGACCTAAAGACTACTGCCGATGAAGCTTGTGATGTCGGAAAGCATGCCGATAGAGAGGAGACCGATGGAAATTTCATCGTAATTAAGGCGTACAAGGAAGTATATAGGTGTTGTTTTCCTTTTCTATATTTGTTAGAGTATGATTCAAAGAGTCATGTTTTTCCTTAGATATGGACTCAGTGTCCTAGTCGTGTCTGATTATATTTCTTCAGATCAGGGTATAAATATAGACTGAGGGACAATGTAAAAAATATATCAATCAAATATCAAACCAATTTTACTCCTATTTGCATCTACTTACTTTTCGGCGACTTCGTCAATTTGCATATTTTTCTTTTTACGAGTTCTCATCGATTCGATGAGCTGCATCGCTTCAGTGCGACCTTCGACGATCCTCAAGTTCTATGTGAGTACCTCTTGGCCGTGGCTTTCGGGCGTATCGCTGTTGTCAGGACCAAAGTACTCGAGTTATCATCATTGTCGATTAACAGGTCAAATCGACTGACACGCTTTGGATATCAGATTGGGTATTAGCCCTTTGTGTTTGCAGATCTACTTTTGAATCAACAGGGCCCATCAGGTTTAGGAGCCTTAATGAGGTGTATGATGACTCATATGAGGTGGAACTGATGGATGAAAATGTTGAGGCTCTGCTGGTTGAGGTGGAAGAGCCTGCATGTTTCAAAGATGCTATTGTCAATCAAGACTGGATGGATGCAATGGATAAAGAGATGCAATCAATTGAGAAGAACAAGACTTGGGAGCTAGTGAAGCTACCAAGTGGGAAGAAACCCATTGGATTGAAATGGGTATACAAATTGAAAAGAAACTCAGATGGTGAAATAGTGAAGCATAAAGCTAGGTTAGTGGCAAAAGGCTATGTGCAGAAGTTTGGTGTTGATTATGAAGAGGTTTTTGCACCTGTGGCTAGGCTTGATACAGTGAGGTTGTTGTTGGCACATGTTGCTAATCATGGCTAGAAAGTTCATCATCTAGATGTTAAGTCTGCATTCCTGCATGGTGAGTTGGAGGAGGAAGTTTATGTCACACAACCAGAAGGTTATGTGGTGAAGGGCAAGGAGCAATGTGTACTCAGGTTGAGTAAAGCTCTGTATGGCCTCAAGCAAGCTCCTAGGGCATGGAACTGTAAGCTTGACAGAAGTTTAAAGAAACTGAACTTTAAAAGATGCTTGAGTGAGCAGGCTGTCTATACAAGAGGTCATGGAGATGATGCGGTCATTTTGGGTGTTTATGTGGATGACTTGATTGTCACTGGAGGGAATCCTGAGAATATCAAGTTGTTCAAGAAACAGATGATGGCTGAGTTTGAAATGACTGATCTTGGACTCCTATCTTACTATCTTGGGATTGAGGTGTGTCAGAAGGAGGATTTTATCACTGTGAAGCAAACTAGATATGCTAAGAAAGTTCTTGAGCAGTTTAGGATGACTGAGTGTAATCCAACAAAATTTCCAATGGAGCCAAGAAACAAGCTGAATGCTAACAAGGGTGGTAAGCCTGCTGATGCAACAACATACAGAAGGATGATAGGTTGTCTTAGGTATTTGTTGCACACCAGGCCAGATTTGTCATACTCAGTTGGCTTAGCAAGCAGGTTTATGGAAAAACCAACAGTGATGCACATAGCAGCTATCAAGCAGATTTTCAGGTATCTTAAGGGTACACTTGAGTTTGGACTGGTGTATGTCCAAGGTGGAGGTACTGGACTGTTGGTGGGGTACACTGACAGTGACCATGGAGCTGATCAAGTTGAGAGGAGAAGCACTGGTGGTATGGCATTCTATTTGGGGGAGAACTTGATTAGCTGGTGCACACAGAAGCAGAAAATTGTTGCTCTCTCATCTTGTGAATCGGAATTCATGGCTGCAACAGCAGCAGCTAGGCAAGCATTGTGGCTGAGAAATTTGATCAGTGAAATTACTGAAGAAAAGCCACAGACAATGTCACTCTTTGTTGATAACAACTCTGCTAGATCTCTGATGAAAAATCATGTGCTCCATGGAAGAAGCAAACACATTGACATCAAATATCATTTCATTAGAGAGTGTGTGGAGAGGGGGCAAATCAATGTCAAGAGGGTGAGCACTGATCAGCAAAAAGCTAATGCACTGACAAAGGCCCTGCCAGCAGGCAAGCTGGTGGTGATGAGACATCTACTTGGCGTCATAGATCTTTCGGATTGCCAGGTTTAAGGGGGAGAATGTTAGTGTAAACCTGTCAAGGGTGATGCAGGACACGTGATCGGCACGATGGTGAAGTGGAGAAGGCGGGAGGATTCAAGTTTGAATCAAGCCAACGTGAACGGGAACGGTAGTTCACGGTCACCACGTCCACAGCGTCAGTGTTAACTGAACATGTGTTTCAGTGCATCTTGTATCGCGTCTAGCAGTTTCTCTTTTCTATGAGTCATGTGTGTTAGCTGCTGGTATAAGTAGTTTGATGTAAGAGGTGTGGGTTAGCGCCTCAGAGACTTGTAATTGTGTCTGTATACTCGTTGCTATCAAAGGTGAAAAAGGGCATCGTCTCCCGGGGGTCACCTGGACAGTTGCCAAGTGTTCGTCCATGTTCTTGATCCAAATTTCGATCTGAGCTCGTTTGTTAGGTTAGCCACCGTGTGAATTGTGTGTTTGTGATCGATTCTTACCAACACACGACGCGGAAGTGAGCCAGGAACATGTAACACACTAGTGTATACGGAGTATATTCTAGCAATTCCATTCGTTCAATCAGTTTATAATGCCTTTCGGCTCTCGCCCCTTAGCCGCTATACGTCTGATTCTCTCCCCGCTGTCGACGTCGCCGAGCTGGCCGATCCTGCTCCTCCTCCTCCTAGCTGCTGCTCCTCCCAACATCGTCACCGTCATCACAACTCTCTCCTCCATCGCCATCGTCGCAGCTCCCTCCCCCAACGCCGTCGTCAATCCAGCAACTCTCTTTGGGCTTCTGGGGCGCAGTTGTGGTCATCGGCCTCGACACGGCCGCTTGGAACGACGCGCCTCAGGTGGCTTTCAGACTCGCGCTCATGGCTGCTCTGAAGAAGCGCCTCTAGCGGCCGTCATCCTCACCGGTCTGCTCATCGTCGCCGTCTCGACGTGGGTTTGGGCGCAGTTTGGGCGCTGGGGGAGTCTGGCCGCTGTGCCCACCGCCGTCGTGATGTGACTTTGGCAGCAGCTAAGGGGAAGCAGCTGAAGATTCCCTAGTTTAGGGGAGCAGCTCAAGAAAATTCAGTGGCCACCAGTCAGGGAGATAGTACTCAGCTCGCGGGAGTGAGCCAAGTGTTAGGTTCATCTCTCCTCTAAGGCCTTTGATCCACGTCCTGATCAGGGGTACTCAGCCCAATACTGGCTGGTGGGCCTCCATCGCGTAGCGCTACATAAAGGAGGTGGGGAGCCGGAGCTCGAGTCATGAGGTTCACCTGAGTTGTCTTTCCCCACCTACAACCCTAACCGATCTCGAGGGTCACGCTGTGAGCGACGGGAAGCACCACTGGATCACGCCGCCACACCATCGCCGTCTTCACCGGAACTGCTGCGACACCACCACGACGTCCACGCTGCTGTGTCTTCCTTCTCTCCAACGAACTAGATGGCAGCCACCAGATCAAGCTCCAACGCCACCGTCCCTTCCACCGATGGTTTGCTCGATCTCACTACCTTCTCTTTCTACCTCTCTCGGATCTAGTAGAACTTGTACTAGGATTTGTTCATACCCAAATGTAAAGAGAAACCCCACTAATGATTCGATTGGGATTAACATTGGTATCAGACGCCTTGTATAGTTGTCGATCTAGATCGGGGGGAACAGAGATAGAAAGAAAAGAACCAATTTGAAATCGGAAAAGAACTTCAATACAAACCCTAACCCTAAAGATAGGGGACCTACCTAGGCTTTCCTCACCGCCGACGGCACTGCCACCACACGGAAAGAAGACCGCGGCGCCGCTCATGGCCGGCGCGTGGGACAGAACATAGAGACGCACTTCACCTCGCACACGTGGCCATGACAACAGGGCACCACCATGCGGCCCCTCGACAGCGGCGTGCTCAGCCTTGGGCGAGCATGCACGCCGGCGAGAGGGCGCGGGGCGGCGCTAACTTTCCTCTCTAGGGCGCCATGGGCGGCAGCTGCTGCTGGTGCTCTTGTGCGCCACTCAGATGGATGAAGGAGAGAAAGGAGGAAGCAAATGAAAATGGGATTAGGGTTCAGAGGGCAGCGGCTGGGTTTTTTATCCTTCGATCTGGACAGTGAACCGTCGGATGCAAACGGATGGTCGAGATCAGCTGGCAGCCAGCTGGGCTACTTCTGGCCCAGGCGGGAAATGGAATTCCTGGCCCAGGCCTAGGTTATGGCCTAGGCGCGGGGCAGGGTGACGAGCCACGAGCGGCGGTGGCCGCAATCCGGCTGCTGGGCCACGCCCATGCTTTCGCTGCGCAGATGTAAAAGCCGAGGCCGGCTGGGCCGCGAGCGATCAGCGGCTGCGGCTGGGCCATAATGAAAACTGAAATCATTTCTCATTTTTTTTCTAGAAACAATGTTAATGCATATTTGAATGTTTTGATTTGAATTTTGATGTTAGATCTCCATATAAATTTTGTCCAACGATAAATTTTCGGAGAATAGTACAGTACTTTCATGTTTCTAGAAAAATAATTATGGGAATATTTATGTTTTTCCGCTGCGTACTTAAAGATGTTATTTTATTACTAAATTCGAACCAACGGGAGAATTTAATTTTGAAAAATGGATAAATTTTGAGATGGTTATAATATTGTTATTATTCTGACCAACGTTGATTAATGGTAGTATTATGATTTTGTTATGCATTAATTCTATCTCTACCCAACGGTGATGTAAAATTAGTGTAAAAAGATAAATTGTATGTTTTACTTTTGACCACTGTTGGAATTAAAGCATGCAGTTAATTTTGTACTTATGTTCTCACTTTACATGATTTGTGTTTTTAGGAGGTTACTCTTTGATGGGGTTTATCAAAGATATTCCACCCCTCAAAGGTGACAACTACACTGAATGGAAAAAGAAAATTGACCTCGCCTTTGTCTTGGCTGAGGTGGACTGGGTGGTCACCACACCGTGCCCCATGGAACCTGTGGCACCGGTGAGGGAGGCTAATGAATCTGATGCTGATTGGCAAAAGAAAGAGAGAGATCATGCTCTGATACAGATGCCATATGACCTACAAAAGCAAAAGTGTATCAATACTAACAAAAAATATGTTGTTGTCATAAAGAACACGATTGAGCCTACCATAATGGGCTCAATTTAAGAGTGTGACACTGTCACAGAGTACTTGGAAAGGATAAAGAGTCAGTTTTATGGCTCTTCAAAGATATATGCTACTCGGTTGATAAAGCAGCTGATGACAGAAAGATACACTCGAGGTGGCAATGGCACTGGCACAAGAGAGCACATATCAAAGTTGAATCATTTGAATAATAAGTTAAAACCAATGGATCTGGCTCTTACGGAAGAGTTCCTTGTCCATGTGATTTTTGCTTCTTTACCAAAAGAGTTTGACATATTTATTGTCAACTACAACATTCAGCCCGAGAAATGGGATCTAGAATGTTGTATGACAATGAGTGTGTAAGAGGAAGAGAGAATAAAGGTCGCCAATGGTGGTACTCTCAGTTTTGTTAAAGATAATAAAAGAAAGAATGTCAATGCCAATGCCAACTCTCCCTCAAAGCCAAAGGGCAAGGGTCCCTTGCAGCATCAGCCTCAACAGAACAGGTTTGCAGTGAACAAAGATCAGTGCCTCTACTGCAAGGAGGGACATTACAAGAAAGATTGTCCTGAATTCTTAAAGATGATCATGGCAAAGAAAGGTGAGAACATTATTACGTTCATAAATGAATCCCTGTATGTACAATATTCGAAATCTACTTGGTGTATTGACTCAGGTGCAACTGTTCATGTTGCTAATTCATTATAGGGATTCCGTTCGACGAGGACTACACAAAGAAGCGAAAGACACATTAAAGTCGTGAATGGAGTCCAAACAGATGTCGAAGCTGTTGGCGATGTTCCTCTAGAACTTGCTGATGGCTTCATTCTTTTTCCTTAGAGATGTTTTATTTGTTCCTTCATTACAGAGAAACTTGATTAGTGTGTCTTATTTAGATAATGATGGATTTGATTGCCATTTTGGAGATGGCAAATGCGAGATACAATGTAATAATGAATGTGTTGGCCTTGTTTTTCAAAAGCAAGATCTTTATTTGTTATCACTTCATGAAAATGTGAATTTCATATGTGATGCGAATAAGAACGTATCCTCGTTTGTGAATGCGAATAGAAAACGAAAGAGAACTCAAGATGCGTCGTCGAAATTATAGCAATGTCGTTTAGGCCATATTTCAAGGGGGAGAATAGGGAGACTAGTTAAGAATGATATTCTTCCTTCATTAGAGTTCTCAGACTTTGAATAGTGTAGATAATGTATTAAAGGAAAATACACAAAGCAAATTAAAAAGGATGCTAAACGAAGCACAGAAATTTTACAGATAATTCATATAGACATTTGTGGTCCTTTTTCCTGTGAAAAGTGTGGATGGTTTTAACTCGTTCATAACATTCACAGATGATTACTCCCGTTATGGTTACATTTATCCAATTAAAGAAAGAAATGAAGCGTTGGATAAATTTAAAATATTTAAGGCTGAAATTGAAAATCAGCATAATTTAAAAATTAAAGTGGTCTGGTTTGATTGTGGTGGAGAGTACTACGGTCGGCATATCCCATATGGTCAAGTTCCTAGACCTTTTGCAAGGTTTCTATAGGAGAATGACATAGTTGTCTAGTATTCTACACCGGGCGAACCTTAGCAGAACGGAGTAGCTGAAAGGCGTAAGCGTACCTTGATGGATATGGTGCGCAGTATGATAAGTTACTCTGACTTGCCATTGAGTCTATGGATGGAGGCGTTAAAAATGGTCATTTATATTCTAAATAGAGTACCAAGTAAAGCGGTGCCTAAAACACCATATGAGTTGTGGACATGAAGAGAACCCCCACTAAAACACTTGCGTGTGTGGGGGAGTCCTGCTGAGACAAAAGTGTTTAACCCAAATATTAGAAAGCTAGATCCCAAAACAGTTAGTTGCCATTTTATTGGTTATCCTAAAAAGTCAAAAGGTTTTCATTTCTACTGTTCAGACAGATACACAAAATTTGTAGAATCAAGACACACTGTTATCTTAGAGGATAAAATGATGAGGGGGAGCACGGTAGCTCGAAAAATTGATCTTGAAGAGAAGCGGGTATGTGTGCCCACTCCGATGACTCAGGAACCATTTTTTGAATTACCTATTCTTGTTGCACCAACAGTGCGGGACACTGTAGTGCCAACACCTGTTGTCAGTTCTCCTGTGGTGACAGTAAATGATGATAAGGAACATGTCCTTCAAGAACCTATACAAACTGATACCACAGATGAGGGGGAGCAACAACAGCCCCAAATAGAAGATGTGCCAAATGTGGAGGCCCCTAAAAGGTCTCAAAGAGTTAGAAGATCAGCAATACTTGATGATTATGAGATGTATAACACTGAAGAATTTCAAATGGAGGATGATCCCACTTCATTTGAAGAAGCCATTGGAAGCGATAATTCATCAAAGTGGCATGATGCCATGGAAGATGAAATAAAGTCAATGAGTACCAACAAAGTTTGGGACTTAGAACATATTCCTAAAGGAGCCAAGACAGTAGGCTGTAAATGGGTCTACAAGACAAAACGTGACTCCCAAGGGAATATTGAAAGGTTTAAAGCACGACTTGTGGCAAAAGGTTTCACGCAAAGAGAAGCAATTGATTACAATGAGACATTTTCTTCAGTCTCATATAAGGATTCCTTCAGAATTATAATGGCATTAGTGGCACATTACGATTTAGAGTTACATTAGATGGATGTAAAAATAATATTCCTAAATGAGGATCTGGAGGAAAATGTTTACATGGCACAACCAAAAGGTTTTGTTGTAGAAAGAAAAGAACGAATGGGATGCCACTTAAAGAAATCGATTTATGGGTTAAAGCAAGCTTCAAGACAGTGGTACTTGAAGTTTGACAGAACAATAAGGAATTTTGGGTTTAAAAAGAATGTTGAGGATAATTGTGTTTATGCAAAATTTAAGAATGGAAGATATATCTTCCTAATCCTGTATGTAGATTATATCTTACTTGCTAGTAGTAATATCAATCTACTACTGGAGACAAAGAATTTTTTATCTTTAAATTTTGATATGAAAGGTCTTGGTGAAGCTTCATTTGTTTTGGGCATAGAGATTCACCGAGATAGAAGTAAAGGGGTATTAGAACTGTCACAAAAGACATACATAGAAAAAGTTTTAAAGAAATTCAGTATGCATAAATATAGTGCCTCACCTGCACCCATGGTCAAATGCGATAGATATGGGGATTTTCAATGCCTTAGGAACCAATACGAGCTCGATCAAATGAAAGTGGTTCCATATGCTTCTGGTGTTGAAGCCTATAGTATGCTCAAGTGTGCACACGCCCTGACTTAGCTTTTGTTATCGGGTTGCTTGGTAAATTTCAAAGTAATCCAAGAATTGAACACTGAAAACTGGTAAAGAAAGTCTTGCGATATTTGCAAGGTACGAAAGACCTCATATTGACGTACAGAAAATCAGATTCTCTCCAAATAGTGGGGTATTCGGATTCTGATTATGCGGGAGATGATAGAAAATCCACGTCTGGATACGTGTTCACTCTCGCAGGATGAGCAATTTCATGGAAAAGCTCAAAACAAACTGTCACTACATCATCCATAATGTATGCCAAGTTTGTAGCGTGTTATGAGACAACGGGGAAGGTAAATTGGCTAAAGAAGTTCATACCCAGTTTAAAGGTGGTCGACATCATACATAAACCACTAAAGTTATACTGCGATAATAATCCAGTAGTACAGTACGCTCACAACAATAAGTCAAGTGGTGCTGCCAAACACATTGACATAAAGTATTATGTTGTGAAGGATAAAGTCTGGGATCAAATTATAAATCTTAAGCATATAAGTACTGGAAAGATGCTCGTGGATCCGCTTACAAAAGGCTTACCACCCAACGTGTTTAGAGAATATGTAGCCGGCATGGGTTTAAAGGAAAGCCTATGACTCCTGGACTATAATAAAGGGCCCAAAAGTTAAAGTAACTGTTTCAGATAAGAGATGTGCATTGTAGCTGTCGAATTTATCGGCGATTGACCGTGACGATGAAACATGCTCTATGCGCTTATTTGTGATGAAACGAGTAAAGTGAAAAGTATTGAAGTCAAAGATGAAAGGTTAAAGTATGAGTGAGATCAAGGGGGAGAATGTTAGGTTGATCTCTCCTCTAATGAGCCCAACGGCTCATTAGGCCTTTGATCCGCGTCCTGATCGGGGGCGCCCAGCCCAATACTAGCAGGTGGGCCCCTATCGCGCAGCGCTACATAAAGGAGGTGGGGAGCCGGGGCTCGAGTCACGAGGTTCACCTGAGCCACCTTTCCCCACCTACAACCCTAACCGATCTCGAGGGTCGTGCTGTGAGCGGCGGGAAGCACCACTGGATCACACCGCCACCCCATCGTCGTCTTCACCGCCACCGCTGTGACACCACCACGACGTTCGCGCTGCCGTGTCTTCCTTCTCTCTAACGAACTAGATGGCAGCCACCGGATCGAGCTCCAACGTCACCGTCCCTTCCACCGATGGTTTGCTCGATCTCACTACCTTCTCATTCTACCTCTCTCTCGGATCTAGTAGAACTTGTACTAGGATTTGTTCATACCCCAATGTAAAGAGAAACCCCACTGATGATTCGATTGGGATTAACACCAAGAACAAAGTAGTTCCATTTGTTCATATAAGTTGATAATGCCCATTCATTCATAAGTTGATAATACCTTCCTGCTCTCACCGCTCAGCCGCTTGCGATGGACCGTGCCACTGTCATCGTCGGCGATCCCACCGTCGACGTCGCTGAGCTAGCCGATCCCTCCTCGATCCATTGCCAATGCTACCGCCCTACCGCGCACCATGTACGTTGACGATCGACGTGAACACCGCCTCTGCGGCCAGCGCGGCGTCGCGTCTCCTCCTGGTGAGGCCGTACACGAACCACCACGCGAACGTCGAGGCGGACACACGCCGCCGAGCGGACATGGTGATGTCCGTGGGAAAGAACTCGTGTGCGAACGTTCTGTGGTATAGCCGCTCGGCATGGTGGGCGCTGAGGTGAACGACCGTGGCGTGGCGCGGCGCCTTGAGCCGGTGCCAGTGCACTAGGTGCACGAGCAAGGACATCTTCCGGTACTCGGTGTAGCCGCAGCGGCCGGTGAAGAGACGCAGCGACACCTCGTTGGACTTGTCGATGGCTATGTACGTGTACTCGGCGCTCATGAGCTCGAACCACTGCTCCAGCTGACGCACCAGCTGCAGCGCGATGCCCATCCGCCCGCATATGCATGCAACAAGCAGCATGGATCAGTCAAATGGATGAAACAAAGTGGACAATTGTCGCTTGCGATCGTAGATAGATGTCACGAGTACTTAGGCCAGTCTCAATGGGATTTCATCAGAGTTTCATGGGCATTAAATGTGCTGATGTGGCACCGTATTATTGAAGTGAGAGATGATAAGAGTTTCAGGGGAGTATAGAGAGTTTTATGGGGATAAAACTCTTCTACACTGTTTCCAAAATATGGATGTGTTACAAACTGGATCATGAAACCCCCACTAAGACTAGACTTAGGGACAGCAACTTTACCTGTGGGGGGCAGCGACGCGGAGTTGTTGACTGTGGCGAAGGCAGGTGCGCCAGCGGCCCAGGGCGGCTCTTGCCAGCGGGTGAGCCAGGGGCCCAGGGCGGCTCTTGCTGGAGGCGACGGACTTGACTGTTTCCCGAATGAGACCGACGATCCAGCGGCCCGGATCGGACGTCTCAGCCATCTGTTCATGCAAGTCGGGATCAAACAAGTTTGTTGCGACTTGAGAAAGCATCCTAAGCAGATCGCGTAACCGTGCATTGACGCGTACGTAAATGGGAGGATTAGACCAGAGGTTCGAGCAAACGTACGTATGTACCTGCATGAGGTAGTGTGGCGAGATGCGGATGCACACGACGGAGTCGCCGAGCAAGTCAGCGTGCAGCGACATCCTGCCGGTCGGGACGACGTCGCACTCCTGGTCAACGGCCTCCGTCCCATCACGGTCCGTGTCGAGATTGTACTCCCGGATCGCCAACCCACGTCCCTCTTCGTCTCTCATGGCATTTTTCCTACTCTACCTAGAATCCATAAGAATTGCATCTCCCTAACCATACCGCTATCGACGGCATAGTAGGGCGTTGCCCTCCTCTGCTCGCCATCTGCCAAGAACGCCGTCCTTCGCTCGCCATCTACCAAGAACGGCTCTACTGCCACGAGCACACAAATGGGAACGCCGATTGCAGTCATGGCTGAGCCACGAGCGCACAGATGGGAACGCCGATTGCGGTCATGGTAGGTAGCTAGGATAGGAAGAAGGACCTTATCTATTTTTCCTAGTCTACCTGGAACCCGTAATAATTGCATCTCCCTAACCCTACTGGAACCCGCAAGAATTGCATCTCCCTAACCCTACCGCTATCGACGCCATGGTAGGGTGTCGCCCTTCTCCATTCGCCATTTGCCAAGAATGGCTCTACTGCCATGAGCGCGTAGATGGGAACGCTGATTGCGGTCATGGCAGGTAGCTAGGATAGGAAGGAGGGCCTTATCTGTTTTTCCTACTCTACCTAGAACCGTAATAATTGCATCTCCCTAACCCTACTAGAACCTGCAAGAATTGCATCTCCCTAACCCTACCGCTATCAACACCATGGTAGGGTGTCGACGTCCTCCTCTCGCCATTTGCCAAGAACTGATGTACTGCCATGAGCGCGTAGATGAGAACGCCGATTGCGATCGTGGCTGAGCCACGAGCGCGCAGATGGGAACACCGATTGTGGTCATGGCAAGCAGCTATGATAGGAAGGAGAGCCTTATATATTTTTCCTACTCTACCTAGAACCCGCAAGAACTATTGACGCCACGGTAGGGGGTCACCCTCCTCTGCTCGCCATCTGCCAAGAACGGCTCTATCCCCTAACCCTACCGCTATCGACGCCATGGTAGGGGGTCGCACTTCTCCGCTCGCCATCTGCCAAGAATGGCTCTACGGCCACTATCGATGCCACGGTAGGGTGTCGTCCTCCTCCGCTCGCCATCTACCAAGAACAACTCTACTACCACGAGCGCGCAGCTAGGAACGCCGATTGCGGTCGTGGCAGGCGGTGACAACCTGGCCCTCGCGCTCCTCCGTGGTGGAGCAAGAGGTAGCCAGGTAGGTAGGAGAGGATGGGGGCATGAAACCAAGATCCAAGCACCGTCTTCTGCGGGGTGGGGGCGCCCGGTCTCATGTTTGGTTAGGCCAACCCCATTAATAGCGGCATCTGATACGGCCCTTTACAACTTCGATACTGCTCTTGAACCAGAGATATCTTTTTTTCCTTCTCATTCACTCAATCGCCCCTGTGCGGCTCGATGTCCGCTACTGGCGTTTCTTCTCTGCTCATCCGCACCTCTCGTGAGCACAAGTCATAGTGATTCGTCACAGGCTCTGGTGTCCGCCACCACGATTCGTCGCAGGCTCCGATGTCGTCCACCACCACTTCTCCTCTACTTGTCTAGTATCCCCGCGCCAACGTTCATCAGTCCACGTCGGATTGTTGATGCTCCCTTCCTCTTTAGGTATCTGATTACATGAGCTAACCAAACAAATTCCGTTATTCCTTAAACTGCAACATATCACAGCGCTATCTGATTACATTGGACTTTGCCATGCATATTCATAATTCAGGCATCATCAATTTGAAGTGTGCATCATAATTCATCACCTGAGCTTCATGTGCAGAGACGCAACCATGTCAATATAAGATCTAATACTCATTATCTATACCTCAGAAAATTCTGTGAACAATGCTTGAACACTTGTACATGCACCCCATAACAAAAATTAAACAGAATACCTCGTTAGTTACCAAATTAAACATAAATTTTGTTTTTTTCTTTTAATTTTCCATTTCATTACACATACAAATCACATTCATCACATATAGCACATATATCACATGTACATATCACATTCATCACATATATGTCATGTTCACATACACCACATATATAGCACATTGATCACAATATTTGAACCAAACGAAAGTTAACCATCACAAGTTATCATAGAAACATGATAAGTGTAACAGAACCGTCCAAATTATAAGAGCACAAGTACAAAAACAATCACCGAAGCGATCAAATTCTGGCACTTGAGCCCATATAACTCCGGTAGTCCAATGAAATCACGAGGGATTTCAAACCAACCAACATACCAGCCAAGATCGTAGTGATTCAACATAACAAGTCACATGTTACAACCATTTCACAAGTAATTGAATATACATCAGAGTTCAACATAGTTATTACAACTTAAGTTCAAAAGTAGCGGAAGCAAAGTAATTTGAAACTTACATTATTCTTATTTCAAATACATGCCAGTACCATGGTCGACTTCCAACAAAAGCATTAGAGATAAGGTAGCTCAGAAGGATCATGCCCATGATCACACTCCGCCACTAAGGCAGGAGCCAACCAACTCTTGCAGTCGCCGTGATACATCATAACCTGCAGCAAGTGGGGATAAAACCCTGAGTACGACAAAGTACTCAGCTAGACTTACCCGTCAGAAACCAGAAATAAGGTGACACCAAGGCTCATGCAAGGCTGATATGAAGTGGGGCTAGCTTGACAACATTTTGCATAAAAGCTTAATATAGATGATCAATCATTAATGCTTAAGCATCAAGTAAATTATCATTAACCTGTCATCTATATTAGCACCTGTACTAGAGCACTCACTTTATTAGGAGCAAACAATATTAACCATAGCAGGTATAAATTGAGGCAACCTTTCCATCGTGATCCAATTAACCATCCGTTCAATTTAATGGAATCTACGTTGCCGCTGCTCAAGTCAAGTGCTCACTAACCGGGAGCGACGGCGATTCGAATCGAATTCCTATCCAGCTGGAGGGGTATTTCTAACACTCACCACGCAGACCCCTGCCAGGGTCGCACAGGCTACCTTTTCATATGATTCAGGAATCGCGGGCCCGAATGATGTCGCGACCCCAAGGGCGACACTCTGCCAGGTGATAGGGACTCTAACCCCCCCCTTGGTCTCACGCCAATGTCCCCAAGCACATCCTTTCTCTCCTCCAAGAAGCAACCTACCATTCGATTCCCGGCCTGAACCACATTACTCGGCTTCGCGGTCGGAACGGCTTATCCGGCCAACTAAGTGTTAGACTGCGTTCAACATGACTCAAGGACGTACAGCGAATCGGTCCTTAAACGACTCAGACGGGGATAGATCCACACCCAAGACCTCCATGCCTTGTTGCTTCACTATCGTCATCCCGCCCGGTCTCATTTCATTTTATTAACACATGGTTCCTTTCCACGATAGCAAATATAGCCAACCGTGCCATATATGAATATCCCTATATCTCGCAGGTGACAGGAAATCACCTGACTTCTACCGCTTAAAGCAGGGCTAAGCATCTACTCGATCCTAGTCTATGTAGGATTCAAGGATTCATATATCTGGACAAGGAATGATATAATGCAGCAAGGGTTTCCAACCAACTCCTATCACTTAATGCAACAATACTTATAACATATATAGAATTAATTGCTTTAAAGATAGGAGGCTTATAATGCTCCGGGGCTTGCCTGGGATCCGACTCAAGTTAGAGTATGTCAGATGAGTTCGCTTGGCGAGCATCTTCCAATCTACCACTTGTCCGATCCTTCGATCATCGGGATGGATCCACTAACTCCATCTTCAGGTTTGGCTCCACCTTAGATCCTTCACGTGCTTCAGCTAACGTACCTAAATGAGGTGCAACAATGCATATGTATGAATGCATAGAAGTGCAATAAACAAAGTAATCAAACAAGCATACCAAAGTTCTCATAAACACCTAGAGCTAATTAACTTAATTCTCACTAAGGCATAACATAGAAGAAGGCAAGCACATCAATCAAGAAACAAGTCTCACAAGCTCACAGGGCACTAAACCAAGTACCATCAAGGATATGAGCCACACTTCCACACCCTAGCATGGCAAAGTCAATCAAAGCACTAGAACAAGAATCTGCTACTTTCTGGACATACATACAGTAGCTCAGTAAATCAATTATAACTGGAGATCCCTAAATCCAAATGACTTGCAAGAAGACATTATGGAAAGCTTATGAAATTCTCTACAATTCATTTATAATCATCATAGCATGATTCCAAAGTTTAACATGTCCAATTTACATAAACACAGCAACTGGTCTAACAAGACAGAGAGCAAGCAATTCTGTACCCCAACTTTAAACAGCTATAACTCCTAAAGCACATTGTTAAATGCCACCAAATTTTAACAGAAGCTAGATACATAAATTCTCTACAACTTTTGTATAAATAAGTTTCATAACAAAGCACATTATCATTAAGAAATTTGCCAAGTCTCCAGATCTGTCCAGAAATCTCATTTGCAAGAAATAATTATTAACTTATGTTGCAAACATATAATTGGACAAAACTAAATTTACCAACATGTCACACATGACTAATGAACACCAGAAAACATAGTGTCCATTCCTAAATAATTTCTTTTAATGCATTTTCTTAATTTATTTAGATAATTAGGTGGAATTATGAACACATATCAAAAGTGCATAATAAATTCTACAAAAATTACAGAGGCCTACACATGCTCCCAAAAGTCTACTATCCAAATTTGAAACCATTTGGACATGTATAGCAACCTCTATGAAAAAGACAAATGGCTATAGCAATAAATCATGTGAGAGCAAGTTAATTCCAAAACTCCATATTTTCTGTGAACACAAGGCCATATTATGAATCAATATGATAGAGAAATATCATACTAAGGAAATGGAACAACATTTTCTATTTTATCATTTATATATTATTTATAAGCTATTTAGTAAGCCATAAACAAGTTAACTCAATAACTTGAGCATACAGTAAGCAATGGCCATGAACTTTATACAACAGTACATCCATAGCATGACAAGACTACCATAAAAATTTCACACCAAATGGAGCAACACAACTCAAGATATAAAATGACAAGCAATATGATGCAGATTTCCTTATTTAACAAGGTCAAATCAAAACCTTAAGAAAACAGTGAACAATTAGTGTGTTTAATATTTTTACTAGCAAGTACATGTCATCATAAAATTTACAAAACAATAATCACTATTTTTGGAGTTCTAAAACTCCAGATCTTGCTCTGGTTAAGTTTAAAGGCATTTTTAGAGCATTTTTAAAACTTAAATAAAGACATCAGAAAATATCTACAACATGTAACATATTATGACCCCACTGCATAGATCTTTTCTCAAGGTTTCCAAAAAGTCCCCATTTACTATTTTTGGAATTACCTAACAGGAGATATAAATTTTAGAAGATTTACATCAAATCTGATATTCAAAAACGAAATAAAACAACCCTAACGAATTTTGCTAGGTGCACTCGGACATGCACCCAAATCAGTCACCGCATAACCGACGGGTGGGACCCACTGTCCGATTGGACCCACCTGTCATATACACAGAGAGACAGAGGGAGCCGGTCTTCTTCTTCTTTCCCCGGTGGAAGCAGAGAGGGGGAAAGATGACCGCCGGGGCGGTTCCGCCGGCCGGCTGCCGGCGACCCGGTGGCGGTGGAGCAGCGCGGGAGCTGCACGGTGGTGAGGCGCACCCGTGGCCACTCGCAGCGCGGCCTACGGCCGTCCGTGTCCCTCTGGCCACGCGAGCCCGGACGCACGGCGGCGGCTTCGCCGCGGCGGCAGTGCGGAGGCGCGGCCCGGCGAGCACCGACGATGGCCGAGGGACGGGGAAGCGCAAGGGGGTCCGCGCGAACTCAAAGGTGATTGCAGCTCAGCCGGTTATGGCTCATGGCCTCCTGGCCGCGCACACCGGCGTCCGCGACGGCCACGGCACCGGTGGCTGCGCGCCACAGCGGTGATGCGAGGCCGGGGAGGGGCGCATCGGGGTCGGCGTGTGGCAGGGAAGTAGATGCCGCGCTTGGCTGAGGGAAGGGAGGAGGGACGGTGTGGGCAGGAAGCTCGAGCTAGAGCTTGAACCGGCCATGGCGGCTCGCTTCTGTGCTCGGCTCAGAACGAGGAGGGAAGCGAGCAGAGGCAAGGGCGAGCGCCAGGAGCGTGGAGAGGCGAGCAGAGGGGCTTTGGGTGTCTGCTACCGAGGGCATAGGGACGCAACCACGCGGCAAGGAGAGGCGCTCGCCGCTGCGCATGGCGGGCACGTCCATGCCACGCGTCCTTCTCTCGGTCAATTCCCCGAGCACGTGGCGGGCAGCGTTTTGGGTACAGTGGAACACGATTTTGGGCTGGATCTGGGCCGAATTGGACTATGGGCCAATTGTCAAAGTTGTTCACCTCGGTAAACTCTACAGATTTCATTTAAGCACTATGGTCATAAGACCCACAGATTAGGAGATAATTAGGCGTCAAACTGGTATTGTCAAAGCATTCCAAGTGATTAACAAAACTCCAAAAATGATGGTCCAAATGAAGTCAAACTAATTCCATCTTTTCACATGCTCTACTCCATAATATAACCTTCAACTTTTATTTTTGGACCAACTCAAGTTGCTTAACAAATTTTGGAGAACGCGGAATGCCAATGTCGAAGACACTGAAATCAGAGCTTTAAAATTGTTAAGTGTTGGAAACAGTCCCAAATCTGACTTGTGGGCCCTTTTTTTTATCATGTTCCACACATTTTCATGACTTGACTCTTAAACAAAGTTTGTTCCTTATAAAATTCTCTACAACTTTGTAAAAGGGTACATAGTCATGCAAAGCTTCTATGTCACACTTTTGAAACGGTCAAACAAAAGTGTTCTAGGGTCCATACACGGTCAACCATCACTTAGAAGCACATTTAGGCAAAATGATCAACATGAACATTGTTCCATTAAGTGCCCTAAGTGTAGTTAAGGTGTTGTAGAGTTCATCTAGAGTAATTTGGACAATTTGCAAGGTTTGGTTGATGATCTATAGTTCCATTAACTTAATGGGACAGATTCCAATAGGAATGGAACTTATCATTTCATGTGACTTTTTTATTTCAAACTTTACGAAACTTTTCCAGAGATCAATATAGATAGTTACTGAGGTGAGACATGTGAAGATACTTTGATAGCAACACCCAAGCATATATCTTAAAAATAGCCTATATGCAAAGAAGGGTGCAGCATCCAAATTTAGATTAGGGTTTATTTCCATAGGTTTGACTTTGGCATCGTCATCTCAACTAATCTATCATGTTTGAGCTTAAACCCACTGTTTAATTGGTGATAAACACCTGGGGTGTTACAATAAGTTTTCAATCTAAAGTTCACAATCTACTAGAGCCGACACTCTAAACACACTCATGGCCAACCTTGCCCTGGCCACCCCGGAGAAGTAGTGCCGTCTTGACCCCCGGGCGTGTTCCATCCAGGCGCTTGCGGGTTGTTCGAACCCGCCGACGGAGGCTGCAAAAAGTAGACGTCTATGTCAGACAAGCAAATGCAGAAATGAAACACTGAGGAATCGATACTCACAGGAGTAGCATCCGCGTTCTGAGACGGCGGTGGAGGAGCCATGAGCGCCGCGGGCACCTGCATGCCCTAAGAGGCCATGAACGCGATGAGGTCTGTCATCTGCTTAGCTTGGGCCTCCAACCGGGCCTCTATCTAGGACCGCATCTAGGCCTCCATCTGCTGGCACTCCTCCCTTTCTCTTTCCAGGCGGGTCTGTGATAATACAAAGGAAATGTTAGAACAATGCAAACATTTAAACATCAATGTACGACGAGTAAAACAAAAAATAACCTCGAGCTCGGCGACCCGCGACTACGAAGGCGATAGGCGTGGGCGTATGGGGACGCTCTCGCTCGTGGTCTGTGCTCGGAGCTGGGCCAGAGTAGGAGTGGAGGACGAGTCGATGACACCGTCGCCAAGCCAATACCGCCCGTGCTTCTTGCCTCCTCCGACCCTCATCACGATGCTTCCGTCCAGGTCCTCACTGGCCGGATCAAAGTTGGCCCCATGGACCGTCCTTGCCGCCTCTGTGTAGTCAGTGAGGCGGGTGTGGACGCTGGAGTTGGAGTACGCCTCGGGGGGTCGTCGGGGTTGTAGGAGGTCTCCGGTGCGGTGGCCTTGCCCTTGTGGGACATGGCGTATGCCATGAACGTGCTGCAAGGCTGGCCACCGTGTGACGCCGTCTGCGAGGAAGACAACAAGATGATTAGTAATCAGGCAACATTTGAGCGTTACAATACATAAAGTGTTTCACGTACACAAGCTTGTGCGTACTCGGCGAGGTTGCGGTTGCCCTGGTGGTGTGGTACACCTGGCATCTGCAGACGTGCCTCCCGGGCCTCGGCGTGCTGGGCGGTCCACTCTTCGGATAGCCACCGGTCCACGATCATCTCCCAGCACTCAGGAAACGACTGGCACCATTGGGGGACCATCTGCACATCATCAAGTATTTCACATATAAGCGTCAGATGAAATGAGCAAAGCTTAATCTCAAAAAGAATCACTTACCTGAATGTACTACGCCCGGCTCAGCGTCATGCCTCTCGCCTCGACCTTCGACACCTTCCGTCCTTTGATCGTGGCGTTGTAGTTGACGATGGCCTGAAGTCTCGCCTCGTAGATGATGTCGGTGACGAGCTTCTTGCAGGCCCTTGTACTCACCACCTCCGCCTATGCCTCCTTCCCCTGCTCGCACCTATAGAAGTCCTGCATACAGATGCAATACAAACTCTAAGTAATTCAAGACTTACCCACAGCTCCGCTCTAACCCTCGCCGCCTTGTTGGGGTAGTCCGGGTCTGGGGCGACGGTGTAGTCGTCAAAGGTGTAGGCCGGCTCTGTCTTCCCGGCATACTGTACTATGCCGGGGTAGTGCTCGCGGCACAGGAGACCCAGGATGCTGTTGGGTTTGCGGCCGCGACCCTCCACAAACTCCCAATACCTGCACAAGTGATTCAGAAATATTATTAGTTTCTATTTTAATTTTGAACATATCATATGAACGAGTAGTTAGAATATGTACCTTTGTCCAACGGGGCAGATCACTGGGTGTTGGTGACGTGGTATCCGTCGCCCCGGGAGGCTGGCGGGACCTCCCGTCCATTTTCATGTTTTTCCGACTCCGTTCGTATTTTATATATTTTTAAATCAAATCTCACGCAATATGGTCGCCATGTCGCGTGCACGAGATGGTGGAGTTTTCGCGTCTGTCCCTGGGTATGGCGTCGAAATACCCTCGGAAGAATGAATATCATTTATTGAATCGCTGAGATTCATTATTTCATGCATCTGCAGTTCAAATGTGCGTCTCGTGAAAAAAATCAAGAAAATAAAAAAATACACGAAATATAGCAAGAGGGATGGCAAATACACCAAATTTCAAATCTTGGCTTCTAGTACTGTAGCAAGGCTGCACAAAAAATTTGAGAGCAAAAATCCAAAAAAAAAATTCTGAGAGCCTTGGCTGAGGCTCTCGACAAAGAAAAATATTTTGCCGAGAGCCTAACAGCTGACTCTCGGTAAAGATGACGGCGTAAGTGGGCCGTTTGTGAGGCTGAGGCTTTGCCGAGGTTCTGTTTGTACCGAGAGTCGAGCTCTGACTCTCGGCAAAGAATTCTTTGCCGAGCGCCCGATATTTGACTCTCGGCAAAGAGGTAGTCCCTCGGGCTCCTCTCTCCGGTAGCGACGTTGATGGCCGTAGATCTGTCATCTCTGACGGTCAAAATGTTTTTATGCAGGCGCAGCGCATGATGACGCCCTGAACTAAGCTAGATGCATGAGCTAGAAAACCCATGCGCGAGTCCTAGTGGTGTGCGCCTCCATGGCCACCGCTCCCATCTCTCGCGTGGTCCGGTGGCCGCGGCGTCCTCACCGCCACCGCCCACACGCGGGTGATCACCTCCTGCATGTAGAAACCCTGCGGCGGCGGCGCCTGCATGCACATTCACTTGAGCTAGTCAATGGACATCCATCGGTTACCGATCGGCAAACCAACTGTGGGCGCAAGTCAAGCGGCGGCGATCGATCCACTTACGTTAGCCTTCGCCGCCTTCTCGCCACCGGTCTCTTCTTCTTGGTACGATCTCGCCGCCACCGCCGCAGCCGTGGCGGCTTCAGCCGGCGGCGGCTGGTGGTCGCCGCAACAGCCGAGCAGACCCAGGCAGGCGGCGCAGGCGCGGAGCAGCGACCACGGGTGCGCGAAGGGTAGCGGCGCCGAGGCTTCTCCAGAGCCCACCACGTCGTCCTCGACCAGACCCGTCGATTCGTCGGCTTTATACCCGTCCTCCTTGCGCTGGTCCATGGATTCCTCGGACGTGTCCTCGCCCTCCGCCGCCGCAGTCCCTTCGCGCTGGTCCGCCGCCGAAGCCGATTCCTGGGAGTCCTCGCCCTCCGCAGCCGCAGTCTCTTCGCGCTGGTCCGCCGCCGAAGCCGATTCTTGGGAGTTGGTCTCCTCCTTTTCCCCGTGCTGATCCATCGCCTTTGTTGCTGTTGCTGTGTGGCCGCTCTAGACGCCGGGATCGGAGCTTCTGGACGTTGGAGTTTTGTTGAAACTTATGTACGATCGGTTCTCTACGAGATAAGACTCCAACTAGAGATATTCTTAGGGATAGAGATAGCACTTCAAACCTTTTTTAAAAGTTTTGTAAATAAAATAAACAAAATCTGCTAACAGTACATGCACGGATCGATCAGACGATGCACGCAAATTCTTAACAGAACCGGAAGGCGGTATTTTTTTTTCTTAATCTCTATATCTCTGTCTACTGAAAAGATCGAAAACCGGCAAAACTAAGCACAAACACTCTTGGGGTTTTTCCCCCCTCAACACGTGATTTTTCCCGATTTTTATCCATCCATCTCCATGCGGTTTTTTCCCTCCACGCATGTTTTTTCTTCCGGTTTTATCCATCCATCTCCACTACTCTGACATTATTAAGCACTCAAACCAACTGAAACCCGAGTGCTAACATGAAAGACACACCAAGTCATCAACACTTGGGTCAATAGAAATTGGGATTAATAAAATTCTTTTTGGTGTCCTTAACATGCCTAAGTTGACCCTAGCCGACTCTTATCAGGACGTTCCGGACGTCTAGAAGTTTCGGCATACCTTGACAGTCATAATGGCTAGTTCGTGATTTTAAAGTATTTATTTATACCCCCTCCCCCTCATTTGAAGGGTTGGATGCAAAGAAAAAAGCCTCTCTAGCTCTTCCCATTCTCTTTTTGTGAGAATTCAAGTCAGATCTTATGAGTTGGGTTAAGAGTGTAAGCAATTTGGGAGTTTGTGAGCACAATAGCAATCCAAATAATACTTGAGCACTTGGGCTTCGTCCAGCAATTCATGAAGCATCTGTTACTCTTGAAGGTGAAACTACCGACGGCTAGCATCGCTAGGTGAAGTCCCGTGCTTGTGGTGAGCCACCGAAAAATTTGTGGAGTCCCCGATTTTGCCTTTGTGAGGTTAGAGATCAACATATAGTGGATCAAGGAAAGTGGTTGAAAGAGACTCTTGTAAATCTTGATCCTTGGGTCGCTTGGAGCTCCTTCAACGGAGACGTAGGTCCTTTTTAGAAGGAGACGAACTCCGGAAAGAAAATCTGTGTGTCTAGTGACGAATCTAGGATGAAAGTTCAGGGGAGGCTGAAAGTTCATCTTCAATCTCCAGCCTCTCCTCTTCAAAACAACAATGACAAAAATTCTTGAGGAGGCTCTAGGGGGCTCTATGGGATCAGCGGTAGTGGGGCTTGAGCCCCCCCTGCCCCACCACTAGATCCGTCCTGCTTGTGTCTCCACTTTGGTCTGGTTACTTTTGAGTTCTTGCTTTTAAATTGTGTTTCCCGCTTGATCTATTTAGTTGTTCGTATTTGTGAGTGCAGGTGGTTCATGAACTTGCTTGTGTATATCTCTAAGCTCGTTTGAGCTAGAACTCTCTAGGCACCTAGTTTCATTTCAAAGGCCTGCTAACCTCGAGAACTTCCTAAGATTTCTTGATAACAAATTTGTGGAATATCATAAGCCTAAACTATTCCGCTGATTTAAACCGTAAAAGAAATTTTTAGATGCGCTAATTCAAACCCCCTCCTCTTTAGGCCATATATCGATCCTTTCACTTTTCAGTTGAGCAATTTTCTAGTTATTAAAATAATAATCTCCAGGAGTAGAGGGGAGTGAAAAGTTAAAAGTAAACATAATGCCTACCCGAAGCCTCAATAGTTATCCAAACAATTTATATTTTTTGCATATGAAATCAGATAAAGATGAACTTTATATCAAAATAGTAGAGCTCAATAAGATCTACGACTTTGCAGTTGATAAGTTTTTTTAAAAAATATATTCAAATTACCAAAAGTTCTTTTTAAATTCTCAAATTTTGAAATTCAAAACTTAAAATTTCCGAACGACTTCAGACATTGACATGGTCCATACAAAATTGCAGTAGTCGATGCAATCTCTTACTTTGTTTTCGATAAGGCTATGTTTGGAACACGATATTTTTTATTTCAGCGTTTTTCCTATGAAATCAGACTAATTCCTGCATTATTCAATTGAAATCTCTGTGTTCCAAACATGCTCTAAAATTTTTATCTGAAATTATATTTTTTCAGATTTTTTAAATTTTATTTTTTCAGATTTTTAACTTTACATCGAAGGGCCAAGGGCATTCTCTAGCAAATTTACCCTTACTGTAGACAAGACTGGAATGGCTCATGGCAATGCACCAGCTACCGTCAGATCCGGTCTCGGCCCCCACACGGCAGCGACGAGATGACCACAAATAACTGAAGCAAATGTTTCCTGATAAAACTGAACAGCTTCCTTGCTCAGAATCATGTGTTTCAAACAATCCAAGCAATATTAAATGCAGACTTCTAGTGTACTGATGGTATCCGTAATTCCATGATCCTCATCTACAGTATAACAACTTTAGCTCAGCTGTCTAGCTACAGTTGCCATGAGCCCATGATTGTATTAGTATTTTACAGCACTATTTGCTCCAATAAATGCATATAAATATACAGTCTTTCTTCTGTGGGGAATTGGGATACATAGTTGTTATTCACGACACGCTGCCATGGCTCTAATTCACGACACAGTTGACGATCTCAGTGAGTAGGGGGAGGGGCTCAGTAAGCGAAAGGATCAAAAAACTTGGAAACACAGTGAATAGGCTATATATAGATAAAGGGGTAGGAAAATTGTTTCCCGGCCTCAGTTTTGGGTCTTCTCCACCTTGGCCTTGATCTTCTGCTCGATGATCGCCTTCTCCGTGTCAAGGTTGAACATCCGGTTGAGGGCTTGCATATTCTCGAGCGTCTCGTCGAGGGTGCGGCTGTCGCTGCCGTCGCACCTCAGGTGCTGCAGTGGACCATGGAGGAGCTTGTTAACGATGCCAGTGCTCAGCTCCTCGATGGCTCTCCGCATCTTCTTGGTGAGGGCGTCTTCACCAACCTTCTGCAAGCACTTCTCGAGCTCCGAGGCCCTGATCCTGTCAGCGTATGATCTCAGCTTCTTGATGGTCGGGACGGTCTCCATCGAGTCCCTCCATGCCTCGAACCGTTTCAGTTCTTCGGTGATGATTGTCTGCGCCTCCATTGCTTTCCTGAGCCGGTTCTCCTTGTTGGCTTCCACCACCTCTTTCAAGTCATCGACATTGTATACCCGTGCAGCGCCAACTTCAGACACGCATGCACTGACATTTCTGGGGACAGATATGTCGACAAACAGGCGAACACCTCCCATAGTATCAGCAACAGGGGGGAGTGCCTCTGCATGTTCTTTTGTGAACAATGGAGTTTCAGATGCGGTGCTTGTGAACACGACATCAGCTTCAGCAGCAGCTTCATACATCTCTGAGAGAGGTCTGTACACGATTTCGATATCTTTCATCTCCTCACGAATGGCATCCACCCTTTCCACTGAGCGGTTCACCACAACAACCTTCTTGCATCCTTTGGCAATCAGATGTTTGATCACTAATTTTCCCATTTTCCCAGCACCAATCAAAAGCATCCTAGCTGACAGGGCTTCAGACTTCGGAAGCTTCATCAGGGCCAATTCAACTGCCGCTGAACTGACAGAAACAGCACCAGATGATATGTTGGTCTCGCAGCGGACACGCTTTCCAGCAGTGATTGCATCCTTGAACATCCTATCAATGTTCTTTCCCAAGCCTCCACTGTTTTGTCCGCTCCTCACAACCTGTTTAACTTGAGCAAGGATTTGTCCTTCACCTAGAACCAAAGAGTCAAGGCCAGCTGACACCTCAAACAGATGGCGTGTAGCATCACTGCTTCGCAAAATGAACAGGTGCTCCCTAAGCTCGGAAGCGGGAATACCACTTTTCTGCAAAATCACAAAAATACACACATAGGGAATCTTTACTAAACTGTGTCTTTGAGAAACCAAAAAGCTGGGCAAAAAGACTACTACAGACTGAACAAAGAGGGTTGATCAAACAGTCCTCACCTTTGACATCCACTCCACTACTTCTCTGATACCTCGGTTCCATGATAGGGCCACCACATAAATTTCCATTCTATTACAGGTACTAAGAACTGCAGCCTCTTCAATATGGTTCAGACTAGTGAGTTCTTGAATAGCACGGGGCCACAGTTCCTCTGCAACAGCAAGTTTTTCACGCATCTCCACTGGTGCTGTGTGTACACTGAGGCCTATCACAGCTATGGTACTCCGTTCCTTCATGTACCCTGGTAGAAAATTTAATAGTTAAGACATTGTCAAACGCTGCAGAGATAATTTGTTTCTGAAAGAAAGAAACTGGATATAATTGCACGTCAATATAAGCTTCCTCAATTTAGTTGCTGTAAAATTCAAGTGGATAAGTTTATTAAAGAAAATTCTAAGGGGCGATAATAGCATATTTACACTAGATGACTATGACTGGAACAAGAAAATCACCAAAAAAATCAGTTGAAAATGCTTGGCCAATAGCTGATGCCAAAAGCATATGAACAATGTGTACATGAATAAAATTATTTGGTATATTTGTCAAATTAGGTTTATCTTCCTATAGGACTACACAGTTCTGTATGCATACACTATCATTTGGCTTCTTACAAAATGCTATTTTTGTGGATATAGATAAAGATAACCGTTTATTTTTTCACCAACGAACATATGCATACAAACAAAAACTCCACAAGTCTCTGAAACTTATATCCCTACAACCAGTTAATCACTTGAACAAATCCTCAAAATGTAACTTCCACTCCCTAATCCCTATCGTCTGCCTAACTCACTTCAGAAAGAAAACTGATCAGTCTTTTAATTGCGAAACCGAGAAGTCTCATCATCCCCAAGACCGTGAACATTTTCAGTGAAAAATCAAGTTACGCTTGGTTTAAGGCAAAATTGCAACAGGGCAATGCAAAGTTCACTGTTCACACATATTCCCTATTCTTCCCCAAACCACTCAGTCACCCACAAGTTTTGGCCCGTACCAAACTAAAACTAATCCCAACTGGAGCAGTGACCTCGACGCAAAGCAAAAAGATTCCTCAAATCGCGCACCAGGATCCATTCACTAGACTGGCACAATCCCCGCATCTCAGGGTCATACAGCTTACACGGAGGCAACAACGGCGGCGGATTTCAGAGGCGAGAGGGGCAAGGGACTCACGGTCGGCGGATATCTTGAACTGCTCCAGCGCGGCGACGCTGGCCGCCTTGGCCACGGCCTGCGCCTGGGCCTCCACGCCGACGGCATCGCACCGCACCACCCCGGAGCGCCGCCTGCCGCCGGCGGCCACCCTCGGGCAGAGGGCCGACGACGACCCCCGCGGCTTGGTGGTGGCGGCAGCGGCGGCGGTGGTCGCTGACGTCGTGCTCGCCATCATCTAGATAGATCAGGGAAGACAGAAAGCCGCCTCCTTTCTCGAGGGAACCAAACCAATGCGACGAGAATCGCAGATAAGCAGAGAGGGAAAGGAGACAGAGGCGAGGGGAAACACTCTTGTGCGCTTCCCTCTCTACCACTCTTCCCGCTCAGTTCTTGGCGCGAGAGTCCTCGGTGGGAGAGGAAGGAAGGAGGTGCGGGATTTCACCGCAGCATTGGCGAAATCGGAGGCCTTGGAAGCTTCCCAAGCTCCTCTTATTTAGCATGCGTACCCATTTTTTATGCCGCGTGGTGGGGGGTGGAGTCGGTGGCATCAGGAGAGGAGATGAGCCGGAGGATGAGAGCGTAGCGGGAGTGGTGGTGTCCTCTGGCCTGTGATTGGCTGCGGCCGCAGCGGTCTATCCACAATCCTTATCTCCCTCGTCACTGACACCGGATGCAGCGGCTTCGATTTTGTATGGCATGGCCTGCGACGGCGAGGTGGGGACTGGTGCTCCGTACATGAGCTCCCGTGGCTACCTCACGCGCGGGCGCAGCCTCCTCCTGCGCCTGATGGCGAAGCGTGTCGACGTGGTGGCCACACTCTCCTCGCTACCTCACGCGCAGGCACAGGTACTTCTGGATGGATTCAGGCGTGATTGGTAATAATGCAATAAAAATGCGAGGTCTGTTCTCAAAAGAAATATATGCTAAAAGAAGAAAAATCCGCGTGCAGTCCATTCCTTTCAAGCTCTCATGCCTCGGAACTACTGACCTTGTTGGATGATGCTGGCGCATCCGTCAATGGCTCAACGGAACTGTTAGCGGCTAGACGTCTGATCCAGAGCGTTAGCGTCGGACGGTGCCACATGTCGCCTATTTTTCGCGCGCCCCACCGCATGGGCCCCCACGCATGCGCTCGGTTTTTCGCGCCCCGTCTGCACCGTAGTAGCAGGCCTGTGCCGCCCGGACGTCACCCAACAGCTACAACAGCGACAGGTGGGTCCCTTTACAACATGTGCAACACCAAATCTATTTTTTAACACCCAGATAAAACATTTGCAACATACGTCCTAAATAGCTGAAACACTTGAAAGTCATTGCAAACATATGCAATTTTCAGATGAAACACTTGCAACATGTGTATGAAACACCTAGAACACATGAAACATACGCTTTGCAACATGCATGTATATGCAACATCCAGATCTACTTTTGCAACATTCAAATGAAACAATTGAACCTACGTCTGATACAGATGAAACATTTGAAATATACACTTATGCATAGACATTGCAACATGTGCAACATCCCGATCAACTTTTATGGCATTCCGATTTACTTTTGTAACATCGATATAAAAAGCGTTTATAACATACCTCTGAAAACACTTGAAATATATGTTTGCAACATGCTTTTTCAGTGCAAACATCTCGTTGTTTCTGCGAATAGAGGCTCGTCGACGCGTTGAGGTCATCAATGTGCTCGTCGATGGCGTGGAGCTCGCAGACGGTGAACAGAAGGCGGGGTGGGGGCGGCATGGCTGATGGTGGCGTAGAGGGCGGATGGGTGGCGCTTGAAGGCCACCGGTGTGCTCACCGACAACGCAGAGCTTGCCGACAACACGGAGCTGAGTGACGACACATAGAGGGTAGGATGGGTGCGGCACGGGCGACGGTGGTGCAAAGGACGGGCAGGGGCGAATCTACATGTAATTATCGGGGTCAGCTGACCCCGATAACTTTATGAAAATAGCACTAAAAATCTTTTTATCTACATGCAAATTAGTCTTGAAATAGAGAATCAATGCATGTTTGACCCCGTCACTTAGTCCTTGACCTCAGTGAGATAATATCCTAGATTCGCCGCTGAGGATGGGTGGACGCGACAGTAATGGCACGGTGGTGAAGCATTCGGACCATCCGATACCCTGACTCTAGCATTTCCGAAGGCTCAAAGCCAAAGCCAACAGACCTACACCATTATACCGTTACTACAAGTCTACAAGAGGACGGTTTGGAAAATCATCCGGTTATATACCTTTTGTGACGGGTGGGAAGTTGCGGTGGACGGTGTGACCGTGTGAGCTAGGTTTACAGTATGATAGAAGGCCCAGAAGCGGACACGCCTCTCACACCGCAACCACGCGGGCCAGAGCCCAGAGGCACAACGCAGGCGACCCATGGACTGCTACGTGCCGATGGCCGGCTCGGCCCACCACGCGTTCTTCCCATCCGTTCGTCGTCCGTTTTCCAGTCCGAAAAAGCTTCCTGTCCGTTTAAATCTGGCGCTGTCGTTTCTGCTACGCCTAGCTATTTCAGTATTTCTACCCTCGGCATGCGGCTTCCCTTTGTGTCTTTATTTGGCCTCATGGCCTGCTGTCCTTTTCGTTTTTCTAAAAAAAAATCCGACTCACGCCCAAGATGATTTCATAAGATCATTGCCAAGGAACAAGAGTGCGTGGAATATAACTTACTCCCTCCGTCCCAGAATAGACGACGTTATAGGATGTGTGCTGGTCAAACTTTTTTAACTTTGACTAGATTTATAGAAAATACGTGCAACATTTATATCTCCAAATAAATTTATAATGATAATATATTTAAAAATCTATCTAATGATACTAATTATGTATTATAAATATTATCATTCTTTTATATATAATTGGTCAAAGTTTAAAAATTTTGACTTCTCGAGAAGCGAGAATGACTTCTATTTTGGGATAGAGTGAGTACCTTGAGCATTACCATCCCACAGAAAAGTGAAAACCCGTTGGTCCTCCCATGAAATATATTACAAGTTGAATACAAACATACTCATATAGTCACAATTCAAGCATCATCTTTATTTGCGTATACTACTTCAGTTCTTTTTTTAAACATAAGGGCAAGAATGATGGCAATTAAGGAGGAAAGGAAGTTTATGTTGGTCCACACCATGCCTAAACAGGACACAAGGGGATTCAACAAGCAAATAAAAACCCCCATTGAACAAACACATAGGACCAAAGCAATTGCAAGATTAGCAATGTCATCTTAGGAAAGCCTTCCTTCTTTTGAATATTCTCTTTGGCTCTAGTGGGCATTTGCAGTGTGTTTGATTTGTACGTCCATTATCTACTTATTTCACACTTTTTTATTTGGTTTGTAGAATAAAATAGGTTGATGCATCATCACCTTATTCCTCATAAGTTAATAAATAGCACTAGTATAAAAAATAGAGATATATTCCATCAAATTTGAACAATGGACTCATAATGCACCACCTCATTTAGGATGGAGGGTTTCCTTAAACCAAACATCCTATTAATGGGGTGACAAGATACAATCTTAGAAGATGCATGTTCTTTTCAAATGTTCCACATGACATAAATAATTATTTTTCTTATTTCTCTTTCCAAATGTGGAACAAACAACCTATAAATTAATGGGTGACAAGATACAATTTTATAATATTACTGTTCTTTTCAGATGTTCCACATGATATAAATAAATATTATTCTTATTCCTCTTTCTAAATATTCCACATGATATAAACGACTATCCCTATTGAAGATATCGCATTGAGCCTCCGGAATGTGTAATCGCCTATCCTCCCACCAATTAGCTATGGACTTGTCGTTATTATTTAGCCACTTCTCCTATATCTCAGGTGCCTGATTTTTTATTATTATTGTTCAGGCAACATGCAATTTTGTCATTGTTTGGCTATAGAAAAGTTTGTTCTTTGTCTCTTGTGAGCTGTCCTTTTGATAGTAATAGTTATCTCTTGTGAGTTGTTGTTTGAAAATTCTTAAAAAAACCAGGCACCTGAAATATAGCAAACTCACTTATTTAGCTGTGTCGTGTTGCTCAAAATGAATTGCTTCAACTTGTCGCCAAACGCTAGGCTCAATTCCTTTCTCTTCTTTACTCGGCCCTTTACAGGTGTGTGCATGGCTGCATGCAACATGCATGCAACAGGGCGGCCGGATACAGAGTGAAGCGGTATATCGACTATCGGATGTGTTCATCTACATCGAAGCATTTTGGTGAACAATGCTCAAGCACACTCCTGCGTAGAGTCCGGGGCACCAAATTTCCAAACTTGACAGAGGTAGGTAGGTAGGTAGAGAGAGAGAGAGAGAGAGAGAGATAACAGTTTCAATCCACCCAGTAACACTAAATTAATTACCGAATTGAATATACTGGCATGCTTCCTAAGTGCTGCAGCTTAATGTCTTGAACACACAAATACCTGTACAACACTTTCACACGTACAGTCTTGTTTTCGAGAACGTGTTCCGGGAACATTTCGTTTCTCGTTTCGTGAACAATCACGTTCTCATAGTGCAAAAAATTACTAAAAGTATATATATCATTCCGGTAACATTGCTGCTTTTGTTTACGCGATCGGGCATAGCTCGTTTTTCCGGCCGGTAACATTGCTGCTAGAGTTCAGATCATCAGAGAAGCTACGTACGTAAACCTCAGAGCCACGGCCACCCACAACTTATTTAATTCCTACTGACGTAAGTACCTCTCACACAGTACAAAGTTACAGGAAGCTATAGTAGGTACTTAGAATAATTCCTGTTCATCGGCCAAACGCGGCGCGAAGGCAAGAGATCATCGTTTTTCGTTTGCATGCCTAGTTGTGGCTCCCTCCATGGCCACCGGAACCTTCTTTCGGAGGGCCAGGCGGCGGCGGCGGCGGCGCCAACACCTGAGTGGCCACCTCCTGCACGTACAAGTACTGCAACGGTTGCACATCTACGCTCCGACCGGTTACAGTTACAGTACCGACAAATCAATAGGTGGTGATCTCGAGCACTCACGCTGCCAGCCGCCTTGTCGCCGCCGCTGCCACCCTCTCCTTCCTGCGGCGACTCCGAGACCGCAGCAGCAGCAGCCGGCTTGGGGTCGTCATCGCTGCACCTGCAGTAGCCCAGAAGCGGAGGCACACCTGTCACACCGCAACCACAGCAGCCAGCCCATGACCCCCAACACGGGCCGGACGGCCGGCTCGACCCGCGCGTTACGTTCTTCCCCATCCGTTAGTTCGCCGACCGTTTTTACAGTCCGGAGGGAGACGCTTCCTGCCCTTGTGCAGGTGCACGGTGCACCTTGCCCTTGTGCAAGCACAGGCAGGCAGGTGCGGGCCCGCGCGGAAAAAGCACGACCGCATCCATGTGTGGCCG
This sequence comes from Saccharum hybrid cultivar R570, assembly GCA_038087645.1. Lineage (NCBI taxonomy): Eukaryota > Viridiplantae > Streptophyta > Magnoliopsida > Poales > Poaceae > Saccharum > Saccharum hybrid cultivar. The sequence continues at coordinate 11,703,767 of JAQSUU010000529.1, forward strand.
CACCGGCTATCCTGACCGTCCATCTCCATAGCGGGTCCCACAAAACGACTGTGTAGATAGGCTTCCTGGTTCACGGTTTATGCTGTAGAGTGGATCAGCTGGCAAGGGGTATTTTTGGTAGCGAAATGTTCTCTCTCTCTCTCTTTCTCATATATGCGCTCTGCCTTCGCTTCGTCGTCAGTCTACCATCGCTCTCCACTTTCCCCTCGCTCTCTGTTCTCCTCCCGTTCACTTGCTCTTGCTTTCTAGTTCGTCTTCCCCTGTTGAAGGTGGACCCGTCCAAACAATGGTTCACGGAGATGGATCTTTCGCTCTGGATCTGTCGTCGCAGGTACCCTCTCTAGCAAAAAGAAGTTTACCATCTCTGAGTATCTCTCGCCTTGAACACATTCTGAGTAAAAACTATGGGGCACAAATCACAATGTAGTGAAGCTGAGAAAGGTGCTTTCAAGATTGCGAGTGTCCTGTACTCTCTGTGTTACCTCTTGGCCCCTGAGCTCCAAAATGATTTTCCTATAACCCTTCTAAGGAACTTTGTTCCTGATTTCAAGCCAGTAGAAATCAACTGGGCTCGATTTGTTCTCTGGACACTTGGGGTCGTGCTTCAGTCCATGCGCGTGCACAAATCAGAGATGGAAACAAGAAGATTGGAATTTTTGGATGCACTCTACTACTTCAGGTACAACTCTTTAGTAACTAGTCAGTTCCAATCATTTCACAGGTTTGTCATACATAAACTCCTAACTCGTTTATCTTATTCTTTCTATAGGTTTTCTATCTTGACAACTTGAATTTTGGCCCCTCAACTCCTTATCATATCTTACTTCCAAGAGCGAGTGCTTACTCGCCCAAACATATGAATGAGTTAGTGCAGCCAGATTGCACTGGAACCTCCAATCATTTATTTATGGAGTTTGGAAGAAGAGAGGTGAATGAAATATCCCCAAAATGACTCAGTGTTGAAGTTTTTGTTAACAACTAACTTTTGCAATTGTGAATGCTCACTATTTAGGTGAGAGAAGATTCTGATGTGTGTTATAGTAGAGGATGGAACGACCATGCAAATATGCACATTTGTTAGGAACTTGCATGCCAAGACGATTTTCTGAGCTCAATTATAAGTCCAACACTGGAGATGTGCTTTGTAAAAATAATTGTAGTAGCACAACTGCATGTTTGCACTCTCTGCAGTTTGTACTCACAACTGCCGATGCATTACTTTTGTAGGATACTCTCTCTGGAGGACTACAAATGCTTGAGGAATTTGTTGCTCGAGTGAACCAGTTAAATGTCATCACTCAGCCTCCTTTACAAGAATTAATTGAGTCAACTCAAGAGTCCTATATGAAAGTTAGATACAAAATTAAGGAGGACATCCATAATTTGTCCACAAAAGCTGCTGAATGGCTGAAGAGGCGTGATCTGAATTTGTACCAACGCCATATTCCTCGTCCTCATACTTCTAATTACCAGAAATGAATCTGCACAGGTAACATCACTGGTTCCAGCCTGCCACTTTATTTTTTCTCAATGACCCCATTTATCGTTTTAATCCCGCTGTTGCAGGTGCATCTAATCATTTTTCCATGAAGAAACCTAAATGTCACGATTAGTAATAATAATGTTCAGAATTTCGCTGTAAATTTAAGTTGCAAATTGAGCCCAGTCCATATGAACGTTTGTTTATTCTAACCTGTGAAGCACGCTCTCGTTGCAATAATGCCCAATTTTGGTGGGGATGCCAGTTTTTTTTTCTTTTGACTGTGCATTGCTATCGAATTGATCATTTGAATGCAATCTACTTTCAGCTACTCACTTGGCAAAAGAGTTATGCCGCGTACAGTTGCAACTGCGCAAGCTGCGGTTGTTGGTCATGTGACCCCCAGAAACGAAAGTTCAGATAGCCCCGTGAATATGTTAATCTTTCTGACAGAAGAGTTTCCAATTGTTGAGATTTCATTGTTACTATTTGCTTGCGAACAGAACAAGCTCGTCCAGAACCAAGTTGTAGCAGTTATGTAGCAGAGGAACATTTCAAGTCAACTTAGCAACGAAGGCAGTTCTAGCAGCACTATCCATCCAGTTTTACCGCAGAGGAAGGTTGTATCAAGCCATTCAAATTTTCCAATGTCCTCTTTTGACCTAATCTTCAATCACCCAGATGTGTCCCAGTTCAGGAAGACTAAAGCATATGCTTGGATGACCAATGACTCAGTGCAGTCTTCCCTGGTTGTTGTCTTGGGGAACTTAGCTTACTATTTAACTGATCGATATTTTGTTTGCAGTAACTGGATTGTTTTCACTACTCCAGCACCACTAGCTTTAACTGGTCACGTAGTAACGAATTGTCTTAAGCAAAATGGGTCTTTTACTGTGGCCTTTGTGGATGCTATTATGGTATTATGAAATTATTTGGATGACAAGGTATACAACTACTTTCAGAGAGATGTTTAGACACATAAGAGATGGAAGCATTTCCTTCCCGCCTCATTTGCAGTAAGACCTATCTAATTCCTACCTCTCTTCTCCCTTGATAAATATTAGAAGCATGTTCCCAAATCTTATGAATACAATACAGGAAGCAGTACTTGATCACGGTGACTTCTGGAATTCTACTCCAATCAGATCAGCTTTCATAGGGGAACATCTTGAATACAAAATTGAGGATTGCCAGAAGGTAATATGCCATGGTAGTGTTGATCACCAAAATTTTTGTTCAGAAGTGTTTGGTCCTAAACAATGAACTCCATACGATTTCGTGCTCTTCCTGATCATCATCTTCATATTTATGTACATCATCAGACCAGTTTGTCTCTCTGGCACCTGGAGCTGTTATTTTTGGGACTTCAAATGGAAGATGATTACAGTCTTGGATCCCATGCTCAAGAATTCAACAGCTATTAAAGCCATCAAGAAGCATCGAGATACCGTAATACTTCTCCACAAAGCCCTGTTTGCTTGCAAAGATCACTTCTTTTCTGGATGGGATGTTGAAGACTCCGGTTCCGTTGACCTGTATCATACTGACATTGATCATAGATGCAAAACTTAAGGTCCTTTTACAGTTGGTGTATTAATGATTTTCAAGTTTTGTCCATGGAGTGTATTTCCCAAGCAGCCTATTGATGAGTCATTTCTCTGCTGGCAAAACAGTGGACTTTATGCTGTCCACTATGCTAGATCATTCTGCGGTGAAAAAATTGCATTCAACCTAAAGGAGCCTAAAGAGGTACTCCTTGTTTTGTCACCCCGACATTCCATGTTTATGATTTTAATTATGATCTGACACAATACCTTCTATTTTCCTGCAGTGCAATCTTTCTGAGGCTCGAGGTGAAATTATCTATCAGATCTTCACTTGTGCTGATAACAGAGGCTAAGCAATTGGCCATCCCTTGTACTGAAGCCTTTACAGGGCTTCTTTAGCATCTTTGTTGCCCAGCTTATGCGAAGTTTTTCCCCAAAGCTATGAACCACTATTGGATTTCCCTAGCAATTAGTGTTGCCTCCTACGAACCCTCTGTGATGTTAGTCTGAACAATATTATAGTTCAACGTGTGCCCACTATTATGTAATATGTAGTGCATCCGATGCTTGGAACTCTTTATGTATTAGGTACTTATGTTTGCCATTTCCTGGCCACTATCAGTTTGGTTGGAACTCTTCATCCTTACCAAGTATTTTCTGTACTTATGTTTCCCTGTGTAGTCGACTTGCAAGTAATCTCAAAGATTTCTATATGCTAGAAATCTCAAAGATTTGCAAGAGCCTTTTTTTCAGAATGAAAACTTAACAACTGCAAACTGTTTCCTTTCTAAATGTGGCAACTGTTTCGGCAATTGAATTAGAAAATGCACTCAGCAACCCAAAATTATCTTTTCAATTGAGCCTTTGCCTTGTACAGGTTTTCACTCACTAGAAGATCGGTGTCTATTTGTGCCTGAGGTGATAAGAACGAGTTTTTAGAATTCTAACTGGTCTGTTTTCCTCTTTTTGTTAACAGCTTAAGTCCTCTGGTTTGTGACTGAATTTGTGTTCACTCGCAAAAGCAGAGTTGTCACTTGCTGCTTAGTTGTAGTGTGTAAATCTGAATACTGATAGTGGATGATATTGTTTTTCAGCAGCTAGTTTGCCGACTAAATGCTTCATTCAAGAGATGTTACCTTACCTTTTCCGCTAATTTTGTTACAAAGAAGCATGCACATTGAAGACGTATTACTCGCCTTTATAGGATACATGTTTTTTAGAAATATCAATAGCACACACTACATTATAGTTGGATTACAATATAGATGCTTAGTTTTGTTGTCATAGACGGACATAGTTGAACTGACAATCAAGATACATATAGCTCCATAGTTTCGAGGTCTCTAGTAGCATCTAACAATGCATGCCTGACTTGGAACTACTAAGCATAAATAACAAACAATCTTCTCCATTCAATAGGTCGACATTTCTTACTGAACTTCACATATCTTAATCTAGACAACCTGCAGCCTTTGGGCACCTTGTCTTGTTATGGCCAGCTTTCTTACATATCTTGCAGTGAGGAGTGATCTTAGTTGAAGTGGCCTGTGCTCTCTTTTTATTTCGCCCTTTGCTACTTGCTTGTTTCCCTTGTACGTTTGAACTGGTTATCGGTATTCCATTTTTGCTCTTGCCATTCTTACTTCTGCTAGTCTTCTCAACTTTATCAAGGAAAGAGAGGAACCGTTTTTCTTTGAGCTGCCCCTGTGTTTTTGCCCTTGGTGGAGCTATGATCTTCATTACTTCTTCATCACTCATCCCTGCACAAGATCCAGACGCACTGTATCTATTTCCAGAAATAGCTTCAGTCTCTGATGAGCTCAAATTTGCTTGGCAGTGCTTTTCAGTGTGACTCTTGCCATTGTTGGGCACTCCAGTTTCTTCTTTACGCTTCTGCGTCCATTCATCAACCTTCCTCTCATCTTTCTGAAGATATTTCATCACAATATCATATGTATCAAAATCATAGTTGCCTTTTCTTGCTACTTCAAGTGCTTTCCCATAAATTTGTGTTTGTTGATATAATTTAGCATACTCTTCAGTCGATCCAGCACACTTTATTCTCAGATTATTTGGAATCAAATCACATGCTTTCCGAGTCCACCTCTGCATTATATGAGCTGTCGCTATTTCTGAGACACCAATATAGATGAACACCTAGACATGCATATACTGGTTATTTAGCAATTTACTTTAACAGACTATACACATCATCTATATATTCTATATAATATATGAACTTAATTCTAGTTTTGTATCTCTTTACCTACTCGAAATACCAAAGTGCCTTATGGAACACTTACTCGTAGGATATGACAGCAAAGCGGACCAAAGTGCTCATATAAGCCGCATTCACATTCATGTGTCCCCATTGTTGTTTACTTTCACCTTATATTCTGGCCTTATATATAAAAAAAGACTCGACCAGGGAGAGAGACGTCCCCCTGATTTTCGTCTTAAGAAGATGGTGCCGTGATTCGAACCCGGGCTGACTCAGCCAACCGCTTCTTTGGCGTGTTGTGCTGACTAGTTGCACCGTGAGAGTGTTGGCATTCTGGCCTTATATATCTCTGCACATATTCAGCGTTTGCGTGCCTTACAATGAAAAGTGATCCATCTATGGTTGTCGGTACACCATAGTTTGTGTTTTGTACATTTCATCACTGAATATTTCATATACCTTTCTAGTATAAATCTGCATTGCATGTCTTTCCACAACCCATAATCGCTTCTTAACCCTAACATCCTGCAAGTCAGTCCAAGCGTAATAGTTTTAGGAAACGCTAATTCAACACATTGGTTACTTATGGAATGATATGGTATTTACCTGCTTTGTTTTGTGCTCAGCCCTTTCTTCTTCAGCATACCTTTGGTACAACTTGTTTAGGTTTCCAACAAACCTGTTCATTGAACTATTGCGTGGCACCACATTTTTTAACATGTGATTGGCACTTTCTGACCTCTGTGTGCTAGTCATCCTTGCACAGAATTTTCCTCTGTTGTAGCACTTATCCCATTTCTTGCGCTTGTCATAAGCTCTGACCATGTAATGGTGCGATTCTAGTTTGTACTTTGCTAGCAGTGCTTGCCATGTCTGCTCAAACTCATCAATAATACTCATTTCTATGGTGACACGATGGAATTCATCTCTGAATGCACAGTTCTTCTTGAAGACAGGTCCTAACTCTATTCTCGCATCTCTAAACACATGCCACCTGCACCACAAGTGTGTTGTGCCTGGCATAACAATCTTCAATGCTATCTCCATTGCTCTGCATTGGTCTGAAATAAGGAGGCACACCATCATTTATGTATTTCATTTGTATTGTTACTATAACCAGTACAACAACCTTCCCTTATTTTACATCATCCCAAATATATTTTGGTTCAGATATTACTTGTTGGTATGGTTTGTGGCTAGACTCCACCCAAAAACTCCCTAAATACCCATTCGAAGCTTTATGCTGTCCCATCCCTCATCAAGACACCAACAAAAATTGTGGTTTAAAAATGACCGTTGACTCCAACAAACAAGCCAAATGGCATCTTGTACAAATTTGTGCAATACGTAGTATCAAATGTGACAACATCCCCAAAGCATCCATAATTACTTCTGCTTCTACCTGGTGCCCACATTAGTGTCTTTATTTGGTCCTTGTCATCGAGGTCAACACTGAACTGAAAACCTAGATCCTTGGAACACATTTCCCTAAACAGCTCCAAAGTCTTCTTTATATCATCATCCCGTTGTTCTCTTGCAATTTGTGCACATATAGTTCTCAATAATCGTCTTGTGAAAGGTATATTGTCCATACTGCCAAACATACTACCCATTATCACTGTACTTTGCTGAGTGAAATATTATTCTCACGTAGATACTTTATCATGTTCCTTGTTGCTTGATCTATATCTTCATGAGAGTTCCACTCCTTCTCTTCATCTGTTGCCAACAACTAATGATTATGTTCTTTTACAAAGGTTGATACAAACCAGCCATCATCCTCTGTCCGGTGCAATCTAATCATGGCCTTGCAATTGCATCTTTTAGTCTTTGTTTTGGTATGTTTGTCAAAACCCTGCAAAGTTGTTGAAAATATGATTTTAATATGCTCCTTTGCTAGATGTAAACCCTTAGCAACATGACAACAATACTAATCGTTTCTAGGAAGATTATGATGTGTTTGAAAAAAAAATGTGCCTGTCTCTGGCAGACCAATTCCATGAGTGTTTGGTATCCTTCTTTGTTGCCATCCATCTTTCCTTTTCGGATTCCAAATCCCACTTCCCAAGAGTATAAGTTGTAATACTCAACTGCCTCAGCTTCTGAATCGAAATCTAATCCAGGATATGGTTCAAATATATTCCCTATTTTTTTCACAATATCGCCTCATCGCTCTTTCCACTGCGCCCATCCCCCTAGGCATCCTGAATGCTTCTCTTTTCTCCCCAGATTTGACTCTCCTCCTAAAATGTTTAGCAAAAAAAGCAGATGCGAATTTTGAAGCAGTTATTTAATAAACTAAATTATTACTTTGTAGATTACTAACCTCTTCTTCCATCCCGGATTTCCTTTTACCATTGACAGTCCTTCATCTGTTCCATATTCTGGAAGTTCATTAACTGTTTTTGCATTTGAATTTCCTTTCTGGACTAACTCTCTAGTGGAATAGAACCATTCCCAGTCCATATTCTCCAGTTCTTTCTCAGTTTGAACAATTCCTAGATCATCCTTGTCAGTTTCAGAACATTCAGAAGCACCTCCATCACTGCAATCTTCATGCTCATTATCTTCCTCGCTGTCTGGTAAATTCTCCTTCCAATTGTTATCTGCTTCTTCAACTTCACTTTCTTCATTATTGTAAACATATTCTTTCTTCTTCTGAAAATATAATTCGACCTCTGGTCCTGCGAGTGGTAATTGATGCTGTTCTTGATAGCTGTCTATGCGAATTGCTCCACTGGTGAAACCCAGCATTAAATCTTGGAGACTTTTACACTGACCTATCCCTTGTTCAAAAGAACACAGATCACAGTCATTAGTATTGCACGGACTACATTAGAACAGTGTACTCCCAGTGGAATAAATATTACTAGTGTGAGCCCTACCGAAACGGTTAATATACTGCACTGCCTGTTTCATCCTTTCAGTACATCATTGTTTCGTTCCCTGAAGCTATGCGGCCATTTTGTATTGTATTGCAGTTTTCACTTTTCGAATTGGCCATTTCGTGAACCTATGTAAAGCTTAGGAGGGCAAAGTGCTTGCATAGGTACAGTATGTGCACATGTATCTGAACAGTACATATTCCCCAATGTAGAAACTACTGTTCTCAAATCCATAAATAGGTAAATAATTCGAATGCAAGCTGTACCTAGAGATGGGTGTTCATTTCAACTAACTGGCATTTGCATGCGTTTCGACTCCTCTTTGCTCCAGTAATCCTCTGCGTATTACAGTTTTTCCTTTTTCAGACATCTGAGTTAAAGATCTGAATTGAACCATACCAAATCAACTCTGTTGAAACGAAATTAGCATGTGAATTTACTTGGAGCCCGAATCCCTGACTTGAACAGGTATTTCCGCGAGACATTTGATACGATTCGTATCCACGCACAGGTTTGGGGAGCTCGATTTCTGGTTCTTCTCCTCCGGATCTCCTTTCTTGTTCTACATGCCTGCTTTCTGGTGATGAATCCGGAAGAACACTCTTTGTTGAGGGGCCCTTAAAGTCCCACTCCGGATCCTCCTGCGAGCATTGCTGGGCAGAGCTTTTGCATACAGGTTGGAAGTGTGTAGTGTCATGCTTTTGAATCCCGGTTGAGACGGCGACAGTAAGGCCTCGTTCACTTCCCCCTCCCAACCCAAAATATTTTCTCTTACACACATCACATCAAATCTTTCGACGCATGCATAGAGCATTAAACGTAGGTAAAAAAGATAACTAATTGCATAGTTTGTCTGTAAATATCGGGACGAATCTTTTGAGCCTAGTTAGTCCATAATTGAACAAATTTTACCAAATAACAACGAAAAATGCTACAGTAACTTTTGAGCTACTTTCCGCGAAGTGAACACACCCTAGCTAAAACTTTTCGCATGCCCGCGGTGTCCGACGTACATTTCCAACTTTACCCTTCCTTGTTGAATAGAAATCGGCTAAAAAGCTCGGTGCACTGTGCGCACGAATCCTGAAGTCAGGAGACATTTGGACTGCTAGATAGTGCGTGTAGCCACACAGGGAAACGAAAAATCCACTCTCGGGCCTCGTTTAGTGAATTGGGGAGAAAAATAATGTATCAGAATTCTTGTAGCATTTCGTTTGTATATGGTAAAAATTATCCAAATTTTGACTAACTAGGCTTAAAATGTTCGTCTCGTAAAGTACAATAAAACTATGCAATTAGTTTTTTATTTCATCAATATTTAGTACTCTATGCATTTGCCGACATTTTGATGTGACGGAAAATCTTCTTTTTTATAGTGAAATTTGGGGGAGAACTGAGGCAACTAAACAAGGGCTCGGGCGCGCGCGGCTGCCCCTCGCCCGCCATCGCGTTCCGCACAGACACCCGTGGCGGCGTGGCGCTCGCTGGCCGGCTGCTGGCTGGGCACAGCGGTCGGGGCCGGGGCGCTCGGCTGCTGTGACTATAGCGGCGCACGTACACGGCACACGTGTACGTCCTGCGCAGCTGTGCGCGCGTGTAGTTCGGAAGTAGTTTCGGTCATGGGGCAGGGGCGCAGGGCAGGGCCGTCACGAACAATGCGTTTGCGCTGGTGGCCACGTGGATCGTGGAATGAACCAGCGGGGGACCACACGTACCGCAGTCTGCAGGCAAAGTTTGCGCAAATGCAAGGTCACGACTCACGAGCCTGGTCGCTCGATCCTGGAGATTTTGGCGCTGTCGTTTCTGCTATTCGCTTGTTTCTGCCCTCGGTATTGCCTTGTGTCTTTAATTATTTGGCCTCCTGAAATAGCAGGTGTGAATGAATCCAGACCTATATATTCATATATAGTCAACTGTATGTGCCACATGCAGCGGCAGGGATGCAACCAAACCGGTCCATCGACTATCGGATCTGCTAATGTAAGTATCTACCTTGGAGACCATTCGGTGAATAATGGTCAAACACTCCTACGTACGGGGCACCAAACTTTTTGATTTTTTGGATCATTACGGGGTACCAAACTTGAAAAAAAGAAAACAGTTTCAATCCACACCCAGCACAGCAGCAAACAAATTGCCAGTGTAGTATGCTTCTTAAGTACTGGCGTACTGCAGCTTAATGTCTTGAACACATTTAATTAGCACAAACTATACAACACTTTCACACACACGTAAACCTCAGAGCCACATGCGCTCACACGGGTACTAGCAGTAGTATTTGCTTGAAAAAACTGAAAGGACCTCTAGGTACTGATCTAGTGGGTTAGAAGGTCAACGGAGAGGAAACTGTTCATCGTTACCTCGAGCGGGTCCTGTCCTAGTCTCCTCGCGTCTGTGTAGGTGTAGCAGTGGCACCGGCGAGGATGTTGAAGGTGGTGAAGACAAGAGCAGCGCTGTGAGCAGGTTCCCCTCGTTTCAGTGCATCTCCTGATCGGTGGAATTAGGGTTCGTGGAGAGTGTCGTGGCACAGTCAAGAACCTTACTTTCCTTGCCCTGGCGGCTCCCTTTCTATTTATAGCACTGCACGAGAGGGGCCCACAGCCAATGAACGGCTGTCATGCCCCCGATCAGGGCACGATCAAGGAGGGTCTGACTCGGTCGTTGGACCGAGTCAGATGAGATCAATTCTAACATTCTCCCCTTGATCTCATCTTATACTTTATACTTTAGACTTTACTTCACACTTATTTCTTTTACTATTCCATCACATATTAGTGCATAGAGCATGCTTCATCGTCCTTAGAAATTTATTCTAGATTCCAAAATATTATTGGTATTATTGTTTACATTATTCATCCTCCTTGTGGAGTCAGGTTTCTTTGTACCACGCTCCCCCAGATTATCCAATCTTTAATTTTCTTATTTTGGGTTCAATCTGCTAAAACTCATATGGTGCATTTAGCACCGCCTTTAAAACTCTAAACACGTCCAGTATGAATACTGGCTGACTATGCTATCTTTCTGTTGAAACTGTAAAAGGTCCATGAATTTAGCTATATCTTTACTTTAGGGGTATCGATATTATGACCGTCTTACTCCCCCGACGATCACATTCATCTTTTATAGATCACTTTAGTATGCATCTCATTATCTGAATAATGGGAAAATATCTTTCTTAATTGTCTTTCTTAATTTATCTCACCTTTCTCCCCCTCGAAATATGGTACGAACTGTTCTACCACAATTTCGAAAACTATTCAGAACTCTTGTGAATAAGAAAACTTTGATTACTTTCTTCATCCACATGATTACATCATGTAAATGAAATTATTTCTTAATTCGTTGGGAGTACTTTTCCCTCATTTCAATTTCAAGAACTCAACAGAGTCTTTTATCATTGATACTTTTGCAAGTCACGCTTGCATGTCATTCTTATCTTGAGGTTCGTCTGTAACTTTCTGTTCTCCTTAAACTTATACTAGGATAGCATAAGAGCTACCCTAATCTTTCTCCCTGCGCGGGATACACTCAAAGCACATGAGTCAGCACAACTTTCTCCCGCCATGCAGGATAAATACTATGTCAAATTTCTCCCGCCATGCGGATATCTTTTCAAACTTTTCCCGTCATGCGGGCACTATCACAATCTTTTTCCCGCTATGCGAGATAATTTTCTTGAAGGGACACAAATGTCATTATTGGCTCATATCCAATCAACAAATTTAGAAATAAATCCAAATTCTCTTTAACACATATGGTTAATCCGACGTTGGTCAAATTAAACATGTATGTCACTTATTACATTTGAAATCATGATGATTAAGATTAAAAATTATATTACTTATTACATCTTTTATCATGATGAAAAAATTGAAAACTAAAACTTTTCATAAAGAGTACATAAAAGGTATCTCTTAAACTAAACTCTTATTGTTCTATTTCTTAGATCAATATCCTAGAATCATTTTCCTTTTGAAGCCATTCTTTAAAGAGACCGCAGTCCCTTGCACAATGGTCTTCTTTCTGTAAAAATTGCACTTTTCATCTTCTGAATCACAAGTACCTAGCTCATTTTCTTTTCACCCTTCAAGAATAAAGGCATGAAGTTCTTTATCTGAAAAACATCATCAATAATGAGCATGAAAATAACCCTACATTGGTCTGGTTAAAGACATGCACATTAAACTTTTAAACTTTAAGTTCTATTCTATATCACCGTTGGGCAGAAATAGAACAAAACCATCAATCTTATACATCAATTCCACATCACCGTTGGGCAGAAATAGAATTAACATATGAAACTCAATTATCTTATAACCCTCTTCAAAACTAAATTCTCCCGTTGGTTTGAATTTAATTTTGAAGATCATCATCATCATTGCAGCGGAAACATGAAAATACATTACATTCTGCTCGCTCTGGAGCATCTATTGTCTCTTATCTATTCTCTAAAATTGGTCACTTTGATGCAAAATTCATCAGAGATTTAAACTTTAAACATAAAATTCAGAATTATAATATTGTTATCATCAACGTTGGTCAGAAAATAACAACATCATAATTTTCTTTAAACTTAAACTCTTTAATAAACTTATAATATTGTTATCATCGACGTTAGTCAGAAAATAACAATATTATAATTTATCTTAACTATAAACTGATTATTCCTCCAATTTAAAATTCTCGTTGGTTCCAACTTCAACTGGAGGATCAACTTTTCATTATCATTCACTGAATAACTATAACTGTTCTTCAAATTAAATCCTCCCGTTGGTTCGGATTTAATGAGAAGACACTATTCTTTTCTTTGTAGCAGAAACAATTAAAATCTTTTAAAAAAAATTCTAATTCAGAAGCACCACTATGTACTTTTCTTCTCTCTAAACAAATTCTCTCAATTAAATTTGAGTGGAGATAAAATCTTGACAAAAACATCAAATAAAAAGTGCTTCTGAAAAAGAAAACAATTATGTCTACTTTTCTATTCATGTGCCCGAAGGCCTCCATGCGCACTGCGCTTCTGCGGTCCAGTAGGGAAATCGGCCCACGCGAGCTGAGAGTAGGGCAGCCCAGCAGCGCTCGCCGAAGAAGCCCAGCCCAGCTCCTCGCTTAGCGACCCACGGCCACTCCTGCGGCCCCCCTGCGTAGCGCGCCGTGCACGGCCCAGCGGCGCTCGCCACAGCTCCCCCGTGCCCAGGCCGCAACCTGGGCCTGGGGCGGGAAAGCGCTCGCCCGCCTGGGCCGTTTCTGGCCCAGCCGATCTTAGCCGTCAACGCCGATCGGACGGCCCTCCGCGCAGATCGGCAGGACAAACCCTCTGACGGTGCCTCCCACCGTAACCCTAACTTCATTTGCCCTTTGCCCTTCTCTGTCTTCTAGCCGTAGCGGTGAAAGTCCTATGTTTGGTGTTGGTAATTAGTGACAATGCCTAAGTACTAATCCTATGCCTAAGTTGTATGTAGCATATGAGGATTAGTACATTCCAAGGTTGGTGGCAAGATGGACATGGTGATCATGATGGCCACACTTGGATTTGGACGCAACCCTACGTGATCAAGGCAAAGGTATATGCTTAAGGGTTGTGTTTTAGTAACCAAGACACCTAGTGGGTGTGGTTACATTATAGGATAGATAGCCGTACTATAAAGAGGGGAATGACGCGGCTATTGAACTCCTAAGTGCCTCTAGATGTGCATTTCATGATCATATGCATTTGGATAGAACTAATATCGCCTCGAAAAATGATTGTGAAAATGCTAACACACTCACACATGACGAGATCACTTGGTGATGTTAGCACGTTTGCGACGGCGGTGGAATTTGAGCGGTAGAGAGGGTTTGGGTTCCTCTCTCCCTCCCGCCGAGCTTGCGAGGCGGGATTCAGGCGTTTTCGAGAAGTTGAAATGATTATTTTCCACTACGCCGGAAGTCTGGAAAAGAAACGGAGGCGAACGGAGGTCACAGAGGTGACCGGACGCTAAATCGGACGCGGTCCTTGCATGACCGGACGCGTCCGGTCAGTGTTCAGTGTCTGCGCGTTTTGCAGTTCGATGATCGGACGCGAGGCGCGTCCGGTCACTGATGATCGGACGCGTCCGGTCGTTCAGGGAGCTTACTGGACTGTAACCGGACGCTGGCACTGTCGCGTCCGGTCATTTTCTTCAGCGCGTCCGGTCACTATTTCATTGAGCGCTGCTCAGGCGATCAGCGCGTCCGGTCCTTCACGGGACCAGCGCGTCCGGTCATTCCTGGCGCGTCCGGTCAGTTGGACCAACGCGTCCGGTCGTTGCTTCACGAGTTAGCCGTTGGGCGACCGGCGCGTCCGGTCAGTTGGACCAGCGCGTCCGGTCAGCCCGATTTCGGCTGTTTAAGTTTCTAACGGCTATATTCAAAGGGGTACGTCTATAAATACTCGTTGGCCGGCTCAAGGCTCTCTCTCTCTCTCGAACATTTGACATACTTGTGAGCACTTTGAGCTAAGCAACTCCCCTCCCACTCATCTCTCTTGCTTCTTTGCATATTCGAAGTGAGATTGAGTGATCCAAGTGCATTTGCATTGTGAGATAGCATCTAGTTGGCACTTGGTGGTTGATTTGCTGCAGGATTCTTGTTTCTCTTGGTGGTTGCCGCCACCTAGACGGCTTGGAGCAGCTTGGAGGCGTTGGCAAGAGTTGGTGATTGTTCTTAGCCACCTCCGGTGATTGTGAGGGGTTTGTGCCTACCTCGGCGAAGCGCCAAAGGCAACATTAGTAAATTGCTTCGTGTCATTGCAACCTTTTGCCATTTGGTAGGTTCTTGTGGTGCCTTTTGAGAGGCTCGGTGTGTGACCGATTAGCCACCGAACCACGTGGTGAAGAGGGACATAACGGGGACTAGCGTGCCGGCAAGCACGTGAACCTCGGGATAAATCTTCATGCCATCATTCTTATTGTGTTTGATCGATCCCGGTGGTTGTATATTGTGGTATTCATCTCTTGATCATATTGATTGGTTGGCTCAATACTTCGCCCCTCGGTGATACCCTCCTAACTCTCTCATGTATCAATTTCTTAGTTATCTTTGCTAGCGAGTTAGCTTTGCTAGAGTAGCTTCTTTGTGTAGCTTGCTAGTTGTAGTTTCCTTCTCGGTTTGACTTGTGCGGTTGAGTGCAATTACTAGAATTGTGAATTGGTTAGGTGGCTTGCAAACACCCCGTAGGCTAAGCAAAACTCACATCTCGCTATTTGTTTTATTGATAAACTTGTTTAGCTTATCTTTGTAGAAAATTTTAATAGGCTATTCACCCCCCTCTAGCTATCAAGACCTTTCAAGCGGCTACGGCGGCGCCGACCATGGTGGCCTGATCGTCGGTGAGGAAAAAGCGCCGCCGCTCCCCCTCTTTGCTTTTCTTTCCCTTTCCCTTCTTCACTTCGTCACAGCAGTGAACAACTGCGGTGCCCGCCCGCGATGGCGAACTGGTGAAGCGACCGAGCCTTGGCCGGCCAGAGGAGGTGGTGGCGCCCCCGCATGGCTCCTTGCTGGCGTGCGCGCTCGCCCGAGCTGAGCGCGCCGCCATCAAGTGGCCGTGCGGTGGTGCCCTGAGCCCACGCGCGCACGAGGAACGACGACGGTGGGGCTTCTTCCCGTGCGCCGGTGAAGACGCCAAGTGGCTTCCTTACCCGTGCTGAAAGCATCTAGGCCCCGAGGTTTGGTTTCGGTAATTGATGACAACGCTTTATTACCATGACTAACGTGTGTTTTGTAGAAACTTTGGTAAGTTAGGTCATGGAGGTTTTAACTGCTTTGGGCACCATGGTATTCATGCCCCTTGATGGAAATCATTTCGGTTTTCAAAAGAGTGACGTCAAGATTAAGGATGGTTAGTTCCAGATGTCAAGGTGTTGAGATACATTTGGAATAGTCGTTAGGATCTTCGTTTTTCTCTTTTGGCCGTACTATAAAGGGGGCATGAGCGGGTAGCTTGACCTAGGCGAGTCCTATGTTTAGGTGTGGTGCACACTTGTTAAACTTGGCGCTAGGCAGCTCTAGAATAGCTCAAAGTTCAGTTCAAAGCAACTTGGTTCAAGTTGTGACGCGTTTCGGGTCGTTTTCTCATGACCGGACGCGGTCCTCGGCATGACCGAACGCGTCCGGTCAGTACAGTTCCGCGGCTAGGGTTTCAGCTCTGACGACCGGACGCGGTCCTCGCGAGGACCGGACACGGTGGTCAGTAGTCGACACGTGTCACTTGAGGGAAACACCCGATCGGACGTGACCTGGGTGTGATCGGCGCGTCCGGTCATAGTCCAGTAAGGTCCAGAGACGACCGGACGCGTCCGGTCATCACCGATCGGATGCGGTCGCGCGTCCGGTGCGAGTACAGTTTGCTTCCTGCATGATCGGACGCGTCCGGTCACCCCTGACCGGTGCGTCCGGTCACTCAGCTGTTTTTCGGATTTCGACCGTTACGAGCGACCGGCGCGTCCGGTCAGCTCGTGTTTTGCTAAGTCAGCAGGTAACGGTTCGTTTTGTCTGTGGGGTGTATAAATACATCCCCACCACCTCTTTTAGAGGTCTCTTGCTCATTTGATCAGCTGAAAAACACCTTTGGAGTGCAAGAAAGTGCAAGAGCACTAGTGAGGATAGAGATTTGAGAATCAAAGCTTGAGAGTTCCTCACTAGCGATTAGAGAGTAGCAAGTGTGCATCCACCTTCTCATTTGGGCTCGTAGTGGTCAAGTGAGAGTTCTAGCTTGTTACTCTTGGTGATCGCCATCACCTAGACGGCGTGGTGGTGTTTGGGAGTTCGGTGATCATCCGGCGGAGCTTGTGGATGACCCAACTCATCTTGTGAGCGGTTTTGGGTGATTCACCGCGACAGAGTGTCGAAGAATCAACCCGTAGAGAGCACTTGATCCTTGCGCGGATCAAGGGGGAGCTACACCCTTGCGCGGGTGCTCCAACGAGGACTAGTGGGGAGTGGCGACTCTCCGATACCTCGGAAAACATCGCCGTGTTCCTTGCCCCTTTACATTCAAGCATTTACATTCTCGTATTTACTTTCATTGCTTGTTTTACATTCCTAGACTTGCCATGCTAGACTAGGATTGGAAACTAGGGTGCAAAACTTTGTATCGGTAGACTCTCTAGGAACTCAAGTAGACACTAGGGGTGAATTCTGGCTTGTAGGATTTAATTCTTGCATTTAATTTTTAGAAAAGCCCAATTCACCCCCCCTCTTGGGCATCTTGATCCTTTCAATTGGTATTAGAGCCGTGTTGCTCCTCTTTTAGGCTTTACCGCCTAGAGCAAGATGTCTAACGGGGAAGGACCACCTCCCACCTTTGAGGGGGATGATTTTTCAAATTGGAAAATCCGCATGGAGGCGTATCTCGAAGCCATAGATGTTGGGTGTCTTAGAGCCACAACCGAAGGGCTTCCCACTATCAAGGATCCCGCAAACCCCATTGGTGACGAGGAGAAGTACGACCGGTGGAATGCAAAGGCCAAAAATGCACTCTATCGGGGCTTAGGCAAAGATATCTTCAATCGTGTGCGTAATGCAAAGAACGCTCATGAATTGTGGGAAAATCTTTGTGCTCTCCATGAGGGAACTAAGAGTGAGCGTGAGGAACGCTATCACATAGCTTTAAAGAAAATTAATTCTTTTGAAATGCTTCCCAAAGAAAGTGCTAATGACATGTACACTTGCTTGAATGTTCTTGTAGAGGACCTCAATGCTCTTGGGCTCACTAAAATGAGCCAATCGGATGTTGCAAGGAAGATCTTGAGCGTGCTTCCCGTTGAGAAGTATGGTCACATTGTCACCGTGCTTCACCAAAGTGATCTTTCCACCGCAACACCGACTTAAGTATTAGGGAAAATCAATGCTCATGAGATGTACATGCATATCACTCTGGAAGAGGGCTCATCATCTTCCAAGAAGAAAGACTTGGCCTTCAAAGCTAGTCATGACAAGAAGAAGAAGAAGGGCCAAGCCATGTTGGTGCAAGAAAGCTCAAGTGAAAGTGATGTTGATGATGAATCACTTGCACTCATGGTGAGAAAGACCACCAAGATGCTAAAGAAGCTCAACAAGAGTGGCATCAAGTTCGATGGCAAGAAGAAGAAATTCTTCACAAGTAGCAAGAGAAAGCCAATCTCGGAGATGGATTGCTACAATTGTAGTGAACTTGGCCATCTAGCTCATCAATGCCCTAGACCACCAAAAGACAAGTACAAGAACAAGAACAAGGGCAAAAAAATGATTCAAGTGATGAAGAAGAAGAAAAGAAGAAGAACAAGCCATACAAGAAGAAGGATGGCAAGAAGAAGGAGTTCCACAAGAAGAAGAAGGGAGGAAAGGCATACATTGTTGGTGATTGGCTCACCGACATTGAATCATCTTGTGAGTCCTCCGAAGATGAGAGCGATGATGAGAAAGAGAAGGTTGCCGCATTTATAATGGGGCCATCATCTTCACCGATATCTTCATCACCACCTTCACCGCCTCCTTCACCATCATCGTCCACTACTCACCTATGCCTTATGGCCAAGGGCGAACAAAAGGTACAAAACCATGATAGTGATGATAATGATGATAGTGATAGTGATGATGAATATGACGCACCTTCTTATGATGAACTTGTAAAATTGCTAAACAAATACACTAAAATCATAAGAAGGACTAGAAATGAAAATGATGATCTTCAAAATGAAAATGAATCACTCTCATCCAAGCTTGAAAATATTCAAAAGACTAGTGGTGAGCTTAGAGTTTAAAATGAAGTAATGGCTTCCACTCTCAAGGAGCTCAAAACCTCTTATAAAGAGCTTAAAGATCAACATGATAAACTTGAGAAGAAGCATGATGAGCTCATCACTAGCCATAATTCTCTAAAGGACAAATACACCACATTAAAAATTGACTATGATAGTCTTGTGGTTGCTAATGAACTTGCTCTTGAGACACATGATGCTACTAACTATGTTGTTAAGTGTGATATAGCTACATCGTGTGATGATTTGATCATTGAAAGCATTGAGCAAGGTTCTATTAGCAAAGGCAAGAGTGTGGTTGAGTCAAGCAACTATGATGATTATGCCAAGATCAAGTGTGAGAATGAGAAGCTTACAAATGAGAACAAGAAGCTAAAAGGTTTGATGGCCCTTGAGAAGCAACCAACAAATGAGTCACTCATTGAAGAAAACAAAAAGCTCAAGCAAGAAAAAGAGCATCTCCAGACCGGCCTAAGCAAGTTCACAAGAGGCCAACATTTGCAAAGTGAGCTCCTCATGAACACCGTAATGAAGATGGATAGAAGTGGTATTGGGTACTTGGCAAATCAAGAGAAGAAAGCAAAAGCTCAACAACAACAAAGCAAGTCGAAGCCCAAACCAAAGAGATGTGTTGAGTGTGGTCAAGAAGGTCACTTTGCTCATGAATGCAAAACTCCACCACCACAACCCTTGCCCAAGCATGCTAGACCTTTTACTTTCAATGCTCATTATATGCTAAGAAAAGATTCAAATGGAAAGATGAAAGTCATGTTTTTGGGTCCCCCAAACAAGAATAGGCCAAAGAAAATATGGGTTGCCAAGTCACTAGTGGAGAAAGTCAAGGGCCCCTCTCAAGTTTGGGTCCCTAAACAAAAAGCTTGATCTCTTGTGTGTAGGTGAACTACAAGACCGGTGGATCTCATTGGGTTATTGATAGTGGTTGCACACAACATATGACCGGTGATCCTCGTATGTTCACCACCATTGAAGAGAATGAAATATGTCAAGAGAAGATCACATTTAGGGATAATTCAAAGAGCAAAGTCAAGGGTATAGGCAAGATTGCAATATCACATGATCACTCACTCTCAAATGTGCTCTATGTTACTTCATTGAGTTTCAACTTGTTATCCGTTGGGCAACTTTGTGACATTGGCTTCCAATGCTTGTTCACACCAAATGAAGTGGAAGTTTCAAAGATAGAGGACAAGCAAGTGATATTCAAAGGCTTTAGATACAACAATCTTTATCTTGTTGACTTCACCTCCGAAGATGCAAATTTGATGACATGTTTGTTCACCAAGACCTCACTTGGTTGGCTTTGGCATAGGAGGCTTGCTCATGTTGGAATGAACACTCTCAACAAGCTATTGAAGAAAGAACTAGTGAGAGGATTGAAGGATGTGAAGTTTGAAAAGGACAAACCTTGTAGTGCATGTCAAGCGGGCAAACAAGTTGCAAACACTCATCCAACCAAAGCTTTCATGTCAACTTCAAGAGTGCTAGAACTTCTACACATGGATTTGTTTGGGCCTACAACATACAAGAGCTTGGGTGGTAATCTCTATTGTCTTGTGATAGTGGATGACTACTCAAGGTATACATGGACTTTCTTCCTTCATGACAAATCCGAAGTGGCAAATTGCTTCAAGAAGTTTGCAAAGAGAGCTCAAAATGAATTTGAAGTCAAGATAAAGAAGATTAGAAGTGACAATGGCAAAGAGTTTGACAACACCAACATTGAAGCTTATTGTGATGAAATTGGAATCAAGCATGAGGTCTCTTTAACCTACACTCCTCAACAAAATGGTGTAGTTAAGAGAAAGAACCGGACTTTGATCACCCTTGCAAGAACAATGCTAGATGAGTACAACACTCCCGAGAAGTTGTGGGCCGAGGCAATCAACACCGCATGCTATGCTTCAAATCGCCTCTTCCTACAAAAGTTTCTTGGCAAGACCCCCTATGAGTTGCTTAATGGGAAGAAGCCGGACGTCTCTTTCTTCCAGGTGTTTGGTTGCAAATGTTACATCTACAAGAAGCGTCAACACCTAGGGAAGTTTCAAAGACGTTGTGATATTGGTTTTCTTATTGGTTACTCATCAAAGTCCAAAGCATATAGAGTATTTAACCATGCCACCGGTTTGGTTGAAGAAACATATGATGTGGAATTTGATGAATCTAACGGCTCCCAAGGAGCAATTGAGAATTGTGATGATGTAGGTGATGAACCCTTGAGGGAGGCCATGAAGAACATGCCGGTGGGAGACATCAAGCCAAAAGATGATGATGACGATGTACAAATTGTTGATCCACCATCTTCATCACGTGTGCCTTAA
The DNA here is from genome assembly GCA_038087645.1 of Saccharum hybrid cultivar R570. Lineage (NCBI taxonomy): Eukaryota > Viridiplantae > Streptophyta > Magnoliopsida > Poales > Poaceae > Saccharum > Saccharum hybrid cultivar. The sequence continues at coordinate 11,724,996 of JAQSUU010000529.1, forward strand.
GATGATGACAAGAATGAGAGAGTTGAAAATGAAGACACTTATGTCTCTCATGAACAAGCCGAGGCACAAGCTCAAGATGTTGATGCTCCCCATCCACCTCCTCAAGTGGTTGATAGAAGAAACTCACCACTACTTCAAGCACATCTACAAGATCTCATCATAGGGAGTCCTACAAAGGGAGTAATGACTCGATCTCAAAAGCTAGCTTCTTTTGTTGAACATCACTCTTTTGTCTCTTGCGTTGAACCTAAGAATGTAGAAGAAGCTCTTCAAGATCCGGATTGGGTGAATGCAATGCATGAAGAATTGAACAACTTCACCTGCAATCAAGTATGGACACTTGAAGAGCATCCTAAAGGTGCAAGAGTCATTGAAACCAAGTGGGTGTTCCGAAACAAGCAAGATGACCAAGGCATAGTAGTGAGGAACAAGGCAAGACTAGTTGCAAAGGGTTTCTCTCAAGTTGAAGGTCTTGATTTTGGAGAGACCTTTGCACCCGTTGCAAGACTTGAAACCATTCGTATCCTCCTTGCATATGCATCACATCATGATATGAAACTATATCAAATGGATGTGAAAAGTGCATTCTTAAATGGCTTTATAAATGAACTAGTCTATGTTAATCAACCTCCCGGGTTTGAAGACCCTAGATATCCTAATCATGTTTATAGGTTGTCCAAGGCGTTATATGGGCTCAAGCAAGCCCCTAGAGCGTGGTATGAGCGCCTCCGGGACTTCCTCATTGAGAAGGGCTTCACCATTGGGAAGGTCGACACCACACTATTCACCAAGAAGTTTAATGGGGAGATCTTTATTTGTCAAGTATATGTTGATGATATCATCTTCGGATCAACAAATGAAGATTATTGCAAGGAATTTGGTGAATTGATGTCGAAGGAGTTCGAGATGTCAATGATTGGTGAGCTCACATTCTTCCTTGGATTTCAAGTAAAGCAAATGAGAGAAGGGATTTTCATCTCTCAAGAAAAGTATACCAAGGATCTTCTCAAAAGATTCAAGATGGAAGAATGCAAACCAATCAAGACCCCAATGCCATCAAATGGACATCTCGACCTAGATGAGGGAGGTAAACCGGTTGATCAAACTCTCTACAGTTCTATGATTGGTAGCTTGTTGTACCTTACCGCATCTAGGCCCGATATCATGTTTAGTGTGTGCATGTGTGCCCGCTTTCAAGCGTGCCCTAAAGAACCTCACTTAAGTGCCGTAAAAAGAATCCTAAGATATCTTAAGCTCACCCCAAGCATTGGTCTTTGGTATCCCAAAGGAGCTAGATTCCAACTAGTTGGCTATTCCGATTCGGACTATGCCTGTTGCAAAATTGATAGAAAAAGCACATCCGGAGGGTGCCATTTGCTTGGAAGATCTTTAGTATCTTGGTCATCTAAAAAGCAAAATAGTGTGGCTTTGTCCACCGCCGAGGCGGAATACATTGCCGCGGGGGCTTGTTGTGCACAAATCTTATATATGAAACAAACCCTCCTAGACTATGGAATTGTTCTTGAAAAGGTGCCACTTTTATGTGATAATGAAAGTGCCATTAAAATTGCTAACAATCCGGTACAACACTCTCGCACCAAGCACATTGATATCCGCCATCACTTTCTAAGAGATCACGTTGCTAAAAATGACATATCACTAGAAGGTGTAAGAAGTGAAAATCAATTAGCGGATATATTCACTAAACCTTTGGATGAGGCAACCTTTTGTAGGTTAAGAAGTGAACTCAATGTGCTTGATTCTAGCAACTTTAAAAAATGAGCGTGTGTTGTCCCTTGCATTGCATTGTATATTGTGTCATGTTTATTTTATTGCAATGCTTTTAGGGCTTGGCTAACACGGTTATGATAACCCTTCTTTGGAGGAGTGAAGAAGCCTAACCGTGGATCAAACTTGACAAGCATTCTAGCTTTACCTTCTTGCATTGCATTGCATATGCATGGGTGTTGTTCTTGTCGTTTCTTTTCGGTTAAGCTTTGAGCAACCTCTGTGTTCGTCCATGGATAGAGAGAGCATTTTGACGCTCCTAAAGGTTCAAAAACTCTATTGCATGGCCATACGTTGCTCCTTGGGTGTTTATTGCCTATTTTCTTAAAAATAATACTAGCCTAAGGCAATCTATTTTGAAAAATTTGAGGGTTTGAGTGAGGTCACTCATATCATGTTCCAATTGGTGTTTATTTGTGTCTTTTTGAATTGGAATCTGATTGGGAGAAGTCGCGTCGTAGTTTGGAACGAAGAAGGGCGAAGAACAGTGACCGGACGCTGGACCGGACGCTGCACCGGACGCAGTGATGCTTCACCACCGCGTCCGGTCCCGGTGTCCACCAGCGCGTTCGGTCATCCAGAAGACCAACTCCAGATCTAATGATCGGACGCTGCACCGGACGCGCCTCTGCTGACCACCGCGTCCGGTCCCAGTTACCACCACCGCGTCCGGTCCTTCGCGATGAATTCCCGAGCTCTCCTCGACCGGACTCTGACCGCGTCCGGTCAGTCCTCACCGGACGCGTCCGGTCACTCCAGGAGCTTACTGGAGTGTGACCGGACGCTGCACCACCGCGTCCGGTCATAATGACCACCATGTCCGGTCATCACGCGTCGAGCGGATCTGACCCTTCATATATCAGTTCGTCCTCGGCCGTTTTTTTCTAAATCCGCCCGAGCCTTTTCCGCCGCCTCGCCAAATCCGCCGGAGCCGCCGTGTTCGTGCCGTCTTCCTCGCCTCCGGCAAACCCAGCCGCGTCCCCTCGCCCGCGCTAGCCTCGCTCGCGCGCTCGCTGCCGCCCTGCCCGCAGCCGCGCCTCTGCCCGCGCTTGCCCTCTCCAGTCGCGCAGCCGTGCCACCGCCGCCCGCTCGCACCTCCGCCGCCGGTGAGCCGTGCTCCCGCTTGCCAGCATCTCCTCCGGCAGTGGACTGCCTCACGCTCGCCTCCGATCGATTCTTCGTCGAGTTGCCCTAACCCTAACCCTAGGGTTCGCGTAACATCGTTCGATCGTTCGTCGTCGAGGTTTTGTCGCGCGTCGTCTTCTTCGCGAGGTTGTTTCGCGTCACCTTGACCTCCTCGCTAGGGTTTGCCGTAACTCTTTCTTTTTAATCCTAATTGCTTCATGTTTTGGCAAATCAGAGCTCGTCCGGCGATTTCGGGAAATCTCGCGATCTAGGTCATCTCATCGTGTCACCATCGTCTCGTCGATCCGAGGTAGCCTCGCGTTTCGATTCACATCGTATCTCATATGCTTGCTATCTCTAGGGTTTCGTACCTTTTAGTTATATATGTGCTTATAGTAGATCTCTCTATTCCGTCGTTGCAGCGAGTCTGTCCGTGTGTCGGGGTGAGATCAGTTTGCTGAATCCGAGGTCAAGCCTGCGGATACGGATTGAGGCCAAGCCTCTCGAGTGACAGTTCACCATCTTTCAGAGGTTTCCGGTCAGTTTGTCAGCATGGTGCGTTGCAAGAACGCCGGTGGTGCTCCTGGTGACGAGGACGACAGTCCTCCTCGTCGGTCTGAGATTGCACGTGGGAAGCGTATCAAGATCTTGGCCAGAAAGAAGAAGAAGACACTTACAGAGGCAGAGATTGCTCAGGCCGTGGCAGATGCAGCAGAGCAGGCAGAGAGAGGTGGCAGGAGCAGTGGCATACGCATAGGCGAGCGTCGCTTTCATCTAGAAGGTCGACAACTCGGCACAGAGGCCACTGAGGGTACTGAGGATACTAGAGCTACAGAGGGTATGTCAGTTGATCCACCTCTAGAGGCCACAGAGGCTCCAGAGGTCACAGAGGCTCCAGAGGCCACAGAGGCTCCAGAGGCTACAGAGGACACAGAGGGACAGCCAGCTCAGTCTCCACCACGTCGCCGCTCCACACGCGCACGTACTCAGGTGACTCCTAGGCCAGAGGGCTAGCGTCGTGGAGCATGTCCTCCTCCCAGAGCTAGAGGTTCACCCCCGGTTGAGCACTTTGACTTGAGGGGTGCTACAGCACGTCAGGTGCAGGGGTTGAGGTTCGTGGAGGTCAGTCGGTGGTTTCCACCTGTGAGGGATCCCAGAGCTTCAGAAGGCTTCTATACCCCACTTCAGGAGGATTTCTACAGGGCTCTAGTTGACAGCGGTATTGCTTTCCGACCACAGAGGGTCTGTCGCCTTGAGTCACTGGTTGAGGTTGTGGGAGAACAGCTACGTCCTCACCTGTCCTTTTTGCCAGGCTTGTCAGATCTTCTTGGACGGACAGGTGCATACTGCGGCACATGGGTCAGAGAGTTTTATGCTTCACTATGGATTGATCCTGCCCATGATTTCATTCACTTTGCATTCCAAGGCCGCGATCACCGTCTATACAGCACCAGAGTGCGGGAGATTCTCAGACTCCCAGCTTCCAACACAAAGATACATCAGGTGTGTTTTGGTCAGACTCCTCCACCGAGACGCCCTCACGGCGGGGCAGTGCCACCTACAGACTTGGTTCGACCCTGCTTCCGTGAGCCTTTTGGCGAAGGGTCTCGTCGCACGCCTGCCAGTTTGACACCTCTTGCCAGAGTTCTGGATGCTATAGTCAGACGCACTCTACTTCCTAGACTTGGCTACAGAGAGGGACTGACTCGGATGCAACTATGGGTTGTTCACCACCTCCTCTCACAGACACAGTTTGACATTTGGGATCTCATACTTAGTGAGATGGAGGACACCATAGCTGAGGGCTTCAAGGGTAATCGTCAGCTGCCCTATGCACACTGGATCTGCTTCATCATTAGATCATCTATTCAGCTACCAGCAGAGATCCGAGCTGAGATATCAGATACTACTATTGCTTTCCCTGAGTATGATATCCGTCAGCTTTGGGCTTCAGTCACTAGAGATCAAGCCCCAGTACCAGGACAGCGTGTGCGACCTGAGGTTCCTGAGACAGCGGCTGAGCAGGACGCCACAGTTGATGAGCTTGCAGAGGCAGAGCTTGCCAATCTTGACGCTCAGCCTGCTGATCTTCCTGAGGATGTGACATCTGACAGCACTGATGAGGACTACCAGCCCATCCCCAGGTACCGGTCTCCTCGGTCTCACGACCACGAGGCCGGTGGCTTTGGTTTAGCCTCCCGCACAGACCCAGCCATGGTGGCCATACTTGAGAGGTTGACCCAGGCACAGGAGCAGCAGCAACAGCAGATACAGCGACAGGCTCAGGACACAGCTGCAGCACTTGCACAGATTCAGGCTCGTCAAGACGAGTTTCAGCGTCAGCAGCTTGAGATCCAGAGGCAGCAGGTTGAAATGCAGTGACAGCAGTACGAGATTCAGCGTCAGAGTGTAGCTAGTCAGCAACAGTACTTGGATCTCCTGCGCCACCTAGTCACTGTTGGGGTTCCTCCGCCTGCTTCGGTCCTGACTTCTGCTTTACAATCCAGTGATCCATCGAGTCAGGGACAGCCGGGTTTCCAGTTCACATCTCCACAGCAGCAGGTTCCCCAGTCATTCTAGTCCCCGAGCTTCACGCCTATTCACACGGGGTTTACACCTTCAGACCAGCCTCGCCCTCACCTCCTGACAGGCACACCCTTCGGTGATTACAGTGCTACCTACAGCGAGTTGACTGGTCAGCCGACGCCCTCGCACACTACCTTTGCTACTTCTTTAGGGTTGTCAGCTTCAGAGGCAGCTATTCCTCCAGTGACTGGGACCGGTACTACAGAGACTCTTCCTTCGTCAGTTGCCTCGACAGATCCTCCTGCTATTGGCTCGCTACAGGCTCAGGTCACTCAGACGGATCCTCTTATTGCTACTACGTCAGTACCTGTTCCTGCCGCTCAGACCCAGACCGCTTCATAGCCACGTGTTTCTTCAGAGGGTCAGCCAGATAGCTCAGATTCCGAGGGAGATTCTCTACACTTCATGATTACTCCGCGCACCTCGGCACCCGACACGACTCCGTCTGTCCCCCCGTCAGATCATTAGATTAGTTTTTTGGCGCTTGATGCCAAAGGGGGAGAGAGAGTAGTTTCAGGGGGAGTTTTGAGAGAGGGTTTTCGTTTTTTTTCTTATGTGCTATATTCATGCATCATGTTTACTTTTCAGTCATTGCATTCGTGTGACATGTCGTCATGTGATAAACCTTGAGTCTTAATGTTTTATCCAGTCGCAGTATTAACACATGTCACCGTTTTTAATTATAGCTCTAAGGTTGTGCTTCCGTGCCTTACTCCGATTTCTTATGAGCTATATCTGTATGTGTACCAACGTTCTTTGTCTTATCTTATGAGTACACTCTTTTGGCTTGGGGCACATAAGCAATCCCTAACCCCTTGTGCTTTTTGCTTTTTGCTTATGTGAACCATGCATGCTCGAAAACCTCAACTCAAATCTTTTATATCTTAGTATTGTCATCAATCACCAAAAAGGAGGAGATTGAAAGCATCTAGGCCCCGAGGTTTGGTTTCGGCAATTGATGATAACGCTTTATTACCATGACTAACGTGTGTTTTGCAGAAACTTTGGTAAGTTAGGTCATGGAGGTTTTAACTGCTTTGGGCACCATGGTATTCATGCCCCTTGATGGAAATCGTTTCGGTTTTCAAAAGAGTGACGTCAAGATTAAGGACGGTTAGTTCCAGATGTCAAGGTGTTGAGATACATTTCGAATAGTCGTTAGGATCTTCGTTTTTCTCTTTTGGCCGTACTATAAAGGGGGGCATGAGCGGGTAGCTTGACCTAGGCGAGTCCTATGTTTAGGTGTGGTGCACACTTGTTAAACTTGGCGCTAGGCAGCTCCAGAATAGCTCAAAGTTCAGTTCGAAGCAACTTGGTTCAAGTTGTGACGCGTTTCGGAGAGTTTCGGGTCGTTTTTTCATGACCGGACGCGGTCCTCGGCATGACCGGACGGGTCCGGTCAGTACAGTTCCGCGGCTAGGGTTTTAGCTCTGACGACCGGACGCGGTCCTCGCGAGGACCGGACGCGGTGGTCAGTAGTCGACACGTGTCACTTGAGGGAAACACCCGATCGGACGCGACCTGGGTGTGATCGGCGCGTCCGGTCATAGTCCAGTAAGGTCCAGAGACGACCGGACGCGTCCGGTCATCACCGAACGGACGCGGTCGCGCGTCCGGTGCGAGTACAGTTTGCTTCCTGCACGATCGGACGCGTCCGGTCACCCCTGACCGGTGCGTCCGGTCACTCAGCTGTTTTTCGGATTTCGACCGTTACGAGCGACCGGCGCGTCCGGTCAGTTCAACCGGCGCGTCCGGTCAGCTCGTGTTTTGCTGAGTCAGCAGGTAACAGTTCGTTTTGTCTGTGGGGTGTATAAATACATCCCCACCACCTCTTTTAGAGGTCTCTTGCTCATTTGATCAGCTGAAAAACACCTTTGGAGTGCAAGAAAGTGCAAGAGCACTAGTGAGGATAGAGATTTGAGAATCAAAGCTTGAGAGTTCCTCACTAGCGATTAGAGAGTAGCAAGTGTGCATCCACCTTCTCATTTGGGCTCGTAGTGGTCAAGTGAGAGTTCTAGCTTGTTACTCTTGGTGATCGCCATCACCTAGACGGCGTGGTGGTGTTTGGGAGTTCGGTGATCATCCGGCGGAGCTTATGGATGATCCAACTCATCTTGTGAGCGGTTTTGGGTGATTCACCGCGACGGAGTGTCGAAGAATCAACCCGTAGAGAGCACTTGATCCTTGCACGGATCAAGGGAGAGCTACACCCTTGCGCGGGTGCTCCAACGAGGACTAGTGGGGAGTGGCGACTCTCCGATACCTCGGAAAAACATCGCCGTGTTCCTTGCCCCTTTACATTCAAGCATTTACATTCTCGTATTTACTTTCATTGCTTGTTTTACATTCCTAGACTTGCCATGCTAGACTAGGATTGGAAATTAGGGTGTAAAACTTTGTATCGGTAGACTCTCTAGGAACTCAAGTAGACACTAGGGGTGAATTCCGGCTTGTAGGATTTAATTCTTGCATTTAATTTTTAGAAAAGCCCAATTCACCCCCCTCTTGGGCATCTTGATCCTTTCACGCGCGACGACGGTAAGAGAGACCGGGTAGGACCTCTACACGTCCTCTTTTCCTACCACTTTTCTTTGATTTGGGGATTTAGATAGGGTTAGGGTTTTGGGAATTTCTTTCCGGATCGAATCCGGCTTTTCTCTTCTATTGTCTTTCCCGCACGACGGCGGCGTATCTCTGGTGAGGAAGACAGTTAGGATCCCTCCCTTCCCGCACCAGATCCTTTCTTTAACCCATTTAGGGTTAGGGTTAATCATCCGATTCAAAAATGGATGTCCTTTCTTTTCTTTTCTCTACCCAGACTAGATCTATACCCTAGAAACCTTGCTCTGATACCAATAAAAAAACTGAAAGGACCTCTAGGTACTGATCTAGTGGGTTAGAAGGTCAACGGAGAGGAAACTGTTCATCGTTACCTCGAGCGGGTCCTGTCCTAGTCTCCTCGCGTCTATGTAGGTGTAGCAGTGGCACCGGCGAGGATGTTGAAGGTGGTGAAGACAAGAGCAGCGCTGTGAGCAGGTTCCCCTCGTTTCAGTGCATCTCCTGATCGGTGGAATTAGGGTTCGTGGAGAGTGCCGTGGCACAGTCAAGAACCTTACTTTCCTTGCCCTGGCGGCTCCCTTTCTATTTATAGCACTGCACGAGAGGGGCCCACAGCCAATGAACGGCTGTCATGCCCCCGATCAGGGCACGATCAAGGAGGGTCTGACTCGGTCGTTGAACCGAGTCAGATGAGATCAATTCTAACATTGCTAATGTACTTTCTAGAAAGTTACAAGAAAGCTACGTACGTACTTGGAATAAGTAGAGATGGGCGTATGCATGTTCGGTACTTGGCCACCACCAAAGCTAGCTGCCCATACATCGGCCAAGCGAAGAACGAAGGTAAGGGATCACCGTTGCCTTGCCTAGTGGTGGTTCCCTCCATCGCCACCGGGACCTTCTCTCGGACGGCCGGGCGGCTGCGGCCTCCTCACTGCCCGCACCTGAGTGCCCACCTCCTGCATGCACAAGTACTGCAAAAGGTTGCATATTTACACGAGGAGACGAGCTCGTTAACGAGCTCCGACCGGCCGGTTACCGTGTACCGACAAATTAAGCAAGCGGTGGTCTCGAACACTTACGCTAGCCGCCTTGTCGCCGCCGCCCTCCTGATCTCCTTCCTGCGGCGAGTCCGCGGCCGCTGCAGCAGGAACGTCGTCGGCGGCGGCAGCCGGCCGGCTTCGGGTCGTCGTGGTCGCTGTCCAGGCAGCCGGCGCAGGCGCGGAGCAGGAGCTGCAGCAGCGAGCACGGGTGCGCGAATGAAAGCGGCGCCGAGGATTCTTCTTCTGAGGCGCCGACCACCTCCACCTCCACCTCCTTGAGCACACCCGGGGTCTCCTCCGCTTCCTTGTACCCGCCGCTGTCGCGCTGAAGATCCATGGATTTTCCGTGGTTGTTCATGCCCGGCCCCTCCGCCGCCGCGTCGACGTCGTCTTTGCGCCGATGATCCGACGAATCCTCGGAGTTGCGCTCCTCCTCCTCCCCCGCCCGCTGATCCATTGCGCCTTTGGAGATTGACGACGCTGACCTCAGTCAGTTGTGCTCCTTGCCTTTGTCCCCAGCTCTCAGCGCGCAGCCGCTCTAGCTAGACGCTGGGAGTTTCTGGAGAGCGTAGTTGGGTTGGGAAGTCAGTGCTCGTGAGGCTAGCAGCTACTGTAGCTGAGACGAGAGGATGCATTCAGGGGTATTTACTGTCGACTCTCCCCTCCGTGGCAGGTGGCACTCTGGCAGAGTCACACGGCATCAGGTGAGGGCCACAAAGCATTGCCCGGAATGCCCCTGGAGAGTTGGACCGGAAGGTACATCGTACAGGTACGTACATGCAAATTAGGCCCTGTTCTTAGAAAATTTTGTAAAATTTTTCAGATTCCCCGTTAAATCGAATTTTTAAACACATGCATGAAGCATTAAATATAGATAAAAAATAAAACTAATTACACAGTTTAGACAAAATGGACGAGACGAATCTTTTAAGCCTAATTAGACCATGGTTAGACAATATTTGCTAAATAACAACGAAAATAGCTACAGTGCTATTTTGCAAAATTTTTTGATCTAAACCAGCCCTTACTCCTGTGCATCGCTGATATCTTCGTTTTCGTAAGTTCAGAGTTCGCTTGATGCCGGTGTCTGTGCCAGGATTCCTGTACCAGCCAAGTCATCAGTCACTCAGTCAGCCACTACACTTGCCAACAGCAGCACCATGCATGCGAGCAATTGTGTTGACAGAGGGTAAACAACAGAAAGACAGTCAGCAATACAAGGGTAATCCTGTAAATTGGCCAGCCTTGGTAGCCATGGCAGTCGCTGGTAGGGCCTTCTCCAAAGCAAAAAGCAGCACCAGGCCTGTTTAGATGCACCCAGAAGTAGCCCCTGTTTAGATCACCTCAAAATTCCAAGTTTTTTCACTCTCTCTCCATCACATCAATTTTTAGCCGCTTGCATAGAGTACTAAATGTAGGTAAAAAAAATATCTAATTACACAGTTTAGTTCAAAATCACGAGATGAATCTTTTGAGCCTAGTTGGTCTACGATTAGACAATATTTGTCAAATAAGACGAAAGTGGTACTATTCATCATGTTGAAAAAATCTTCAATCTAAAGAAGGGCGTAGTTAGAATTTTTTTTTCACTTTCTCCATCACATCAATTTTAAGTCGCTTGCATGAAGTATTAAATGTAGGTAAAAAATAACTAATTACACAGTTTAGTTGGAAATCACGAGATGAATCTTTTGAGCCTAGTTGGTCCACGATTGGACAATATTTATCAAATAAGACGAAATTGGTACTATTCATCGGTTTGAATTTTTTTACAATCTAAGGGCCTGTTTAGGGGTTGTTTAGTTGGTGAAAAAGTTTGGGTTCGGCTACTGTAGCACTTTTCGTTTTATTTGGCAATTTGTGTCCAATCATGGACTAATTAGGCTCAAAAGATTTGTCTCGTGATTTACAACTAAACTGTGTAATTAGTTTTTTCTTTCGTCTACATTTAGTACTCCATGCATGTGCCGTAAGATTCGATGTGACAGGTACTGTGCAAACTTTTTTTGGGTTGCATGGGCAACTAAACAGGCCCTTAGATGCCAAAAACACCCAAAAAATTTTGCACAGTACCCGTCACATCGAATTTTTAGACGCATGCATGAAGCATTAAATGTAGATAAAAAATAACTAATTGCACAGTTTGTCTGTAAATATCGAGACGAATCTTTTGAGCCTAGTTAGTCCATGATTAGATAATTTTTGCCAAATACTCCCTCCGTTCAACAAATAAAAGGACATCTACGATTTAAATTTTTTCTCAGATTAATGGTTATATATAGGCAACTTTTCCACTGAAACCCCTAGTATTACAGCCCCTGGTACGATAGTTTCTGACAGTGAAACAATTAAAAAAGAAAGAAGTAAAAAAATGACCCGATAAAAAAGTAGGAAGAAAAATCAACGGAGCCATGGAGAAGCTGCCCGTGACTTCAGCCTGCTGGTCTATGAATTGCCTGTATCTGGCTTCTTCCACCGGTACTGTTGTTTGTTCATTTTTAAATTGTGTTCTTTGAGAGCGCTGAATGATATTGTGAAGTGTCAGGCAACTTTATAGGAGCATTAGTGTAATTTTGCTAACCACCTTAATCTCCGTGCCCAAAAGGTAGATGTTCTTTTATTTGTGGAACGGAGAGAGTAACAACAAAAAGTACTACAGACACTTTTTAAAAAAAATTGACATCTAAACGCGCCCTAAACGTGGCCTAGGAAACCGACGCGGGCAGAGCCGCAGAGGCGTTAACCAGCTGGCGAGGGCATTGAAACACACCTCACCTACCCATGTTTAATTTCTCTACAGCGTACCCATAAGAGGACGTGAGGTTTCAGTCGAGGCCTGACCGGTCAACATCTCGTCAGAATTATATTACACCTTTTTTTAAAAAATATATATTAATATTCCAGCTTCTAGTCTTCTACAACGAATAATGCATATCACCTAGCAGTAAGTTGTTAGTTGGAGTACTCATCACTGGGATTATATTCTTGATTGTTCTAATCGGCACGCTCATCCACTCCGAGAAGATAACCACTACTAGCAGTACCTTCTTCTGGCTGTTTGAATCACCACCTCTCAAAATCGATTATTAGCTCGCGTGGCAATGCTATTCGTGTCTCGTTGTGAACTGCTAGCTGAAATGCAACCGGCTTTTATTAGCAGTACTCTCTGCGCAGTGGGTATTAGACTATCCGCAATGGGTACTTTAAAACGATACTCTAAAGCTTTAGGCTATCCGCACTCATGGACCTCTATATTCATCCTCTATACGTCCTAGTCAGCAAGATTCTTTACTCTATACTCAATTCTTCCGCACCCATCCATACTTTATATCATCCTCTATCCACTCTATCCACTATGGGATCCACTTGTTACTTTATCTAAATATATCCATGTGTGATCTAGTTTTGAAGAATTTATTGAGACGAATTTAATGGTGCAATCGAAATTTAATTTGGATTTTTGGTTTATGAGTTATAGCATTTTTTTCCTTTGTTTAGCTAGTGGGGCCCGCCACTATAGAGTATAGAGTAAGCACTGTACTACTCTAAATATAGAGTGAGAGAAATGATAGAGTATCGTTTTAGAGTATCCAGTGCAGCAGTTTTTACTCTATATTCATATTCTAAAGCTTTAGAGTATCATTTAGAGTATCCCACCGCGGGTAGTCTTAGAGTATGAATTGTAACAGAACCGACCAAATTATAAGAGCACAAGTACAAAAACAAGCATCGAAGCGCTCAAATTTTCGAACTTGAGCCCATATAATCCCGGTAGTCAATCGAAACCACGAAGGATTTCAAACCAACCTGCCTACAACCAGGATCGCATCATTCAACATACAACATCATACGTTACATTTCACAAGTAGTTCCGAATTTAGTTTACACACACGGAGTCGCAATTATTACAAACCAAGTTTATAAAGTAGCGGAAGCATAACACACACCAGATGTTAACTACTGCCAGTCTGGATGATCAACAACCCGCAAAAGCATGAGGAAAGTACATAAAAGATGATCACGCCCAAGTGATCTAGTCTTCTTCACCCGCAGGGTGGAGACAAGTTTTGCAGAAGCCTTGATAGAGCATATCATCTGCAACAGGAGGGAATAAACCCTGAGTACTGGAATGTACTCAGCTAGACTTACCCGTCGAAAACCAAAAATAAGATGACACCAAAGATTATGCAAGGCTTTCACAAGAGGCTAGCTGACATCACATTTTTGCATAAAGGCATAAGTAATTGAGACTCTTATAACCTGTACTAGCAGTTATTTTTAGCATTTACCTGTCATCTATCTTAGCACCTGTACTAAACATGCACTTGATTATAATCAAACAATTATCATCATTATATCCAGAGCAGGTATGAATTGTGGCAACATTGTATCATTCCCTTAACCACCGGTTCATTTAATGAGATCTACGTTGCCGCTGCTCAAGTCAAGTGCTCACTAACCGGGAGCGACGGCGATTCGAATCGAATTCCTATCCAGCTGGAGGGGTATTTCTAACACTCACCGAGTCACGCCTGGTGAAGGCTGCTCAGGTCATCTTTTATACAGTTCAGGAATCGCGGGCCCGAATAATGTCGCGTCCCCAAGGGCGACACTCTGCCAGGTGATAGGGACTCTAACCCCCCCTTGGTCTCACGCCAATGTCCCCAAGCACATCCTTTCTCTCCTCCAAGATGCAACCTACCATTCGATTCCCGGCCTGAACCATACTACTCGACTTCGTGGTCGGAACGGCTTATCCGGCCAACTAAGTGTTAGACTGCGTTCAACATGACTCAAGGACGTACAGCGAATCGGTCCTTAAATGACTCAGACGGGTATAGCTCCACACCCAAGACGTGAAGTGTCTTGCGGCTGTACTATCGAACTCCCGCCCGGTCTAAATTTCATTTTAAGGCATGGTTCCATCCACGATAGCCATAAAGCCACTCGTGACTCCTTCCTACATCTCGCGGATGACCGGAAATCACCCGACTTCTACCGAACTAAGCAGGGCTAAGCATTGACACGTGCCTAAACCTAATATAGGATTAAGTACGATATCTGGACAAGGACAGGTATAATGCAACAAGTGTTTTCATATAACTCCTATAACTTAATGCAGTAAACAATTAAAAGTACTCAAGATTAATTTATAAAACAGTAGGTTCAGCATGCACCGGGGCTTGCCTTTCAGAAAAGTTGAAGGCCGGTGGTCAGGGCACTCCGGCAAGTCTTCAGCGGCGTCTCCTTCGCCTGCTGGATCCTCGGGCTCCTGCTGCTCCTGGTTCTCCTCCGGAATTACAGGCTCGAATTCGAGGAGAGTTACTCCCTCCGGTACACCTATTGCATGAATGCACAATAAATACCATGGATGCATAAATGGGTGCAACATGCTCGGAATGAAATGCATTTCAGAAATAAAATACTCTATTTAAGTTATTTTATTAGTACATGCAAATCTCTTCTCCGGTGGAGAAGTACTTACCTAATCTACCCAACCTAAGATATAGTTGTTCCTCTTCGGTTAAGGCCCTAACACCTAACAAACACAAGAGTAACATTACTTAGGGTACCACAATAAGTTATTCTGGACAGCAGCTCAAAGATTCTGACATAACTGAAAATTCCTATCTCCAAAAGATATGATCTAAGACAATCTGGAAAGCTTAAGAAATGTATCACAAAATGTTTTCAGATCACAACACTAAATTCCAAAGTTTACCTAATGTCGAAGAAGGTTAAATATTTATTGATGTGACAAACATTCTCTAAGACCAAACTAATACTACTACAAGTTCACAAATGTCACAAAAACACCAGAAAGTAAGGTGTGCCCACCTAGAATATTTATTTAAACCCATTTCTTAATTTACTTAAGTAATTAAGTAGAATTTTAAACATATATGTAAACTGATCCTAAAATTCTACAAAAATTACAGGAGACTCTCTGACCCCAAAAGAGACTACTGTAAAAATTTGAACTCAATTTAATCACAGGAACTCTCTGAACAAAATTCACAAGCCAAAAAGGCTGATTTTTGTATAATTAATAAAGCATAGTAAAAAGTGTCAAACAACAGATTTCTAAATTTTCTTCGACAGTCTAGGGTACCAAGACATTCTCCAAAAAGTTATATGAACATTGCACCTGTATAAAAATTACTAAAATTCATTTAAGTATTTCCTAGAATAACAAGATAATATTATAACTTGAAAAGTACTTAAGCACTACTGCCCAAAATTTTTACCAAAGCTAGAGCAAGTATAAATTAGCCTACTCATCAAATTTCATAATTTTTGGAACACTGAAACTCAAGATATAATTTAAACAAGTTTGCATGTGATTTAAAACACATTTCAAGGACCTATTTAAATATCCCAGAAAACAAACATCACCTAGCAAACTCATATTTTTCTAAAATACTACACATCAAGTAGATCCTAACAAAATTTATCTCATGATTTTTGAGCAAGTAAAACTCTAGATCTACATTTTCCAAACTTAACCACATTTCTATAGCAATATAAATAAAAATGAAAAAGATCTCATTTATACTGGGCCGGCCCGGAAGACGCGGCCCACGACTCGCGCGCGCGGCCTGCTCGGGCTCCCGCTCGCGCACGTATGACTGACCGGATGGCCCCACTTGTCAGCGAGAGAGAGGCGGAGGGGAGGAGCTGCGGTCGCCGGAGCTCGCCGTCGGTGAGCCGACCGGCGAAGCTGAGCGGACGAGCATGACCACGTCATCGAGCTAAGCCGATTGGTGGCAAGAACGAGATGGCGGAGCAACGGGAAAGCACTCGCCGTCGGTCATGGCGGCACGGTGGAGGTGCGCGGCGGTACGCCGGCGACGGTGAGCCCCTACCGCCTCAACCAAGCCCGCTCCGAGTTTCCCGAGGTCACTGGAACGCTAACTACGGGCAAAGGGAGGGATGAGAAGGGCCGAGCCGCTCTGACCACGGTGGCCTCACACTCCGGCGAGGTCCCAAACGCGGCCGTGGCGGCGGAAGCGAGCAATGCAGCCTCACCTTCGCTCAAACGCTAACTACAAGTTTGTCAATTAGAGTTTGGACTGGTTCGGCCTGGATTTGAAACTACAAGGCTCCAAAGTAGTGACCCTTGAAACTAAAACTTAGTTTCAGTCACTAAGCCGACTGAAACCCGATTTTCTAGACACCATATCTCCTAAACCATTTAGAACTAGGTGATGGTGATATTGACAATGTTGTAGAGCCACATGAGGGCTCCAACTTTGTCAATTGGCTCATGGACTGGTTTGGCCTAGTTTGTGAGTTACAGGTTGCTAAAGTGAGGTACTGTGAAACGGTTTTCAGCTCAACACTTAGCAAAATTTGCTAAGTCCCAAAACAGCCCCTAATACTGACATGTGGGCCATTTTTGAGCATGTTCTGATCATTTTCATGAGATGGCCATATTAGAACTTTTGTTCCTTATGAAATTCTCTACAACTTTTCTTAAGGGTGCTCCTCCATGCAAGGTCTCTAAGATAGACTTTTTAATTGGTCAAACTAGATCATCCTAGGGCCAAATGGTGGTCAACCATCTCTTGGAGGGCATTTTAGTAATTTTGGCCAACATGAACCTTGCTCCAAGAGTTACCCTAGGTATAACTACGGTGTTGTAGGACATAATTGACTACTCTACCTTTTTGTCACACCAACTATCAAGTATCACATGATGTGAGCCAAATAAAACTTCTAAACAATCACAGTTGTTGCATCACATAAAATAATATGCATGATGCATGCTTATGCTTATGCAAATGCAATGAAATTATGGAGCTAAACACTTGAGGTGTTACAGCCCTCCCCCCTTATAAAAATCTCGTCCCGAGATTTGGAAAGCGTACCATTTTTCATAGAATTCCTTATAATCATCCCGCAAATAGTCCTCCCGTTCCCATGTAGCGTCACTTTCACTACCCTGATTACTCCACATTACTTTATACCACTTAACCACTTTGCTTCTAGTCACTCGTTCCTGAGTATCGATCACGCGGACTGGCTTTTCTTCGTAAGTTAGATCGGATTCCAGCCTGATATCTCCTAAAGGGACTCTTTCCTCAGGAACTCGAAGACACTTTTTGAGCTGTGATACATGAAAGACGTTGAATATGGCACTCATTTCAGGAGGTAACTGGATTTTGTACGCAACAGCTCCACTCTTGCCTATGATCTGGAAAGGACCCACGTATCTTGGCGCAAGTTTCCGCTTAACGCCAAAACGTTGGACACTCATCATTGGAGAAACTTTCAGATACACGAAGTCTCCAACTTCAAACTCGAGTGGTTTTCTACGACGATCAGCATAACTTTTCTGTCTAGCTTGGGCTGCAGCCATATGTTTTTGGATGGTACGGACTTGTTCCTCAGCTTCCTCAACAAAAGCAATACCATAAAATCTCCTTTCACCAGCTTCTACCCAGTTTAGTGGAGTTCTACACTTACGACCGTACAAAGCTTCGAATGGAGCCATCTTAATACTCTCTTGATAACTATTATTGTACGAAAACTCGGCTAGAGGTAACCATTTTTCCCAAGAACCCTTGGATGAAATGACACATGCCCGCAACAGATCTTCCAAGATTTGGTTAACCCGTTCCGTCTGTCCTGATGTCTAGGGGTGATAAGCAGAGCTTCTCACTAACTTGGTTCCT
Organism: Saccharum hybrid cultivar R570; assembly: GCA_038087645.1. Lineage (NCBI taxonomy): Eukaryota > Viridiplantae > Streptophyta > Magnoliopsida > Poales > Poaceae > Saccharum > Saccharum hybrid cultivar. The sequence continues at coordinate 11,742,775 of JAQSUU010000529.1, forward strand.
AGAAGGTGATGCAAGTGCTCCCAAAAGCGAGCAGTGAACTGGGAACCACGGTCAGATATGATAGTACGAGGTATCCCATGGAGCCGGACTATCTGATTGAAGTACAACTCAGCATAGTCAGTGGGACGATAGTCCACTCTAACTAGAATGAAGTGAGCTGATTTGGTCAAACGATCCACAATTACCCAGATGGAGTTATGATTTTTGACAGTAGGAGGAAGACCAACAATAAAATCCATACTTATCTCTTCCCATTTCCAACCTGGGACAGAAAGTGGTTGAAGTAACCCAGCTTTCATATGCACAGCTTTAACTCTACAGCAGGTGTCACACCTAGCCACATATGCAGCTATCTCCTTCCGCATTTTGGTCCACCAATAGTATGGCTTTAAATCATAATACATCTTATTGCTACCAGGATGGATGGACAACTTAGAGGAGTGTGCTTCAGACATAATATCATTTCTAAGCTCTCGGTCCTTAGGCACAACTAACCTATCCTTGAACCATAGTACATCCTCTTCATCTATCCTGAATTGTGTAGTTTCTTGCTCTTTCATCTTACGCTTGATGTGGAATATACCAGTGTCAGTCTTTTGGAGCTCAATAATTCTGCTTTTGAGAGTACAACTGACAGTGATGTTGTACAAGACTGCTGGATGTAGAAGGCGAGATCGATGAAAATCAGTTTCAACTAGGGAATGGCAATGAGACTTACGGCTTAAAGCATCCGCAACCACATTTGCCTTGCCAGGATGATAGTGCACTTGAAGGTTATAATCCTTAATCAACTCGAGCCATCTTCGTTGACGCATATTTAACTCGGGTTGGGTGAAGATGTATTTGAGGCTTTTGTGGTCTGTGTAGATATTGCAAACATTGTCCAACAGATAGTGTTGCCAGGCTTTCAAAGCATGAACAACTGCGGCGAGTTCTAAGTCATGCGTTGGATAATTCGCCTCATGCTTCCGAAGTTGTCGAGAGGTATATGCAATTACTCGGCCTTCCTGCATCAACACACCTCCCAAACCTATGCCTGAGGCATCACAATAAACATCAAATGGTTTCTCGATATCCGGTTGTGCCAAAACCGGAGCTAAGGTTAGGAGGGTTCGCAGTTGGTGAAAAGCTGCATCATACTCAGGAGTCCAGACAAACCTGGTGTCTTTCTGCAGCAACCGAGTCATTGGCTTGGCTATTTTGGAGAAATCTGGGATGAAGCGACGATAATAGCTAGCCAAACCAAGAAAACTTCGGACCTCGTGAACCGAGATAGGAGCCTTCCAGTTTAGTACTTCCTGTACCTTGGCGGGGTCCACCATAATTCCTCCATCGGACAACACATGCCCAAGGAACGGTACTTCACGAAGCCAGAATTCGCACTTACTGAACTTCGCATAAAGTTGATGTTCACGCAGTCTTGTGAGGACTATACATAGATGTTCAGCGTGATCCTCCTCATTCACAGAATATACCAAGATGTCATCAATAAATACCACCACAAACTTGTCCAATTCCGGCATAAACACCGAATTCATCAAGTACATGAAGTGTGCGGGGGCATTTGTCAAGCCGAAAGACATAACAAGATACTCATAAAGACCGTATCTGGTAGAAAAGGCTGTCTTTGGAACATCTTCCGGGCGGATTTTAATTTGATGGTAGCCAGATCTTAGATCGATTTTGGAGAAAACTTTAGCTTTAGACAACTGATCGAACAAGATGTCGATACGTGGTAGAGGGTACTTATTTTTGACAGTGACTGTATTGAGAGGTCTATAATCTACGCACATCCGCAACGACTGATCCTTCTTCTTTACAAAGATAGCAGGACATCCCCACGGCGACGAACTAGGACGAATCAACCCCTTCTTCAAAAGTTCATTCAATTGCACCTTAAGTTCAGCTAGTTCATTCGGAGGCATCCTATAAGGTCTCCTAGAGATGGGAGCCGTGCCAGGCAACAACTTAATTTTAAACTCCACATCCCGATCCAGAGGGAGCCCCGGCAAATCATCGGGAAAAACGTCGGGAAACTCATTTACTACTGGAATTTCGGTCAACACCTTTGCTTGCACAACATGAACTTCCCCAGACAAATGAACTTTTTTGGGAAGTTATACCAGAAAACCCTTTTGATCTGTAGGGTCTCTGAGCATAACTACCCGAGTGGATGTATCAATAAGTACCCCATTCTGACTCATCCAAATCATGCCCAAAATAACATCGATACCTAAGCCCGGCAAAACCACTAAGGCCAGCGAGTACTTTCGCCCTTCTATCTCAAGCTCAAGATTTCCCACTACTTTATTTGTGGAAATATTCCCACTTGCTGCGCTAATGCAATAACCCCCACCTTCAACAGTATGCAATTTGTGTGCAAACTCTGATGCAAACTTAGGACTGATAAAGGAATGCGAAGCACCCGAATCAAAAAGTACCACTGCAGGATGTTGGTCAACTAGGAACTTACCAGCAGTGACAACCTCACCAGATGGGATTTCCTCAATACTGTTATAATGGGCGTGCCCTTGACGGCCACCTGGGTTGACATTCTTCTTGGGGTAAGGACAGTTCCTGGACCAATGGCCTAGCTTGTTGCAGTTCCAGCAAGGCATGTTGCTAGGGGAAACGTTGGAGCTGCCTTGGCTCGAACTACTTTTTGGTAGAGCCACTGTATATGCCTTGCGAAACCCAGTCTTCACTAGCGCCTTCTTTTGCGGGGGACGGAACTTAGCATTTGTGGCAGGAGGGCGAGGAGGAGCCCTCGGGGCAGCTGGAGCTCGAGACTGTAACGCACTCGCCTCAATGGCCCTTTTGCGGCTCTTAGAGGCAGAATAGATAGCATTATTGTTCTCTTGAGTCAGAGCATCACTGATAAATTCATTGAAAGTAGTGCACTTGCTAGTGCCCATAGTCTTCATCAGCTTTGGGCCTAGGCCTCTTTTAAAGCTAGCAATTTTCTTGGAATCGGTATCCACAAACTCAGTGGCATACCTTGCTAGGTTGTTGAAAGATTGCAGGTAATCAGTCAAGCTTTTATTGCCCTACGACAGCCTCATGAATTCTGTGTGTTTGATAGCCATAAGACCTGGAGGAATATAATTCCCATGGAATGCAGCCTTAAACTGGTCCCAAGCAATCGGGACATTTGCAGGCAGTGTGGAACGATAGTGGCTCCACCAAATACCCGCTGGACCATGCAACTGGTGAGAAGCATATTCAGTCTTTAGCTCATCAGTCAAGCGAAGCAGACGAAACTTTTGCTCAATAGTATTTAACCACTCATCAGCTTGCAGTGGTTCCTCCGCCTCCTTAAAGAGCGGGGGCTTAGTATCAAGAAAATCCTTGAAATCACTGTACTGATTCGGTTCCGGACCCTGGCGGCCAGGACGAGCTTCTCGGTTAGCCAGCTGGCGCATAGCATCTGCCAACATGTGCTGCCCTTCGACCACTGTCTGCATCAGCTCAGCCAGGGTAGGTGGTGGCGGAGGGGGTGGCTATTCCTCATCCTCATTGCCACGACCCCGACGAAGATTGTACGACATCTGCAAAATGCATAGCCAATGAGCACTGACGATGTGGGAAATTTGTAGATGAATTATTGTAATTATGTCAACTGACTTCATGAAATAGACTTTTCAAATACTCATGACACAATACTTCATCACAACCACACAATCTCTTCAAGCGGATCAAATGGTGCAATCATGCGAGAGAACCCAACAAGATGTACTTTGATAAAGGCTCACACACAAGGAGCACAGCAGTTACTGAACCATTTACGTTAAAATCTACGTGATTTTTGATCTTTTGCCCGGGATTTGGATTCAATTTCAAAGTGTTTAGTTGACTGAGAAAGGCTACTTCAAACTAATCACAAAGAGACTTCTCAGCGTAGAGCTCCATGGTGGATCATGACTAGCCACCTCGATACCAGCGCGTGCCAAGCAGCACAACCTTATGTCGCGCGCCATAGGAGGCTCTCGGTTTCGTCGCGGCACCGAAGGGTGCTAATCGTGACACCATCATCGAACGCCACACAATAAGACATCCAATTGCGATCGAAATTAACAGGCTCCAACTAAACATCCAGGAACATAGGGTTCGACCTTACATCCCAAAAGTTAAGTTATTACAAAGCCTCACTCCATTACAGGGAGGGCACAAAGGACGATCCTAACATCATAGCTACGTGATAACTACTCTAAGCATCGTCCTCAGAGTCGGTGTCATGGATCTCCCCGCCGTCCTCATCACTAACAGGCTCTAACTCCTCATCTTCTTCTTCTTCTTCTGGTTCCTCCTCTGGTCTGGCATCTTGGGGCCCATTGACCTCCGTTTCATCATCATTTTCAGCCATGAAGATTCCTGAACCCATGTCCTCATCGACGTTGTTGTTTCGAGGCAGCAGGGGATTAAGCTCGTTGTTCAGGCGGTGCACTTCTTCATGAAGATTATCATTGTATTCTTCAGCGTTCTCCAACTGTTGCTCGAGCTCAAACTGACGAGCTCTCAGAACGTTCTCCTCGTGCCAGGCTTCATCCCTCTGGTTCAGGACACGAACCAACATGCGTTGACAGTTGCGGTTTGCTACTGTCAACCTCTGGACTGCAAGGGTTTCCTAGTCACGATCACGAATCACTTGCTCCAGTTGCTGACGCGCTGCATTCCTGGCAGCAGTCACTTCAGCCAACTCTGCCTCAGCCTTTCCACCTCAGTAGGCTCAGGGCGGGGCTCACGTGGAGCGAGCTGGTGACGCGGTGCCCTGCCTCCAGTGGACTTACGAGCGGTCCTCTTGGTATGTGCCATCTGTAGCAACAGATAAGATACGACTTAAAGTGAGGATCATTTAGGGGATACGAAATTTACTTTAGTCGGGAGTATTGAAATTTTTAAGGAGGGAGTAAATGATATGTATGATATAATTAAACATGATGCATGCACGTCCCGTACGCCCTCTCACCTTAGTAGAAACCTAAAGTTCTAACGCTAGGCGGTGGCATACATACGTTCTCTCATATAAGCGAAACTATCGGTCTACTCGTTACGCTGTTAGTGTACCTGCAGAAAACCTCATTTCAGCCCAACAGTTTCCCAATATATGCACACAAGAAAGCAGTAATTTAAATACTTTCCACATACACATCCCCAGATGTATATACTTCAGTATCAAAGCTACCCGATAAAAGGTTCCCACAATTAAGTGCTTATGTAATTACATGGTTTAAACATGTAAGTATGCAAGTCACCAAAACTACTCTCCCCTAGATCGCCGGTTGGACGATCATGCTCTCACAACTCACACTTACCAGAGCGTCGAGGCAATTGATCCATACATTACCACCCAAGTGGATGGCATCCATACAATATCACGCCGTATGGACGACGAAACAAAAACAAACAAGGCCCCCAAGTTAGTCTTTATAATAATCCACCTAAGAGTCCTTATTTGGGCTAAGGGATGTGATCACTGGCATACCTAAAAAAATAATTTTTAGTATTTTAACCCTTTTCATAATCAAATATTTTTGTTTTTAAATACTTGTAAGATGTTTTTAATGTTGAATTATGCTCTGATACCAGCTGTAACAGAACCGACCAAATTATAAGAGCACAAGTACAAAAACAAGCACCGAAGCGCTCAAATTTTCGAACTTGAGCCCATATAATCCCGGTAGTCAATCGAAACCACGAAGGATTTCAAACCAACCTGCCTACAACCAGGATCGCATCATTCAACATACAACATCATACGTTACATTTCACAAGTAGTTCCGAATTTAGTTTACACACACGGAGTCGCAATTATTACAAACCAAGTTTATAAAGTAGCAGAAGCATAACACACACCAGATGTTAACTACTGCTAGTCTGGATGATCAACAACCCGCAAAAGCATGAGGAAAGTACATAAAAGATGATCACGCCCAAGTGATCTAGTCTTCTTCACCCGCAGGGTGGAGACAAGTTTTGCAGAAGCCTTGATAGAGCATATCATCTGCAATAGGAGGGAATAAACCCTGAGTACTAGAATGTACTCAGCTAGACTTACCCGTCGAAAACCAAAAATAAGATGACACCAAGGATTATGCAAGGCTTTCACAAGAGGCTAGCTGACATCACATTTTTGCATAAAGGCATAAGTAATTGAGACTCTTATAACCTGTACTAGCAGTTATTTTTAGCATTTACCTGTCATCTATCTTAGCACCTGTACTAAACATGCACTTGATTATAAACAAACAATTATCATCATTATATCCAGAGCAGGTATGAATTGTGGCAACATTGTATCATTCCCTTAACCACCGGTTCATTTAATGAGATCTACGTTGCCGCTGCTCAAGTCAAGTGCTAACTAACCGGGAGCGACGGCGATTCGAATCGAATTCCTATTCAGCTGGAGGGGTATTTCTAACACTCACCGAGTCACGCCCGGCGAAGGCTGCTCAGGTCATCTTTTGTACAGTTCAGGAATCACGGGCCCGAATAATGTCGCATCCCCAAGGGCGACACTCTGCCAGGTGATAGGGACTCTAACCCCCCTTGGTCTCACGCCAATGTCCCCAAGCACATCCTTTCTCTCCTCCAAGATGCAACCTACCATTTGATTCCCGGCCTGAACCATACTACTCGACTTCGCGGTCGGAACGGCTTATCCGGCCAACTAAGTGTTAGACTGCGTTCAACATGACTCAAGGACGTACAGCGAATCGGTCCTTAAACGACTCAGACGGGCATAGCTCCACACCCAAGACGTGAAGTGTCTTGCGGCTGTACTATCGAACTCCCGCCCGGTCTAAATTTCATTTTAAGGCATGGTTCCATCCACGATAGCCATAAAGCCACTCGTGACTCCTTCCTACATCTCGCGGATGACCGGAAATCACCCGACTTCTACCGAACTAAGCAGGGCTAAGTATTGACACGTGCCTAAACCTAATATAGGATTAAGTACGATATCTGGACAAGGACAGGTATAATGCAACAAGTGTTTTCATATAACTCCTATAACTTAATGCAGTAAACAATTAAAAGTACTCAAGATTAATTTATAAAACAGTAGGTTCAGCATGCACCGGGGCTTGCCTTTTAGAAAAGTTGAAGGCCGGTGGTCAGGGCACTCCGGCAAGTCTTCAGCGGCGTCTCCTTCGCCTGCTGGATCCTCGGGCTCCTGCTGCTCCTGGTTCTCCTCCGGAATTACAGGCTCGAATTCGAGGAGAGTTACTCCCTCCGGTACACATATTGCATGAATGCACAATAAATACCATGGATGCATAAATGGGTGCAACATGCTCGAAATGAAATGCATTTCAGAAATAAAATACTCTATTTAAGTTATTTTATTAGTACGTGCAAATCTCTTCTCCGGTGGAGAAGTACTTACCTAATCTACCCAACCTAAGATATAGTTGTTCCTCTTCGGTTAAGGCCCTAACACCTAACAAACACAAGAGTAACATTACTTAGGGTACCACAGTAAGTTATTCTGGACAGCAGCTCAAAGATTCTGACATAACTGAAAATTCCTATCTCCAAAAGATATGATCTAAGACAATCTGGAAAGCTTAAGAAATGTATCACAAAATGTTTTCAGATCACAACACTAAATTCCAAAGTTTACCTAATCGAAATTCCGAAGTTCCAGAATCTGTTCTCTCTAAACAGAGAGCAGTCAATTCTGGACTGACACTTTAAACAGCAATAACTCTCAAACTACTAAGTTAAATGCTCCCAAATTTTGACACAAGCTCATTCATAATTTTTACTACAACTTTGGTATTTACAAGTTTTCCAGCAACCACCTTTATCCAAGGCAAAACCTAGAAATACTATCAGCTGTCCAGAAAACCTAAAATTACAAAGATTAAATATTTATTAATGTGTCACACATCCTCTAAGACCAAACTAATACTACTACAAGTTCACAAATGTCACAAAAACACCATAAAGTAAGGTGTGCCCACCTAGAATATTTATTTAAACCCATTTCTTAATTTACTTATGTAATTAAGTAGAATTTTAAACATATATGTAAACTGCTCCTAAAATTCTACAAAAATTACAGGAGACTCTCTGACGCCAAAAGAGACTACTGTAAAAATTTGAACTCAATTTAATCACAGGAACTCGCTGAACAAAATTCACAAGCCAAAAAGGCTGATTTTTGTATAATTAATAAAGCATAGTAAAAAGTGTCAAACAACAGATTTATAAATTTTCTTGGACAGTCTAGGGTACCAAGACATTCTCCAAAAAGTTATATGAACATTGCACCTGTAGAAAAATTACTAAAATTCATTTAAGTATTTCCTAGAATAACAAGATAACATTATAACTTGAAAAGTACTTAAGCACTACTGCCCAAATTTTTACCAAAGCTAGAGCAAGTATAAATTAGCCTACTCACCAAATTTCATAATTTTTGGAACACTGAAACTCAAGATATAATTTAAACAAGTTTGCATGTGATTTAAAACACATTTCAAGGACCTATTTAAATATCCCAGAAAACAAACATCACCTAGCAAACTCATATTTTTCTAAAATACTACACATCAAGTAGATCCTAACAAAATTTATCTCATGATTTTTGAGCAAGTAAAACCCTAGATCTACATTTTCCAAACTTAACCACATTTCTGTAGCAATATAAATAAAAATGAAAAAGATCTCATTTATACTGGGCCGGCCCGGAAGACGCGGCCCAAGACTCGCGCGCGCGGCCTGCTCGGGCTCCCGCCCGCGCGCGTATGACTGACCGGATGGCCCCACTTGTCAGCGAGAGAGAGGCAGAGGGGAGGAGCTGCGGTCGCCGGAGCTCGCCGTCGGTGAGCCGACCGGCGAAGCTGAGCGGACGAGCATGACCACGTCATCGAGCTAAGCCGATTAGTGGCAAGAACGAGACGGCGGAGCAACGGGAAAGCACTCGCCGTCGGTCATGGCGGCACGGTGGAGGTGCGCGGCGGTACGCCGGCGACGGTGAGCCCCTACCGCCTCAACCAAGCCCGCTCCGAGTTTCCCGAGGTCACTGGAACGCTAACTACGGGCAAAGGGAGGGATGAGAAGGGCCGAGCCGCTCTGACCACGGTGTCCTCACACTCCGGCGAGGTCCCGAACGCGGCCGTGGCGGCGGAAGCGAGCAATGCAGCCTCACCTTCGCTCAAACGCCCCCAGAAAGGGGTGGAGGTGGTAGAGGGAGATGTTGCGGTGTCGCTGGCGGGAGGAATTGGGCCGAGACTCGATGACGACGGCGCACGAGCGCGGGAAAGTGGCACGGCGGCAATGGCACCTCGGTGCTCCGCCCTGGCTCGGAGAGGACGAGAGGGAAGCAAATGCGCGAGTGAGGGACAGGGTCCGGCTTCGTGGCGTCCTTGAAGGCGTCGTGACCTGACGAGTGGGGCCAAGGCCGGCGTACGGCTGCCACCGCGTGGCCACGCGTCGACGACGGCCTGCGGCCGGTCGGCCACGACAGTCATGACCGAAGTCTGACTTAACTGAATCGCGTCTGAAACGGTGACTGACAGAGCGATTTTGAGTCCAGTTTACTCCTAATCCAGCGAGAACCAGGTATGGGTGCTGTTGGCAATGTTGTAGAGCTACATGAGGACTACAAGTTTGTCAATTAGAGTTTGGACTGGTTCGGCCTGGATTTAAAACTACAAGGCTCCAAAGTGGTGACCCTTGAAACTGAAACTTAGTTTCAGTCACTAAGCCGACTGAAACCCGATTTTCTAGACACCATATCTCCTAAACCATTTAGAACTAGGTGATGGTGATATTGACAATGTTGTAGAGCCACATGAGGGCTCCAACTTTGTCAATTGGCTCATGGACTGGTTTGGCCTAGTTTGTGAGTTACAGGTTGCTAAAGTGAGGTACTGTGAAACGGTTTTCAGCTCAACACTTAGCAAAATTTGCTAAGTCCCAAAACAGCCCCTAATACTGACCTGTGGGCCATTTTTGAGCATGTTCTGATCATTTTTATGAGATGGCCATATTATAACTTTTGTTCCTTATGAAATTCTCTACAACTTTGCTTAAGGGTGCTCCTCCATGCAAGGTCTCTAAGATAGACTTTTTAATTGGTCAAACCAGATCATCCTAGGGCCAAATGGTGGTCAACCATCTCTTGGAGGGCATTTTAGTAATTTTGGCCAACATGAACCTTGCTCCAAGAGTTACCCTAGGTATAACTACGGTGTTGTAGGACATAATTGACTACTCTACCTTTTTGTCACACCAACTATCAAGTATCACATGATGTGAGCCAAATAAAACTTCTAAACAATCACAGTTGTTGCATCACATAAAATAATATGCATGATGCATGCTTATGCTTATGCAAATGCAATGCAATTATGGAGCTAAACACTTGAGGTGTTACATGAATATAGAGTAAAAACTGCTGCACTGGATACTTAAAACGATACTCTATTATTTCTCTCACTCTATATTTAGAGTGATAATGTGCTTACTCTATACTCTATGGTGGCGGGCCCCACTAGCTAAACAAAGGAAAAAATGCTATAACTCACAAACCAAAAATCCAAATTAAATTTCGATTTCACCATTAAATTCGTCTCAATAAATCCTTTAAAATTAGATCACTCATGGATATATTTAAATAAAGTGACAAGTGGGTCTCACAGTGGATAGAGTGGATAGAGGATGGATGGGTATAGGAGAATTGAGTATAGAGGAGAGAATCTTGCTGACTAGGACGTATAGAGGATGAATATAGAAGTCCATGAGTGCGGATAGTCTTAGCGGCCTGCAATGCAAGACCTGCATGAGCTGCATGCCATCGCAGATCCGTGTACAGTACACATCCCATGAGTAGGTTTTAGGGTCGGTTTAGATCCGAAATTTTTGGCAAAATAGCACTGTAGCGCTTTTCGTTGTTATTTGGCAAATATTGTCTAATCATAATCTAATTAGGCTTAAAAGATTCGTCTCGTCCATTTCATCTAAACTGTATAATTAGTTTTATTTTTTATCTATATTTAATGCTTCATGCATGTGTCTAAAGATTTGAGGTGACGAAAAATCTGAAAAATTTTGCAAAATTTTCTGAGAACTAAACAGGGCCTTGATCTGACTGCGCTTGCACCAACTGTGCTTATGTTGACAACGATACGTGAAAGTGATTGAAATTGAATACGGACAAGAACCGGGGTACACATGATGGTAGTAACTGGCTTCGTCTTCCTGGCAATGGCAACCAGCGTTTACTCCAGCCACGCCCTTCCTCCCTCGTCGTGGAGTGGATGGAGAAGGAGCAGCAATAAAAGGGGCTGCGCAAACGCGCGACCCCCTCTACGGACTGACACACCACCTCTCCGGCCGCGCCCCGCCCCCAATGTTCGAGCAAGACTGCGCTGAGACTGTCCGCACCGGGTCCTTTATATCATACTCTAAACCCATGCAGTAACATATACAGCGAAAAAACGTCTGCAGCGCATACGCTACACACGTACCCTAAACACGCGCGCACGCTATTCCTGGCGGAGTCCAGGCGGATAGCGGACGGAGGATGGCGGGCATGCACCACGGGCCTGCGTCCTCGGGACGTGCGCGCCAATATTTTCATTAACTAAAAATGTTATAAATCACAAACCAAAAAACCAAATTAAATTTCAATTGCGTCATTAAATCCGTTTCAATAAATTCTTCGAAACAAGATGTCATATGGATATATTTAGATAAAGTGACAAGTGGGTCTCACAGTGGATAAAGGATGATATAGAGTATTGATGGATGCAGAAAAACTGTATATTTTGTGGTGACTAGGATGAAATATTCCTTTTAGAGGATGAATATAGAGGTCCATGAGTGCAGATAGTCTGATGGTCCAACCCTCCTGGCACGTTTTCCAACAAACAAACAAGTGGGGTGTTTGAAGGCAGGAACTAAAATTTAGCTAGTATCACATCGGATGTTACATGTGGTGTCGCAATTGAACCTTGAACTGGGCTCGATTACTAAGCACGGAGATAAAATCTATGACTAAGCTATTCATGATCTAATGAGTATGCAATTTTTACTACAGTTAAATCATACATTAATTAGCTCACCATAAAAATTTCATCACAATTGGACTATAGAAACTGCAGTTATGAATTATTCCATTTAATTACAGAAAAGCATAGATTTAAAACCACAACAAAAACTTTGTACTAAAGCATACCATATAATATGTTCACTGTATAGATCTACTCATGTGGAGTCCAACAAAATTAGATTTTCTATTTTATGATTTTTCTATGATTTACTATGATTTTTCAAAAATTCAGCAGAAATAAATAAAAAAAAGACAAAACCGCCTTTAAAACCGTTTATAACAAGCCCAGAGAATTAAGATGAATGGTTTTAAAAGTTGAAGGAGGTGTTTTGCCCGGTTTTAGAGTTTGGAGAGGAAAAACGGACTTTTGCGAAAGTTGAGGAAGATAACGTGGATTTTTTTAAAGAAAAATCCTCTGTTGGCATCGACACCATCAATGTGTCTATACCACCAGCTTATTACCTTCGAGGACATGTGGTTGACGACAAACCTCTAGAGACTCGATGTACAGCTCGTAACGATGTTAGCATTGTAAGTGTCACTCATACTAACACATGCATGTGTTATTATCAGTGAGTTGTATCAATTTTCAATATCTTACATGTATGTGCGCCTTGCAGAATGCAATATGATCAGCAGTAGATGCGTTACGGTCCGAATTCTAATTCTAATGCCAGTCAAAGGGTTGAGTATTTGAACCCAATGAAAATATGTGAGGAGCAGCACACATTCCGAATCGAGGATCTTCACGAAGACTTACAGGGTTTACGAGGTGAAGAACGGGAGAAGAAAATAGCGGACCGTACGAAGGAGTTTGAAGCCAGATACGCCCTCTACCTAGGACACGCAATGCTTCAGTTTCAACACTGGGAATCCATGCATAGTCGCCCCCTACAACTTTGGGTTAGTGTGAGTTTGCATATATCAAATTAATTATTTTAGTACACACATGCATCACAAATTTGATTTGTGCAGCGACCACTGGATCTGCTTCATGATTTTTTCTAGGTCTGGAAAGGTGTTTAAATGTGACTCCGCAGATTACCCAACTACAAGCTATGGAACATTCGTAAGGCACTTAGAGCTGTAAGTCGAGATTTTGCATGCATACTTTAATCAATGAGATGTTGAGAATAACAAGGTGATTCTATTCAAGATTATAGGGCATATAGGTATTACAAGATTAAAGGTGAAAAGTGCGAGTCATCAACACAAGGGCAGCCATTGAAAATATATCATAATTGGCCAGTACATATGGAAATTTATGAATACATATCATACATGTACAATACATAGGACGATGTTGCAAGTAAATAACCACTTTCCCGTTATATAGTGCCACAAGCAACCACTCGGATCGGTTCACTGTAGATTCTACGTGTACGAGTTCATGAGAGAGAACAGACGATACATCAAGAACCCTTCTATGGTAATATAAGTAATAATCATGTATGTATTTCTGACATTAAATTTGCAAATGTATTATCAAGTGTAAATATATGATGTTTATAAACCTCCTTTCTAGAAATTTGATGTAAAAAAGGCTAAGCACATGACCGAACGTGATTTATATAACATAGTTGAGGACCTGTGCTCATTTATCTTGAAAGAAGTCATTCCATGCGATGGGAAATATCACAATGCTACCAGCGTCTTAGCACGCCCAGAGTATAGAATGCTCACAGAGATTAGTAGGCTTCAACTTAGTCGAGATAGTTATTAGACAACGGGTGAAAACTTTGATATATATATAATGTGTGATGTATAGATACTCTTATAACTTTATGTTTGTGAACACGAAACTTTGATGTATATAAATGTATGTATGAAATATTTAAATTGCATGTTGCTATATTTGAACACCATCTAATAAGGTGTAGTAGTTCCAATATCAATGTATATGTATATATTTAATAATATAAAAATATCTAACATCACATACGGTTGCTTTTGAACCGAAATCCATTTCCACAGATTCAAATGCAACCGCATGTGTTGTGGTCCCATTTTCACTGACCTCTAATGTAGACGGTGCTAGAAAACGCCAATAAAAATGGATATAAATCAACCTATATAGGATGTCTCTGTACTAATGTGCATGGTGTGTGCTGGTGGCCGCGTCGAACCAGCGGGGACCAGGCAAAGATGGCACAATGACAAGCCTGGTCGTTGCCTCGTTGGGAGGAGATTTTGGCGTTGTCGTTTCTGCTATTTTTTTAGTAAATTTCTACCCTCGCTATATGCGGCTTCCCTTTGTGTCTTTTTATTTTACATAAGGGCAAGAACGATGGCAATTAAGGAGTATATAGGAAGTTTAAGTTGGTCTACACGATGCCTAAACAAGACACAAGGGATTCAACAAGCAAATAAAAGCCCCCTTGAGAAAAACACATAGGACAAGTCACCAAAAAAACACATAGGACCAGAGGCAAATGCAAGATTAGCAATGTCTTAGGAAAGCCTTCCTTCTTTTCAATATCCTATTTGGCTTTAGTGGGCATTTACAGTGTGTTTTGATTTGAGAAATTTGCAAGTCCATCATCTATTCATTCCTCACTTTTTTTTTGTTTGGTTTGTAGAATAAAATAGATTGAAGCATCGTCACCTCATTTCTCATCATAAGTTAATAAATATCACTAGTATAAAAATAGAGTTATTCCACCAAATTCTAAGAATGGACTCATGATGCACCATCTCATCTAGGATCAGTGGTGGAGCTAGAGCAAATCCGAGGAGACTGTGTTTGCCTTGTGGGTGCAAGGATGAAAATTTTGTCATTATTTCTATTGTTTTTTTATTTTTACATGGGTGCGGCTGCACCCACACTCATGACTATAGCTCCGCCCATGTCTCGGATGGAGCGGATTCCTCAAACAAAACGTCATATTAGTGGGTGATAAGATACAATTTTAGAAGATGCATGTTCTTTTCAAATGTTCCACATGATATAAATAACTATTATTCTTATTCCTCTTTCCAAATGTGGAACAAACATCCTATATATTTAACGGGTGACAAGATACAATTTTAGGAGATGACTGTTCTTTCTGTTGTAAAACATACGGACTTAATCCTAGAAGGAAAGGAGAAGGGGGAATCCTAATTCTAGTCCGTTTGTATGTGGGCTCTTACCAAAACTCTTAGCCCTTGGCAGGACTATATATACGTGGGAGCTCTATGTTGTAATTACCAATATTCAAAGGAATAAAGAATAGTCTCCCTACATCTTGTGTCTATGTGTTCTACTTTCATCTAATATATTGATCATGAGAGACGGAGAGGGAAAGGTTCCAACCGCTGGCAACATGTTTTATAACACGTTATCAGCACGACAAGCTCTACGTCGACATCGCCATTGAAGTCACCGCCGATTTACGCCGCCGCTGCTCGTGCCGACGTCCCTGTCGCGACTACTTCGACGACGTCGACATCCTGACGTTGTTAGCGAAACGGATCTACTACCTCTACCTGCTACCGATCAGGCAGATCTACGACAATGTCAAACGCCCTACGCGGTATGTATCTACTAATCACTGCCCTACGCGGAACGTGACGTAGATCAAATTGGCATCGTCTATGAGGTATGAAACACATCTTGCAGATTGTTTGTGTAGCCATCGAGCTGGTCTATATATTATGTGCGCATAGAATTGTACATGAAGTGCATATACTCGAAGTATATACATATAGTAATGGAATCTACATGAGTTGAATCTAGATTTTTTTTAGAAAAAAGGATACGGTAACATCGCCTAGTTATTATTATTGGCTTGCATGCCACCGGGCCAGAAGTCCATGTCACCGCATATGACTCGCATGCCCAGGCAATCCACCTCCTGCATGGTTCATGGGCCATACTCGGCTTGAAGCCGTTGCCACACACATCGTACGCTCCAGCTACGTGGCCTGCACGTCATGAGCGGACTCCTTCTGTAATTATATCTAAAATATGTACAGTACATACAGAATTGCATCTAGGGTTATACAATAAAGAAAAGAATAAGCATGTGGTTTACACGCCACCAAGTCCTAGGCACTATGCTCTTGCACCAGCATGTGCGTCGTGGCGTCACCCCGTGCGTGGTGTGTAGGGGCTAGCCATCTCCCTTGCCGAGAATAACACGCCGGTCACCGAATCGCATTGGCCCATATGCCATGTCCATCTACATAGAAGAATCTGCATCCTTGAATATACAGGAAGGGATTGCCATTGGTATTGAATATAAAGACCATGATGGATCTCTGTACAAGAGAAAATCAAGTAGGTCTACCACACAGTACACATACCAAGTACGTACGTATATAGGTTGTCATTCTGAAGTCATCGACACCTTTCCGTGCATGTGGCATTGCGGCCGTTAATCGAATTACGCCACAACGATCACGTACAGGTCATCGTATCGACTGACCGAATTATTGTTGTCGCGCCGCATGCAGCTACCGCCCTGCACGGCGACTTACACGTACGTACGGTGTCCTGGCTGGTCACGACAATCAAGCATAACCTGGTTTGAAACCAGATATCTCACGACCACGACCGTTGAAATTGAATTGGGCCTACTAGTCGTTGCATAATCGACCGAAGGTGGAGCCAGCTAACCCTGAAGGTAGAATAGAGCGTGTATTTTTTTTTCTCGATGACAATAAGAGAATCAATCTGGATAGATATAAATAAAGAAAAATTAGCTTGTCAAGCTAAAATTTGACGGCAAATGAATTCTTGAGAAATTTAGATTTTTCCTACATAAAATAAAATTGTCTAGGCATGATTTTACGGTATTTACTTTCTACTCGTGTACAGAGGACGCGTGCTGATGTTTCAGTGATACTTTGAATGTACTTATTTATAGTTATAAGATATATGAGCTCTCTAAATTCTACAGATCTGAGACTTATCACTTTTGAGAGACTCATTTTTTTTTCTAGCATAATGAATTTTTGGGATGAATGAATGGTTGATATTAATTTTGAAAATTAGCATGTATCATGATTATATCCTGAAAAATGTTAGGTTGCTTCTAAGAATATTTTTAGATAACCATCCACTATTTTTTTTGCACCTTGCTACTTGTTTACACACAGTAAACCTATTTGCACATGATTTTATAATAATAATATATGCATACCTTCGTGAAGAAGGAATATCCTGGACTTGTCCTGAATGACAAAATTATATAGCATGGTCATTTATTAAATCATAGTAGGATATTCTATTACCACTGAAGTGGTTGATAGTTTCTTATATTACTCTCAAAGAATGAGTATGCGACTAAGCTAAATCCCGAAGATCTTATGGGACTCGCTGAATGAGAAATTCTAGAAGATATCCTACATTATGATTGCATAAAGCAAATTGAATTTTTAAGCTATATGACCATACGTGATATAGTGCTGCTCTATGAAAAAATACAATAAGCTTGAAGCTTTGTGATTAAAAGTCATAGAAGACGGGATGGTAAATAAGACTTTGCCTAATTCTAGAAGAAATATTTCTTGAAATAGAAAGACCGAGAGCATTGAAGTACTAGAAGTATTCAAATTTATCATCCATAATTACTCAATATCAAGTAGAATTGAGTTGAAATTTTTGGACAGCATTACGAATCAGGATATATGACTTGCATATGTTGTACTCCTAACTATGAAGTAGAGCATGCATGAAGCTGCTAAATGTCAAGCATAGAAGCTAAGACATGTAAGAACGGATAAGAATTTTTAAGGTTTCTCCGGAAGAAGAACTTGAATCATGTGCTTACATATTTGTTTTATCTTTGAAATTACTATCCAAGAATATTAGTAGTAGTGGTGGTGCATTAAGTTTTAATTCCCGTTGAATTAAGTGGTTCTCGTATACTCATAGAAGAGTTAATGGTTAATTTATTGGCTTGAAGACTAATGTAAAGCATTTAATATTCTTAGTTGCAATTTTTAATTGTAGTGATATATGTTAACCTTGCATGGAATAAATTATGTTTTACATATAAACAATTGCCTATTGCCTATCTAAATAAATTTTGCATTAATTTATCCACAAAGAAGCCTTAGTTAACCATGAAGGTTATCGTTCTTTGTGCACCACTACCATGTAGGTAGAAGGGAAATTAAACTTTCTAGAAGCACATGAACAATTGGACTATACTGGCATATAAAGTGATCTTAGAAAGACCAATTTAGCCAAGAAAGAGTATAATCCATAAACCAAGTATTTAATACTTGAGCCCAGAAACTAGAAGTTTATGTCCTACCCTGAATATGTTGTTGTACACTGAAAAGTATACTGAATATGTGAATTTCATGCCAGAACCATTGAATACTAGAAGTATGATTGAATTCTATTGAATATTTGAAATGATTTTTCATAGATGCAAGAAGCATATTACTGCTTGAAGTAATTATGGCATGAAAAGGGAGAGGAATTTTGAGTAAAGGCACGAGAAAATATGGGTAATATATATTTAATAGGCATAGCCTTCCTAAATCTATTTTTGAGTGCATGTATAAGGACTTGAAGTTCTAGTCATGTTCTTTTCGGCCGAATTAACTTTCTCTACATTGCACTAATTACAAGTAAGCTTGTAGCTTTGCATTTTGTTGTTATCTATTACGTTGGATTGAATACCAACATTCCACATTACACTTGAATGTGTATCACTATGTTGTGCTCCCGTCGAGCTGCAACTATCTCCACTCCTGCATGAATATTAGCAAAGAAGCTATATTTTATAGCTAGTAGCTACTTTCCCCCATAATTAGATTGGCTAGCTAGTATACTATGTCTATATAGTTCCCGTTGAACTAAGAAATATTTTGCTTTCAATGTGTTGCATGCATAAGCAATATATTGGTCTATAGCCAAGTAGCCTATGATCAGGGGGAGTTGCTTATATTGAAATTAACTAAATGGAGAAGTGACCCACTTGAATGGGCTGAATTATAGTGGAAATTGAGTTAATAGATAAAACACTTAATGATGATTTGGGATTTATGAAGAAAAGGCATTTGGTTAGAAAATTATAGAAGAGATTCCTTGTAAGTTTGAATGTTGCATATCTATACTTTTGAAATATATGGTCCGTTTTTATGTATGAGTAATTGGATCATTTTTTTGGCTAAACAATAAAGAAGCTAGATAATGAAATAGTTTTTTGAACTACAATATGTGCAAATCAGAGGGAGAACACCCCAGAGTTTACAGGAATGACGAACATTCTTTATTGCACTTTATGTATTCTAGCTCACTGCATATAATGTATAATAACCCCCGTATTTAAATATGCGCTTGAATATTTCCCATATATTTTTATAGCATACATGAATGGGCCTCCACTTGTAGTTGGAGACACATGAATTTGATTATTTTAAGCCCATGATAAGGGATATCTTTTGAAGTATGTTATTATATATCTAATATTGGCATTAGGGGGAGAGAAAGGCTATGTAGAATGCCAAATATTATTTCCATAGAAGGAAAGTGATATGTTGAATGCCAAATATTATTTCCATGGAAGGAAAGTGATCTTAAAAGAAAATATTCCTTTAAGTTTAAAGTAGGAATAGTATCATGCACTAAATCAAACAATAGTTTGACTAATGCTCTTGTGAAGCATGAAGCAGAGCATATGCCAGATATATTTGAAATGAGAGGAGTAACTTGAAGTTATAGAAAAACCAGAAATTATGTTTACTAGTAGTAAACTAAATGTTGTATATTATCAAGCTAAAATCTTTGGGGACGCCTATGGGTTATAGTTTAGTGTACACTTGGTAAATAAAATAAGAACAAACTCCTTCATTCTCATGAAGAGAACACCTCACGAAGAAGGTCAAGCACCTCATGAAGAGGATCATCATGAAGATGAAATCCAACACATAAGCGCACATCATAGTGTTGGGTACGCAGAACAACAAATCATCTCTTGTTTGAGAAATAACAAAGAGACAGAGAATAATCTCATGTTATGAGAATATTGGGAGAAAATAATAGTTATCGACAATGCTACCTCTATAATTGTAAATGTTTCTCTTATGAGAACCCGGATCCGGAAAACAAAGTCCATGGTAAAATCGCTTGTAGCGATTATATCGGGTCAATGAAGGAAGCAATTGAGGTTGAATCTCCTACTAAGAAGAAATAAATGTTCTGCTATGTCTCTGCAAATGAATTGAATGAATATGGAATATGCAGTTAATAAGTGGATTATGAAAATTCATATAATTCTTGAAGAATATAAATCATAACATATGAAAATTAAATCTCGTACTAAGTATTAAGAAGTCTAAGGTAGAATATATATTCCTGTGTGAATATCAAAGTCTCAAGAAGAGCATATCCTAGAAGGAAAAAGAGTCATTGAATGACTTTATAGTGCATACCACTATCTAATTGTGTATATCATACAAATAATCTCTCATATAGTAGAGAATATATCTTATAGAAGAGAAATATTATTCACCAAAAATGATAAAGTCCTTGAAGGAGTCAATCCATGAAGGATTTACCAGTCGATTCTTGAATAAACACCATTAATTCCTGAAGTGAATAGAGACCCGAGAGAAACAAAATGAGGAATTTGAAGCACTATGAAGGTGCAAACACTCAGAAAGTGTATATCATAAAACTAGAAATTAAGTTTTGATACCCTCTGAATACCATAGAAGGTATAGGAATAATGGTGATTTTGGCAATTGAATTATCCCCTATATGCCAAATGCAAGATTGCATTTATTATTTAGTGGTACAATCAAAGTCCTAAAGATTTGTACAACATATAATTTGAAAATCCACTAAGGAAGAATTATAAGTTTGATGCACTATCTAGAAGATATTGAATATTGTAATTTATTTATCCCCATAATCCTCCAAAAGGATTTATTTCCCTAAAGAATAAAATTTATTTGTTTTGCACAACTAATAAGTGGTCATTATGCATGAAGCACATCACTCTTGTTTATACTCATATTATAATTCATTGAAGAATTATGAGCCAATTTTGAAAGATATAGTATTGTGGTACCATACCATTATTATGCACACATTTATGAAAAGTGTGTTTTGAACAATGAAGTTCAAAGGATGGCTTTATGAGGGGGAGCAATTTGATTGAATATACCTTGAAGGTAATTAAAACCACTAGAATTACAAAGATCAAGTAGATCATTTATGCTAAAACTCTGAAGTTTATGCATAGATCATGAAGATCAATATCTATTCATCAAGGATAGAATATCATGAAGAATACATGACCAAGAAGGTTATATGTTGTACTCTTTTTTCCTATGTGAGTTTTTACTTGAAGGTTTCTCACACAAGGTTTTTAATGAGACAACATGTGCAATGCAATTAACGAATGCGATGTACTCTTTTATCCAAGAACCGTTTTTCCACTGGGTTTTCGGATGGAGTTTTTAACGAGACATATGCATATCGTGGTAATCGCCCAAGGGGGGGTGTTGTAAAACATACGGACTTAATCCTAGAAGAAAAGGAGAAGGGGGAATCCTAATTCTAGTCCGTTTGTATGTGGGCTCTTACCAAAACTCTTAGCCCTTGGCAGGACTATATATACGTGGGAGCTCTATGTTGTAATTACCAATATTCAGAGGAATAAAGAATAGTCTCCCTACATCTTGTGTCTATGTGTTCTACTTTCATCTACTATATTGATCATGAGAGACGGAGAGGGAAAGGTTCCAACCGCTAGGCAACATGTTTTTATAACACTTTCAGATGTTCCACATGATATAAATAACTATTATTCTTATTCCTCTTTCCAAATATTCCACGTGGTATAAACGACTATCCCTATTAGTTATTTAGCCATGTGGTGTTGCTCAAATGAATTACTTCCAAGAGAGAACTTTGTTCAATTCTTTTCTCTTCTTTACTCGACCCTTTACAGGTGTATGCATGCAACATGCAGCAGGGCCGGCCGGAATACAAAGTGAAGCGGTATATCAACTATCGGATGTGTTCATCTACGTCGAATAATTTTGGTGAACAATGCTCGTCCGGGGCACCAAACTTGACAGACGAAAAAAACGAAGAACAGATTCAATCCACACCCTAAATTAAATTACCGACGAATGTATCGGCATGCTTCCTAAGCGCTGTAGCTTAATGCCTTGAATACACAAATTAATACCTGTACAACACTTTCACACAGTCTTGTTTCGAGAACGTGTTCCGGGAACATTTCGTTTCTCGTTTCGTGAACAATCACGCTCTCATATATATATATCTCATAGTGTTAAAAATTACTAAAAGTGTATATCATTCCGGTAACCATTGCTGCTAAGTTTTGGAGTTGAGATCAGAGAAGCCTACGTACTACGTAAACCTCAGAGCCACCCACACGGCCACACGCCTGCTTATTTATTTACTGACGTAAGTACCTCTCTACTGTACAAAATTACAGGAAGCTATATGTAATGCCTGTTCATCGGCCAAGCGCGCGAAGTCAAGAGATCACCGTTTGCATGCCTAGCTAGTTGTGGCTCCCTCCATGGCCACCGGAACCTTCTTTCGGAGGGCAGGCGGCGGCGGCGGCGGCGCCAACACCTGAGTGGCCACCTCCTGCACGTACAAGTACTGCAACGGTTGCACATATACGCTCCGACCGGTTACGGTTACAGTACCGACAAATCAATAGGTGGTGATCTCGAACACTTACGCTGCCAGCCGCCTTGTCGTCGTCGTCGTCCCCGGCCGCCGCCCTCTCCTTCCTGCGGCGACGACTCCGCGTCCGCCGCAGCAGCAACGTCATCGGCAGCCGGATTCGGGTGGTTGTTGTCGCTGCAGTAGCCGTGCAGCAGGCGCGGAGCGGGAGCGGGAGCAGGAGAAGGAACTGGAGCAGCGAGCACGGGAGCGGCGCCGAGGCTTCTTCTTCAACCACCTCCACCTGCTCCTCCTTGATCACACCCGTGGTCTCAGCTTCGTACCCTCCGTCGTCGCGCTGATCCGCGGACTCTTCGTGGACGCCCTCCTGCACCGCCGCCGCTGCCGGCGCGTCGTCTTTGCGCTTGCGCCGATGATCCGACGATTCCTGGGAGCTGTGCTCCTCCTTCTCCCCGCGCTGATCCATTGCAGCTGCAGCCGCTCTAGCTAGCTAGACGCTCGGAGTTTCTGGAGCGCGGAGTGGGGACGGCGTCTCTAGCTCGTCAGTGACACTACTCTTGTGTTTCCCTTTGCTCATCAACTTTTTTGTGCACTGCACTCCCCGCCCTTTACTTTCCCCAGTTTCCGTGACGGGTGGGAATTATAGGTGGTTTGTGACGGAAGGCCCAGAAGCGGAGACACACCTGTCACACCGCAACCACGCGGGCGACCCACGTACAGCAGCCAGCACATGACCCCGAACACAGGCCGGAAGGCCGTCTCCACCCGCGCGTTCTTCCCCATCCGTTTAGAGCTACCACGATATTACTCAGAAGCAGTCCACAGTGACTAAAATATTACCCACCGGTTCCCTGAAACACAGGAGTACTCCATACTAACAGATACTCATAAGCTTATGAGCTATCCATAGCGAATAAAAAATGTTACTTTTTCTTACTCCTCCTCTCTCTTTCTTGATCTTGCACAGAATTGAATATGATGAATTTTTATAACAGATGGGATCCACTCTGTAGACTACTTGTTGGCTAAAATATTATGGGAACAAAACAATAGTTGTGGACTTCTTTTGTGGGTCCCAATATCCCATGCATGCACCCGGAAACGCTTCCGTCCGTGCAGGTGCACGGTGCACCTTGCCCTTGTGCCCTCGCCCGCCGTGGCGTTCCGCACAGACACCCGTGGCGCCGTGGCACTCTCTTGACCAGGGTTTTTTTTTTACCGACCGGTCACTCCAAACCACCGGCCTCCGGTTCCGGTTTACCGGTCCGGTTTACCGGTAACCGGTCGGTAACCGGTCGAATTTGAATTTGAATTCAAACGCGCCTTCGGTTCGGTTTGTCACCGGTTTACCGGGCGGTTTGGAGCGGTAACTGCTCGGTTTGAGCGGTTTACCGCTCGGTTTGAGTTTGGAATTTTTTTTTTCAAACTTCTATACGTATAAATAAATACTAAACGAACTCGAATTTGAAAAATTTTTACACCATTGGCTTCTATAAATCATGAACTATTTTTAGGAATTTTTTCAGCATTTTTTGTTTTTTTTTCAAATTTTAAATTTGAATTTGGGGGCCTTAACGGGGCAGGACCGGGATTTTTTTTCTTTTTTTTCAAACTTCTATACGTATAAATAAATACTAAACGAACTCGAATTTGAAAAAAAATTTACACCATTGACTTCTATAAATCATGAACTATTTTTAGGAATTTTTTTTAATTTTTAAATTTGAATTTGGGGAATACCTAACCGGACCAGACCGGGCCGGTAACCGCGGTAAACCGCGGTTTACCGAGCGGTTTTTTTAACCCTGCTCTTGACTACTTGTTGGCTTGGCACATGTCCGCGGGGGCTCGGCCGCTGACTGTAGCGGCGGCCGCACGTACACGGCACACGTACGTCGTCGTCGCGTACGCCCCGTGTAGTTCAAAAGTAGTTTCGGTCATGGGGCAGGGCAAGGCCGGCGCGAACAATGCACGCGTGGAACCAGCGGGGGAGCAACCTACGTATGTCCGCACACGTACCGCAGGCAAAGTTCGCGCAGATGCAAGGTCACGGTCGTTTCTGCAAGTATTCGCCTATTTCTGCCCTCGGTATGCTTACACTGTCTCCAGTCACCGCGACCAAAGTACAAGACACATTCCTTCTTTGGTAGTGTTAATATCTATTTTTTTTTTGTCTTATCCAATAATAAGACCAAAAAGACAATCCTTTCTGTAAATATATCTTCAGGAGAGAAGATACTCAGATTTGAGTTATGCCTGTCCTGACATCTAAAATAGGTCTTCCATATAGGTATTCTGTTCAAGACTATAGGTATTACGTTAGAGACCTATTTTGAGTTTAAGTTCCACAATTGATCTCCTGTTAGAGACAGCCTTACCTTGTGTCTTTTATCTGGTCTTCTGTCCTTTTCGTTTCTAAAAACATCCGACCTGCCCCAATGATTTCATCGGATCATTGCCAAGAAATAACAGGTGTGAATATAATCCAGACATAGTCAGTCTTAATTCAAACATCATCATCCTTACACTTACCTAGCTCAATTCTTTTTTTTTACTCAATTGTGTGTGCCACATGCAGCGGCAGGGATGCAGCAAACCGGCCCATCGACTATCGGATCTGCTCATCTACTTTGAATCATTCGGTGAACAATGCTCAAACACTCCTGACAGACGGTAAAGAAAAACAGTTTCAATCCACACCCCAGCAGCAAATAAATTGCCAGTGTAGGCCCTGTTCGCTTTATCCTGTGAGCCGTACTGTTTGAGTGAAGGAACAATATTTTTCTCTCACAACAAATCAGCGAACAATAATTTCAGTCATGACTTTTCAGCGAAGCGAACAAATAATATGCTTAAGTACTGGCGCGCTGCAGCTTGATGTCTTGAACACATGTAATTAGCAAACTATACAGCACTTTCACACACACTCGCTTGGAGTTCAGATCATCGAAGCCTACGTAAACCTCAGAGCCACATGCGCCCACACGGGTACTAGTATTATTTGCTAACGTACTTTCTAGAATGTTACAAGAAAGCTACGTACTTGGAATAAGTAGAGAGAGGGGCAGGGGCAGGGGCAGGGGCATATGCTGCTATGCTATGCATGTTCCGATGTTCGGCACTTGGCCACCAAAGCTAGCTGCCCATACATCGGCTCGGTCAAGCGAAGAACGAAGGCAAGAGATCACCGTTGCCTACTATTGGTGCTTCCCTCCACTGCCGCCGGCGGCAGCGGCCTCCTCACTGCCCGCACCTGAGTGACCACCTCCTGCTGCATTCACAAGTACTGCAAAGGTTGCATATTTACACGAGGAGACGAGCTCGTTAACGAGCTCCGACCGGCCGGTTACCGTGTACCGACAAATTAAGCAAGCGGTGGTCTCGAACACTTACGCTAGCCGCCTTGTCGCCGCCGCCCTCCTGATCTCCTTCCTGCGGCGAGTCCGCGGCCGCTGCAGCAGGAACGTCGTCGGCGGCGGCAGCCGGCTTCGGGTCGTCGTGGTCGCTGCAGTAGCCGCGCAGGTCCAGGCAGCCGGCGCAGGCGCGGAGCAGGAGCTGCAGCAGCGAGCACGGGTGCACGAGGAGCGGCGCCGAGGCTTCTTCTTCAGAGGCGCCGACCAGCACCACCTTCACCTCCTTGAGCACACCCGCGGTCTCCTCCTCCGCTTCTTCGTACCCGCCGTTGCGCTGATGATCCATGGACTCTCCGTGGTTGTTCATGCCCGGCCCCTCCGCCGCCGCGTCGACGTCGTCTTTGCGCCGATGATCCGACGAATCCTCGGAGTTGCGCTCCTCCTTCTCCCCCGCCCGCTGATCCATTGCGCCTTTGGAGATTGACGACGACGCTGACCACAGTTGTGCTTCTTGCCTTTGTCCCCAGCTCTCAAAGCGCAGCCGCTCTAGCTAGACGCTGGGAGTTCTGGAGAGCGTATAGTTAGGAAGTCAGTGACACTCTCCTGATTCCCTTTGCTCATCAACTTTTTTTTTGTGCATGACTTTGTTTAGTTCCAGGTAAAGTTGTTGGATGACATATCGGGCATGAGGGTGTCGTATAGAGTGTTTGGATACTAATAAAAAAATAAATTATAAAATCCATCGGTAAACCGCGAGACAAATTTATTAAGCCTAATTAATTCATCATTAGTACATTTGTACTGTAGTACTTTAGTGTTAAATCACAGACTAATTAGGCTCAAAACGTTCATCTCGCGATTTCCAACCAAACTGTGTAATTAGTTTTTTTTATCTACATTTAATATATCATACATGTGCCGCAAGATTCGTTACTGTAGCTGTATGTGAATTTTTTTTATCTAAACAAGGCCTGTGCTCGACGCCGTGTGACTCTGCAGGAGTGCCACCAGCGGACCTGCCACGGAGGGGATCGGAGTCGGAGTAAATACCACTGAATGCATCATCAGTCTCAGCTACAGTAGCTGATAGTATCACTGCCTCCGACCTCAGAAAAGGTTGTATTAAATATAGACTAAATACCCTTATTTAGTTTTTACCTTAAAACTTTACATCCTATCAGAATGTGTGTGTGTATATATATATATATAGTATTAAATATAGATTAAAAAATAACTAATTACACAAATTGTATGTAATTTGTGAGACGAATCTTTTAAATCTAATTAGTCCATGATTTGACAATAAAGTGTTACAGTAACATATGTGCTAATGACGGATTAATTAGGCTTAATAAATTCGTCTCGTGATTTTCAGGCAAGCTATGTAATTAGTTTTTTTATTAATATCCGAAAACCCCTTCCGACGTCGTACGGAACATCCGATATGATATTTTCACCAAAAATTTTTCATATCTAGACGATACCTTGAGTTGGAAGTGGGAAAGTTGGGGGCACAAAGCATTGCCCGGAATGCCCCTGGAGAGTTGGACCGGAAGGTACATCGTACGGTACGTACATGCAAATTACTCCTATGCATTGCTGATATCGTTTTTTTTACAACATTGCTGATATCGTTTTCGTAAGCTCAGGGTTCGCTTGACGCCGGTGTACAGTGTACAGTGTGCTCCATTGTGTACGGTACAGGAGTCTGTGCCTGGATTCCTGTACCAGCCAAGTCATCACTCAGTCAGCCACTGCACTTGCCAACCGCAGCACCATGCATGCGAGCAATGTGTTGAGATATTGTTCACCCATATCAGATAGTTGAAAAAAATAAAAGCATATATTCAAGTGGTAATGCATTTCGATGATGTTTCTGATTTTTCCAACAGGTGTGAGCCTAATGCATCTATCAAACGATGGGTTCCACCGCCAAAAGATTAGGTTAAGGCAAATGTTGATGATGTTATTTTTAGTGAATCAGAAAGAATGGGAGCTGGATGTGTGATACAGGACCACAATAGAAATTTCTTGGCTGCAACAAACCAAGTAATTTGGAGAGTCTCTGAACCAGAAATGGCTGAAACTTTGGCTGTCTGATGGGCTTTAAAATTCAACTGTCATGAAAGTGATAATTGCTTCGGATTGCTTAAACTTGGTATGAAAGCTCATGCAAAAAAGTATGGATAGGTCTCATACAGGAGCAATCGTCCCAGACATCAAGATGATGAAAAACAACTTTGATGATATTTCTTTTGTCTTTGTTAGTCGAAATTGTAACGAGGTAGCTCAGTGGCGAAGCCAGAAACTTTGAGAAGTCCGAACGATTCTCATTATACAAAAATATTTAGCTATAAAATTACAGAAATCTATATGGATATAAAGAAAATTTTCTTTTAAACTTTGGCGAGGAGTCCGGCCAGGCGGTGGCTCCGCCACTGAGGTAGCTCATGTATTAGCTAAGTTGGCTAACAGACGGCTGGTTTGATGTGTCTAAATGAAGCCCCGGAGTCCATTCGGGCTTTAGCGGTTCGGCGGGGACGACGACCCTAGGTTGGGTTGTGGGTCCGGCCCGTCATTCAGGCCACGTGAGGCGTCACGTGCTATTCGGGTGGGCGCGGTGGCCTGCCCGGTCCGGTCGCAGCGCCCCTCTGCACCCCGTTTTTTCGCGCATGCACTGACGCGTGGCGCCGCCAGGATTCACGCAGTGGGTGGGACGCGTGTCGCCGTCGGGGAGGCTCGGACAGTTGACTCTGAGCCATGGCTCGGATGCTCACACTCTCCTGTCACCGCGTCCGCAGACCCGATGCCTCTCTGTGCACTCCGCCGTCGCCTGTGCTGTGCAGGCCCATTCCTTCGACCGCAACCCGGTGCGCGGCCATGCCTCTTGAAGTCGTTGCCGTGGTGTGGTCAGGAAGGCGTTGGATGAAGACTTTGGGCTAGTCGTGGGCCACTTGGGCTGCCTGGCCTCCGACTCTGCGGACGGGCCGTCCTTCCTATTCGAGCTTGGAGCTTGATGGGCCGCTGAGCGTGCTGCACTTCATCGACGACTGCCTCGCAGCCCATGTGAACACCGGACCGGATGGCACGCACCTAGCACCTGTTGCTCGCATCCTCGGGCGAGCGGCCCTCTATGCGTGAGGCGCCAGGGGTTCATCATGCTGTCCAGGCTCCTGGCACGGATGGTGAGCCGAACAACCATGTCGAACCGCACGTCCGCCCAACGGTGGAGTCCTTCATCACCAAGTACAAGAAGCCTCTCGAGCAGCCGATCCTCTCCACGCCGCGCCTACGCTTGACGAAGGTTGCCAGCTCTGTGGAAGATGAAGACTGGATCCCCAAGAGAAGTGCCCGCCTCGCGGCAAAGAGCAAGTTCCGTGAAGAGAAGCCGGAAGCACAAGCCAGGAAGGTGATGATGCGACGCCTCGGCCTTGATAGCGAGACAGTTGTCCCCGACGAGGCTTCCTTCGAGGATTTCAGGACGGCTTTCACCCTCCCGCTGTCGCCGTCCAAGCACGACGCCATGAACGCCCAGCGGGCACTCGGTGCCGTTTGCGCACCTCCAGGAAGGCTTCCTGGACGAGCTGCGGGCAGTCAGAGCCGCTTACCAGGGGCCACTGCTTGTGTGTGGGGACTTCAATCTTATCTATCAAGCAGCCGACAAGAGCAACGATCGCCTAAATCGTCGCTCCATGCGATGCTTCCGTAGGGCGTTGGATGACACGCAGCTTCAAGAACTATACCTACATGGCCGCCTATATACTTGGAGCAACGAGCGCAGCCGCCCGACCCTTGAACGCATTGATCGCGCGTTTGGATCGGTGGAGTGGCTTGAGCGGTACCCGAACCATCACATTCGGTGCCTGTCGTCAGATTGCTCAGATCATGCGCCACTGCTGCTACAGCTCCGCTGCGAACAGTGGGCCAAGCCAAGATTTCGCTTCGAGGAGTTCTGGACGCGTCTCGACGGCCGGTTTCGACGGCGTCATTCGGGAAGCGTGGGACTGCGCCGTGCCCGGCGCGGACGCCTGCCGGGTTCTTGACGTCAAGCTTCGGAAGACAGCCAAGGCCCTACAGAGCTGGAGCATGCGCTGCGCAACGTGGGGAGCGTGCGTTCGCAGCTCTTCATGGCCCGGGAGCTTATCGCCCATCTCGACGCTGCGCAGACTGCAGGCAGCTTTCGGCCCCTGAACAGTCGTTCCGGAAGCAACTCAAGATGCGCTCGCTCGGCTTGGCCTCCCTGGCGCGGACCATCGCCCGACAACGCTCGAGAGTCCGTTTTCTCGAGGAGGGCGATGCGAACACAAGATATTTTCATCTACAAGCCTGCCACCGTAATCGGAAAAAACCAAATTCCGACGTTGCAACACGATGGTCTGTTTTTCTCGGCGGACGAGGCGAAGGCCAACCTCTTCTTTGACTACTACAACGGCATACTGGGGGTGCCGTTCCAGCGCCAGCACCTGATCGTGCTTGACGGTCTCTTGCCTCAGCTTGACCTGACAGGCATTGACGCATGTTTCACTGAGGCTGAGATCTGGGTGGCCATGAAGGACATGCCGCCAGACCGTGCTCCTGGGCCGTACGGCTTCTGCGGCAGATTCTACCGGGTGGCATGGGAGGTGATTAAGCACGACATTGTCTGTGCGTTCAATGCCCTCTGGTCCCTTGATGCGAGAAGCTTTCATCTCCTCAACGACGCCCTCATGATATTGCTCCGCAAGAACGCTACGCAGTCACGTCCCAAGGACTTCCGTCCTATCAGCCTCATGCACAGCTTCAGTAAGTTGTTTGCCAGATGCCTGACACGAAGGCTAGCTCCCCGGCTCCATGACATTGTCGTGCAAAACCAGAGCGCGTTCATCAAGGGTCGCGCCATCCACGACAACTTTTGCTCAGTGCAATTGGCATGTCGCTGGTTACACTCCAAGCAGCACGCGTCAGTGCTCGACATCGCCAAAGCCTTCGACTCCGTCGCCTGGCCATTTCTCCTGGATGTTCTACGACATATCGGATTTCCCAGGAGGTGGACCAACTGGATTTCTATTCTGCTCTCAACGGCAAGCACAAAGGTTCTCGTGAACGGTCGACCGGGGCGGCGTATTGCCCACGCGCGTGGACTGAGACAAGGCGACCCGCTGTCGCCTATGCTGTTCGTGATTGTCATGGAGGTGTTAGTTGATCTCCACCAATAGACCCAACGGCCTATTGGGCCCTATCTCTGCTCCCTGATCGGGGGAGCCCAACCCTAACTCGGTTGGAGGGCCCCTGTCGCACGGCACACATAAAAGGAATGTGGGGGTGAGGGCTCGGACTACGAGGTTGATCGGAGCCGCCACACCCACCCAAAGAGAAACCCTAATCCGATCCTAAAGCGTGCTGCCAGCGACGGGATGAGCCCGCCACCACCACTGCTGTCACCTATGCAGGTTCTCCGACGTCCCACTGCCTCACCACCACGACGAGCACTGGCGTCCGCGAGGTTGCATCCAGGGCGGCATCGGCGTCCACGCTGCCATTGCGGTGAAGCTCCGCAAGGTCGATGAGCCTAACTACGGATCTACGGGTTAAACACAGAGGTAACAATCCTACGAGTCTAACAATGGTATCAAAGCCAGGTTGCCTCTGAGTAATCTTAACCCTAACCGGGTAAAAGCAAAGAAAAGAGTGACCAGGTTCACACTGTGTAACCCTAACCCTAGATAGGGTACGGGAAAAGTGGACACGGTTTCAACAAAGAACCCTAGCAGTTCGTCAGCCTAGGGTGTAGATCTAGGGTTTTAGATTGAAAAACAAAGAAAATGCCCGATCCAGATCGGATCGGGACAGAACTCGAACCCTAACCGTACAAGAGAAAGAGGACGGTCATGAGGCTACCTACCTGGAGCCTGGCCGTCCTGTCACTGCCGTCGACCAAATCCATGGTCGACGAGAGAGAGACAGAGCCACCGGGCTGGGTAGCCTGGCGCGCGCGAACTCCGGTAGATCAGTCCAAATCGGAGAAAGAAAAGGGGAAGAAGGGAAGAGATTCGGATGAACTCCAAAAAGGAAAAGAAATCAAAAGAAAACAGAAAGACTAACCCCCTCATCCCAATCGGAATCAAACCCTAAAAAGAAAAGAAACCCTAACCCTAACCCCATTCCCCATATCAGTTCGGATGAGAGAAGAACCAAATCTAAAAGAAATATGGGGAATAGAAAAGAGAGAAAGAACCGATCTGAAATCGAAAAAGAATTCAAAATGAAACCCTAACCCTAACCCTAATCGGGTACAAGAAAAGAGGAGGGGATAAGGGCCTACCTGGGCCTCTGACCGCCCCGTCACGCCGCCGGCTCGTCTCCATGGCCGGCTCACCACCGGACGACCGTGGACGTCGAGCGGCACAGAACCGGGTTTGGGGCACCGCAGCACCCTTTTTCGACGGCACCGCGCTCAACCGTGTGGGGAGCGCGCGCACCGGCGAAAGGGAGTGCGACGGTGCACATGTCCTTCCTCCTCTGGCCGCGGTGGAGAACGATGTGGGGAGGAAGAAGAAGAAAGGCAGCAAAGAGGAACGGAGGTCGCCGAGAACGCGTGTGCGCCTTGCTCGTCGGCAGAGAGAGCTAGCTACGGCTGCTGGTGGAGAGTGAGAGAATGAAAGGGGTTAGGGTTTCAGACGGCTGTGGAGGTGGTTTTTGTTCTCGCGAAAATCACTCTCCACCGTCCGATTCAGATGAACGCCCCAGATTCATCCTCAGCTGTTTTGGGCCAAATACGACCCAGGCGGGTGCGCGCGCCAGGCTGAATTCCCGGCCCAGGCCCAGGTTGCGGCCTGGGCGCGGGGGGCGCGCGGGAAGGGCGTGTACGACCGTGGGCCGTGGGCTGCCATGCTATTTTGGACCGAAAGAACAAGTACAGAAAAGAATGAGTTTTTTTCTATTTCCAGCAAATATTTATTTCTGGAAAATGAATAAATGGTTCAAAAGAAAAATAGAAAATGTAATTTTTCCCTATGGGTAAAATTCAAGAAAAAGAAAGGAAATAGAAAATACTTTTTTCCCTGTGGGTAAAATTCAAGAAAAGGAGAAGTTTTTCCACAGCTAGAGAAATTGTTTATTCTCCAGTTAATTTGTACCAACGTGGTATTTAATTAGAGAAAAAGAAAGTTATTCCGCTGCTAAAGAAAATGTTGATTCTCTAGTTATTTTGAACCAATGTGGTATTTAATTGGAGAAAAAGAGTTTTCATATGATTATGATGTTGTTATTTTCTGACCAACGTTGTTAATAACAATATCGTAATGTTAATGAATTATGCATTAATTCTACTTCTGCCCAACGGTGATGTAGAATTAGTGTATAAGAATAGATGTTAATTTTAATGATTTCTGCATTAATTCTATTTCTGCCCAACGGTGATGTAGAATTAGTGTGTAAGAACAGTTGTAAAAGTTAATGATTTATGCATTAATTCTATTTCTGCCCAACGGTGATGTAGAATTAGTGTATAAGAATAATTATATGTTTTGATTTTGACCAACATTGGAATCAAGGCATGCAAATGGTGTTATTTTTATGTTAAGAAAAGTTTTGATCTGGTTTTCATCTTGTCTAAGGTGGACTGGGCAGTCACCTCACCGTGTTCCACTGAGATTGTGGCACCGGTGAGGGAGACAAAAGAGAATGATGCCACTTGGGCAACTAAAGAAAGGGATTTTGAATCCCAAAAGATGTCCTATGACTGTTGAACATAGAAAGTGTGTCACTACCAATAAGAAATGTTTGGCTGTGATAAAGGACATGATTGAACCTGCAATTGTGGGCTCAATCCCAGAGTGTGACACGGTCACCGAGTACCTCGATAGAATAAAGAGTCAGTTCACTGGCTCTTCAAAAACATATGCTACTCAGCTGATAAAGCAGCTGGTAACAGAGTGTTACTCTGGAAATGGTGGATAAGAGAGCTCACGATGCGTTGTTGAAATTATGGCATTATCGTTCAGGCCACATTTCGAGGGGGAGAATGGAAAGACAAGTTAAGAATGATATTCTTCCTCCATTAGAGCTCTCAGTTTTAGAACAATGCAGAGAATGCATAAAAGAAAAGTATGTAAAAAGAATTAAGAAAAGATGACAAACGAAGCGTAGGAATTCTATAGATTATTCACACAAACATCTGTGGACATCTGTGGTCAGTTTCCTGTAAAGAGTGTGGATGGTAATGATTCGTTCATAACATTCATAGATGATTACTACCATTATGGCTATATTTATCCAATCAAAGAAAGAACAGAAGCATTGGATAAATTTAAGATATTAAAGATTAAGATAGTCAGGTCTGACCGTGGGGGAGTACTACGGTCGGCGTACCCTAAAAGAATGGCATAATAGCCCAGTATTCTATACTGGGTGAACCTCAGCAGAATAGAGTAGCTAAAAGAATCAATCGTACCCTGATGGATATGGTGGGCAGTATGATAAGTTACTCTACCTTGTAGTTGAGACTGTGGATGGAGGCGTTTAAAAAACCTCATTCATATTCTCAAAAGAGTACCAAGTAAATCGGTGCCCAAAACACCGTATGAGTTGTGGACAGAAAGTATACCCTCACTAAACCACTTGCATGTGTGTGGGGAAGCCCCACTGAGGTTAAAGTATTTAACCCAAACATTGGGAAGTTAGATCCCAAAACAGTAAAGTCAAAAGGTTTTTGTTTTCCACTGTCCAGAGAGACATACAAAGTTTGTGGAAATGAGACACGATGTTTTCCTAGAGAATGAAAAGATGAGGGGGAGCATGGTAGCTCGAGAGATTGTCCTTGAAGTGGAGCGGGTGTATGCGTCCACTCCAATGATTCATGAGCCATTTTTCTCACTACCGGATATAGCTGCACCGACAGTGCTAGATACTATGGTGCCAGCACCTGTTGTTATTTCACCTGTGGCAACAATGAATGAAAATGAGGAACCTATTCTTCAGGATTCTATAGAACCTATTGCCACACATGAGGGGGAGTAACAACAACCTCAAATAGAAGATGTGCCAAATATGGAGGCCTCTAGAAGGTCTCAAAGAGTTAGAAAATCAGCTATTTCTGCTGATTATGAAGTGTATAACACTAAGGAATTTCAAATGGAGGATGATCCCACCTCATTTAAAGAAGCCATGAGAAGTGATCATTCATCAAAGTGGCTTGAGGCCATGGAAGATGAAATGAAATCGATGAATGTCAATAAAGTTTAGGATTTGGAAATAATTCCTAAAGGAGTCAAAACAGTAGGCTATAAATGGGTCTACAGAATAAAACTTGGCTCTCAAAGGAATATAGAGAAATATAAAGCGTGACTTGTGGCAAAAGGCTATATGCAAAGAGAAGGAATTGATTATAATGAGACCTATTCTCCAATCTCATGTAAAGTTTCCTTCAGAATCATAATGGCATTAGTGGCACATTACGATTGAAAATTACATCAGATGGATGTAAAGATAGCATTTCTCAACGGAGACTTGGAGGAAAATGTTTACATGGCACAACTGAAAAGGTTTTGTCATGGAAGGAAAAGAACGAATTGGATGCCGCCTAAAGAAATCCATTTATAGATTAAAGCAAGCTTCAAGACGGTAGTACTTTAAGTTTGATCAATCAATAAAGAATTTTGGGTTTTAAAAGAGAATGTAGAGGACAATTGAGTCTATGCAAAGTTTAAGAATGGGAAGTTTATCTTCCTTGTCCTGTATGTAGATGATATCTTACTTGCTAGTAGTGATGTCAGTCTACTACTAGAGACAAAGAAATTTGATATGAAAGATCTTGGCGAAGCCTCGTTCGTTCTAGAGATCGAGATTCACCAAGATAGAAGAAAAAGGGTATAAGGACTGTCACAAAAGGCATACATGGAAAAAATCTTAAAGAAATTCAGTATGCACAAATGTAGTCCCTCACCTGCTTCTATAGTCAAGGGCGACAGATATGGGGATTTTAAATGCCCCAGGAACCAATATGAGCTCAATCGATAAAGTGAAAGTGGTTCCATATGCTTCTGCTGTCGGAAGCTTGCAACATGCTCAAGTATGTACGCGTCCTGACTTGGCATTTGTTACCGGGTTTTACTTGGCAGATTCCAGAGCAATTCTGGAATAGAACACTGAAATTAGTAAAGAAAGTCTTGCATTATTTGTAAGGAACGAAAGGCCTCATGATGACAAATAGAAGATCTGATTCACTCCACAAGGTGGGATATTCAGATTCTAATTATGCGAGAGTGAATGCATATCCAGACGTGGATTTTCTATCATCTCGAAAAGGGGAGCTATTTCATGGAAAAGCTCAATACAAACTGTCACTACATCGTCCACAATGTATGATAGTTTGCAGCGTGTTATGAGGCAACGGGCAGGTGAACTAACTAACGAAGTTCATACCCGGTTTGAAGGTGGTTGACGACATCTATAGACCACTAAAGTAATACTGCAATTATAATCTGGCAGTACAGGATGCTCACAACATAAGTCAAGTGGTGCTGCCAAACATATTGACATAGAATATTATGTTGTGAAAGATAAAGTCCGGGATCAAGTCATAAGTCTTGAGCATATAAGAACAAAAAGGATGCTTGTGGATCCACTTACAAAAAGGCTTACCACCCAACATGTTCAGAGGACATGGTGTTCAGAGAACATGTAGCTAGCTTGGGTTTAAGGGAAAGCCTAAAATATTTCTGGACAAAAGAAGGCCCAAAGATAAGTATCTATTTCAGAACAGAGTAGTGAGTTGTACCTGTTAAGTCTATCGGCAATGGACCGTGACGATGAGACATGCTCTATGAGCTAATCTGTAATGGAATGAACAAAAGCAAATGATATGAAATTGAAAGATGGAATGAGATCAAGGGGGAGAATGTTAGTTGATCTCCACCGATAGGCCCAACGGCCTATTGGGCCCTATCTCTGCTCCCTGATCGGGGGAGCCCAACCCTAACTCGGTTGGAGGGCCCCTGTCGCACGGCACACATAAAAGGAATGTGGGGGTGAGGGCTCGGACTACGAGGTTGATCGGAGCCGCCACACCCACCCAAAGAGAAACCCTAATCTGATCCTAAAGCGTGCTGCCAGCGACGGGATGAGCCCGCCACCACCCCTGCTGTCGCCTATGCAGGTTCTCCGACGTCCCACTGCCTCACCACCACGACGAGCACTGGCGTCCGCGAGGTTGCATCCAGGGCGGCATCGGCGTCCACGCTGCCATTGCGGTGAAGCTCCGCAAGGTCGATGAGCCTAACTACGGATCTACGGGTTAAACACAGAGGTAACAATCCTACGAGTCTAACAGGAGGTCCTCAACTCGCTAATCCGAGATGCTGACAGGAGTGATGCGCTCACGCCGCTGCCGGGGCAGGTGTTCACGCATCGGGCATCGCTCTACGCTGACGACCTGGTCGTCCTGGTTGCACCCGTCGCCGATGACTTCCACTGCCTAAGCGAGATACTTAACCTCTTCGCTGGGGCGTCGGGGCTAATCACCAACTTTGAGAAGTGTGTCATCACCCCTATCAGATGCAGCGAAGCGGTGGTGGCGGAGATCTTGGAGGTGTTCCCGTGCGTGGTATACCCTTTCCCGTGCAAATATCTCGGGATCCCGCTGTCTCCCAGGAGGCTGAACCGTTCCATGGAGCAGCCGCTTGTCGACGCCGTTGCCGCCAGGATCCCGACCTGGAAGGCCGGCTTGCTCACGAACGCCGGTAGAGCGCTGCTCACCAAGGTCACCCTCTCGGCCATTCCAGTTCACATCAGCATAGCATGTTGCCTCTCCCAGTGGGCCATCAGCCAGATCGACAAACGCCGCAGAGCGTTCCTATGGGGGGGGGGGGGGGGGGGGGGGGGGGGGGGGGGGGGAATGTAAGGTCGCATGGCCCGTCGTTTGCAGGCCAACTGGCCTGGGCGGTCTTGGTGTGCTCGATCTCAGATTCTTCGGCTATGCCCTTAGGCTCCGGTGGGAGTGGCTCTCCAGGGCAGAGCCGCAGCGATGCTGGGTTAGCCTGCCGTCGAGGCCGGAGCGCGCTGTCCGGGACATGCGCGACGCAAGCTTACTGGTCGTCGTCGGGGACGGAGTGTCTACCAAGCTCTGGACAGATAACTGGTCCTCCGTTGGACCGCTAAACCGCTATGCGCCCGCACTCTTCGCGGCCACGTCGCTCGCCGGTCGCAAGCGCACGCTACGCGACGCACTGCAAGGGCATCAGTGGGCCGCAGACATCATCGGAGCGCCGACTACTCAAGTCCTGTGCGAGTACTTCCGCGTGTGGGACATCCTTGCCGATGTCAACTTGCAGCCGACGCTGGCGGACCGCTTCGTCTGGAGGTGGTCTCTGGATGCGAGGTATTCGGTTTCGTCAACTTACAGGGCTTTCTTCCATGGTTCCGCATGGCTGTTGGGCGCCAAAGAGCTGTGGGCTGTCAGGGCGCCACCTCGGGTGAAGCTTTTTTTTTTTTTCTGGCTTGCACTACACAAGCGGCTGTGGACGACGGAGAGACGTAAGCGCCATGGACTCCAGGATGGTGATGAGTGCGCCTTGTGTGCCCAGGAAACCGAAACGATTGGCCACCTTGTTCTTGGCTGCACTTTCGCAAAGCAGCTCTGGTTTGCACTTCTCCACCCGCTGCAGCTCGACACGCTCATGCAGGACGCTGGGGACGAGATCGCATCCTGGTGGCTTCATCAGAGATCAAGGATCGCCTCGGCGGATAGGAAGGTCTTCGACTCCTTGTTGCTTCTGGTAGCCTGGTGCCTCTGGAAAGAAAGAAACGCGTGCGTGTTCGGAAGGCTAGCATCGTGCGTGAACGACGTCGTGCGCGCGGTCGTGCAAGAGGGGGAAGAGTGGGCGCTCGGCGGTTTTCTGCCGTTTGTGGCGCTAGCCGAGCTGTGGTCGCGCCATCGTGTATCCATGTAACGACCTCAATGTATCCAGTAGTCCAGTAGTCTAGGTTCCCTCTGGTTTGGCATCAGGTAGCTCCTCGCCGCCTGAATCGTTGTCCCGGTGTTCGTAAACTCCTTTCCTCTTAATGAAATACGGGTATGATCCCGCTCGCGGAAAAAAAAATAGTGAAAGTGCTGTCTGTTTAAAAAAAAAGAGAGAGCGCGTAAACAACAGAAAGGCAACCAGCAATACAAGGGCAATCCTGTAAAAAAATGGCCAGCCTTGGTAGCCATGGCAGACGCTGGTAGGGCCTTCTCCAAAGCAACACCAGGAAACCGACGCGGGCAGAGGCGTTATCCAGCTACCGAGGGCATTGAAACACACCTCACCCACCCATGAAACACACCTCACCCACCCATGTTTAATTTCTCTACAGCGTACCCATATGAGGACGTGGGGTTTCAATCGAAGCCTGACCGGTCAACATCTCGTCAGAATTATATTACGCCTAGTAAGGGCATGTTTGTTCGCCCTGTTAAACTTTAATAGGTGTTGATCAAGGGGTTGATTATAGGGTGTTCGGATACTGATAATGGATTAATTAGATTTAATAGATTCGTCTCGTAAATTAATCTCAATCTATACAATTAGTTTCGTAATTAGTCTATGTTTAACACTCTATGTGTCTAAACATTTGATGTGATAGGTGTTAAAAAAAAGGAACCAAACACCCCCTAAGTTGTTAGTTGGAGTATTCATCACTGGGATTATATTCTTGATTGATCTAATCGGCACGCTCATCCACTCAGAGAGGAGTTTTGTCATCTCTTCAGGCTCGAGAATCTGGCCCGCGACAGAACAAGACCGAGATGCTGTGAGCAAAGCACCTACCTGCTCTCTCCTTTCTTTTGGTCCCACGATCAGTCAGTTCAGTCCGGAGGAGGATTAATATATAAGACGTGTTCGACGAAAAGATAACCACTACTAGCAGTACCTTCTTCTGGCTGTTTGAATCACCACCTCTCAAAATCGATTATTAGCTCGTGGCAATGCTATACGTGTCTCCTTGTGAACTGCTAGCTGAAATGCGACCTGCTTTTATTAGCAGTACTCTGGCCGTGTTTAGATGGCCCAAATAGGGGGAACAGCCGAATCATTGTTCCCTACTGTAGCAATTTTGTTTTTATTTTGCTAATAATTGTCTAAACATTGATTAATTAGGCTTCAAATATTCGTCTCGCAAAGTACAAACAAAACTGTGCAATTAGTTTTTGATTTCATCTACATTTTAGTACTCCATATATGTGCCGGCATTTTGATGTGACGGGGAATCTTCTTTTTGCATAGTAGAATTTGGGGATGATTTTGGGAAACTAAATCACGCCCTCTGCTTGCTACCCGATCTTATTAGCTGGCCTGCAATGCAAGACCTGCATGAGCTGCACCAACTGTGCTCATGTTGACAACGATACGTGAAAGTGATTGAAATTGAATACGGACCAGGACCAGGGTACACATGATGGTAGTACTAGCTGCCTTCGTCTTCCTGGCAATGGCAGCCAGCGTTTACCTCCAGCCACGTCCTTCCTCCTCGTCGTCGAGAAGAGGCTAGCGCGTTTTCCGATGGTCTGGGCCGAAACCGCCAATCCTCCTCGAACTGGGCTCGATTACGAGGAAGCATTTTGGGCCTCGATCCAGCAAATCGCGCAGCTCAAATTGGTCAGGGGTAGCCCAGACCCCAGAATAGCGCAGCGGAGGACTCGGCCGCCGCGGTGGCGCTTTTTGGCGCCAGTGGCTCGTAACCACGCCCAACGAGACCGGCGGGCAGCAAGCAACCGCGACCGCATCAAAAACACCCTCGCCATGCTTCCACCCATGGGCAGCGCAGATTCACAGCCTCCGGCTATCCGTCGCGCTCGAAGCCGGCCGATCGGGGGGAGCGCAGCAGCGGGCAGGCCGCGCCGGTTGCCGCGCCACCACCGGTAGCCCAGGCCGCCAGCGCCCAGCTCGTCTGCTCCCCTCCTCCGTGATGGCCGACGTCGACGCGGACGCCAACAACGATCCCGAGCGCAGGACGTCCCTCATCATCGGAGGCCGACGACAACGACGCGTCCGGCAAGACGCCCCATCCCCGCCGTGCCCGTCCCCGGCGCGCCACGCCCGCGGGGCACGCGCTCGAGGAGCCGCCTCGGCGGAAGGCGCCGCACCGCCGGTCCCGTCCCGTGCGGATGTTCCAGAGCATGTGCCGGTCGCTCCCGCTGCTGAACCCGCGGTGCGGGGGGCAGATGCATCCCGGGGGCGTGCCGGATCGCGCCGCCGTCGTCGTCGCGGCCCGCCCACCGCGCCGTTGTCGGACTCGAGCTCGCTGCTGTCGCAGCTCATCGCGCATTCCTCCTTCGGCGGCGCCGCGTCGTCCCGGCACCGCCTCACGGGGCACGCTCTTCGGCTACCGCGACGGCCCGCGTGTCGCTGTCGCTGCAGCAGAAACGCGCGGGTGCCAGCCCACGCTGATCGTGGAGCTGGCGCTCCCGACGCACGCGCTGCTCCGCGAGCTCGGCGGCCACGCGGGCGCGCGCATCGTGCTGGAGGTCGAGAAGCGCGCGGAGCAGAGCGGGTGACGCCGGCGGCGCCCTCGACGGCAACGAGGCCATCGCCGCCGTAGGCGAGGGGCGGCGGCACCAACGGCTTTCAGGCACAGCCACGACGACGGGTGGGGTGCTGGAGGAGCTCATGTGGACCATGTTCTGCAACGGCAAGAGGGTGGGGTACGCGGTGCGGCGGGAGCCCACCGAGGAGGACATGGCCGTGCTGGAGACGCTGTGGGCGGTCACCATGGGCGGCGGGCGTGCTCCCCGGCAGGTCGGACGTGGACGGCCCCCGACGGGCGAGATGGCGTACATGCGCGGGAGCTTCGAGCACACCGTCGGGTCCCGGGACTCGGAGTCGCTCTACATGGTCGGACCGCCCGGCGGCGACTGCCCGGAGCTCGCCATCTTCTTCGTTAGGCTATGAATGAAACCAAAGTACCATACCAAACGAACGTACTACTACAGTGCACACGTCGCGCTCGTGGTGTCTAATCTCTCTCGTCTGGTCTCGTTCGTTGTTCAGCCGCAGCTAGTTGCGTCGTCAGAAATATTCATTGCCCCCATCAAAAGATTACTGTATCACGCAAAAAACAGAACACGAAAGAGTTCATCGCTAGTATGACAGGTCACGTCGTCGATCGACCACCACGGACATGCCGCAGCAGGGGCCATCGGTCGCCTGCTCCCCAATGTCTGGGCTCTGCATGCATGAACCGATCGAAACGATGCACGCATACAGAGGCGCTGCACAGTGGCGGACGAACGACGGACGTGCAAACTGCACACCTTTGGCAGCAGCGAGCATTCAGTTTCAGTCACGTGGTTCCATGAAACGATGCACGGCTTCCCTTCCCACCAATACAAAACGCTCGCGCGCGCGAAGGCGAAACTCACGCTGGCTGGGCCTGAGGGCTGGCTGGCCGGGGACGCCACGTGCGGCGCGCAGTGCAGACTGCAGAGGCGCTCGGCTCAGACGCCGCCGCTGCCCGTGCCCGTGTCCGTGTCCGGCTCGGCTGCTCGATCGCCGTGCGCCCGTGCGCTGCTGCGACTGCGAGGACGTCGTCAGGTCATGCATGGCGGGGAGGGGACACGCTGCACGGTAAAGCGTGCTGCTGCCTCCTGGAACATGCTCCCTACTCAACCTCTACGGTGCATGCATGGGGCGTTATCAGGTGCAGAGATTCTTCAGATATGATGTGATGATGCCCGCCCGTGGCATGCATGGCATGCAGGGCGCCACACCGATGGACGGCGGCAGCGCTACTGCTACTGTACTGGGCAGTGGGCACTGCACGAGTGCACGTCCATCTACGAGCACATGGGTGCTCACAGACAGCTCAGCGCTCGTCGTTGCACGTTTTCACTTTCACCTGCGTCCTCTGATGAACTGATGATGAGGCTCAGGCTGTCTGTGGACTGTGGGTTTGGTTTGTGACTGCTGCTGCTGCTCTGCAGCTGGGTCCGCCCAAGCACACCAGCGCTGCTCCTGCTCCAGCTCCTGTCACTGAATGGCTAGCTCTAGCTTCAAAGTTCAGGTCGATAATCGCTGCGCTTAACTGGTTTTGTGTTGTGCGTTGGTAATTGCAAGGGGGCGGGGGAAAGATTCTAGCCACTAGCCAGCTCCATCTCCACGCATGCCGCGCGCGCGCACCTAGCGCTGAAATTGAGGCTTGCACGGAACTACAGTACATACTCTAGCTACGACATGGCGCGTGCAGGGAGATTCTCGAGTCTTTTCGCGCCAGTCGACAGGCGTCCAAGGACAAGCCCTTTGCATGCAGCACGCTCAGTCACTCGCTGCCACTCCCTATGCGCAGCATGATCCCCATCAGAGCAAGCCGACTGAATGTTGAGGTGGAGGAAAGAGGAGAGGAGAGAGAAGGGAAGCGGGCTGTAAGCTTACAGCTGGATTAGACACAAGAACTAAGAAATTTTATGAGAGAGACAAATAAGCCATGTATTAATAACGAAGAGTTAACTATTATATGGATAGGCTGAAAGAAAGCTGCAAAAATTCTTACAGCCAGCGAGCCGACTGTATTATTAGCGCTGTGAGAGAGTCCCAGAGCTCAGGGTCATGGCAGCCCATGCCCATGCCCCAAGCTAGCTAGTCCTGCCCGCTGGCCCGGCCCTCACTCCCTTGCTACCCCTCCACTATCGCACGGCATAGCATAAACTAATCCGGACGGCTGCAGCTTGTCATCGGCAAAGCTGCAGTATAAATTCAAGGCAGCTCCATCGACGAGCCCCTGGGGGACCAGGTTGGGAGAGGCCGTCAGGCCCCCTCCTAGTCTCCTCTCCTCTTCTATCCGAGCTCGGCATTCAGGGCTACACCTGCTTACATCTATTATTCATGCATACATTCATATATGCATAATATGCATTGTTCGTTCAAAAAAAATAGCACGCATCTGCTACACAAGGGAAAGGCTTTTGATCGAGAGGCAAAATGCAATGGTCAGGTATAGATTATTTGGACATTTAGTTCCATGTGCATTCATGTTCTTCAGTGATTATCTGTCCATGCATCTCTGAACTTCTTCTGTTCTTTCCATGTGTGAGAAGGTACCAGCAGGGTGTGTTCGAGGCCGATCGTGCATCATGGCCGCGGCCGGCGGCCGCATGCATGCATGCATGGGATGATGCAGTAGGCACACAGAGAACTCTGTGTGCGCGCGGCCAGCAGCATTGGCGCCTCCTGTCGCCACAGCGTGGATAGAGGAACCAAAAAACGGGTCATGTGGCTAGCAGCTTCTGTTTATTTTCACTTTATTAATTAGTTATAATCGCATGCTCTATTGTTGTTAACTGTTGTGTTGTACTATCTAGTTCTCTTTATTTGGTGTTCGCAATCTAATTCGCTGTTTCCTCTTGACTTTTTTCTTTTCCTTGCAATGGGAGGTACTCAGAATCTGGTAGTAGTTGTTGTGGTTGTCGTCTTCATGAATGCTTAGTACGATGTGTATATCACTGTGCAGTTGTACATGCCCTTTAACACTTTCACTATTCTATATGCTTAGATAGACATTAATAGTCTCATAACACCAAAATTGCTAAAGTATATGGTTGTTATAAAAAAAAAGTTGTTACAATATAGAGGACCACCTGAGAAGAAAGCGGTTATTGCACAAACATAACTACCAAATACTTGATTGAATATACAAGACATGGTACTACCGACCAGGTAGGGATGCCGACCAGTAATCGTTTTTTATCGAACACACACATCATCAAAAGTGAGCCCAAGTGATTTTCCCTGAAAATAGTGCAGAAAATGCCACATTTTAATGGAAAAACGTCCATGTTCTTTGAGTGACTTGAGCAGAAGATTTTGTATAAATGCATCTCTTGTATTAGAAAAGATTACAGTACACAAAACCAAATTTTCATGGATGCATCGTCAATAGTCCACTCATCCAAATGTTGGGCGCCTTTTTTTTTCTGCCACCTTCTCTTTTTCTCTTTCCTCGT
This sequence comes from Saccharum hybrid cultivar R570, assembly GCA_038087645.1. Lineage (NCBI taxonomy): Eukaryota > Viridiplantae > Streptophyta > Magnoliopsida > Poales > Poaceae > Saccharum > Saccharum hybrid cultivar. Next base: position 11,787,762 of record JAQSUU010000529.1, read on the forward strand.
TCTAAACTTATTACTATTTGGTTTGCTTTGTGTAGAGGTGAACTCTTCTTATATGAGAGTCAGCGCATCTTCTTTTAGTTTTTTCTTGACTCTGTAAGAGAGCTATAAGTCCCTTTATATGTTATAACCAACCCATATCAACTTGTTCTTAGCACAACCTAGAATCTTATGCTATATAAGTGTTAGAAGTTTTGTCGACAGATTTAGTATGTACTACTAATCAACATTGATTATATTTATACCCATTTAGATACTTTATAATCTATATATAGCTGTGATAAATTTTACCAATTACTGTATATGTGTTTTTTCTTTGCATTGCACTTCTGTGAGCTATTAATACATAGTTGAAATCATACCTTAAATTTGTCAACTATTGTTGCATCCTTTTTGCGACATTATGATGAATATATATTTAAACTTATGATTAATTGTTGCATTTTTCTATCTACGTGTTAAATACAAATTTAGTGTTTATTGTATATTTTATTGAAAATTTACTTTTAGATTTTATGTAAAATGACCATATGCTCTTAGTTACTATACTAATGGTATAAACAACCATTTTGGCTTACACGACAACATTTAGGATGCTGAGTTTCCTCTATAAAAATTTATAATTACCAATATTGGCATGCCATTAATGTTTCAGCCAAAATGCACAAGTTTATTTAAAATATCAACTTACAAAATACATTGTCATAGAGTTCTAATAATTGTCAATGATAAGTGATTTGTAAAGGGAACATCTTTTATACGATTGAAGTTGGTATGTTCTAGTCTGTTGCGTATTCAAGAAAAAAAAGAAGTTGGTAAGTTCTATATAAAGCATGATCTAGTGGCGCCTATTATTCTCTAATAATGATGATTAGAGATTAAAATTGACAAAATTAAGATATGTCACAATGTTTAGGTTTAAACGCATATAAAATTTTCAAAAGCAACAACTTATGAAAATTATTGTCATAGAGTATTAATATAGTTTAAAAAATGAATTTTCAGTGGCATTGATATGTGGTTTGTAAAGGACCAATTTTCCTCTATTGCTAAATTATGAGAAGAAATATGTATCACACTGTAAGCATATTTACTCGATCTACAAGCTGGCACATAGCTTGCATGGTTCTTTTGAATTGAATAGCGGGAAAAAGTTAAAACAGGTCATATACAAACTCGCTATTTCATAGCATGTAGATAAATTTTGTGTCCACTATCATGGTCGGCGCAAACCAAAAGCGGCGATCCAATAAATTCCAAGAGATCAACACGTCTTTGCATACGGATGTGGCGAAACGCGTCTGTTGTTGAACCTAAGCTAGACAGGCGGTGAAAAGTGAACCTGCCTGCTGAACAGGGCACTCTTGCAACGGCACAGCTCTCTCAACATCTTCACGAGCTAGTGTGAGCCTTTTCAAAGCAACTTCATAGGTGAAACTCTTTTTCTATGCTCTCACAAGGGGATGTGCTGAGAGAAAGCTGGAAAAAGTAGTTTATCTTAGTTTCACCTGCCACCATGGGCCCTAGCATGCATGCATCTCCGATTTGCCTCCAAAGAAGTGTGATGCGTGGTCGGTGTGGAGAAGAGGCCGGGGCGCGAGGTACCATCGCCGAGCAGGGCGCGCGCACTGTTGGGCTGAGGCGCGGGTGCCGCCGCCGCAAGGCCAGGCGAGGGCACCAGCGCCACAATCGTGAGGGGCGCGTGTGGCCGAGCAACCGTGAGGTGCGCGGGCCGCCGGGCCAGGTGCGCTCGCCGGGGGTGGCGGCGAGCATGGCGGCGCACGACCGTGGAGAAGAAAAAGGAGAAAAGAAAGGGAGAAAAAAAAAGAAAGGGCATTCTAGTCATTGATTGTTTTGTTCCATCATGTATTCATGTGAAGCTATTTTGCCAAACGGCGTAAAAGAACAGCTCAGAAAGCTACTAGTGAAGCTATTTAAAAAACAGTGAAGCTAAGTTGTGCCAAACATGGCCGGAATTTTGCTCTATGGGACCTAATGCACTTACACAGCTCACGTATGAACGACGACGTGATACTTGATGAGCTTTGAACGCTCTGCCAATCCGACACACTACCCAGCTTGCTACTCGAACACGTGTTGATCTTGTTGCTAGCTTATGCACCATGTCGCCGGTGAGAATCGTCGATGTCAGCTACGTCGCTGTGCCGGGAAAGGCTGCGCTGACGCCGGAAGCCATAATCAAGCTCAATGCCATGGAGATGGGCGATTGTTCCGCACCTGCAGCACCTCTTGCTCTTCTCGGGAGACCAGCTGACGCCCTTCGACACCGCCGTCCAGTCCCTCCGGTCCTCCCTCGCGGCGACCCTGGCCACCTTCGCCCCGCTCGCCGGCAAGCTCGTCCACCTCACGGATCGGACACCGGCGACGTCGCCATCCGCTGCTCGGCCTCCTCCGACGGCGTCTGGTTCGTGGTCGCGGAGTCCGATGCCGACGTACGTCCGCCGACTCGCGGGCGACGAGGAGCACGACGTGCAGACCTTCGAGCTCCTCGTTCCGGAGGTACGGTGGAGATGGGCGAGCTGCCCGCGCCGCTGCTGGCCGTGCAGGCCATGCGTCTCGGGGAGGCGGGATGGCCCTCGGTGTCACGCTGCACCACGGCGTCGCCGACGGGCGGTCGCTGTGGAGGTTCGTGGAGGCGTGGGCGGCGGAGGGCCGGGGGCACGCGCTGCCGGGGCCGCCTCCGTACTTCGATCGCTCCCGTGTCAGCTTGCCCGGCGGCGAGGAGCTGGCCCGTAGAGTCCTCAGAAAGTACGCGCCCAACTTGCCTCTGGTACGTACGACCCCCAGCGAGGTCCCGATGGACCGGCTCATGAACGTGTCCGGGTCGCCGGGCTTCAGGGCGTACGAGGCCGGCGACTTCGGGTGGGGGAGGCCACGGCGGACGGAGAACGTGAAGATGAACCACGACGAGCAGGTGGCGCTAGTCCGCGCCAGGGACGGCGACGGGGTGCAGGTGTCTGCTCCGGCGGGCGCACACGGACGCCTAGTCGGAGTTCCTCGGCCTGCTGACGTGATGGCTATGGGACGATGATGTACGAACTGTTCGTAGACCCGTGCAATAATTGAGAGATCTGGTTGATGCGTGCTGTACGTGAAAGAACAGTGCACGATGATGCATGGTTCTGGACCACGTCAATGATCTCGACGTCGACGCCATGCAGAGATCTCGACCGACGTCGACGCCCTGGTCACCATGGCCACCACGATGCTCGACGACTTGAAGGCTTGCAGCTTTGGGTCCATGTCCATCGCACCCCACGATGCGTACTGGGCTACTGGCTCGCTTTGTGTCCTGTTCCTGCCGTGCGACTCACCCTCTGTCTTCTCCATGTGGTGAATGCGCTCTCTGGGCCACACGGTACCCTACTGTCCTGCTCATCACTCCCTGGTCCCTGCCGTGGCCGCTCAGCCCACAACAAAGTTCCTCGGGCTATCGACCGTGGCCACCAACAATTACCAAAGGAGCCCGCCAAGTTGGCGGATGTTCAGATGCTGGTAGCTGTAGAAACACTCTGACTAATACGTATTCTTTCACATCACTCTCTACTAATGTTTGGCCAAGTATACTAGTAAGTGTACTATGTGGTACTAATATTACTCCAACTTAGTATTTATTGTGGGCCTTTGGAATTTTTTGATTAATTGCTAGACTAGTTATAGAATAAGCCTAATTAATTCAACAGGTGAGGCAACTCCGCCAGGTAAATGAAAATTGGTCTCTATATTTTTTCATCCTCCAATGGCTTTTCATATCATGTGTGCATTTTAGGGAGCCAATCTTGCTTTCTATATTTGGCTAACAAGAAATACGGGAAAACGAATGACAATATTTGAAAAATCTAATTAGAGAAGCTCTTGTATATACTTTGGTCAAAATTTCTATTTCTATCTAAGGATGTAGAGAGCTGAAGTTGCTCTATGCAAGCACATATAAGAGCAACTCCAGCATGGCCCCTACTTGAGCCCTATAACTAAATATGATGGCACAGGCAAAAAATCATGCTCCAGTAGGACCCCTATTCAAGCCCCAAAATTTAGTTGGGCACCCATATTCACCCTCCAGACCCTATCCCTGTTGGCCCAACACCCCGGGCCCCATCCTGTCTACCGCCAATTTCCTCCCGTGCACGTACGGCGCGGCCTCCCTCCACCGCGTCGAGGCCGCTCGTCGTTGTTCCATCCTCCTCCCCTCGTTCGCACTCGCCCTCTGACGCGTCGGTCGTTGCTCCGCTGCGCCAGCCGTAGCTCCGCCGCGCGTGCTACCCCGCGGCGCGGGCGCGTTGGATGCCGCGCGGGCCACTACTCCGATGTGCGGGCGGGCAGCCAGCAGCCAACCGCCATGGTCGGCTCCCTCTCTCCTCCCCGGCCAGTTCCCTCTCTCTTCCCCCGCTGGCGACTGCACCCACTCGATCCGACATCCAGTGGCGAGGTAGAGGTCGTGGCCGGCTCCTCTTGTCGCACTCGTGGCCGGCAGCGAGGTAGAGATCGCAGCCGAGTCAGTCCCCGCTCCTCATCACGCCGCCGCACTCGCGGGATTCCTCGCAGCCGTCGCGCTCATCCGCTTCCCCCTGGCAGCGGTTTCTTTCTATTGGCCGAGTAATTCTATGACAAGTGGGTCCCATTTGTCATCCACTGAGAAAATGGATTTGAGGGCTCTATTTTGAGGGCTGTTGTTGGAGTTGAGACTAGAAAACATGGCCCTGAAAAGTAGGGAGAGCACCCAAATGAAAAGTAAGCGCCCTGTTTTAGGGGTTATTGCTGGAGTTTCTCTAACCTACTGTCCAATTTTATTGGCCTCCTCAAGGCCCACGTATCCCCTACCGGATCACAAGGCCCAAAGCCAATTTCAATAGGCATTTTTGTTTCGAATTGGTCAGGTGCTCTTTTACCTTGGAAAATGCTTAGGCATGGTGCACGACTGATGATGATCACGCACACCTTTTCTTTGCGAATGATCACGCACACCTTATCCAGGATGAGTGGAGTCATCATCAAGGAGACGTCATCTACCATTAAATATAATACTGACCATAAAAAAATATACAAGCACACATCTTTATTTGATATACTCAAATCGGATGAACAAAATTCAACGAGTAGCTCAGCTCAAGAATGTAAATATTGAGAAATTTTCATATTTGACACAGGAAAAAAATGATGCTTTCTTATCTAACACACAAACTCAAATCTTTTCCTATCTGTTCTCGTCTCAAGTTTTTCTTTTCTATTTGACATTTCCTTTAGTTTAGAGTTGTAACGGTACTGTGCTTTAGGGCTGGGGGTGAGACCGGGCGAACCCTAGGCGATCCCGCCCTGTCGGGCCCGCCGCCGCCGCCGCTTGCGGCGCCGGCCACCACCCGGGTGCCGGCGCCCGCCACCCCCTCCTCGCCCTCCCCCTCCCCCTCCCCTCTCATCCCCACCCTTGGAGGCCCCCGCGGTCGCAGAGGAGCCGGCGCCGCCGCCGTTGTCAGCCGCCGCCGTTGTGGATGGGCCGCCGGCGGTCGTGGTTGCGCCGCGGCCAGATTCGGCGGCCGGGACCTCCTCCCCGCCTGGCGCCATGGCTGTGCCGCCGGTGTCGGCTGGCCTTGTCGCGGCTGCCTCTGTGGCCGCCTCCGAGGCTACCACCGGGGGCTCCGGCTTCGACGCCCCCAGAGGGACCCCCGTCCCCGCCGCCGCCAACGGTGTCCTCGGGCGGCGCTGCCGCGGGCTCCAGCACCTCCCCCGAAGCCGCCCCTGCGGTTTACAGCTTGGGGGCGCCCACGCTGGCGGCGGCCGCCACCCCGTGCCCTCTGTCGGCGACGCCGGGCAGCGCCTCTTTCTCACCACCGTCGTGGCCGGGCCCCGCTGATGCTCCCGCTCCCTCTCCGTCTGCGCCGTCGTTGACGCCAAACACCGTTGCCGCGGCAGCGGCCTCCGGCAGCAGCACCAACCCGTCATCGGAGCCGGTGGGCGTGACGCTGGATGAGATTCTTGTCATCGTCGAGGACGTCCCAGAAAGCGATGACGACGTCGTGGACGCAGATGCTGCATCCACGCGGCCACGGCTGGCTGCTGCGCCCGCCGCCTCAGACCTCGACGACTTCCTCGTCCACCCGTCCGCCCCTGCTATGAGCTCGTCGTCCACCTTGTCCACCAATGTCGCGCCTTTCCTTCCAAAGGGCAGCAAGATGGGATGGCCCAAGACCCGCCGTTGGGCGGACGAGGACCTCATTGACGTCTCCGATGCGGAAACGACACCGGCCTCCTCCGCGCCCTATCGGGACGTGGTTCTTCGGGAGACGCAACTGCCGCAGCCGACATGGCCGCGACCAGCGCAGACTTTGACGCGCGCCAGTCCTTCGACTTCGGGCCATGGCGGTGCGGTGCCGGTTCGCCAGGGTGCGGGTCGTAGGCGGGGAAAGCGCCGTTGGCCGCGCCCGCAGCTAGTGCACGGCATGCCGGCTCGGCCAGTTGAGGGCCACATCCCGGCGTGTCAGCGCCTCGGGCGTCGTGGTTGGGCATCCTTCCCCGACGCCGACGGGTGGCGGGAGATCCTCCGCCGGCAGGCGACGCAACCGGCGCCCTACTCGTCTGTGCCTCCAGGGTCAGCTCGTGGAGGCCGGTCGGCCAGTCATCGACCCCTGAGGCACATACCGACCGATCTACACGGCAAGTGCTTCAATTGCCTCTCCTCCGCGCACCGGGTGGCTACCTATAAGCTGCCCCAAAGGTGTCTTCGGTGCAAGGGTCTTCGACACGTTGCGCGTGACTGCAAGCAGCCACGGTGCATGGACTCTCGGAGCTCATTTCATCGTGCCCCTTCTAGCTCCGGCACAATCAGTGCCCCTGATGGATGGCCACGTCGGCGCGTCCGGGAGCCTGCCCCGGGTAACCGGCTTTGTGCCCGCGGCGGCACTTCGGGCGTGGACCGTGCTGTGTCGGCCGCGGCTGCTGCCGTGCCTGACGCGTCCGCAACTGTGCCTGGCACGGCTGTGAGCGTTGGTGGGGGGCGCAGGCGGCGGAGACGTCGCCGACGTCGACGTGGACGCCGACGGAAGGGAGATGACATCGCGGTGGCAATGCCTACTGACCACGTCTGTGAGCCTCCCGCTCCTTCTGCCGTACCATATCTCCCTGAGCCAGATCCACTTGCTTTGGCGATGTGCATGGCCGTTGGGCCTCCCGCTCTGGTTGTCTCCTACGATCCGATGCTGGAGGAGCTCGTTGCTAGGCTCGTCGTGAGCGGCGCTCTGGAGGCCACCTCCGTGGAGCCATCTACAGTGGGGAGCGACGCCACCCCGGGGTTTGCGGAGCCGGCTACGGCGATGGCGTAGGAGCTGCCGCAGCTCATGCCCCCTGCGGGTGAGGTGGCGCCTGTGGAGGTCGCGAGTCTGCCACCTGAGGTGGAGGCGGTCGCGCAGGACGGTTTGCCTCAACCACCGGCGCAGGAGTCCGCGCTGCTGACACCTCCTCGGGAGGGTCAACCCGGCATCCCAAATGGGGACGAAACGCCGTCATCGCGTGAGGCCGCTCGGCGCCTCGCACGGTTCCTTGACAAGGTGCGTGTCGTGCGGGAGCCGCCCCTGATCACCTCTCCACCACGGCAGAGGACGCCAGTCAGGAGGCCCCCGCCTATCCGGCCCAGGAGCAGACGGATTGCCACCCAACCGTTGGCGCACATTCCGGCCTCTCGGCGGGGCGAGGTTCTCCTCAACCAGCGTTTGGGGATCGCGCCGCCGACCGCACCGATTTCACCTGCGCCTAAGGGGATACTCGACGCCTTGCATTCTGGGACCTTATCGTCGAGCCAGGTGGAGGCCTTGGACGCACTGTTCCCAGCGTACAACGGGCGCGCGTGCGACCTCTTCTGGGAGGACCCGTAGGGCGCGACAGTGAGCGCATTTTGGTTGATCCATTCATGTAATATCGGTTCAGGGAACATTTTGCTAGGTGTAGCAGAACCTCCTAAATTATATGGCCCATATGCACCTGTCATTGTCCCTAAGACCTCTGACAGCGATACATGCACACCAAATAACCTAAGAAGATCTGTCGGGTGCCCTCACAGGACCCCGATTAAACTACATTTAACAACCTATACCAGGATCAACAAAGGAGTAACTACAACATTACAACATTTGTACAAAACGTTACATCAGAGTGCGGAAGAATAATAACAATAAATTTTCAAATCTAAAATTTGAAAACCTTAGTTTCAAAAATATTTGAAATTTGGAGATGACCCCAAAAGTAAAGTTGGAGATCTCGAGTAGTTGAACAACTTTCGTTTTTGGAGATTTTAAAGTTGCTATGCAAATTTGGGAGTAATTTGAAGAAAACAGAAAATTTTAGAATGAGGTGGTATTGCTGCTACAGTAGACAGACGTGCTCTGTTTCTTCTTCTCCTCTCCCTCACTGTCGCAGGCGTTGCCGTGGCCGTTCTCGCACCTTCTCGCGCCTGGATACGTGGTCATCCGCGTGGGTATATTAATGCAGCTGCTGGCAAGTCTGGAAGCATCGCCATCACCATTAAGCCACCGAGCCGGACGCCGTTTTTCTTTTTGTTCCTCTCGTTGCCGCCGTCGTACTTCACCCGCTGGCGCTCACCACCACCACCGTTCGTCCTCTGGCCAAATTGAGTGCACCGTTGAGTTCGCCTCGTCCTTGTGTACGCGCTGCACCCACTCTCCCAGCCTCGTCGTGCCTGCGTCGCTCGCGCGCCGCCGTCTTCCTCGAGCATGGCCAGCGCGCCGCCGAGCTCGGTCGCGCCGTGGCCAGAGCTCTCCGGTCGACTTCGCCTTCAACCAGCTAGCCCGTCAGAGTCGCGGTGAGCCCCTGAAGCTATCCATGCCTTTGGTTTAACCGCTACCGCACTGTGTTCGCCGGTCCACGCGCTCGCCGGAGATGTTCTGCTCCGTCGTGTCGCCACGCGCGTGGTCGTGCTCGTTGGAGTCGATATCGAATTAATTAGTTTGTGGCCTGTGTTCGCTAGAGTGCGGCGAATCCGTTGATGCCTTTGCCGTGGCCACGTTGCTAGCCCCGCTGTCACCGGAGTTTCCGTGGTCGGTCGCGTCTGTCGTCGTCGGCATGCCGCCGTCCGCCATGCGCGCCGCCGCGGGTGTAGCAGTTCGGTAGAGGTTAAGCCATTGCCCTAGATGGATGCGCATGGTTTTGGTGAACGCCTAGGTCAAAGCTCCGCCGCCGGAGAGCTCGTCGGCGACGAGAACTCGCTGGTCAACCGTCGGCCGTCGCTGTCAACGCAAGCTGACAGCTGGGGCCCGGGTGTCAGTGAGGCTGAGAGAGGGGAGGAAGGGACCTGGGCGCGCGCGTGTCGGGCCGCTTGCTAGGCCAAGCTGGGCCGGTGCGGGTGAAATCCAGAAAAGGTTTTGTTTTTCTTTTTTTAAAATAAAAAAATTTGATTCTTGTTTATTTCTTAAGTATTAATTGGTGCTTGATAAAATTATGAAAATTAATGTGTAGCTTGTTCATGATGTGATCTATATGGAAAAAAAAATATGAAACCAAAAAAATCAATAGTTTTTAGATACTTAAAAATTAGCTCTTTTAATTAATAAATGCTTATTCCATAAATTTTAGCGAGTTAAATAAGTATCCAAAAATCTTGAATGCTGTGAGTATGCTTTGCATGGTTAGATATACCTTCACAAAAATATTTGTACTGTTTTGATAACTTTTAATTAAATACTTTATTATATGCCTTTTCTTTATTATTTAATAAATGGCTTTTTCTTAATTTTTTCTAGGCGTATATAATTATCTAAAAATTATGAAGATTGTTTTGCCACTTAGTTATGATTTAAGCTTCTTAAAATAAAAATTTGAGATTAATTGGACAACTCTGATTTTATGCTTAATTTATGCTTTATTAATTAATTAGTTAATCAAATGATTAGTGTTTAATCATTTAGAGTTTTGTGTGACTTTTGGATTGATTGTTGACCTTGGGTCATTAACATGTGATGATCTATGGCATCTTATTGAGTTGCTTGACCTCACGATTAACTTGCTAACTATGATTTATTAATGATAATTAATGTGTTTAACATAGATCATTAATGGTTAATGATTTCTTGTGTAAGTAATTAGTGGTCATGTGATAGACTTGTTATTAGATGCAAACTCTTGGGTAAAAAGTAAAAGTTATATATTTTCATGTATGTTGTTTGTGCATGTTTTTCCCTAGTAACAACTTTAGTTGGTAAGCATGTTTTGATAAGTAAACCTTTGCCTTGTTAGAAGAACAACTAAAAATGCTTTATGATAATTACTTACAACTGTACCGCGAAGGAAAGTTGTACTCAAGTAGATAACTGATGTTTATCCTTTCTAAATGTCTCTTGTATGCTATGCCTTATTCATCATCATGCGTCATGCATCATGGCATGCATTTCATCATATTAAGCATCGCATCATTTTTATTACGTGTAGTGCATACGAGAGTGTTTTGGATCATGTCGATCAAGCTTCGGAGAAGGTAATACACTCGAGGTGTTGGTGTCAAACTTGACTTCTACGAGAATTAACCACCGCTGCAACAAAGGCAAGCCCCGGTGCATTTAAACCCTACCTTGAATTTTATAAATGTTTTATTATTTATAATATGGTTTACTGCATTAAGTAATTAGGAGTTGAGTGATAACCCAATTGCTGCATTATCATCCTTGATTATTGTGATATCACCCTTGATACCTGTTTTACGGAAAATGCGTAGTATGCTTCGCTATGCTTAGAAGTTAAGCTTTTAAATGCAATGTTTATATAGCCATGACGGCATATTGAATGAATATTGAAATATGAGAATGAACTTGAAAGATCGGGCGGGTGGTTTGGCCACTGCTAACATGCATTGGGAAAGGAGTCTCAATGTAGTGTTTCCGCCTTGTCAGTTAAGGTCCGTTCGTTGTAAGCCTGTTGTGTTCAAGACTTTGCAACTAGCCTCATGCCTTGGGTAAGCCCAAAATATTGGTGATTCCATTACGAGAACGTCTAACCTCACACTGGGAGTGGAGAGATGGCGAGAGTAGCGTGTACCCTCGGGGCTAGAATTTGGTCGGGTTCGAGGAGTACTGTACTCTCGGGTGGCGATGGACACGTTCTGGTTTTGGGAGATCTAAATGAGGGTTGATATATGCAAGATTCGGTTCTACATATGTCGTGAAGTTAGGGATCCCCAGCTGGGTATAATCGGTTCGAATCGTCGTTGCTCCTCGGTTATGGAGACTTGATCACCTGACTTGCATCGTAGTTAAGAACTGGAATTAAAAGAAAGAATGAGAAAGGTTTTGATGATAATTACTTTGATCTAGATTAGGATCACCTAGAATTGGTTAATGAACCATCAATGGTAAAAGTAAAATATTGAAGGTAAGAACTTACTTTAGTAAGCTTTTCTGTAAAAGAAAATTTGATTCTGGAATACCCGTACCTTGATTCCCTAAAGCTAGCATGCCCTTGGAGTCTTTGTCTTAGTCGGGTAAGTCTTGTTGAGTACTCTCGTACTCAGGGTTTGTTAACCCCTGTTGCAGGTGCTAACTGGTGCTGCTAATTAGGTCATGTCAGTGAGCTTGACATGATTTGATTGTCCTCTCCTGACTTAGGTGTTCTACCTAAGTTGTCTTCTGTAGTTCTACTCGACTTCCGCAATACAAGTTAAGTTTGTAAAAAGTTAACTTAATCATGATTTGTAAATTTATTGTTATTATTCTTCCGCACTCTGATGTAACGTTTTGTACAAATGTTGTAATGTTGTAGTTACTCCTTTGTTGATCCTGGTATAGGTTGTTAAATGTAGTTTAATCGGGGTCCTGTGAGGGCACCCGACAGATCTTCTTAGGTTATTTGGTGTGCATGTATCGCTGTCAGAGGTCTTAGGGACAATGACAGGTGCATATGGGCCATATAATTTAGGAGGTTCTGCTACAGGTGGTATCAGAGCTCATACAATGGATCAACTACAACATTACATTTGAAAACTTCAAAATGAATTTACAATATAAAAGTTTTTGAAGATAACAAGCTAAAAATGGACTTCTATCTATTTTCTTGCTTGCTGGAAGACTTCATGAAGAATTTCTGATGACTCAAGTAAAAAGGCTTCAAGAAGTTCGTCAACTCGACTTCGGAAGGTCAAGAGAAGAGTCAACTTTACCGATAAAGCTCTACTGAAGTACCTGTTAAAAATCCGTTTTGTGCAATGAAGATAGTGTATAAGTAAAGTCCTACAATCTACTAACATGATAAAGATGAAGTATTCCTGACGTTGAGAAGACGTATAGGACGAGCATATCTCATATCATGCATAAAATGAGAATAAAATAATGATTAAAATTTCCCTCCTTATATTCGAGGAGTAGTTATTATTTGTTATAACTGTTCTATTGATGAATCTCGTCCTGTACCAGGTTCTATTAGTCCTTTGATGATCCCTGCTCCACAAGTTCTTAATCCTTGGGGAACTTCTGGATGTACTTTATTTACCATGTCGACTCCATGTAAAACCTGGGACTACTCCTTGCATTGACTTCTCAATGTATGTATGTGTCACGTCTTGATTTCTTCCATCCTGACACATGCTATTACTTTGATATTGATTACTTACATGTGTTTGACGAGAGTTACTTTAGTTGTGCTTTATAGTGGTGCCTCGACCCGTGACTATGGTGCTGTGTTAAACCTGGATACTCTGTGATTCATGACCACACGAACCATAATATGCACTGGTACCGTAGTCGGTGCTCCTGAACCATTATAGCTCACAATTAATGTGTTTTCACTCGTTGGACATTCATCGGAGAATTCTAACCTCTCCAGATCCTTTGTTATTATAACCAATCTCTGATCTTGGTTATAATACTGACATTGTCAAATGAGTTACTGCAGTTGTGCCCTATGCTGGTACCATGATCAGTGACAATGGAACAGCGTTGTATCCTGGAGTTTCTTGTGACTTGCTACCATAAGGAAATACCGGACACTTGCTGTTATCAGGGTCTATGATCATGATTCCTTATAGTCCACAATTAGGGTGTTTTCATTCTCTAGACGCTCCTTAGGGATTCAAAGTTGTCTTTTTGAGTCCCTAGACGCCTTATGATTATGACCGACTTCTGATCTCGGTTATATTCTCAATATTGTGAGACGAGGGTTATCGCTGTTGTGTCCTATAGTGGTGCCACGTTCCGTGACCACGGTGACGCGTCGGAACCTAGAGTCTCTTGTGTGCCCGGGTCACACGGGTTTCTGCTGGGTGCGCGCAGGTATCGAGGTCTGAGGTCGTGATCCATTATAGTCTCATGACTAATATGCCCTCACTATTTGCAATATGTCTTGGGAATTCATGCCCATACTTCTTTTGAATTATCTTAATCCTTGATGTTGGAACCATTATCAAATCACGGTTGTAATCTTGATCTCTTCTGTGAATATTTTCGTTTCAACAAGAAGATCCTACTTTCTTGAAAGCTGCAATAATTGTGCCCTATAGTGGTACCATGATCAGTAACAATGGTATAACAAGTATCGTGGAAATCCCTACGGCTGATCACTGTACGGGAATACGGGGTACTTGCTATAGCAAGGTTTATGACCATGATTCATTATAGTCCGCAGTTGACGTACTTACGACTCTCTTGGACTTTCTTTTTGAAATAATCCATGTCTTCGAGATTTCTCTAAATACCTTGTTAATTACAACCATCATTATGAAATCAGTTGTAATTCTCGAACTAATCCTTGTTACTTTGTGAACTTTCTCAAGGTTAATGTGTTTGACACATTTCCTTTTCCATTATGTAACCCCACGGGTTATGTCGTTCCCCAAATCTCGGGACGAGATTTCTTTAAGGGGGATAGTGTAACATCCTAGATGTTAAGAAATAATTAAAATATAATAATGATGCATCATCAAGCATAAGTATCAAGTGTTATGCCATAAATGCATTTGTATTGCAATAATAGATATCATATGTTGCATTTATAGCATTGTTATGTTGCATATATCATGTCTATGTTGCATATGTGGTTTTTCAAATGTTGCAAATCTTATGTTTCATATGTTACATATGTGATGATTTATAAGTTGCATAAAATAATGTTAATGTTAAAAATAATTGTTTGAATTCAAGTTTTAAAATTCAAACTTGGAGGAATTATCAAAACAAACCCATAAATAAAACTTGTCTTTTGAAATGGTACAAATGATTGAGTGGTTTGAATAGAAATTGTCCATTAAATAAAAATCAAATTTGAAAATGAATTAATTATTAACTCTAAATTCAAATCTAAAATTTGAAAACCTTAGTTTCAAAAATATTTGAAATTTGGAGATGACCCCAAAAGTAAAGTTGGAGATCTCGAGTAGTTGAATAACTTTCGTTTTTGGAGATTTTAAAGTTGCTATGCAAATTTGGGAGTAATTTGAAGAAAACAGAAAATTTTAGAATGAGGTGGTATTGCTGCTACAGTAGACAGACGTGCTCTGTTTCTTCTTCTCCTCTCCCTCACTGTCGCAGGCGTTGCCGTGGCCGTTCTCGCACCTTCTCGCGCCTGGATACGTGGTCATCCGCGTGGGTATATTAATGCAGCTGCTGGCAAGTCTGGAAGCATCGCCATCACCATTAAGCCACCGAGCCGGACGCCGTTTTTCTTTTTGTTCCTCTCGTTGCCGCCGTCGTACTTCACCCGCTAGCGCTCACCACCACCACCGTTCGTCCTCTGGCCAAATTGAGTGCACCGTTGAGTTCGCCTCGTCCTTGTGTACGCGCTGCACCCACTCTCCTAGCCTCGTCGTGCCTACGTCGCTCGCGCGCCGCCGTCTTCCTCGAGCATGGCCAGCGCGCCGCCGAGCTCGGTCGCGCCGTGGCCAGAGCTCTCTGGTCGACTTCGCCTTCAACCAGCTAGCCCGTCAGAGTCGCGGTGAGCCCCTGAAGCTATCCATGCCTTTGGTTTAACCGCTACCGCACTGTGTTCGCCGGTCCACGCGCTCGCCGGAGATGTTCTGCTCCGTCGTGTCGCCACGCGCGTGGTCGTGCTCGTTGGAGTCGATATCGAATTAATTAGTTTGTGGCCTGTGTTCGCTAGAGTGCGGCGAATCCGTTGATGCCTTTGCCGTGGCCACGTTGCTAGCCCCGCTGTCACCGGAGTTTCCGTGGTCGGTCGCGTCTGTCGTCGTCGGCATGCCGCCGTCCGCCATGCGCGCCGCCGCGGGTGTAGCAGTTCGGTAGAGGTTAAGCCATTGCCCTAGATGGATGCGCATGGTTTTGGTGAACGCCTAGGTCAAAGCTCCGCCGCCGGAGAGCTCGTCGGCGACGAGAACTCGCTGGTCAACCGTCGGCCGTCGCTGTCAACGCAAGCTGACAGCTGGGGCCCGGGTGTCAGTGAGGCTGAGAGAGGGGAGGAAGGGACCTGGGCGCGCGCGTGTCGGGCCGCTTGCTAGGCCAAGCTGGGCCGGTGCGGGTGAAATCCAGAAAAGGTTTTGTTTTTCTTTTTTTAAAATAAAAAAATTTGATTCTTGTTTATTTCTTAAGTATTAATTGGTGCTTGATAAAATTATGAAAATTAATGTGTAGCTTGTTCATGATGTGATCTATGTGGAAAAAAAAATATGAAACCAAAAAAATCAATAGTTTTTAGATACTTAAAAATTAGCTCTTTTAATTAATAAATGCTTATTCCATAAATTTTAGCGAGTTAAATAAGTATCCAAAAATCTTGAACGCTGTGAGTATGCTTTGCATGGTTAGATATACCTTCACAAAAATATTTGTACTGTTTTGATAACTTTTAATTAAATACTTTATTATATGCCTTTTCTTTATTATTTAATAAATGGCTTTTTCTTAATTTTTTCTAGGCGTATATAATTATCTAAAAATTATGAAGATTGTTTTGCCACTTAGTTATGATTTAAGCTTCTTAAAATAAAAATTTGAGATTAATTGGACAACTCTGATTTTATGCTTAATTTATGCTTTATTAATTAATTAGTTAATCAAATGATTAGTGTTTAATCATTTAGAGTTTTGTGTGACTTTTGGATTGATTGTTGACCTTGGGTCATTAACATGTGATGATCTATGGCATCTTATTGAGTTGCTTGACCTCACGATTAACTTGCTAACTATGATTTATTAATGATAATTAATGTGTTTAACATAGATCATTAATGGTTAATGATTTCTTGTGTAAGTAATTAGTGGTCATGTGATAGACTTGTTATTAGATGCAAACTCTTGGGTAAAAAGTAAAAGTTATATATTTTCATGTATGTTGTTTGTGCATGTTTTTCCCTAGTAACAACTTTAGTTGGTAAGCATGTTTTGATAAGTAAACCTTTGCCTTGTTAGAAGAACAACTAAAAATGCTTTATGATAATTACTTACAACTGTACCGCAAAGGAAAGTTGTACTCAAGTAGATAACTGATGTTTATCCTTTCTAAATGTCTCTTGTATGCTATGCCTTATTCATCATCATGCGTCATGCATCATGGCATGCATTTCATCATATTAAGCATCGCATCATTTTTATTACGTGTAGTGCATACGAGAGTGTTTTGGATCATGTCGATCAAGCTTCGGAGAAGGTAATACACTCGAGGTGTTGGTGTCAAACTTGACTTCTACGAGAATTAACCACCGCTGCAACAAAGGCAAGCCCCGGTGCATTTAAACCCTACCTTGAATTTTATAAATGTTTTATTATTTATAATATGGTTTACTGCATTAAGTAATTAGGAGTTGAGTGATAACCCAATTGCTGCATTATCATCCTTGATTATTGTGATATCACCCTTGATACCTGTTTTACGGAAAATGCGTAGTATGCTTCGCTATGCTTAGAAGTTAAGCTTTTAAATGCAATGTTTATATAGCCATGACGGCATATTGAATGAATATTAAAATATGAGAATGAACTTGAAAGATCGGGCGGGTGGTTTGGCCACTGCTAACATGCATTGGGAAAGGAGTCTCAATGTAGTGTTTCCGCCTTGTCAGTTAAGGTCCGTTCGTTGTAAGCCTGTTGTGTTCAAGACTTTGCAACTAGCCTCATGCCTTGGGTAAGCCCAAAATATTGGTGATTCCATTACGAGAACGTCTAACCTCGCACTGGGAGTGGAGAGATGGCGAGAGTAGCGTGTACCCTCGGGGCTAGAATTTGGTCGGGTTCGAGGAGTACTGTACTCTCGGGTGGCGATGGACACGTTCTGGTTTTGGGAGATCTAAATGAGGGTTGATATATGCAAGATTCGGTTCTACATATGTCGTGAAGTTAGGGATCCCCAGCTGGGTATAATCGGTTCGAATCGTCGTTGCTCCTCGGTTATGGAGACTTGATCACCTGACTTGCATCGTAGTTAAGAACTGGAATTAAAAGAAAGAATGAGAAAGGTTTTGATGATAATTACTTTGATCTAGATTAGGATCACCTAGAATTGGTTAATGAACCATCAATGGTAAAAGTAAAATATTGAAGGTAAGAACTTACTTTAGTAAGCTTTTCTGCAAAAGAAAATTTGATTCTGGAATACCCGTACCTTGATTCCCTAAAGCTAGCATGCCCTTGGAGTCTTTGTCTTAGTCGGGTAAGTCTTGTTGAGTACTCTCGTACTCAGGGTTTGTTAACCCCTGTTGCAGGTGCTAACTGGTGCTGCTAATTAGGTCATGTCAGTGAGCTTGACATGATTTGATTGTCCTCTCCTGACTTAGGTGTTCTACCTAAGTTGTCTTCTGTAGTTCTACTCGACTTCCGCAATACAAGTTAAGTTTGTAAAAAGTTAACTTAATCATGATTTGTAAATTTATTGTTATTATTCTTCCGCACTCTGATGTAACGTTTTGTACAAATGTTGTAATGTTGTAGTTACTCCTTTGTTGATCCTGGTATAGGTTGTTAAATGTAGTTTAATCGGGGTCCTGTGAGGGCACCCGACAGATCTTCTTAGGTTATTTGGTGTGCATGTATCGCTGTCAGAGGTCTTAGGGACAATGACAGGTGCATATGGGCCATATAATTTAGGAGGTTCTGCTACACTAGGTTGGTCCAGCTGTTATCCGCCTAGCGCGCCTGATGCGCGTTGATGTACTGAAAACTCTTTCCTCCTCTTAATGCAATGATACGCAGATCTCCTGCGCATTCGAGAAAAAAAAGAGTTGTAACGGTATTAAGTCATAGGAGAAAAGACTATTTTACCCATAGAGTTTTTTTACCAGTTATGACATTCCCCTGGTAGATACTCTTATCTTTTTTGAACAATTTTATCTCAAACTTTTTATGTTTTCCTTTTTTCTTCTTTCCTATCAATTTGCAGCTTTGCCTTGCCTACATGAGTATGCCTATTCTTTCTTTTTTTTTTTGGAATTGCTCCGGTGCTCCTCTTTCTAAAAAAAATAGCACAAATCTCAAAGTGATCTATCTAATAAAATAAATATTTTTTTTAATTATGATCCATCTAAGTTCCGCATGGGCCCAGCCCTTGAAATCGTAGCCCGTGTCCAGCCCAAACCCAGTGTAGTTCCCTTGTGTTCCGAACTTTCCGGCGCCTCCGTCTCCCTCGTGTTAAGATTAATTAGTATTAGTAATTAGTGATCAATTATTGTAAATCTTGTAATTAGCATGTGCTAATTACGGTTTCTATAGGCATAACCGTTTATGCCCTTTCGGCACCGATAGACACCAGTTCGGCATTGAGTCACTGACAATAGCAACTGACACATGTATATATATATATATATCACTGTTCATCAGAATACAATACAGAGATCATTCGATCCATTTTCATCCACAGTTTCTTCAAACACGTTATCACGCACTGCTTTCCACTGTCGCTAGTAGACCGAGAGTTGGAAGGAAGTTCGCCGGGAAACTCGCCGGAACTTCGCCGGAGTTGCTGCACGACAGCCCAAGGTAGAAGATGGCCAACCCCGCACCTTCCATGAACGCCATGGTCGACGCGGTCACCGACGCTGTCGAAGCCGCCATCGTCTGTGGCAACAGCCACCCTGGAGGTGTTCGTCGCTTCATCCTCCAGGGCGCCATCCGCCGCATCCTCCGCGACATCAACGACCGCCGCATCGCTCCTCGCCGTTTCTACGGCAATGGACCGAACGCCGACGGCCGTCCGACGATGCCACGCCCGGTGCCTCGTTAGTCGAGGCTCCAGTACGCCCCCGGCATTTGCCCTTGCCACGGCCCGGCGATGTTCGTCCGCCGTGTTGGGGCAACGCCGGAGTCCCCGCCGATGTCGTCATCGCTGCCGAGGCCGTCGACGAACCTGCTGCTGCCGCCACCACCACCACTGCCGTCGGATGCGCTAGCGCTGCCATGGAACGGAGGCGGTGGCTCCATGGCCAGGCGCCGTGGCACCCCTCCACCCACAAGCAGCAACGGCGTGGCGGCATGGCCTCCCGGCTTCGCCTATGACATCGACGCCGTCTTCACGCCGACACCAACGCTTCCTCCGATTGGACCTCCTCCGAATCGTGGCGGCGCCTACGCTAATGTGGCGGTCGCCCGCTTACGCCGCGTCTCCCGCCCGAAAACGCCATTGGAGCAGGTTTCGCCTCTTCCTCTGTCGAGGGGGAGGCGGTTCCTCGCCGCTGAAGCGTCTTCGGGGAGCCGGTGGGGGCGCCACCGCTGGTCCCGGCAAGTTGCGATGGCCCTCGTGGCCGGAGCTCGCCGGGGACGAGCGGGACGCACCTCGCCGATTGGTCTCCATGGCCGGAGAGAGGGCATGGGCCCTGATCCGCCATAGCAGGAGAACGGGGGGAGGAGGAGGCACCACAAGACGGCGAGCACCATCGGCGGCGGCTTGGCCGGCGGCTGGACGGTGTGGCGGCGACGGCGACTGGCGGTTGGAGGCCGGGGCGGTTAGGGTTCCAAACCCTAACCGTCGGCTTTATAGCCACGGCGGCTAGGCTGGGCGCTGGCCTCGCTGCTTTGGTGGCGGGCCTGGGCCTGGCTGCCTTGGGCCGCGCCTGGCTGGCTTGACTGGGTAGCGTGCCTGGCTGGCTGCTGGGCCGCGCGCTCGGCCGGCTGCTGGGCTGCCCTTGGCTGGCCTGCTTTGCATAGTTTGCTTTTCTTTCTCTTATTTCTATTTCAGCAGTAATTTAGTTTTATTAGCATATATGATTTGCTAGTTAATTTCTGCAAAAACATCAGATATTTGTATTAGTTGTTATTGCTCTGTACTACTGGATCATGACATTGTAAATATATTGTAGTTTGTTTATATTATTATTATGCAATGTCTTTTATCTCTATCATTTTACTGGAGTATGTGGTGCACCCAATCACAATATGCACCACATACATATTACATTTGTGACTTGATAATTCTGTTTTTGGCTATGTTGGTACACCCAAACCTTCTATTTGTACCAACATATTCGTTGCATTTGTAATTTTATGATAGAATTGGGTATGTTGGTGCCTCAAACCATAATTTTTGCACCACATATAAGTTAAATTTGCTAGTAGACTTAGTTGCAATTTAACTATGACATCCATAGAATTAGAAAATAATCTCTATACTATTCAAATTGTAATATAAATATCTTAATTATTTTGGTTAATAACACAAGGTAATGGAGTCTATGACATTGGTTGTGCTTAATTCCTTGTGAATTATTCTGCCTAGAGACCGTGCCATAGCAGTGATCAAATCACCTGTTACTGAGAGGTCTACATTATGTTTTCTAGAACTTGATGATTACCTACACCGTGTTATAACCCAAAATAAAGGTTTTGGATTGCTATCTTCATCATATTATTTTGGTATTACACTAGATAGTAGAGTACTAAGCAAAAGCTGCATTTAATTCACTTGTGAATTATCTTGCCCAGAGACTTTGCTTAGGCAGCAAAATTTTTACCTACTATAAGATCTACTCTTTGTCTTTGACATAGAGACTATCCGTCTTGTGTTTATCCAAAGTTTATGATGAATTTGGTTGTATGGTCTACACAACTTTGTGATTACCTACAACAATCCAAAACTATGATAAGATATCAATTCTAAACATATTGCATTTAATATTACAACATTACCATGTTGAATTTAATTTACCAAACGGTAAATTAATTAATCCATGGTTATCCGCGTAGGATCATGGCTACTAAGGAGTTCGAGGAACTCGCGTTAGACGGTACCAATTACCCTACTTGGGCATCTGATATCAAAATAGCGTTTGCCTCTCGTAGTCTTTTGGCTACAATTTAGAAACCCCAACAAGAGGCTGCCATACAAGAGAAGCATACCTTTACTGCTATAGCTTTATTACGGTTTTACATTCATAAGGACCTTAAATCTGAATACCTTATGATTGAAAATCCTCGTGAATTATGGGTCGCTCTAAAAGAACGATATGAACAACAAAAGGAATTGATTTGGCCAGAGGCCAATTATGAATGGAATCACCTACGTCTCCAAGATTTTAATCTGTGGCAGACTATAATCATGTTGTTCATAGAATTTGTTCTAAATTGAAGTTTTGCGAGAAAGAGCCATCGGATACAGACAAGATAGAGAAAACACTCTCTACTATGCTCCCATCTGATAGAGTATTACAGCAGCAATACAGGGCTCATAATTACCAGCAATATTCTCAGCTTATTCATATATTGTCTCAGGCAGAAAAACATGATGAAGTTCTTATGAAAAATCATCATAAGCGTCCTGTTGGTTCGGCGCCTTTGCCTGAGGTTCACAATGTACAAAAACAACCTAGGAATAAGAATAAGTTCAATGGACCTGATCCAAAGAACAGAACTGGTAAACACAAACACAATAGGAGACAAAGACCTAATTCAAATAAGAGGAAGAAGGAAAATGTGAAACCCAAAAATGACAACAAGTGTCATAGACGTGGGGATTTCACGCATTTTGCCAAGAATTGTCGTACACCTAAGCATTTGGTAGCTTTGTACCAAAAATCTTTAAAAGAGGCTAAGCCAGCAGGAAACACAAGATATGAGGCACACTTCAATCTTACATCTAAGGCTGTTGTGGAAGAGGGTTGTTCTAATCAGGCCCCTAAAGAACAAGTGAACAACAAACCTCTAAACTTCGTAAAAGACCTTCCATCGTCGGACAATATGCTCATAGATTTCAGTTATGGAGACATGTTTGGAGATTTCGAATAATCTCGGTCAAAACATTGATATCACTATAGACTATTGTTGTAATAGTATACGTCATACATCCTTATAGTAGTTCGGATTGTATTAATTAGTGTGCGTATGAGTTGTATTGTTTATATTGTAGAACTCATAGATTTTGTAATATCATACTTTTGTATTGATAGTTAATATATTATATGTATAAGTTCTATGTGTTAAATTTGAATATTTATTTTACATTCACTTTACATATAGATGTCTGTTGACCTCAATCCAAAGGAGGAAGAATTATGCCTTGTGGACTCATGTACCACAAACTCTATACTTAGAGAAATAAAATATTTCCAGACTCTTAAGAAAAGAGAAGGAAATATTATGACCATTGTGGGTCGAGATGCGTTAATAGTTGGCTCGGGACGAGCCACTATTACTCTCTCCATGGGAATGCAAATTACGATAGAGGATGCATTGTTGTATCCTGACTCTACTCGTACCCTTCTAAGTTTTAGAGACGTCCGTAAGAATGGTCTCCATGTGGAGACACATATGGATAATAAAGAGGAATTTCTTCTCTTTACCAAACTTACTGGATATGGGAAACAAATCTATGAAAAGATTTCTTCACTCTAAATTGGATTGTACTATACATACATCAAGCCCATAGAACATGTTGCTTATAAGATAATTTTCCAAGATGTAGATACATTCCGAAACTGGCATGATCGACTTGGGCACCCTGGAATAGGGATGATGAGGAAAATTATCGATAATTCCATAGGTCATGATATGGAAAACGCTAAATTTCCCCAAAATAAAGATTTTTGTTGCACTGCTTGTACAACAGGAAAATTAATTTTAAGACCATCATATCTTAAAATTCGAGCTGAACCACTTAAATTCCTTGAAAGGATTCAAGGCGATATTTGTGGTCCGATTCAACCATTATCAGGGCCGTTTCGGTACTTCATGGTTTTGATAGACGTATCTACTAGATGGTCTCACGTGTCCCTTTTATTGACACGCAACCATGCTTTTGCCAAAATAATGGCCCAACTTATTAAGTTGAAGGCACACTATCCGAAACATCGAATTCAATCAATCCGAATGGACAATGCCGCTGAATTCTCATCCCATACTTTTAACGATTATTGTATGGCATTGGGAATTCAGGTTTAGCATTCAGTTCCTTATGTCCATACACAAAATGGTTTGGCTGAATCGTTGATTAAAAGAATCAAGCTCATTGCAAGACCTATGTTGACAAATTGCAAATTGCCTACGTCGTGTTGGGGTCACGCAGTTCTGCACGCTGCTAACTTGATCCAACTACGACCAACTGCATATCATGAAACCTCCCCCATTGCAGTTAGTACGTGGGAATCCTCCGAGTATTTCCCATTTGCGTAAGTTTGGGTGCGTTGTATACGTACCCATCTCACCACCTAAACGAACTTCGATGAGTCCTCACAGGAAACTAGGGATCTATGTTGGATACTCATCTCCGTCTATTATTAAGTATTTAGAACCTCTTACGGGAGATCTATTTACTGCCCGGTTCGCTGATTGTATTTTTAATGAGGATCACTTCCTGGCATTAGGGGGAGAATTGTACCAAAATGAATGCCAGGAAGTTAATTGGAATGCAGAAGGCATTTTGTTTACCGATCCACGTACTACAGAAACTGAACAACAAGTTCAAAGAATCATTGATTTGCAAAATCTTGCAAACAATCTGCCAGACGCTTTCTCTGATTATAAAGGTGTCACAAAGTCTCTCCATCCTGCAAGGAATGTGCCTGAACGAGTGAAGGTACCTAATAAAACCACTCAACCCCCTATTAGAAAAAAGAGGGGGAGAAGCACTTCCAAGAGGCAAGATGTGATTGCTGGCAAGCAAAAGAAGACTGGAAATGCAACTCAACCTTTGGTTGAAAGACACCTAGAGGACATACATTGTCCGGTGGATAGAAGTAATCCACAATCCAGCTCAGTTATGCGCATAAACACTGAGGCTGGAATATCAGAAGACCCTAGATCCATCGTTTCAAGAAGTCATGATGAATCTTTAAGGGTAGACGAAATTTCTATAAATTTCACTGAGACTGGAGAGTCTTATAATCGTAAGTCCATAATAGTCGACACATATTTCTCTGAAGAAATTGCAGATATCCTTCTAACTAATTTAGATCCCAAGTCTATGACTGAGTGCAAGAAGCGCTCGGACTGGGATAAGTGGAAGGTAGCAATTGAAACAGAGATCGCCTCGCTTAATAAAAAGGAAGGTGTTTTCGGCTGTAATGCCAACACCTCCTGGTATCTTCCTTGTGGGGTACAAGTGGGTTTTCGTTCGTAAAAGGAATGAAAACAACGAAGTGGTGAGATATAAAGCAAGACTAGTGGCACAAGGTTTTACGCAAAGACCTGGCATTGATTTCAACGAAACTTACTCTCCAGTAATGAGCGGTATAACGTTCCGATACTTAATATCATTGGCAGTACAAAATTGTCTATCTATGCAGTTGATGGATGTAGTGACAGCATATTTGTATGGGTCACTAGATTCAGATATATACATGAAAGTTCCTGATGGAATCAGTATACCGAATCCTAAGGCAAATCGCAACATGTATTGCGTCAAGTTGCAGAAGCGTTATACGGCTTGAAACAGTCGGGCCGAATGTGGTACAATCGGTTAAGTGAATTCCTTAAACAGAAGAGATACACAAATAATGATGACTGCCCCTGTGTCTTCATTAAGAAATCGTCAACAGGATTTTGTATCATATCAGTATACGTTGATGATCTTAACATCATCGGCAACGAACCTGATATTAATGAAGCACGTCATCATTTAAAGACGGAGTTTGAGATGAAAGATTTGGGTCAAACCAAATATTGCTTAGGTTTACAACTTGAGCACTTTTACTCAGGTATATTTATATACCAAGCTGACTATGTCCAAAAGGTATTGGAGAAATTCAATATGGACAAGTCATATCCAACAAAAACTCCGATGGTAGTAAGATCCATAGACATTGAGAAGGATCCTTTTAAACCACCGGATAAAGGAGAAGAGATATTGGGGCCACAAGTCCCTTACCTAAGTGCCATTGGAGCACTAATGTATCTTGCTAATAGCACTCGGCCGGATATTGCATTTGCAATAAATTTGCTAGCAAGACATAGTGCTAAACCTACCAAACAAAATTGGGTAGGAGTTAAAACGGTATTGAGATACCTCAATGGCACTAGAGATTTTAGATTATTCTATAGCAGAAATCAAGATCCAATTTTGTTAGGATATACAGATGCTGGTTATTTATCAGATCCCCACAATGGCAGATCACAAACAGGCTTTGTTTTCTTGCAAGGTGGAACAACAATATCTTGAAAATCTTCAAAGCAGACTCTAGTATCTACATCTACCAACCATTCTGAAATAATAGCTTTATATGAAGCATCACGCGAATGCGTATGGCTTCGCAGAATGGTAAACCACATAGCACAATCATGTGGTATTGGTGTACTTGACACACCTACGATTATCTTTGAAGATAATTCGGCATGTGTTACTCATATGGAATCAGGTTATATTAAGAGTAATATGACCAAGCATATTATTCCTAAGTTATTTTACCCCATGAACTTTAAAAGAATGGAGAAATAGAAATCTTGCAAACTAAGTCGTATGATAATCTCGCAGATTTATTCACAAAGTCTCTACCATATTCCGCATTTCGTAAATGTGTTGATGGTATTGGTATGAGAAGACTTAGAAACTTGCGAGAATCAGGGGGGAGAAACTCTCTGGACATAACCTATTCCAACTTTACATTATACTCTTTTTTCTTTATATGAGTTTTACTCCTTTGGAGTTTTCTCACATAAAGTTTTTAATGAGGTAATGGTAACACATAATAAATATCATATTATCTATTTTTCCTCATAGAGGTTTTTCGAAGATAATTATGACATATTGATCCTTGATCAAATTGTTTTAGACTATGTCTTGAGAATACCCAAGAGTCTATTAACATTGGGAGTTATATATATCACGGTGTTTCTCCTTATTTTTCCACTGGATTTTAAGGAGTTTTTGCCTGGTATATCGATATACTTTGGTTTTTCCCACAGGGTTTTCCAAAGCTTCAAGACATTTTCTGATGAACAAGCAAAGGTGCCTACACAAGATCAATCAGGGCCGGAACGGCCCAAGTGGGACCCAAATAAATAATAACTGAGAAAATGATTAATTATTTATTAGGTGGGCTGCTTTGAGATATGTGCATTTTTTAAAAAAAAAAGGAGTACCGGAGCGGTTCTCTTCTTTTTTTTTATTTTTTTTTGCGAATGAGTATGTCCATTCCTTCCGGTTCATTTCCAGCCCTCTCAGTTCAAGAATGGAAATATATTAGTCAAATCATTACCTTTTATTCACTCGGAGATAGCAAGAAACAACACACTCACACTCATTCGGAATTACAATGGTAACACCAAAAGAGGCAAAATAAAAAAGGAAAACATTCACAAGGTTTGATTAAAATCATAAAGAAGAAATCAATCAATAACACTACTCACGCATTAAGCGGTTTTGGAAGGAACTGTCTTTAAGGGGGAAAATCTTGGAATACGGAACACCAGCACGCGTAGCAATCTCGAGCTTGATATATTTAATTTTTTAAACATCTTAATGACCTCAAATGAAAAATTGAAAACTAGAAAGTTGTAGATCTTGTCGAGAGCTACAATTTTCATATAAAAATCATCTTTATTCGAGATCTTATGAAAAAAGATACAATTTTTCTAAGACTGGACTTCTAGTGGGCCAAAAACGGTATAAACCAAATTTCAAAAACAGAATATTCTGAATAAAAAAGCGGGAAAATTAAAAAATGGTCAGAAAACACTAAACCGTTTCTGTTCCGTTTTTGAATTTGGTATTCCGTATTTCATACCGAATTCGAATTTGCCCGAAAATGCGAATTCGAGTAGGTCAAATGCAGAAAAGGATGCGGGACGGTACGGGATAAATTAGCGGTCCATGGATAAGCAATGTTTGGTTCGTAGGTGTTGGAAAGGAATATCCTCTATAGATGCTGGATAAGCTTGTCTATAAAAATCTGTTGAACAAGTCTGTCCAAGTTTTCCAATCTTTGTCATCAATAAATAAATTAAGAATTGTTTGCATGTTACATTATTATTTAGTAATTAATGTGACAAGATTAGTTTTGATAAGTAATACTATGTTGATTAATGCACAACTATGTGAAAATTAAGATAGTAATACTGTTGATTAACGTATTAGTATGTTTATCATAACAAATGTGTACTATTTTTTGTCATAATAATTACTAATAAGATAGTATATTTATTAGTATATAGTTATTAATTTTAAATAATAGATATAATGAGTTAACTATTCTCGTTACCATGCTGCTGCGGTCGCGGTTGAAGCATGGTAGCCGAGGGGAGGTGGCAGCGGTGGTGGCAGCGGGTGGTCGCGCCTCCAACTTCTGAACCGTCCCGCCGTCTCTGACGTGGTCTGCAACAGCGACCCCAATGATGAATCCATGGTGGTCTTCCACGACTCGAGGCTGGAGAACTTGTCGAGGAGATGCTCAAGAAGTAGCTCGATACCCTCGAAGTACTTGTTGGTGGCCTCCGCATTCGCCGCCACGAGAAGTTCAACCTTTGTCGGCTTCATCTTCGGTGCTAGAGTGAATCACCATGGCGATGGAAAAAAAATTGGCCAATAATTATCCTGCTCTGAGTACCAATTGCGATGGACTGAGATAGCTGAGGAAGAATTAGAGGTAGATTTAGCAAGAAAAGGATAGGAATCAGAGGAATTTCTCAGTGCAGCTGGAGGAACTGCAGTTTCAGAGTTTAGATTTCAATTAACAGAACATGTTCATTACATGCCGTTTGGGCCCCATCCAGTTTGGGTCCATCTGTCATTTCCTATGGCTTCTGGGTCCACTAGTCAGCCACTGTGTTCCTCTCTCTTGTCGGATCCCAAACACCTCCGCTTCTAGGCCTGCTTCAGACGCCATCTTTGTATATCCCGCAGAGTCATGACAAATGCCTACTTCTCTCACCTCTCTAGTAAACGCTTAACCCCTGGAGTCTTCATTTTGTTCAAAAAATAATTTCAAATTTCAACTATGACATATTCACCATAATGAAAGTCTCCTAATATCTATTCGAAATGAGCAAACATTCCTTATTCAGTCAAACTTGCATAGGATTCCAAAACAGAATATCTCGTATAAACTATGCATGCCCTTTTTCTTCTCACATAGAAAACCATGAGGGTATACATAATCACACAAACAAAGCATCGTACATACCACTTATAACATCTCAAGTCCATACACATACACCGCACACTGCGCATAGAGCAGCTTTATTTTGTTTTGTATGAAAAAAGAGGAAAACTCCAGGAAAGAAAAAGAAAATTAAACCCAGACTTCAGGAAGGGGAATCCAATCCCAATCCACTGATTTAGTTGTAGGCGTCGGGGTTGGCGACGAGGTAGGCCTCGGCACCCTTGAAAATGGCGGTGAGTGACTCCTTGGCCTTGGTGATCTCGTCCTTCACCTCCACGCCCGGCAGCGGCTTGAACGTCGTCTCCACCTTCACCACGCTGCCGCCGTCGGCCGCGGGCTCCACCTTGATGTGCGACGTCGCCGTCTCGATGCCAACGCCGATGCCGCCGCCCTCGAGGAGCGTTTGCTTGCACTCGCACTTGTCCAGGTCCAGGAAATCGAGCCTCTCCTTCGTGAAGCTGAACGGCATGACTGCAAGAGCGATCGATCGCACGTCATGAGCTAGCTGTTTGATCGATCAGGCGAGAGAACATGTTGGTCTGGACATGCCGCGGACACTTACCTGAGGTGAAGTTGAACTGCCTGACGCTGCCAACGCCGCCGTCGCCCTCCACGGGGTGGGCGCTCGCGACAACGTGGGAGGCGAGCTTGGGCGCCAGGGTGTGCCAGTCCAACACGGCGGCGCGGAACAGGCGCGGTGCGGCCACCGGCGACGCGATCTCGAGGGTCCAGCTGTTGGCGGAGGCCATTACTTCAGTGATCGTCGGCCGATCGACTAAACTTGGTTCGAGCTGAATGCTTAGGCTTGCAGCTTCTGCTTGTGTTGCCATAAGAGTGGCGGACTGAGGGCTTTAAATAGGCGGGGGGTTGGTGGCGTCCCGTGAGGATGAGCATGAGACGCCCGGGAGTCGTCAGCTTTTCCCACTTGGGTTGTTGGCTTGGCACGGCACCGTCGGTCGTCGGTCGTCGGTCGAGTGCCCATAATGTGGCCGAGGTTGCAGAGACACGTCAAGAAACGTGCTGTCATTCCGTCAACGTTCAACTCCTCAAGGTGTAGAATATGTCGTCGAATCGGCACACCGTTTGGCGTGAGCGAAATGCATGATTCTAGAATAATGCAGCAGGGCTGGTTTGGGATGATGATGAGCTTCCAGATCAAAAAAAACATGTAAGCGTGGTGGGTTGGTGTGACTAGAAAAGAGAATTATATTGTGAGCGCCCTGACTACTTAAATCACTCTTTTTTTTTCCGAAGTTAAAAGCGGCTCTAAGGGCTTGGTATTGTAACACCCCTGGGTGTTAAGCATGCATTCACATCCCAAATCATGATCATTAGCATTGCATGCATGTTCATCACCATATGGCAATTTATGTTGGAATTAATTAAATTGTGAACACAAATGTTTGAACACTAATTTATTGCAATTGCTAGCTAAGAGTGGTAAAATTTGTTTGACTATAACTCTAAATGACTTAGAACTAATTAACATGATTTTTAGAGCAATTTTTTATTCAAAATCTCCCCAAATTTTGCTTTTAAAATATTCCATAAAAATGAGTTTTCATTTAAAATTTGGACTTTAAATCACTAATTCAAAATCTATTTAGAATTTTGAAAAGTGCCCTAA
Source organism: Saccharum hybrid cultivar R570 (assembly GCA_038087645.1). NCBI lineage: Eukaryota > Viridiplantae > Streptophyta > Magnoliopsida > Poales > Poaceae > Saccharum > Saccharum hybrid cultivar. The sequence goes on from JAQSUU010000529.1 coordinate 11,817,851, forward strand.
ATGAAAGTTGTAGAAAATTAAATTTTGAACAACTTTTGTTTTGGGGGCAACTTGTGAAAATACCTTTTTCATCTTCAAAATTTGAATTTGAATCAAATTATAAAAGTCTGAAATTTTATTTAGAAAAGAAAAACGATTTCTTACCTTAACGGGCCGCCGCCCCACTTCCGGCCCAACAGCCGAAGCCGGCCCGCGTCCGCGTCCGCGTTCGCCTTCGCCCGCGCGCTCGCCCGCGCCAGCGCAACCGAGCGCGTCAGGGCGCGCCCACCGCGTGGCCGCCGCTCGACATCGCCGGCGTACGGGTGGCGCCTCGACGGGTCCCACCTCCTCGTCCGCACCTTAAGCAGCCGCAGCGCCAGCTCCACTTCACCTACCTCCCTCCATTCTGCCCCTCTCGGCCTCGCGCGAGCCGCAGCGACCGCCGCTCCCGCCTCCCCGCGTCCGCCGCAGCTTCACCGTTGGCTAACGCCGCTGTTCCCGCTCAACGGCCGCATCTCCCTCCGATTCGTCTTGCCACCCACTCCGCCACCTCCTCCGCTCATCCGAACGGGCCACCGTGTGCCTTGCTCGTCGACGGTAAGGCTCAATCGAGCTCCTTCCCGCACGCGCCACCGAGCCGGGCCGCCGAGCTCGCGCTCCGCCACCGACACCCTCGCTCTCTCTTTCTCCCCTTGCATCGCACTACCGTGTTTGCCATCCCTTCGTGGAAACCGTGCGCCCTCTAGATAGCAGCTCAGGGACGGGGGTTGGCTGTTGGCCGACGGCGACCGCCGCGCTCCCGCGACGTCGGGGACGCCGGCACCCCGTGGCCACGCACCGCTCCCCCCTCTCTGTTCGCTGGGTCGAGACGGCCTTGGGCCGGAGCCCAAGCCGGGCCGACTCGCCTGCCTTCCCCGCGCGCGCGCTCGGGCCGAAAGCCGTAGCCGTCCGGTTGAATTCACTGGGCCGGCCCGTTGTCAATAAGAAAAATTGGTTTTTCGATTTTCTTTTATTATTTGAGAAAGAAATACTTTGGAAAATGTTTGTGTAATCATTTTAGCTCCAAAAATTGTGAAATAAATTTTGTAGTGTTTCTTATGAGTAGATCTACAGTTTAAAAATGTTGCATGTCAAGTTTGAAATACTTTTCTGTAGGGTTTTTATTTAATCACTGAAACTGCTGTTTTCTTGTTAAATATGCAATAAATCATAGAAAGGTCAGAAAAATATGGTTCCACTTGCAATAATTTTCTTTTGTGATGTACTGTCTAGGAAAAATATATGCCATGCTTGTTCTGTAGAAAAATTTTATGTGCAGTACAAGTGTTTAATATTGTTAATAATTGTTATTTTTGCTAGAAAGAAAAATATGAATAAAACATGCATGTAATAATTTTTCTATAGTGATTGTTTATTGTGTAGACTGTAGGAAAAATGCTAAATCTGTTGTTTGATACTTTTCATAGTATAAAGTATTTTATGCTCATTCTTAGGCACTAGCTTGTTATTTTTGTGTAGGCAGTTCTAGTAATCTAAATGTAATAAAATTTTTGTGGCATGCTAGATTAGATGATAGTAAGCTACTGTAATTTTCTCAGATTTTTCTATGCTACCAAAATAAGTGTTGCTGTTCAAACCTAGTTGCGATTAGGGTTTAATTAACCTTGTTAATGCATGACTAGTTAATAAGATCTGCTTTGGTGTATCTTTGAAGCATTTAATAAGATGTGTTGACTTAGCATAGTAGTAGAAGAGAATGCAGTAGATAACATGTGCTTGTAGTATATGTTCTTGGATGATGTTGACTACCTTGTAGAAGAGTTGTATTCCTGCTTTATTCCCTAAAGTAAACATGTTCATCTATATTTCATTCATCATGATCATTACATGTCATCTCTGCAATGCACCTAGGCATGAGCACTTATACGTTCGCATCATACAGGATCGCAGGAAGTAACTCCGGTAGCAGTTCTCGAGGAGCCGAAAGAGCAGACCGAGGTGCAGGAGCAGGAGGTGTCCGAGGCCGACGAGGAGGTCGGTGAGGATCTTCTAGAGTGTCCAGACCACCGTCCGAGCTCTTTCGAGAGAAGCAAGCCCCAGAGCATTTTTCTCCCCGGTTTGCAAATAATTTATTAATGCTTTACTTTAACTGATGCATTACGTTTAGGAATTGTTTGCAACCGTTGCTGCATTATACCTTGTTTATCCTGTTCTACCATATCCTTGTTACCTTGGTATTCGCAGTCAAAAAATGCTTAGTTTGCTTAGACCGGTAGAAGTCGGGTGATTTCCTGTCACCTGCGAGCTATAGGTGGTTACCTGGATCTGCTTGAAAAAGTATGTCATCTGAGAATAACTAAGTGTTAATGTGAAATTGAGACCGGACGGAAATTTGCGGGGTTTTGGACTGTAGTGTTTTCCATCTGTGTCGATTAAGGACCGATCGTTGTTGGGCCTCGAGTCATGTTGAACGTATGCCTTACATTTAGCTGGCCGAATAATGTACCTTTCGACCGCGAAGCTGAGAGATTATTCGGGCCGAGTGGATTGCCCGCAACGCACTGTATCGAAGCAGTAGTGGCAGGATACGGGGGCGCGATGATAAGGCCAAAGAGCAGTCGGGCGGCCCCCGGGTACATGTGGTTCCTGGCAAGCTCGAGACTTTACCTGAATGGTTGACTCGGTGACTAATACCTCACTTTAGCGGGTGAGTGAGGTTTGTGTAAGAAATAAATTACCAGCTGGTTAATAATCGATTCGAATCGTCATCGTTCACTGGATAGTAAGTACTTGACTTGAGTTACTTCATCGTAGTAATTCTAATGGAACACTTGGACAGTTATATGGTATATGATATGATAGAAGTTGATTATTGATCATTGGTTATCCTTACCTGTTTAATTACATGTTACTCTAGTACAGGTGCAAATGTAGTTGACAGGTTAATAAAGATTCAATTTGATGCAAAGCTTTTGGAAAGATTCTTTAAATGCTAAAAATGCCTTTTTGCAATTGAGTCAGCTACCCCACCATAAAGTCTATCATGATCCTTGGTGTCTTTTATTTTTGGTTATGTTAGGTAAGTCTAGCTGAGTACCTTCTCGTACTCAGGGTTTTGTTCCCACTTGTTGCAGATGGGCAGATGTATTACGGCTACTGTATCAACTGCCTTTATCCTGCGATGGAAGAAGCTTAGGACCATGGGCAATGGTCATTCACTACGTCTCGTCTGATGCTTTTGTTGGAAATGATCCTGAGCTGGCACTTTATTTCGAACTCTGTGTGAGTGTGTGGTTTGAACTAAATGCTTCCCCTACTTTTATTTGAACTCGGTTTGTAATAACTATGTTTAAACTCCGATGTATTTGTGACGCGAACTTTGATATAACTTGTGATGGTGACCGCTGAACTTATTACGATCTTGGCTGGTATGTAAGTTGGTTTGAAATCTATCGTGATTTTACGGACTACCGGGTTATACAGGCTTAAGTTTGCTAAATCTTCTGCTCGGTGGATGATTTTCTTACTTAATCTCGTATAATTGGTCGGTTCTGTTATAGGTATTGCATCATAGGCTTGACAAAGTCGCGAGACACTAAATTTTTCGGAAGGACAAGCGCCCGAATCGTCTAGACGGGACGTCGTGTCCGGACGCGGCTCCAACAAGTGCGCCGCTCCGGTGTTCACGTCCGCATCCCACCCCAATACCCGCGCCCTGCACAGGGAAACCCACGTGGGTTGACCCATGGCTGCGCCCCAGCAGCAGCGATAGCCACCGGCCACGCCGTGCAACACCCGATCTACTTTTGCAACATTCAGATGAAACATTTGCAACATACGTCTAAAACAGATAAAACATTTGGAACATACAGTTGAAACATCATTGTAACATGTGCAACATTCTAATCTACTTTTAAAATATCCAAATGCAACACTTGCAACATATAAAAGAAGATAGATGAAACGCTTCAGACATGCATCTGAAAACTTGCAACATACGTGTACAAAAAACATATAAAAGATTGGTGATAGACGCTTGCAACATATATGTATAACTATTGCAACATCTGCAACATCAACATGAAACAATTGAAACATACATATGAAACAACTGAAACACTTGAAATATGGGCTTGCAACATGTCTGAAAAAACGTCTAGAAACATTTGAAACACAGCATCGCCGTGCGGCCATGACCTACCTGGTGGGCAACTGCGGTGGCGCAGGCGTCCCCTTCGTGCCGACGGCGTGAGGTGGATGGGAGCACAGACGCAGGCCTCCCCTGCTCCCCCTTCCGTGATGGGCGAGGTGGATCGGCGCGGTGCGGGATGGTGTGCGCCCGCACGCCCCTCCATGCCCGCTGTTGACCGAGGGAGAGGAGACACTGCCAGATCTGAAAAGGGCGCCGCCGGCCGGGATAGGGGAGGGTCAGCATAAAAAAATTAGACATGAAAAGACTCACTTGCTGATGGTAATGTCACCCTCTTCTTATTTCACCTCTTACAAGAAACATCTTGTAAACAAACCGTTTAATTTATTATAAAACTAAACAATCCCCCCTTTCTCTCTCTCTCCAATGATCCATTGTCGCTCTAGCTAGTGAACTCTTTTACCATTCGTAAGATGGTAACATACATGAGAGGTAAAATAAATGGGTACTTTAGGTACTAGTAGTATGATACCTACGGTACTGATACTGCTACATTCAAATCTATCACCAACGCCTTTATCATCATCGGTATTATTAAAACCACTGGTGATAGCTACCACCAACGGAACCGTTGATGATGAGAGTATCACCGTTGGTTCGTAAGAACGTTCGGATTGTTAACTATCACCACCGCTTCGTCTTACCAACCAACGGTGATACTCCATCGTCGCGTCGGTTTGCACCACCAACCAACGGTGATGATATGCTCCTCATCACTGCCGCCTCGCCATATGAACCGGCGTTGAAGACCTTTTTCACCGCCAGTTTGTCGTATGATATGGCAGTAATAACCATGCTGCAGCATAATAAAATCCATAGCCTTTTCAAATAAAGTCGGATGGAAACAAACTATATAAAAGTTGTAGATCTCGACGAGGTCTACAACTATAGTTGATGACTTTTTCATTTGAAATCATTTACGATCCTAAAATTCTGTTTGAAGCGCTCAAATTTTGAAATTCAATTTTTTCGAAATGTACAAACGACGTCAGATGGATAAATGACCAAAACCAAAGTTGTAGATCTCGATGATCGTAGTTGACAACTTTTTTCATTAGAAATAATTTATAGTCTTAAATTTGTATCTGAAGTTTTAAAATTTTAAAAAACCAAAATTTTCAAATGATCTCGGACGAAAAATCGATCAAAATCAAAGCTGTAGATCTCGATGAGAACAACAACTTTGTAGTTGATGAGTTTTTCATTTGAAATCATTTGGGGTCCCAAAAGTCTAGCTCAAGTTTTGACGTTTTGAAATACAGATTTGCCAAACGACCTCAGATAGCGAAACAACCAAAATCAAAGATGTAGATCTCGATTAGAACAATAAATTTGTAGTTTATGACTTTTTCATATGAAGCCATTTAGGGTCCTAAATATTCAATTTAAATACGGAAAAGTGAAATACTAGGGAAATTAATATGCTATATAGATACCGGTGACCAAGGGCGTGGAGTGGTTAGAGGAGAGTGGTTAAAGGACTATGCGCGAGGACAAAGGTCTTAGAAGCGAATCCTAGCACCGCGTAGCGCGCGGATTTTCGCGTGAAAAATCACGTGACTTGTGACTTTCTGGGATTTTTGGTCTGTTTTTGGGATTTCTAGAAATTCAAATCACCACCGCCTGGTAATACGAACCAACGGTGATAAGCTATTATCACCGCTGGCTGAGGAGAATGTCATCACCAATGACAACTCACTGTTGAGACCGAAAGCTGTTTGTGGTGAGGTTTATGAACCGCTTGTGATAGGTCTGAACGTAGTAGTGCGAACTCAAGTACGATATAGGGACACAACTATGACAATAAAGGAGTCATGAGTATCCTTACCAAAATACCAAGGAGTAGCAGAGAACGATGATAGTCATCCTCGTGTATAGTTCCTAGAATGTTTGGAAATAGCAGAACAAAAGGGGGAAGAAGGTTTGTGGTGAGCCTAGTTTAGGCTACTAGTGTCATTGTTAAAGAAATCTTTGAGTCTCATTTTTCAAGCTGGAACACAACTTTGTAAAGCTCCACTTGTTTCTCCTCCTTCTAAGAATGAAGAAACAAGAGAGCTGCCTATTATACAGTAGCAGGGCATCCTTTTCCTCCTTGCCTGACTGATCAAGCTCCTGTCATTTCTATACCCAGTATTAAAGAGCCAAAATTTTACCCTCATTTTTTCGTCCACCTCTTCCTATCCAAACTACCAGGACATTGGAAAGTTTCTTTTGTTCTACACTTTGTATATCCCAAACTACAAATAAGTTCTCCGTCTAATATTTGATCTGAACTCATGAACCGTGTGATCATATACGGATTAGAACAACTCACGTCTAGCAATGATACGAAGTTCAATTTGTATACGTATTAAGTTCGGTTGGACACATTTACTACTCTTTTTTTTAACAATGCAAAGTCGGTTGGTCACGGTTTTTGGCTGCCGTTGAGCATCACTCTCGCCTAAATTTGGAATTTAAATGCCTACGCTAGAGCTCCTGGACCCTTCATATTATTCGAAAAATAATTTCAAATTTCAATAATGGCATATTCGCCATAATGAAAAGTCTCCAAATATTTTTATCTATTTGAAATGAGCAAACATTCCTTATCCAGTCAAACTTGCATAGGATTCCAAAACAGAATACCTCATATAAACTATGTATGCCCTTTTTCTTCCCACAGAGAAAACCATGAGGGCATACATAATCACACAAACAAAGCATCGTACATACCACTTATAACCAGTGGCGGAGCCAGGAATTGGGTACAGAGGGGGCCAAACAATCCACATGCATATCATATAGTATAAATTTCTAATAGTAGGTAGTGATCATATATTAATATGTATTACGAAAATTTTCATTAGTTATCCATGCATCAAGTCTCTGTAATTGAAACATACGACAATTTTACAATATACAAAATCTAAAGGCATGCGGATGATGGTTAAACAACGAACATGCTTCAATTTACAATTGTTTTGCGGGTCCATAACATATACAACTTAATAGCTCATAGGTACAATAGTTGAGGGGACCGAGCATAGCTCGGTTGGTACGCTCTTGGTGGTTTGAGCGGCCGGTCCTAGGTTCGATCCTTAGGATCGGCTCAGGGGTCTCACCTCAGGATCTATTTCTCGTTTCTCAGTTGTCTCACACGTGGATGCGCCACAATGGTCAGGATGACGTGCCCGTCATGTACGAAGCCTCGAAAACTTCGGATACCTCTCAGCCACGTGCAAGTCTCTTCGTATAGGTATAGATCTAGCTTGCGCACTAGGGTATGCGTGTGTGAGTGTGTGTAGTGGTGGCGTGAGTTAGTACGCGAGTTCAGATACTACAACTTGTACTTAAAGAGTTGAGGCTAAAAAAAAAGAGTACAATAGTTGAAGTATCAACATTAGTAGTAATTAAAAATTGCCTTGAACCTTGGGAGGGGCTGGCCCCTCCCTGCCTCCGCCACTAAAACTAACCTCTCCCCTCTCTCTCCAATGATCCCTTGTCGCTCAAGCAAGTAAACTCTTTTACCATTCGTGAGATGGTAACATACATGAGAAGTAAAAGAAATTGGTACTTTAGGTACTAGTAGTATGATACCTACAATACCGACACTACTACATTCAGATCTATCACCAATGCCTCTATCATCGTTGGTATTATTAAAACCGCAGGTGATAGTTACCATCAACGGAACCGTTGGTGATGAGAGTATCACCGCTAGTTCGTAAGGACGTTCGGGTTGGTAACTACCACCGCTTCTTCGTCTTACCAACCAACGGTGGTAGTCCATCATCATGCCGGTTTGCACCACCAACCAGCGGTGATGATGCACTCCTCATCACTAGCGCCTCGCCATATGAACCGGTGTTGAAGACCTTCATCGCCAGTTTGTCATATGATACGGCGGTAATAACCATACTGCAATACAATAAAATCCATAACTTTATCGAATAAAATTGGGTGGAAACAAATATTATATAAAAGTTGTAGTTCTCGACGAGATCTATAACTTTATAGCTAATGACGTTTTCATTTAAAACCATTTACGGTCTCAGAATTCTGTTTGAAACGCTCAAATTTTGAAATGTACAAACGACCACAGATGGAAAAACGACCAAGATTGTAGATCTTGATGAGATCTACAACTTTGTAGTTGATAATTTTTTTATTAGAAATCATTTATAGCCTTAAATTTATATCTGAAGTTTTAAAATTTTAAAAAACCAAAATTTTCAAACGACATCGGATAGAAAATCGACCAAAATCAAAGTTGTAGATCTCAATGAGAACAACAACTTTGTAGTTGATGAGTTTTTCATTTGCGATCATTTGAGATCCCAAAAGTCTAGCTGAAGTTTTGACGATTTGAAATTCAAATATTTCGAACGATCTCGGATGGTGAAACAATCAAAACCAATGTTATAGATCTCGATTAGAACAATAAATTTATAATTTATGACTTTTTCGTCTGAAGCCGTTTAGGGTCCTAAATATTCAATTTAAATCCTGAAAAGTAAATAGTAGGGGAATGGATATGCTATATACGTACAGGTGACTTAGGGGTGGAGTGGTTAGAGGAGAGTGGTTAATGGGGTTACGCACGAGGACAAAGGTCTTAGGTTCGAATCCCAGCACCGCGAAGCGCACGGATTTTCACGTGAAAAATCGCGTGACCTGTGACTTCCCGAGATTTTTGGCCTGTTTTTGAGATTTCTAGAAATTCAAATAACTGCCGGCCGGTAATACGAACCGACTGACTGTGATAAGCTATTATCACCGCCAGTTTGAGATTTCTAGAAATTCAAATCACCGCCGGCTGGTAATATGAACCGATTGTGATAAATTATTATCACCGCCGGTTGCAAAACTGACTGTGATGAGAATGTCATCACCAACAACAACTCGCTGCCGAGATCGAAAAACGTTTGTGATGAGGTTTATGAACCGCTTGTGAATAGGTCTGAATGTAGTAGTGTGAACTCGAGTACTATAAGAGCACAACTACGACAATAAAGGAGTTGTGGGCATCCTTACCAAAATAATACCAAGGAGTAGCAGAGAACGGCCTTGTTCGTTTGTCTTATAATCCGTACTTTTCAGCTTGTTTTTTCAGCTGGAACATTGTTTTTCTTTCACAGCAAATCAACAAATAGTACTTTCAGTCATAGCTTTTCAGCGAAGCAAACGGACTCAACGACGATAGCCATCCTCGTGTATAATTCCTAGAATGTTTGGAAATAGCAGAACTGAAGGGGGAAGAAGGTTTGTGGTGAGCCTAGTTTAGGCTCCTATTGTCATTGTTAAAGAAATATGGGAAAATCTTGGAATACGGAACACCAGCACGCGTAGCAATCTCGAGCTTGTTTGGCAGTATCAATCAATTGGTCCCTGCCACCGATCCTCCGCCCACAACGGGGTCTCTCGACCTGATCTCAATGGGCTGCAAGTGCAAACATCACAAACACACGGGGCACGTACTACGTCAGTAATCTAAACAAAACCTTGCACGTAACAATAACAATCGACAACAAACTGAGAGGCGAGATTCTGGAGCAAGACCTTCTGGACATTTGGCAGCTTGGTGGCCTCTGGCACATCCTTGTCTCTGCCGGCGCCGGCACCGCAGCCGCCCCAGCCGGTGACGCGGTCGACGAGGCCGAGGAACTTGTCCTTGAGCTGAGCAGCGAAGCTGGCCATCAAGCGTAGGTACGTGTAGCTGCTGTTTTTATGCTATATATCCTGCCTGGCTACCTACGAGATTCACCAATGGAGCTGGAGTTGGAGGTGTAGTGCTAGCAAGAACGGTGTGTGGGCGTTCGTGACGGCTACCTGAGCTCCCTCAGTTAATTCCCTTGCTCACTATGGCTTAATTAGCTCGGAGAGTGCGAGTGCCAGAGGCGATCGCCGAGGGCGCCATTTATACACGGCGTCGGCGTGGCAGCTCACCAAACACGTCAACTTTGCTGGCCGAGGGCCATGACAGAGCAGAGTATACTCATGACTCGTCCTGCCTCGCCTTTCGAATTTCATTTCAGAGTGTTTAGTTTTAGTCTAGCTCGCACGCATATCACGCATTCACGCATGTGATCGATCAATCGCGCTGCGTCCATTCCATGGCATGATTACTCTCACGACCACGGCTTGGCCGCACCGGCACTATATATTATTTTAGTTTTCAATTTTTTTGCGAAAAGAGCACGTATGTGCTATATATCATAACTGAGACCTGAACCAATATATGGATCACACATGTGTTGGAGCCCGGCAAAGATGCATTGTGCTTTCTTCCCATATCTTTTTTTTTTCTTTGCATTCATTTGGAGACCAAACTATTAACTTTTCATAGTTTTTATTAATTTTGTTTTGCTTTAACCAATTGTGCTTTACATGGAATATATATATATATCTTTCCAACTTGTATGAAAATCAAATTGTTGTTATTTTTTCTTAGTTTATTTCTTTCTAAATTGTAAGTTGTTATGATTTTTTCCAGATATATCATATATATGGCTTTTGCTATATTTAGACATAATGTATATCTATGCATGCGACCTAGAAAAGATAGAATAACTTATAACTTGGAATGAAGGGAGTACCTATTAATTGTATTAGGTATGGACTCTTTTATATTAATCTAAGTCGTTAGGTATCATAAAATTAGATGTTGTAGATTCTTTTCTTTTTCTTGTTTTGTCTCATATTTTTATTAGACATGGGCTCTTTGATTTAATATAAGCCATTAAATTATCATAAATTTGACGATGTACACCTTTTGTCCCTGAATAAATAGATTTCTAGAGTTGTCTTAAGTCAAACTTTTTAACTTTGACCGAATGTTTAGAAAAAAACATCAAGATTTATGATATTAAATTTATATTATTATATGTACTATAGAATATATTTCATAATGTGCCCATTTTATGTCATAAATGTTATTACTCTTTTCTATAAAATTAATTAAACTTAAAAAACTTTGGCTGGCACAGATTCTAGGAAATGATTTTTTTTTTGACATAGGGAGTATGTTTCTCTCTCTTTCCGATTGATACCTAGCCTAGATTTTTGGTTTAATCTAAGCTGTTATACAATCATAAAACTCCAACAGTGTAGATTATTTTTCTGTTTTTTTATTTTAATGATTGTATTAGGCATAGAAACTTTGATTTAATCTAAGTTGTTAGATCATCATAAAATCTAATGCCCGTAACTTTTTCCTGATTAGTCTCGCTAGCAGTGGTTTCTACTGTTTGCCGCATACCACTACCTGCAAACACAAAAAATACCGTCAAACTAAGATAATAGATGCACACAAACTTGATTAGCTAATGGACTCCACTCCACCATGAGTATAGTTATTGTTGGTAATTAAGAATTTAGAATACTTAATTACTTCGTCCATTTCAAAATCTTTTAGGTACATTGAATTTTCTATGTATGTACTCCCTCTGTCCCTTATTTATTGTCGCTATGGCATTGAAGCTGATACATGCAAGATGCTTCGGACCTTGCCTTGCTTCCGTCTAGGTGCAAGTAGAGATGGCAGCGGATCGGGTTCGGGTCGGATACCCGCGGGTTTCGGGTCCTGCGGTTTCGGGTTTGGGGATGGTTTCTCACCCACGGTTTTCGGTTTCGGTTTCGGGTTTGGTTTCGGGTTCGGTTTTGGGTTCGGTTTTTCACCCGTGGATATCCAATGGATATCCGAAATAAATCATTTGGAATTAAAACTCATGTGTTTATAATATGCTAATAATAACTTGTTTACTTAGATTATTAAATCTATTCAAAATTGACTCATGAAAATATTTATTATTTATTGCCTCTTATTTATACATGTGAATATGTGTATATTTATCCGCGGGTTTCGGGTATCCATTCGGGTTTCGGGTATCCGTTCGGGTTTCGGGTATCCGCGGGTTTGGTTTTGGTGATGGATTTCCACCCGAATCGGTTTTCGGTTCGGGTTCGGGTTTCGATTTCGGGTTTCGGTTTTGGGTGCACGGAGACTCCACCCGATCCGAACCCGACCCGTTGCCATCCTTAGGTGCAAGTAGGTGACGATGAATGCAGACTATATACGACCATGCCAAAACGACGGACAAAACAGGACAGAGGGAGTATCTGAATATAACGGAGTAGTTCTCATTATTTTATCAGCAGAGTTAATTTACACCACCAACGCCAACAAAATTTACATGACGATGCCATTGTGAACAAACAAACTTGACTATCGATTATTCACTCAAATCATAACAGTTAACAGATCTTTATCCTTCACAAGAAGGACGTACTGTGGACCTGTAGACTAATTTTAAATAGGCTATGAACAAAAAAATGTGTTCACTAGTGCTCAAAACAAAATTTCAAACAGCACTTTCGACATTTTCTTATCTGTGTTTTCAGATCTGTAATATCTGTAGGGTGAACAATGACGTGTATACATCATTCTCTGACACGTGGGCTGTGGCCTAGCCATCTCGACCGGGGGGTTGCTCACTCGCTTCCAACGCACACGACAACACCTGTCTCCATCCCAAAGAAACTCTACCAATTCCCCGGCGCCGTAAACCCCCAAATTCCAAAACCCTCGCCGGCGGCGACAGCGGCCATGGAAATCCGGGTTCCGCCCGTCCCCATGGACCGCCCGACTGTGGCCCTGTGGCGGGACCGGGGCATGAACCCGCAGGTTCTGGAAGACGACACGCGCACAGCGCTCTCCCCTCGTCCACTACGCCCTCCCCGAGCAGCCCGTCTCCCACCACGCCACCCTTTCCGCGCTTCCCACCCTCGACGGCGCCGACCGCATCAGCGGCCTTCCGGACGCGCTCCTCCGCGACATCGTCTCCCGCCTCCCCATCAAGGACGCCGCGCGCACCACCGCGCTGTCCTGCCGCTGGCGAGGGGTCTGGCACTCGACGCCGCTTGTGCTCGTCGACGCTCACCTCTTCCCTCCCGGAGGCGACACCGCCCCGCTCCAGGTCGTGCGCGTCGACGGGCGAGGCGTCGCCTCCGCCGTCTCCCGCGTCCTCGCCGCGCACCCGGGGCCCTTCCGCCACGTCCACCTCACCAGCAGCCACATGGAGGCGTTCCCGGGCCTTCTTGCGCGCTGGCTCCAGACCCTCGCCGTCAAGGGCGTCCGAGAACTCGTCCTCGTCAACCGCCCGTGGCCGCTCAACATGGACCTCCCCGCCACGTTCTTCGGCATGGCGACGCTCACCCGCCTCTACCTTGGCCTCTGGAAGTTCCCTGACACGGCCAACCTACCGCGCGCCGTGGCATTCCCGCACCTCGTTGAACTCGGCCTCTCCTGTATGGGCATTGAGAACCAGGACATGGACTTCGTCCTTGCCAAGAGCCCCGTGCTGAGGTTCCTATGCATCCAAGCTAATATTTTGCTGAGGCGCCTCTGTCTGGTCAGCCGCAGCCTCCGGTGCGTGCAGATCATCGAAGGCATGGAACTAGAAATAGCCGTGGAGAACGCGCCGCAGCTCGAGAGACTCATCATCTGGTCATCATCGGCCCGTGACGGCTTGCCAAGGAGGGTCAAGATTGGCCATGCCCCTGCCTTAAGGACATTTGGCTATTTGGACCCGAAATGGCACGTGCTACAAATCGGCAACACAGTTATCAAGGTGCATCCTGCACTGTGAAGTTCCCAATTGTCAAATATAATGTCAAGTTGTCAACTTGACTCACCAAATTTGCTTCACTGCAGGCTGGGACAAGGGCCAGTCCGAACACCATGGTGCCAAGTGTCAAGACCCTCAGCTTAAGGGTGTGCTTTTCAGTGCGCAACAATGCCAAGATGTTGCCGAGCTTCCTCAGATGTTTTCCCAACCTTGACAGGTTGCATCTTGAGGTGAAACCCCTCACTTAATTCCGCATTAATTTCTATCTTTGCACACTGTCATCATCTAATAAATATTGATTCCGTATCCGTCTAGAGCTGAAGTTTGTGCTGTTTTAACCAATTTACAGTCCAGCAAAACTGATGAGCCCACTGGCAAGCTCAACTTCAAGTTCTGGCAGGAAGCTGGTGCCATCGAATGTGTCCAGTCGCACATTAAGCTGATGATCTTCCGTGACTTCTGAGGGGAGCGGGCCGAGCTGTCCTTCCTCAAGTTCTTCCTGGAAACTGCGCGGGTACTCATAAATTTGGTGATTGTGTTTGGCAAAGGAAGTTTCACATCAATGACCGAGGTGAGCTCCAAAGTGAAACCTCTGTTCGCTGCAAAATGGGCCAGTGAAAGCTGCTCACTGCAGCTCGTTGAGAGTGCATTGAAAGAAGGAGAAGATAAGTGGTTTCTGAACTTCAGAACAGGATCCGATTTTTCTGTGACGGACCCGTTTGCTTTCATCTACCAGGATTGAATTAGTGCTCCGTGCATTATCTACAAGGAAGGCACTGTTTTGGGTCGTTGGCTTGTTGAGACTCAGCAGGGTTCTTGGGTTCTGTACTTCTGTTTACATGATTACAAGTGTTCCTGCAAAAGGCAAATCTGTGTTTAGTATGGCTCTCGTCTCTTTTTCTTTATCTTTGGTCTGATGTGGATCATGCTACCACACAAAATTTCGGCCAAATGATTCACTAGATATTGGTGAGAAACAGATATATATCATCCTTCTCACGCTTTGCTTACTGTCCTGCACTTTCCTTGGTATGCTCCAATGCTCCATGAAATATTTCTTCCACCATGATTTGGATTTTCCATCCTGGCTGATTATGCAAATTTAGAAGGTCAATTATCATCAAGGCTCTGTGTGGTCTTTATCGTTTCTGCTAGAGTAGTTTTTTTACATGTGGCAGCACTGCTTACTGCTTTTGATTTTCCAACCTTGTCTATGTGCAGTTATTTTGCGCAATGCAGGTTGATTAATTTGGTCATGCATTCCCTATATCCAGGCATTGAACCAAGTGATGAACATGAATTTGTATGCTGAACTTTTCTTTTTCTAGTGTAGATATAGGAGCCCATGTTTGTCTAGTAGAACCTATAGGAAGGGGTTACCATTGCATCAGTGCAGTGGTTTTTACAACTAGGAAGAGCACTCCTGAAGCAGTAGGGTAAGTTTTTTTGTTGAGGAATGAAAGCAGAAAGGGTAGCTACTAACATGCATCAAGAAATGTTGAGGTTTAATAGAAAATATGTTATCAATATATTCTATTTTCATTTCAACAAAAGAAAAATGCTTCCAGATATGCCTAACCCTGATGCAAGGAAATAGATGAACCTTTATATAAGACAACTGTTTTATGATTATCAAGTCATACAAGAAACAGTTACTTGAATTTGTATTATTGTTTGTTACTTGATTCAAAGCTGGTGATTTTGACACTCGTATTTTAAACCACCCATTTTCTCTCTCTCGATGGTACCTTGTGCTGTTGTGCACATAGACTCTTCTTTGCAGCATCGCATCACATATATTAGCTACGAGTCTTGAGTTTTTGCTAGGAAGGTTGTTTGTTGTCATCTTTTGTTTGCAGCATATATTAGCTATGAGTTTTTGTTTGCAGCATTGCATCACATACAGAAACAATACAAACTTATGTATGTTTGAAGGCAGACGATTGCTGTTAAGTATATGTTTTAGTTGATGCCCTGTCTTGCTTCATGGTCTTGCATTCCAAGCCTTCTTATTCCTGCTCCACGGTATGAACTATGCTGTAGCAGGCTAGCAGCAAACAGTTTGTGCTTTACTTCCAAGCTTCATGTCACTGCATTTTGTAGATCTTGGACAGCTGAACATGTGGACAAAACTGATGCTGCACATATAACCTCAGCTTTTTTACTTGAATTTTCAGTGCTTTACTTCCTCACTAGATCTAATCGGTGTCTCTTGAAGTAATATTTGGTCTGTACTCGCGTGTTCCAACAAAATATATAAATGGCCAGCAGGATGTATGAACAGACAACAAATTTAGCAGAAGTATGAACAGACCCTGAACTGAAACTGTACTTTGCTAGATTCTGCTTTACTGCTTTTGCGCGAGGGGTTTGGTATCAGGCGGCTGGCTCAGTGGATGAATTGCCCGTA
This sequence comes from Saccharum hybrid cultivar R570, assembly GCA_038087645.1. NCBI lineage: Eukaryota > Viridiplantae > Streptophyta > Magnoliopsida > Poales > Poaceae > Saccharum > Saccharum hybrid cultivar. The sequence goes on from JAQSUU010000529.1 coordinate 11,834,058, forward strand.
GATACAGATCCCTGCTCCAGGGTGATATGTTAGCCCGATTCAGCGATGGGAGACTATGACTCCAAAAATCACACAAAAAGATCAGCAGGCCTGCACAGTTTACTTTTTTTTTTTTACTGCTACTGGAAGATTTGAAAGGAGAGAAATAGATGTGTTTGATGGGTACCCAAGCAAAATTGATCAATGGTCTTTCTAGGTGCGGGCCTGCGGCGTACGCAGGACCAGCGGCCCAGCCCAAAGGAGCTAAAAGAAAACCCGCTATCCTATCCTGTCTCTCCCGAGTGGCCGCCTAGTTCACGCTCTCGTTCTCACCGGGGCCACCGGCGGCCGGTCGCCCGTTGACGCCGCAGCACGCGATCCCGATCCCGATCCCGGTGAGCACCTCTTCCCTCTGTCCTCTTCCTTTGCCACCGACCCCGAGCGCCACCTGCGGTTGGCCGGCCGGCCGGTCGGCAGGCCAGATCGGATTAAAAACTTGTTTTGAAAAAAAAAAAATCCGCGTCACGCATGTGCACCACTCCCCCTCTCCCTCTGGCCTTCTTCTTTTCCCTCCCCATCTCTAATCTCTCTTCCACTTTGCGTGCTGCAGTACCGGCACCTCTGTCGTCATCTCTTTCCGTTGCCGCCGAGGTGTCCCGTTACCGCTGAGGTGGAGCGGCGAAGAGTTCACGACACACGGCAGCAGCACTGCTGCCTTCCCAACCCCCAAGTCTGAATTTCCCAAGGCCAAGCCCAAGGTATGTAAGCGCTAATCCCAAACGACCTGCTAAACTGCAATGAACTTGCAATACCTGACCAAGTATTTCCTTCGTCGTGTTAGTGTGGCGACTAACGAAACTAAATTTGTACCGGTCCAAAGCAACTCATAGAGTTGTTTTGAGGCGTTATGGTGTGGTAAGTGTTGAGGTCCCAATCCAACCGACCGTTGTCTTGGTTGCTTTAGCTGTTCTTCTGTTGCTAGTTTTGTTGTGGTTGTTTGACTCTTTTGGGTTTTTTTGGTTGCTTTTCTTCTCTATCTAAATATGACCGGCATGCTCTTGATGATGAGTTCTCGAAAAAGCAACTGACAAACATTGCAATAGCAATAGTTTTTTTTTGTGTGTGTTTGTGTGTGTGTGTGTGTGTGTGTGTGTGTGTGTGTGTAAAACTTCACGTGCCAAAGTAAACCTGAAAGGTATCCAAAATTCTATTGTGACGGTTATAAAATTTTCCTGAAAGACGGCCTACCTGTGTTAGGGAGTGAAATCTCATGCAGTTGATGGCCATGAACTCTGAACTTGTGGAGCCCCTTTCTATTACATCACCCCTCACCAGTGTTGACTAAGGCCTTGTTTGATAGATCTTAGGGGTCTTCGAATTCACCTGCTCTCGCCAATATCGCATAGCAGTAACAGCTCTGGTTCCTAGCAATGCAAAATGAAATGGGGGATAGGCAGGAGCTGATGAAGCCAGATATTTTGGGATTCGAATCGACTCTTGCCACAGAATACTACAGTAGCAGAGCTGAAGTCCCCCTGAGGCCTAGTCCTGTCAAACAAGCCCTAACTTTTTTCCTCGTTATATGTTTCCTGACGGTGAACAGTAGGCCACACCCACGTGGGCACCCTCGGCCACGAACTCCAATCGCTCCCCTGCTCTGCTTGGCTGCTGCTGCCTTCTCACGAGCCCGTGGCTGCCACCATGCCCCGCGGCAGTGCCGCCTCTGTGTACCTTGGCGTCGACGTTGGTACTGGCAGCGCTCGCGCAGGTTCGCTCTCCGATTCTCTACTTAAAAGTACCCTCCTTTTCTTTTGAGGATTTCATCTCCATTTTCATAGCTTTCACCGGTTTCTTATTAAATTATATGAGTATGCTAGTATGATTACCTTTTCCTCAAGTTGAATGTATAAGTCTGACTAATTTACCGCTTTCTAGGGGTATTTGGACTCCAGGTTTGTCTACTGATGAATAAATGGTGGTTCTTGAGAGAAAGCTTGTTGTTAGTTGCTCCGATCGAGAGTAATATAGGATTGGCATTTTAAACAATTTATTGGAGACCTGCTTAGGTTAGATGTATAGATACCTGCATAGAGAACTCTTTTCAGTCATGACATGCTTGATATCTTCAAAGAAAATACAGTACTTTACATATAATCAATTTATATAACACCCGTTGTTTCATAAGTGAACCACCAACCCATGTGATTTCACCCATCCAATCTCCTTGTTGTAAAGGAGTTGTACATATGGGCTGTACGCATATCAGGTCTTGTGGAGGCCTAATAGGTAACTAAGTCAATTTGTAACATTTTCTCTCTTTGGTCAATTTTGTCAGGTCTCTTTGATGAAAAGGGCAAGTTGCTGGGGTCGGCAAGCAGTCCTATACAGATATGGAAAGAGAAAGACTGTATTGAGGTTCATAACAGTTCTTGCACATGCAATGTATGCATGATTAGTTCATGAAGCAAATACTGTTTTACCATAACCAGTTTATTTTTATGCCCAGCAATCATCAACTGATATCTGGCATGCGGTCTGTGCTGCGGTGAAATCTGCGTGCTCTCTGGCAAATGTTGCCCCTGAGGATGTTGCTGGCCTTGGCTTTGCCGCCACTTGCTCCCTTGGTTTGCCTCTGATACTATAGTACCTCTTGCATTCTCATCTTATTGTGTAGGCTATAGAGAAAATGTTGACATTCAAGTAGGCGGATTTTATGTATGTGCTATCTATAAGGTTTTTCAAGTTTGACAAAAATAGGATGCTTCATGCAGTTGCTGTCGATGCTGATGGTTCCCCTGTCTCGGTTTCTTTGAGTGGTGATACAAGGAGGAATATCATTGTGTGGATGGACCATAGAGCTGTGAACCAGGCAGAGCGAATCAATGCTACCAATTCACCAGTACTGCAATACTGCGGTGGGGGTGTTTCCCCAGAAATGCAGGCTCCAAAGGTAAGGGTGTAAGATCGTGTACGTTTCATGCTTATGGTCATACCACGCATGCATGCAAGCTTTTGGCATCCTGGTTCACCGTCGGTAGACAATAAACACTACTATTCATGCATCTAGCTGGAAATGCCAGCCACTGTGCTGATCATCAGATAATAATTTATTGTCACCCTGAAATCCTATAAGTTCAGCTTGAATGTCTCAGTAAGTCAGAGTACTAGCATACCCATTGTGACACGATCAATATTCTGACTTATCTACATTAGATTTGCTGAATGAGTGGATGTGTTGCTCAGAAAGCGATGCACATGGATAATGGTTTGTGAAGTTCACTGTAGTTAATGTTATTTCTTTATCGTTTTGAACATGTATCCATAGTCTTCAAATTGATCTTCGGTTATTTTGTACTGAAAAGTGGTGAAACAATTGGTGGCATGCCGCATCAAAGTATCTCTGTTGCTAGTGTCATGTTTTGACTGTGCATTTGCAGCTCTTATGGGTGAAGGAAAATCTTCAAGAGTCGTGGTCTATGGTTTGTAGGTGGATGGACCTAAGTGATTGGTTAGCATATAGGTGAGTCCCTACCTTTGTTTGATTTTGCTGTACCCTGGTGAGTTGCTTTCATAACAAACTCTATTCTGGTACTTTGTTTTTTAGAGCAACAGGTGATGACACTCGCAGCTTATGCACAACTGTCTGCAAATGGACATATCTTGGACACGCACACATGGAACAGTGGAAGGAATCTGATTCTCGTGATATGGAGGCATGCGGATGGGACAATGTCTTTTGGGAAGAAATAGGGTTGGGAGACCTCGTCAAAGGAAATTGTGCAAAAATAGGTGAATAATAGTCTTCTTTCCTTTTTGTACTGAAATTGATGCATTTATAGGTAAATCGTTTATTGACTTTTCTAATACATCATTATGGTATTATGCAATGTAAACAGGACGCAGTGTTGCTTTTCCTGGTCATCCTCTTGGTTCTGGTTTGACACCTACTGCTGCAAAGGCAAGCAATTTCCTTGTGCTCAGTATTTTTGAGGTGGTATTGTTTAAGCTTACTTTGTGATAACCTCTATCATATACAAGAGATTGTGATCCTGTTTTATAGGTGCCTTTTCTACAATATGTGTAAACAAGACATTCCTATGCTGTCAATGTCTGCTGTTCATGATTTGATGTTGGCAACCTTTAAATTCCAGGAGTTAGGCTTACTTCCTGGTACTCCTGTTGGAACTTCACTTATCGATGCTCATGCTGGTGGAGTTGGAGTCATGGAAAGCATTCCAGATGCAGGATCTAAAGCTGGTTGTCAGTGATGAGTAATTTTGTGTTTTGCTATAGAAATTGCTTTCAAAACTTTGTGTATATTATATATACTCTAACATGTTTTTTAACAGTGTCTGATGAACATGCAATATGCCACCGGATGGTATTGGTATGTGGGACATCAACATGCCACATGGTTGTTTCAAAGAACAGATTGTTTATACCTGGTGTCTGGGGGCCGTTTTGGTCTGGTACAGCTGCCTTCTCAAATATATATTTTTTAATTTCCTCAAAATAACAAATTGAACCAGCATTTATGTTGGTTTCTTTTCTATCTCTTGTGCTTCATTTTGGCTAATATTACATTGTGCTTCCAAATTCAGCGATGGTCCCTGAGTTTTGGCTCACAGAAGGTGGCCAAAGTGCAACTGGTGCTTTACTCGATTACATTATTGAAAACCATGTTGCCTCTCCTCTTCTTTCTAACCATGCTGCTTCTCAAAGTATGTTTCATGTACTCTCAAGCACGTTATCTTTGTAGCTGCCTGAAACCAGCAAAAAGAACTTAACTTTTTGCTCAAATTACCAGGTATATCCATATTTGAGCTACTGAACAAGATGTTGCTTTCTATGTCACATGAGCAGAATAGTCCATTTCTTTCTGCATTAACTCAAGACACCCATGTACTTCCGGATTTTCATGGAAATCGGTAAGAAATAGACAGTACATATTTAGTGCATAATGTTATTCAAAATGTTGGTAATCTCCAACATCTACAGTTACTATCTCTCTCCAGTTGGTGAAACTGTGAAAACTTTTGGCATTACATTAAATTTTGTGCAATGTACGTACCAAATTTGCAGCTGATGGATAAGTCTCTGTGTTGGCTGGTGGGTGTGGGGCTGCTGCAGTACGCAGCACATGATCTTTGTGTCCAGCATCTTTTGACTGTTGTTAGGACAGCAGTTAGCATCTAGGACAGCATCTAGGACAACATCTGCTTTTAGGACAGCAGTTAGCATCTAGGACAGCATCTGCTTTTAGGACAGCAGTTGGCATCTAGGACAGCATCTTAGACTAGCATCTTAGACTAGCATCTTGGCATATGCTTGGCTGGCTAGCAGCCTATAAGTATGTAACCCCAACCCCTCAGGTTGGTATGACATTGTATGAGTTTGTGTGAGAAATAAAACCAGAAAATTGCCCCAACTCCTAGTGTCATCCTCTCTCGATGACAGTAAGGATTCAGCTACTACCAAGAGTGCGAATCCAGCGACTAACAAGTGGTATCCGAGCCGTACTATCCTGTAGCCTGAGCATCTCCTGCTCTTCTCCTTCCCCGGCCTCGCAGCAGCCCCAACCGCAGCCGGTAGCAGCAGCAGCTCCGGCTGCCCCTGCTCTCCACACAGCAGCCCCCTCGATAGCGCGCCATGTCCGCAGGCCAGTCTCAGGGCTCGGTCGCCTCGAGCGCGCGGCGTCGGCAGGAGGCCGACCTCGCCGCGGCAGAGAAGCGCGAGCGAGCGGCAGCAGACGCCGCTGCAGCAGCGGCAAGGGCATCGAGGCTGGCAGCAGCGGAGCTAGCAGCAGCTAGAGCGGAGGTGGAAGCAGCGGCGGCGGCGGATGCAGCGCGTGCAGCAGCAGCGGAGGTCGAGGTTCTACGCGGCAGCAACAGCAGCTCCATCGCTGCTGATGATAGTGCCGACGCGGACCTCGAGCTGCTGGAGAGGGAGGCATCGCGAGGGCGAGCGGCGCAGTGGGCAGCCGTGCACGCCCACGAGCGCAGCGGCAGCCCAGACAGGCGCAGACACGCCGGCGGCGCTCCTGAAGGAGGCGCGCACGGCGGTGGCGCTCCTGGAGGAGGCACGCATGGCGGCGGCGGACGGGTCGACGGAGAGCGCGGCCTTCACAGGCAGCGCGACTCTCTCTCCCCGGTTCGGTACCGTGGTCACCACGAGTACCAGGCTGTCGTCAGGGACGCCGGCCCCGGCGGCGGGTGGCCTACCCTCACCAAGACCAACTATGTTGAGTGGGCTGCGGTGATGAGGGTGAAGCTCCAGGTGCGGCATATGTGGGATGCAGTCCGGTACGGCGACGTCGACTACGACCAAGATCGACGGGCGCTGGATGCTCTCATTGCTGCAGTCCCGTCCGAGATGTAGTTTTCGCTTACCAGCAAGCGGACTGCCAAGGAGGCTTGGGACGCCATCGCTGCAGCACGCATCGGCAGCGACCGCGCCCGCAAGTCCACACTGCAAGCACTTCACAAGGAGTGGGAGAACCTGGCCTTCAAGCCAGGTGAGGACGTTGATGACTTTGCTCTCCGTCTCAACACTCTGTTGCAGAAGTTGGTGCAGTTCGGCGACGACACCTACGGCGAGGAGAGAGCTGTTGAGAAGCTCTTCCGCTGCGTCCCCGAGAAGTACAAGCAGATGGCTCGCTCAATCGAGTCTCTGCTGGACCTCTCCACGATGACGATCGAGGAGGCGTTGGGCCGCCTCAAGGTCGTTGACGGCGATGAGCCACAGCGTCTCTCGGGACCCGTCACCATTGGCGAAAAGCTCCTCCTCACTCGGGAGCAGTGGGCTGCCGGCCAAGGTGACAGGAAGAAGGGGGAGCCTTCTTCCACGACAGGCGGCCGCAAGCGTGGCAAGCGTGGCAAGCCGCGCAAAGACGCCCAGGCAGGGGCGCGAGGACGTGCCGAGGGTGATGATCGTGGAGGCTCCCAGGGCGGCGCCGCTGGCAAGCAAAAGCCAGCACGAGGCGACCCTTGCTATAACTACGGCAAGCTTGGTCATTGGGCCAAGGATTGTCGACAGCCACAACGCGGCCAGGCCCACGTCGCGCAGGCGGAAGAGGAGCAACCGACTCTATTCATTGCTCATGCGAGCATCGAACTACCTCCAGCGGCACCGGCCGCAACGGCTTTCCTCCACCTTGACGAGCCAAAAGCACACGCCCTCCTCGACGACAGCTCCGGCAACGACAAGACCGACGGGTGGTGCCTTGACACCGGCGCCACCCACCACATGACCGGGCGGCGGGAGTTCTTCTCCGAGCTCGACTCAAGCGTTCGAGGCACCGTCAAGTTCGGCGACGCCTCCGCTGTGGAGATCAAGGGCGTCGGCTCTGTCGTCTTCGTCGCCAAGACTGGCGAGCACAGGCTGCTCACCGGTGTCTACTACATCCCCGCGTTGAGGAACTCCATCATCAGCTTAGGACAGCTGGATGAGAGCGGATCGCGCGTGGAGATCGAGCACGGGGTACTGCGCATCTGGGATCATCGACACCGGCTCCTGGTCAAGGTCAACAGGAGCAACCGCCTCTACGTCCTTCACGCACAGGTGGCACAACCTCTTTGTCTTGCAGCCCGCCGCGACGACGACGCTTGGAGGTGGCACGAGCGCTTTGGGCACCTCAACTTTGAGGCCCTGAGGCAGCTCGGCAGCAAGGAGATGGTGCGGGGCATGCCGCACGTCGACCACGTGGAGCAATTCTGCGACACCTGCGTCCTCACCAAGCTGCGGCGGCTCCCTTTCCCCCGCCAGGCGAGCTTCCGCGCCAAGGAGAAGCTGGAGCTCGTACACGGTGACCTCTGTGGCCCCGTGACACCGGCTACACCTGGAGGCCGGCGCTACTTCCTCCTCCTCGTTGACGACGTGTCCCGCTACATGTGGGCTGTCCTGCTCGACGCCAAGGCAGCCGCAGCGGACGCCATCAAGCGCCTTCAAGCTGCTGCGGAGGCGGAGTGCGGCCGCAAGCTTCGGGTCCTACGCACGGACAACGGCGGCGAGTTCACGGCGGCCGAGTTCGCGGCGTACTGCGCCGATGAGGGGATCCACCGCCACTTCTCCGCGCCATACACTCCGCAGCAGAACGGCGTCGTCGAGCGCCGCAACCAGACGGTGGTGGCCACTGCCCGTGCCCTCCTCAAGCAGAGAGGGATGCCGGCGATCTACTGGGGTGAGGCGGTGATGACCGCCGTCCACTTGCTCAACCGCTCCCCCACCAAGGCCCTCGACGGCAAGACGCCATACGAGGCCTGGCACGGGCGCAAGCCCGCGGTGAGCCACCTTCGCGTCTTCGGCTGCCTGGCCTTCGTCAAGGAGCTCAACCACGTCGGCAAGCTCGACGACCGGAGCACGCCAGGGGTCTTCATTGGCTACGCGGAGGACGCCAAGGCCTACCGCGTCCTCGACCCTGCGACACGGCGCGTGCGCATCACGCGTGACGTCGCGTTCGACGAGGGGCGAAGCTGGACGTGGGGCAAGATGGTGGATGACGACTCGACTCCAACGGCCAGCGATTTCGTCGTCGACTACGTCCACTTCAAGGAGGCGGGGGGAGCTAGCAGCTCGTCCTCACCGAGCTCGCCTACCCCACCACCTTGTTCGCCACCACCTCCGGCGAGTCCTTCACCACCGCCACCACCAGCTCCGGCAAGTCCACAGGCTACGGCGAGTCCACCACCAGCACCGCCGGCCACGCCTCGCTCTCCTACACCGGACCCTACCTCTTCAGGCTTGGCACCGGCAGCTTCGGCCCACGACGAGCAGCGCACAGTGGAGTTCGCAACTCCGCTGTCCAACGACAAGGATCGCATCGACGCCTACCATGACGGCGAGCCTCTGCGCTACACAACCTCCTCGGCGAGCAGCCGGTCCCTGGACTGGCACAACACGACTTTGAGGCGGAGCTGCACCTCGCACAGGACGATGGCGAGCCTCGTTCCTTCGCCGAGGCGGAGAGGGACGCGGCATGGCGTGCCGCGATGCAGATGGAGATGGACGCCGTCGAGCGGAACAAGACGTGGGAGCTGGCCGATCTTCCAGCCGGCCACCACGCCATCTCTCTCAAGTGGGTCTTCAAGCTCAAGAAGGACGAGACCGGAGAGCTGATCAAGCACAAGGCGCGTCTGGTGGCGCGCGGCTTCGTCCAGCAAGAAGGAATCGACTTCGACGACGCCTTCGCGCCCGTTGCACGGATGGAGTCCGTGTGACTCCTCCTTGCGCTAGCTGCCCAGGAGGGCTGGCGTGTCCATCACATGGATGTCAAGTCGGCGTTCCTTAATGGCGACTTGAAGGAGGAGGTCTACGTGCATCAGCCGCCGGGATTTGCGATTCCCGGCAAGGAGGGCAAGGTGCTTCGCCTGCGCAAGGCCCTCTATGGCTTGCGACAGGCACTGAGGGCGTGGAATGCCAAGCTGGATTCCACGCTGAAGGGGATGGGCTTCGAGCAAAGCCCACATGAGGCGGCCATCTACCGGCGGGGCAGCGGAGGAAAGGCCCTGCTGGTAGGCGTCTACGTCGACGACTTGGTGATCACCGACACCAAGGAGGTGGAGATCGAGGTGTTCAAGGAGAAGATGAGGGCGACTTTCCAGATGAGCGACTTGGGCCCTCTCCTTCTACCTGGGGATCGAGGTCCACCAGGACAGTTCCGGCACCTCTCTTCGCCAGACTGCCTACGCCAAGCGCATTGTGGAGCTAGGCGGTCTCACCGGCTGCAACCCAGCCCACACTCCTATGGAGGAGAGGCTGAGGCTGAGTCGGGAGAGTACGGAGGAGGAGGTGGACGCGACGCAGTACCGGCGCATTGTGGGCAGCCTTCGCTACCTTGTCCACACGCGACCGTACTTGGCGTTCACCGTCGGCTACGTCAGCCGGTTCATGCAGCGACCGACGGCGGAGCACCAGCAGGCCGTGAAGAGGATCCTCCGCTACGTCGCAGGCACCTCCGACTACGGCTTGCACTACCCGAGGTGCCCCGGTGCGGCGCATTTCATCGGGTACAGCGACAGCGACCATGCCGGCGACATCGACACGAGCAAGAGCACCAGCGGGACTCTGTTCTTCCTCGGCAAGTGTCCGATCAGCTGGCAGTCGGTCAAGCAGCAGGTGGTGGCTCTGTCCAGCTGCGAGGCAGAGTACATCGCAGCCACTACTGCTGCTACTCAGGCTTTGTGGCTGGCTCGGCTGCTTGGCGATTTCCTTGGCAGAGATGCAGAGGCAGTGGAGCTCAGGGTGGACAGCAAGTCCGCCTTGGCCTTGGCAAAGAATCCTGTCTTCCACGAGCGCAACAAGCACATCCGGGTGAGGTACCACTTCATCAGAAGCTGCCTGGAGGGAGTGTCCGGGCCAACTACATCAACACCCAAGACCAGCTCGCCGACTTCCTGACCAAGTACCTTGGGCGGGTCAAGTTCCAGGAACTTCGCACCAGGATCGGGATGACTCAGATATCTCACAAGGAGCCACACAAGACTTAGGGGGAGAGTGATGGATAAGTCTCTGTGTTGGCTGGTGGGTGTGGGGCTGCTGCAGTACGCAACACATGATCTTTGTGTCCAGCATCTTTTGACTGTTGTTAGGACAGCAGTTAGCATCTAGGACAGCATCTAGGACAGCATCTGCTTTTAGGACAGCAGTTAGCATCTAGGACAGCATCTAGGACAGCATCTGCTTTTAGGACAACAGTTAGCATCTAGGACATCATTTAGGACAACATCTGCTTTTAGGACAGCAGTTGGCATCTAGGACAGCATCTTAGACTAGCATCTTAGACTAGCATCTTGGTATATGCTTGGCTGGCTAGCAGCCTATAAGTATGTAACCCCAACCCCTCAGGTTGGTATGACATTGTATGAGTTTGTGTGAGAAATAAAACCAGAAAATTGCCCCAACTCCTAGTGTCATCCTCTCTCGATGAGAGTAAGGATTCAGCTACTACCAAGAGTGCGAATCCAGCGACTAACAGCAGCAAGATGCTTTTCTTCTCTTGCCATCATAATTAGACGGCCAACAAACAGTACAACAGAACACAACAGCTAAAGCAGAAAGCCCTCATATATTTCTATGATCACACCAGAATGGCGGCATAGCATACTGTTTATGATGTCTCTTGAAATCTAACTGAAAATTGCAGAGAAATCTTTTAGTGGCACACTTCCAATGTGTTGACTTGAATTGAATGCAAACTATTATAGGTCTCCTGTTGCTGATCCAAAATCCAAAGGAGTGATTTATGGCTTGACACTTGATACGAGTGAGAAGCATTTAGCTCTTCTGTACCTAGCAACAATTCAGGGTATTGCTTATGGCACACGTCATATTGTGGAGCATTGTAATGCTCATGGCCACAAGGTACTTATTAAGGACTTCATCAGATTGGTAGAGTTCTGCTTGCCAAGATTATTCATTTTCCTTTTTTATATGATAGATAGACACACTTCTTGCTTGTGGAGGACTTGCAAAGAATTCTGTGTATATCCAAGAGCATGCAGATATTACCGGTAAGTCCTATCTTCCTGCAATCATGCCTCTCCAGCTTCATCTCTCTATGATGCGTCATCTTTTGCATGTACTCTGCAGGATGTTCTATAATACTTCCTAGAGAGAATGAGTCTGTGCTTTTGGGTGCTGCTGTTCTGGGTGCTGTTGCTGGCAAGAAGTTTCCGGGTGTTCGTGATGCAATGAAGGCGCTTAATGCAGCAGGGAAGGTATTTCCCGTTATCTTTCTTCAATTGGGCTCCATGCTCCTCAAGTGCTCATTAAACATGCATGAATTCTTAACTTGGATCTTCTGCCGTGGCTGCTGGTTATGACTCGAATATATTTGTTTTGCAGGTTGTAAATCCGTCTTCAGATCCTAGGGTGAAGAAATACCATGATGCAAAATACCAGATATTCAGGTCCCTGTATGAGCAACAACTCTCTCATCGCGCAACCATGACACAGGCGTTGCAGTAGGGCGCTATGGCCCTTTGGCTCTTCACTCTTGGTTGGTTTCATGGCAATGTTTTATTGGCTTATTTACATGTAATCAGTGTCTCGTTGAGTGATAGAAACCATGATAAAATGCGTGTATAAATATAAGGAAACAGGGCAATTTTTCACAGGAATGTGAAATCCACAAGTTTCTGCACTGTGTTAATAAAAGAAAAGGAGGTTCTCATCGTGTACATTTTTAGGTTCTGGAATCAATAAAACGTATCTCATGGTTATAATGCATATGGAAAAGTTTGTCTTCTCGTCATGTGTGCCCAATTTTGTTGCAAGCTACAACATAATCAGCGTTGACCATGCATGAGCAAGGATGCTGCTTTAGGCTTGCTTAGTCTGATCATCTTCTGGGTCAGCTGTTGCCTTGAGGCATTCTTTCACCTCTAAGATTTGTCTGTCCGCATCCAAATCAGATGGACTGCAGGTCGCAGTTGAACAATAAGCCAGCTTGGTGGTAGGCTTCTGCAGAACTGCAGGCCATGATTTTGGCCAGCCACCAAAACTTACCAACCTCTGGCATTTAGCTTGTCAAATCTATGGCAAATTTTTTACCTTACTTTAGCTTGCTAAGTTCTTAGCATGACAAATTTTGATCGTAAACCAATCAGGCCCTCTGCATCCAAATCAGAGCGGTGTTGGGTCGTGCTGGGCTGTGGGCCTGTGTAAGTAGCTGGGTCTAGGCCCATGGCCCCATGTTAGCATTAAAACATACGCGAAAAAAAAGCACAATGCATCATTGCTCGGGTCCAACACCCTACGGCTTCCTAAAAAAAAAAAGCTTACGGCTTACCAAATCAACTATGTGATCAATGTTTCAGGCTCCGTTAAGTTATAGTACATGCTCCTTTTTCTCACAAAAAAAAAACAAATGAAAAGTAAAATAGGATATAGTGCGAGTGCGGCCTACCCGTGGTCGTGAGAGTAATCATGCCATGGAACGGACGCAGCGCGATTGCTGGATCAGAGGCGTGAATGCGTGATATGCGTGCGAGCTATACTAAAACTAAACGCTCTGAAATGAAATCTAAAAGGCGAGGGAGGATGAGAGTCATGAGTATGCTCTGTCATGGCCCTCGTCCAGCAAAGTTAACGTGTTTGGTGAGCTGCCACGCCGTGTATAAATGGCGCCCTCGGCGATCGCCTCCGGCACTCGCACTCTCCGAGAGCTAAGCCAGCCATAGTGAGCAAGGGAATTAACTGAGTGAGCTCAGGTAGCTGTCACGCACGCCCACACCGTTCTTGCTAGCACTACAGCTCCAGCTCCATTGATAATCTTGTAGATAGCCAGGCAGGATATATAGCACAAAAACAGCAGCTACACGTACGTACGCTTTATGGCCAGCTTCGCCGCTCAGCTCAAGGACAAGTTCCTCGGCCTCGTCGACCGCGTCACCGGCTGGGGCGGCTGCGGCTGCGGCTGCGGCACCGGCGCCAGCAGAGACAAGGATGTGCCAGAGGCCACCAAGTTGCCAAATGTCCAGCAGGTCCTGCTCCAGAATCGCCTATGGCTTTATTTGTTGTCGATTATTTTGTTACTGTTACCTGTAAGGTTGCTTATTAGGTTTATGACGTACTTACTCTGCCCGGGTGTTTATGGTTCTGCATGCAGCCCGTTCAGATCAGGTCGAGAGACCCCGTTGTGGGCGGAGGATCTGTGGCTGGGGCCAATTGATTGATACTGCCAAACAAGCTCGAGATTGCTACGCTTGCTGGTATTCCAAATTCCAAGGGTTTTTTTTTTGTTCTTTTTCCTCAAAGGAAGTTCGTTCCAAAACCGCCTAATGCATGGGCAGTGTTATTGATTGATTTCTCCTTTATGATTGTAATTGAACCTTGTGAATGTTTTCCTTTTTCCTTTTTATTTTGCTTCTTTTGGTGTTACCATTGTAATTCCGAGTGTGTGAGTGTGTTCTATATTGCTATCTCGGAGTAAATAAAAAGTAATGATTTGACTAATATATTCCCATTCTTGAACTGAGCTACTCGTTGAATTTTGTTCATCCGGATTTGAGTATCTTATTAAATAAAGATGTGTGCTTGTATTTTTTTTATGGCCACTTGGTCAGCATTATAGTTAAGGTGTGCGTGCGTGCTATCATCATCAATCGTACACCATGCCTATTGCCTAAGCGAAGGATCTCGTCGTCTTTCGGAGCGGGAAAATGAAACCGATCGAAGTGAGGTTATACCACAGGATTACCACATCCTATTGAAATTGGCTTTTGGGCCTTGTGATCCGGTAGGGCATACGTGGGCCTAGAGCCAATAAAATTGGAGAGTAGGTTATATGTGCTTGCATAAAGGTATGGCTAGCGTTCGGACGTTCGGACACCCACGCCTGCCTCATTGCGTTGTCCGCCCGGTGGGCCCACACGGTGACGGCTGCACCTCACCTCTTGCGTGCCCGCCCTAGCATGAGCAGTCGAGCACCCACCTGTGCGTCTTACTCCCTCAGTATCGCATGCGTCAGTAGCGTCCTCTCTACTGCATGCAGCTGCAGGAGTGGCAGCAATTTTCCTTTGCATGCACGGTTTCCACACGAAATTAATGCGCTCCACTCATGAAGAAATGAAACAACACCTGCACACCTGCCCCACATGCAACTGCTGCACCTACACGCCTGCCCTCACATGCTGGTGGTGCACGTACACATGCAACTGCGCACCCCATGCCTGATGATGCACATGCAGGTGGGGACCATGCATGCCCCCTTCGCTTGCTGTGCATAGGGGACTGTTGCGCCTAGGGGAACGTCTCTACATGCGCCTGCTTCCAATGCATGCTGATGTTGCAACATGAAGCACTTTTGCAACATACGTCGAAACATGTGAATATTTACAACTTACATTTGCAACATGGGTTTATAGCAACTGCAACATATGCAAAAGCCAGATAAACACATTTGCAACATGCATCTGAATAGCAACCGCAACATATGCAAAATCTAGAAAAACACATTTGCAACGTGCATCTGAAATAGATGAACATTTTGAATAGACACTTGCAACCTATATGTATAGCCACTTAAACATATGCAATATCCCGATAAAACACTTTGCAACATACGTCTGAAACAGATGAAACATTTGAAACATACACTTGCAACATACAAATATAGCCATTGCAACATATGGAACATTCAGATGAAACATACATACGAAATGCATGAAACATATGGAGCTCAATGCCATGGGATGGCTGGAAAATGGGCTCAACTGCAAATGAGCAGCAAACGATGCATAAATCCTCGGTCCTCTCACAAACTCCTAGCGCCAGTCCTTCTCACTGTGTGGTCACAGCGTATGCACGAGCCCCCACGCGCCGCATGCACACCACGCCAAGCCGGTGGCCGCATGTGTTTCCATGTGCTGTCCCGTAATGCACCTTGCGAGTAGCCACACGCACTCCCATGGCCACACGTGCTCCATGCATTGCCTCACAGAAGACAGGTGCTGGCCCCGCCTGAGTACACCTGCATGCCCCTTTTTTTTGTCGTCAAGCGCGCGCGGGGTCGGTTTGGACGGACGGATGCCCTGAACCAAGCATTACCGTTGCATAAAGCAACTCCAACTCTCCATATTCTTCCTTGTTGATAGAAATAGAGTTTTGACAAAAAAAAAGTTCCTACAAGAGCTTATTTAGTTAGATCTAAAGATGAAGAGCGAGATTGACTCACTAAAGTGCATACATGATATAAAAAATGTTGTTGAAGGATGAAAAGATAAAGATATATAGAACGATTTTTATTTACCCGGCTGAGTTGCCTCACCCAGCAATAATGTAGCGTTCATTTTTCAGCTCCTAGCTAGGGCCAGATCCAGTTGCCTGGGTGAGCACTCGAGGCTGCCTCTCGACTGGTGTGGCGAGAGCAGGCAAGGAAGAAGTGTGAAGCGATCGGGCGAGCTCATCGATCATGATTCATGTGTCTTGCTGGCTGCAAAGATGCCGCAAGAAAATATCAAAGCGTCATTATTGCGCCAGCCCAAAGGCATTAGCCAGGCCAACTATGTGATTAATTACCAGTGTAGGGTCGTGATGCATGTAGTTATATTTTAGCGGTCAGAGGTTAACCGACAAGGCGACAACTAACTAAAGATCAGTGATTTACTCTTTCTAATTGTCAAAGAAAATCTGTGCCACGTGAAAGTCATATTGCACGTTTTATACTCCAGTTATATGAACGTTTTGTTGTAATTTCTAAGGTTAACATAAAAAGCTGTACTTTAGTTTGTAGGTCCTCCTAATAAGTCCTAATCGTGTGTGCCTCCATAGCTCTTTTGATCATTTCAGAGAAGTACTAAAGATATATTTAACAAGTAACAACCAAGACCATGATTAAAAAGTAAAAAGTAAGCTTTACTTCTGGTTTGGAAACATAAATGTTTAATTTTACACCTGGTTTGTAGAAAGCCGGAGCCCTGTTTGCATAAAAATAGAAATAAATGCCACATAAAACATATTTTGTACCCGTAGCAAATTTCCAGTCCAAATTTATTGACATAATTTGATTTACAAATCATTTTGCAAGGAACGGGCTTAGATCCCACATCTAATGATGAGCATTCTCTTTACCTACCTTATAAACATTTGCCCCAGGTCCATATCTCAATAATTATCACAGACAAACAAAGATACTTACGAGCACTACAATGATGAGTATTCACTCCATCTCAGCACAAAGTTATTTGACAGGGCTTGCGGTTTGATTTTTGCTATGCAGATCCCTTTCCATCCTGCAGAGCATTCAACTATAGATATACCTAGGAACACCCTGTGAAATGATGAACTTCGGCTTCTTTGTTCATTGAACTTGACTAAATAATTTTGGAAAACTATGCAACTTGGCGGATTAATTAGTGATGAGGACCTGTAGTGACCTTTAAGGCGTAGTTTACACCACTACTCTGTAGCTAGCTCTTCGACATAAAACACATGTTGATCTCTTTCACATTCATCATTGAAACATAACAAGTTCGGACAACATACATAAATACATATACATAAGTTAGATCAATCATTATTTGCACCTGACCTTGTGTAGGAGCTTACAGTCTGCAATTCATTCCTTTATTATTTGTTCCTGTTTAATTAATTAACTTATCTAGAAATTTACAAGTTATGTTTTAGTTTTTTTTTCTAGAAAAACTCATTTCATACCAATAGTGTTTTAGAACTTCCCCATAGAATTTTGTTAGAGATCCTCATGAATAATTATTGTAGTGAAGTTTTCTTAGTAGCAAAATTTTGTACCAATAGTGTCTTAAGAAGTTCCCATGAAAAAGTTGTCCTTAGAAATTGTTTGGAGAAGGTCTTGTGACAAATCTATATCCATACTCCATAAATCTATACCTATATACTTATACTTAATTAATTTTTAATAATAAAGAGGCAAAATTTTCGCCAAGGTTTTTTTTTTCACCTACATGTAAGATGTAAGACTCCTCCTAAACCAAGATTACATGTAAGATATAAGACTCCTCCTAAACCAAGATTCAATCTTAAATACGTCTATTTTAGGAACATGAGTCAAGTACGATCTCTATGTTGACCTGGATAAATTATTAAAGTTATTTTATAATTAGGAAACCGGACACAACATAGATAGAAGGAAAAGAAAAGGCAAGGAACGTCCGTCCGTGCTGCCTGCGTCCGTTTTTTTCATCCGTGTTGTGTTTCCGTGTGCCTTTTCTCCCTTGTTTTTTCCGTTGTGCTCCGTACGTCCGTCTGTGCATCCTGTCTATTCTAGGTTTTTTGGTTGAACATCCGTGCGTGCTGCACGTTATGTGATTTTTTTCTTTTTTTCTATTAGGTGGATTTGGATTATCTCCTATTCTATCTTACAAATATATACGTAACCAGATTGGAGTTCTATTTTATTTTGGACGGTGACGAAAAAGGCTGTTGGACTAAAGTCCACTTGCAAGACATTTTGGCCGATGATGATTTGACCGTACGTGGTATGATGGGCAGAAAAACCAAGATAGTACGTGACGCCGTTGTTAATAATTTTTTTTACAAGTCCGAATATGATTATAGAAAATTGACCTACCGTAGAAATTTTGATCTATCTATACATGAAATGATTAGCTGTCTTATCTCTGTGTGCCGAGTCCGGACTTATTGTCCGTGCTTATACAACATAACTCACATTTCTTAATTTTTTATCTCCCATATTTTCTTATAGACAAAAATAATAAATAATAAATATATTATGAGCCTATTTTTTTTTACTTTCCTAATACGCTCACACCCTCAGTGTCCCGTATGAGAGCATGGACTCATGATGCGTGTTCATAGAAGTAACCACGACTCGCATTTAGCAACGTTTTATTTTTCCCGGTGCAAACTCAGACACTTGATCGGTCGTGCATTCGCGCCCCGGGAGAGGAAGAAGAGCCACCTAGCGCCGGAATCACGGTTCCCAGAGGGATTTCACTAACAGACAAATGTACAAGAGGGTTTGAGTTGGTGGTCGCAATATGGCGGTGATGGTGGCCGAAACGACGTGGGCACCTCTCGCTGGGGCGGTTGGGAATATGCCCTAGAGGTAATCATAGAAATGATGATACTGCGACTGTATCCATGATATATTATGTGTTCATTGAATAGCTATTAAAGACAACTTGTATTGATTGACAATTATGTGAATTATTTGTGAAACTCTTTTACTTGTATGATTATTCTAAAGTTATCCCTGATCGGAGTTCGTATGAGGACACACATGAATATTAGATCAACATATGTATTAGTTGATGACTATGTTTCACAAGTCATAGACATAGAGATGTCGAACTAATAATATGGGCACATGTATGACATGGGGCTGAACTGACCCAAAGGGAGATGTTTTTATTATCTCTTTACACATCATGTACGTTATGTTCTTAGACCTGAGATTGTCGTATGTACTCAAGATGTGAAACGACCTACTCAGGGACTGTCAAACGCTACTCCGTAACTAGATAGTTATAAAGGTGGGTTTCGGGTTTGTCGGGAAACATGTTATGAGACATAGACAATCAAGAAGGAATTTGCCTCTCTCCATGTGAAAGAGATATCACTGGACCACTCGAATGATTGGATCAAGAAATACATGGTCGTGCTTGAGTTAAGTGTTAACTTATGAGTTGGACCAAATATCGTGAGGCAAGGGAATAACGTGTATGTGGTTTGTGACGGTTCGTATGATATGATCTTTGCGTATACATAGGAGTTGACATATCTTGCTAGAGGCTGCTGTCAACTATCGGTTGAGTAGGAGTACTCGGGTTGTGTCTATGTGTGCGTGAACCCATAGGGTCGCACGCTTAAGGGATTAGAAGCCTGATTCAGGTTAGACCCAAATTAGACCAGAATTAGGGTTACTAATGGGCCTCCAACTCGGGAGCTCATAACGCTTATATAAGCAAGAGGTGGGCGTGACCAGGGCTAAGAGACACCATTTTTGCAGCCGCCGCCGCCTATCCCACACCCGCGCCTGCTGCTCCTCGCGGACCTAGCAGTCCGGAGGCGCAACGCTTGATCCCTGTACGTGTGGATACCTCGCAGGTGCTGCATCTGGAGCACAAGGACGAACCGCACGAAGGGGACGAACGGACAGACGACCTCGCAACTGCACGACACTGCTACGACGCGTACGACTACATCGAGTCGCTTCTGCTGCACCTGCGCGTCTAGTGGTAATCCCGTGATGTATAAATAGCAGTAGTTCCTGGTTTATGGGGTCAAAAAAATTTGTTTTCCAGCTAGCGTAGCATCCCCATATCCCTATAGGTGGGAGATGGCAGTTTGCGCAGGGCTGGCAACGGGGGCGTCGTGCCGGAGTAGCCGACAGGAGACCTGTGGTTAGGGTAGGACGGCATGGGAGTTTGGTGGGGTAGTGATCCTGTGTCAGCTGTTGACCGTGGGTGCTAGAAGACCAATGGAGGGGGTGGCGACTGAGGGGTGCGTGAGGCAGTGTTTTCAAGTGAGAGCAAGGGTGGGGTCGGTGCCGACAAGGAGGAAGAAAGATCATGCGGTTTCCAATCACACAACCCTTATCCCGTAGCAACGCACGGGCATATTTGCTAGTTATATTAAAGAGACAAATTATCCTTCCAACAATTTATTACTCCACGTAATGCTCTCACACCACAAGGCCCGCATATGACTTGGATTCACCACCTATGTAGCGACGGTACGGAGTCCGATTCCAAGACGTATTGGCACATATGACGTGATGGTAAATAAATATCTAGGCCACAAATTGTCTACACGCAACAAACTTCTTCTGTTGCATTGCATGGACATGTTAATTTCCTAAGGCTATTCTTATGGAAGTTTCATCCAAGTTTTATTTGTATTTAATAATATGCCACATAAGCATTTTTAGTGACGTGTCAATGTTTTAAAAAATAAAGAGAAGAAGTGAGTTTCATGGTGACGAAACTCTTTTTGGCTCGGTTACCAACTCAAAATGAGTCATAGAATTAAATGTCTATGGAACAAACACTGTTTGCCTAAACATTCGTGTAGCTCGTTTAAACACTGTGCAAACGCACACAGTGGTATGCCGTTTTCGTTTAATTATCCGTTTAGCCCGTTTAATGGACTGTTTGGCCTGAATAATGGCTAAACGGCAGGTGACTGACTGTTTATCGTTTAGCGTTTAGGAAAACGTTGGGAACAAAAGAATGAAACTATGTATTGAGTGATTGTTTGATCCATGTTTCATTCCCTTTTACATTCGTAGAAACAATACTATGAAGCTCTCCACTGAGAATGACCTAAGAAATTATCATGGCAGACAGTTTGGGGAGTTTAAAAGTTGCGTGGATATAAGCTACAATAATAACTATTTTCAAAAAATAAAAACACTTCCATGTGGAAAACATTTTTAATAAAAAATAGAAAAATTGGTAATAGGAGATTGAGCGTGACCCTCCTAACGCCCGCGCCAAGTTATAGTTTTTTTTATTAAATCAGGATTCACAGAATCAAAGGTACGAAGATGACCAAATTATAGTTTATAAAAATAGGATTTCTCATCTGACACCGGTGATTTGGAACAGCAAAACAACATGGCTGTGTTACACGTATCACATATAACAATCCAATTGTTTGCTCATCATGTGGCACCATATCATAGAGAATATTACAGCACGCATAGCGGACATCATTAGCAAGCAAGCCAGCAGCTTTGCACGTATAAACAAGTCAGTAATTGTCTGACAGAGAGCGGCCGGGATCATCAGGGGACTTCCGTTGAGTTCCTCTCGCCACCACGCCAACCATATGAGAAGGTATGATACACACATACGGGCGATCGAGAAACAATATATAATTCTGATTCCGCGATAATCGTGGATCTGAAAAGCGAAACAGCGAGCAGGCGACAGCGATTCCGAAAATCGTCCTCGCCCGCGTGGGGCGGTAGGCATGCATGTTTGCCCGTGCCGTGCGTGCGTGCATGTGCCCTAGCTCGTCGTGTGTATAAAACGGGGCGTTTCATGATCGTCTGCAGGCTCTCAGCAAGCGCACACCACTGCTACTCGCACTAGCTAGCTCAAAAGCACAGCGAAGAAGCTACTCTAGGACTCTGGGAGCTTGCCCTTTAATTAACCCTAGTTAGGAGTCTAGTGAAGCTGCGAAAGACTAGCTTGGAGCACCAATAGTCAGATGGCCA
Organism: Saccharum hybrid cultivar R570; assembly: GCA_038087645.1. Classification (NCBI taxonomy): domain Eukaryota; kingdom Viridiplantae; phylum Streptophyta; class Magnoliopsida; order Poales; family Poaceae; genus Saccharum; species Saccharum hybrid cultivar. Next base: position 11,855,698 of record JAQSUU010000529.1, read on the forward strand.
ACTTCGCTGCTCATGTCGTGGACAAGTTCCTCGGCCTCGTCGACTGTGTCGCCGGCCGCAAGGACGCACGGGAGCCACCGTCGATGATGCTCCGACGAACTCGTCCATCAGCCGGTCGGTTTATGGCTAGATGGCACTGCTGCTGCTGCTGCTGGATTTACTTATTGTTGTTGCAGGGCGTTGAGTTTGGATCGCGAGCAGGAGAACCCGTCGTGGCAGGAGGATCGACGGGGGGCCCCAATTATTAATGCCTCGATCCTGTAGGCTGTAGCATCTAGAGATTTTGTTGAGCTCACGTATGTACGTGCATGCGTGTGATGAAAAGTTCTTGGTAGCCAGTAGATCTAGTGCAATGGCATCTCTGCTAGTGTTCTGAACTCTGAATGTTTTACTTAAAAGAAATTTCTCGTTTTTATCTGTTCTATCTATATCTATATCTATATCTATCCATGTAGTACGTCCGGGACTCTTGGACTCTGGGTATAGACGTATAGTGTTTCGATGTAGTTGGATGTGTAACGTTAATAAAAGTTACGATTTGATTTGTACGTACCCTCCTAGCCGTATGCATGCCTCCACGTGTTTTTCAAGCCTCCGCGGCGGTGAAACCTCTGCATTTCTCGCGAAAAATCGTGTGACTTGTGACTTGTGACAGGGCACGCGTGTGGCTACCTAGTGAGGGTCTCTTCGGGTTAATTTCTTTTTCTATTTTTTGGATTTGTGATTTCTGCAAAACGATTTGTAGAGGCGGCCCGAAATACAGCCATCTCTACAAATTGATTTCAAGAGGTCTCTGCTGTCCCAGTCGTCTCTATGATTCCCATTTCTAGAGGCGTCTAGGCAGTCACCTCTACAAATCAGGCGAGGAATAGAGACTTATGGATCAGCCGCCTCTATAGAGGCCTAGCTGCCTCTATAGAGGTTTCTATACTAGTGTGCGATGGCCGTCAAGCTTGCCATAAAATCTGGATATCTGTGTGTGAGAGAGAGAGGGTGAGGAAGATCGAGATTTGAGAGAAGACAGGGAGAGAGGATGAGGGGCTTGCCTTGGTGGCGTGGAAATCGTCGGCTTGTGCCGTGAGCTTGGCCTGCTAGCCGAGAGCGAGATCCATTGTCGCCGCACTGAGAGCATGATCTGCCACTGCTGCGTCTATGGCCCGCCGCCGCCTCCTCATCCCTTGCGCATCGCGAGATCCACCGCTGTCGAGAGAGACGAGGAGGTGTGGGGCTTCGTGCGGGCAGTTGCATCGATGACGGGGGCGGTGATGGGGAGATAGAGGAGGTGGAGACGGCCATGCTGAGTAGGCTGTCACCCACGCCGCTGGCCATTTCCTTGTTGCCACTGGAAGGGAGGGTGGAAGACGCCGAGAAGTGATGTGAGGTGGTTGTAGTGTGGCTAAGTGCTGAAGGCGGCTCTATATTAGGGTTTTTTTTATTGGGACAGGCTTCTTATACAAAAGCGGGCCTCATAAGAGGACCGCCTCTGAAAATGGTTATAGAGGCGTACCTCTTAAGAGGCTTCCCTCTGTTAATTGATTTATGGAGACAAGGTCATTTATTTGGTGCCTCCGAAAATAGTCCATCCACCTTCAAAAATCGTTGCATATTTTAGGAGACACGTAGAATTTGTGCCCGTCTCTGTTAATCCTATGATCCCATCTTCCAAAATTTGTTTGTGTAACAGTGAAAAATTCTCACAATAATTAAATACATCTAGCATTTAATTTCATGGATTAATAATCATCATCGTCAATATTACCCATAGATTTATTTGTTTTAATTAACCCACATCTACGATTACAAAAAATACATAAAGTAACCCTTAATTTTGCATCTAAACTACTCACCCCTTCCATTACGAAAGATAATTCAAAATAACCCTATATATTGTATATAAATTTAATAAACTAGACGTATTGCTGTAAAATGACTGAAAATATGAGGGACAAAAATTATAGAAGAACCTACAAATCAAATTACAGCTTCCATACATCCACAAATTATTATTATAACACACTATGCACACACTATAAAATATGAGACATGGACACTCACGTGACGAGACATAGACCTTCGCTTACAACAACAAAAAAAGAAGAATAATAAAAAAAAAGCACCGAATGCAGTTACAACATTCAGAGAGTTCAGAGCACCAGCAAACATGCACACGGTAGAGCCACATTTGCAGATAAGGGCATGCAGTATCAATTGGCCCCTGCTTCGTCACCTTTTCCCACAATGGGTTCCTCGCCACCCCTCGATCGCACCTCAACGGGCTGCATGCATACAAGAACAAATAATCCGGCAACAAGGCTGTTACTAATTAATTAATTGCACCCGATGACTGTCCATTCGCACGTAATCATTGAGCTGCTGCTATAAGCGAAACGCACCTGTTGCACGGTGCACAACTTGGTGGACTCCTCTGGCGGTGTATCCTTATCCACGCCGGCGCCACCGCTGGCCCAGCCGGTGATGCAGTTGACGACGCCGAAGAATTTGCCCTTGAGCTGAGCAGCGAAGCTGGCCATGGGAGCGAGTATAGCTATATATATTAGCTGTAGCTGGTCGTCTGTACGCGTGTGTGGCAATGGAGAACACTCTACTGAATTGAAGCGGCTCACCTGACTACCTGAGCACTAGCTAGTTTGTTGGTGTGGCTAGTTTTGAGTGTGATACAGCAGTGACTAGTGGTGAAGGTGATCACCAACGAGGCGACGAATGGTCCTATTTGTAGGCATGCAGGGCACAGACTGATCCTTTAGCTTCGCTTGATTATTGAGCAATGGCCACACCCGTGCAGTGCCCAGTGGACTGGATTTTAGCTTCAGCTTTGCTCCGCGTTTAGCTTGCCGCGCACGCTTATCACACGTTGGCGAGCAATCGCGCCGTTTGATCTGGTACGTGAAAGAAAGCAAAACTCGACTAATTTAGATGGCTTTGTTGAATAACTAGTGCTTCCACATGGCACCAAGGGCATGATATGATTACTTCCACGGGTACTACTCGGGAAATACTAGCGCCCGGATGTCCAGATATAAACAATTGATCCGGATGCTTCTGCTCTACCTGTCTCACCCCGGCGCTCCTTCCCTTTCAGATCCATAGGTTTTCGATCCGCTGCGCTCCTTCCCTTTCAGACCCAGAGGCTTTCGCTCTACCTGTCCCACCCCAGCGCTCATCATCTTCCAGCTCCCTCCTTTCTCCTGTAATGCAATAGTAAACCATAGTAATAGTGGTTGCGCTTCCTATAGTGCTTACAGACACCGCACCTTGCCGTTCTAGAGGGAGAAAGATGGAAATAGAGACAAATGATCAGATGTTAATCATTGCTTGCAACATTCAAGAACAAAGGTTTGCAACACACTGAAACCTCACGTAACATCCAAGAAACATATTGCAACATCTTAAATCAACAGTTGCAACATCCAAAAAAATATTATAACATCTTAAATCGACCGTTGCAACATCAAAAAAAACATGTTGCAACATCCCAAATTAACATCCAAAAAACATGTTGCAACATCTTAAGTCGACAGTTGCAACATCCAAAAAAAAAACATGATGCAACATCTTAAATCGACTATTGCAACATCTAGAAAAACATGTTGCAACATCTCAAATAAACTGTTGCAACACCACAAAATCCAATTTTATGCTGAGTGCTATAAAACATGTAACATCAAAGATTGACTATTGCAGCATATCATATACTACAACATAACCCACCGCACAATGAAGATCCGGTTGCGCTTGCCTATGAAGGAGCCCGACCACCATGGAGGAGCTTGTCGCCAGCGAGGCCACACCTCCAACATGTAGTTCGTCGTCGAGAGACACCCAACCATGGAGGATTTCATAGCCGAGAAACACCTCATCATAGAGGTGTCCACTTAGATCCACTTTGCCGCCATGGAGGCAAGGTAGGAAGGCGAGCGGGTGTAGCAGCGAGGGAAGAGCAAGGACGGGCGTGGGCAGACAAGGCCGTGAGGGAGGAAAGTAGATAGTGAGGGAGTAAGGCAGTCAGCGTCGTCGGGGAGACTGCTCGGGGCGACGAGCAGTCGCGTCATTGTCAGGGAGACGAGAAACCGTGTGAGGGAGACGAGCAACAGTGTGAGAGAGAAAGATGAAGACTGTTGGGCCGTTGACAGGCTGTATAGATTTTGGTCCAATTAAAAAAGTGTCCGACACAAAGGAAACCGGCCGAACGCCCGTACAGGAGCATTTCCGGTGCTACTTTGCCTTTTCGGATAGAAGTATCACGTAAAATCACTCGTTTTTCCATGCATACCCTTGCTTGGTGATGACTGATGAGTGATGACAGATGGTCGAGGACACGACATCATGATAGAAACTTGTCCGGCCGGTGCCCTTTGACACGAAGAAGTGATAAAAGAACATTGAGGTTGTCGGTTATGCTAAGATAAGAAAAACTTTCGGCTTCAGATTTTTTTAGAAAAAAAAAACATCACACCAAACGTAATACAATCTTGCATATCTTAAAGTTTAACTTATTACAAGCACACTACTGGGATCCAAGAGAAAAGGTGGGAAATCACCCACTAGGCACAAAGAAGCACATTATTCTTGACTTCAGGGTTTTGCACGCCTTAAACATGCACTCCTTTCTATCATTTGTATGACATAGGCATATATAACATGTATGGCATAGGCATACTCTACTGGATTGCATTGTAACGAACATACACAGTTCATGATGAGTCCATGCAGACTAACTGTGGTAGGATTGTAGGAACGTGTGATGCACTTGGATATCCAATTTTGAGTGCCAGCACGGGCAGTGCCGGTAGTGCAATGCTTCTTTCCCTTTCCATCGTCCTCTCTTATTTGTTTCTCTTTCTTTTTCTCTTTTTATGGTCTCTTTTCTTAGTACTAGTTCTTTTCTCCTTCATTTCCTTATGTTCACATGCCATCGTACCTTCTTGCTCTCCTTACTCCTTGTTGAGCAATCGGTTCTTGTGAGGCACACACGGGAGCACAGAGACACAAATATAGAACACACAGAGATAGGGAGGAATGGGAGCTCTCTATATCATTTTCATTTTTCTCATTTTCTTTGTTAGCTTCTTTGTCTCTTGATTGTTGTTTTCAGAACACTCTTGTACATAATCAATAAATAAAAGCACAGTAGGGGATCATATCCCCTCCTGTTTTCCCTCAAAAAAAAAAGAGGAGACGCGGTGGTCTCCTATTTATAGAGCCAGCAAGCAGGCCGACGGACAGGCAACGCTGCTCATCGAATTCCTCCCGCTAATCATTGTCCCATGCGCTTTGTCTTATATGATTAGCGTTTTGTCATATTAGCGCTCTGTCATATATATTAGCTCTTTGTCATATAGGATTCACCCACATCCATACTTCACGTTTCACAACACTCCTTTCCTTTTTTTTCTCTCTGTTTTCTCCTTTTCTCCACATTCATTGTACCCTTCTTGCTCCTGGCCCTAGTATACCATTACTCCTGCACCATATGTTTCTCAAAGAGGTTATCTAGAGTTATTTCAAATAAGTCTAGCATAGATTTAATTTATTCCTCAAAGCCTCTTGAAAATAGGTAGTATATAAGTTGCATTAATAAGTTTCTAAGAAACTTTTTTTTGTATAAGATATGCTTTATGATTGTTCTTGAAAACTTGTTTAATTTTGTATAAGTTGTGTATTAAATTTATAATCTGACGCATGAGATTTGGGATCGCGAAACATTATGGCCAGGCTACACTTAACTGATATAACAATCCAATAATTTGCTGCCTGCAGTTAGCAGACAAGAAACAATATATGATGCTGTCATCACTACCGATCACGCTCTCCTTGTTATACTACTGATATTATTAGCTTCCCCAAAATTATATGCCGGCCATATACGTACGTATAAACAAGTTAGTAATTGACTGACAAATTAAGAACGTGATCATCAGGACGTCAGTCAGTTGAGGTGCGGTGATCTGCCAACCATATCCATATCCATCATGATATATATGATACACAAGAAGGCGGAAATTCTTCCGTCGTCGCGGGTCTGAAAAGCGAAACAGCGAGGCGATTCTGAAATCTGAATATCTCACACGCACGCGCGTGGGGGGTTGCAGGGACCCGGCTCTACCAACCATGTTCCATTATGGAAATTCCATATGGTACACATTTGGAAGTTGCTCTGAGCTTCTCCGTCACTGGATACCCGAGTGATAGTGCTGTCGTGATAGACGCAGACTTGCGGAAGCTGATGATGCGGGAGCGCTCCGTGGACAAGTTGGACAAGAAAACGAGCCTCTGAGTGAACAAAGGTAACCGATTATTTACCATGCACTGGTCACAGCACCTTCACAACATAGCCGATCACACAAATATCTTAACATAACCGACGACACCTTCAATGCCTTTTCTTATCATCTTTTCACATGTCAAAGGGTACTGGAAAAGTTTTGATCGTGGTGTCATATGTCCATGTCCTCGCGATCATCAGTCATCACCAAGCAGGCAATGTAATCATGCGCGCTCATGATTTGCGTTGCAAACGAGCGACTGCGTACGTGATAGAAATAACAATGGCCGCGAGTTTTGTTATTCTTACTTGTTTTATAGAAATATTTAATTTTTCACGAAATAAAACTATCTCAAACAACAAAATAGAGTACATCATTGCAAAGAGCTCGTCGAGACGATCAAAATTGATATATTATTTGCTATATTTGGAGCTCCGAATAAAAAAAATATTAATTTCGCAAATTAAAAATAAGTGCTGACGTCATCGTTGACGTCAGCACCATGAACAGTGCAATGCAAAACCGCCTACAAAACCGCTCAGGGGTGAAAAGTGAACCTTTTCAAGAGTTGAAGAACCAATGTTATCCGGTTTTAAAGTTGGAGGATGAAATCCAGACTTTTGTGATAGTTGATGGACCTAAAGTGGACTTAACCCATTATAAAATGCAAAGTACATGCAGAAGTAATGATCATATCATGCTCTCTGCCATGGAACTATGGAAGCATTAATTAATCACAAAGCCACATAAATTAGTCGAGCTTTGCTTAATTTGTTTGACGTACAGATACTGCTACACGAATGACCTTTAGTCCCGGTTGTGAAGGACTTTTAGTCCCGGTTTCTCAACCGGGACTAAGGTTCCGGGACTAAAGGTCCCACCCTTTAGTCCCGGATCACACAACCTGGGACTAAAGGACCATCGCGAAGCGAAAAATAAACGAAATTCTGGAGACCTCTTCTCTTGCGGTGTGTAAGATTCGAACTCAGGACCACCCGCCTCGCGTGTAGATTACTTACCAACTCAGCTGCACACCATATGTGACAAGTCTTGTGCGCTCCTCCTTTTGAATTGACCCGTGGAAGACCTTTAGTCCCGGGTGGAAGACCTTTTAGTCCCGGTTGGTAATATGAAATCTTTAGTCCCGGGACAAAATCTTTAGTCCCGGGTGGTAACACCAACCGGGACGAAAAGTCCCCCCGATAAGGCCTGGCGCCAGATCCGTTGGGCAGGGGACTTTTAGTCCCAACCGGGACTAAAGTCGTTTTTTTGTCCCGGACACAAATTTCGCCGGGACTAATGTCCATTTTAGACATCGACGAAAGGTCTGTTCTCTGGTAGTGAGATCAAATCAAAGACATCAACTCGATTGCTAGCTCGCCAACGAACGTACGCAGCGAGCTAAACGCGGATGAAAGCTGAAGCTGAAATCCCTCCATCAGGCTCTAGGCACTACACAGCATGGGCGTTGCTATTGCTAAACCACACTCGCCTCGACGCCTACAAATAGGGTCATTCGTCCACGACCACCATCACCACTGCTCGCATCTATCACATTCAAAAGCTAGCCACACCAACAAACAAGCTAGCTAGTATAGTCAGGTTAGCTACTTCATCAGTAGCTTGGCTGTGAAGCTCAGTAGTACCAGCAGTGTTCTCCATTGCCACACACAAACGACTAGCTAATTAATAGCTAGTTAGGTACTCGATCAATCGCTCCCATGGCCAGCTTCGCTGCTCAGCTCAAGGGCAAATTCCTCGGCGTCGTCGACCGCATCACTGGCTGGGCCAGCGGTGGCACCGGCGTAGACAAGGATAGTACACTGCCAGAGGAGTCCGCCAAGCTGCGCACCGTGCAGGTGCATTTCGTGTTTATATGGCAGTAGCTCAAATGCTCAATAATTCATGTACACGAGTGGACATTCACCGGGATTATTTGTTCTCGTATGCAGCCCATTGAGGTCCGATCGAGAGGTGGTGAGGAACCCATTGTGGGACAAGGAGATGAAGCAGGGGCCAATTGATTACTGCCCTTATCCAAGGAACGTGGCTCTTCCGCGTGCATGCTTTACATGCTCTGAACTCTAAGTCTGAATGTTGTAGTTACATCCGGCTTGTGCTTTGCTGCTGTTGTTGTTGTAAGCAAAAATCTATACCACATTTTATAATGTGTGTGGATAGGTATACCGTTTTGTTGTAATTTAATTTGTAATGTTGTGGAACCTGTAAACTTGGTTTCTAGAGTTGTCTCCTCCATTTTTCAGTCATTTTACAGCAGTACATCTAGTTAATTTTTTCCGTTAAGTTTACAATCTAAGGTTAAGAACTGTGAGCATCTAATAAAGTAGATAAAGGTTCTTAAAAAAAAGATAGATAAAGAATATACGTTGAACTTTATTTGGTTGTACAATTGCCACTCCCGCCTCTGTCCCCAAAAGAATACAATTCTCACTTCACGAGGAGTCAAATAATTTTAATTTTGACTAAATTTATACAAAAATTTACTAACACTTATGATATAAGTATAATTACATTGATTACCAAGATTCGAACTCGAGATTGTACCTTTAGCTCTAATACGATATTAAGTTACATGCACTGACCAATTATACTACAAACACATTTGAACTTATAGAAAAAGATGGACATTTTATTTATATATCAACAAATATATAAAATTTATGCCATGCTCTCTTGGACTGCATTTCAGTGAACGTGCACGACTCATGAGTCGTCCATCCAATCCAACTGTGGTAGGTAAATAATGTGAGTGCACTTATTGGATATCCAGTTTTGAGTGCCAGCACTAGCAGTGCAGCTAGCACAACGTCATTGCACACCTTCGGGTATGTTTGATACACACGACTATTTACTAGTTGAGGTTAAAAATTAGCCTAAATTAGTTATGTTTGGCTAGCTAGTTATAGCCAACAACTAGTTGAAAATTTGGAAAAAAAAATTAGCCTACCAATTTGAAGGACCGAAAAGACGACCAGAGGGAGGGGGAATGTGAGCCTTAAATTTCTTTCGAAACTTTGGTCCTCGGCTCAAATTACGACCCCAAGAAGCAAGTCACACCAAAGCCGTGAGATACACGTGCTAACACGTAGCAAGATACCTCACAAGATGTGTTGAACACACTTGAGAACACCCGGGAAGCAAAGGAGTGAAAGGTCTTGATGGCTAGAGGGGGTGAATAGCCTAATAAAACTTTATACAAAAAGTGCTAGACAATTTAATTAGCAATAACAAATAGCGAGAAGCGAGTTTTGCCTAGCCTATGGAGTGTTGCAATCCACCTATCCAAAAGACAATTCTAATATATATATCACTCAACCGCACAAGTCAAATCACAAGAGGAAAACTAGAAGGCTACTCTACTCAAGCTACTAAGCACTAGAGAAAACAACTAAGTACTTAAAATGTAATACAAGAGTAGGGTAATAAATATTTCACCGAGGGGCGATAAATTGAGCCAACCAATCAATAATTCCAAGTGATGATATTCAAGATAACCAATCCACCGAGACAAATCAATCACAATCAATGAAGTGAAGACACAATGATTTATTCCGAGGTTCACATGCTTGCCGGCACGCTAGTCCCCGTTGTGTCCCCCTACACCACGTGGTTCGTTGGCTAATCGGTATCACACACCGAGCCTCTCAAAAGACGCCACAAGAACCTACCAAATGGCGAGAAGTTCCGATACGAGCAATCCACTAGAGTTAGAATTCGGCGCTCCGCCGGGGAACCACAACCACCCCTCACAACAAGCTCACCGGAGCCGGCCACGAACAATCACCGACACGTGCCAGGCCTCCACTGCTGCTCCAAGCCGTCTAGGTGGCGGCAACCACCAAGAGAAACAAGAATCCCGCAGCAAAAGAACACCCAAGTGCCAACTAGATGCAAACTCACAAGCAAATGCATTTGAGATCACTCAATCTCGCTTTGATTAGGCAAACAAGCAAGGGAGATGAGTGGGAGGGGATGTGCTCAACTCAAAGGAGTGCTAGAATGATCAACAAGCCAAGAGTTACCCCAAAGAGCCGGCCAACGAGTATTTATAGACGTACCCCTTCGAATAGAGCCGTTAGGCACTTGATTCTGCTGCAGTCGTGCTGACCAGACACGCTGGTCAAACTAACCGGACGCGCTGCTCGCACACTACCCACGCACGTAGCTCGACCGGACGTGCTGGTCCCATAGCTGACCAGACGCGCTAGTCAAGCCGAGCAGCGCTCCAGCGAGTCAGCGACCGGACGCTCTGCAGAACTGACCGGACGCGTTACACCCGGCGTCCGGCTTGAGTCCAGTAAGCTCCCATCACGACCGGACGCGTCCGGACCACCGTGACTGGACTCGACACCGCGTCCGGTTAGCTTTTCACTGATTCTGCTTCACGCCATGTTGACCGGACGTGCCGGTCCCGTGAGGCGTCGGATGCTCCGGTTAGAAACCCTAGCTGCCCCTCATGCTGCTCGCTAATACTGACCAGACACGTCCGATTACACTGAGACCGCATCCGGTTCAGCATCCGGTCACTTCTGTGACCTCCGTTCACCTCCGTTTCCTCGCGTCCGGTGCAGTGAAAAAATAGGCATTTCATTTTCCAAAAAGCGCTGAATCCCGCCTCGCAAGCTCGGTGGGAGGGAGAGAGGAACACAAACCCCTCTCTACCGCTCAAACTCCACCGCCTTCGCAAATGTGCTAACATCACCAAGTGTACATCATCATGTGCATGTATGTTAGCATTTTCACAATCATTTTTAAGGCGTTAGGTTAGCTCTCCACTAGATCTAAATGCATATGCAAATGGATTTTCATCTAGTGGCACTTAAGTGATCAATAGCCCCAGAAATTCTCCTCTTTATAGTACGGCTATCGATCCTAAATGTGATCACACCCTCTAGGTGTCTTGATCACCAAAATGCAAAACCCTATTGATACCTTTGCCTTGAGCTCCATAGGGTGCACCTTGTTCCTCCTTCACCATGGCAAGCACTTGATCACATCACCATTGCTTGATCCTTGCTTCACCATGTCATTGCACCAACCACATCATAGCTACACACATTCTTATGCATATGTGGTTAGTACTTAGGCATTGTCACTGATTGCCAACACCAAACATAGGACTTTCAAGGAGGCAAAACTCCAAAGAGACAAGCAAGAAAAACTTTCTCTGCGTAGTGCAGGACTGTCCGGACCCTGGTGGCGGACTGTCCGCAGGATAGCTCTTGGACTGTCTGGGTCACCCTGGCGGACTGTCCGACGGCACGCGCCTGACGGACAACAGTGACTGTCCAAGTCACATAACACAATGACAAACTGTCTGGCTCACGGGGGCGGACTGTCTACTGTTCAAGTCTTAGAAAACAAGTGGGATCGAACTAGTTCTGGACACAGTTCCATGGACACTAGCGGACTGTCCGTGGTCTAGACCCGGACTGTCCGCAGGCAAAAATCCAGAAAATACACTAAGAGAAAACCAATCTGGACTGGCCAGACAACGAACGGTGGACTATCCGCTAACTGCTGTGGACTGTCCGCGAATGGATAGTAACCAAAGTCGAAACTCCTCTGTGCTCAACCCCAACTACCGGACAGTCCGGGAATGGACTGTGGACTGCCCGCGAGTCGTGTTCTAGCAGCCTCGAAAAATCGCCTCTCACTTCAATCTTCCGATTTGTGGCTAAATCTTCACCAACTGCCACGAAACTTGGTGAGCATGCTCACAAGGTTGTAGGGGAGCTACCTCTAAGAGGTCATCGCCTAATTTGAAGTCAATCAACGAGAAATCAAAAGAGAACGAAAAACACTGGTTCTTGAGACCTAGACCAAGAAATTGCCCGATCTACGAGCTCGTGAGGAATTAGTTGATTTCTTTTGGTGGAAAGGCTCAGCTCACGTCATAGCTCAAATCAATGCAAAAAGAACAAATCAAAAAGGACTAGAAACGATGAATCGACTCAAGAACGAGAGGGGAAAAGAGAAGAATGGGAAGAACACATCAAGAACACAAAGAGTGATTCTTCCGCCGAATCCCAGAGGACACAAGGAGGATTCGGGACCTCCTTTCCCACTTGAAATCTTGATTCTTACATAAATCACAAGGATTAGTGGACCTCTCTCTCACAAGCACCTAAGGGAAGGGAAAACCCTAACAAAGGATGAAAGAAAATGCAAATGGAGGAGGTAAGGTAGATGGGGACTCTCTCATCCTATTTAACAGGGCTATTACACAATCCCTGATTTACCCCTGGATACAAATGAGCCAAACCATTTAGCCCAAGGGCGTAAAGGTCCAGCCCGGTCTTTGTCGACGAGATATGGTCAGTAGTCTACCGAGGGGTATGCCCAAGGTAGTAGATTGTCAGCAGACAGGTGTGCAAGCTACGAGCTAGATGGTGACGCAAGATAAACACAAGGATTTATCTAGGTTTGGCCGCCGTGAAAGCGTAATACCTACGTCCTGCGTCAGATTATATTGCTCTGTATGGAGATGTGTAATGAGATGTATGACCTGTCATCTAGGGGACCCCTTCCTCTCCTTATATACTCTGGAGGAGGAGGGTTAGAAGTAAAGTATCCAATTTGGTACTATTACAATGTCTAGTACACCTTGTAGCCTTGCGGTGCACGCCTTGATCTTGTGGGCCAGGACACCTCTGATGGTACGGCCCATGTATAGCCATGAGGGTATCCGGAGGTATATCCCCCACAGTCTTCATCTTGATCCGACGACCACCGCGCCTCCTCACCGGTAGCTTTGTCTCGACGCGAACTCTCCGATGCCGCCACGTGCCGTCCGTTCCTCCTCGGAACCTCCGCCCGGGTTTTTAGACCCAAACCCGTAAACCCGGCACCAATGGTTTTGAGGTCCAAACCATCAAACCGCTCGCGAGTAGCGTACTCCATACGCGTCCCCCGCCTCAACGCGTGTCACCGCCGTCCTCGACCGGCCGGCACACCGAGTCCTCCTGAGTCTCGCTCGACCCGCACGTCGGCCGTCTTGACTCGGTCAACACCGTCACTTCCATGTCTTCTCGCACTTGTCGATGTCCCAAGTGTCAGCCACCGCGGCTAGTCACTCGGCCTCCTAGTCCCTCGGTCCAAGCCTCACGTCCGTCCTTCACCGCTCCCGGTCCGTCGGCACGGCACGTCCTCCTTGACCTTCACCTCGTCGTCGACCACCACCTCCGAGCTTCACACCTGCACAACACAAGCTAAGAGACATGTCGCACACATAGCTTTCGTCATGGTAGGGTTAGTCACCACTCAACCTACTTCGTGGATCACATTGACAATCACTCATCACAAAACGAACACACAAAGGTACTTGTCAACCTTGTGTTCGCACTATTAGCCCTCTTGTTTGGGTGCACTAAAGCTAATTTTTAGCTAGCTTGCAATTAGCCCTTGAAACCTAACAGACCCTTCTTTCCCTTTCCATCCTCCTTGCTTATTAGTGTTTCTTTCTTTCTCTTTTATTCTCTTTTTTCTAAGTACTAGTTATTTCCTCCTTGGCTTTCTTCTCTTCGCACGCCATCCTACTTCTTGCTGTCCTTGCTCATCAGTTGCTCCTTTCCTTTTGTTTTCTCTGTTTGTTTTCCTTTTCTTCATATTTATTGTACCTTCTTGCTCCTGGCCCTCTGGTACACCATTCCTCCACCATATGTTTTTCAAAGAGGTTGTCTAGAGTTTTTTAAAAAATAAGTCTATCATAGATTTATTCCAAAAATCATCTAGAAAATAGGTAGTATATATAAGTTGAATTCATTTGTTTTCTAAAAAACCTTTTTTTGTATAAGTTGTGCTTTAGAATTTTTGTCGAAAACTTGTTTTGTATAAGTTGTGTTAAAGTTGTCATCCGACACCTGAGATTTGGGACTGCGAAATTAAACAGTATGGCCAGGCTAGCTGATATAACAATAATCGACTAATTTGCTGCCTGTTACCCAAACAAACGACAATGTTGTCATCACTACTGATCACGCTCCTTGTTATACTACTAGGTACCCCAAAATTATATGTCGGCCTTATCACATAAAATAATATATTATATAAGGCAACCTAGCTGAAGCCAAGTTGTAATTTAATTTAATTTAATTTGTGAGGTTCATAAAAGTTGTAATTTGATTTGTGGATCGTCTTCCTATAACCTGTGGATCGCCTTCATATTTTCCATCAGTCAATAACATTTTCCATCAAGCTTACTCTCTAAGGTTGGTAATCAAGAGCATCTAAAGATAGATTAGTTATTACACTAAAAAGGACATCCACAATGTGGACTCTTCATTTTCTCTCAATGGCTGTTAGATAAACCAAGGCATTGGTAACAATAAAAAACTACCACACCTTGTTTTGCACATTGCCTCCCCTTATTAGAATTGCTTTGCACATTGTCATGAACCTAAGTACAATGGATCTCACAACTCGAAATCACAATACTATATAGAAGCTCTCTGGAAAGATATGAGAGCGGCTTTTATTTAAATGACTCTCCAAATGATGATATAGAGAATGAGTGAAAGACTCTAAGAGATGCTTTAAGGATAGCGGAGGTACTCTAGCCAAACTGCCAAAGTAGTAGACCAGATAATACGATGATCCTTCCATTTGATGGTAACACTGTTCTCTTGTAACACATCTAGAATGAGTTTAATAAAGACTCTAGGAGATGCTTTAAGGATAGCAGAGGTACTCTAGCGCGCCAAAGTATATCAGATACTATGATGGTCCTTCCATTTGATTGTAACACTGTTCTAGGCTTCTAACACATTTGGGCTCCACGTACTGCCATCCAACGTTGAACAAGGGGAGGAAACCTCAAAGGAGAATGATGTGGAAGAGGTGGATAGAACACTACCCAACATTTGACTTGATGACGACACCAACAAAAAGAGCACCCACGAAACATAGGCACCAAAGGAGGACACTCTGCGGAGCATGACACTAAGCTAGCCAATAACCATCTAAGGCCTATCAAGAAACATACTCAAGAATTGCAAGAACCAACTCCAAACAGAAAAAACAGGCCAAGGATGATATGTATTCTCCACCAGGTGGGCCATGCAAAGGTCAGACACCTCCCATGCACCAAGCGCGCATAACTTTTGCTGCACAAAAACCAAAGTTATGCCAACAAGCCACCATGGCTAAGACAACATAGAGGATGTGAATTGAGGCGAGTAGTGTGAAGGTGAGACCCTTGCGCGTGGCATGTGGCACTATACATGTCTTATTTGTGCGGTGCTGTGCCGTCGTCCCGACATCTCGGCCCAAGCACGACCCTACGACATGTTAGCCATGCCATGCCGGCTCGGCCACTATAGCTCTCCATGAGAAGTGACCTCGATGTCGCTATTGCTGCATCATCGTGTCGCTGTTGTCGTCAACACTCCTCAGTATCGCCGGCTGAGACGACGACACTGTCACTGTGAGCGACGACCGATTGGGAGAGAGACAGAGAGTCGGTGACTTGGGAGCAGCGACCGGCATCTGGGGGAGCGAGAGAGAGTTGGCCGGCCTCTCAAAAGAGCAAGCAAGAAAGAGAGGGAGTCGGGATTAGGAGTAGCTGTTGGCTGAGAGGGGAGGAATGATTTTGTATTTAGGATATCTCCCATCAAGTGCATCCAACAATTGAGGAAGGATATGATACCAATGGCTGATAGGTATAGTGCTAGCTCATCGATATAGTGCCAGCCCATTATCCGGGTCGTGACTGTGCCAACACTGCAGGCCAGCATCGTGATCCAGGCCGACCCTACACCCATGTCCGTGTTGGCATTGACACTACCGTTGTCGTGCCAGACCGTGATAGGACCATGTTTTTTAGGTCCAGAGACCTAGTGCCGCCCATCGTGCCTGGCCTGTTTGGACATCTATATGGGTCCGCATGCATTAGCTGCCACGCTTTGCCCCAGCAAACGGCCTAGGCAAGGCAGCAGGTGCACCACTGCACCCACACAAGGAAACCCACACGACCAGTACGAACTACGACCACGATGCATTCATCTGTGAAGATGCGATGTTGGACTATGAGCTGGCCCAATGATCAGAACAAGTTAATCACAGTACTCATATATATGGCCAAATACACAAATAGTAGTGTAGTAGTGTTATTATTGATGAAACAACATGATTTGTCATCTGACACCTAAGATTTGGGACAGTGACAAAACATGCATGGCCAGGACACACTTAGCAGATATAACCAATGCAATAACTAGTTGCGGCGCCGCAAAATATAAGTTGCTGTCACCACTGATCACGCTCATTTTTATACTATTGCAATTGGCTGTCCGAAAACTATAGGTCGACCATGCATATCACAGAGAATATCATGGCACGCATAGCGGGGAATAATTAACAAGTCAGCCAGCATTCTTTACACGTATAGTATATATAAACAAGTCAGTAATTAATTGACTGACAACGAGAACGTGATCATCAGATCAGGACTTGTTCGGTTGAGGTGCTCCGCCAACCATATGATACACATGCAGACTGCAGTGATGCAGTGCAGGCGGCTGCCGATCGAGAAATTCTGATTCCGTCGTCGTGGGTCTGTATTGAAAAGCGAAACAGCAAGCACGCGATTCTGAACATTATTCTTATTACATGCACGCGTGTGGGGTAAGGGGATGTCGCATCATGCGTGTTGTCAGGGCCCGGTCGTCGACCCAACGCGTTTGGTGACTGGCCTCATCGTGTATAAATAGGGTGCTCCGTGATTGCCTGGAGCACACAGCACATAGCAACAAGCTATACTCGGATTAAGCATTTGAGCTTAGGACTCAATTAATTAGTTAGGAGTAACTGAGTAAGCTACTAGCTAGCTAGAAGCTCCACTAGTCGATCGATCACATGGCCAACTTCGCTGCTCAGATCAAGGACAAGTTCCTTGGTCTCGTCCACCGTGTCACCGGCTCCGGCTTTGGCTGTGCCGCCGGAGGCAAGGACGTAGAAGACCCCACTAAGTTGCACACCGTCCAGGTAATTGTTTAGTTCATCTGTTAGCCTGCCAATAGTGAACTCATCCACCATCATCCGGTTGATTACTGAATAATGACATTGCTGCTGGATTTGTTCTTGCAGCGCGTTGCGGTTAGATCGCGAGCAGCAGAACCCGTCGTGGATGGAGGATCGTCCGCGGGGCCCAACTAGTGCCGCCCGTTTCTAGAGATTAATGTTGAGCACATGTGCTGCCATAATAAAAGTTCGTAGCCCAGCCTTGTACGGTCGGCTAGTGTCTGCTCTACTTACAAAACATTTCTTTTTATTTGTAGCTCAATCGTGTCAGTGGCTATATCTTGCATTTTAATTATATGTTCCTTCGAGTGTTCTCTCGCACTTGATGTTCTAGACAGGAGTTTCATTGTAACTTGGAATAACATTAATAAAACATATTTTGATCGATATTTTTTTATATCAATGCATCTTTATCATTCGCCTTGGGCCAGAACGAATAAGCCATAATCTATGGAAAACGAATAGTTGAATTTTGACTTTACTAATCTCGAAGAATAGAATACTGTCTAATGCCAATCCAATGCAACCTTCCTAAAAAATCCTAACCCCACCGTACAAGTTCAAAGTCATGTCGAGTGTATGGAATAATCATAATTTCATTTCACTGGGGTGAAAAGAAAAGGCAATATATAGATATAGAAATATTGGGGCATACATCACACACTAACAACGTCACAACCCAACCATCGTAGTAAGCTTGGTTGACCATGTTAAATTGGCCACTTTAATGTACCAACCCACCAATAACAATTAAAACCTAAATTGGCCACTGGGGCTTAGGGAAGAAGCCTCCATATTTACCAAGACGAGCTTGTCCAACGGGCGTGGGTGCACTTCCCTCCCGAGACCGTAGCCCGTGAATACCACATTTGTCAAGATGGCAAACTACGTGGCCAACTTCATCGGCAACATCCTCGCCGACTACTCTGGATATGACACTATCGATGTCCCCAACTCTAGTGATGAGGGCTTAATTAAGAACCTACCACCCCTCACGTGAATGCGACATGGCACAGGTCAATGCAGTGGAATAAGGTGACAGGGAGGAGAACCAGTGAACCCCCGTCCATACGGTGAACGGAAAAAAACTGGAGGGATGCCTTTGAAAGAGCACAGGCCACCTTATGGCATAGTAGGCCGGCCTTGACACTTGGAGGAGCCATCTCATGGAGGAATGGGCCGACCTCTAACGCCAGCACTGGCGGTAGGGCAATGTCGAACGCCAATGCTAGCGTGGTTGTGACGTTCTTGGTGCCACCATGTGCGATGTCGTCGATGTCCACATCTTCATTCATGCCATCTAGAACATCACAGTGGCAACACACATCCTCAAAAACATTCCGGTCTTAGAGGATCCAACCATTCGTGTGGTCCACAAAAAGCTCAAGGTCCTAGTCGAGCAGGCTGAGAGATTTGCTTCCAGGCGGAGGGTTGTGCCATGTTGTTCAAGGAGTCACTGGCATCCTTGTGAAATGAGGCTTCAATGTAGCAAGACCCTCCACACCATGAAAATAACAGTAGGGGTGACGACGACAATTAGCGACATGAGCCTAACCACTCTCGTGTTTTGATCCATGATTGTCTCAAGCAACACCGATACTCAACACTATTAATGCAAAGCAAAATGCTCGGGATGAAGCCAAGCGGGAGCATCACAACAAGCGCCTTTGACAATGACCACAACCACCGCAGAGGTGGCTATGAACGGTAGTGTCCATGACCACCATGATGATGATCACGACTAGCATGACGACTGTGTTGATCGTGATTGCCGCTATGATGGCTGCTACTAAGACCACCACCATATAGACCTCGTGGTTGCGTAGTTTTCCTGGTTACATGCTCCATGAACTGAATCCAAGTTAGAGATCAAGCACAAACCCGAGACACTGAACAAAACCAAACAAATCCATCCTACCATTCCATCCGTCCTACTCAGATTCACCACCCCATAACCAAGTTCTTGCAAAGTTTCCAACTTTGCCAGATATATAACAAAATTAACCAAGTTTGAGTTCAATTACCCCAATCAACCCTAACTTGCAAGGCTAAGCATGCGAATTTCTAGTAAACCCAAACATGAAAATCAACTTAGACTCTACATGCAACTAAAGTAGGTGCAAGTATGGTGAAGGACACTTGCATCCAAATGCTGTTAAAACCTCCCAGCTTTCCTTCTAGATCAATCTCAAACATCTTCTCTCCTATAGACAGCATCAATGGACACAAACAAATTTACTTAAAAGGGTATTATATCAAATATTAAAAACACATTAAAAAGGCTAACATCTATGAGTACAATCGTGTGAGCATAAAGAACACCTAAAATGGAGATACGGGCTTTTAAAATTTTAGGGACTTTTTTTGTAAAAGGAAACATAAAATAATCTAACTGTAAATGCCTTTGAAAAACTGAGGGCGCTTCTCACCATAGTGCATCCACTTGTGAAGATGCCATGTAGGACTATGAGTTGGCTCGATGGTGTAAGATTCTTTCTTACTACATCAAAATTGTTAATCATATAATATAATTGATGGAAAATGGCGCATATGGCAAAATAGTAGTATTATTTTTAAACAACAGGATTTGTCACCTGACACATGAGATTTGGGACAGTGAAACAACATGGCCAGGATACGCTTAGCACATATATAAACAATGCAATAACTATTTGCTGCTGGTTACCAACAAAACAATTTGCTGTCATCACTGATCACGCTCGTTGTTAAACGATTACTATTTTCTGCCCAAAAACTATACGTCGACCATATCACAGAGAATATTATGGCACCCGTAGCGGATAATAATTTAACAAGTCAGCCATCAATCTTTACACGTACGTATAGTATATATAAAATATAAACAAGACATAATTGACTGACAAAGAACGTGATCATCAGATCAGGACTTCGGTTGAGGTGCTCCGCCAACCATGCATGCATATGATACACATGCACAGTGATGAAGAACACCGAGAAATTCTGATTCTGATTCTGTCGTCGTGGGTCCGAAACAGCGACTAGGCGACTCGAATATCCTCACGCGCACGCGTGGGGCAGGCACAGCCAACGCGTTTGGTGACTGGCCTCATCGTGTAGCTAGGTTGCTCCGTGATCGCCTGGAGCACACCACCACTGCTCGCCCTCATATATAACCAGAGCTAGAAGCTTACTCGGACGATTAAGCAGCTGAGTTTAAGACTCCATTAGTTAGGAGTAAGCTACTAGCTAAGAAGCTCCATTTGTCGATCGATCACATGGCCAACTTCGCTTCTCAGACCAAGGACAAGTTCCTCGGTCTCGTCGATCGTGTCGCCGGCTACGGCCGCATTGGAGGTGAAAAGGATAAAGCTGTACAGGAGCCCGCTAAGCTGCACAACATCCAGGTAACTGCCAAGTTCGCTGGCTTAGCTAGTTGTTGACATCAGTATGAGTACACCAACGAACACTCAACCATCATCATCCGGTGGATTATACTTGATAATGACATTATTGCTGTTGGATTTGTTCTTGCTATTGCAGCGCGTTGAAGTTAGATCGACAGGAGCAGAACCCGTTGTGGGAGAAGGATCGACGGCGGGGGCCAATTAATGCCACCGGCCAGTTCTAGAGATTGTTGAGCATCCTTGCGTTACGTGCAATAAAAGTTCGTAGCCCAGAAGACTGCGATGACACCTGTGTTCTGAACTCTGAATGTTTTACTCATAAAACATTTCTTTAATTTGTACCTATATCGTGCGGTCTAATAATATAATGTTCCTTCGACTAGATGCGTTCTGGGTATTAGTAGTTCTCGTTGTAAAATGTAAGGTTAATAAAAACAGCGCTCAGTTGCAATTTTTATAATATCAATATATACATTTGTCTTTCCCCTTGTGCTGGAACGAACTGAAGGACCGAAAACGGCGATCAGAGGGGGATGGGAGCCGAAAATTTCTTTCAAGAATGATTGGCTACTGTTCCAAAATCACCACCAAATGCATGAACAAAACACCATGATGTCCACGACCCAACTAGTGGGTTGATGCTCCCTAGGAACATATCAGGACACTCAAAACAAGTACGGAACAAGAACTAAACCGAGGGACAAAAAAAAGAAACACTCAACTCCTATGAAGAGGAAGCGAGTTCTCAACCCAAAGTACCCATGCCAACTGGTGATAAGAGTACTTAGAAAAAAATCCTTGAGACACTAGAAAATCAATGCAAAAGACGGATCTCAAAACGAGCACTCGGAGAGCCCAAACATAAATTTTCAGCAGCAGGTGCGGAGGCTCCGCGTTTTCTCCGGAGGCTCCGCGGTCTGGAGATTCCTGAAGGTTCCGTATTTTTCCCTGGAGGCTCTGCGTCCCGGAGGTTCCGTATTTTTTCCCGGAGGCTCCGCGCTGTCCAGAAACAACAGCACGAACCAGGGAAGAACGGGTCAAAACTCGATCAAAACAACTCGGATTGACTTGAAACTTTGTAGGTAGGTTCTTGGGAGTGTTGATAAGATATCTTCAAGACATCAACATCTAATTTCAAGCCTATCATGAGAAATTGAAGAAGAACAAAAAAACACCGGTTCTTGAGACCTAGACGAAGAAATCGCCCGAACTGCGAGCTCGTGAGGAATTGGTTGATTTCCTTCGGTGGAAAGGCTCAACTCACGTCATAGCTCAAATCAAGGCAACAAGAATGAACCAAAATAGTCTAGAAATGAAGAATCGACTCAAGAACGAGAGGGGAAAGAAGAAGAACATGAAGAACACATCACAAATCATAAGAATAAAACTTCTTCCAAATCCCGGAGGACACAAGGAGGATTCAAAACCTCCTTTTCCACTTCTTACACTAAACACATGGATTAGTGTACCTCTCTCTCACAAGCACCTAAGGAGAGGGGAAACCCTAACAAAGGATGAAAGAAAATGCAAATGGAGGAGGTGAGGGAGATGGGGGCTCCCTCATCCTATTTAACAGGACTATTACACAATCCTAGTTTTGCCCCTGGATACACTTAAGGCAAACCATTTAGCCCAAGGGCGTTATGGTCCAACCCGGTCTCATCTTCATCCGACGGCCACTGCGCTTCCTCATCAGTAGTTTCGCCTCACGTGAACTCCCTAATGCCGCCACGTGCAGTCTGTTGCTCCTCGGAACCTCCGTCCGGGTTTTGAGGCCCAAACCCGTAAACCCGCCTGCGATGGTTTTGAGACCCCCCGTCCCCCGTCGCTCGAGTAGTGTACTCCATACGCGTCCCCCGTCGCTCGACACGTGTCACCACCGTCCTCGATCGGCCGGCCGCCAAGTCCTCTGAGCCTTGCTTGACCCGTACGTCCGCCGTCTTGACTCGGTCAACACCGTCACTCCCATGTCTTCTTGCACTTGTCGATGTCACAAGTGTCAGCCACCGCGGCTAGTCACCCGGTCTCTGGGTTCCTCGGTCCAAGCCTCACGTCCGTCATTCACTGCTCCCGGTCCGTCGGTATGGCACATCCTCCTTGAACTTCACCTCACCGTCGACCACCGCATCCGAGCTCTACACCTGCATAACACAAGCCAAAAGACATGTCGCACACATAGCTTTCACCATGGTAGGGTTAGTCACCACTCAACCTACTTTATAGATCACATTGGCAATCACTCATCACAAAACAAACACACAAGGGTACTTATCAACCTTGTGTTCACAATCTCCCCCTTGATGAGTGCATTGTCAACACCAATACACGAACAACTTGAGCAAAAGAAAAAGAAGAAGAACAGAAAACAAAGAACTCACCCAAATGACCAAAAGCCAAAGAAAAGCCAAAACCGAGTCATTTGAAAATGAGCAAAACTTGGTCCCCAAAGACATAGGCAACGACTCGACGCAACCAAGTAAAACAAAGTTAGCCCTCAAGAAGAGACAACGGACTCAACACCACTAGCAAAGCTCGAAAAGCCGAAAAACTGCTAAACCCTCCGGAAGAGGCAAAGGCTCAACACATCTAGCAAAGCAACTCAAATGCAACTCCCCCTAAACAAGTGCAATCTCTCTTAAATGAATGCATATCTCTCAACTTTGGGTGGAATTGGAAGTATCTTCCCCTTTTCTGAATAGTTCTCCCATTGTGATATTGTGACTGTGAAAACTTCTCCCCCTTGTTGACACATGCACTTATCAAGTTAGAGCCCAAGGATTGCAACTCCTCCTCAAAACATGCTATGAATGCAGAAATGCACGAAACCAGAAGCTTCTAGATTATAGCAAGTAGATTGAAAAGATGCTCTAGTTGATGATGTCATGTATATATATCAACAAGTACAAGTGCTAGCAAATGCTCAAGATGACCAAATGAGACGAAATATGATATTTAAGCAAGTTTGATCAAGTTTGAGCAATTTAAAAGAGGGTTCACCACCAAAGGAGCACATAGCAAAAATAGACAGGAGATCGACCTTGTGCTACACGTGTATGCAAAGTGAACTACCCCAAACAAAGTTCAGACATCATGTCATGAGACAAACTTGTGGTTTGATCAAATTTTAGATACCAATTGAAATTTATCGGAGTTATGGAGCTTATCACCAAAGTTTGTCAAAACAAGTGTGTATGGGAGGTTATCTGTGCCATCAAAACCTGACTTAGTGACCATGTCAAGCCTATGCCAAAGGCAATCGAAAGCTTAAGACAATGATCTCGGTATCCATTACAGAGCTCAAGTTCACCCATAAGTGGAATTAGGAGCTGTCTCGATACTCTAACATAGGATAGCACAGACCCATCCCGATCTTTTCAAATCACTTAGCTTGTTTTTCAAGTTTTGGCACAAATTCAAGTTTCTCAAGCAAGTGTGTAACTCAAGGTATGAGCCGTAGCAACTAAGCATATATATGAAGCAAAAGATATCTCGACACATTCTACACATGCTAGTTGCCACAAGTAGTGGTGAACACATTTCATGTTTCAACAAGTTTTAATCAAGTTCACAGTTTGAAAAATAAGCTTATCTCATAACATGCATCAATTGATCAAAAAGATCTAAGCCAAAAACACATCATGTATATCCATAACATCCCCAACAAGAGCATAGTGTCAATCTAGCTACTATAAGGATGAAGCTCAGGATGCAATATGATACATGATGATATGATATGCAACTATGATACAAAAACAAAAACAAAGGCTAAACTACAAAGAAAAGCAAAACTAGAATACAACAACCAATGTTCCCCTCCTCTAAAAAGGGAAACAAACTCCAAACTCCCCTCGCAAGCGAGCAAACTAGGCTTGGTCAAGTGGTTTGGTGAAGATATCTGCGAGCTGGTTTTGTGTATCAATGTGGTGCAGATCGATATCACCTTTCTCATAGTGGTCATGCAAGAAGTGAAAGCGAACTTCTATGTGCTTTGTCTTTGAGTGGAGGACTGGGTTTTTGGCTACGCTTATGGCACTGGTGCTGTCACAAAACAAAGGCACTCGCCTAAACTCTAACCCAAAGTCTCTTAGAGTAGCTATCATCCAAAGCAACTGGGAACAACAAGCAGCAGCAGCAACATACTCAGCTTCTGTGGTGGATTGGGCGACACCAGACTACTTGAGAGAAGACCAAGACACAAGAGAAGATCCAAGAAACTAATAAGTCCCCGAAGTGGACTTCCTTTCAACACGACAACCAGCATAATCCTCATTGGAATACCCGCAAAGAGAAAGAGAGGAGGAGGCCGAAAACCAAAGACCAAACTCAGGTGTGAAACGAAGGCACCTGAGGATCTGCTTGATGGCTTGACGATGAGACGTGCGTGGTGAAGACTAAAAGCGCGCGCACAAGCAGACCGCGAACTGGATGTCCGGTCTCGTTGCCGTCAGGTACAGTAGGGATCCGATCATGCTTCGGTATTTCTTCTGATCCACGGTTTCTCCCTCCTTGTCCTCATCTAGGGCTGTCGTGGTCGACATGGGCATCGAAAGAGGCTTGGCCTCACCCATATCAAATTTCTTGAGCACGTCCTTGGTGCACTTGCCTTGGTGCACGAACGTCCCCTCGTGAGTTTGCTCGATTTGCAGCCCGAGGAAGACAGTCAATTCGCCCATCATGCTCATCTCAAATTTCCTATTTATAGTATCTGAAAACTTGGCAACAAGAGCATGAGAAGAGCCACCAAAGATTATATCATCCACGTATATCTGAACCAAAAGAATGTTAGTGCCTTGCTTGAGGAGGAGCAAAGTCTTATCTACGGAACCCATCCTAAAACCCTTATCAAGCAAGAAAGCTTTCAAACGCTCATACTAGGCTCTCGGGACTTGTTTAAAACCATACAAGGCTTTGTGGAGTTTAAAAACATGGTTGGGGTACTTAGGATTTTTAAAGCCATGGGGTTGCCTCACATAAACCTCTTCCTCTATGTACCCATTCAAGAAGGCACTCTTCACATCCATCTGATACAACTTGAACCCTTTTGAACTGCAAGTGCTAAAAGGATCCTAATGGCTTCTAGACGGGCAACAGGAGCAAAGGTTTCTTCATAGTCTATTCCCTCCTTTTAGCAAAAACCCTGAGCCACCAATCTTGTCTCGTTTCTCACTACCACCCTATCCTCACTTTGCTTGTTCTTGTAAACCTACTTTGTACCTATGGGGTGGCACTCTAGTGGACGTGGAACTAAAACCCACACTTGGTTTCGCTCAAAGTTCTCTAACTCCTCGTGCATAGCATTGACCCAATCGGCATTAGATAGTGCGTGTCCAATATCTCGAGGCTCAAAAGAAGCTACGAAAGCAGAGTGAGCGAAGTGTGAGATCTGATGTGACCTAAACCGTGTGACCCTTTGGTCGATGTCACTGATCATGGTCTGAGGCGGGTGGTTACGCTGAATGTGTCGAGGTGTTTCTCTCAAAGAAGTCGCCTCAGCCTCCACAGTAGCTGGGGCCTCCTCAGGTGCAGCTGGCGTAGGCTGAGGAGGTGGCTCGTGCGGACCCCAAGTAGTGGAAGAAGACGGGTTGGGGCCGTGAGCCGAAGTAGTCATTGCAGACTCGACTGGAGCAGCCAAAGAGGTCGGCTCGGCATCTCTTGAATCAGCATCTTTCTCATTCTCCTCAACAAAGATGCTCTCACCGATCTCCTAATCACCTGCACTTTCAAAGATATGAACAAAATAAGGCATGGTCTTGTCGAAGGTAACCTCACAGGTCTTCACAACTCGGTTAGTTTCAAGGTTAAGAACACAATATGCATGAGAGTAAGAAGCATAACCAAGAAATATGCCATCGGAAGACCTGGATTCGAATTTATCCAAATTACCTTGTTTCAGAATGAAACACTTGCATCCAAACACTCTAAAATGGCTTACCTTGGGTGGTCTTTCGAATTGCAACTCATAAGAGGTCTTCTTCAAGAAAGCTCGAAGGAAAATGCGATTGGAAACATGACACGCGGTGTTGATCGCTTCAGCCCAATATCTCCTAGGAGTCCTATGCTCATTGAGCATCGTCCTGGCTATCTCAACAAGGGTCTAATTCTTGCGCTCAACAACACCATTTTGCTGAGAGACATAGGGAGAGGAAAACTGATGCTCAGGCCCAAAGAAGCACAAAAGGTTTCAAAATGAGTATTCTTAAATTCTGTGACATTGTCACTGTGAATCACTCTCATGGCATTCTTAGGGAACTCATTTTGCAACCGAAGAATCAAATCCCGAGCATGTGAAAAAGCCTCATCCTTACCCTCCATGAAAAATACCCAAGAGTAGCGAAAAAAGTCATCCATGATCACTAGAACATACCACTTCCTACTATCTGACTGAACTCGAGCTAGACCAACTGTGTCCATGTGAAGTAGCTTGTCAGGTTCCTTGGTCATGACTTGATTCACAGGTGGGTGAGAAGCGGCAACCATCTTCCCATGACGACAAGGGTGACACACCAAATCTTTCTCAAATTTCAACTTAGGCAATCCTCAGATTAGATCAAGTGAGCTCAACCTAGCTAGTAAGTCAAAGCTCAAGTGACCAAGTCTCCTATGCCAATTTCAAAGCTCAGAGGAGGATCCGGCCACCAAACATCGAGAAGAGCCAAAAGAGTGAGAAAAATTAGCTCAAAAGACACAACCAAAAGGAATAATCTAACAAACAAGATTTTTCTGAGAATTAAGAACTCGAGACAAGCCGGTCTTAAGCACACTTCAAAGCCATCTTGAAGGAGTTGCAAAACTGAAAGCAAATTGAAATGCAAATTTAAAACCAAAGCAACATCCTTCAATACAAAACTCTTGTTGACACGAATGGTCTTACGAGAAAGCACCTTACCTTTGCTATTGTCCCTGAGTGTGATGTACTCCTTACATTGCACGGGGTCGAGGCTGGAGAACCATTTTAAACTTCCGGTCATGTGGCGTGAATAGCCGAAATCAATGAGCCATATGTTCTCCAGGCCTCCGTCCTGCATCAATAGAAAGACATGAGATGAGCAAATGGCGTAACACTGGGGTTAGTAAACTATGAAGGATACCGGTGTTGGCTCATTTGCCCTGGAAAAGTGTTAGGAAAAACACCAAACATGCCATGTCCCATTTGAGGAAAGCGGGCACCACGTGGGGGAAAACGTGGTCCGCTAAAACTATAGGACTGAAAGCCACTGCCGCGAGGTCCAAAGTCATATTGATCACGACCTGAACCACGCCAGGCACGACCACCATGACCACCGCATGGTCTCGCAACAGGCATTGCCCCTCAAGGCCTAGCATTGCGCCTCTGAACAGGCGGCACATGTACGCCATGGGGCGGGCGGTATATGTTCCGGTTGTTCAACTCATACTCCCGCCGCTCATCTCTCTTCCTCCTAAAGCAAAACTCAACAAGGTGACCATCCCTATGGCAATAGTCACAATGATACCTCACCTCTCTCTTGGGTGGTTGTTGGCTCACTTTCTTGTGGGTATGTGTCACTCTTGGTAGTTCTTTGGCTTTAGAAAGGAGATCCTCAGAGATGTTCGGCAGAGTGTTAAGTGGGTTCTTGAGATGATTTGGTTTTGGAACTCAAATTTATTTCTAGGGTGGAGCTCTTGGAGGTTCTTCAAACACTCCATCTTTCACAGTGGGTTCGGTAGGCTTAGGTGGATTGATCTTGATCAATTTGGAAGTAGTGGAAGGTTTCTCACTTGGGCTCAAACCACTTAACTCACCAACTTTTCCATAGACATGTTCACCCTTTCCACCTAAAGCAAAGCCTACTCTCAATGTCCCAGTTCCCCGCCTAAACTGACTCATCATCATGCCCAACTGCGGCTCACTATAAGACACCTGATTCAAGATGGACCAAAGGTATGTGTTGTCTTCCTTGAATCTCATCTTGTCCTGCCTGCAAGACTCAAGCTCCAACACCAAGCTCTCACAACGTGCACACTCAACAATCGTGCTATCTGAACTGGCCTTCTCAAGAGCAAGGATCTTGGCATTCTTCTTTGCCAGCTCAGATTGCAAGCTCGAACAGAACTTGCATGCACCCAACAAGCTAGACCTAGCTTTTATCTCATCGTTCTCATCTAACAAGACAACATACTTAGATTGTAACTCAAAAAAGTTGTTCATATGAACAGTACATCCATCACACTCAACCTCGTCAAACACATGAACGATAGGCTTCTTAGCTTTCTCGAGCTCCTTCTCCATAACTTCTAGCTTGTTCTTAAACTCTTTCCTCTCACGAGCAACATGTTTTAGCAGCTTATCTTGACTCATTAAAGTATCAGTCATGATATCAAGCTCAGTAATAAGAGCATCGATGGTGGGTTTTACCTCAGTAGAGTCATCGTCCCCGGTAAGCACGTCCTTGTTGGGCTTCACCCCTTCATCCACGGCCATGGTGCAATAGCCTCCGTGGATGGACTTGGTGACGAAACAAAGCCCAGTCAACTTGTCCTCACGTCTCTTCTCGGACTCATCATCGCTCGAGGAAGAAGAACGGTCATCGTCGTTGTCGTTGTCGAGGTCATTAAGGGAGGCGAGGAAGGCGCACTCTTGGGCCTTGGCCTTTTTGAAGTACTTCTTTTTGAGTGCCTCCTTGTCGAATCCTCCCTTCGACTTGTGCTTGGAGGTGTACTCGCGCTTGTCCTTATGCTTGCTGGAGTTGTACTTGTCAAAGGAGTGCTTGTTCTTCTTGGGGCAGTGGGCGACGAAGTGGTCAGGGTCTTCATAGCCATAGCATCCTTCCTTCGGACAACCACCACGCTGGTGATTCAAGCGGTTGTTGTGAAACCGCGAGAACCGGCTGATGATCAACGCTAGCTCATCGTCCCCAAGAGCCTCTAATTGCTCCTCTGTGACAGACACCAAAGAAGATAATGCAAATGGCATCTGTGAAGGGTTAGCCAAAGAACTTGAGCCTTTACCTGAGACCAAAGTCATAGTCAGTGCAGAGGGATTTTTGAGCTTGACTTGGGTCTGATAGTCGATCTCGGTAGACTTGAGCTTGCTGAAAAGCTCATCCACGGTGAGGGTCTCATACCCCGAAGACTCAATAATGGCGGTCACCTTCACATCTCATACCTTTCGATCTAGGGTATATAGAAGCTTGAGTGTCCTCTCATGATCGTCATAAGGTAACTGTACCTTATTTACTCGTATCTTGTTAACAATGGTCTGAAAGCGAGAAAACATGGCATCGATGGACTCACCATCAAGCTAGGTGAAGTTCTCGTACTCCCTCTTATATGTCTCGTAGAGTCTAGTTTTGACCTGTGTGGTCCCCTCATGATAGCTCTGAAGCCTCACCCAGATCTCCCGAGCGGTAGTACAATCGGAGACTCTCTCGAACTCTTGAAGCGAAAGACTCGAGAAAAGAACTACGTGAGCTCTGTTATTAGCGTTGTGCCGATCTTTTTGATCTTGCGTGACACGAGCACGGGGTTCAAGCACAACGTAGGTAGCATCCACGCAAATCTCCCAAACAAGCCAATCAATCCCCTAGGGATGTGCGGACATGCGGATCTTCCAATAGGGGTAGTTTGTCCCATCGAAGAACGGTGGTTTGCCAGAACCACGCTCCATGTCGCCTTCGTGGATCACGAACCGATTAAGGTGAAATGATCCTTAACCGGCTCTGATACCAATTGAAGGACCGAAAACGACGACTAGAGGGTGGGGTGAATGGGAGCCAAAATTTTCTTTCAAGAATGATTGGTTACTGTCCCAAAATCACCACCAAATACATGAACAAAACACCATGATGTCCACGATCCAACTATTGGGTTGATGCTCCCTAGGAACATAGTGGGACACCTCAAAACAAGCACGGAACAAGAACTAAACCGAGGGACAAAAAAGAAACACTCAAATTCTATGAAGAGGAAGCGAGTTCTCAACCCAAAGTACCCATGCCAACTGGTGATAAGAGTACTTAGAAAAAGATCCTTGAGACGCTAGAAAATCAATGCAAAAGATATATCTCAAAACGAGCACTCGGAGAGCCCAAACACAAATTTTCAGTAGCAGGTGCGGAGGCTCCGCGTTTTCCCCCGGAGGCTCCGCGGTCTGGAGATTCCCAGAGGTTCCGCGTTTTTCCATGGAGGCTCCGTGTCCTAGAGGTTTCGTGTTTTTTCCTGGAGGCTCCGCGCTGTCCAGAAACAACAGCACGAACCAGGGAAGAACGGGTCAAAACTCGATCAAAATAACTCGGATTGACTTGAAACTTTGTAGGTAGGTTCTTGGGAGTGTTGAGAAGATATCTTCAAGACATCAACATCTAATTTCAAGCCTATCATGGGAAATCGAAGAAGAACAAAAAAAACACCGGTTCTTGAGACCTAGACGAAGAAATCGCCCGATCTGCGAGCTCGTGAGGAATTGGTTGATTTCCTTTGGTGGAAAGGCTCAACTCACGTCATAGCTCAAATCAAGGCAACAAGAATGAACCAAAATAGTCTAGAAATGAAGAATCGACTCAAGAACAAGAGGGAAAAGAAGAAGAACATGAAGAACACATCACAAATTATAAGAACAAAACTTCTTCCAAATCCCGGAGGACACAAGGAGGATTCAGAACCTCCTTTCCCACTTCTTACACTAAACACATGGATTAGTGGACCTCTCTCTTACAAGCACCTAAGGAGAGGGAAACCCTAACAAAGGACGAAAGAAAATGCAAATAGAGGAGGTGAGGGAGATGGGGGCTCCCTCATCCTATTTAACAGGGCTATTATATAATCCCAGTTTTTTCCCTGGATACACTTGAGTCAAACCACTTAGACCAAGAGTGTTATGGTCCAACCCAGTCTCATCTTTATCCGACGGCCACCGCGCCTCCTCATCAGTAGCTTCCTCTTGACATGAACTCCCCGATGCCGCCACGTGTCGTCCGTTCCTCCTCGGAACCTCCGCCCGGGTTTTGAGGTCCATACCCTTAAACCCGCCACCAATGGTTTTGAGGCCCAAACCACTAAATCCGCTCGCGAGTAGCGTACTCCATATGTGTCCCCCGCCACTCAACATGTGTCACCGCCGTCCTTGATCGGTCGGCCGCCAAGTCCTCTGAGCCTCGCTCGATCCGCACGTCTGTCGTCTTGATTCGGTCAACACCGTCACTCACATGTCTTCTTGCACTTGTCAATGTCACAAGTATCAGCCACCGCGGCTAGTCACCCAGCCTCTAGGTTCCTCGGTCCAAGCCTCACGTCCGTCCTTCACCACTCCCGGTCCGTCGGCACGGCACGTCCTCCTTGACCTTCACCTCACCGTCGATCACCGCATCTGAACTCCACACCTGCACAACACAAGCCAAAAGACATGTCGCACATATAGCTTTCGTCATGATAGGGTTAGTCACCACTCAACCTACTTCGTGGATCATATTGACAATCACTCATCATAAAACGAACACACAAGAGTACTTGTCAACCTTGTGTTCGCACGAGCAAACAATAGCAGCAAAAGCGATTGAATTTTGACTTTATTATACTCGAAGAAAATGCCTGAGATTTTCCCCCTAAAAAGCAACCGTAATGTTTACGAGGCTTGTATTTTACAAAAGCACAACTTAAGAAAAAAATGCCTAACATAATAAAAACAATACTACCATGACAACGAAACTCAAAGTGACAGTCAAATAACCATCACAACAACGCAACATCGCAAACCCACCCACACACCCTCCTTGCCGAGGGCCATTGTTGTCACACCGAAAGGCCATCTTCCTCGACGAGTCGCG
Organism: Saccharum hybrid cultivar R570; assembly: GCA_038087645.1. Classification (NCBI taxonomy): domain Eukaryota; kingdom Viridiplantae; phylum Streptophyta; class Magnoliopsida; order Poales; family Poaceae; genus Saccharum; species Saccharum hybrid cultivar. The sequence goes on from JAQSUU010000529.1 coordinate 11,888,188, forward strand.
CGCCCAAGTCCACCTCGGACGAGTGGGCGGTGGCGCGGAGCAGAGGTGGTACCTAGACTCGGGCGCCAACAACCACATGATGGGCTCCGTGAAGTTCGGTGATGGCTCGAAGGTGGAGATTCGAGGCTATGGCACCGTCATCTTTCAGTGTCAGAATGGCGAGCACCGCGCGCTGATAGATGTTTATTACATCCCATAGCTACGATCAAGCATTGTCAGCATGGGCAGCTCGATGAGCGCGGCTGCGAGGTGCTCATCAAAAGCGACATCTTGAGGATTCGAGACCGGGAGCAGCAACTACTCGCCAAGGTCCAGCACTCCCGGAACCGTCTCTACTTGCTCGACCTGAAAGCCGGTATGCCTGGCGGCGCGGCGCACCGAGGAGCCATGGCTGTGGCATGCACAGTTTAGCCATCTAAGCATGGACGCGCTGAGGAGGCTGGAGAAGATGTTGCGCGTGCTGCCGCACATTGGGCATTCTCGTCGGTGTCCTGGTAGCCGTTGGGGTAGTAGGTGAACCTCCACCTGCTGCCGCCCGCGTGGAACGGCTTGGAGTCGATGCCCTGGGGCAAAAAAAAGAACAGAAGAAAAAGGAACGCTGGAATTGGTAGAACTAAAGCAAACAGCATAGAAGTTCAGATAACTATCAGCAAAGGCAATAGCGAGCCTGTGTCAGCATTTCCGCTAATGCATGACATGCATCATTATTACGTCGTTCCAGCCAATTCTTTCGAAGAAAAATGAAGGTCGTTCCAGCCATAACGACAACGCCAGAAGCCCAGCGATACATCAATGACGACCTCGATCATGACACGATGGATAATCACGCCAGCTAGCCTAGCAGGCGTTCTGCAATCTGCATGCATGTCGACACACTGACGTGGAGTAGTGAGCATTTCTGCCGGTCTTGGCCTCTTGGGCCCATTCCAAGACAGGTGAGAACACGCATCAGCTTAGATGGTTAATTAGCAGAGATGTTAATACCTTCTGTCATGCTTTGGCAAAAAAAAATCTGAAATTGAGTGGAAATTTCAGACTCCTAGCAAAGTGCCATCCTAGTAAAGGAAACTCTGTCATGCTTTGGCAAGATAATTGGGCAGTTGAACCTCTCCAGCTTAAATATCCACAACTTTTTTCCTTCACAAGAAAACCCAAATTAATGCTCCATCAGATTCTTCTTAATTAGACAGAGATTACAGCAGTATCTTCTTCCTCCCTCTCTCCACTCAGGCCTCAGCTCAACTTGCTGAACTTCAAACTTTGATCCAAGAGTGACAATGGGAGATGGAAACTAAAGATGAATGGACTTATATTGGGGCTCAAATTCCTATAACACAAGGAAAGCTTACTCACAGCTTCAGAGATCCTTGCAAGCCTCGCCCCTGTTTAGCTGACTATGGTCTTAAAGAAACCTTGGCAAGCACAAATTCTTTTTCTGGCAAGCAATAGTGGAGGTGGAGTTGAAGAAACATGCTTTCATTTTTTTTTTCGAATGCCCCTTCAGCACTGACAGTTGGCAATCTCTCTCGGTTCACTGGAACCTCAAACTCCAACCGCTAGACATGATGACAGATGCTAGAACACCCTTTAGTAGCAGCATTTTTAGAGAAATAATGATCGTCGCTGCCTGTTGGATAATTTGGACTGTCAGGAACGAAGTCGTCTTCGACAACAAAAGTGCAAATTTACAGGCTTGGAAGGAAGCATTTAACGAAGAACTGGGCCTGGTTTGCATCAAGGCCAAACAGAAGATTAGTAGAGAATTAAGTTTGTGGAGAGACAATCTTTCGTAACTTCTGTTTCAACCTTTTTCTTTGGCTCTTGGAGCCTTGTAACATCTCTGTACAAATATTCTTTCATATATATACAAAATAAATAAAAATTCTCCATAGACTAACCGCAGTGGTGTGTATCAATGCTTGCTGGTGTATAAAAATGAATAAAAATTCTCCAACATCTCTCTTAAAAATGAATAAAAAATCCTTCCTCGTTTCGTTTCGTTTCAAAAAATACAAATTCCTTCCTAGCAACCGCTTTGCTGGTGTTCAGGACTCTGAACGTGTGCCGCTCCATAGACTAACCGCAGTGGTCTGTATCAACGCCCAAAACAGATCCCTCCACCCTGGAATCCTGCAATGTCTAAGCATCGACGTGGGATCTACTAGAAACAAACAACGACACATGTATTTATTTTCATTCTCCCTCTCTCTTATGCGTGCACTCTAAGCACCGAGGAGTGAATAGAATCATTCACACCAGCATATTTTCTTCAGGCATCCCTAGCTGCAATGTACAAATCAATGCTCAGAGCTTCTCTCTAGCTTTCAGGTTCCAAGCATCGCACGTTGTGGCTAGTCTTACCGCCTGTGCTGTTGCATGATAATTGAACATGTATGTGCTAGTAGTTCTTGTACCCTCTGCTTCCCTAACATGATAACGACCATAACGACAACAGATACACCAGCACTCCAGCAGGCGAGAACCATGCATTATGATGAATCACGCTGGCCCAGTAGGCACGCTGCCTGCATGCATACCACATTCATAGATGTAGAAATAGAATAACGAGCGTTCCTGCCTGTTTCCACCGCGGAGGGTCGATTGAAGACAGGCAGAGGGACAAATCACGCGATTTCTCATGTGACCACAGATCAGCTGTAAGAAAAAGTGAAAAACAACCTGATCACGCGTATCATATTTGACAAATATAGTAGTGCAAGTTGCTGATTAGATTTAGATGACTCTCTGTTACCCAACTATTTACCGCATAAAGTAATGCCATTTGCAAGTCCATCGCTGTTAGTTCACCCTTTTGTGAATTGTGATCACAGTATATTTTATTTGCTCTGCCAGCCATCGCACGCATTATGTCAGAAAGCAAGTAGGAGTATGTACTACAGTACTATGCAGCCGTTGATATGGCCAAACATGCAAAAACAAAATCACAAGAATTTAGAATTAGAGAATGTTATCAAGAGCGTGAGCTGCTCCTCAGTCCCCACTCGCCATCCTCGCGCGCGTGGGCCGGCACGCGTGTCGCCCGGCAAAGCTGACTCGTCCGGTGACCCGGCCGTCTATAAATTGGGTGCACGCTGATAGCAAGAGAACTCACCAGTGACAACTCGCAACTCAAAACCAGCAACAGCGAAGCAGTACGTTGAGAGCTCAGCAGAGCGATAGCTACTAGTAGAAGCAGCGGCTCTACGGTGTTGAGTGTTGCACAGATCCTCAATTAAGCACCAGTGTTTAGCCATCAGCTCCCTACTAATGGCCAGTTTCGCAGCTCAGGTCATGGACATGTTCTTCGTGCTCGTCGAGCGCGTCACAGGCTACGGCGGCCGCGCTGAAGACCAGAAGGACGCTTCAGGTAATAAACAACCATGCAATATGCCACTCTGAAAAGTGTAAAAGGCCAGTCGATAATACGTACTACAGTAAAGTTTTTTTTTTTTTGCTTTGGTGTAAATAAAGGAAGTAAGCGGTTAATTAATTTCTTCCCTCTCTTAATAATAATGTAGGTGCACAAGAGCCCACCAAGTTGACATCTGATGTTTCTGAAACCGAAGAAGAAGAGGTGGTTGCGGTACAGACCGTTCAGATAAGAGCAAGAGGGGGCGAACCCTTTGTGCAAGATGGCTCAATGCCTCAGGTTAATTAACACTGCGGTCTTGCAGAGATTAATTAGTTGCAGCCTCAGGTGATGATCTTCAGATGATGATGTGTCTGCCAGTGTTTCCAGCTTTTCATGCAACCTGCAAGGATGTGTGCCTCGATCGTCCTATTTATTCGTCGTTCCTTCTGATCAAATTCTATCTTTTAAGTTGTAATTCCAGTATGCATGCTTGTGTGAGCTTGCTGTCACGTTGTGTCGTCGTCGGCTCATGATTGACCTTGGTAGGTTGTTTGTGTCATGTTCGTTGATCGATCAGAATTGTAGTGTTCGTTAAAGTGGTAATCTGATCAGTCCAGTTCTCAGCTTTAACATTCAAGCAGTGTATTTTTCACTAAGCTTTATGTCTTATTATTGGTGTGTGTGTGTGTGTTCTAAATTTAACTAAGTTTATAGTAGAAAACAATATCAATATTTATAACTTCAAACAAATATACTATTAAAATATATTCCATAACGGATATGATAATACTTATATGACTCAAATTAAACAGCCACATTTCCTGTTTCCAACAAAATATTCTGACAATACTAAGAGTACGTTTTTACTCCCTCTGGTTTCCTGTCGTTTTGGACAGCGACACGGTCTCCAAAAAAATAATTTTGACCGTTACTCTTTGCTATAAAATATAGTCAATATATACTTTTATGAAACTACATTTCGAGATGAATTTACTTACATCACTTTCATATTTTCAAACTCAACCTAGAAGAATTTATTTGTAGTTAAAGTTTAAAATGTTTGACTTAAGACAACCTCAAAACGACGTCTTTTAGAAACCCGAGAGAGTAAAGATTCAGATTCTTGAAAAAACATTTTGGATTCAGATTCTCTCAAAAAAATATTTTAGATAATGCATTTCGTTTGGCTAGTACCTAGTAATAATAATTCCACATCATGATTCATGAATGCAAGGCGCCGCCACACCAGACGTTCCAACGGCATCGATGGTGGAGCCAATTAGAAACGGTCGATCGGTCGTGATGTCCATTTTGAATCATGCATGCAGCATGGTCGCCCAGTGGTATGGTACGCATGCTTGTCTCCCATGCACTTGTGCCTGTCTGTCTCGGAGCCATCTCACGGGGCGCGGGGCCAAGACGATCAAAAACGATATGGCAAATAAGACATTTCTCATGTGCGTGACGCTAAAGATTCGGGACAGCAAAACGACATGATCGATCAGGCCCCTGTACTTATTAATAAACTTTACAACAAAACGTGGCTATCTTAGGACGTAACAAACACTACTTCTGCTTAATGAAAAACGCGTCATAACATGATCACGAAAAAAACTTAACAATGCAATTTGCTGGTTCACTGCTGATCTGCGCCAGCCATTGCATCATAAACGGAGCAACTGGATATAGGAATCGTTTGGCATAACTCCTTTTGGGGCCCGTCTCATATTTAGGTTATCATGAATCATGAAGCTCTATTTTTTTAATACAAAACTCACATGTAGAGACTGATGGTGATGGACGTACCGCCTCAACCAACATGCCTCTATAAATTAACATTTACAGAGGCGGGACAACTTCCCACCTCTAAAGACTTATTAAAGAAAATCAAGAACACCACCAAGCCACTGTGCTCTTTGCTCCTCACCGTTGTCGTTGTTTGGGGGCCCTTTCCTTCTTCCTCTGTACCGAGTCCGAAGGCAACATGAAGTGTCTGTGTGTGGGGGTGGGGGGGGGCATCTTTCGTTTACAACAATTTTTTTGATCTATTTTGCTTAGGTTTAGTCTAAATCAATGATGTGGTCGTTGTTGCAGCCAGGAGAACTTGGACACCTTGATAACCAGTTGATAAATGATAATTTTTGGAGAAGAACTGACCATGTTCGCTTGTCTTATAAGCCGTATTTTTTCAGCCAACGAACAGTGTTTTTCTCTCCCAACAAATCGGTGAACAGTACTTTCAGCCAAGCAAACAGGGCCCTAGTTGATATAGTAAGGGGCGGAGCTTAGCTGAGGACACAGTGGACCATGGCCCTCCTTACTCACCTTACTTTTCATTAAGTAAACAGTAATTTTAGCACTAGTTGATGTTTACAGCTCAATTACATATATTAGCCCCCCCTTATTTGTTCAGCCCGCCACTGGATGTAGCTCAATTGGCTCGTTGTAGTAGTTTGTACATAGGCTTATAGATATGAATATTTTTTTAAGAAAAACACGCATTTCGATTAAAAATTTGCATATGATAATTACAGTGATCAAAGATGGAATAGTGCAGATTCTCAGTCATAATCCAACCTCCACCAAATCGGACGCAAGGCAGAAAGGTGTGCGGGGACAGTAGAACCGTCGGATGGAGACCGGACGGCACGGAAGGGGTCCATGATCCCCCAGCGCGATAGCAACGCCTGTGTCCGAGAACCCACCGGCCCCACTCCGGCGTCTCGCCGAAGCAGCTAGCGGTGGCGTGGGCTGCTGGAACACACTACACACGGGAACGCGACAATCTCCGCGGCTGGCGGATGGATCGGGGGTCCCTTCACCACCAGCCAAGCGCACCCGCGCGACGTGTCGGCCTACAGGCGTCTCGCCGCGAGTCCTCGGCAGCCTCACGACTCACGAGGCGGGCTCGGCTTTACCGGGCGGTGAACGGCGCGCGTCGTTCGCGCCACTCGCTGTCCCTGCCTGACTTTCAAAAAGGGTGGCGTGTCACCGCCTGGTTACTCACAGTTATAGTAGACTCACAGTCATAGATTCGCGTCGTGGATTCCAAGAACCCCAGTGAATCGCGGCTCGTCAAGTCCGGCGGTGCCGTCCAGAGAGCTAGAGCACAGCTATCCCCGCCATGGCGGCCGCGGCACGCGCGATCATCTGCGAGCTGGCGCCGCAGAAGGTGTCGTCGGCGTCGGCGTCGGGTCCCGCGGCGCCGAAGAAGCGTGACGCCGGGACGAAGGTGGTGCTGCAGCCCCGGCTCTGCACGCTGCGGTCGTACGGCGCCGGCAGCGGCGTGGTGACGCGGAGGGTTCTGGTCGGGGAGGAGGACGGTAGCGGGGCCTCCAACTCGGGCGGCTCCGGCTCCGCGGCGTCATCGTTCTTCGCCTCGCTCGCCGACTACATCGAGAGCTCCCGCAAGAGCCAGGACTTCGAGACCATCTCCGGCCGCCTCGCCATGGTGAGTGACTGACGAGGCCCCTCTGCTCTGCTCTGCTCCTCCCCGTACACAGAGAGTACACGTCGGATCCATGGTTTAATTAAACCTCGCGCTGCTGGTGCTGCTACGTACGGTACATGCAGGTGGCGTTCGCGGCGGCGGTGGCCGTGGAGACGACGACGGGCAGCTCGCTGTTCAAGAAGCTGGACACGATGGAGATCGAGGAGGCGGCGGGGGTGTGCGTGGCGGTGGTCGCCTGCGCGGCGGCGTTCGCGTGGGCCTCCAGCGCGCGCAACAGGATCGGCCAGATGTTCACGCTGGGCTGCAACGCCTTCGTCGACTCCCTCATCGACAACATCGTCGAGGCGCTCTTCTCCGAGGGCGAGTTGCAGGACTGGTCCGATGACATATAAGCATGCACATATGTACACGCATAGAGATTAGCAGATACTGTAATAGACAGTACGTATATACGTATAGTCAAGTATTTATAGTAATTAGGTGGAGCCGTGGAGCTGCGTGGTAAGCCATCATCCAAACTTTGCAAAGGTGGAGCTGTTAAGTGAGATCCACGGATTTCGCAAGCTGCAGAACGGCAAGGAAGGGTGTTCTGTGAGTCTGCGTAGGAACACGGGCAGATGTTTCGCAGGGTCCTTCATGGTTGTGAAATGTGTAGATCTCTTGGGAGAAATAGTGTCTTGGGGAGGATTAGCCCCTTGAATTAACTGTACCTACTACTACTACTACATATACCGAGTGTAATTAGAGAGTGAACCATGTAATCAAAACCATGTACTATGCATACCGAGTGTAGTTAGGAGTCAATTAAATCTGGAGTGTTGACTCTTGACAATATGCCACAAAGAGTGGAGATGAAACGTATACACCGTGCTTTTTTGTGTCCCTTGCTCCATTCTGTTGACAGTATTCATATGTCTGAAGAAATACTTTATGACTGACAGACTGAGTCGGTGTGGATAAAAATTCTAGAGAAAATTTCAGCATATTTCTTTACACATAACACATGCAAAGTTTACACTTCGTAAATTTTAAGTTTGGCATCTTGCAGTTTTCACTTTCAACGTTTTGTGATTTAGAACCTGCGGACTATATGAAAACAAAGAACAACAAATTAGATCCTTCATTCAGTAGTCATCAGTTACAACTTGAAGCGAGGTGGGTGGTCTGGTCCTCATCATACAACTAGGACTTCTCACTGACCTCAAAGATGAGTACTCTCTCCATTGTTTTCAAGGCGCACAATCAATCTAAGATTCAAATTTGTTAATCTTTAACTATAACTTATATTCAAAAAAATCTGTAGATTCCACCGTACAAATTTAGTATTATTAGATTCATATTTGAAAACACTTCACTTTATATAATGTCCAATTCATAGTATGAATATTACAGCATACAAGCTCAGATATTAATGATCAAAGTGTGGTGTTGGAGAGGGCAATCGCGTCTTACGAAAACAAAAGATGGGAGTAATATTTGTGCCACACGTGTATGACAGTAAATGGCAGAAGATTCGGCCATTGTTTTTGTCATTATGTAAATCTCCTTCGCTTTCAAGTACTTGACTTCCCTGTGATCTGAGTTTCTGATGTCTACAGAAGTACAGATATTTTTTTAGAAAGGCGTCAGAAGTACAGATATCGACGATGATGACTAGGATTTCTCCTTCCTACGTATTGTTCGCCTAAACGGTCGTTTAGCCCCTTTAAACACCGTGTAAACGCTACACGGTGGTATGCCGTTTCCGTTTAATCTCCCGTTTAGCCTGTTTAATTGGTCGTGTAGCCGTTTAATGGTCCGTTTTACCCGAATAATGGCTAAACGGTAGGTGACCGACTGTTTACCGTTTAGCGTTTAGGAAAACATTGACTACGCCTCGATCCTCTCCTCCACCTCATTCCTCAACAAACCAACAAAGGTAGTAGTCAGAAGCGGTGAAACAATATACCAAGTCCAGTTACATTGTGATCAGGAGGCATTCTCTATTGCTTCAATGCATCCCAACACGCTTGCCTTTTGGGACATCGCTGACATAAGGGCCTCATGGGCTGCTTTATTGTTCTTCAGAAGTGATGCAGCAAATAGGACCTGAAATGCCAAAAAAAAAAAGCGGCATCAATCGACATGTAGGTTATATGACATGGTTCTGCTTCTGTTAGGTCAAGAGAGATGGTAGGATAACTCACTGCCCATCTGGTAAGGTTTTGTTGCTGATCTTTGCTTAGTTGCGGCTTAGTTCTGTTTATGAACCTCTAGAAGCAAACAAACGAGAAATTCTTCAGATGCAATTTTCTGAAGATATAGCGAATATGTGACAATATAGAACTGTTGAGGATATGATTAGCTCTTAAAGCACCTGAAGGGTGAAAAGATCTGCTGATTGACCTACAACTTTGTCATATTCTAGACCTTCAGCAGCCAGTCCTGCCATTGAAACTACAGCTAACCTGAGAAAAATATGTATCAGTAACTTGCATGTTTGTTTGATCCTGGTGACATTTTTGCATGTGTGCAGTGCAAATATCAACATTACACTATGAACATAGATTACAGGTATGGACAGGTAAAAGAGGAGGTTACCTGTCTAGTTCTTTTCCATCAAGCTTCCCACTGTATATTAGCTTCTGTAACTGCTCATCTATCAAATTAACATGCTCCTTTCCGATGTCCAAAGAATATCCAAGGATAGGGAGGCCAATCAAATAGGCGACTAGATTTTCAATAAAACTTCCATTCAGAAAATTCCTACTGCAAATATAATCTTGCTAGGAAAAGATAATCACATACCTAGGAAGTGGGCAGCTTCATGCCTAGCAATTCTCTCCTGATAGTCAGGAAAGACCGTAGAAAATGCTCCAATTGCTGCTTGCAGAAGACTACAATGATGGTATGCATAATTAACATGGGTTCATAATTAATCTGCAACATATTTACATGGCGCATGGAAGTTACTCTGTCCCAAAAAGAATGGGCATTATTTTTACATTGAGATACAATTTGTCACGTTAATAGTAAAATAATGCATTGGATTGATGAGCAGTCTTCATGCTTGATTCTTTTTCTTATTAAGACAGCCTAAGTTATATGAGGGCACTATTCTTGCCTTATTCATGTCTAAGAAAACTTTGCTCCAGGAGATGATGTAATTTTTGATACGGATACATCTGTGTAAGGTCACAGCAAAGATTATGCAATTGAATCGCTCTTCCAAACTTGCACAGGTGAAGAAACAAGTACCCTGGATCAACACTTCCGACAGCCAATACGATCAATGAAATGCTTCCAATCAAGTAGGGAACAAAGAAGCCCCAATCCTGGCAGAGATATTTGTAGAAAATTCATTAAACCTTGAATTCCTTTTCATTTAGATGTCAAGATCACAATCAATTTTGCAGGTACCCCATGATTCAAGTCCTCTATGCTCATCTTATCTGAAAGTACATAGAGCAGGTGTCATGGAAATAGTAATAGTAATACCCCAGGGAGCTGGCCTGCAAGGATGGCTAAGAATCCAGTGGTACCCACAACTGTAAACAAAAATGCCTCCTGCACTCAAAGAAAACGCAGGATTACACTCTGAAAAGCACAAGATATTTAGCTCTGAACGATGTTACATTTGCTTCAGCAGTCCAGCTAACAGAAGAGCAACATTTCAATTACGAAAGAACCGTGGAACAAGTAACAACACTCACATCATTTCTAACACTCGGAATTGCTAAATTCTCAGCATTCTTGATTCCAAGGGTAGTGAGCTCCCGCAGAGATGTCTGTTCGAGTTCAGAATGCAGGCTCATCAGTTAGAATCAATCAGAGCCAGACCAGCAGACCCATGTAGATACAACGATCTAAGATTCAAAGGCTACATGATGGTTGCAGCATGAAAATTGCACGAGCAAATGCACGACAGGATTATGCATCCTGCAAACACGAAAATTGATGCCTGAGAAGACACGGCACTGACCGTGCGACGCGACACGTAGGGCTGCGAGCTCCACCGCTTGGCCCATCCGAGCTCTCTCAGCTGGTCCAGCGCCTCCTTAACATCACCGCTGCTTTTCTGCAGCAGCACCCAACTCAAATGCTGATCATCACCCCATCAGATTGCTTGCTAAACAACAGTCCGAAAGCCGGTGCTGCGACTGCCACTCCCGCTCAGCGCTCACCTTGTCAATGGCGGCCTGCAGCGCTTTGAGGTCCACCCCGGAGGCCGCCGAAGACGAGGTTGCCGCGGCGGGCCACCGGCGGCGCGGCCCGACGGAGCTCGCGGTGGGCGCGACGAGCACGGCCACGATCGCCATTTGCTCCCCCGCGCGCGCGGTTATGCGGCCCACCGCTAACGGTAGGGGATAACATAGTTGAGAGTCGGGTACGAGACACGTTTCGTCGTGATCTTCTGAGGCGTAGATTTCGTGCGTCGCTGAACGCGCCGTCGTGTCACCTCCTGCGCCCCCGGCGTGCTTTTCGTTGCGTGCGGTGCGACACGCGCTCCAGAAGATCCGAGCCGCGCGTTCGGAGGTGGAGTTTGCGCCGGAAAATGCTGAGCCACAAAAAATCATGCCGTTACAAACACTACTACTCCATTTGGCGCCTATCCCATCATCCGTTTCTCCAGTTTCGTCTTCCTCGCTCCCTGCCTCGCTCCAGCTCCTCCCAAAAATCTCCGTTCCCAAAATTCGCATCCCCCAAGATCCTCCGCGTCGCCACGAGTCCAGATGCTTCTCCTCCAGCCCCGCGCAGTCCCTGCGCCTGCTCTGCGGGGGAGGACTCCTCGGCCACGCCGGCGGCTGGTGCCGCCTCCCCTCGCCTCCGCGCCCAGTTCCGTCGTCGTCAGCTCCGACGAGGACGCATTCACCAGGTGCTCCGGGTACCTGTTCGAGGAGGGCGCGGCCACCGAATCGGAGCTCCCCACCGCGTACGACCTCCACGGCATCGCGGCCGTGTACCGCCGCCGCCCGCTCCTCGTGCTCCGCCGCTCGCTGCAGATCGGCACCTCCTTCGGCCGGTGGTTCGCGCTGCGGTACCTCGACCGCGTCAACGAGCGCGCGGACGACATGTTCGAGGTCCGCGCTCGCACTACGTTTGCTTGTGATCCGTCCCGCGCACGCTTTCTGTTTGATCAAATTCCTTGGCGTGTTTTGGTTCAACTTGACCCGATGAGTTGGTGTTGTCTCTTTGCAGCTTCGGGCGGCTCAGCTCAGGAGGATACTGTTGGAGCTTGGCCCGGTATGTCTCATTTCGCATTGCCTGCCTGTTCATGTGTACGTTCCTTATCTGATGATCATTGAAGTCTATTGATGTTGCTCTTTTAATCACAGGCATTTGTGAAGATCGCACAAGCAGTTTCGTCGCGGCCGGTGAGGTTCACTAGTCGTTACATCTTCATTTCAGCTATTCCTATTGTGATTGCAACTTGCAAGCTTGGAGTGCCTTAACTTTAGATGTTTGACACTTGTCGCCTTCTTTCATTTGCTGCAGGATGTTGTTCCACCTGCATACCTTGATGAGCTCTCACTACTTCAGGACCGCATAGCACCATTTTCAAATGATGTTGCTTTTAACATTATAGAGAAAGAGCTTGGGCTGCCACTGAATATGATTTTCTCTGAGATAACACCAGAGCCTGTTGCTGCTGCATCTCTTGGGCAGGTCTGATCGCTCTATCATTTTTAATGTATTCATTCATGTCATGAATCGATTAACCACTCTTAGCAGCATTTTGTATTTCTAAATACGGAAGTGGAGCACAGTTGCATGTAGTCACGTGCATTTGGATAGTTGAGCTATTAGTTATCTGGCTGCAATATTGCATCCTCTCTACATTTTCATTGTTTCAACTTCTAACACCAGAAGTGGTGTGCAACTGAACTTCAGCTTTGCACGTTAATATTTTTTTTCTGGATGTTCCCCAAAAGGGATGAAAATAAGTGCACTTCAAATTTAGGAGCAACTAAAAGTACTGTATAATGAATCTGAACCTTTATGAAATTTCAACACCATATCACATGTTTCTTTAAAGGAACCACAAATGAGTAACTTCCCAGAGTTGAAATTTGAGACAACTAAAGGGCTAAAGGCACAATAGGATGGAACCCTGAACTTCCTTGATAAATTCAAATATTAGTCAATTCACACTTCTTAATGTGGATAACCATGGAATTTCATCATCAGTGATACAACGTTCCATTTTTCTTACTTTTGTAGGTTTACCAGGCTAGGCTCCGCTCCAGTGGTAAGGTTGTTGCTGTCAAAGTACAAAGACCTGGAGTTCAAGCAGCAATTTCATTAGACTTATATATCTTGAGGTTCCTAGCTAGTCTTGCAAGGAAGGCTGCCAAGTTGAACACAGACCTTCCAGTAAGTCTGACTGCTGTTAGTACTTAGTACCATGTAATCAACTGAAGAATTTGTTTTTCTTTAAAGAGGTCAAGAACAGAAAAAATAACCCAACATTAAGGGAAAATCTTTTTAAAAGAACAACTATATTATTCTGTATCAGTTATGTTGTGCCTCTTATATTTTACCTGTTTTCTAATCACATGTATTTGCTTCTTGTATGTGCAGGCTGTGCTTGATGAATGGGCATCAAGCCTATTTCGGGTAACTCTTCTCCATATACAATGACATGCTATTTCTATAGTGACTATATCTATACATCAATTTTGTTCATTTACTTCAGTTCACTTTGTCATGTGCATGCAGCTGTGATCAATAGCAATTAATAGATGGTTATAGCATCTGTAGGCATTGGCATGAGATAATATTAGATTGAAGTATGAAAAGTAACCATTAATTTGAGGCTTATGCCTTAACCCTTAGAATGATTTCATTGCTATGTGGATAATAGCAGTTTGCTAGAAAAACAATCTAGGAAAAATTTTGGGAGGTCAACATAAAAAATATGGTATTGGTTACAGGATCCAAATGAACATTTAAAATGTGTTAATCGTTTTTTGTGCTATGATTCTATTCATAGTTCACTATGCTCAAGTAATTTCAAGGTTGACACTTGTTGTCATATATCCAAGGAGGAATATAAATATCAATCGTTTTCAATGTGAAAATGGTTTGAAACCATTGCATTTGTACTTTTACTGTGAGAGTCCATAGCTTTTGTGATAAGCTTCTTTTCGAAAGCCTGACGAAGAAAAGTTAATACTATTCTGGCAAGACTGTGCAGCAGTATTCTAGGCTATGTCAGACGTCTGATTAAAATATTAGCTGTATATCCTTAGATATTCACATTGAATACAGGTAAATCACATTTGATGCAGGAGATGGATTATAGAGAAGAAGCAAGAAATGGACTTAAGTTCAGGTTGAATTCTTCGTCCATTAGACAAGGTCCAGTTCAACGCATTTGTCTATGATGGATACACACCTTCATTGAGAAATATATGTTGTTTTAGAGCCTGAATGGTCAAACACCCTTCACTTTCACGACAAATATAGGCAAAATTATTTAGCTTGGGGCCATCAGATTTATTTGAGAATTACTTTCCTAATATAAAATATTTTTACTTTTTCAGTAAAGTATCTATTATTTATATTACATATTAATATAGAAATTGATATCCAAGTTGCTTATTTGAGACTATCTCATCATATGGGTTCCTCAAACATCTTTTGATTCTGTGACAGAGAATTGTTTGGGAAATTTAGAGATGTCTCGGTTCCTGAAATGTATCTGGAGCAGACTAGAAGGCGAGTCCTTATCATGGAATGGATCGAGGTGTACAGTCTGTGATCTTATTCAACTGTTAACAAATGAACATGCATGCAAAAATTGCAGTTTGTAATTCTACTTGCGCTTTGTGATCTTGTAGGGGGAAAAGTTGTCAGAAGTCAGAGATCAGTATTTGGTTGAGGTAAAGGACTGTCAAAGCTCAAATAATGACATAACACTGGGCTTTCTAAGCACATTGATCAGATTGATTATGCTGGCATATTTTACATTACAGGTTGGAGTATATTGTTCGCTTTCCCAGCTATTAGAATATGGATTTTATCATGCAGATCCACACCCCGGAAATCTTTTGCGTACAGTTGATGGGAAATTAGCCTACTTAGGTAATGGTTATATTTTCTATATCTTCACTAAAGAATGCATGCTTATAGACTTTTGGGTTCCCAGTTTACTGTCTTGATCATCTTGAGTGCTGCTGCGCTTTGTGTGACCAAGAGGAGGACAATATTCAGCACTTTTGCTCACATCTTGTGTATTCACAAGAAGTGTATGGTTTTCGGTCTTATCTCTTTTTTTGAACCAGGAAAACAGCAGGGGAAGCCCCCACTGTTAGATTTTATTAGAACACAAAAACAAAAACTGAGCCAAACAAACGGAAAACACTTCAGCTAAGCCCTAGCAAGGCTAGAACAAGAACACAAGAATCAACCCAGGAGAGAAAAAGAGATCGCTTGTTTTCAGAAATCCTATACGCTTGAAGTCGGGCTTCATCTTTGAGAGATCGTCTCCAAGAGGAGAAGGAAGGAGGTCCTCTCATGAAAATGAGGTTATTGTGCTGCTTCCAGATTTGCCATGCAGAGATAATGAACACTTCCATGAAGAAAGGATACGGAAAAGCTTGTTTGGCTTCAATCATCATTTGTAGGAAATCTGTCGTAAGATTCCACTGAATGCCAAGGAACTGCCAACAATGTTGGCTGAAAGAACAAGTGAAGAAGAGATGGAAGGCCGTTTCTTCAACTTCAGTCTTATCTCTAGTTAGGCTGCAACACTTATCCCCAGGAACAAAAGAATGCACTTTAATGGATTGGAGGCACCTAGCTTTGCAGAAAACATCACCGTCCTGGTGGCATGGTGGATTTGGAAGCATAGAAATGGTTGCATTTTTTAGGGATCTCAGCCCAGTTTTAATTCTATCATACAGGATATTAGAGACGAGGCCAAGTTGTGGTGTGTGGCGGCAACCAAGGGGCTCTGTAGCTTATGGCCATGACTGCTTTGTTGGTCTATGGTTATTACTTAGTTTGTTTTCAGTGTTTTTCTGCTATAATGGCCATGGCCTTCTAAGGGGTTGTTTGAGTCACTTAGACTCCTTATTCTTCTACTTGATATAAATGATATGCAGCTCTCCTGCGTGTTCAAGAAAAAAAAAACTTCAACCAATTGAATGATGCTCACACTATTTCAACTAAATGTGACACGCTATTTGTCAATAGATTTTGGGATGATGGGAGAATTCCGACAAGACCTTCGTGATGGATTTATTGAAGCTTGTCTTCATCTTGTTAACCGTGATTTTGATGCTTTAGCAAAAGATTTTGTAACCCTTGGGTAAGAAAATTACTCTGAACTAATATGAATCAGTTTTCACACATTAGGTTGGTTGTCAGTATCAGTATCATTATGTGATAAGTTAGGTTTCTGAAGTGGAATTCGTTTATACTAATGATCCAGTAAATGCAACTTATCTTTACAAATCTTGCAGTTTACTTCCTCCAACTGCCCAGAAGGGTGAAGTCACAAAGGCATTGACAGGTATTCCAGTTCTGGATGAATATTGGATATGTTTAAACATAACTTAGAATTAGTTGATCTAGATACTGTTGTACTAATTTCAAATTTGTAGATCAGGGGTCTTGCCATAATACTTGTCCAATTGGCATATCACTCAGTATCCTACTTTCTTATTTTTGCCCCAGGTGTATTTGAAAATGCTGTTAACAGAGGAGTTCAGAATATAAGTTTTGGAGATCTGTCAGGAAATCTTGGACGAACAATGTACTATTCTAGTTTACAGATAACCATTTCTTCAATAGACGTACTGTAAGTTTGTCCTATTAACTAGAGTTAATGTTGTTTCAGGTATAAATTCAAGTTCCAGATACCTTCTTACTTTTCCCTTGTAATTCGAAGGTAACGAGTTTTTCTGCAAAATTTGAGCAAAGTGCTTCACTAATAGAGCTTGCAAACAGGCAGATGCTCTAGAATATGTCTGATATGTATGTTCTTTGGTTCATCGGATAAGAGGCTTACCATGTGATTTTTCAGCCTTGCTGTTTTAGAAGGTATCGCAATCAGCTTCAATCCAAACTATAAAGTTTTGGGCAGTTCATATCCATGGATTGCAAGAAAAGTTCTCACTGACAGTTCACCAAAGCTTCGATCAACTTTGCAGACTCTTCTTTATAAGGTTGATATTTTTCAGCATTTGTATTCTTTGACGATTTTGAATCATACTAACAGCTAAGGTGTCAATCACGTTAACAAGTTTACAAGATCAATAATGATAACTGATGATTGTTTACTTTGAAATATTTTTCAAGTTTCCTGCCTATATTATGCCCAAGCTTTTCTACTGCAAATTCTGTATTGACTGTCATCTTTTTCTTCAACTATTATGTTACAGGATGGCACTTTTCAAATTGATCGCCTGGAATCTTTGTTAACTGAGGTTGGTTTCTTTCGTTCTATGTCTTATATAGATGCTACCTGTCCCATCCAATATAGTTGTTTTGAGTTATGTCATATATGATATATGTGACGTGAATAAAGATTTAATCTTTGAAACTTGTAAATTTTCCTTCTTACATGAGGAAGATGGTGGCCTATTCCAGCCAATCTGTAATGATGATTCACATATTCATGTGGATTTTGTACTTTTGTCATTAAACAAAATGGCTAAAGCGGCAGCTCTAATCAATGATGATTTACATGTTTACTATGAATGTATCTTCACTTGGTAGCCTCCTGTGCTATCTATTTCTGAGCACATTCCTATTGCATGGTTCCTTTTACAGTCACTTCGTGCCAGAACAGAGCAATCATTGGTCAGAAATCAACAAGAAGATGTTGACAGTACGAGATATGCAATTAAGCAAGTCTTGTCATTCACACTCACTGACCAGGTTGGACCAAACTGGGCAAATAATTCTTCGATACTGAACTCTTCACCTTAACCAAACAAAATAGAACTTGGCAGATAAATATTTGAAGCTCTATGCTCTCTTGCAGGGTGCCTTTGTGAAGGATTTACTTCTTCAGGAGATTGCTAAGGTACTAGCCTGTTAAAGGCACAATTGCATATTGAGTTAGTTTGATCATCATAATATTTGGAAAATCCTGAGCATATTAAGATTATATGTTCTAACTATTAAAACCTACCGAAAGCATTTCAGCAGAACTGGACAACTGGTTGCAAAATGTTAATTCATTTGTGAGTTTCTGTTTCTCTTTTGTCGCAAAAGCAATAGGTCATTTTAACAGCTTAGGTTCCACTTTTGAACATTCTATGGCATGAATGCTAACTAGGGAGGTATCAAATAGTATACAGTTTATTTTTTAAAACCAGTAACTTCATTCATGGGAATGCCTTAAATCCGTAACAAACATTCCTTCTAGTTCATATTCCTTCAGTTTTTAATAAACTTTGATTCACCTTTAGAAGATCTGGAATCTTCTTCTTCCATTCATGTTTGATTAAAATGAATCTGCATACCTGTTTTGATAAGAATACTTTCTGGCTATGCATTCTCAAGAATTTAGTTTTTGCAGGGAATAGATGCACTTGGTGTAGCCACATTAAGCTCTGCAACGTCTGCAGCAGCCTCCAGATTGCCATTCGCTGGTGGCCCATCCCCAACCTCACTAGACGATGAGGATGCTACCAATTTAAGAAATCTGTATCGCCTGCTCCTACTTTTATCTAAGGTTTCTCAGAAGGAAAATCCATCTCCGGTAAGTACAATTTTCCATATATCTCAGGTTTCAGCTTTGTCTATTCATTTGTGTGGAAGGGAAAAGAAAACTTAGGTTAGATATGGATATGTGATTGATCAAAAGCATATACATTATGTTGTGTACTATGAATACACGTCTCATCTTATATTAGTTGAATGATTTAAAAAGATATATTGCAAGATTCACAACCTTTTGCTTTGAGCCTTTGTTCCTTCTGTTCATTCAGTATTATTTTTTGCAGAGTCCTGGATATAACAGTGCCATAGAGAAGGAAGGTGCTAGCACGGATGAACTTTCTCTTGCACTGTATGAAATGACCTCTCTGCCAGAATTTCTTCCAGTTCTTTCTGTCATTCCTGAGGTAAGTTGGACATAAGTTAAGTGAGACTATATGTCGAAATCCACATGACACATGGCTCACTTGTGTATACCCTTCTCCATCAAAGCTTCCACCGGAGTCCCAACAGCAGTTGCTTCTTCTGCCAGCGGATTTAACCAATCGTATTTTATCTCGGGCTGTCGCAAGAACCATTAGAAGACTGTTCATGTAAAGCCAAAGGTACAGAAATTTTCCGTCCCTGCTTCCTTAATTTTCTTTAACAATTCTTTTTGGTTCACTACTAGAAGATGAGGAGAATTTTTGCTCTCTCCACTCCATATGGTAGCATCTAATCTAGAACCCAAGATCAATCCTTTTTTTTTGTTCTTTACGGAATGCTTTTGAAACACTGCTATGTACATATTTTTCAAACAACAGGCAGTGTAAATGGCCCATGTCGTTATGCGCATATGGTGTAACTGACAAACTTTGAGTTAAATCTATGTGAACATAAAAATAATGCTGTAATGCATTTTGCCTCAAAAGCATGGATTCATGTCATTTGCTTGTTTCACAATCTGACATAGTGAAAATTGAAATGACAATACCATGCTATGCCCTAATGTCCCCCATGAACCATTCATTGAGATAAATAACAAATTATCATTGTTTTAACTGAAAGCTATTTACTTATTCATTTGCACAAGTACAAACTCAAACGGTCCTCTTTCATGCTGAACAACACTGCAGAAAGAGTTTATGCAAAGGTATATGTACAAATAAACAAACAAGGGCCATATTTTGTGAGCATCCTTTCCCTCACATACAAGCAATCATTTTCTGACCATGGTCTTCTCGGTAAGAAAACTTTCCATATTTAGCAATGCCTGAAAGGGTTGAGGTGAAAATTTCTCAGTTAGATAGATATAGTTGTGAAGACCAATTCTGGTAAGACAGAACAGGAAGAAAATAGAATTTCAGGATACCTCAATGGCGATGGCACTAGGTGTAAGTATAGTGACATCATTATGGCCTTGTTTTAATGCAATATCTGCATCATAAAGAATTTGGTCAATCAATTGAATTTGCAGCATTGGGCTTAGTGAGTTTGTTAGTAGTATACAGCATTAGAAGGAAAAAACAGGATTATACATAGCACATGTTACTAAAAAATCATTGGAAACCTACGTTCAAGTGAAACTCTGGCATCAGCATTAGCATACGAGTCCATTCTTTGCTCAAAAAGTGATGTAAGTTTCGCATAAGCCTGCATTAGAAAATAAGAGGTCCTTAGTACTGTAAGGTTTACAAAAAATGGTATATATTGACTGGAGCTCAAGAAGTCAATTCTCATATGATTGTTATAAGAGTGTTAGTAGCTACCTTTGCATAAGGGTCACCAGATTCCTGATGCAAGAGTGGTCGAGATGCGGTTCCTACAGCAGCAATTCTTCTTGCAAGTGCATCCAGTGGAACATCTAACCACACAGTCAGCCCTTTCTTCATGTAATTCCTACAAACCCGCAGTAAAGTACGGTGAGAATTGGTTCTGAAGAGCAACATCAGGGTAGTTTATCACTTCCAGTACCAATTGATTGGTCGGATCACTGCACCACCTCCGGTTGCAACAACCAACCGATGCATTGATGACAGATCCCTCAGGACCTCACTCTTGACAAGTCGAATGAAACAAGAGGGTATCAGAAAAGTTGATTATCAGGTACAGACGGACTTCAATTGGAACTTAATGCTGTCAGCCTCTGATTGCAGCATTTAAATCCGAGGTGGGGAATTGCCAATTCGATCTTCTTAGAAAGAAAAATGAATGGCTTGAGGACTTGGGAGTCTTTTCCCACACTTTCAACCTTCAATAAGGAAATAATACATAAATCCCATCATCTCTAGAGAAATAGACATATTACCTCATTATCTCTGAAGAATGCTTCGCTATGGAGCTGAAAGATCTCAGCAACAGATGATATACCAACAGCCTTCTCTACCAACTTATCACTGCAATCGGTATTGGCCAGTAACATTTGTAAACCATAAGCAAAAAAGGTTACTTATGGAAGATTTTGGTGGAGGGTGAAGTTCATTATCAGAGA
The DNA here is from genome assembly GCA_038087645.1 of Saccharum hybrid cultivar R570. Classification (NCBI taxonomy): domain Eukaryota; kingdom Viridiplantae; phylum Streptophyta; class Magnoliopsida; order Poales; family Poaceae; genus Saccharum; species Saccharum hybrid cultivar. Next base: position 11,909,116 of record JAQSUU010000529.1, read on the forward strand.
AATACAAACCTGTCGAAGAACGAATAACCTAATACTTCGGCTAATATCTTCCCAACTGTAGTTTTGCCTGAACCCATCATTCCTGCATACCAAGTACACAAACGATGATGGGATGAAGCTAGGGTTTGAGGTAAACTGGTGAAGTAGAGCTAGAAGCCAAGAACTAACCAACAAGATAAACGCATCGGCCATCCAAGTAAGAAAGAACATCCTGGGCTTTTTGCTGGAGTTAACATGTCATCATATTAGTAATTAATATATATAAATAACCATAGCCGGTTGATGTATTTTCTCCATATACAAGGAAATCATCATTACATCATTTCCTATTTGTAGGGGGAAAACACATTTTCCTAACCTGTAGTATGAGAGCCTCGTCAGCAGAGTAGTGGACCTTTCCTGTTCCTGCAAACCATTATCATGTGTATCATATCTCAATCGTCTGATAGTGGTACCACACGCCCTTATAAAAAAAAACACGTCTGATACCACTAAATTGTCCCCTGAATGAGAATATATCCAGATGAAACGGCTAGTCCTCTAATTCCTCCTAGCTAGCAAACTAACTTCAAAGTGAAAAAATTGAACACCGGCGTTAAAAATGTTTTTATATATTTGCTAACTAGTAATCGTGTTGGCATAAAAATCATCATTTGGAGAGCTATTTGCATAAAAAAAATTTCTATACTTTTTTACTCTCCAACAGTTCTTCTATATTTAGTGCACATTCTAAAGAGACATTTTCGTTTTCTATCTTTGTTTAGCGAGAAATCCAAAATATAAGATAGCTATATTTGGATAACCAAATAAAGAAGATGCTGGAGGTTATTTTTTTATGAAAATTCTCTGTTTCTATTCCTAGTAATTGGGAAGAATATAAAGATCCGCTTGAAGTTGCTCTAAGACGACCCAAAGAGTGGTTACTGAAGGGCTACCATCACCTTGTAAAAAGAAACAACAATAGCTGACTTTTCTTTTTCTCAGACGAAAAGGAGCCCTGACAATGACACGGACAAAAACAAGCGCGCACAACTGACATTGCTTTGGGATTAATTGTACGAAATACAAAGTAGGTTTAGTCGCATTAGTGTTAGGTTGGTGTCCATTTCATTGGATCCTTGTACATGATGATTGACAGCGGAACGACAGTGGCCCATGGGCCATGGGCCCACACCCAATGCGAAGCCGTACCCGGTAGCAACCGGGCCGTATGGGAAGAGTCGCGTTTCGCTCCTTTGCTGTCCCTTGACTCCCCTCCCTTGGCTATCGCGTGTCACGTGCGTGAAGCGTGTCACTGTCACGCCACTCGTGACGGACCAGCGGCTGTTGGTACGTTGCGGATGCACATCTCATCCGCCAAATTCGACAGAACAAACAAAAACGTTGAGGTGTGAGACGATGTTCACTCACCAAATCATGTTGTACTCATAACTAACCAATTTCCTGCCCTGGGTTTATACGGTTATCCAATTTGCTACTTGTTTAATTACTTTGTTACTAATAATAACAACTGCATGAATGAACACGTACAAAAAGAGGTAATCGGACTGCTCACCTGCCGATTTCGCGGAGCACGAAGCTCTCAGCTTTGCGGGACGGAGGGCAGGATCCGCGGTCCTCCACGGATCGGCGCCCAGCACCAGCTTCCGCGGCGGCAGCAGCCTCTCCGCCGTGAGCCTGGCCGGCGGGACTCTGACAGAGTGAGCGCCCTGTGGCTTCTCGAGGCCGGCCCAGGCACGGCCACGCGGCGGCGCGCGGACGCCCACGCTGGCCTCCATCTCCTGTCGACCCGACTCCCGCCCGACGAGGAGATCAGGCGGCCGGGGGCTGTGGCCGCTGGATCAGCCAGCCGCCCAGGCGAGGGCTGCTCGTGTTAGGCCTGATTGGTGGAGCCGGCGTTGGATAGGCTGGTCATCGCCCGCCCGGGACCCGGGGTATAATGGAGCGCGCGCGCGGGGGCGCCGGACGCAGAGGGGGAGGACGGCCTCCGTGCGGAGACGAGGGAAGTCAGGAGGCGGGGTTTGGTGGCTTGCGCGCTTTTATACACGACGCGGTCGTAAGTTTGGTTTCCGACGTTGGGTGGTTTGGTTTCTTGTCGCGGGGCTCGGCACGCCACGTTTCCTTTCCAGTAATTTCAAGATCAAAAAACCTTTTCGCGTGCATTTGGCTTTACGCTTTTCATGATACGATGATAAGAGCATCTCCAGCAGCACTACCTAAAATATACTACCTAAACCGTTGTTTAGGTAGCTACCTATTTTTATACTACATAAATTTTACTTCTAACTCCAGTAGTACTACCTAAATCATGGCTCCCAAATTTAGTTTAACAGCCAATGACATGTGGAGCCCACATGTCATCCCCTTCCTTCTTTTGCCATTGATGAACTCGGCCAAAGCAGTCGCGGGGAGAGGAAGGTCGTAGGGCTCGAGGCGGCCGGATCCGGACACAGAGGTGGCGTGGCTCCCCTGCGGCATCGGTGCGTCGGTGAAGGGCATGCGCTGGGAGGGAAGGCCGCCGCATAGGTGATGGCCGCCGCGCCGAGGGCAAGGCAGGCCGCTGCATGCCCGCTGGCGCGGCTCCCCTGCGGCGTCGGTGCATCGGTGAAGGGCGCGCACGGTGTGGGAACGCTACCACGCAGGTGATGGCCGCTGCCCCAAGGGCAGGGCAGGCCACCATGCACCTGCCGGTGCTTGCCACGGGCAAGGAGCGGCTTGTCGTGGAAGGGCACCTCCGGTGGAGTTCTGGCACCGACAGGAGCGACGGGGTGGCCGGAGAGACACCTTGCGCCCTCATCGGAGGGACCGCCGCACCGGGGAGCTCCGCCCACGCCGAGGAGCCACGGAGGAGCAAGGACGACGGCAGCCGAGAGTCGCGCACGGGCAAGGAAGTGCCGCGATGCGAAGGAGAGAGAGAGAAGCGCGTGGGGAAAAATAGGTAGGCAAATCTGTTGGTCCAACAGATATAGGTAGTGGGAGGGGAAATTTGTAGGTAGTCGAGTAGGTAGTCTGTTGGAGTATGTTTTTTTGGCCTCCACTACCTAAATATAGGATAGGTAGTGGGTTTAGGTAGTCTGTTGGAGATGCTCTAACAAGCAATTTCATCCTCCTTCGAATAGGATAGGCTGAGCATCTCCGAGAGTTCTCTAAACTCCTTCCTAATCTTGATTTTTAGAAAGATAAAAAAATCTCTCTCCAACAATTTCTAATACTTCCTCGTAAAATTTTCACACTTGAAAAATCCACCCCGTTCCGCGTAACTTTGTGCGGCTCCTCCATCGCGTGGATACTGCTTTCACGTGCGTATCAGTCGGTCATTCTAAAGGTGGAAGGGTATGTGAAAGAATAATAGTAGAAAATGGTTCCTAATGTAAATCAACAAGAGAGAAAGAATATATAAAAGTGGTTCCGATAATTTAGAAATAATATAGGATCCCTGATGTAAATTGTCTTCTATATTTTAGGAGTGGATTATTAGAAACTCTTGGAGATGGCCTTCCTTTTTCCTCCCAATGTCTTTTTAGGAGTTGTAAAACTCCATGTTTTAGGAGGAAAAAATATGATACTCTGGGAGATGCTTGTCTCCCTATGCTTTCCTATACTATAATAACTGCAACGATTTTGTTTTCCATTTTACGAATTCCTATTTTGTTTGAAGTAGTACATAGCTATCATATACATTATCTGAACATACGTTATATATATTATCTAAATCGATCCACTTTAAATAAAACAGAGAATCTAAAAAAAGAGAAAGTAAATAACAAAATAGGATATTCTGTTTCATAATTCTGAGATAGAGATTTTTTTAGTATTACTCCTAATTAAGATGTATATATTAATCATCATATTCTAAATAGGTACTAATCTGATTAGGAGTACGTATTTTTCTTTTTTTATTTAATAGTCTCTGACTATTATTATAAATAAAGGGTAGAGCAATTCTTTTTTGTAGAGATTCTAGAGAAAGTAAGACAAAGTGAAGTCAAATAAAGATTGTAGAAGAAGCGAAAAAAACTTAAGTACGGAGAACATATAATATATATATACTATGAATCTTGGAGCTGACTAAACACGAAGTTCACTTCTAGATCGCATGCAATGCCAATCGTGGCATAGAATAATCTAGTGACCTACCACCAGTCCGCCAACAGAATTGGATCAGCAGTTTGCCCCGCCTGTTCCAAGGACGAGAAAACCGGAGCGATTGACCAGGCAAGACACGCTTTCGGCCCAAACTTTTTTTTTTTGAAACTGCTTTCGGCCCAAACTACATTCAAGAGTCAGGAGTCAATCTCCTGACTGGGCGATCGGACGAAACCACCCTCCACGGAACACAAGGCGGGCGCAGGCCGTTGAGGTGCCGGGAAGGGCGTTCCGGTCAAGTCCACACATCGAAGGGGGGCCCCGCCCGGCCCGTCCGTCGCGGGGCAGGTTAGTTGAGACTCTTGGCCGGGATGTGCCGCGCTCTCCGGTAGCAGTGGATGCAACTACCACCGCACCGCGGCCCCGTCCGAACCACGTCGGATGCGGCGGAGGGTAGGTGGCCGATGGCGACGCCGCCCGCGCGCGGGAGGTGGGACTGAGACGTCCGTTCCCAACTTTTCGTCTCTCGTACGGGGGTGGGGGTTTTGTCGCTCCTCCTATCGCTCGGATGTTTGGTAAATATAGACTAATGATGATTGAAACTGTTTCGTGAAACGAATTTTTATAAGCCTAATTAGTCCATTATTTGACAATGTGATACTACAGTAAACATGTACTAATAATAGAATAATTAGACTTAATAAATTCATGTCACGAATTACTAACGAATTCTATAATTTATTTTTTTATTAATATCCGACCACCCTTTGCGATACTCTATTTCATGTATCGTCGCTCTCGTGGCTCGCACTCGGAACTGGACCACCCGTGGTACCCTACATGGTCAGTTGTACATCGTTTCGTGTTGGTTCATGAATCTGCAGCTGACAACTGTACTACGTGTGTACTACTGTAATGCTTATGCACGCTTTTTCGTAGGGGTCTACGTCTAATCTCACCTGAATTGTGTTGGACAAAAATACAAAATCTGTTGCATTGTACTTACGATAATGCTCGGCCACGGGTGTTTGTCCCGTCTGGATACGGCTCATCCTCATCCACTCATCTGCTCTCTCAAAAAAATCGACTACACCTATCCACTCATCCGCCCATCTCGGCGTGAGCGTGTGGACATCTGCCTGTCCCACCCTGCCTTGCCACACCCCATTCCCCCACCGCGTGCTTATCGGTTGTCGCGCCGTGCCCTTAACTCACCACCCCGCGCCCCCATCGCCAGACGCACTGCACCCCGTCCCAGTCACCTGCGCTGCTTGCTCCCTAGTCGTTCATCCGTCCCGCGGCGACGTCGCGCGCGCTTCTGATCCTGCCATGGCCGCTGGGGCGCACATGACGTGGTGCCTCAAGTCTTCCCTAGCCGAGCCAAGGACACCCACGAGCGTGTCCGGTGCTGGCGGTGCTCACGCGCCGCGGCTCGCCGCCGGCTCCCACCCCGACGGCCGAAAATCGACCGGCCCTGGCCTTCCCCTCCCCTATGTTGCATATGTATGTCTCAAGTGTTTCACACGTTTCATATTTATGTTGCAATTGTTTCATCTTGATGTTGCAAAAGTAGATCAGGAGATGTTGCACATGTTGCTTATCTTGCAAGTGTTTAAGAGACATGTTGCAAGCGTTTGTTCAAAATATTTTATCTGTTTTCAGACATATGTTGCAATCGTTTTTATCTAGGTGTTTTATATGTTTCACATGTATGTTACAACAATATGTTTCAAATATTTCAGTTATTTCAGTCTTATGTTGCAGCAAGTGGTTTCATGTTGCAAGTGTTTTATTTGGATGTTTCATGTATTTCACACACATTTCAAGTGCACGTTCTAAATGTTTCATCCGTTTTGAGATGTATGTTGCATTCAAAAAAAATTCATGTTGCAAGTGTTTTATGTTGTTGGGCCGGGGGCGAGCTGAGGGCCGGCAGACGGGGTGCGTGGCGTGTCGGGGGGGTGCAGTTGCGGCGCGCTGGGGTGTGCTCGTCTTCAGTCGCCCATCCCGGCTCCTGAGTGTTGCCCGCGTGGAGAGAGAGGAGGGGGTTAGGAGAAGGACAGGCGGGCGCAGAGACGGGGCGAAAGCGGACGGGGGCGGACTGCGCGGGCGTACGGACGCTCGCGTCTATCCGGACGTTCAAGCGCTAGCCACGCCGTTATACGTAATAAATTCCGTATGAAAGGTGTGAAGGGGTAACGGAAAAATATCTATATACGATTTACTAGGAAGTACTAGTAGTAAACCAAAAATTCCAACGCGATTTTGTACTCACTTTGTCAATTAAGCAATCGGACGTTCAAATTAAGTGTACTTTAAAGTCATGGACCGCATAACACGAACAGACTCTACTATTTTCTCTATTTTCAAAAAATTGCAATTGTTATATGCTTGTACAACTTTTAATAGAGGGTATATATTGTAACAGAACCGACCAAATTATAAGAGCACAAGTACAAAAACAAGCACCGAAGCGCTCAAATTTTCGAACTTGAGCCCATATAATCCCGGTAGTCAATCAAAACCACGAAGGATTTCAAACCAACTTGCTTACAACCAGGATCGCATCATTCAACATACAACATCATACGTTACATTTCACAAGTAGATCTGAAATAAGATTACACAAACGGAGTCGCAATTATTACAAACCAAGTTTATAAAGTAGCGGAAGCAAACACACCAGTTGATTAACTACTGCCAGTTTTGATGATCAACAACCCACAAAAGCATGAGAAAAGTACATAAAAGATGATCACGCCCTAGTGATCTAGTCATCATCACCCGCAGGGTGGAGACACGTCTTGCAGAATCCCTGATAAAGCATGTCATCTGCAACAGGAGGGAATAAACCCTGAGTACTGGAATGTACTCAGCTAGACTTACCCGTCAAAAACCAGAAATAAAATAACACCAAGGATTATGCAAGGCTTACACAAGAGGCTAGCTGACATAACATTTTGCATAAAGGCATAAGTAATTTAAACTCTTATCGTCTGTACTAGCAGTTATTTTTAGCATTTACCTGTCATCTATCTTAGCACCTGTACTAAACATGCACTTGATTATAATCAAACAATTATCATCATTATATCCAGAGCAGGTATAAATTTTGGCAACATTGTATCATTCCCTTAACCACCGGTTTATTTAATGAGATCTACGTTGCCGCTGCTCAAGTCAAGTGCTCACTAACCGGGAGCGACGGCGATTCGAATCGAATTCCTATCCAGCTGGAGGGGTATTTCTAACACTCACCGTGCAGACCCCTGCCAGGGTCGCACAGGCCACCTTTTCATATGATTCAGGAATCGCGGGTCAGAATGATGTCGCGACCCCAAGGGCGACACTCTGCCAGGTGATAGGGACTTTAACCCCCCCTTGGTCTCACGCCAATGTCCCCAAGCACATCCTTTCTCTCCTCCAAGAAGCAACCTACCATTCGATTCCCGGCCTGAACCACATTACTCGGCTTCGCGGTCGGAACGACTTATCCGGCCAACTAAGTGTTAGACTGCGTTCAACATGACTCAAGGACGTACAGCGAATCGGTCCTTAAACGACTCAGACGGGCATAGCTCCACACCCAAGACGTGAAGTGTCTTGCGGCTGTACTATCGAACTCCCGCCCGGTCTCAACTTCAGTTTTAAGCATGGTTCCATCCACGATAGCCATAAAAAGCCACTCGTGACTCCTTCCTACATCTCGCGGATGACCGGAAATCACCCGATTTCTACCGTACTAAGCAGGGCTAAGCATTGACACGTGCCTAAACCTAATATAGGATTAAGTACGATATCTGGACAAGGACAAGTATAATGCAACAAGTGTTTTCATATAACTCCTACAACTTAATGCAGTAAACAATTAAAATACTCAAGATTAATTTATAAAACGATGGGTTCAGCATGCACCGGGGCTTGCCTTTCAGAAAGGTTGCGGGTCTGTGGTCCGGACACTCGGGTAGATCTTCTGACGGAGCTTCCCCGACGTTGGGTTCTTCTGCTAATTCCTCCGGTTGACTCCGCACCTCCTCCGGTATCGCTTGTTCGAATTCGAGGAGTGTCACCCCCTCCGGTACACCTATTGCATGAGTGCATAATAAATCCCATGAATGCATAATGAAAGATGCAATATGCTCGGAATGAAATGCATTACAACAATTTAACGCTCTATTCAAATCACTTCAAAAGAGTAGGTGCAAATTTCCTCTCCGGTAGAGAAGTACTCACCTAATCTACTTAACCTAAGATAAAGCTGCTCAACCTCAGTTAAGGCCCTAACACCTAACAATTACAAAAGTAGCATGTCTTAGGATATCACACCATATCAATCAGCAAAACACCACAGTAAGCATTCTGGACAGCAGCTACTTGTTTTTATCACAACTGGAGATTTACAATTCCAAAATATATGATCTAAGACAATCTGGAAAGCCTAAGAAATGCACTACAATTCATTTTCAGACCTCAACTCCAAACTCCTAAGTTTTCCATGTCAAACTTCACAAGTTCCAGAATCTGTCCTCTCAAAACAGAGAGTAGCAGATTTTGAACTGCCACTTTAAACAACAGTAACTCTCAAACTACTAAGCCAAATGCTTCCAAATTTTGACACAAGCTAGTTCATCAAGTTTACTCCAATTTTGGTATTTACAAGTTTTCCAGCAACCAATTTTATCAAAGCCAAATTTAGAATTACTACTAGCTGTCCAGAAAACCTAAAATTACAAAGGTTAAACATTTATTGATGTGGCCAAAGACCCTTAAAACCAAACTAAGATTTCCAAAAGTTCACATGGAGTATAACAACACCAGAAAGTAGGGTGTGACTAACTAGAACATTTATTTATACTCATTTCTTATTTTACTTAATTAATTAGGTGGAATTTTAAACATATATGTAAACTGCTCCTAAAATTCTACAAAAATTACAGGGGACTCTCTGACCCAAAAAGAGACTACTGTAAAAATTTGAACTCAATTTATTCACAGGAACTCTCTGAACAAAATTCACAAGCCCAAAAGGCTGATTTTTGTATAAATAACAAAGCATAGTAAAAAGTGTCAAACAACAGATTTCTTAATTTTTTTGGACACTCTAGGGTACCAAGACATTCTCCAAAAATTTATAAGAACATAGCACATGTAGAAAAATTACTACAATTCATTTAAGTATTTCCTAGAATAAAAGATAGCATTATAACTTGAAAAGTACTTAAGCACTACTGCCCAAATTTTTACCAAAGCTAGAGCAAGTATAAATTAGCCTACTCACCAAATTTCATGATTTATGGAACACTACAGCTCAAGTTATAAATTTAACAAATTTACATGCATTCCAAAACACATTTAAAGGATCTATTAAATTCTTACAGAATTTAAACATCTCATGCCAGATCCATAATTTTCTAAAATACTACACATCATGTAGACCCTAACAAAATTTATCTCATGATTTTTGGATCATTAAAACCCTAGATCTATATTTTTCCAACTTGTACAAAAATCAGTGACAAAATAATAAAAATAAATTTCATTTCGGATGAACTGGGCCGGCCCGGAAAACTCGGCCCACACACTCACGCGCGCGCGGCCCGCTTAGCGCCCCCGCCCGCGTGCGACACTGACGGGCGGGCCCCCGCGGTCAGTGACCGGAGGCAGGGGAGGCGGAGACCCGCGAGCTCCGACGAGCTCGAGCTCACCGGAGAAGAGCTCGCTCGGCCAATCGAACACCGCCTCGTGTTCTCCGTCACCCGGTGCGTCGATTGGTGCTCGTGGAATGGATGGGGATGGGGTGGAAGGGGCTTGTCACCGCGAGCGGCGGCCGGTGATGTCCGGTGGCGGCGCACCGTCGCCGGTGAGGATGTACGGTGCGGTCTAGGCTCGGTACGAGCTTCACCGAAGCTAGGCGGATCCATTTTGATAGGAAGGGAGGATGAAGAGAGACCCGAAGCACCCCGACCACGGTGAGGTCCCATGGCGGGCTCCGGCGACCTCTCGGAGACAGGGAAGAAAGCAATGCGGCTCACCTTGAGTCAAATCGCGGGCTTCGGTGGGTCAAGGGGATGGAGGGTGGTGAGGCGGAGGGAGTGGCGAGGTCTGGCGGCCGGTGATGCGGTGTAGCTCGTGCTTGAGCTCGCCGGAGAAGAACGGCAATGGCGGCTCGGTTTCGGTGTTTTTGCAACTGGAAGAGAGGGGGCGGAGGAATAGAGGCCGGCTCGCGCGTCGTGGCGTCTTGAAGGCGTCGCGGCCTGACTGGTGGGGCCAGGGCCGGCGTACGGTCGCCACCGCATGCCCACGCGTCGGCGAGGCCCTGTGGCCGGTCGGCCACGCCCCCTCCTCTGACGAAACTGAATCGCGATGAACGGTGCCATCGAGCTCGACTGACAGAGGGATTTCATCGCTTCATAGCTCGTGATCGAGGCTGATTCGGTGAGAGTCGTAGTTAACAAAAGTGTAGAGCTACGTGAGGTCAACAACTTTGTCAATTGGTGTTTGGGCTGGTTCAGCCTATATTTCAAACTACATGGCCTCAAAGTAGGGCTTGATGAAACTGAAGCCGGGGTTCAGTTAACGATGCCGACTGACAGCCTAAGTTCATGACACGATATCTCTTGAACCATTGAGAACCAGGCTTGGGTGATGTTGACAAAGTTGTAGGGTTACATGTGATCTACAAGTTTGTCAATATAAGTGAAAGCTGGTTTGGCCTGGTTTGCAAACTAAAAGCTCCTAAAGTAGGCATCAGTAAAACTGTAGGGTCAGATTCCAGACTTAGAAAAATTCTAAGTCTTGGAGCTACCTCTCTAACTGACTTGTGGGCCACTTTTGAGCATGTTAGGGTCAATTTCATGAGATGGTCATATTGAGACTTTTGTTCCCCATGAATTTCTTTACAACTTTGCTTAAGGGTGCTCTTCCATGCAAGGTCTCTAAATTAGACTTTTTAATTGGTCAAACTAGAGCCTTCTAGGGTCAAATGGTGGTCAAACTTCTCTTGGAGGGCAAATTTGTAATTTTGGTCAACATGAACCTTGTTCCAAATGTTACCCTAAGTATAACTAAGGTGTTGTAGGTCATGATTGGCTACCTTACCTTTTTGTTACACCAACTATCAAATACTTCATGAAAAAATCAAACAAACCCTAGAACAATCACATGTGTTGCATCACATAAAATAACAAACATGAATGATGCATGCTTATTTTTATGCAAATGCAAATGCAATGCAATTAAGGACTAAACACTTGAAGTGTTACAGCCCTCCCCCCTTATAAAAATCTCGTCCCGAGATTTGGAAAGCGTACCATTTTTCATAGAATTCTTTATAACCATCCCGCAAATAATCCTCCCGTTCCCACGTAGCATCACTCTCACTTCCCTGATTACTCCACATCACTTTGTACCACTTAACCACTTTACTTCTAGTTACTCGTTCCTGAGTATCGATCACTCGGACTGGCTTTTCTTCATAGGTTAGGTCGGATTCCAGCCTGATATCACCTAAAGGAACTTGTTCCTCAGGAACTCGAAGACACTTTTTAAGCTGAGATACATGGAAAACGTTGAATATGGCTCTCATCTCAGGAGGCAACTGGATTTTGTACGCAACAGCTCCACTCTTGCCTATGATCTGGAAAGGACCCACGTATCTTGGTGCAAGTTTCCGCTTAACACCAAAACGTTGGACACTCTTCATTGGAGAAACTTTCAAATAAACGAAGTCTCCAACTTCAAATTCGAGTGGTTTTCTACGACGATCCGCATAGCTTTTCTGTCTCGCTTGTGCTGCAGCCATATGTTTTTGGATGGTACGGACTTGTTCCTCAGCTTCATGAACAAAATCAATACCATAATACCTCCTTTCACCAGCTTCTACCCAGTTTAGTGGGGTTCTACACTTACGACCGTACAAAGCTTCGAATGGGGCCATCTTAATACTCTCTTGATAACTGTTATTGTACGAGAATTCGGCTAAAGGTAACCATTTTTCCCAAGAACCCTTGGATGAAATGACGCATGCTCGCAACAGATCTTCCAAGATTTGGTTAACTCGTTCTGTCTGACCCGATGTCTGGGGGTGATAAGCAGAGCTTCTCACTAACTTGGTTCCTAGAAGGTGATGCAAATGCTCCCAAAAGCGAGCAGTGAACTGGGGACCACGATCAGAAACGATAGTACGAGGTATCCCATGAAGCCGGACTATCTGATTGAAGTACAACTCAACATAGTCAGTGGGACGATAGTCCACTCTCACTGGGATGAAGTGAGCTGATTTGGTCAAACGATCAACAATTACCCAAATAGAGTTATGATTTTTGACAGTAGGAGGAAGACCGACAATGAAATCCATACTTATCTCTTCCCATTTCCAACCTGGGATAGAAAGTGGTTGAAGCAACCCAGCTTTCATGTGCACAGCTTTAACTCTGCAACAGGTGTCACATCTAGCAACATATGCAGCTATCTCTTTCCGCATCTTGGTCCACCAATAGTATGGCTTCAAATCATAATACATCTTATTGCTGCCAGGATGGATGGACAACTTAGAGGAGTGTGCTTCAGACATAATATCATTTCTAAGCTCTCGGTCCTTAGGCACAACTAACCTATCCTTGAACCATAGTACACCCTCTTCATCTATCCTGAACTGTGTAGTTTCTTGCTCTTTCATCTTACGCTTGATGTGGAATACACCAGTGTCAGTCTTTTGGAGCTCAATAATTCTGCTTTTGAGATTATAACTGACAGTGATGTTGTACAAGACTGCTGGATGTAGAAGGCGAGATCGATGAAAATCAGTTTCAACTAAGGAATGGCAATGAGACTTACGGCTTAAAGCATCCGCAACCACATTTGCCTTGCCAGGATGATAGTGCACTTGAAGGTTATAATCCTTAATCAACTCGAGCCATCTTCGTTGACGCATATTTAACTCGGGTTGGGTGAAGATGTATTTGAGACTTTTGTGGTCTGTGTAGATATTGCAGACATTGCCCAGCAGATAATACCGCCATACCTTCAAAGCATGAACAACTGCGGCCAGTTCTAAGTCATGCGTTGGATAATTCACCTCATGCTTCCGAAGTTGTCGAGAGGTATATGCAATTACTCGGCCTTCCTGCATCAACACACCTCCCAAACCTATGCCTGAGGCATCACAATAAACATCAAATGGTTTCTCGATATCCGGTTGTGCCAAAACCGGAGCTGAGGTTAGGAGGGTTCGCAGTTGGTGAAAAGCCGCATCACACTCAGGAGTCCAGACAAACCTGGTGTCTTTTTGCAGCAACCGAGTCATTGGCTTGGCTATTTTGGAGAAATCCAGGATGAAGCGACGATAATAGCCAGCCAAACCAAGAAAACTCCGGACCTCGTGAACCGAGATAGGAGCCTTCTAGTTCAGTACTTCTTGTACCTTGGCGGGGTCCACCATAATTCCTCCATCGGACAACACATGCCCAAGGAAAGGTACTTCACGAAGCCAGAATTCGCACTTACTGAACTTCGCATAAAGTTGATGTTCACGCAGTCTTGTGAGGACTATACGCAGATGTTCAGCGTGATCCTCCTCATTCACAGAATATACCAAGATGTCATCAATAAATACCACCACAAACTTGTCCAATTCAGGCATAAACACCGAATTCATCAAGTACATGAAGTGTACGGGGACATTTGTCAAGCCGAAAGACATAACAAGATACTCATAAAGACCGTATCTGGTAGAAAAGGCTGTCTTTGGAACATCTTCCGGGCGGATTTTAATTTGATGGTAGCCAGATCTTAGATCGATCTTGGAGAAAACTTTAGCTTTAGACAACTGATCGAACAAGATGTCGATACGTGGTAGAGGGTACTTATTTTTTACAGTGACTGCATTGAGAGGTCTATAATCTACGCACATCCGCAACGACTGATCCTTCTTCTTTACAAAGATAGCAGGACATCCCCATGACGACGAACTAGGACGAATCAACCCCTTCTTTAAAAGTTCATTCAATTGCACCTTAAGTTCAGCTAGTTCATTCGGAGGCATCCTATACGGTCTCCTAGAGATGGGAGCCGTGCCAGGCAACAACTCAATTTTAAACTCCACATCCCGATCCGGAGGGAGCCCCGGCAAATCATCGGGAAAAACGTCTGGAAACTCATTTACTACTGGAATTTCAGCCAACGCCTTTGCTTGCACAGCATGAACTTCCCCAGACAATTGAACTTTTCTGGGAAGTTGTACCAGAAAACCCTTTTGATCTGTAGGGTCTCTGAGCATAACTACCCGAGTGGATGTATCAATGAGTACCCTATTCTGACTCATCCAATTCATGCCCAAGATAACATCTATATCTAAACCAAGTAAAACCAATAGGGCAAGCGAATAACTTCGCCCTTCTATCTCAAACTTAAGGTTCCCCACTACTTTATTTGTAGAAATATTCCCACTTGCTGCGCTAATACAATAACCCCCACCTTCAACAGTATGCAATTTGTGTGCAAACTCTGATGCAAACTTAGGACTGATAAAGGAATGCGAAGCACCCGAATCAAAAAGTACCACTGCAGGATGTTGGTCAACTAGGAACTTACCAGCAGTGACAACCTCACCAGATGGGATTTCCTCAATACTATTATAATGAGCGTGCCCTTGACGGCCACCTTGGTTGACATTCTTCTTGGGGTAAGGACAATTCCGGGCCCAATGACCTGGCTTGTTGCAATTCCAGCAAGGCATATTGCTAGGAGGAACACTAGAGCTGCTCTGTCCAGAAGTCCCCTTTGGCAGAGCGACGGTATAAGCCTTACGGAACCCCGTTTTTGCAGCAGGCTTCTTCTGCGGCGGACGGAACTTTGTATTCTGAGCAGGTGGGCGAGGGGAAGACCTCGGTGCCGCTGAGGCCCTTGACTGAGAAGCACTTGCCTCAAGGGCCCTTTTACGGCTCTTAGAGGCAGAATAAATAGTATTGTTGTTCTCCTGGGTCAAAGCATCGCTGATGAAATCATTGAAAGTAGTACATTTGCTAGTGCCCATAGTTTTCATCAGTTTTGGGCCGAGGCCCCTTTTGAAGCTAGCAATCTTTTTGGCATCGGTATCCACAAACTCTGTGGCATACCTTGCCAGGTTGTTGAAGGACTGCAAGTATTCAGTCAGGCTTTTGTTTCCTTGCGACAGCCTCATAAACTCTGTGTGCTTGATTGCCATAAGACCGGGAGGGATATAATTTCCCCGGAATGCCGCCTTAAACTGATCCCAAGCAATCGGGACATTGGCAGGCAGTGTGGAACGATAGTGGCTCCACCAAATGCCCGCCGGACCATGCAACTGATGGGAAGCATACTCAGTTTTCAGCTCATCAGTTAGGCGTAGCAGACGAAACTTTTGTTCAATGGTATTCAACCACTCGTCAGCCTGCAGTGGTTCTTCCGCTTCCTTGAAGAGCGGGGGCTTTGTATCCAGAAAGTCCTTGAAATCGCTGTACTGATTTGGCTCTGGGCCCTGGCGGCCATGACGAGCCTCTCGATTAGCCAGTTGGCGCATGGCGTCAGCCAACATACGCTGCCCCTCAACCACTGATTGCATCAACTCGGCCGGAGTAGGTGGTGGTGGAGGGGGCGGCTGTTCCTCCTCCTCATTTCCACGACCCCGGCGTAGGTTGTACGACATCTGCAAAACGCATAGCCAATGAGCAGTGACGATGTGGGAAATTTGTAGATGAATTATTACGAAATGTCAATCTGATTGTATGAATAGATTTCTCATAATAATTAAGGCACAATAATTCATCACAACCGCACAATCCATTCTAGTGCATCATTTGACGAGATCATACTTGGTAATCCAACAAGATGCTCTTTGATAAAGGCTCACTCACAGGGAGCACAACGGTTACCGGACCGTTTACGTTGCTATCTACGTGATTTTTGACCTTTTGCACGGTACTTGGATTCGATCTCAAGATTTTTAGTTGACTGTGAAAGGCTACTTCAAACTGACCACAAAGAGACTTCTCAATGAAGAGTTCCATGGTGGATCATGACTAGCCACCTCGATACCTGCACGTGCCAAGCAGCACAGCCTTATGTCGCGTGCCATAGGAGGCCCTCGGTTTCGTCGCGGCACCGAAGGGTGCTAATCGTGACACCATCATCGAACGCAACATAATAAGACATCAAGTTGTGATCGAAATTAACAGGTTCAAACTACATTCAGGAAACATACGGTTCAACCTTACATCCCAAAGTCAAGTTATTACAAGGCCTCACTCCTTCACAGGGAGGGCACAAAAGACGATCCTAACATTATAGGCACGTGATGACTACTCTAAGCATCATCCTTCGAGTCAGTGTCAAGGATCTCCCCGCCGTCCTCATCACTGACAGGCTCTAACTCCTCGTCTTCTTCTTCTTCTGGTGCTTCTGCAGGTGGGGCATCCTGTGGTCCATCAACCTCCACTTCATCATCATCCTCAGCCATGAAGATTCCTGATCCCATATCTTTATCTACATTGTTGTTTCTAGGTAGCAGGGGATTAAGCTGGTTATTCAGGCGGTGCACTTCTTCATGAAGGTTGTCATTGTATTCTTCAGCATTTTCTAACTGTTGCTCGAGCTCAAACTGACGAGCTCTCAGAACGTTCTCCTCGTGCCAGGCTTCATCCCTCTGGTTCATGACACGAACCAACATGCGTTGACAGTTGTGGTTTGCTACTGTCAACCTCTGGACTGCAAGGGTTTCCTGGTCACGATCCCGGATCACTTGCTCCAGTTGCTGACGCGCTGCATTCCTGGCAGCAGTCACTTCAGCCAACTCTGCCCTCAGCCTTTCCACCTCAGTAGGCTCAGGGCGGGGCTCACGTGGAGCGAGCTGGTGACGCGGTGCCCTGCCCCCAGTGGATTTACGAGCGGTCCTCTTGGTACGTGCCATCTGTAGCAACAGATAAGATACGACTTAAAGTGAGGATCATTTAGGGGATACGAAATTTACTTTAGTCGGGAGTACTGAAATTTTTAAGGAGGGAGTAAATGATATGTATGATATAATTAAACATGATGCATGCACGTTTCGTACGCCCTCTCACCTTAGTAGAAACCTAAAGGGCTAACGCTAAGCGGTGGCATACATACGTTCTCTCATATAAGCGAAACTATCGGTCTACTCGTTACGCTGTTAGTGTACCTGCAGAAAATTTCATTGCAGCCCAACAATTCCCAAAATATCATACAAGAAAGCAGTAATTTAAATACTTTCCATATACACATCCCCAGATGTATATACTTCAGTATCAAAGCTACCCGATATAAAGGTTCCCACAATTAAGTGCTTACGTAATTACATGGTTTAAACATGTAAGTATGCAAGTCACCAAAACTACTCTCCCCTAGATCGCCGGTTGGACGATCATGCTCTCACAACTCACACTTACCAGAGCGTCGAGGCAATTGATCCATACATTACCACCCAAGTGGATGGCATCCATACAATATCACGCCGTATGGACGACGAAACAGAAACAAACAAGGCCCCCAAGTTAGTCTTTATAATAAGCCACCTAAGAGTCCTTATTTGGGCTAAGGGATATGATCACTGGCATACCTATAAAATAATTTTTAGAGTTTAACCCTTTTCGCAAACAAATACTTTTGTTTTTAAATACTCATATGATGTGTTTAATGTTGAATTATGCTCCGGTACCAGCTGTAACAGAACCGACCAAATTATAAGAGCACAAGTACAAAAACAAGCACCGAAGCGCTCAAATTTTCGAACTTGAGCCCATATAATCCCGGTAGTCAATCAAAACCACGAAGGATTTCAAACCAACTTGCTTACAACCAGGATCGCATCATTCAACATACAACATCATTCGTTACATTTCACAAGTAGATCTGAAATAAGGTTACACAAACGGAGTCGCAATTATTACAAACCAAGTTTATAAAGTAGCGGAAGCAAACGCACACCAGTTGATTAACTACTGCCAGTTTTGATGATCAACAACCCACAAAAGCATGAGGAAAGTACATAAAAGATGATCACGCTCTTGTGATCTAGTCATCATCACCCGCAGGGTGGAGACACGTCTTGCAGAATCCCTGATAAAGCATGTCATCTGCAACAGGAGGGAATAAACCCTGAGTACTGGAATGTACTCAGCTAGACTTACCCGTCAAAAAACAGAAATAAAATAACACCAAGGATTATGCAAGGCTTACACAAGAGGCTAGCTGACATAACATTTTGCATAAAGGCATAAATAATTTAAACTCTTATCGCCTGTACTAGCAGTTATTTTTAGCATTTACCTGTCATCTATCTTAGCACCTGTACTAAACATGCACTTGATTATAATCAAACAATTATCATCATTATATCCAGAGTAGGTATGAATTTTGGCAACATTGTATCATTCCCTTAACCACCGGTTCATTTAATGAGATCTACGTTGCCGCTGCTCAAGTCAAGTGCTCACTAACCGGGAGCGACGGCGATTCGAATCGAATTCCTATCCAGCTGGAGGGGTATTTCTAACACTCACCGTGCAGACCCCTGCCAGGGTCGCACAGGCCACCTTTTCATATGATTCAGGAATCGCGGGTCCGAATGATGTCGCGACCCCAAGGGCGACACTCTGCCAGGTGATAGGGACTTTAACCCCCCCTTGGTCTCACGCCAATGTCCCCAAGCACATCCTTTCTCTCCTCCAAGAAGCAACATACCATTCGATTCCCGGCCTGAACCACATTACTCGGCTTCGCGGTCGGAACGACTTATCCGGCCAACTAAGTGTTAGACTGCGTTCAACATGACTCAAGTACGTACAGCGAATCGGTCCTTAAACGACTCAGACGGGCATAGCTCCACACCCAAGACGTGAAGTGTCTTGCGGCTGTACTATCGAACTCCCGCCCGGTCTCAACTTCAGTTTTAAGCATGGTTCCATCCACGATAGCCATAAAAAGCCACTCGTGACTCCTTCCTACATCTCGCGGATGACCGGAAATCACCCGACTTCTACCGTACTAAGCAGGGCTAAGCATTGACACGTGCCTAAACCAAATATAGGATTAAGTACGATATCTGGACAAGGACAGGTATAATGCAACAAGTGTTTTCATATAACTCCTACAACTTAATGCAGTAAACAATTAAAATACTCAAGATTAATTTATAAAACGATGGGTTCAGCATGCACCGGGGCTTGCCTTTCAGAAAGGTTGCGGGTCTGTGGTCCGGACACTCGGGTAGATCTTCTGACGGAGCTTCCCTGACGTTGGGTTCTTCTGCTAATTCCTCCGGTTGACTCCGCACCTCCTCCGGTATCGCTTGTTCGAATTCGAGGAGTGTCACCCCCTCCGGTACACCTATTGCATGAGTGCATAATAAATCCCATGAATGCATAATGAAAGATGCAATATGCTCGGAATGAAATGCATTACAACAATTTAACGCTCTATTCAAATCACTTCAAAAGAGTAGGTGCAAATTTCCTCTTCGGTAGAGAAGTACTCACCTAATCTACTTAACCTAAGATAAAGCTGCTCATCCTCAGTTAAGGCCCTAACACCTAACAATTACAAAAGTAGCATGTCTTAGGATATCACACCATATCAATCAGCAAAACACCACAGTAAGCATTCTGGACAGCAGCTACTTGTTTTTATCACAACTGGAGATTTACAATTTCAAAAGATATGATCTAAGACAATCTGGAAAGCCTAAGAAATGCACTACAATTCATTTTCAGACCTCAACTCCAAACTCCTAAGTTTTCCATGTCAAACTTCACAAGTTCCAGAATCTGTCCTCTCAAAACAGAGAGTAGCAGATTTTGAACTGCCACTTTAAACAACAGTAACTCTCAAACTACTAAGCCAAATGCTTCCAAATTTTGACACAAGCTAGTTTATCAAGTTTACTCCAATTTTGGTATTTACAAGTTTTCCAGCAACCAATTTTATCAAAGCCAAATTTAGAATTACTACTAGCTGTCCAGAAAACCTAAAATTACAAAGGTTAAACATTTATTGATGTGGCCAAAGACCCTTAAAACCAAACTAAGATTTCCAAAAGTTCACATGGGGTATAACAACACCAGAAAGTAGGGTGTGACTACCTAGAACATTTATTTATACTCATTTCTTATTTTACTTAATTAATTAGGTGGAATTTTAAACATATATGTAAACTGCTCCTAAAATTCTACAAAAATTACAGGGGACTCTCTGACCCAAAAAGAGACTACTGTAAAAATTTGAACTCAATTTATTCACAGGAACTCTCTGAACAAAATTCACAAGCCCAAAAGGCTGATTTTTGTATAAATAACAAAGCATAGTAAAAAGTGTCAAACAACAGATTTGTTAATTTTCTTGGACACTCTAGGGTACCAAGACATTCTCCAAAAATTTATAAGAACATAGCACATGTAGAAAAATTACTAAAATTCATTTAAGTATTTCCTAGAATAACAAGATAGCATTATAACTTGAAAAGTACTTAAGCACTACTGCCCAAATTTTTACCAAAGCTAGAGCAAGTATAAATTAGCCTACTCACCAAATTTCATGATTTATGGAACACTACAGCTCAAGTTATAAATTTAACAAATTTGCATGCATTCCAAAACACATTTAAAGGATCTATTAAATTCTTACAGAATTTAAACATCTCATGCCAGATCCATAATTTTCTAAAATACTACACATCATGTAGACCCTAACAAAATTTATCTCATGATTTTTGGATCCTTAAAACCCTAGATCTATATTTTTCCAACTTGTACAAAAATCAGTGACAAAATAATAAAAATGAATTTCATTTCGGATGAACTGGGCCGGCCCGAAAAACTCGGCCCACACACTCGCGCGCGCGCGGCCCGCTCAGCGCCCCCGCCCGCGCGCGACACTGACGGGCGGGCCCCCGCGGTCAGTGACCGGAGGCAGGGGAGGCGGAGACCCGCGAGCTCCGACGAGCTCGAGCTCGCCGGAGAAGAGCTCGCTCGGCCAATCGAACACCGCCTCGTGTTCTCCGTCACCCGGTGCGTCGATTGGTGCTCGTGGAATGGATGGGGATGGGGTGGAAGGGGCTTGTCACCGCGAGCGGCGGCCGGTGATGTCCGGTGGCGGTGCACCGTCGCTGGTGAGGATGTACGGTGCGGTCTAGGCTCGGTACGAGCTTCACCGAAGCTAGGGAGATCCATTTTGATAGGAAGGGAGGATGGAGAGAGACCCGAAGCACCCCGACCACGGTGAGGTCCCATGGCGGGCTCCGGCGACCTCTCGGAGACGGGGAAGAAAGCAATGCGGCTCACCTTGAGTCAAATCGCGGGCTTCGGTGGGTCAAGGGGATGGAGGGTGGTGAGGCGGAGGGAGTGGCGAGGTCTGGCGGCCGGTGATGCGGTGTAGCTCGCGCTTGAGCTCGCCGGAGAAGAACGGCAATGGCGGCTCGGTTTCGGTGTTTTTGCAACTGGAAGAGAGGGGGCGGAGGAATGGAGGCCGGCTCGCGCGTCGTGGCGTCTTGAAGGCGTCGCGGCCTGACTGGTGGGGCCAGGGCCGCCGTACGGTCGCCACCGCATGCCCACGCGTCGGCGAGGCCCTGTGGCCGGTCGGCCACGCCCCCTCCTCTGACGAAACTGAATCGCGATGAACGGTGCCATCGAGCTCGACTGACAGAGGGATTTCATCGCTTCATAGCTCGTGATCGAGGCTGATTCGGTGAGAGTCATAGTTAACAAAAGTGTAGAGCTACGTGAGGTCAACAACTTTGTCAATTGGTGTTTGGGCTGGTTCAGCCTATATTTCAAACTACATGGCCTCAAAGTAGGGCTTGATGAAACTGAAGCCGGGGTTCAGTTAACGATGCCGACTGACAGCCTAAGTTCATGACACGATATCTCTTGAACCATTGAGAACCAGGCTTGGGTGATGTTGACAAAGTTGTAGGGTTACATGTGATCTACAAGTTTGTCAATATAAGTGAAAGCTGGTTTGGCCTGGTTTGCAAACTAAAAGCTCTTAAAGTAGGCATCAGTAAAACTGTAGGGTCAGATTCCAGACTTAGAAAAATTCTAAGTCTTGGAGCTACCTCTCTAACTGACTTGTGGGCCACTTTTGAGCATGTTAGGGTCAATTTCATGAGATGGTCATATTGAGACTTTTGTTCCCCATGAATTTCTTTACAACTTTGCTTAAGGGTGCTCTTCCATGCAAGGTCTCTAAATTAGACTTTTTAATTGGTCAAACTAGAGCCTTCTAGGGTCAAATGGTGGTCAAACTTCTCTTGGAGGGCAAATTTGTAATTTTGGTCAACATGAACCTTGTTCCAAATGTTACCCTAAGTATAACTAAGGTGTTGTAGGTCATGATTGGCTACCTTACCTTTTTGTTACACCAACTATCAAATACTTCATGAAAAAATCAAACAAACCCTAGAACAATCACATGTGTTGCATCACATAAAATAACAAACATGAATGATGCATGCTTATGCTTATGCAAATGCAAATGCAATGCAATTAAGGACTAAACACTTGAAGTGTTACATATATGGCTTTAAAGTAGTATTGATCTCTTCAAAAAAAACATTGAGAAGTACATTATTCGGGAGGATCTTATGCACGTATATACCATGTGTTTACCTACCCCTTCGACAAGCTCAAGAAGACGAAAAACAGGTTTGCTGAGGACAAGAGGGGTGCGTGTCGTGATACATACACTTGGACGTTAGGTGCATCCACATAAGCACCCGCGGGCCGAGCCTATCCATTTGGAGTCATAATAATAGCTCATGAAGTGTTATGATTCACATTAGGCCATGGCGTCATACCATTGACAGGCAACACAGGCAAAATGCATCACTAACTCACTGTTCACCGGCTCTTCGTTCGATTCTGCGTCACGGCCTCATGGGGGGCATGCAACCAAGTTTCTCAACAACAATCCCGTTGACCTGAACTACTAGTGCTTTGTTTACCAGGGAAAGGATGGCAGCTTGTAAATTTTGCTTTTTAGCTCTTTTTTTTAAAAAGATTTTCACATTTAGAGCACCTCCAACAGCATCGCCATACCCTGCCGCAAAGTCCGATTCAGCGATTGGAGGCTACAAATCGGGTCCAACAGACACTGTTTCTCGTTTTCCTTTTTACCTTTCGCGATATCCCGGTGTTCTTGCTCGGTGGAATTCGCGAGTCATTGTTGCTCGCCATCCACGTGGCCGCGCGGCCGTTTCACGCACACGCCTTCCCTCCGCCACCACAAGCCCATGCCGGCAGGGATCCCGAAGTTTTTTTTTTCTTGCGTCTTCCCACCATGAACACCGCTGAGCAGCTCGGACCTAGGCTGGACGTATCCACGGCTGGCCCTGCATGCTTTTCTGGCCGGTGGACGGCTGCCCTCTGCATGCTTTGTTCGGCGACCGGCGGCAACATTGACCGGTGGCGGCACCAAAAGCCAGACTAGCAGGAGAAGTCGTACACGGCGCTGAAAGCTTCTCTGATCCGAAAAATTCTATTGTCGTGGCACTTATAAATATGGAGACTTCAAATTTTAGAGAGTCTGTCGGAGTAGCCTAGTCTTTTTTTTATGAGATCTATTTTACAAAGTACCTAAATTAGTAAATTTAGCTAATCCTTTTAGCTAATCTCTTGGAAGCATTTGCTAAAAGGATCCCGAGCATGGTGCCAAACGTATTGGTACGGTGCATGGGGTATACGTGACGCCACCGTGTCTTTTGGCGCCGATCAATCCTACACGGAGCTTACGTGGCAGAGGACACGGCGTGAAAGGACAGCGCCAAGGCCTACCTAATACTTCAGAAACATGTCTGAAGTAAAAGAGATTTGCCCCGTAAATTAGTGGGTATAACCTTGTGCGAGCTAGAATTGGCATGTACTAATGTACTTAGCGGCCATAAGAATGCACCTAAAGCTTCAATAAGCAGACTTATGATTTCACCCTGTTCTACTGTGTAGGACATGGCGTGAGCACATGCAGAATGACTTCATCACAACAACACAACCGACGAACCATGTAAAAAATGTCAGCCCGGGAAGTCTTCACTCGCATCAGTGCATCACTGGCCACTGGAGGCAAAAATCTAAATAAAGGGGACTAAACCAAAAAGGGATCCCGCATGCCACAGCACCGATCAATGAGAACGATTGACAATCGACGATGACCGGACGTTGTTGTCCATATACTGCAAATTTTGTAGCATGTCTTTCAGAGAATTATTACCCGATGGATAAGGAATTCTCTCGATGATGTTGGACCAATTGTGCGGCTCCAAACTTCATCATGATCACCCATTCACCTCCTTGTGATCTCATACGCCAAGGGTAACAAGAGATCAATGTTCTTCACCTCCTCCGACCGAAAAAAACACCCTGCTTTCACTCATGTGTGATGGTGGCAGGGCCGAGGTGATCAAGGCAGCCCTTTGCTCTGCACTACATCTAATCTTGTGCGTCTTCTTCACCTCCGTTAGGAGCGGGAATTTGAGAGAGGTAATACGATATGGGTTAGTGCAGTGGTGCTACCAGAAGTCGAAGATGAAGGAAGATGTGTCTGTCCGTTTGGAATGCCTTGGTGCTTGGCCTGATTAGCCAAACTTTCTCTTCCATAGTTCCCTTCTACTCTGAAACTGAGCCAATATGTCAAACTATGACCGTATAAAATATGCATAATGAAGGGGGTGGAGGGATCATAATGGACATGTGTAGCACCAGCAGCAAGTGAGGGGGTAGGTTAAAAAATAAACGAGCAGGGGAGTTGGGCTAAGGCCCAGCTTCAGCTTCTCCATCGGAGAAGTCCTACCAAATGGCTTAATAGGAGGAGCCGTTTGGAGCGTCTTTCAATGAGAAAAGGAGGAGCCGAAGCCATTTTCCTCCGGAGGAGCCTCTGAGGAGAAACCCTACTAAACAAGACCCTAAGTGCTACTCTCTCCATCTCTTTTTATCTGTCGTTCTCACTTCCCAAGAATTCAAATGTACTCAATTTTAACCAAATATATAAAAAAATATATTAATATTTATGGTACATAATTAGTATCATTAGATATAATTAGTATTATTAGATAGATCATTAAATTTATTTTTATAATAAATTTATTTAAAGATACAATATTGCTAATATTTTCTAAAAATCTAGTCAAAGTTAAGAAAATTTGACCAGTAAAAATACCAAAACTATGGATAAAAAGGATATAAAGAGCACGCCTTAGCTCGAGGACCGGGGCATGGCGCCATGGTCTTTGGCTCAGAGTCTCCTGCCACGTAAGACCCGCTAGGACGGCTCGGCGTCGAAGGACGTGAGGAGTCACATATACTATAGGTGCCATTTATGTTTGGTAGTAGATTTTTTTTTAAAATGTTTTTCTCAAGGATTTAAATGTGAAAATATTCAATAAAAAAGCTAAAGAGCAAAATTCCGATGCTTGTGAAGTGTGTATATACTACTCTCTCCGTTCCAAATTATAAGATGTTTTATCATTTCTGGATGCACTAATTTAACTACGTATCTAGACATAGTATATGTTTAAGGGTAGAGCAAAAACTATGTATTTAGAAAAGACAACGGCACGAGCGCCTTCGCCGACACCTCTGGAGCCTAACGCCTAAGAAGACTTGCCACCATTGCCAAGCTCGAGGGGGCTATGTCAACTCCTTTGGCATCGAGGCCTACTACACCTCCGTCAACCACTTCGGCTCAAGGGGCTCACCAACAACTTTGATCCAGACATCTACTTCCACTACAACTACGTCAACTACACCAAGCATGGTTGAGGATTCGATCACAAGCATTCCCCTACTACGACTATGTTGACTACACCAAGCATGGCTAAGTATTCGGTCATGAGCACCAGTCAAGAGGGGCTAGGGGAGCACACCGGAGGACCAACCACACTAGAGTGTGAAGTCTTTTGCCCAACGCTTGTGAGTGAAGACTTGAAGGCCTCAGAGATGAATACATGCGCACCAAGAAGATACCGGAGACGAAAGCCTGCGCACCGAGAAGATACCGGAGGCAAAGGGTTCAGAGATAAAGATCTGAGTTCCAAGGAGGTCCTAGAGATGAAGACCTACACGTTGAGCGATGCCAATGATCCGTGTTACAGAAGCAGCAGGAGGAGTCAAAGCCCAAAGATGAAGACATCCTGAAGATCAAGGCACTTGGAGCTAGAAGTCTCGGAACTTAGAACATGTATAGATTAGAGTTGTGCACGCGCTCTTTTCTCCATGCCCTTTTTCCCACATGATTTTTTGGGATGGAGTTTTTAGTGAGGCGCACATATGTAGGTTGCGAAGGGCGATCCTCACAACCAAGGTTTGAGTTATATTGTGCCTCTTCTTCTATGAGCATCTACTAGGTCATGTAGTATCGGCCATAACCTAGTGGCTGAGGGCTTACTGTTGGGGGAGCCCATATTCATATGGCCCAAGTCCGCTTAGAAGAAGATCAACTAGTGTCCTTGGAGTGGCATGTAAAAGTCATCCCCACCAAGGGGTCGCATGTAAATCGTCATTGCCTATATGTAGTGCCAAGAGCATGAGGGCAAGGGGCTCTCTCTCACTCATGTGCAAACCCTAAGGTCTCCTCTCCACTTCACTCTCCCTTTCACTCTCCCTCTCAATTGTTCAGAACCCAAGTTTCTAACATGCACCATGACATATTCCAGACCAAATGTATAGTCTTATCTTTGTCTGGTCGTTTTGTCTATATTATTGTGTTTGTCAATGTAAACACAAGGTTTTTCTTTAACTCCTGATAAATGATAGATTAAGCATGATAAATATCTTGAGAAAGAAAATATGCATCTAAAAGATTACAACTATGTGCTATGCTTTGAAAGACATGAAGAAATAGTGGTGTCGATGCTCGGAATCACCGACTAGTAAATATTGTGGATTGCGCGTTTGGGCTCGGATGGCTGTGCAAAGAGGACACGAGGATGTGTACTGGCTCGGGCGGAATGTCCCTACGTCCAATTGTGAACTGCTGCTCGTGTTACTTGCACTGAGTTCGTAGTAGGGGTTACAAACGGTCGAGAGAGGGACGAGCTCCCAAGTCTTCGTAGATTGAGGTCATGAGTGTATTCTTCTAGGGTCGTCGGATCGTGATCCCCTAAGAAAGGTACTGGTCCTTCCCTTTTATAGCTTCAAGGGAAGGACCGGTCATACACGAGAGAGGGTGGAAGGAGAAGAAAGAGAAAAACCAGAGAGAGGGAAAGGTGGCACGGAGCTATGTTGTTCCCCTTCCTCTACCGGTGAGCCCTGGCGGTCCTGTAGATGATGGGGACATCCCCACATTAGAGCCTTGCCTGCCACCAGTCCTATGCATAGGTGTTGTGGGTCAGTCGTGGCGCTCTGCACCGCCCGGGTGGACGGTATGGTCAACGGACTCGTCTGACGGAGGCCACGCCGGAGTTGGAAGTACAATGCAAAGCTGTAGACGTCTGACAGAGGTCATACAAGGAGTTGGCAACACAGGACCACCCTGTTGACGCCATGGCGATGTGTGCTCCTAGGGATGGTCGGTCACAATCGTGGGTTGTGTCGGGGCGTACATGCTCCCCCTTTTATGTCAGAGGCGCACGCCCATGGTGGTCAAGGTGGCACGGGCCCCACTCGGGCCTTCACTTTTGTCTAAGAGTAGTTTCGACCCCTAGGGGTTGGGCGAGGCGGAGCCTCCACCCAGAGGGTCGGGCGAGGTGGGTCCCACACCTGAGGGGTCAGGCGAGGCGGAGCTAGTGCCCGAGGGGTCGGACGAGCCAGAAACTCCCTCGATTGGGCTAGACTAGGCCGCAACTACGCTCATGATTGTTCTAGACGGACTGAGGTTGATGTCCTTTAACTCCTATCTTATAGGTGCCCTAATATTGGTACCCGACAGTAGCCCTCGAGCCTATGGGGTAGTTGGACACTCCTCCACATGCTTCACCGTAGGATGCCAAGGTCTTCATTCTCCTAGGGGCCCCTGAGCCTTTGAGAAAGTTGGCTACTTTGCCAATTCTCGTATGGGGAGACCTCAGGGTCCCAGTTTGGTTGGGCGGTCATTGATGGTTTTGTCATTCATATGCAACCATGTCTCAGGCCTTCTCTTACGAGCCCGAGCCTCAGGGCTCCTACGCGTGGCAGGAGTCCGGCCATGGTGTTGGCTGACTCTAGGCCCCTGATGGCCAGTGCAGGTAGTTCCTAGATCTGTCTGGTTGGTTCTGGAGGCTATTTGCCTTTCCTCGAGGAAAGCTCATGGACTAGTAGCGGCTAGGACTCGATCGTGGGCTAGGGTGTCCGTGGCACCTGGACACCTAGGCATTGGTCGTTAGCAGGCCCACCCATCGCCACCTCTTACTTCAGGGATGTCCTAGCGTGGCTGTCGAAATTGTCACCGGGCCAAATGGCAGTCCCCTAGGCCTTAGCTGACTGTAGAAGTGTTTTTAGCCCCGCGTCCCTTCGTTCCCGCGACGTCGGGAGCCGCGCCCAATCCTAGGACGAGGCAGGAGACCACCGTGCCGTCTTCGTCTTTAAACCACCCATTATGGGCATGTGAGGGAGCCGAGGGGGCGCGCCGTGCCGCATCCATTATGACAGTTGGTGTTAGCGCCAGTTGGACTCCCTGCCAGCCTTCTATAAGTTGCGGCCTCCATAGTGTGTTGCTACTCATTGCCACCCTAGCCTCGGCCGGCCGGTTCCCAGCGCTTGTCTTCTCCTCTCCACTGCTTCATCCATGGAACATAGGAAATGCCCTGCCAGAGACGTGCCTGAGGAGAGGAGGTCCACTCGACGTCGTCTGCTCGAGCAAGGGTGAGGGTGGTGTCTCTCCATTTCCTCCCATTGCGGCTGTGTGTTTCCTTCTAACATTCGTTTTGGTTCAGGGCTATGTCAGACGCGAACCTGGTCCTGGAGTCGGAGTGACTCTGGGAATGCCTTGAGGCCACCCAGGCCGTGCTCCGGGCCACGTAGGAGGCAGAAACTGTCCATGCCCAGCAAGCGGACGCCGACGGTCGGGTGGCCGGTAAGCTCTTTTTGGTGTCCGCCGTCCCCTTCTTCTTGGGTCATCCTTTCTCTAACGCTTGTGTGCTTTTATCAGAACTGGAGAAGGAGCTGCAGATGCTCCGCCAGGCCACGGATGCTGTTGTGGGTTACATGCACGCCCGGGGCGAGCGTCTCGAGGAGCGCCTCCTCAACATCCCTGAGCGCGTCAGGGGCGCGATGGAGCACGACATCCACCATGGAGCGGCCGTTGCCCTGGCGATGGCCCAGGTCCGGTCAGGCCACGAGCTTCGCTTCCTGATCGGCTTCCCAGAGGGCGAGGGGGTGGCCGATCATGAGAGGCTCGTCGAGGACTACAAAGAGGCCATGGGCGCCGTCGTCGCTGAGGTGCCCGTCGAGGAAGTCATCCTCGAGGCCCTGTAGTTTGTATTTAGGGCTAGCCTTTTATGAATAAAAATGATTTGTTTTCATCCTCCGTTGCGTGCAAAATTCCGTTAATGTTTTGGACGTTGTTCGTCGCAATTGGATGGTTAATCCCCAAATTGGTGGGGTCTTAGTCAGTACCGATTGTCTTTCGCAGATTTATCAGTCCGCCCTTTCTCTATGCTATAAGCATTTTTCTATCTTCTCATGACCTGGCGCTAGGTATTTCATGAGGTTGACCCCCGTGCACCTATGCGTGGTGAGGGTTGGATCGCGGGGTCAGGACGCCTATGGTGCTCTCGCACGTAGGCATCTGCCTCTTAGTTTGTCTGTGACCTCGCATAGGGTGGCGCTCTTGCAAAAACAACCCTGGATTCTAAACAAATTAACCCACAGTCCATGATACAATTCATGTAGTCAGTAATTATGCAATTAGACCCCCGCAACAACCTATCTTTACAACGGGGAGGTCCCCGGTGCCCCTGCGCTCACTGGCGTGGCAAGCGATGGCACTGGCCGGCCACGCCAGCCATTTGGAGCTCGCGCGGACTCAACTAGAGGGTCGACCATCCTCTATGACCTAAGCACCTACTCTAGGCAGCGGCAAGGGGCAGCGGGACGCACTGGCTAGGGCGGTGGTGGTGCGTGGCTGCCCACTATGGTGGCGCAACCACTTCGGCCGACTGATGACCGCTAAGGGCGTGCCGGCTGGCGCAAGGGCACCCGGAGCTTACCTATGTAACAACAAAAAATGGGCCCAGTGGGCCAAAATCACGGAATGGGTTGTTGTACTGTAGCTTGGTGTAAGGTCCTAGATGGCTAGAGGGGGGGTGAATAGCCTATAAAAAAATTCTACAAGAACCACTAAGCAAACTTGTTAGAATAACAAACGGCGCAAAGCGAGTTTTGCTTAGCCTACGGTTGTGATGCAAGCCTCCTATCCACAAGTCTAGTAGATTATGATCTCTAGTTCACACAAGGGCTATGTCACTAATTTTACACAAGTGAGCAAGCTAACAACTACTAGCAAAGGCTATCACTAGAGCTACACAAGATAATCTAGTAAATGTAAATGCAAGAGATAGGATTGTGAATCTTATACCGACGGTGGAGAGAAGATGTTGCCAATCACCAAGATGATATACAACCAATCAATATTGACAATAACACAATATGAAGACCAATCACCGGGAGACAAGAGACATAATATTTTTGTTCACCCAGTGTTCACTTGTGCACCGACAAGCTACGTCACCGGTTGTGTCGACCAACACTTAGATGGTTCCTTGGTGTGACCCTCAAGTCACTTGCCCCTCAAGGCACGCCCCGCAAGGCACCGCAAGACACCACTCTCAAGTGAGGTAACTCAATGACACACGCAATGTAATAGAGTTGCTTTTGGCGTCCCGCCGAGGAAAGCACAAGAACCTCTTACAATCAACCGGAGGTGGCCAAGAACAATCACCTTCTCTTGCCAACGCCTCCAACAGTCTCCAAGCCGGCTAGGAGCGGTACTCTCCAAGAGTAACAAGAAATCCACCAGCTAAACCACCCATAAGTGCCACTAGATGCCCTCAAGCTATGCAATGCACTTTGGGATCACTCAATCTCACTTTTGATTTGCAATCAAGCAAGAGAGATGAGTGGGAGAAGATGCTCTAGCTCAAAGGATGCACAAGTATGTTAGAAATCACGAGAGACCTCCCCAAGGGCCGGCCAACAAGTATTTATAAGCAACTCATCCAAATAGAGCCGTTATACCCCTTCACTGGGTTCTATCGGGATGACCGGACGCGCTCGACCGCGTCCGATCCTCCAACGGTCACTGCGCCAACAGTCAAATCCCATGACCGGACGCGCCTCTCAAAACGACCGGACACGCCGGTCCCGAGTGACCGGACGCACCGATCGCACAGCACCGCGCGCCCGCGAAGTAACGACCGGACGTGCCCCTCGCAACGACCGGACGCGACAGTGCCCGCGTCCGGTTTGAGTCCAGTAAGCTCCCTCGATGATCGGACGCGTCCGATCATGTGTGACCGGACATGCCTCGCGTCCGATCATCCTTGCGAAACTCAGTTTCCTCTGGACACCTGACCGGACGCGCCGGTCCCGCGAGTGACCGGATACGCCGGTTGCAAACCCTAGCACCTGCGCCTGCGCTGTACTGACCGGACGCGTCCGGTCATACCATGACCACGTCCGGTGCAGCGTCCGGTCACCTCTGTGACCTCCGTTCGCCTCTGTTTCTTTTCTGACTTCCGGTGTAGTGAAAAATAGGCATTTCAAGTTCCCAAAAATGCCTGAATCCCGCGCTCGCAAGCTCGGCGGGAGGGAGAGAGAGACCCAAACCCTCTCTACCGCTCAAACTTCATCGCCTTCGCAAATGTGCCAACACCAACAAGTGATCACCACCTTGTGCACGTGTGTTAGCATTTTCATAATTATTTTTGAAGGTTTTCCAGTTAGCTCACTAGGCCCTACATGCAATGCACTTCATGAATTCACCTAGTGGCACCCGTGCATCGAATAACCGATAAGACTTCCCCTCTTAATAGTTCGGCTATCGATCCTAAATCACTCACACCCTCTATGGTGTCTTGAGTGCAAAACAAAATGGCCCTATGGTTATACCTTTGCCTTGAGCCCATTTTGTTTCTCCAAAAGATATGATCCACTTCATATCATCACATGACCGTCTCGATCCATCGACCTTGACTTCACTTGCTCTTCACCGTTGCATCGGTCCATCGGCGCCAAGTCTTGCTCAAGCTTCACCATCGCATGGTCCTTCGCTTCGAAGCCTCGACTTACCCTTCACCCTCACAACCGGTCCATCGAGCCAAGCATCATCTTGGTCTTCATCATCTTGGTCACATGAGTCAATGTCATGTCTCATATTCAATGACCACCTTTATCTAAATCATCCACTTAGATACAAAGGTTAGTCCTAGGTTTCATCAATTAGCCAAAACCAAACTAGGGACTTTCAATCTCCCCCTTTTTGGTAATTGATGACAACCCGCACAAAGATGATTTTGATAATAAAAGTTTTGAACTTGTCATACTTGTCCAATCATTATGCTTATAAATAAAATTTGGACAATTATCACAAGCTCGGTTTTAGTAGCATTAGCTCTCCCTACATATGTGCATAGAGTTTGGATTGAAAGCTTTGCACATATGCATGAATAGAAGTGTTGAGAGAGTAATTCTACCAAAATGATGCTAAGGTGTAAGAAATGGACCTTTGAAGCGTGATACCAATCGGAGTTGCCTTTTACACCATCCTTAGCATCATGAAGTAACTAGACATCCATCACAACTCAAGAATCCCGTGAGATTAACATTATATGTAAAGGTTCTTGGACCACTTGTACCACTTGTAGTGCTTTAAGCATGTCTAGATACCACATGTAAACTATTCCTATGCATGCTAGTAGATCATTTAATCATTCAAGTTCTATACTAGCATTGCACCACACAAGCACGTATATTGAATTTAAAAACATGTGCAATGAGCAAGTCATATGAGAATGCACAAACAAATGCAACAACTTTGTCTATGATCTTGCTCCCCCTACTTGTGTGCATCAAAATTTTATTTACCCCTTTATCATGTTGAATCATCTTTTTCTCTCCCTCTTTGTCAACAACTTACCTAAAAATGGGATCAAATTATGGAGAGAAAAGCAATGTTTGATGGAGTAGGTTAGAATTTATCAAATTTGGTTTAACCTAGAATACTTGCCAAAGATATTTAATTCAATTTGAACCAAAGATAAGCTTCTTCACACCTCATAATAAGAGTTATCTTGCCTATGTTGAATTAAACACTTATAGCAAATCTTCTAGATTCAACACTAGGTTTGTAAGCTCACAAACATGTCATATGCCACCACTAGATCAAAACAAGTATAGAAGCAATAGTGGTAACATATATCCATCAAATTCATTTGATTTATCATGAATGCTCATGCATACCACTTATTATGTCTACATGCTCTAGAAGTCCTTAGCATAGGATGAATGACATGTCAATCAAATTTTACCTTGCAATGTCAAAGGAGAGGCATGTCAATAAGTGGGTGGGGTGCATTCAACTCATGTTTGAGAAATCAAGAATGTTCAATTTATTCCTTAGCTTACAAAACCTCTTTTCATCAAGTGGCTTGGTGAGAATATCGGCAAGTTGATCATCGGTGCCAACACTTTCAATGGCAATATCTCCATTTTGTTGATGATCTCTAATGAAATGATGCCTTATGTCAATATGCTTTGTTCTTCCATGTTGAACCGGGTTTTGTGTCATCTTGATTGCACTTTCATTATCACATAGCAATGGCACATTCTTGAAGTTGAGGCCATAATCCTTCAAGGTTGATTTCATCCATAGCAATTGTGCACAACAACTCCCCGCACTCACATATTCGGCTTCGGCGGTAGAGATTGCCACACTATTTTGTTTCTTTGAGGACCATGACACAAGTGATCTTCCAAGTAATTGACATGTGTCACTTGTGCTCTTTCTATTGATCTTGCAACTCCCATAGTCGGAGTCCGAATATCCAATTAATTCAAACTTTGACCCTTTGGGATACCATAGTCCAACATCTCTTGTTTGCTTTAAGTATCTCAATATTCTCTTTGCGGCCGTGAGATGACTCTCTCTAGGTGAGGCTTGATATCTAGCACACATACAAACACTAAACATGACATCCGGCCTTGATGCAGTGACATAGAGTAGACTTCCAATCAAAGACCGATATTCCTTTTGATTCACCATTTTGCCATCAAAATCACTATCCAAATTGCCATTTGTACCCATTGGAGTTGAAATTGGCTTTGCATCTTGCATTCCAAACTTCTTTAACATGTCCCTTATGTATTTCCCTTGACTCACAAATGTCCCATTCTTCAATTGTTTGACTTGGAGACCAAGGAAGTAGCTAAGTTCACCAATCATAGACATTTTAAATTCTTTAGTCATCATAGCACCAAATTCTTCACAATAAGCTTGATCGGTTGATCCAAAGATGATATCATCAACATATATTTGCACTATGAATAGATCATTCCTAATCTTCTTGATGAATAAAGTTGTATCAACCTTGCCCATCTTGAATCCCTTAGAGAGAAGGAAATCCCTTAGTCTCTCATACCATGCTCTAGGTGCTTGCTTTAAGCCATATAAAGCCTTCTTCAACTTGTACACATGGTTGGGTTTCTTGTCATCTTCAAATCCGAGAGGTTGCTCAACAAAGACTAACTCATTGATGATCCCATTGAGAAATACACTTTTGACATCCATTTGATATAATTTGATGTTGTGTGCACAAGCATAAGCCAATAGAATCCTTATTGCCTCCAATCTTGCCACGGGAGCATATGTCTCATCATAGTCAAGACCTTCTACTTGAGTGTAACCTTGAGCAACTAGTCTTGCTTTGTTTCTCACCACAATGCCATCTTGATCTTGCTTGTTTTTGAACACCCATTTGGTTCTAATCACATTGTAGTCATTTGGCCTTTCTACCAATTCCCAAACATCATTCCTTGTGAAATTGTTAAGCTCTTCTTACATAGCCATGATCCAATCGGCATCCTTCAAAGCTTCTTCTATTTTCTTTGGTTCTATGGTTGACACAAATGATGCATGCTCACAAAACATAGCCAATCTTGATCTTGTTTGCACACCACTTCTAATATCACCAATAACACTATCAATGGGGTGATCTCTTGCAACATGTTGTGGTTAGAGTACTTGCACTTGATTGCTTGAGCTTGGTTGATCACTTGATGTATCTTGATTAGATGAACTAGCACCATGATCTTGCACTTAAGAGTCACTAGCTAGCTTGAATGGAGAATTGAGCACTTGATCTTTATCATCATCTTGAATATCAATTACTTGCTTTGCTCTAATGTCCCCAATGTCCATGTTCTTCATTGCTTCCACCAATTGAGTTCCACCAACATCATCTAGATTCTCTTCTTCATCTTGTGACACATTGGTTTCATCAAATTGCACATCATGGACTTCTTCTAGAATGCCACTTGAATTGTTCCAAACTCTATAAGCTTTGCTTGTAGTTGAATAACCAAGTAGGAACCCCTCATCACATCTCTTGTCAAACTTTCCCAATCTGCCCTTCTTCAAGATATAACATTTGCAACCAAATACTCTAAAGTAAGAAATATTGGGCTTTCTTCCATGAAGTAGCTCATATGGGGTTTTCTCTAGCAATGGATGACAATATAGTCTATTGATGTAGTAGCAAGCGGTATTGATTGCTTCATCCCAAAACGATTGACTCACATTGTACTCATGAAGCATTGATCTAGCCATATCAAGCAATGTTCTATTCTTTCTCTCAACTAGGCCATTTGATTGTGGAGTGTACTTGGCCGAGAATTGATGTCCAATGCCATAGTGATCACAAAGTTCTTCAATTCTTGTATTCTTGAACTCACTTCTATTGTCACTTCTCACTTTCTTGATTCTAATCTCAAACTCATTGTGAACTCTAGTGAGAAATGTCTTGAAGGTGTCAAACACTTCACTTTTGTCACTAAGAAAGAATACCCATGTGAATCTTGTGAAGTCATCCACTATGACAAAACCATACTTATTACCACCTAAGCTTGAGTATGTTGTTGGGCCAAATAGATCCATGTGCATCAAATCAAATGCTTTGCATGTGCTCATTGTACTCTTCTTTGGATGTGAGCTTCCAACTTGCTTCCCGGCATGACATGCACTACAAAGCTTATTCTTCTCAAATTCAACATCTTTCAAACCATTGACAAGATTATGAGTTGTAAGCTTCTTCAATTGTTTCATGCCAACATGACCAAGCCTTCTATGCCAAAGCCAACCCATGCTTGATTTGGAGATTAAGCAAGTTGTCAAGGAAGTTTCTCTAGCATTGAAGTCAACTAGATAGAGATTCTCATATCTAAAGCCCTTGAATGCCACATTTGAACCATCCATACTAATGACTTCCACATCATCAACCCTAAAGATACATTTGTAGCCTAGATCACATATTTGTGCCACGGATAGAAGATTGAAATCTAAACTTTCAACTAGCAACACATTGGAGATACTCATGTCATTTGATATTGCAATCTTGCCCAAGCCAATAACCTTGCCTTTCTTGTTATTGCCAAATGTGATAGAATCAACACCACTATTATTGTCATTGATTGAGTCAAACATTCTTGATGTACCGGTCATGTGTTGAGTGCACCCACTATCAATAATCCAATGCCTTCCTCTGGCTTTATAATTGACCTACAAGCAAATCAATGAAGCTTAGGTACCCATTTTTGCTTGGGTCCTTGTAGGTTAGTAACTAAGCTCTTTGGTACCCAAATAGCCTTTTTCTTTGGGCCAACAATGGGTGTACCAATAAACTTAGCTTGCACACCCTTCACACCTTTGGTAAGCACATAGCAAGAATCAAAAGGTATAGCATTAATAAATTTCTTGCTTTGGTTCTTTTTATTATAATTATGCTCTAAGTGCCTAACTTGCTTGCATCTATTGCAAAACCGACCATTGCTCTTCACAAAGCTAGGCTTTAGAGTTGCAAAGGCTGACTTGCCTTTCTTGAAAGTCATCTTGGCTTCTCTCTTTTTCTTCTCAAACTTGCCCCTCTTGTTGTTTTTCTTCTTGTCATAGGGACAATCGGCTTGAAGATGTTCGGTGCTATCACAATTGAAACACCTCCTTTGTTGCTCATTGCTCTTGAAGTTGTCAATTCTCTTTTTGAAGCCTCTTCTCTTAATGAACATGTGACCCATTCTCTTGACTACAAGAGCAAGTGCCTCATCATCAATTTCAAAATCTTCACCTTCATTATTGTCTTCTTCTTCTTCTATGATGATAGATTTGCCTTTGGAGGAGGTGGCCTTGAATGCCATGGTCTTCTTCTTCTTTTCTTCATCCTTCTTCTCCTTCTCATCGGTATCTTGATCATACTTGTCATATGTCAAGACTTCACCAAGCAAATCATTGGGTTTCATTGTTTCAAGCCCATCTCTTTGTAGCATCATGATCAACATTTTGAATTTTCTTGGTAAACTCAACAAGAACTTGTGGCAAAAATCTTGGTCTTGTATCTTGTGCCCTAAGCTCTTGAGATCATTCACAATTACTTGCAATCTATAAAACATCTCTAAGATTGTTTCTTCTTCTTTCATTTTGAAGTTCTCAAACTCACTCTTGAGCCCATATAGCTTGGCACTCTTTACAACCTTAGTGCCCTCATATGTTTCACTCAACCTTGTCCATACTTCATATGCCAATTCTAAATCCTTGATGCCCTCAAATACTTTGGTGTCAATACCATTATAAAGAGTATTTAGAGCCATTCTATTGCATGTTCTATTTGCTCTATCTTCATCGGTGAGATGATCGGGATCAATGATAGCAAAGTCATTCTCGGTGACTTGCAAAACTCTCTCATGAATAGATCCAAGGTACATTGTCATCTTTCTCTTCCAATGAGCAAAAGAACTAACACCATCAAAGAACGGTGGCTTGCCTCCAACATGATTGAACACAATTTGAGTCATTTTTCACACCGAAGGATGTTAAGCCTTAATTAAAACGGTGACCACGGCTCCGATACCACTTGTAAGGTCCTAGATGGCTAGAGGGGGGGTGAATAGCCTATAAAAAAATTCTACAAGAACCACTAAGCAAACTTGTTAGAATAACAAACGGCGCAAAGC
The DNA here is from genome assembly GCA_038087645.1 of Saccharum hybrid cultivar R570. Lineage (NCBI taxonomy): Eukaryota > Viridiplantae > Streptophyta > Magnoliopsida > Poales > Poaceae > Saccharum > Saccharum hybrid cultivar. The sequence continues at coordinate 11,947,356 of JAQSUU010000529.1, forward strand.
GAGTTTTGCTTAGCCTACGGTTGTGATGCAAGCCTCCTATCTACAAGTCTAGTAGATTATGATCTCTAGTTCACACAAGGTCTATGTCACTAATTTTACACTAGTGAGCAAGCTAACAACTACTAGCAAAGGCTATCACTAGAGCTACACAAGATAATCTAGTAAATGTAAATGCAAGAGATAGGATTGTGAATCTTATACCGACGGTGGAGAGAAGATGTTGCCAATCACCAAGATGATATACAACCAATCAATATTGACAACAACATAATATGAAGACCAATCACCGGGAGACAAGAGACATAATATTTTTGTTCACCCGGTGTTCACTTGTGCACCGACAAGCTACGTCACCGGTTGTGTCGACCAACACAGAGATGGTTCCTTGGTGTGACCCTCAAGTCACTTGCCCCTCAAGGCACGCCCCGCAAGGCACCGCAAGACACCACTCTCAAGTGAGGTAACTCAATGACACGCGCAATGTAATAGAGTTGCTTTTGGCGTCCCGCCGAGGAAAGCACAAGAACCTCTTACAATCAACCGGAGGTGGCCAAGAACAATCACCTTCTCTTGCCAACGCCTCCAACAGTCTCCAAGTCAGCTAGGAGCGGTACTCTCCAAGAGTAATAAGAAATCCACCGGCTAAACCACCCATAAGTGCCACTAGATGCCCTCAAGCTATGCAATGCACTTTGGGATCACTCAATCTCACTTTTGATTTGCAATCAAGCAAGAGAGATGAGTGGGAGGAGATGCTCTAGCTCAAAGGATGCACAAGTATGTTAGAAATCACGAGAGACCTCCCCAAAGGCTAGCCAACAAGTATTTATAAGCAACTCATCCAAATAGAGCCGTTATACCCCTTCACTGGGTTCTATCGGGATGACCGGACGCGCTCGACCGCGTCCAATCCTCCAACGGTCACTGCGCCAACAGTCAAATCCCATGACCGGATGCGCCTCTCAAAACAATCGAACGCGCTGGTCCCGAGTGACCGAACACGCCGATCGCACAGCACCGCGCGCCCGCGAAGTAACGACCGGACGCGCCCCTCGCAATGATCGGACGCGACAGTGCCTGCGTCCAGTTTGAGTCTAGTAAGCTCCCTCGACGATCGGACGCGTCCGATCATGTGTGACCGGACGCGCCTCGCGTCCGATCGTCCTTGCGAAACTCAGTTTCCTCTGGACACCTGACTGGACGCGTCGGTCCCGCGAGTGACCGGACGCACCGGTTGCAAACCCTAGCACCCGCGCCTGCGCTGTACTGACCGGACGCGTCCGGTCATACCATGACCGCGTCCGATGCAGCGTCCGGTCACCTCTGTGACCTCCGTTCGCCTCCGTTTCTTTTCTGACTTCCGGCGTAGTGGAAAATAGGCATTTCAAGTTCCCAAAAATGCCTGAATCCCGCGCTCGCAAGCTCAGCAGGAGGGAGAGAGAGACCCAAACCCTCTCTACCGCTCAAACTTCATCGCCTTCGCAAATGTGCCAACACCAACAAGTGATCACCACCTTGTGCACGTGTGTTAGCATTTTCATAATCATTTTCGAAGGTTTTCCAGTTAGCTCACTAGGCCCTACATGCAATGCACTTCATGAATTCACCTAGTGGCACCCGTGCATCGAATAACCGATAAGACTTCCCCTCTTAATAGTTCAGCTATCGATCCTAAATCACTCACACCCTCTATGGTGTCTTGAGTGCAAAACAAAATGGCCCTATGGTTATACCTTTGCCTTGATCCCATTTTGTTTCTCCAAAAGATATGATCCACTTCATATCATCACATGACCGTCTCGATCCATCGACCTTGACTTCACTTGCTCTTCACCGTTGCATCGGTCTGTCGGCGCCAAGTCTTGCTCAAGCTTCACCATCGCATGGTCCTTCGCTTCGAAGCCTCGACTTGCCCTTCACCCTCACAACCGGTCCATCGAGCCAAGCATCATCTTGGTCTTCATCATCTTGGTCACATGAGTCAATGTCATGTCTCATATTCAATGACCACCTTTATCTAAATCATCCACTTAGATACAAAGGTTAGTCCTAGGTTTCATTAATTAGCCAAAACCAAACTAGAGACTTTCACTTGGGGGGCAGTGGACCGACTGTAGACGGGAGTATTGTACATCCGGACTCTAGGGGAGGTACTGTAGCGGCCCAATACTGTAGCTCGGACACTATAGCATCTAGTTCACCGGTTACTGTAGCATCACGAAATACTGTGCAACTAGAATTTAGTACCAAACCGTGAATCCTGAGGAAGTTTCACCAGCTTAAATATCAGCGCTAGGGACGCGTAGTAACATTCGGTTAACCGTTTTGAGCGAAGCAAGGACGAAAGCTCAAGAGGGTTGCTACGCCGATGGGACCACTTCTCGGCAGAGTGGGCCTGGGCCGTGTATGTCGGGACTGGATGTTACAACCGGGGGCTCGGCTGTTGTAGCGATTGGAGCAGGGAAAACCGGTGGTGGTCTGGCCACGTGCGCGCGGCGAGCTCGGGGACGAACCGTGGTGGCACGGGTGCATTAGCGGCGCCTAGAAAGCGGTAAAGCTTCGAATGGGGCACGCAAGGCAAGGATGAGGTTGCTGCGAAGCTATTGGTGTAGTCGGTTGCAGGCGAGCGGCTCAGGAGAGGGGTTATTGCCCACATGGCCGATCATGGCCTTAATGGCACCGACGGCGAGGAAATGCCAAAAATGGCGCTTGTCCAGGCACGACTTAAGGCAAGATGGAAGCGGTTGGCAAGGTAGGGTAAAGGCAGAGCTGCGGACATGACTAATTGGCTCGAGGTGCTCCCTCCCTGCCGAAATCAATGAAGTGCCTCAGTTGGTTCCGGTGGCAGAGGAGAAAGGGGAGGGCAGGCCTGCTCGGCTCGGCTTGGCGGGAGGTGGCTGGCCCCTAGCGGTTCAAGACTAGGACACGTGCTACAGGCCACACCACCAGAGAGGACGTGCACACAGTGAGTGGCGGGGTAACGCGGCTCGTGTGGCCGCAGCGCCATCAATGGCATGGCGATAGCGGGCATGGCCATGTGCGCCGTAGTGGTTGGCACTGAGCTTGGGTAGGCAACGGTGTAGGGCTGCAGTGGGGGGTGTTGCGGATGTGACGGTGAGGCAGCAGCATCACGCAGGCGCGCGGTGGCAGCATCGCTCGACAACGACCGTAGGCGATGGGACAGCGCGCCGCGACGAGGCGAGCAGCAGCGACTCCGCGCTGTAGCTGCCAGAGGCGGACAGGCCGTAGACTAGCCACGGCTAGGTGAAAGGTCCTTGTTTGGTTTTAGTAATTGAGTGACAACCTTAGATGGACTAATTGTGTTTATGTAAGATACACAAGAGATTAGTCCACATGTACATGTGTGTAAGCAACATATGTCATGACGATAAAGATGGCTCGGAGATGTTGCAAAGCTTACACATGTGTTGATGAAGGAGCTCATTGCACATGAGGCATGACATTGAGTCATGTGATCAAGGTGGAGAAGATCAAGACATGACTTGGCTCGACGGACCGGTTGCAATTGTGAAGGGGAAGTCGGAGGCTTCGAAGCGAGGGACCGCGTGTGACGGTGAAGCTTGAGCAAGACTTGGCACCAATGGACCGACGCAACGATGAGGAGCAAGTAAAGTCAAGATCGATGAACCAATATGATCATGTGATGATATGAAGTGGATCATATCATTGTTGATCATGTTGGTGCATTTGTTTCATCGACATGGGAGGATATGGAATGGAATGCGCAAGGCAAAGGCATAACCTATAGGGTATTTCACTTCACCGGTCATATATGTGTAGAGAAGTTTATGACCAGGTTTAGGATAGATGGCCGTACTGTCAAGAGAGATAAACTTGTTTGCATATCGGTCATCTAGTGCCACTCGAGTGATCTAACTTTGCATCGTTGCTAGGATCGAGTGACGTGGCAAGTTGAGTGATTAACTCCTTAAAAATGATTGTGAAAATGCTAACACACTTATATATGATGGTGTATACTTGGTGGTGTTGGCACATTTGCAAAAGAGGTGTTGGAGTTGTTTTTGATCAACTTGGAGAAGAGAGAGTTTTTCGGTGTGCTCCAAACTAAGTGATGGTTCTTGATTTGGAATACTACTTTGATCCATTGTGATTTGGATCAAGTATGCATGTGGGATGTGTAGCCCTCTACATAAGCTTCTCAAAATGTCTAAGATCATCGAAATCAGAGTTCGGAGCTAAGAGATATGGTCGTTTTAGTAGTAACAGTCAGTGACTGAATGTTGGACCAGACGCTGGACCGAACGTGCAGGTGCAGAGTCCGGTCGAGAGTCCAGTCAGTGTTTCTTTCATGAGCTAGAGCGACTAGACGCTCGGTGAGTCCGGTCAGTGATGACCTGACACGTCCGGTCGCTGAAAAACGTCTCTGGAACCTCTCTAGAAGTGACCGGACGCTGGGAAAGTCGAGTCTGGTCACAGGAGAAAGCAAAGTCTGATCAGTTGTGCTGAAGCATGTTGTGACTGGACTCGGCTTAGGTGCGTCCGGTCGCTAGACCTTGGCGCGTCCGGTTCTTCAGCAGTGGCGCTTGGGAACTAGCCGTTGGCGCCCAACGGTCGGCTTCAAAAGGGGGGACGCATGGCGTCATCCTAGCGACCGGACTCAGGGACCTGCGCTTCCGGTCGTTTTGACCTACGAGTCCGGTCAGTGCATGTTTTGCCCAGTGAAGGGGCAATGGCTATTTTAGCCCTTGGGGCTATAAAAGGAGTGTGTGGCTGGCCTTGACACATGCTTGGCACCCTTGGGACTTAGTGTCCATGCTTAGGGAGTGCTAGGAGAGCCTCTAACTTACTCGTGCTTGCAATAGTGCGATCCGATTACCAGTGAGTACGATTCCTAGTGCATTGCTTTGAGAGATTGCATCGAATGGCACTAGGTGTTCGTGTTGCAAGCCGGTGGTGCTTGTTACTCTTGGAGGTTTCCACCTCCTAGATGGCTTGGTGGCTTATAGCTCCGTCGAAGCATACAAGAAGATTATGCATGGCTCCGAGAAGGCATTGTGAAGGGCATTGTGCTCGCCCCACGGGGATCGTGAAGAGTAGCTCTAGTTAAGCGAGACGCGAATGGTGACAAGTGGTCCAGCGGGTCAAGTGCTAGAGCTCATGGTGAGCGCTCCACGTGGGAGAGGCGTGACTAGTGAGTCACCACTAGCAAGAGGACCGGCGGCAACCTTGGAGCTTGTCTCAACGGGGACTAGCTTGGTGGGAACCAAGTGAACCTCGGGATAAAAATCACCGTGTCAACCTTGTACATCTTCTCAGCGGTTTGCATCCTCCGACACAAGCTTGTTTACTTGTCCATACTTGTGCTTGTGTTGTTGCTCTTGCGCTACCAGTTGCTTGATTAGCTTGCTAGTAGCTAGCTTAGCTTGTGTAGCTTTGTTAGCTCCCTTGCGTGACTAATTGGCTTGAGTAGCCTTGTTAGTCACATTGCTTAGTTGTGTAGCTAAGTGTTTTGAGCTCTCTAGTTTGGCTTGTATAGCCTTGCTATTGAGCATTGCTAGTGAGCTTAGGTTTTGTGCGCTTTGCATCACTAGTTTGTGTAGGAGCTCCCCGGTTTGCTAAAGTACTGGTTGCTTAGGTTTATGTGACCTTGCTTCTAGAATTAGTTAGATGAGCTCAAGCTAGTCCGGCACCTTTGCTGTCTAATTAGGATCTTTGTAAGGTGCTAGAGTTAGTAGATAGAGGGGTGTAGTCTTGGCTAGACCGATATTTTTAATTCCGCACTTGTTTCGGTTAGCTGGCGTAATTAGTTTTAAAAAGGACTATTCACTCGCCCCTCTAGTCCACCATCTCGATCCTTCACCAGGCCAAGGACGGCTCTGGCCCCCAGCAGGTGGCCACACGCGCGCGTGGCCCAGCCGAGTGCGGCCACGTCGAGCAAAGGTTCACGGTGACCGCGCACTCTAGACCGCAGAGGTCAGAAACGTGTTGTGCACGACTTTTAAAGCGGCCAGAACAACTAAACAGTTGGACTTGGAACCGAATGACCTTCACCCTTGCATAGAGGGTACACTAGGCTATCAACACTAGCCAAGACATGCTGCCACCCTTTTACTAGATTTCGCAGAATAAGTTCGCAAACATGACACTGTCAAACTGCACTTAGGAAATTTCCTAAGTTACAAGCTGGATTTGATTTCACGTTCAAATTTCAAGCTATTAGAAATATCAGCTAGCCATATTATTTTCCTAAAACAAGGGTTGCATTATCATCTACAAAGTGTGTACTTCCAACTTTATTAATATGTCACATATATGTTCTATAGCATTTTTATTCATGAATATTTTGTTTTGAACCTTACTTGATATAACATGTAATATGGAATAACTTTTCATTAGCCCTTTTTATTACCCGTTTAGGTTACCAGAAATTCATTTACACATTTTTATCACATGCAATATCACACAAGTATGATGCTCATGACATGGTTAAGCAAGTTATTTAGCGCGTAACACCGAGGGTGTTACAGCTCTCACGCCTCCCACTCATCTAGCTTGTGATTTGATCATCCAAAGTGAGATTGGGAGTGATCCAAGTGCATTTGCATTGTGATTGAGCATCTAGTGGCACTTGGGATCGTGTTGGCTGCGGGTCTTCTGGTTACTCTTGGTGGTTGCCGTCACCTAGACGGCTTGGAGCAGCGGAGGAGCTTCGGCACGAGTTGGTGATTGTTCGTGGCTGGCTCCGGTGATTGTGAGGGGTCTTGTACCTTCCCCGGCGGAGAGCCGAAAGGTAACTCTAGTGGATTGCTCGTATCATTGAGTTACCTCACTTATTGGTAGGTTCTTACGGTGTCCAATTGTGTGGACAAGGTTCGTGCAACACCTCTTAGCCGTCGAACCACTAAGTGTTGGTCGTCACAACGGGGACTAGCGTGCCGGCAAGCACGTGAACCTTGGGAGAAAAATCTTGTGTCTCTTGTGTGATTGGATTTCTCCTAGTGATTTGGTTGTCATCATATTGTGATTGGTTCATTCCTCGATGCGATGGTATAATCACCCTACTCACTCCATTACTTTCTTGCAAATTAGTTGTAGCAAACTCTTTAGTGTAACTAGTTTTGAGAGCTTGCTTAGTAACTTAGTATTATCTAGTGGAGCTTTTTAGAGTAGCCTTGTTGAGAGCTCTTAGTGAGTAGTGACTTAGCCTCTTGTGTGCCTAAAGATCATAGCAACTAGAATTGTTGGGTAGGTGGCTTGCAACCCTTGTAGAGCTAGAGTAAGTTTGCATTTTGCCGTTTGTCATACTAATCAAATTACTCTAGTGATCTTATAGATTTTTAAAAGGCTATTTAACCCCTTAGCCATATTATGATCTTTCATGTGGTCGTGGCCAGCATGTGTGAGTTGCACACGGATGGTTGCGGTGGGTCGTCAAAAGCGTCGGCGGCGGCTAGATCTATAGCCGAATATCGTCGTCGAGGAAGCTACAGGTTTACCGCGCGTGGACAAAGTCTTCAGGACAGCACATCTGCACGTCGGTCGGCGGTACGTGCGGTGGTGCGGTGTTTGTCCGTACGTCGGTGTAGCGCATCTGGATGGCACATCCTACATTGAAGAGGCGGAGTCGCAGCGAGAGGAGGATCGGTACGGCACGAGAAGTGGAGTCCAGACCAGTTACGTGCATGTTCATGGCCAACGATGGTAGTACGTGCGGGAGCAGGACTCGGCCTGATTGGTCATGGCCGGGCGTGTGGTGGTGAGGTGTGGCCGTGTGGGCAATGGACGCTGGAGTGCAGCGCGGCAGGACTTCGCGTGCAAGATTGAGAAGAGAAAAAAAAAAGGGAAAGGCAAGGTACGGTGGCAAGTTAATGCGGCAGATTTGCATACCAGGAGGATGCGTGGTGCTGTTTGCATGTGTCAATAATGTCCATATTTTATTTTATTTTGTTTCTTTTTTTTAGTCAACGACGGGGTTTTAAAATAACCCTACCTGATATATTGCAGTCACATATTCCGGGGGTGCCCGATGATGGCTGTGCGCATGGTCCAAAGGTTTGCAAAGTTACATTACAAGGATGCAAAGATCAAATAGGTAAGCTATTACACCAGAAATTAGAAAGACGAGTGTCATTCCTTGGGAGGCGGCATCTCCATTGTATAGCTGAACTTCTGCAGGCAGCGATCAGCCTTGAGTGGTCTGGGGGCATTCCTCTGAAAACCACATCATGCTTGTGTTTCCATAGTTCCTAGCATATGAGAAGGATTAGCGAAGAGAACGATGTCTGTGGCATGGTTACCGGTGGTGTTGTCTCCCAGAGGCTCTGAACTTGGGCAATATTCTCTTGCTGCCAGCCAATTCTGCGCCAAAATTCTTTTGCAAAGTGACAACCTGAGATGATGTGGTCTGCTGTCTCATGTTCCGCGCTACAGATGGCACAGGTGTCTTCTTGGAGCACTCTTTTTTCACTAGGTTGCTCTTGCATTGGATCCTGTTCTTAGTGATTAACCATCCGAAGAATCTGACACGTGGTAGAGCAAAGTTCTTCTACACAAACTGATATGCAGGACATGCTTCATCACCCTTCATGGAAGCTGTGTAGATCATGCCTGATATGAGGCGCTGATTGCTATCGGCAAAGAAACATGATCTGTCATCCATATCTATAGTTAGAGAAACATCTTGTAGCAGTGCTTGTAGAGCCTGAAGCTCATTTCTTGCTTGTGTGGACAGTCGTCTCTGGAACTGCAGCTCTAGAGGAGTTGAGATGACTTGTTGTACTGAGGAGCCACGTCCATCGAAATGGCTGTAGAGAGCGGGGAAGCTGATTTGCAGGGGGAGTCGCCCAACCAAACATCTTGCCAGAAGGTTGTGTCCCGTCCGTTGCCAATGCTGACTCTTGTGATTCGTTGGTATGCTGGCAAAAGATCTCTCAGACTGTTCAAGCGAGTGCCGGCCAGCTCTCCCTGCATGGTATCTAGATGAATCTGTGATCTGACCCAAGTTGCCCAAGCAGAACCCGCTGGATGGTGGAGTCTGTGTAGTAGCTTCAGCAGTAGGCAAGCATTCTGGGTGTCCAAACACTTAATGCCTAGACCGCCATCCTCTTTTGGCCAGCAAACATTTTCCTAGGCAACCAGACACTGTGCACCATTAACCTTGTCCATAGCAGCCCAAAGGAAAGCACGCCGTCTCTTATCCAACGCCTCTCGGATGGCAGGTGGCAGCATCATGGCCGCCATGGCATAGGAAGGAAGGCCATCCAGGACCAAGTTGATTAGGACCACCCGCCCTGCTGTGCTTAATAATGTCGCTCTCCAACCAGCTAGGTAGCGGTCCACCTTGGCAATCAGAGGAGCGAAGGCAGATAGACGGAGTTTGACGTTGGACAGAGGGAGTCTGAGGTAGACTTGTGGGAAAGAGCCTTCCTGGCATTGCAAGATGTGCAGGATATCTTGAAACTCAGACTGGAGGATGTGCATCGGAGTCACTGTGCTCTTGCTGAAGTTGATGGATAGTCCGGTTGCCTCGGAAAACAGTTGCAGTGCATGTTTGAGTCTTGTTGCGTCTTCTGTACACCCTCGAACCAAGATGATTGTGTTGTCGGCGTATTGTAAAATCGGGCACGGTCCAAGCATCAGAGGATGACGAATGCCTCCATCAGCCTTGATCAGTTTCTAAAGGATGTCCGCTACAAGCAGAAACAGATAAGGGGATAGGGCATCTCCCTGCCGGAGGCCTCGGCGACAGGAAATCCAGGGTCCCAGAATTCCATTCACTAGGACCGCCGAGCGCGAGCTGGTCAACAGGCGTCTCATCCAGTTACGCCACAGCGCAGGGAAGCCACGAACCTCCAGCACACGATCCAAATTGTCCCAGTTTATCGAGTCGAAAGCTTTTGCAAAGTCCAGCTTGACGACTATTGTTGGTGTCTTCCTCTTGTAGCAGCACTGCACGAGCTCTATGGCATAGATGAAGTTCTCTGGTATGGACCTGCCTTTGATGAAGCCCGTCTGATCAATGTCTATGAGCTTGGGTACCTGTCTCTGCAATCTCGTAGTTAAGATCTTAGTTAGAATCTTGACAGGGCAGTTCTATAAGGACACAGGCCTGAACGCATTGGGCGTGATCGCCGGTGACGTCTTCGGGATGAGGACGATGACTGCACGGTTGATGCAGTCCAGGTCCAAGCTGTCAGCATGGAAGGCATGCAGGAACTCCATGACGACGTGCTTGGTAGTCTCCCAGGCCGACGCATAGAAGCTCGGGCCAATGCCGTCCGGCCCAGGGGCGCTGACCACGTTCATCCCCTTGACAGCAGCCTTTGCTTCCTGCTTAGTGAACAGTGCCATGAGGGTGTTGCCCTGTGCACGGTCTGCATTGTTGTATAGGCTGAGCAGGTCAAAGGCCCAAGACGTGGGCACCACCCGGCCTAGGATGTCGGTGTAGTAGGCCGTGAGTGCCGTCGTCTTGTCTCCATGAGAGACCAGTGTTGTGCCTTCGATCTCCAGCCGTTGTATCTGGTTCCGTCGTGCCCTTGTGGACGCCCAAACTTGGAAGAATCGGGTGTTTGCGTCGCCTTCTCTTAGTGCGTGGAATTTTCCATGCTGCTTCCAGTACGCCGCGTGTTGGCTGATGAACAAAGCCAAACGTGCCCGGCACAACTTCCGTAAACATCGTTCACCTGCAGAGAGAGTTCTCCATTCCTCAAAGACATCAAGCATTAGGATTATGAAAGTGCAGTTATGGTAAATAGACGAAGGAGAAAGATGCTTGCGCGCCCAGAGCTTTGTCGTGTGCCTGACAGCTTTGACCCGTGCTACCAGGCGCCCGGCAGCGTCCGAGGCGTTCGTCCGACAGTTCGACCAGGCAGGGAGGATGGAAGGCAAGAAATTGGGGCTTTTCAACCAAGCATTTTCGAACCGAAACAGGTGGGTTTTGGGAAGGGCCATGGGAATGCTGACTAGGAGAGGGATGTGGTCAGAAGTAGTTCCTACTCTTGAAGAAAGGTTAGTATTAGGAAAGCCGGAAGAGAAGACTGTGTTCACGAAAGCTCTATCCAAACGAGCAAGGGTCGGGGAGTCACGCTTGTTACTCCAAGTGTAAAGGCAGTCCAGGAGTGGGAGCTCAATGAGCGCTAGGTTGTGGATGAAGTCGTTGAATTTGTTAGCGAGCGTCCTGTTGAAACCAGCGGTGTTCTTATCATCAGGGGAGCAGGTGAGGTTGTAGTCCCCTACAGCCAACCAAGCACGGTCAGAGGGGGGCTAGAGGTTACTAAGTTCTACAAGGAAGGCATCAGTTTCGCCATGGTTACTAGGTGCATAAACATTGGTCAGATGGAAGGAATAGTCGGAGGTGGTAGAGTAGAAGGGGATGCTTAGGGTATAAGCACCGGGCACCGGATCGCCTGCTTTGAGCACTGTCGGGTTCCAGGCAGTGATGAGGCCGCCCCTGGTGTTATCGGCGGGCACGGCGGAGAACTCACTGAGGTAGGGGGGAAGGAAAGTTCGGCATTTTGTCGTGGTGGCAGAGTCCAGCTTGGACTCCTGGAGACAGACAATGTGAGGGCGCGAGACAGAGATGGCGTCGCGAACGGCATCACACTTATCATTCTGACCGAGTCCACGAACGTTCCATGACATCAAGATATAAGTGAAGCGATTGATTCATAGGAACGAAAAAACAACACATGTAGAGATACAAAGGGGGGCACAGGGGAGAAGGAAGCAAAAAACAACAACAATCAACAAGGTAGTCACCAAGGGGGCTACCTGTGAAATTAAACTTGGAACGAAAAGGATGCGCTTCGGATAGGTGAGGCACCTATCAACACGGCTGTGTCAAAGGTGCCTAGAGTCGACAGTCTGGTGTCCTCTCATGGCGCAACGGTGGATGCAGCGGCCACCGCGACCGCCTGGCGGTCCGAGCAGGAGAGGCAGGCAGCTCTGGCGAGCCTTCCCAGATCCAGAGCCCCGATTGGGTTCTTCCTCAAGCAGAGATGAGCATGAGGGGATCTAGCATCTCGGTGCTCTAGGGATCGAAGTCAAGCGAGACTGTGGGTCCATGGAGGTTGTTTCTCGGCGACCATGTTGGGGTTCGACGATGAACTCAGGCAGACAGTCTACGGTTACGATGGACAATCTGGTGATCGACTGGATATGTCGGTCAGATCAGCGTGCAAGACAATGGGGTACGTTGCGGGAGTTGTGGCAGGACTGTGCGCACAGCGGGGCTACAGGCGCTACAAGACATTGTGGACATTGATGGAATTTTGCAACAGACGATGGAGGAGAGGTAGTGTTTGGCTGACCAGACCTCGGGCCAGTGTTGCAGTGCTCGTTGGTGGCGAGTGGAGGCTGTTGGCGATGTTCGGTCGTGGTGCACATGGCGACTGATGGAAGTTCGACAGTGGTATTTTCAGCGGGTGTTCTCGGGAGCGACGACGTCAGGTGCAGGCTGACAAGATCGAGGCGAAGGGTAGTTCATTGGTGTCTGTCTGTGATTGATGGATCGGGGCTGAACAGTTCATGGGGCACAAGGCGGACAGTTCATGATGGCTGGCGGACAGTTTACTTGGAGGGCGAACATAGGGGCTGTTTAGTTGGCAAAATTTTTGGCGAAACGCTACTGTAGCAGTTTCGTTGTTATTTGGTAAATATTGTCCAATCATGGTCTAATTAGGCTTAAAAGATTTGTCTCGTCCATTTCGTCTAAACTGTGTAATTAGTTTTATTTTTTATCTATATTTAATGCTTCATGCATGTGTTCAAAGATTCGATGTGACGGAAAATCTGAAAATTTTAGCAAAATTTTTGGCATCTAATCGGTGCCATACTATAGTGCATGGCGGAGAGGCTGGCGGCGACAGGCTAGTCATACCGTGGGCAGAGATGACAAAAGGATCAGCGATGATGACATAGGAGCGTGATGGTTGATGGAGTTTCTCTCTCTGTGGCGTGGCAACACGTGGCGTGAGCTCAATGCAGGTTTGCATTGGAGGAGCTTGGGTGCTTCCAAATCAGCAAGGGCGTGGATCGATTCAAATTGCACGTGTAGGGTTCTGAATTGTGGATCAAATGACGTGAAGAAGCTTCAAGAGCTAAACTGGAAGGAAGTATAGATGGTGATGTCTGTACTTGTAACTGGAGTAATCTGGTTGGTCTGGGCTGCAGAGACTACGGTGGTAGATATCGGGCATAGCATTGCAGTGGAAACGAAAGAGCAAGCTAATGTGGCAATTTCTTTATGTGACTTAGATATCGGTTGTGAGGTTCTCAGTGTCACTAGTACAATCGGTTCGATTCAGTTAGCTTGTATGGTGCCTAACATGGAGCAGACGTGCTTCAGGGAGTCAGGCATATCCGGGATGGAGATGAATCTAATTTTACTCATGGAGACTGTGGTGATAACAGAGGGTGCGCAGCTGCCGGTGGAGTTGTGGAGTATGGAGTTGCAGGGATAGCGAAGGCTCTTGTTTGCGGTGGGTCTGTGATGACTCATCGGGCAGCTCTTGTGGAGCGGCAAAGGAACAACTCAAGTCAAGTGTACATGGAGGTTCGCAATGGACGGCTTCAAGGTGACAGAATATTTGCCAAAGTGGAGTTTGTTAGAATATGTGTCGAATATTATGTATTGAGTTTGGTTACGCTAGGACTTTGAGTTGTATTTTGCAGTATATGGTAGAGTTAGTGTTGGACTCTGTAACCCGGTCTCCTCATAAATATGAGAGAAGGGCTGTTGTTGTAACCATGACGACATAGCGACATGTCCGCAGGTGGATAGCGGCACGTTGCCGGGACCCTAGAGCGGCCGATATTGCTGGTTTTGGGAGTGCCCGTAGTTATGCCCCGAGGATTAGGCACATCGCTATACCTCGGTAAAAAAATATCGTGCCTCTGGTCGTCTGTGATCTTGCATGTTCGTCTCTGTAGATTGAATCGACGCTTCCGCGCGTGGAGATTAGCATTAAGCTCATTGTTGTGGGGGCTAATTTCTAACATTTGGACAGTCAAGAAGGAAAACACATGACGCCGTCATTAAACAGCTTGCTTGTTTCAGCTGGCTAGCCGTAGCCATAGCTGAAAGTAGCAAAGCCATCGGAGCCAAATTGGTCCGCAAGTACGATCAAAGACGCTGAAAACTCTGGTGTGGTACGGTTCCCCTTCGAGAACTTCTTTCTCGGCCACGGCGAGGTGTCAGGTGTGCAAGTCCAATTCTATAGGCAATTTTTTTAATTGTTTTCCTACATTAATGTGGAAAAGAAACACAACTTACAACAGTTAATAGTTATTTCGCAGTTTAAGCCCGTTAGATTGAGCCAAGAGCAGCAATTATCTTGTGCGTTCTGCATATTATCATCAATGTTAAAGTGAAATTTCATTCACAATCTACACCACATCATTTTGTTGTGCGGCGTGTATTTCGGAAAAGAAAAGGAGAAAACGTACTGTAAACAGTGTTGATGATCAGATTCAGAATCGTTGGTTTTTGTCCCCTCCACGAAGAAGGCCCGGCCCAGCCCATATCAGCAGCGTGCATGGTCATAATGGACATTGGACATGTCGAGCTTGTGTTCCATCAATGGCGGCGGCTGCTACGGTTAACTCATGGCTTCCGCACGTCGTTCGTCGCCGGCTTATGTCCGTGTCCGTCCATGGCGTCGTGCGCGTCCGCCCTTGGACCGCGACTTTGGGCTGGAGGATCTGTTTCGAGAACGCATGGGGTCATCGGAGCCGGAGGAAGAAGATGTAGGCGAGGAGGAAGATGAGGTGTGTTTCAAGCCCTTATTTTTTGACGAGAGGTTTGAAGCCAATTGGGCCGTGAGGAACGCGGAGAGACTGAAGCGGGAGGCAGAGAAGAAGAAGCGGGAGGAGGAGGAGAAGAAGCGGATGGAGGAGGAAAAAGCATGCCGCCGTCATTAAGTCAATTCGCAAGTACGATCCAAAGGCAAAATCTCTGGTGTGGACCCGATTCTTCTTCGAGGACTTCTCCTATTTCGACATCGACGAGGAGTGTAAACCCAGTTCCATATCCGATTATTTAATTGTTTACCTGCATATTGCCAAAATCAGTCAATTTAATTGCTTCATTGATCTTCAAAGGCTGTGTTTATTTGAAAAAATAATCGATGGCTTACCAGGTTAGGAGTGGAAAGAAACCACAACTTGCAACAGTTTATTGTTAGTTAGGGGTTTAAGGGTCTGTTTATCTAGCTGCAGCTCTCAAAAGCTGTCTTTTGGCTTGTGGTTGTTGACGTTTTTTTAGTCTTTTGTAGTAAATTTTTAGTTTATCAGAACACCAAAAGTCAATAAAAGCTTTTTTTCAGCGTTTTTCTTTTGTTTTATTTTATTTATAATTTATTTTCTCGAAACTTATCTTCTTAGGTTTTCAAAAGTCAGCACAACAACTAGACCGTTTGTTTTGACTTCCGGCTTATGGTTGGCACTCCTGTCAGAAGCCAACAAAAAAACTGAAACAAATAGGACCAAGCGCAGCAATTGTCTCCTAGGGTTAGTAGGGTCTACATATTATCATTGTGTTACAGTTGAAATCTCATTTTATTTCATTTTGTTGTGCAGTGTCCTGTGTGTAGGAACTTTCATCATCACCAATTCCATTGGCTGCAATTTATGTTATTTACTTAAAATCATTTGACCGTGTAGCTGTTTGAAATTTGTTAGCTTGTGTATTTTGCTCTCTAGAAATGGTATAAATAACCCATTTTGCTGCAATGTCAATCAACTGTACTCTATGAGGTCATGAGCTATTTGTCACAGACACTTGTGTATACATTATTTTTTTTCGTTTTATTTACTATTTTGCACTCTGATTCTATTATTCTCTTACAATGATTTCAATTACGTTCTTTCTCTTTTCTTGCTACAGCCACTTATCCTCCGATGCGAAATACCAACAAAAAGTACACCTGGTGCGCAGCAAATATCCTCACTATCAAGATAGTCTCGTCAGATGTTAGCTTCCCAATAGATGTGTATGGTACAGCCATAGCAAGACACAACCTTGACTTCAAATGTGTTTGAAGGACCGAAAGTGACGACCAGAGGGAAGGTGAATGGGAGCCTCAAATTTCTTTTTAGAAAAGTTCGGCTGCTATCCTAAAATCAATCTCCAAAGCACATGCATGCAGTGAGTAAATCACAAGACTATGGAAGGCTAGATATCTCCAAAAAAAACACAGCGTGACAGTCGAGAATCGATACACAAGAACACCGCCGAGCAAACGGGAGAAAGAGTGTGACTGAGCAGACCAATACAGGAACTCTCCACCTCTATAGAAAAGAGACAAGGATGTAACCTAAAACACCTGAGCCAACAAGTGACAAAGATGCTTAGAAAAGATTCACTCACCGCTAGCAAACCAGCGCAAAAAGCAGAATTGAAAACGGAGAAAAAACGCTAGAGAAAACACTAAAACGAAACAAAAAAAATGGTGCACTCTACTCCTATATAGAGAAGGAAAAATACCCCAACCTAAAATATTCAAATCAACGGGTGACTAAAGTACTTAGAGATGTTCCTTGACTAGTTAGAACCAACGCAAAAAACAGGACTCAAAATGGATCAAAAACGAGATGAAACGGTGCACAAACACAGTGTACCGGACTCTGCACTGTAGCAGCAGACGCGACAGCAGCGGATGCGACAGTGGCGAACGATCGGATGCTAGGCTGTACTGTAGCATTGTCCGGTGCTACTTAGAAGCGTCCGGTCACTTTGAAAGCAGCCACGAGTCACATGAAAATCGCCCGATCTCTTCCGTTTCAACTCCATTTGATTCCAAATTTTGTAGGTAGGCTCTCAAGGTAGCTAAGATGCTACTCCATAAAAATCATAGCCTTTCATGTCTCACAACTCCGGAAATCGAAGGATCTTGATTCAAGAACAAAAAAAAGACCCCACAAATGAAAACCACCCGATCTAAGTGCTCATCCCGATTTAGCTCAAACCCTTCGGTGGAAATCTTCCTAGGGAGTCATAGCACCTCACGGAATAAACGGTTCGCAAAAAGATCAACCACAAAGAGATATAGAATGACGGGAAGAAAGGGAAAACCACAAAAACTAGAAGAACAAAACGCAAATCACAAAGAACACATCACAAATCGAATCCCGAAGGACACGAAGGGATTAGGGCCTCCATTCCCACTGCAATATTTGGTTCTTACACAAATTCACCAATTTGTAGACCTCTCTTACAAAAAAAACCCTAAGGGGATGGGAAAACTAGGGAAGGAAGAAAGGAAAAATGAAAGAGGTGAGGGAGATGGAGGCTCTCTCATCCTATTTAACAGGGCTATTATACATTTTCAGTTTTGCCCTTAGATATTTTGAGTCGAACCATATAACCCGAGGGCGTTATGGTCCAACCCGAGGTAATCTTCATCCAACGGCCACCGCGCCCTTCATGAGATAGCTTCGCCTCGACGCGAACTCCTCGATGTCGCCACGTGCCGTCCGTTCCTCCTCGAAACCTCCGCCCAGGTTTTGAGGCCCAAACCCGTAAACCCGTCCACCCGATGGTTTTGAGGCCCAAACCACCAAACGCTATGAGTAGCGTACTCCATACGCGTCCCTCGCCACTCGACACGTGTCACCGCCGTCTTCGATCGGTCGTCCGCCAAGTCCTCCTGAGCCCCGCTCGACTCGCACCTCCGTCGTCTTGACTCAGTCAACACGATCACTCCCATGTACACTTGCGCTTTTCAATGTCCTAGGTGTTAGCCACCGCGGCTGCTCACCCGGCCTCCTAGTACCTCGGTCCAAACCTCACGTCTGCCCTTCACTGCTCTCGGTCCATCGTCGCGGGACGTCCCTACTTGACCTTCACCTCGCCGTCAACCACCGCCTCCGAGCTCCATACATGCACACCACAAACCAAGAGACATGTCGCACAACCCAACTCATGCCATGGTTAGTCACAAACTCAACCTAGATCGTGGATCACGTTGACAATCACTCATTACAAAACGAACTACAAGGGCACATCAACCTTGTATTCGCAGTGTTCATCTCTTCCGCTGCCACAGGAGGGATTCCCAGCTCATCAAGTCAGGGGTAGTGTATGTTTTTATCATAGTGACATGGCACTAATTGATTTCATTTTGTTTGACTGTTGATTGTCAATATATATGTGTGTGCATGAATTCATTCACCTTGGCATTTGGCAAAGACCTTTTCTTAAAATTTGTTATGCATGTTATAACTTAACTTGTAACTTCAATTTTTTGAACTATCTATCACTATTGGTTGTCAATAAACATGTGCAAGAATGTATTATCTGATGGCAATTACTAATTTTTATGTTTGTGGTGCTTATTATAATCACACTTGTATTCTTAATATTTCAGAAAATGCAACTATAGAAAATGATTCATATGCATGTTCTATATTTGTTGCCAACACCTAATGTAGGTCTTGAGTAGAAATGAAGTATTTGGTTTAGACATGGTCTGACCGTCAGAGTCTTGATAAACACAATGTCTCGCCTACATAACAGCTTTGAGTACTTGCCTACAGCTCTCATTGACTCAATCTGTCTAGACCAAGATGTCGCTAACCTGTTTTGTAGTCTTTCAATAGGATGAATCGCTGATCTTGACTGGCCCAGCTCGAGGACTTGTCTTGTCAGATTTTACATATCTTGAGGCGGATCTCAAGATTAAGGGCGCACGGGGGCAGGACAAACAACTTAGCAAGAGATTGCTTGAGATTGAGGGCCGAAAACTTACCCTGATTGGAAACAAATGAGGTTATGCAGGTCACTTGTGCTAGTCGGCTTAGCACTGTGGAGGTGAAATTTACGGTTGTTAAAAGAGCAGTGGAGGCTACTGTTGAGATTCATGTCCTCTGGGGCTATTTCCACGGCCAAATCTCAGCTCACACCAGCAGCATCCTCGATGAATTTGTCCTTTTTAAAGGTGGCATGTTTACTAGTGATGGCAGTAGAATTATCCCACTGTGCTGTCGCGTCGTGACTGTCTGTTTGACAGAGAAGCTGATCTTTACAATTGAAAATAGAGATGGCACCAAACTGATCATCGAGTCAACTCCAGCCACACATGGTTCAGATTGCTATGAATGTCCTTTCGGTTCTGAGAAGTTCCGTGTAAAGGTAACTTGGTCAGTAACAAAGGTTACAGACATAATTTGGCCCTGTTAGGGTCATCGATGTATGGATTTATCATCATGTATTTGTAACTCAGATTATTTTTCTTCATCATGAGAAAAAGAACCATGTGAGCACGTTGGAATTGATTGTATGAAAAGAGCTCTGCATACTCCCTTCGGAATTTCCAATCGATTACATTTATCGGGATCACAATCACAAATCGAACCTCCAATGAATCCAACACCTCCAAACAAATCACTAAGCTGCCCGTGGATCCAATTCTTTCCCAACAGGAAGCCCTTATTAGACACCTGCCGAACCAATTCTGACAAACCTCTCTTCCCCGACCGTGACCGACCCATCCAATTCTCCAACCAACTGTCTTCATCATGGTAGCCATTTCCCTCTCGATCGGTCTTGGTGTTTTCATCAGACTCTCAAATTGAGCGTGTGCTTGAGGTCCCCGACGTGCAGCGTATGGCTGCCGAGCGCCACCTTCCTGTTGCCCAGCTCGTCCACGACGCTGAGGTCCTTGCACACGTCCACCTTGAACGCCACCACGCCCGCCTGCCCGGGCTCCAGCGACACCTTCTCGAACCCCAGCAGGTGCTTCGCCGGCGCGTTGTGCACCGCCGGAGGCGACGAGAACAGGAACACCGTGTGCGCGCCGGACATCTCGCCCGCGTTCCGCACCCGGAGGTGCACGTCGAACGCCAGGCCCTCGCAGTGCGGGCCCTCGGCCTCCACGGACGGGCAGCGCTCGGTCAGGCACGTGTGGCCCTCCGCGAGCTGCAGGGCCACCTGCTTCGGCGCCGACACCAGGTGGTGCGCGAAGCTGGTGTAGCTCAGCCCGTCGCCGAACGCGTACACCGTGTCGCCCGTGTAGAACCGGTACGTCCGGCCGGGGTAGCCCGTCGACGGGTCCGGCCGCATGCGCATGTCGGTCATCGGGACCTTGGTGAACGACTCGGGGTACCACGTCACCGGCAACCTTCCACCTGTGACCATCATCATCAAAACAGTCGGTCATTCTCAGTAGGGACAGGGACAGACAGACAGGCAGAGCAATGCGTTGCGGACGCAGCTAGCGTGCAGTGTAATTACTTGGGTTGTGGTATCCGAAGAGGACGTCAGCGATGGCGGCGCCGCCGGCTTCGCCGGGGTAGCCGACCCAAAGAATCGCGGCGATCTTGTCGCTGGACTTGGCGAACGAGATGTCGAAGGGGCCGCCTGACATGACGACGAGGATGCACGGGCCTCTGGACGCGTTGGCGATCGCGGACACGAGCTGCGGCTGCTGGCCCGGAAGCAGGAGGCTCGTCCGGTCCAGGCTCTCGCGCTCGATGGACTGGTCGGCGCCGACGACCAGCACGGTCACGTCAGCGCTGGCTGCGGCCTTAGTGGCCGCGTCGAGCTGCAGGCTGTTGCCACTGCACCCCACGTTCGTGCACCCCGGCTGGTACACGGTGGCCACGTTCGTGCCCAGGCCCTGCAGCGGCGTCGTGTACTTGCACGGCGTGCCTGTCCGCCATCGGACACACAACAGTCGTCAGTGAGCATGATCTTGCCTTGCTTAAGACAAGTTCTTAACATAAGAATTTCTTGGATGATCATCATATAGAGTATTACACGTACCTTCGTAGTTGCCGATCATGGTAAAGCTGGCATTGGCATTGGGGCCAATGACGGCCATGGACTTAATGGAGCTGGCAGAGAGCGGGAGCGCGCCGCTGTTCTTGAGGAGCACGATGCCCTGGCGCGCGGCCTCGCGAGCCAGCTTCTGGTTGGAGGACGTGCAGACGTCGCTGGGGCCAAGGTTGCCGAACGGCAGCTCCCGTGGGTCGCCGTCGAAGAAGCCCAGCCGCATGAGCGTGACGAAGTTGTTGGTGATGGCCCGGTCGACGTCGGACTCCGACAGCTTGCCGGCCTGCACGGCCGCCACCGTGTGCTGCGCCAGGAAGTTGCCGCAGTTCAGGTCCAGCCCTGCCGCGGTCACGAGACGTGTGAAGACGTACGGATAATCTCGTCGAAATGGAGAACTGTTCTCCTAACAGAGCATCGACGTGAACGAACAGGGCTGTTTTGGAGTACCTGCTTTGATCGAGATGGCGGCTGCATCCTCAGGGGTTTTGGTGTAGTGCTGGTTGTTGTACAGCACATCGACTGAGTCGCAGTCTGACGAAATGTACCTACAGAGATCAATCACCATTGGGCTAACATTTCAGAAGCAGCGTTTGTTAAAGATGTTTTCTGAGCCGAATACTCAAGATTAATGGCATTGTTAAAGATGATGTTTTCTGAACATGAGACGAGTTGCATTTTTGCAAAACTCATAGTGGATTGGAATTGGATACCCACCCGTTGAGCTTCCAGTCCCCTCTGATGACCCCTGACAGGAGATCCTTGTCGGCGCAGGTGGGCTTCCCGTTGACCTGGTTGTAGGAGCACATGACGCTGGCCACGTTCCCGTCCACCACGCAGCTCTTGAACGGGGGCTGGAACGTGTCGTCCAGGTCCTGCTGCGACACCTGATGAACCCACATCACAAAGCCGAAAGATCAGAACGCTGAAACTTGCCATGGACTGATGATCAACTATGATATTGCTTGGAAAGAAACACATGGTTAGGTAAGGTGCGTCGTCATTGTGTTATCTAATCTGCCTAGTATTCCCAGACCAATATACAAACCCAGAAGCCAAAATGTTCTTCTCCTGATCCTGGCAGATACTGCTAGATATAATATTGTACAGTTTACGACAATGGCAGTGTTTAGATCCCTTCAAACTTCCAAAAAATTTACAAGATTCCCCGTCACATCGAATCTTTAGACGCATGCATGGAGCATTAAATATAGGTAAAAAAATAACTAATTGCACAGTTTGTCTGTAAATGTCGAGATGAATCTTTTGAGCCTAGTTAGTTCATGATTGGATAAATTTTACCAAATAACAACGAAAAGTGCTACAGGAACTTTACACCAACTTTTACACCATCTAAACACTACCAATGTTCTATATCCTCCAAAGGACCAAAGGCATTGAAAAATGGCGCGTCCAGAACAGCAGCGCCCGAGCGCTGCCTCGGAGGCGCGAATGCAGGTTTGTTTATGCGTCTCGGTGGACAGAGATCGGCCATTTCGGGGAACGGCCTGTCTGAAACCACCGGAATCTGATGGGATTAACAACTGCTAAAACAAACATCCGTAGTGGTCGATGATCAGTGGTGAGTGACGCATGTTGCCGGCTTTGTTTGTAATCTAAACTAGATGTGCGCGTTGGGACATTCCCTAATCAATCATTGTTCATTTCTTAATACGGGGGATTCTCCATGCATCTTACGGTGCTTCACCCTAATGTTTTCTTTATTACTCCGTATTACTGCAAGACGGAGAAAGAGAGAGAAAAAAAGAATAAAGGGACGCTGCCATGCAAGGAGCACTAGCGCCTTGTTTAGTTTGCCTCAAAGTTCCAAATTTTTTCACTCTCTTTTCATCACATCAATTTTTAACCGCTTGCATGGAGTATTAAATGTAGGTAAAAAAATAACTAATTACACAGTTTAGTTGGAAATCACGAGATGAATCTTTTGAGTCTAGTTGGTCCATAATTGAATAATATTTGCCAAATAAGACGAAAGTGGTACTATTCATCGGGTTGAAATTTTCTTCAATCTAAACAAGGGCTGGATGTTGACGGCAAAAAGGTCGTCATCTCATCGGCGCAGCTTTGCAGCCAAGGGCCGGTTTAGTTCGCAGAAAATTTTGCAAAATTTTTCAGATTTTCCGTCACATCGAATCTTTAGACACATGCATAAAGTATTAAATATAGATAAAAAATAAAACTAATTACACAGTTTAGACAAAATGTACGAGACGAATCTTTTAAGCCTAATTAGATCATGATTGGACACTAATTGTCAAATAACAACGAAACGTGCTACACGGTCATTTTGCAAAAAAATTTTGCAACTGAACAACCCCCAAGCCACAGAATGGGAGAAGCAAGCAGTGGCCAGTGGCCGTATACGGCGAACTTGGCGTAAAGGCTGTCACTGCGGCCTCGTTTAAATACTCAAATTCACCCCTAAATTTCACTATGCAAAAATAAGATTTTTCGTCACATCAAAATATTGGCACATGTATGGAGTAATAAATATAGATGAAATAAAAAAACTAATTGCACAGTTTTGTTGTACTTTACGAGACAAACATTTTAAGCCTAATTAATCAATGTTTGAACAATTATTACCAAATAAAAACAAAGTTACTACAGTGTGATGTACTGTTTACTATACAAAGTTTGGATACGTATCTAAACAAGGCCTGCGTGTAAAATGGAGTACGAGTACTACATGCTATGCTACTACTGTCGGTGCCAGTCAGTGTGCATGGATTTGATCCGATCTACGGCAAAGCTTGGTACTACGCCCTTGTTATGATCCCGATTTGGGGAGGCCGAATTGCTACAGTGCACATTAAATGTGCATGGTAGTAATTCGTTTGTATTTGGTAAAAATTATCTAAACTTTGACTAATTAGGTTTAAAATGTTCGTCTCGCAAAGTACAACAAAACTGTGTAATTAATTTTTAATTTCACCTATATTTAGTACTCCATGCATTTGCCGACATTTCGATGTGACGAGGAATTGGAAACTAAACCAGGCCTACATTGATCGGGGACGGAGGACCATACAAAAGCACAAAGTACATGGATGGATCATTTAAACAAAGAGCCTGTTTAGGGCCTGTTTAGATAACAAAAAGAGCTAAAAATTTTTGCATAGTAACTGTCACATCGAATATTTGGACGTATGTATGGAGTATTAAATGTAGGTAAAAAAATAACTAATTGCACAGTTTGTCTGTAAATGTCGAGATGAATCTTTTAAGCCTAGTTAGTCCATGGTTAGACAAATTTTGCCAAATAACAACGAAAAGTGTTACAGGAACTTTTCCCCAAAAATTTTCACATCTAAACACGCCCTTAGTTCTCAAAAAGAAAACCCAAAAAAGTGCTACAGTACCTGTCACATCAAATCTTGCGGCATATGCATGGAGTACTAAATGTAGACGAAAGAAAAAACTAATTACATAGTTTAGTTGTAAATCACGAGACAAATCTTTTGAGCCTAATTAGTCTATGATTGGACACAAATTGTCAAATAAAACGAAAAGTGCTACAGTAACCGAACCTAAAAAAAATCCCCAACTAAACAGGCCCAAAGCAACGAAAGGGAAAGGCTGGTGGCTGCCACATGGGTCAGTCCCCCAGCTGACCCTGGCCGGGCCCGGACGCGCTTTCTGTGCTGCAGCAGGTGCAGCCGTGCCATGCTGCTGCGCAGTGTGCACGGCAGCAAGGCAGGCACACTCATTTACTTCTCCGAGCCTAGCATTAGCAAGCATGACTGGGTAGGCAAGTGGTAGCTTTGGCTTACCACGGCGTTGAAGGTGTAGCGCTCGACGCCCTTCCAGTTGTCGACGTCGTAGGCGGTGTAGTGCTTACAGCAGGCGGCGACCTTGAGGCTGTCGCCGGCGCCGGCGTTCTGCAGCCCCGTGACGTAGCCGACGGCGTACTTGCTGGTGAGCAGCGGGTCCTCGCCGGGGGTCTCCTGCCCTCGGCCCCACCGCGGGTCGCGGAAGATGTTGATGTTGGGGCTCCAGAACGTGAGCCCCGCCAGCCCCACGTTGTGCATCGCCCGCGCCTCGTTCGACACCACCTGCAGATCTCGTCGTCAGAATTAATTCTGCAGAATGCAGTACAGTAATCGCGTCGCTGGTGAGTGGTGACCAATTCCAAGTCCGGTCAGTGTGCCGATCGAGCATGCAGGCATGGCGATGGCGGCGTACACTGTGCATTCAGCAGCCAGGCACGCGATCAGGCTACGATGGCCTACGGTAGGTGCACCCGAGAGGGATAAGATGGCATCCGGGCAGGCAGGGCAGGACTCAGGAGTCGCGTTTGTCGGCACAGTGCTCACTGCTCAGTGCCCAGTCCTTGCTGGATTCTTGTGACAAGCTTTATTAGCCGGTGCGCTGCAAATTAAAATCCATGCTGCTGCTACAGTGCTACTAGTAGCAGTAGCTTCTCTGAATTTCTCACCTCACTACCGCGGATGCAAAATCAAATCCAGGCACGAAACCGCCTCTTGCCAAACCCGACGAGGGCGAGAGCTACACGATGATGGGTTGCGCTTGACCAAAAGCAAAGCTAATCAGATTCAGATCACACTCACACCATGGCGCAGCTAGCTTTTCCCGCTGGATGAATGTGACCATGAGACCATGAGAGACAGCGACGCCGCAACGGATGGGCGCGGGGCGGAGAAGTGGCGCGGGGACGAAAAGGCTCGGCGGTTGCCTGACAGGCGATGGGCTAGCGTCCAATAAATGCAGTCCGCGGTCTACAAGAGCTGCTGCTGCGCTGCGCATGTCGGTACGCACTATGCATATTTGTGGATGCACACAACAAGGTCACCGGCCAGACCGATATTTCCAATGTTTGCTTGCGCTACTACACCTTGCATGTTCCAATTAAGAAAACACTAGTGCTGCGTGTCTTGCCCTTTCCGGATCAGAAAAAACCAATGCCGTTTTACCAAATGTAGCTATATTACCAAAAATCCAAAATGTACTACTGACCTCTTAGCATATATTGCATTTATTTAGCGTGCAGTATACAAAATTGTAATGATCATGTGACACTTATTTAGCGTGCAATATACAATACGAAATTGCAGAGGTGCCTGCTACTCGAGTCAAAAAAAAAGTGCACCTTAATTACTGACCTCTTAGCATTATCTAATTGTTACAGAACTTGGGTGTGTTTAGTTGGTGTAAAGTGGATGAAAAGTTACTGTAGCACCTTTCGTTTTTAGTTGACAAATATTATCCAGCCATGAAGTAACTAGGCTCAAAAGATTCGTCTCGCAAAAACCAGACAAACTTAGCAATTAGTTATTTTTTTACCTATATTTAATACTTCATACATGCGTTCAAATATTTGATGTGATAGGTAGAAGAGAATATTTTGGGATTGCATAGGAAGTGAACACACCCCTTATAGCATTGTGTAGCTACTACCAAATACTCCCTCCGTCCGGTTGATTATGCAATTATGGGAAACGTGCCGTTCAAACTGTGTCAACTTTGATCAAATTTATAGCAAAAAGTATTAACATTTATGTTTCGAAATAAATTTATTATGAAAATATATCTCATAACCAATCTAACGGTACTTATTTTGTCTCATAAGAGTTAGTATTTTTTTTATATAATTTTAATCAAAATTTGTGATGGCTAACTTCTCGGGATGTGAGAATTACGTATTTATTGGGACGGAGGGAGTACTAAATTGTAGTTGGAGTACTAAGGGGGAAACAGTGGGGTCCAGGGTACAGAGGGACACCCACTGCCCTGCACAGCGGCTGTGTGGTGCTGCTACATGATAAGTACCCGTGAGCCCGTGAGGCAAGCCATATCCTGTTGGACGGCCGGCCAGAGGACAGAGACCAGTTGCATTGCATTTGCATCTGATTTAACACCGATGATGGATCACAAGCGTACTAACAGTACAGACATTATTATGTTCGGGCAGGCACACCCTCTAATCAGTCCTTGCCACAGTCCCTTTTGCCCTTTTCTTAACGGTGAGGAATCCCAATGATGCTCGACGCGTGACCTGTGAACATAAATAAACCGACTCAGCCTAGCTATCATTTTTCTTTATTAGGGTGTGTTTAGTTGTGTAAAAAGGTGTAAAAAAAAGTACGGTAGCATGTTTTGGCTTTATTTGGCAAATAGTGTCCAACCGTTGACTAATTAGATTCAAAACGTTCGTCTCGAAAAGTACAACCAAGATGTACAATTAGTTTTTAATTTCATCTACATTTAGTACTTCATGCATGTATCGCAAGTTTGATGTGACGGGGAATCTTTTTTTTGCATAGTGTTTTTTTTTAACTAAACACAGCCTTACTCGTTTTTTCTTTTTTCGCGAAGATCATCTTTTTGTACTCGACCCGGCCGTCGCCATTGATCCTATCCTAAAGGCGTCAAACTTTTCGTGCAGTTCACTACGAGAACCGTACTAGTACTCAGCATGGCACACATCTCCATCGCCAGCCATGACTCTCCATGAGCAAGAAAAGGGCCCTGTTCACCAGGCTGTTTTTTTTTTCTTATAAGCCGGCTGTGATTGATTTGCTGTGAGAGAAAAATACTGTTTAACGGCTGATAAGCCGTACCGATAAGCTGAGCGGAACAGGGAAGATTACGCAGTGCAATGCAAGTATAGTATAGTCCTATAAATCGACGGATCCTATCCATCGACTAGCTGTAGGCAAGATTACAAATTGCAGCTACACTTGTTTTGACCTGATGCCGCACCGTAGCAGCAGTAGCTGGTATGGCATGACTTAGGAGACTGCGTCGCCGAGATCGATGCAAGTGCAAGGCCGCCGCCCGCCGGCGAAAAGAATACGGGACTGGCATATCAGCATACGATCCGGCCCGGCGGCACGCTTTTGCGGCTTTTCTTGCCGTGCCCTGCCACATCGCATGAAGGGAAAGTTGGGAGGGAAAAGCAAGGCACACATTCTCCTCCTGCTCTGCACCGAATCACAAATCGCCCCGATCCGGCACCGCGAAACTTCGCCGTCGAATCAACCAACCCCACACACACTCCCCATGCGTCCCCACCAACACCAAGCGCGATCGAGAATGCCAATGCGGGCGGCGCAATGCTGGACCTGGTGCAAATAAATGCTACGGAACGGAGCAGAGCAGAACACAGCGTACGGGGCCGGGGCAGAGAGGAGCAGAAGAAAACAGCAGGGGTCGCTCACCTCGCCGATGGCGCGGAAGAGCGTGGCGTTGAAGGAGGCCGCCGTGAGGATGGGCTGCGGGAAGCTGGTGGCGGCGGGCACCAGCGGCGAGAACCGGGTGCCGGGCCCCACGTAGGAGACGCCGTGCAGCGCCTCCGACCACCACTCGTACAGCGGGATGCCCAGCCGGGGCAGCGCCGCCTGCTTGTCCACCAGGAACCCCACCTTCTCCGCCAGCGTCAGCCGCGACACCAGGTCCGCCGCGCGCGCCGACGCCGAAGCCGACCGGTTGCAGAACCCGTACGACGCCAGCGTCGCGTTCGACGCGTCGCACGCGAACACCGGCGTCTGCGCGCGCGCCACATTGCAGGAGCAGAGCAGCAGCAGCGCCGCCGCCGCCACCAGCGCGGCCGACGCCGTGAACGCCGCGGCCATGGTAGCTATAGGCAGCTAGCTCGCCGCACCCCGGCCTTCTGAACTGAGCTGATTCTCGGTCACCACCAGCGCCCCCGTAGCACAGGCGCTAGCAGCGGCATATATAGAGTGGTCAGAGTGGCCCGCGCGACAGGGTGGTGGGTGGTGGGTGGTGTGAGCAAAAAAGCTGGTGAGGTGAGGCCGAGGGAGGGGGCGCCCCCGTGACGGGGACGGCGGTGGAGGGGAGGGACGGCGGTGGAGGCGCCCTTATTTTTCTCGGCCTCTTCTTTGCGAGCACTGTGCTCGCGCCTTGTATTGTACCGAGTCCGTGACGCGATTCTTGGAGCCATCCTTCCAGGCTTCCAGCTATCCTCTTCCACCTGACTGAGCCTCCCTCGATGATGCATGGTGAAGTCATGAACTTGTGATGCTCTGCAATCTGGGCTAAGGGGAACCTAGTGATTGTTTAGGCCATGTCATTATTTGCTAGGCTAATAAAGCCGTAATCCTAGTAGCAATAGAAAAGTACTAGAGAATCGCATCTCCTATATTTCAAGTGTACAGATTTTTCGAGTGTTTCAGGCGCGCCAAGTGTTCAGTGTCGCACACATTTTTCTCTGAATGAACGGAACATGTAACGGTAACATGATGTTATAACCCCACATTAAGATTACTGACATCACTCTTTGTTTCAGACGTTGATTTTCAACGCTGCAACCCATCGCCTGGAAACTGTATTTCGTTCCATAAGCAAGAGCCTTTGGTCGTATTTTCTATCCACACATGATTCTGTAATAAAAAGATTATGTGACTACATTCGTATTGAAAAAAAATGCTTACTTATTATTGTGATTTTTGCTACATAGATAAGTGACATAACAATAGAGTAATTTGTTGCTCAAAGAATTGTCCAACAAAACAGATACTTATGAGTTGTGCACTTAATGCGTCTATTTGTAGTTCCTATGATATGCTCTTTGGCTAAGGAACTTGGTGATTGTTTATGGAATTCTTTGTAGGCTAATAGCTAGCTATAAATAAATAATGAAACAAATCACACCTATTTCAAGTGCCTTAAAAAGAGAATGATGAAATGAGTTCCACCTAAATGAACCTATGGCATTGTTTCCAATAAAATTCTCAGTGTCTCACAGAATAAATGCATCAAGTGCATATGAAATATCAAATATGAAACTACACACTGTAGAAAGGTTGTTTGAACCATTAATTAAATGTTTTTTCTGGTTGATGTGGCATAACTAAAAAAATGAAACTGACCACTAAGATTGGTTAGTAACTCATTGGAAGTTAGCATGACTCTATGGCTTGTCATATTATTGCCAGAGTCAAGTGATATGTTGGTTGCATTGATCACACTACATTTAAATAGAAAAAAACATGGATGGATAGAGCAAAAGGTCAATCTATCAATTTTAAAATATAAAGCATAGTTTGACTTGGCTAGAAGGTTGTTTCCAACCATTGATTAAATATTTTTTTGGTTGATGTGGCATAAATGAAAAAAAATGAAACTGGCCATTGAGGTTGGTTAGTAATTCAGTGGAAGCTAGCATGACTCTATGGCTTGTCATTTTATTGCCAGAGTCAAGTGATATGTTGGTTGTGTTGATCACACTGCATTTAAATACTCCTAGAAACAAACATGGATGGATAGAGCAAAAAGTCAATGGATGGATAGAGCAAAAAGTCAATCTATCAATTGTAAAATATAAAGCATAGTTTGACTTGGCATGGTTAAAAAAAACTAAACTCCTATTTATCTTAACTTACAATGTTTTTTGCAATAAGATTGCAAGCATAAAAAATACTTCCAAATGTTAATCCAATGTTGTTGTTTTAGTGATTGGAGGGAATAGAATTGCATGCGTATTTTGCTAAAACCATGATTTTTACTCATGCTTGAGGTGAAGTTTTACATCTTCTATATTAGCAATCTAGTTTGGGTTAGAGGGATTTTGGATCATGGTTTAGGGGTTTGGTGGGCATACTTGAGGTTGACGGGCTCAAAGGGATTGGAAGCTTGTTTGCTATGATGCTAGCGGTGAATCGTTGATGTGCTCATTTTTTTTCTGATTTATTTCAAGATTTTACCAATAGCGAAGCGTCTATGGTAATGGCAATTTCTTGAATCTCGAAATTTACTGGTTTAGTCTTTTAGAGATGTTCATATAGATAGAATGTGTTCGTGTGTGTCTAATACGTTCATAAGAATATGCATTTATGTGAGTGTCATGTCTATACCATGATTTTTAGAAGCAAACGTATAAAACATATAAGGAGACAAACTCTAAATTTTGGGAATTAATCCTCTGCTAATGGCGACTACGCTGGAGGTGGCACTCAGAGAAGCGGATAACGCCGGCAGGGAGAATGGTGAGCTATCTGCAGCTGCTAGCGTCCCCACCAATAGCGTGCCCTAATGATTCAGCTGAGCTTAAAAAAAAAACAGATGCGTTCTTGAAATTTGTTATCAAAAGAGCAGCAGTGGCGCTTCACTATCCATGAAAGCAAAGAACTAAAAAGAGTCAGAAATTACTTGCCTTGAACGTGGGTGCCATCCTGTAATGGCGTTGTTACCCGAGTGAACGCAAGGTAAAGAATACTGGAAATACAGAGTGCATGGCACGTGTGAACCTGCTCGACATGAGCTTTGGGCTGGCTACTCCGGTGTACGTGACCGACGGAGTCACGGAGTAGGAGGCTTTGGGGACGGACGAGGGATTCTTCTTCCACTGAAAGCGCGGTGGTTGCCACCATGGAAAAGGAAACGCAGGCAACAAAGACGCACAATGCGTATGAGATTACCGACACATTCGGTGGTTGAGCCGGCCACCTTCAGAATAAAGCATCAGAACCGTCGCAGACTGTCACGTCGTGAGCAGCTCCAATTCGGCCGGCGCTGCTCCTGGCTTCATCCGTCCGCGTCGCTTCATCCGTTGCTTTGAACGCAAGACCATCGGTGGTTACGCGTACTGTTTTCAGCAGCCGTGTACGGGGGCAGTACAGAGATAAGGCTACACTTGTACGCACTGGATGGACGCATCGATCGCATGCGTGCATGTTTCCCCCTTGGGATCCACACATACAGATTTCAGGCCGTATCGTCATGTCCATCACATGAACCAGTGCGTATCGACACGCAGGGACCGTGTCTCCTCGCAGTCCAGAAAACCGGTTTCAGATGACCATCATTGCTGTTTCCATGTGGCTATACAGGCCCTGATGATCCGCACCGAACGAAAATCTCGCTCTTAAACGGCCGTCGCGCGGTCGGGATCAGGGCGACGGTTTCGGGCCGCTGGTCCTGCTCCTGCGCGGCGAGGCCATCCGGTGGCCTACCGCGCTTGCACGTCAAGCAGGTTTCGCCCATGAATATTTCGCGTAGGATGAAACGGCAACGTCAAGCTCAGAGGTCTCGGTCAGATGGAAAGTTCCCGTCCGGAAACAGGGCAATGTGCCTTGCTTGCTTTCGCAAGTCAGAGCTGCGAGCATGCCGAAATGGTCTCGGTATGAAATCTTACCGGTCAATGCACCGTCACCGGCTCACCGCACCTGATGGAGAGTTGGAGACAGTTCTCTTTACTACGTCGGAGGGGAGTACTGTGGTGTCATACGATACGAATCGCTTCCATGACGTGAAATACCGTAGCTTCTTCTGAAACCTATACCATTTCCTTCCCGGCACTTAGGTTGCACGTCACCACCTGATAAAAGGAGCAGTCGTCACTCGAAAAGAAATAGCTCAGAGTCGATGGGAATGCATCAGATTGCTCTGCTCTGTAGTCAAATGCACATGCACCTTTGTGGACTGGTACATATAGCCTTTTGCCCTTTTCGGTTCAGAAATGGTTGGGAGCATGATTCCCTACCGGTAACAGGACGGAGTTGCTTGCGATTGTTGAACTAAAAGCAAACAGATTTAAGAATGGTTTTGGGTTTTATTACGATGCGCATATCTGCATACGTGCTGCAGGAGTAGTAGTTACACTGCGATCCTGCATCCCTGCATCGTTCTTTCTGAAATGAGTGAACCCTCGATGCACGCATACGACAGGTCACACAGAGGATCGGTTGGCCCTTGGGCCTTGGCCGTCCACAGACCCGGCATATCCGCAGAGGTGAAACACTCCCCGTGAGCCTGACCGTGGACACTGGCAGCCGACGCAGAACGGCGCACCGCGACACTGTGTACGCGCAGAGCTGCGGATGCACACCACATGCTACCAGGACGAGATCATGGACCTCACGGGAGTCTCCTGTACGATCGACGACGCAACGCATGATGCTTTCCCTTTCTCGGAACCAACAGGGGTCGGGGGGTTGTTTCAGCAGCAGCATGCCAGCAGGAGGAGGAGGCTAGGTACGTGCTACCTATCTGCCCGTGGTGCGTGCATGCACCCGAGACCCAGCAAGACGCCACGGCAGGCCACGCACCCCCGTGTGCCGGCGCCCCGCATAAAACGCCAGAAATGGGCGTAGGTTCCCGTGACTTTCTGCACCTGCGGACGCAGCCGCGTACGAGCAGTCGGTGCGCGGCCGCGGCCGTCCGGGGGCGCAGTCACGGGCCGGCCGCGCGTGGTGCCAACTTGACCGCGCGCGGAACCGAGGCCCGAGCCGGGGGGACGAGACGACCCCGCAGTTCGTTCTGGCGTCATCGGCGCGTACTAACGATACTCTAAAGCTTTAAAGTATGAATATAGAGCTTTAAAATATGAATATAGAGTAAAAACTATTGTATTGGGTACTCTAAAACGATACTCTATCCTTTTTCTCACTCTATATTTAGAGTAGTACAGTGCTTACTCTATACTCTATAGTTGCGGACCCCACTAGCTAAACAAAGGGAAAAAATGCTATAACTCACAAACCAAAAATCCAAATTAAATTTCGATTGCACCATTAAATTCGTCTCAATAAATCCTTCAAAACTAGATCACACATGTATATATTTAGATAAAGTGACAAGTGAGTCCCACAGTGGATAAAGTGGATAGAGGATGATATAGAGGATGGATGAGTGCGGGAGAATTGAGTATAGAGGAGAGAATCTGACTGACTAGAACGTATAGAGGATGAATATAGAGGTCCATGAGTGCGGGTAGTCTAACAGCAACGCGCCGGGTGGGCACCGAAACCGAATCCGTTGCCGCCCGGCGTCGCTGTCAGCCGGTGCGTGCGACGCTGTGGGGCGTGTGCGATGCGAGGTGTTGTGCGTGGTGGGCAAGAGAAGCCGTTGGAGTCTTGCAGTTGCAGGTGGTGATGATGATGACTCGAGCGTTGCCGGCTCATCACTCCTGCAAGCAATGTACGTACTGAAATCGATCCAGGGAGATGTACGGCTGCCATGTTGACTATAGCCAGGCTAAACTGCTACTTCTACCACCACCTAATGCTATCTGCATGCCAGTGTTATTTTCGCCTCTCAGAGTGTACTTTAGCCTTTCGCAACATTTTGATGATCACGCGTTTTGTGTTCCTATTAATGCCAGTCTACTCATACGGAAAGTGCCAGTTATTTTAATCTGTGGGATTACAAGATGCGGTTTCATCATCGAGTCAGTTGGGATCTATTACAGGATAGAGATTATGCAGCAGGCACAGGTTAGTGGCTGGTGGGTCTCCCTTGCTTGCGATAAACTCATCGCGGGTCTGATATCCACTCATCAACTCTGAAAAACGTCGCTGCAGAGTAGTAGAGCAGTGATATTCTACCAGCCTCTTTTGATCTTTTCAGTGTCCCAGCTGCCAACCTTCAGATCAGCATGGCCTGCACTGCTCTGCAACTGCAACTGCAACATCCATGATCCATCAGCACAGAGCTCACAGTTGTCTGGGAAACATCATGCGTGCTGTTCTTTGTAGCACCTCATGATCGAGATAGATATCCAGGATTTCAGTAGTACAAATCAAATAACACCATGCCGCGTTCACTTCCCCTCCCAACCCAAAATATTTCCTCTTACACACATCACATCAAATCTTTCAACGCATAGAGCATTAAACGTAGGTAAAAAAGATAACTAATTGCATAGTTTGTCTGTAAATGTCGGGACGAATCTTTTGAGCCTAGTTAGTCCATAATTGGATAAATTTTGTCAAATAACAACGAAAGATGCTACAGTAACTTTTCAGCTACTTTTCGCGAAGTGAACACACCCATCTATATATATTTTTGTCTTCTGGATTCTTGCTCAGAGAAATCGGCCGGTGCTTCCTCCAGTAGTCCAGCGTACGCTGCACTTCTGGAGCACATATTCTGACAAAGGTTTTTTTTTATAAAAAAAAGTATATTCTGACAAATTCTAGCTACTGGGTACCGCACAAAAGTGCAGAGCTTCAGTATTTCAGACCTAACTTTGAACGTATTAGCTGTCGAGCATTTGGGATCCTAATGGATTAGATCCAGCACAACCATTCTTCTATCGTAAGTGCAGCGAAACGATCCATTTAATCGAGTCGTCCGCTCTCGTACGTGTCACGAACCCAGGGTTCTGTACATTCGACATATCATGTCTCAGGCCGCGTTCACTTCCCCTCCCAACCCAAAATATTTCCTCTTACACACATCACATCAAATCTTTTGACGCATGCATGAAGCATTAAACGTAGGTAAAAAAGATAACTAATTGCATAGTTTGTCTGTAAATGTCGGGACGAATCTTTTGAGCCTAGTTAGTCCATAATTGGATAAATTTTGCCAAATAACAACGAAAGATACTACAGTAACTTTTCAGCTACTTTTCGTGAAGTCCCTCAGATCCCGTAGCCTGCATTCGGTTGCTCCGTGACAAGTCCGGTTGTATCTTCCATTGTCGCGTCGTGCTAGCCGATCGAATATCGGAACGTGCTCCAGCATGTCGTATGGGACCAAAGTGTCACCGGAGAATGTTCAGCTCCCCAGAGAAGACACTGTTGGCATCTTCAGATCTGGAAGACGAAGGTGTTGGTTATACTTAATCGTCGTATTCCGATCTGATGATCCGTCGCTTTTGGCCCACCTTCAAACTACGAGGCTTAATTCGCAACGACCAATTGTTAATCACGACCGATAGTGCTGATGATTAGAGCTTTTCCGAGTGATTTACTAGTCAAATCAAGTCTCTGATAGTGCCACGTACAACAGCGCGAATATTAGACGACAAATGGACACAAAATGTTGGAGCTAGGTCTGCAGCCGGCCATATAGTCGCTCTAATCGCTTGGCTGAAAAGGTATAACTGAAAATATTGTTCATTTATTTATTGTAAGAGAACAATACTTTTCGTTGGTGGAAAAAAATACGACATATAACACAAGCGAATAGGGCTACCGTACCTAGTACGTGGCTACGTGCTGGGCCATCGGACATAGATCGGCGGAAGCACGGCGAGCCGACAAGTGCCCCACCCAGCTACAGGCGATAAAGACTGAAGCTAGCGAACCGTGGACCCGGGGTCGCCGGAGGGTGCGATGAGATCATGAACAAGGCAAGGCATGGCAGCAACGCCCTGCTGTGGCTGCATGGGCTGCATCCATCTGATCCATATTTTCTGGGCGGGCCTGACCGCCCTTACAAGGCCCATGTCAGTTCGCAGCAGATCTCGTTCAAGGATACCATACCAGCGTCAGCCCAGTCTGTTTCACAGTCACAGAGCCCCCACCCCCCCCCCCCCCCCCCCCCCCTGCCCCCTGCCCTGCCCTGCTGTTCCTGCTCCGTCTAAAAACCTCCCCCCAGTCCCCCGCCGCTCCGGGCACGTTTCTTAGCGCCGCCGGTCGCCGGCGAGTAGCAGGGGGGTCCGAGCCTTTGCGTTATAAAGGATTTCGTCTTATTGGCTGAGCCTCCCTTAGCCGAGGAAGAGCACAGAAGCAGGGAGGTGGGCATGGCGGAGGAGGTGCCTGGATCGACATCGACCTGTTGGGCTTGACAAGAAGATGGTCGGCAATCGGCATGCACAAGAAGTCAGTCGTCGCATGACCATTCAGCAACTGGTGGCTTGCGTGCAAAGTCCCAGCCCACCGGCCGCCGCCCCGGCACCGGCGGCCACCCAGCCGCCCGCATCGGGCACCTCGGATGACGTCGTCGCCCCGCCGCCCGCCTCCGCCGCGGCCCTGGGCGGCGCCACCCTAGCCGGATCCGACGCGGACGCCACCGGAGAGGGCGGACCCGCGCCCGCACCGCCCTCGATGGAGCCGGCAGAGCAGCTGCTGCCCGGGGCTGGGGTGCACGACACCTGGCGGCCCCATCCGCCAGCGGCGCCGCCGGCCACGGAGTCGGCCGCCGAGGATCTCCAAACTCACGCTGCTGTTGCCCCCTGCTGCCGTGACGCGTCCGTGTTGGAGCAGGCTGGCCCCGTGACCGCCGTCCACGCCATGCCACCGCAGCCGCCGGGCTCTGCCGCTGCGAACGAGGGGGCCAGCCCCGGCACTTGGTCCCCTCCGCTGTTGGGGCTGGATGCCTGGAACGCCGCGGCCATGCCAGGGAGCCTAGGCACGACGTCGCCGAACGCTCCAAGCTCCTCGCTCTCGCCGGCCGCGGCACCGTTCCTCCCCGGATGCTGGGGCGGGCGGTCGAAGAGCAGGCGGTGGGCGGACGAGGACAGCGAGGAGGCCGACGACGACCATCCCGTGACATACCTGGAGGCTGCTTGTCGCCGGGCGAAGCCGGCCCCCGCGCCCCCCGTGCGCCCCCAGACTCGCTCTTACCTGGAGGCCGCTCTTCGCCCGTCGAGGCCGGCCACCGTGTCCCCCGTGCGCGCCCAGATTCGTTCGACCGATGTTCTAGGGCGCGGCGGAGCGGATGCCGGGAAAAGACCTACGTGACGGCGGAGGAGGCGCAGCCTGCCGCACCTTCAGCTTGTGCACGGCCTACCAGCCCGGCCGGTGGATGGTCGAGTACCTGCCCACCAACGCCTCGGCGCGCGAAGACGAGTATTTGCCCCCAACGCCGATGGGTGGCGTGAGATTCTACCCCGGCTTGAGGTGGGACCTGCCTATGCCCCGGTTGAGCCTCGCCGAGGACCTGGCCCGCGCGCGCATGCTCCGAGGACTCCCGCACAGTTCCGGGGCAGATGTTTCAACTGCCTCTCCCTCTCGCACCGCGTGGCGACTTGCCGGTTGCCTCCGCGTTGTCTGCGCTGCCGCGGTCTCGGCCACCTCGCTAAGGACTGTGGTCGGTCCGAGGCGACGCCAGATGGCGGCGGCCGCCCTCGACACACACGTGCCGAGGGCCGACCGCCCTCCCAGCACGCACCCCTCGGCAGTCCACCGACCGCAGATGGGACCGCGATTGGGGTTGTGGGGGGTGCCCACGGCACCCGTCGCCGTCGGAGGCGACACCGGCGCCGCGGAGGTAAGCCGGCGGCGGACATCGCCGTGGACGCCCCTGCCGACTCCAGCGATGACGCCACTGTTTCAACTGCCGCGCGATGCTTCCTCGAACCTGACCCTTTGGCGGAGGCGCTCTGCGAGCGCACCGACCCCCCTGATCTGCTCGTCTCGGTCGACCCGATGCTAGATGAGCTTGCCGCACTGCCCGTCTCCCGACCAGATGTGAACAGGCTCCCGGCTGCCTGTCTCCGGAGGGTCAAGCCTCGTTGTGGGACCCTACGTTGACGGCTCCTCAGTGCACGGCAGACCGTGAGTCGCCTCCGTCGTCTCCCATGCAGGGCACGTCGGCGGGCGCTGTGGCGCTGACAGAGGCGGACTCGCCTTCTCCTGGAGAGGAGGATTCGCCTTCTCCTGGGGAGGCCGCGCGGCGGCTGGCTAGGTTCATCGACGAGGTCCGGGTGGTGAGGCCGACGCCTCTCATCCGCTCCCCTCCCAAGCAGAAAACGCCGCCCAAGCGGACCTTGCCCCTTCGGAGCAGGCGGATTGCTGCGCAGCAGATGGACCACATCCCGGCGTCCAAACGCGGCGAAGTACTGCTCATGAAGAAGATGGGGTTCTTGGAACCTTCGGCACCGTCTTCCTCTGCGTCCAAGCGTTCCTATGACTCCTACTTCAAGGGCGAGCTTTCGACTGCAGACGTTGAGGCTCTCGACGAGCTGTTCCAAACTTGTAGAGGGTTGCGCATGTAGTTGGTTGATCCCAATGGATATCAAGGTTGTCATTTTCAAAATGTAGCCCCATCGTGGTGTCGGTCGGGCCGGGAACGGCTGCTCTTGTATTTTATTTGAACTTCTGTGTTGTATTTTATAACTATTCTTCTTAATGCAATGATACGCAGCTCTCCTGCGTATTCGAGAAAAAAATGACTTCAGTGTGCGCGGGAACAGCTTACACACGGCAAGGCGGCCTTGGATGAGCACCCATTGCGTGGCCAGTAGTATGGGCAGAACAGAAGGGGTAATCTTCTTTCGAGTGCACGAGTGAGTGATATTTTGGCAGATGGGTGGTCATCAGGGCCTTGCACATGTAATGACTGATTGAGCAAACAGAAGCTATGAGATACTTCCTCCGTCCCAAAAACAGAATGGCGCTATGAAATTTGGGTCAGTCAAATTTTCTTGGCTTTGACTAGATTTATAGAAAATATTAGCAATATCTAAATAATTTTATTATGAAAACATATTAAATGATTAATCTAATGACGCGGTGTGTGCGTGTGCTCAACTTTTGCGTTTACTGCTTTTCAATTCGTTGGCTGCTAGCTATGCATAAGGTTTTGTGCAAATCAAGCCAAGCCATCACATGGGCGATTAACACAGGTCTTTAATATTTTTCTCCCTGCAGAATCTCTCTAACAAAATTCTGATAAATGCTATCAAAGGTAAGCTAACAGGTCATCACCACCCTTTTCACTTTCATAAGACAATTTGTCCTACTATCTAATTAAGCAATCAAAGGTCGTTCATGATATAAGTCGTCACCAATGTGACGATTGCAAACCAACTGTAGCAAACTTCAGTAGCACTAGTATTTTGAAAGCCATCTCATTTGTTTTTCCTAAGACAGAATATATCCATGCAACTGATACTTTGATATGTATACCCTATCCTCGCTTAATGGAATCAAATTTGCAGCATCCTCACCTCAGAAGCTCTAGCTGGGCGCCTCTTGATCTTTGCAAGATATGTTCGTATACAACACGGTTATTCTCAGCAACTATCAACTCCGTTCTTGAACAACACATTGCATAGATGGAACTAGTTGAATGCATTCCTCCAAAAATCTGGTATTTTGGTCTTCTCGTTCACTAGCTCAGGCCAGTCTTAGAAGCTACATTCTCTCTAAACATGATTGCTTTACATTTTCTCCGGTCACCAATGCCTGATAGCTCTTTAGGTGCCGGTGTATCGCCACGGAACAACATAAATTCAACTTCTTTTATACGTTGCGCTGTGAATAAAGGATATGATATCCATGGATAGGAGCTTGCTATATTATGTATAATCTTATGGATTGTTTTGGTCTTGTCACAAAAGAATCTCATGTTATGTTAACTCATAGATATACATATGGCCTGCATTTTTTCTTCTCTTTATCAGACATTAGGCTTGAGTTGAAAATTGCAGGTTTTGATTGCAATTTGAAGAGTCATACATGTATATGATATAATGTGTGTTAGTCCCGTTTCAATATAAGAACTTAGGGTGTTGAGCATTTTTTTAATGTTATATTCTGGCACTATATCTGTTTCCTTTTCCTGGTCAATTTAAACATTAAACCAACACATATATGCAGGGAACTCTATTGCATATGTCGCTCCAAAAAACTGTCTCATCATCTGTGTTCTTGCGAATAACTCAGAGATCTTATGATAAGGTTTCGTGGATCCGTTTGTGTTCCTTTGGTCCTACTACACATTTCAGGTTTCAATGTATTCAAATGTGTACATTTGCAAAATGATACATTTTGCTACCCCTGTTTAGCCTTTTTGTTTTTTTTGAATATTTACATAAGAATCTTGCATTATTTCCGGCTAGAACTGCATACACCATTATCTTATCTGCTAGAACCCTATTTAAAATAGGATAAACTGCGATGTTTAATGTCCATGGTCTAAGACCCTCTTCTTTTTCATTTACTGATATCTCATTGTTTTAAATTATTGCTACAACAGAACTAACTTACAAACATTGTCAATTAATTATTCCACCAACAGTAAAACTATGCTTGGGTTATGCGATCCTGGCTGATTGAAGCATGGCTATGTACAAGCCTAAAGTGGAGAATTCACTCAGGTGTGACAACTCAATATGTATTACTTATGCGCCGTGGGCTGAGATACAGGATATAAACCGA
Organism: Saccharum hybrid cultivar R570; assembly: GCA_038087645.1. NCBI lineage: Eukaryota > Viridiplantae > Streptophyta > Magnoliopsida > Poales > Poaceae > Saccharum > Saccharum hybrid cultivar. The sequence continues at coordinate 11,987,943 of JAQSUU010000529.1, forward strand.
CTGAATACTGATATGACACATTGGCTAACTCCATGGTATGGACTAATCATGAATTTAATTATTTTCTAATAGGTTCTAACCACTAATTAGTCTCCATTAACTCTTGTTAGTTCATGGTTAGTCTATATTTAGCTCTTCTATTTAGCATTCAAATTTCAAAACCTAGGACCAATTTTTTATCCAATATAATCCAAACACCACCCAACAAGGTCGCATGGATTTATCATGACGGGGCCAGCAGGGCAGGGTGAGCACAGGGACATCTATGGATCAGTAATGTATAGGCAATAAAGTTGGTACCTAGACGTGAGACCATAAATAATAATAATCCTACCATGTTTTGTATCTTATACAATACTTCGTCCATTCCAAATTATAAGACGTTTGACTTTTTTTAACCCTAAGTTTGACCACTCGTCTTATTCAAATTGTACAAATTTTTTTGAATAAGACGAGTGGTCAAACTTAGTGTCAAAAAAGTCAAAAGTATTATAATTTGGGATGGAGGAAGTACTTTATCCAACAAAGGAAACATCTACTCCATCAGATCTGTAATATAGCCCATAAATTACCATGTAAATCAGAAGCAATTAAAATACCCCTCTATAGGCTGATAAATCAACCACCACTATCACTATGTAAAAAATAATCTAGAAATCCTTTTATATCTATTTCCTTATTGAATCTTTGTCTTGCAATAAAAGGACATCCAGAGTTTTGTTTGCTTGGTACTGTTTGTCTTGCAATAAAAGGACATCCAGAGTTGCAATTCAAATTATTTTTGAAATAAAATATAATAGAAAAAAATGAACATAGTTCAACATAAGAGTTGTAAAAAGCACATAAACTCCAAAAGATAAAGACCAGGTAATCTCAACTACACAACCAAAAAAGATGTAATTTGCAGAGCTAATAAGGGATGAAAGCAGACAAAAACGGGCGGAAAAACCTTTATTTTTAGCGGAAATGGAATCGGGTTGGGGGAAAATAACGGAATTGAAAATGGATGGAGCTATTGAAAGGTCTTGATGGCTAGAGGGGGGTGAATAGCCTTTAAAAAATTTCTATAAAGACAAGCTAAATAAGTTTATCAATATAACAAATAGCGAGATGCGAGTTTTGCTTAGCCTACGGGGTGTTTGCAAGCCACCTAATCAATTCACAATTCTAGTAAGTTTGCACTTAATCGCACAAGTTAAACCGCACAACTTAGCTTGCAACTAAAGTTAACTAGCTACACAAGTTAAGAGCTATACTAACAAGCTAGTAAGATAACTAAGAAAATAATACAAGAGAGAGTTAGAAGGGTATTACCGAGGGGCGAAGTATTGAGTCAACCAATCGATATGATCAAGAGATGAATTCCACAATACACAACCACCGGGATCGATTAATCACAATAAGAATGATGACACGAAGATTTATCCCGAGGTTCACGTGTTTGCCGGCACGCTAGTCCCCGTTGTGTCCCTCTTCACCACGTGGTTCGGTAGCTAATCAGTCTCACACCGAGCCTCTCAAAAGGCGCCACAAGAATCTACCAAATGGCAAAAGATTACAAATGACACGAGCAATCCACTAACGTTGCCTTTGGCGCTTCGCCGAGGTAGGTACAAACCCCTCACAATCACCGGAGGTGGCCAAGAACAATCACCAACTCTTGCCAACGCCTCCAAGCTGCTCTAAGCCGTCTAGGTGGCGGCAACCACCAAGAGAAACAAGAATCCCGCAGCAAATCAACCACCAAGTGCCAACTAGATGCAATCTCATAATGCAAATGCACTTGGATCACTCAATCTCACTTCGAATATGTAAAGAAACAAGATAGATGAGTGGGAGGGGAGTTGCTTAGCTCAAAGTGCTCACAAGTATATCAAAGAATGCAAGAGATGGAGCCTTGAGCCGTCCAACGAGTATTTATAGATGTACCCCTTCGAATAGAGCCGTTAGGCACTCGAAACCGCTGAAGTCGCGCTGACCGGACGCGCTGGTCGCGCGGACCGGACGCGCGAAGCACGACCGGACGTGTTGGTCCCGTAACGGACCGGACGCGCTGCTAGTCGCACCGGACGCCATAGAGCCAGCGTCCAGTTGGAGTCCAGTAAACTCCCACAACAACCGGGCGTGTCCGGTCGGTCATGACCGGACGCGCCACCGTGTCCGATCAGAAAACCGAAACACGCGCAGACGCTAAGCACTGACCGGACGTGTCCGGTCACACAGAGACCGCGTCCAGTCCAGCGTCTGGTCACCTCTATGACCTTCGTTCGTCTCTATTTGATTCACCCTTTCACATATGAGCTAGACTAAGTATGTGTGTCACTTTAGCACATGTTTTAGCTCATGAAACAACATGTGACAATGCCTCCAAATCTTGACATAGGCGTAAAGAAAAATAGGTGGTTTAATTCCTTGAAAACGTTTGAATCCCGCATCGCAAGCTCGACAGGAGGGAGAGAGGACCTCAAACCCTCTCTACCGCTCAAACTCCAACGCTATCGCAAAAGTGCTAACACCACCAAGTGATCTCGTCATGTGCGAGTGTGTTAGTATTTTCACAATCATTTTTTCAGATGTTATTAGTTCTATCCAAATGCATATGATTATGAAATGCACACCTAGAGACACTTAGAAGTTCAATAGCCGCGTCATTCCCCCTCTTTATAGTACGGCTAACTGTCCTATAATGTAACCACACTTACTATATGTCTTGGTTACTAAAACACAACCCTTAAGCATATATCTTTGTCTTGATCACGTAGGGTTGCGTCCAAATCCAAGTGTGACCATCATGATCACCATGTCCATCTTGCCACCAACCTTGGAATGTATTAATCCTCATATGCTATATACAACTTAGGCATAGGATTAGTACTTAGGCATTGTCACTAATTACCAACACCAAATATAGAGCTTTTAGCTATACAGAAATACGGAAACTGACAAATACAGAGCAGGGAGCCAACATCATCAAATATTCTCGAGTATACATGAACAAAGTCACATAATAATATACACGTACGAAGTTATCGATTCAATATCCACTGACATGCCATGTGTTAACATGCATAATTGGTGATTAGTAGATTTATGGACATAACCATTTTTAGACATATCTCACATAGGTCGAAACCGGATGAAAAACATAATAAAGAGCATCTCCAACAGTTGCCATCTGGCTTTCCCATTTGTCGGTACCAACAGTACGGGGGTACCCACACCTATCGCCAAAAGCGCTGACATAACCGAAACCACAATGAAAAGATAGCCCGCTCGACAGGGCGCCTCGACCGCGCCCCGGCTCCGACTCGTACGAGGCTCGCTCGACGGGGCGCCTCGACCGCGCCCTGGCTCCGACTCGTACGAGGCCCGCTCGACAGGGCGCCTCGACCACGCCCCGGCTCCGACTCGTATGAGGCCCGCTCGACGGGGCGCCTCGACCACGCCCCGGCTCCGACTCGTACGAGGCCCGCTCGACGGGGCGCCTCGACCGCGCCCCGGCTCCGACTCGTACGAGGCCCGCTCGACGGGGCGCCTCGACCGCGCCCCGGCTCCGACTCGTACGAGGCCCGCTCGACGGGGCGCCTCGACCACGCCCCGGCTCCTCGACACCCTTTCTTTACCTACCCAGGACAAAAGCCATAGCATTAAATGCGGTTACCTACTACCACCGACCGGCATGGCTACGGCATGGGTCAACGCGGGAACAATACCCACGTCAAGTCTCACTGTTTTACCGCCCATCCCGTGATGGGAGGTGAAAGCCGTCACTGTACCCACCTTACCGCGCACTATTCACCATCAATCACCCTCGAGGGAGGATAAGACAAGGTCCGTCCCCCGCGATACCAGGGATTCGGCCTTATCCATCCGACCTCGACCCGGCCTCGACTCGGCCCCAACGCTCGACTTAGCTCGAAGGACGGTATGATATGGCGCTCTGGGTCATTTCATCCTCTTGTCCCGTACCACGTCAGGGTACCCAGGGATGGCCAGCCATCCCGAAGCCACGTCGCTACAGTCAACTCAACAGGAATCGACGAAACATCGCCTCAAGCCTCCCCTCGACTTGGCCACCTCTCGCCCTATAAAAGGACAGGCCAGGGCGACGAATAGGGGGGCGAAAAGATCACGGAGGGACAAAACAACCAACCACCCGACCGAACAACGAAAAGCAAGAGATCAACATCTCAAGCAACCACCTTTCTCCTTTTTCTCTTTGAGACTTGGGCTCGACACCCTCTCTCGCCTGCTTGTAACCCCTACACGAGCACCTCGGTGCAAGGAAATACAAACCTCTCTTCCCCGCTGGACGTAGGGCCTTCTTTTGCCCGAACCAGGATAAACCCCCGTGTGTTCTCCTTGCATCACCATCCAGGAAAGAGTCACGCAGCATTTACTCGTTGGTTTAGGACCCCCTTGGTCCAAACACCGACAGTTGGCGCGCCAGGTAGGGGAGCGCTGCGTGCAAACCTCGCTTTGTCGCCGTTCTTCCTGGATGGCTAACCCTGAACGCCCGATCCCGTTGGGTACGGTGATCTGGTTTGGGAGTTTGGAGTTCATATCGCTCGGCTCTGGCTACGACATGGTCCTACTCCCACCCAGGCACCCAACCGACGAAGATTACGAGCTCTCCCAGCCCGGGGGAGCAGTCAACCGGCACCGTCGCTCCAGGCGGTCGTGGGCCGCCCGACGACGGCGAGCCCGATACAACCACCGTCTCCACCTGACGGAGGGCGATGGGATCCCCCGGTCCGGCACCCCCCAGATAGGCGCCAGCCTAGATCTCCTTTTGGAAGATTTGGGAAGGACGAGCCTGGCTGAGGGTGGCGTGCCGACGAAGAATCCCGCCGCTCCCCCGTCCGGTGAGACACCACTGTCCGTAGCATCTATTTCACCACGGGCAGTGACGTCCCCGTCACCATTCCCGTTTGGACTAGACTCGGTCGCCTGGGTGTATGCATCCTCCGTAAGCACTCGCATGAGCGCTTATGAGGAACTCCCCGGACACCATCTACGTTCCACTCTGGACCTCGTTGCGTCCACACCGGCTTCTGATTATCGGGACTCTACGGAGACACCGGAAAACAGAACCTCGTGTGACTGCTTCTCCACGTCACCACCTCGGTGATGGTTGGCAACGGCCACACATTCCCCCGTCATATTACTATTTTGGCGCACCTGACTCCGACTCGGCTGACGACACCTATGATCCGACTCGTGAGTGCTTCAACATCGACGTTGAAAGCACCTCGGAATCAGAGGACGAAGAGCCGATCGAAGAAAGGCACACGCCCCCTCATGTCGAGCTTCCTGCCGAGCGAAACGAGCCTCGGTTCCTTGCGGATCAAGGAGCGCAGCTCGAACAGATTCACGAGTTGCAGGACCAGCTTGACGAGGAACGCGAAAACCTAGATCTTCTCCAGCAAACCCTCGAGCGTGAGCGTGCGGAACACGCATTTGGCGGGAGAGCTCATGAGAGGGCTCGCGACGTCCACCGTCGCATCGACGAGGACCGGGCGGTCGACCCCCCGGTTTTCGCTCGAGCCAGCCAAAACGTTGTCGCCGCTGCCATGCTCCTGCGCAACATGCCCGAGCCGTCAAACCCTGACGCCTGTCGGGCTCGAGACAAAATCCGAGGACTCCTCGAGACTGCCGCCATGCAGCAGGCCGAGAGCTCTGCCTCGAGGCGGCGCGAAGCAGCCTCGGAGCGGACCCTCGAGCCTTCCCGATAGGAGAGAGAAGCCTCGGTTCATCCCGAGCCTGCCCGGTGAAACCGGGTAGCACCTGCCCCTGAGCCCATCGACAACGACCGCGAGCCTCGAGACACCCGTGGCAACATCGTCGAGCGTCGCACACGCAAACACGGTGATGGTGTAGCTCGAGGCTACCACGTCCACAGGGGCGGTCGCTACGACAGCTCGGAAGACCGTAGCCCTTCACCCGAACCTCCAGGTCCTCGGGTGTTCAGCAGGGCTATCCGTGAGACGGTGCCCCCGGCTCGGTTCCGTCCCCCCACGACTCTCACCAAGTATAACGGCGAGACCAAACCTGAACTTTGGCTCACCGATTTTCGTTTGGCATGTCAGTTGGGCGGGGCCACCGACGACCGGGTCATCATTCGGCAACTCCCCCTGTTCCTCTCCGACACCGCCCAAGCCTGGCTCGAGGATCTCCCACCTTGGCAGATCCACGACTAGGACGATCTCGTGAGGGTGTTCGAGGGAAATTTCAAGGGAACCTATATGCGCCCCGGCAACTCGTGGGACCTCCGGGGCTGTAAGCAGAAACCAGATGAGTCCCTCCGGGACTACATCCGGCGCTTCTCCCGGCAGCGCACCGAGCTCCCCAACATCACCGACTCCGACGTGATAACGGCCTTCCTCTCCGGTACCACCTGTAAGGAGTTGGTCCGGGAGTTGGGCCGTAACACCCCGCTCACTGCCAACGGATTGATGGACATCGTCACCAACTTCGCCTCCGGCGAGGAGGCGGTTGGCGCAATCTTTAGCAGCGAGCCGGCGAGGGAGGAGCAGAAGGTCGACGACCCCGCGAGTTCCACCCGAGGCCCCAAGAGAAACAACCGCAAGAAGAAGAAAGGCCAGCAGGGCAAGCTCGAGGCCCCGGCCGACGAGCTCGTCGCTGCTACCGAGCACAAAAAACCTCGAGGCCCCCCCGGTGGGGGCGTCTTTGACAAAATGCTCAAAGAGCCGTGTCCCTACCACAAGGGACTCACTAACCATAACCTCGAGGATTGTCACATGCTGCGCAGGTACTTCGTGGGTGCCGGCGCCAAGAAGGACGACAAGGGGGAGGACCCCAAGGGTGACGACAAGGACGGGGAATTTCCCGAGATCCGCGACTACTACATGATCTACGGAGAACCCTCGACCTGCCTCTCTACGCGTCAGCGCAAGCGAGAACGGCGCGAGGTCTTCTCCGTACAATCGGCAGTACCCCGTTTTCTTGATTGGTCTGCGGTGGCCATCACTTTCGACCGTGATGACCACCCAGACTACGTCCCCAACCCAGGGGTCTATCCCCTCGTCGTTGACCCCGTCATCGCCAACACACGCCTCACCAAAGTGCTCATGGACGGCAGAAGCAGCCTCAACATTATCTACTCTCAGACCCTCGACCTCTTGGGGGTCGACAGAACGCGCCTCCAGCCTAGCGTCGGGGGCTTCCACGGAGTCGTGCCAGGGAAACGGGCAGAACCCCTCGGGCGGGTCGATCTGCCTGTTTGCTTTGGCACACCGGCCAACTTCCGAAAGGAAACTCTCACTTTCGAAGTGGTCGGATTCCGTGGAACGTACCACGCTATCCTGGGATGCCCATGCTACGCCAAGTTCATGGCGATCCCGAACTACACCTACCTCAAGCTCAAAATGCCTGGCCCAAACGGTGTCATCACTGTAGGGCCCTCGTTTGAACATGCCTACGAGTGCGACGTCGAGTGCGTCGAGCACGGCGAGGCTGTTTTTGGGTCAGCGATCTTGGCCACAGACCTCGACGGTCTAGCCAATGCGATCCCCGACCCAAAACGCCATGCTAGCAGCTTCGAGCCCGCCGAAGACGTCAAGCTCGTACCCCTCGACCCCGCTGATCCCAAGGGGAGGGCGCTGAACGTCAGCGCCACCCTCGATCCTAAATAGGAAGCAGTGCTCGTCGACTTTCTCCGCGCGAACGTCGACATCTTTGCGTGGAGTCCCTCGGATATGCCGGGCATACCCAGGGAAGTCGCCGAGCACGCCTTGGAGATCCGGGCCGGATCCAAACCGGTGAAGCAACGCCTGCGCCGCTTCGACGAGGAGAAGCGCAGGATCATCGGCGAGGAGATACACAAACTATTGGAGGCCGGGTTCATCAAGGAGGTTCATCATCCCGAGTGGCTAGCTAATCCTGTCTTAGTTAGAAAAAAGAGTGGGAAATGGAGGATGTGCGTAGACTATACTGGTTTAAATAAAGCATGTCCGAAAGTTCCCTTCCCTTTGCCACGCATTGATCAAATCGTTGATTCCACCGCGGGATGTGAAACTCTCTCATTCTTAGATGCATACTCCGGCTACCACCAAATCAAAATGAAGGAGTCCGACCAGCTCGTGACTTCATTCATCACCCCATTCGGCATGTATTGCTACGTTACGATGCCCTTCGGTCTCTGGAACGCAGGGGCAACGTACCAGCGATGCATGCAACATGTTTTTGGGGGGCACATTGGGTCGACCGTCGAGGCTTACGTCGACGACATCGTGGTCAAAACCCAACGTGCCGGCGATCTGGTCAGCGACCTCGACGTTGCATTCAATTGCCTCAGGGCAAAAAACATCAAACTCAATCCAGAGAAATGTGTCTTCGGCGTCCCACGAGGTATGCTTTTAGGGTTTATCATATCTAAACGTGGCATCGAGGCCAACCCTGAAAAAATCTCTGCAATCACCAAGATGGGCCCCATCCGAGATCTCAAAGGCGTACAGAGAGTCACAGGTTGCTTGGCGGCACTCAGCCGTTTCATTTCGCGCCTCGGCGAAAAAGCACTCCCTCTGTACCGTCTCTTGAGGAAATCAGACCATTTTTCTTGGAACCTCGAGGCTGAGGAGGCTCTCATGAAACTGAAAGCCACTCTCTCTAGCTCACCGATCCTCGTCCCTCCGACCCCGGGGGAACCACTCCTACTCTATGTCGCCGCGACATCACAAGTAGTCAGTGCTGCCCTGGTCGTCGAACGGGCCGAGGAGGCACACACCTTGCTCGTCCAGAGGCCGGTCTATTTCATTATCGAGGTGCTCTCGGAGACAAAGTGTCGATACCCACAGATCCAGAAACTGCTGTATGCTGTCATCTTGACACGGCGCAAGCTCCGACACTACTTCGAGGGTCACCCGGTTACTGTGGTTTCTTCTTTCCCCTTGGGAGAGATAGCCCAGAACCGGGAAGCCTCGGGTAGGATTGCCAAATGGGCGGTCGAGCTCATGGGCGAGGCATTATCCTATGCGCCGCGAAAAGCTGTCAAGTCACAGGTATTAGCAGATTTTCTGGCCGAGTGGACTGACACACAACTCCCCCCTGCACAGCTCCAGGCGGAGCTGTGGACCATGTACTTCGATGGGTCATTGATGAAAACGGGAGCAGGCGCGGGCTTGCTCTTCGTCTCACCCCTCGGGGTTCACATGCGCTACGTCATCCGGCTTCATTTCCCTACGTCTAACAACGTCGCCGAATACGAGGCACTCGTCACAGGGTTGAGAATCGCCATCGAGCTCGGGGTCCGACACCTCGACGTCCGAGGCGACTCTCAACTCGTGATCGATCAGGTGATGAAGAACTCGAGCTGCCGCGACCCCAAGATGGAGGCCTACTACCAAGAAGTATGGCGCCTCGAGGACAAGTTTCACGGCCTCGAGCTCAACCACATCGCACGCAGGTATAATGAGGCCGCTGATGAACTGGCAAAAATCGCGTCCGGTCGAGCCACGGTTCCACCGGACGTCTTCGCGAAAGACCTTCAGCGCCCATCCGTCGACCTCAGGCCAGACAGGGGGGTCGATGAGGCGTCGATCGACCTTCCACCTGAGGCAGAAGCCCCCTCGACCGGGGCTGAAGCCATGCAGGTGGAAGACTCGACGCCACCGTCTGACCGCGAACCTGATTGGCGCGTCCCGTACCTCGACTACCTCATCCAAGGGGACCTCCCCTCGGATAGGACTGAGGCTCGACAGATCGCACGCCGGGCCAAAACTTTTGTGATCATGGGCGACAGCAGGGAGCTCTACCGTCGTAGCCCTACCGGTATCCTCCAACATTGCATCACGAAAGAGCAAGGCAGAAATCTGCTCGGCGATCTTCACTCGGGGGCTTGCGGTCACCACGCTGCGCCTCGAACCCTCGTCGGAAACGCCTTTCGACAAGGATTCTATTGGCCGACCGCGGTCTCCGACGCTGTCAAGCTAGTACGCTCCTGCGAGGGTTGTCAGTACTATGCGAGACAGACTCATCTTCCGGCACATGCCCTACAAACTATCCCCATCACATGGCCGTTCGCCGTTTGGGGGCTCGACCTTGTCGGACCACTAAAAAGGACGACCGGCGGCTTCACCCACTTGCTCGTCGCAATCGACAAATTCTCCAAGTGGATCGAGGCCCGCCCTATCACCAGCATCAGGTCCGAACAAGCTGTACTCTTCTTCACTAACATTGTTCATCGCTTCGGGGTCCCTAACTGTATCATCACAGACAATGGCACCCAGTTCACTGGCAAAAAGTTTTTGGATTTCTGCGACAACCACCACATCCGCGTGCTCTGGTCGGCCGTGGCTCATCCAAAAACAAACGGGCAAGTGGAACGTGCCAACGGCATGGTTCTACAAGGCCTGAAGCCCAGAATCTTTAACAAACTAAACAAGCATGGAAAAAAATGGGCTGCCGAGCTACCCTCGGTCCTGTGGAGCCTAAGAACAACGCCGAGTCAAGCCACGGGGTTCACTCCGTTCTTCTTAGTCTACGGGTCTGAGGCTATGCTACCAACTGATATAGAATACGGGTCCCCGAGGTTGAAAGCATACAACGAAGGACACAACGACGCCACAAGACAGGACGCCCTCGACCAGCTCGAGGAAGCCCGAGATGTGGCTCTGTTGCATTCTGCCAGGTACCAGCAGGGCCTCCGACGCTACCACGACAGATACGTCCGCAAGCGTGACCTCAACGTTGGTGACTTGGTGTTACGGCGGAACCAGAACACCAAGGGACGACACAAGCTCACACCACCATGGGAAGGGCCGTACATCATCGCAGAAGTACTAAAGCCGGGCACCTACAAGCTATCCAACGAGAAGGGCGAAATCCTCACCAACGCTTGGAACATTGAACAGCTACGTCGCTTCTTTCCTTAAAAAGCCTCGAGGCTCTGTATTTCCTTTTCGTCAATAAAGAATACAGCGATGTTCACAATTTTTCGTTTCGCAATGAGGAAGGATCGACCCTGCACTCCTAGAGTCGACCCTCCCTCGGGGGCTGTAAGGGGGAACCCCCGGTCCCCGAAAAAAACTTATGCTCTTTTTTAAAATTTAAGAACCGCTTCTTAGATCGACTTCGCTGAAAGAGCACCCTTAGGTTCGAAAGGGCTCTCGAGTCTGGAGCATCACCTACGCCTCCGAGGCTACGGTACCTCCACTCAACCCTTACGCCTTTTAGAGGTACGCCTTCACGCTGAGAAGATCTAAACAACGGTTCCTAAAATTAAAAAAGAACATACCCCCTATCGCTTAGATCAGGCTCTCACACGATTACTAGGCCGCATCATCACCCTGAAGCTCGAGGGCAGTCGAGCCGCGAGATCACTTACGCCTCCGAGGCTACGGTACCTCCACTCGCTCCCTTACGCCAAAGGATGTAGCTGCGCGCTAAGTAAATCACGCGAGAACACGATCCGTGCGATAAAGGGAAGAAAAGCTCGAGTAAAACTGAATCAACCGCGAACCGGTTTATGTTTCGAGTCTTTTAGGCCTCCGCGGCCACCACGATCAAAATTCGAAATACTAACTTATTACATGGGCCTTCATGCCCAGATTTGGCTCACAGGCCTTCGTCGTCGGCAGGAGGAACCACCTCGGCTTCAAAAAGCGAGGCCAGACGACTCCCAGGCTCTTCGGCGGCTTCGATCAGCTCCACGCAGGCGTCCTCGTTCTCCTCGTCCGTCCGATCGGGGTCTGTGATGAAGCCCTCGGCAACGAGCCTCATGTCAAACACAAACCCCGAACGGACGATGGCCAGCGCCCTCTTCACGCCGTGATGGAGGCCGTTCCGTATCTTCTCCCGGGCAAGGCGGCCCAGCGCCACCATCCGTCGGACGAAGGAGTTCCCCGGAACATCTTCCCCGGTGTCGGTGTCAGGCTCGACCCCTAGGCCATCACACACGGTGGTGATTGCGCCCTGGAGAAGTTGGGTTCTCCGGACTTCGACTTCGAAGAGGCTCTGGAAGGAGTTGGCGCACGATTGGGCCTCTCGGTTCTCTCTCTCCAGCTCTGAAACATGACAAACAAATTAGTGCCCAACGCGGGGCCTTCAACGTCATGACTATAACAACCACACTTACCCTCGACATGGGTCTGCAGGCCCACGACCTCGTCGCAGAGCCCCCCACACGTTCGCTCGAGCCCCAGGAAGGCGCTGTCCTTGTCACGGATGGCTGCCTTTAGCGCCTCGACCTCCTGCCGAGCAGACTCGAGAGCTGCGTCCTTCTTTTGGACGGCTCCCTGCAGCGTCGTGATCTCGGCGTGGAAGGCGTCGCGCTGAAGACTGACCTGGGAAACATCCTCCTCGAGCTCCTTCACCCGCGCAAACAAGGGCTCGAGGTCCCTGCGCGCCTGGGCAGCCTCCTCCTGAGCCTTGTCCAGGCTTGTGCGCATCACGGCCTCGGCCGCCCATGCCTGCGTCGCCTCTTCCTTCAATATGGCGTATGCGACGCGCAATTCAGCCATCTCGGCGTTCTGATCGGATAGCGGTTTCTGGGCCTCCTCGACCAGAACCCGTTGCTGAGACAGCGCGCCCCACACGCCACTCTCGTCCCGGATGAAGAGTGACTTGCGGCGGGAGTACTCCTTCAGCTCCTGAACGCGATTCGAAAAGGTCACAAATCCGAAGAAAAAACAGCCTATCAAGCGAGCCGACGGGTCGATCATACCTCGGTGGCATCCCCCATACTCTGCACAGCGCCGGACACCACTCGAAGCAACCGGTCGAGGTGCTGGCGGACGCCCTCGAGGTACTCCCATCGGTGCACTTCGTCTTTGTCGCTAAGGACAAAGATGGGCTCGGCGTCGGGGTTCGTAGCGTCCCTGAACTCAAGGGACGCCCCCCCCCCACTTCGGCAGCTCCGCCTCTACCCGCGCTATCGCCAGCGCGGCGATGTCGGGCCACGACGAAGATGACCCGATCGGGGCGTCTCCCGGTCCCGCGGAAGGACCGGCCTCGTCCGCGGTATCCACCTCTCCAACGGCCGTCGCGACACCGGCCTGGTCCGCGACCTCACCCCCCTCGACCCCCATTGTTTGTTTTCCCTTGTCCAGGGAGATGTTGTCGAGGGGAGCGTGAGGGCGGGCACTTACGACCGCTGGCGCCTCCGGAGCCGGCGCCTCGACCGACGACGGCTCCGGTACCCGCGCCTCGACCGTCGGCACCGCCGGAGTCGGCGCCTCTTCTTCGGGTGCTCCGGATAGGGGCTCGACCGCCCTGACCTCCACCATGCCCGCTGGCTCTGCCAACGGGCCTTGTCGCGGCTGCGACCCCTTCGCCAGGACCGTCTCTTGCCCTGACGCTGACGTGACCTCCTCCCTGGTCACGTCAGCACCCGCCCGCTCCGCGTCGCGGACGGGTGCCTCGCTCGTCGCGACCGCAACGGCAGCCTCAGCTGTCCCCGACGACCCGGGCCCCGCCTCGACCACGTCAAGAGCCGCCGCCTTGGCCGATTCGGCCCCCTCGACGGCGGGCTCCGGGCCAGCAACCGCCGCGGCATCAACTGACCCTTGCTGATGTCGCAGGCGCCCTTTCGCGGCCTCGACCTGACGGACCTAGGCCGCGTCCTGCTCCGCCGTCCGGTTGAGGACAACGGCGCTGGCTCGCAACGACTTCACAGGGGTAGGCCCCATTGGCTCCGCCTTCCGCTTCAGCCTGCGAAGTGAGAAGAATTGTCGGCCAACGGACTTTGGGAAAGGCAGGACGACCAAGTTGAGATACTTACCCAGAAATCGGCACCAAGTACCTCGACCCTGCGCGGCTCGAGCCTCCCGGGACGGCCGCTGGTGGCCTCGTGGCGGCCTCACCAGCAGGCCGAGCGCTCCTGGGAGCCCCGGCCGACACACCGCCCTGCGCCCTTTGTGCTTCCGAGGCCAGCTGGCCTCGGGTCCTTACTCCCGTCGGCGCCGCCGCCGATGACGACGCCGGTACCACCGTCTCCGCCCCTGCCAGAGCTTGCGAGGCCCCGGCTGGTGCGGACGTCCCCGTCGACCCCTCTCGCCGGGTCCGGGGTAAAACGGCCCCTCCCCTCGAGGGGCCAGATTCCTTCTCCACCTTCTTCCCCTCGACCTCCTCGACCACGACGACCGAGGAGGACCCCCCCTGATGGGCTCCAGCAGGGGGCGAATGTCGGGAAGGTCGCCCAGCCTGGTCGCAATCTCATACTGCGACAGGGCATCGTCATCTTCGTCGCTGCTGCCGTCGTCCTCCCCCGAGACTGTCTCGGAAGGCGACTGCGACAGGGGCACTCCGTCGATGGTCTACTGGCGCCGGCGCTTCTTCAACGCCTCCGCCTTCTTGGCCTTGCGGATCGCCCGCTTCTTGGCCGTCTCCTTGGCCTGCTTCTTCTGGGAGGCATGCAGGCGTCGAGCCTCCCGGGCGGGCCGGTCCTCCGGGACTGGCGGGCGCGTTTCCCACAACGCCGACAAATCCTACACGCCGGCCTCGACCACATCAGCAAAATCCACAGAAAAACAAGAATAGCAATACCTCAGCCCCGGGATACGTACCACGGATTCGCACCCTTCGGTAGGCCTCATGGGAACCTGATTGGCCTCCTTCGCCTTGAAGTTCCTGACCATCCGGCGAGCCCGCCGGAGGACCTCCTCAAGGGTGAGGGATTCGTGGGACATCCGGGTACCCTCCAGGTTCGCCTCCGGAGTCATCTGGTCTAGGCGGAGACGACGCTGGCACAACGGCATCACTCTGTGGCGATGGAAGCCCGCAGCCACCGCCGCAGCCGTCAGGCCCCGAAGGCGAAGCTGCTGCAGCGCCGCCAGCAGCGGATCCAAGCGTGTCTTCTCGGCCTCGGGCACTCCGTACGACCAATGCTCTTCTCGAGTGGTCAGCACGCGGCCGGTGTACCTCGGCAACTGATTTCCATCATTGCGGAGGTAGAACCAACCCTCGTGCCACCCACTGTTCGAGGAGATGAGTCGGGCCGGGATGTATAGATCTGTCCGACCCGATCTCACCTGCAGCACGCAGCTCCCCACTCGGGTCGCGCACAGGACGCCTTTCTCCCCCGCCCTCTTGGCGAAGAGCTCGGCCTTGAAAAGGTGAAGCCACAAGTTCCACTGAGGCTCCACCCCGAGGTAGCCCTCGCAGACCGCCGCGAAGATGGCGGCCTGCGCGACGGCGTTGGGGGAAAGGTGATGAAGCTCCACCCGGTAGTAGTGGAGGAGCACACGCATGAAGACCGACGCCGGCACGCCGAACCCCCGCTCATGAAAGCTGACAAAGCTCACCACGTACCCTTCAGGGGGCGCTGGCTCCTGGTGGGTGGGGGGCGGCACCACCCACTCCGGCTGCGCCAAGTTCATCCTCGGCCGCAGCAGCCCGTCCTCGACCAACTCCTCCAACCTCCTCTCTGTCACCGAGGAGGCGGCCCAGTCGTCGGCGGGGAGGATCTGACTCTTTCCTGCCATCGATGTCGTCGGGAGGGGGATGGAAGGAAAGGATGCGGTGGCTGCGACAAGACAGGCGGAGAACGCGATGTGGCAGGGGATATCTAAGGCAAAGGATGGCAGGGATGCAAGTAACCGGTGGGGAACGAAGACCCCAAGGCCTTAGCTTTATATGCCCGGACGGAAGCCCAACAGCCGCGCGAAAAGTAAGGAGCAGTTTTTCGCGATAAACACGCTCACCTAACCGTTTCCTTATATCTCGCAGGAACTGAGCACGTGGCCGCTCCCCACGTCGTAACCATACGCCGATACCGCGCCGATCTCGTCTCCCGAAAAAACGCGCCCGGCCAACGAAATATCTCCAGGTATGTCTTAAATGGGTGCGAAACCCGCAATAAGTCTCGAGGGAGCGAAAGCTGGCCCTCGAACGGGGTTCGACAGCTGCCCTCGAGCAACAGAGTTAGGGACGACCCAGGGTGCGCCCATACATGGCCAAGGGCTCGAGCCACGCTCTCGAGGCACCCCAGGACGTATTCGAGGCCGAAGGAGAAGGTTGTGGTAGGAATCCCTCCGGGGGAGGCATCGAGCCCTCGAATCCTGTCGAAGGGAATCGAGATCCACACGACCGCTTCTTGGCATTTTTGAGGGCGCCTCCGGGCCACTAGCCGACCCCTAACGAACGGGGCACGGGTTCTCACTCGAATTCCCCCGCTAGCAGCTCACCGGAGATCGTCGTAACTCGGGCCCAAACGAGGGTAGTACGACATTCTCCACCCCTCCTCCTTTTTTCGAAAAAGGAGCGTGAGGGTCGCGAAAGACGGCCGGGACTCTGATCGACCTCGTGCGTGCGAGGCTCGGGGTCCCGACCGCAAAAATGGGTGCGAAGCCCGCAATAAGTCTCGAGGGAGCGAAAGCTGGCCCTCGAACGGGGTTCGACAGCTGCCCTCGAGCAACAGAGTTAAGTGAAAGGATCAAGATGCCCAAGAGGGGGGGTGAATTGGGCTTCTCTAAAAATTAAATGCAAGAAATAAATCCTACAAGCCGGAATTCACCCCTAGTGTCTACTTGTGTTCCTAGAGAGTCTACCGATACAAAGTTTTGCACCCTAGTTTCCAATCCTAGTCTAGCATGGCAAGTCTAGGAATGTAAACAAGCAATGAAAGTAAATACGAGAATGTAAATGCTTGAATGTAAAGGGGCAAGGAACACGGCGATGTTTTTCCGAGGTATCGGAGAGTCGCCACTCCCCACTAGTCCTCGTTGGAGCACCCGCGCAAGGGTGTAGCTCCCCCTTGATCCGCGCAAGGATCAAGTGCTCTCTACGGGTTGATTCTTTGACACTCCGTCGCGGTGAATCACCCACAACCGCTCACAAGATGAGTTGGGTCATCCACAAGCTCTACCGGATGATCACCAAACTCCCAATCACCACCAAGCCGTCTAGGTGATGGCGATCACCAAGAGTAACAAGCTAGAACTCTCACTTGACCACTACGAGCCCAAATGAGAAAGTGGATGCACACTTGCTACTCTCTAATCGCTAGTGAGGAACTCTCAAGCTTTGATTCTCAAATCTCTATCCTCACTAGTGCTCTTGCACTACCTTGCACTCCAAAGGTGTTTATCAGCTGATCAAATGAGCAAGAGACCTCTAAAAGAGGTGGTGGGGATGTATTTATACACCCCACAGACAAAACGAACCGTTACCTGCTGACTCAGCAAAACTCGAGCTGACCGGACGCGCCGGTCGTACTGACCGGACGCGCTGGTCGCTCGTAACGGTCGAAAACCGAAAAACACCTAAGTGACCGGACGCACCAGTCAGGGGTGACCGGACGCGTCCGATCGTGCATGGAGCTTACTGTACTCGCACCGGACGCGCGACCGCGTCCGATCGGTGATGACCGGACGCGTCCGGTCGTCTCTGGACCTTACTGGACTATGACCGGACGCGCCGATCACACCCAGGTCACGTCCGATCGGGTGTTTCCCTCAAGTGACACGTGTTGACTTCTGACCACCGCGTCCGGTCCTCGCGAGGACCGCGTCCGGTGTTCAGAGCTGAAACCCTAGCCGCGGAACTAAACTGACCGGACGCGTCCGGTCATGCCGAGGACCGCGTCCGGTCATGGGAAAACAACCCGAAACACTCCGAAACGCGTCACAACTTGAACCAAGTTGCTTCCAACTGAACTTTGAGCTATTCTAGAGCTGCCTAGCGCCAAGTTTAACAAGTGTGCACCACACCTAAACATAGGACTCGCCTAGGTCAAGCTACCCGCTCATGCCCCCCTTTATAGTACGGCTAAAAGAGAAAAACGAAGATCCTAACGACTATTCCAAATGTCTCTCAACACCTCGACATCCGGAACTAACCGTCCTTAATCTTGACGTCACTCTTTTGAAAACCGAAACGATTTCCATCAAAGGGCATGAATACCATGGTGCCCAAAGCAGTTAAAACCTCCATGACCTAACTTACCAATGTTTCTGCAAAACACACGTTAGTCATGGTAATAAAGCGTTGTCATCAATTGCCGAAACCAAACCTCGGGGCCTAGATGCTTTCAATCTCCCCCTTTTTGGTGATTGATGACAACACTAAGATATGAAAGATTGGAGTTGAGGTTTTTGAGCATGCATGGTTCACATAAGCAAAGAGCAATAAGCATAGAAGGGTTAGGAATTGCTTATGTGTCCCAAGCCAAAAGAGTGTACTCATAAGATAAGACAAAAGGCGTTAGTACACAAACAGATATAGCTCATAAGAAAACGGAGTAAGGCACAGAAGCACAACCTTAGAGCTATAATTAACAACGGTGACAAGAGATAACAAAGTGACAGGATAAAATATTAAGACTTAAGGTTTATCTCACAACGACATGTCACACGAATGCAATGACTGAGAAGTAAACATGATGCATGAATGTAGCACACAGGAAAAAAACGAAAAAACTCTCTCAAAACTCCCCCTGAAACTACTCTCTCTCCCCCTTTGGCATCAAGCGCCAAAAAAAGTTAATCTAAGGATCTGATGGGGGGACAGACGGAGTCGTGTCGGGTGCCGAGGTGCGCGGAGTGATCATGAAGTGTAGAGAATCACCCTCAGAATCTGAGCTATCTGGCTGACCCTCTGAAGAAGCATGTGGCTGTGTAACTGTCTGGGTCTGAACGGCAGGAACAGGTACTGTCGTAGTAGCAATAATAGGATCCGTCTGAGTGACCTGAGCCTGTAGCGAGCCAATAGCAGGAGGATCTGTGGAGGCAACTGACGAAGGTAGAGTCTCTGTAGTACCAGTCCCTATCACTGGAGGAATAGCTGCCTCTGAAGCTAACAACCCTAAAGAAGTAGCAAATGTAGTGTGCGAGGGCGTCGGCTGACCAGTCAACTCGCTGTAGGTAGCACTGAAATCACCGAAAGGTGTGCCTGTCAGGAGGTGAGGGCGAGGCTGGTCTGATGGTGTAAACCCCGTATGAATAGGCGTGAAGCTCGGGGACTGGAAAGACTGGGGAACCTGCTGCTGTGGAGATGTGAACTGGAAACCCGGCTGTCCCTGACTCGATGGATCAGAAGATGGTAAAGTAGAAGTCAGGACGGAAGCAGGCGGAGGAACCCCAACAGTGACTAGGTGGCACAGGAGGTCCAAGTACTGCTGCTGACTAGCTGTAGTCTGTCGCTGAATCTCATATTGCTGTCGCTGCATTTCGACTTGCTGCCTCTGGATCTCTAGCTGCTGACGCTGAAACTCGTCCTGACGAGCCTGAATCTGTGCAAGTGCTGCAGCTGTGGCCTGAGCCTGTCGCTGTATTTGCTGTTGCTGTTGCTCCTGTGCCTGAGTCAACCTCTCAAGTATTGCCACCATGACTGGGTCTGTGCGGGAGGCTGAACCAGAGCCACCGGCCTCGTGGTCGTGAGACCGAGGAGACCGGTACCTGGGGATGGGCTGGTAGTCCTCATCAGTGCTGTCAGATGTCCCATCCTCAGGAAGATCAGCAGGCTGAGCGTCAAGATCTGCAAGCTCTGCCTCTGCAAGCTCATCAATTGTGGCGTCCTGCTCAGCTGTTGTCTCAGGAACCTCAGGTCGCACACGCTGTCCTGGCACTGGGGCCTGATCTCTGGTGACTGACGCCCAAAGCTGACGGATATCATACTCAGGAAAAGCAGTGGTAGTATCTGATATCTCAGCTCGGATCTCTGCTGGTAACTGGATGGATGATCTAATAATGAAGCAGATCCAGTGTGCATAGGGCAGCTGACGATTACCCTTGAAGCCCTCAGCTATGGTGTCCTCCATCTCACTAAGTATGAGATCCCAAATGTCAAACTGAGTCTGTGAGAGGAGGTGGTGAACAACCCATAGCTGCATCCGAGTTAGTCCCTCTCTGTAGCCAAGTCTGGGAAGAAGAGTGCGTCTGACTATAGCATCCAAAACCCTGGCAAGAGGTGTCAAGCTGGCAGGCGTGCGACGAGACCCTTCGCCAAAAGGCTCACAGAAGCAGGGTCGAACCAGGTCTGTAGGTGGCACTGCACCGCCATGAGGGCGTCTCGGTGGAGGAGTCTGACCAAAGCACAGCTGATGTATCTTCGTGTTGGAAGCTGGGAGTCTGAGAATCTCCCGCACTCTGGTGCTGTATAGGCGGTGATCGCGGCCTCGGAATGCAAAGTGAATGAAATCATGGGCAGGATCAATCCATAGTGAAGCATAAAACTCTCTGACCCATGTGCCGCAGTATGCACCTGTCCATCCAAGAAGATCTGACAAGCCTGGCAGAAAGGACAGGTGCGGTCGTAGCTGCTCTCCCACAACCTCAACTAGTGACTCAAGTCGACAGACCCTCTGTGGTCGGAAAGCAATACCGCTGTCAACTAGAGCTCTGTAGAAATCCTCCTGGAGAGGGGTATAGAATCCTTCTGAAGGTCTGGGATCCCTCACAGGCGGAAACCACCGACTGACCTCCACGAACCTCAACCCCTGCACCTGACGTGCTGTAGCACCCCTCAAGTCAAAGTGCTCGACCGGGGGTGAACCTCTAGCTCTGGGAGGAGGATGTGCTCCACGACGCTGGCCCTCTGGCCTAGGAGACACCTGAGTACGGGCGCGTGTGGAGCGGCGACGTGGTGGAGACTGAACTGGCTGCTCCTCTGTGTCCTCTAGAGCCTCTGGAGCCTCTGGAGCCTCTGAAGGTGGATCAACTGACATACTCTCTGTAGCTCCAGTATCCTCAGTACCCTCAGTGGCCTCTGTGCCGAGCTATCGACCTTCAAGATGAAAGCGACGCTCGCCTATGCGTATGCCACTGCTCCTGCCACCTCTCTCTGCCTGCTCTGCTGCATCTACCACGACCTGAGCAATCTCTGCCTCTGTGAGTGTCTTCTTCTTCTTTCTGGCCAAGACCTTGACACGCTTCCCACGTGCAATCTCAGACCGACGAGGAGAACTGTCGTCCCCGTCACCAGGAGCACCACCGGCGTTCTTGCAACGCACCATGCTAACACACTGACTGAGAACTTCTGTAAGATGATGAACTTTCACTCAAGAGGCTTGGCCTCAATCCGTATCCGCAGGCTTGGCCTCGGATTTAGCTAACTGATCTCACCCTGACACACAACAGACTCGCTGCAAAGACGGAATAGAGAGATCTACTATAAACACATATATAACTAAAAGGTACGAATCCTAGAGATAGCAAGCATATGAGATACGATATGAATCGAAACGTGAAGCTACCTCGGATCGTCGAGATGACTGACAGGGTGAGGTGACCTAGATTGCGAGATTCCCGAAATCGCCGAACGAGCTCTGATTTGCCGAAACAAGGTATAATTAGGATTGAAAAGAAACAGTTATGGCAAACCCTAGCAAGGAGGTCAAGGTGACGCGAAACAACCTCGCGAAGAAGACGACGCGCGATGAATCTCGTCAACAAACGATCGTCCGACGAACCCTAGGGTTAGGGCAAATCGACGAAAATCGATCGGAGGCGAGGATGAGTCGTTCTTCGGTCGGAGGAGAAGTTGGCTTGCAGGAACCCGTCTCACCGGCGGTGGTGGAGCGTTGGCTGCGGCGGCGCGGCGCGAGGGTGGTGGCGGCACGACTGCGAGCAAAGATGGCACGAGCGGGCGCGTGCTGGCGGCTGGCGCGCGCGCGAGCGAGGCTGGCCGAGGAAGACGGCGCAGGTGGCGGCGGCTCACCGGCGGCAGGCGGTGCGGCGGTTCACCGGCGGCAGGGGGTGCAGCGAAGGCGCAGCGAAGGCGCAAGGGCGGCGACGGCGCGAAGAGCTCGGGCGGATGAGAAGGTACGGCCGAAAATGAACCGTTTTAAGAAGGGTTAGATCCGCTCGACGCGTGATGACCGGACGCGGTGGTCGATATGACCGGACGCGGTGGTGCAGCGTCCGGTCACACTCCAGTAAGCTCCTGAAGTGACCTGACGCGTCCGGTGCGGACTGACCGGACGCGGTCAGAGTCCGATCGTTGGGAGTTCGGGAATATATCGCGAATGACTGGACGCAGTGGTGGTAACCGAGACCGGACGCGGTGGTCAACAGAGGCGCGTCCGGTGCAGCGTCCGATCACTAGATCTGGAGTTGGTCTTCTGGATGACCGGACGCGCTGCTGGACGCCGGGACCGGACGCGGTGGTGAAGCATCACTGCGTCCGGTGCAGCGTCCGGTGCAGCGTCCGGTGACTGTTCTTCGCCCTTCTTATTCCGAACTACGACGCGACTTCTCCCAATCAGGTTCCAATTCAAAGAGACACAAATAAACACCAATTGGAACACGATATGAGAGACCTCACTCAAACCCTCAAAATTTTTCAAAAATAGATTGCCTTAGGCTAGTATTATTTTTAAGAAAAAAGGCAATAAACACCCAAGGAGCAACGTATGGCCATGCAATAGAGTTTTTGAACCTTTAGGAGCGTCAAAATGCTCTCTCTATCCATGGACGAACACAGAGGTTGCTCAAAGCTTAACCGAAAAGAAACGACAAGAACAACAACCATGCATATGCAATGCAATACAAGAAGGTAAAACTAGAATGCTTGTCAAGTTTGATCCACGGTTAGGCTTTTTCACTCCTCCAAGGAAGGGTTATCGTAACCGTGTTAGCCAAGCCCTAAAAACAATGCGATAAAAATAAACATGGCATATTATACAATGCAATGCAAGGGATAACACACGCTCATTTTTTAAAGTTACTAGAATCAAGCACATTGAGTTCACTTCTTAACCTACAAAAGGTTGCCTCATCCAAAGGTTTAGTGAAGATATCCGCTAATTGATTTTCACTTCTTACACCTTCTAGTGATATGTCATTTTTAGCAACGTGATCTCTTAGAAAGTGATGGCGGATATCAATGTGCTTGGTGCGAGAGTGTTGTACCGGATTGTTAGCAATTTTAATGGCACTTTTATTATCACATAAAAGTGGCACCTTTTCAAGAACAATTCCATAGTCTACGAGGGTTTGTTTCATATATAATATTTGTGCACAACAAGCCCCCGCGGCAATGTATTCCGCCTCGGCGGTGGACAAAGCCACACTATTTTGCTTTTTAGATGACCAAGATACTAAAGATCTTCCAAGCAAATGGCACCCTCCGGATGTGCTTTTTCTATCAATTTTGTAACCGGCATAGTCCGAATCGGAATAGCCAACTAGTTGGAATCTAGCTCCTTTGGGATACCAAAGACCAATGCTTGGGGTGAGCTTAAGATATCTTAGAATTCTTTTTACGGCACTTAGGTGAGGTTCTTTAGGGCACGCTTGAAAGCGGGCACACATGCACACACTAAACATGATATCGGGCCTAGATGCGGTAAGGTACAACAAGCTACCAATCATAGAACGGTAGAGAGTTTGATCAACCGGTTTACCTCCCTCATCTAGGTCGAGATGTCCATTTGATGGCATTGGGGTCTTGATTGGTTTGCATTCTTCCATCTTGAATCTTTTGAGAAGATCCTTGGTATACTTTTCTTGAGAGATGAAAATCCCTTCTCTCATTTGCTTTACTTGGAAACCAAGGAAGAATGTGAGCTCACCAATCATTGACATCTCGAATTCCTTCGACATCAATTCACCAAATTCCTTGCAATAATCTTCATTTGTTGATCCGAAGATGATATCATTAACATATACTTGACAAATGAAGATCTCCCCATTAAACTTCTTGGTGAATAGTGTGGTGTCGACCTTCCCAATGGTGAAGCCCTTCTCAATGAGGAAGTCCCGGAGGCGTTCATACCACGCTCTAGGGGCTTGCTTGAGCCCATATAACGCCTTGGACAACCTATAAACATGATTAGGATATCTAGGGTCTTCAAACCCGGGAGGTTGATTAACATAGACTAGTTCATTTATAAATCCATTTAAGAATGCACTTTTCACATCCATTTGATATAGTTTCATATCATGATGTGATGCATATGCAAGGAGGATACGAATGGCTTCAAGTCTTGCAACGGGTGCAAAGGTCTCTCCAAAATCAAGACCTTCAACTTGAGAGAACCCCTTGGCAACTAGTCTTGCCTTGTTCCTCACCACTATGCCTTGGTCATCTTGCTTGTTTCGGAACACCCACTTGGTTCCAATGACTCTTGCACCTTTGGGATGCTCTTTAAGTGTCCATACTTGATTGCGGGTGAAGTTGTTTAATTCTTCATGCATTGCAACCACCCAATCCGGATCTTGAAGAGCTTCTTCTACATTCTTAGGTTCAACGCAAGAGACAAAAGAGTGATGTTCAACAAAAGAAGCTAGCTTTTGGGATCGAGTCATTACTCCCTTTGTAGGACTCCCTATGATGAGATCTTGTGGATGTGCTTGAAGTAGTGGTGAATTTCTTCTATCAACCACTTGAGGAGGTGGATGGGGAGCATCAACATCTTGAGCTTGTGCCTCGGATTGTTCATGA
Source organism: Saccharum hybrid cultivar R570 (assembly GCA_038087645.1). Taxonomy (NCBI): domain Eukaryota; kingdom Viridiplantae; phylum Streptophyta; class Magnoliopsida; order Poales; family Poaceae; genus Saccharum; species Saccharum hybrid cultivar. The sequence continues at coordinate 12,012,282 of JAQSUU010000529.1, forward strand.
GAGACATAAGTGTCTTCATTTTCAACTCTCTCATTCTTGTCATCATCTTAAGGCACACGTGATGAAGATGGTGGATCAACAATTTGTACATCGTCATCATCATCTTTTGGCTTGATGTCTCCCACCGGCATATTCTTCATGGCCTCCCTCAAGGGTTCATCACCTACATCATCACAATTCTCAATTGCTCCTTGGGAGCCGTTAGATTCATCAAATTCCACATCATATGTTTCTTCAACCAAACCGGTGGCATGGTTAAATACTCTATATGCTTTGAACTTTGATGAGTAACCAACAAGAAAACCAATATCACAATGTCTTTGAAACTTTCCTAGGTGTTGACGTTTCTTGTAGATGTAACATTTGCAACCAAACACCCGGAAGAAAGAGACGTCCGGCTTCTTCCCATTAAGCAACTCATAGGGGGTCTTGCCAAGAAACTTTTGTAGGAAGAGACGATTTGAAGCATAGCATGCGGTGTTGATTGCCTCGGCCCACAACTTCTCCGGAGTGTTGTACTCATCTAGCATTGTTCTTGCAAGGGTGATCAATGTTTGGTTCTTTCTCTCAACTACACCATTTTGTTGAGGAGTGTAGGTTGAAGAGACCTCATGCTTGATTCCAATTTCATCACAATAAGCTTCAATGTTGGTGTTGTCAAACTCTTTCCCATTGTCACTTCTAATCTTCTTTATCTTGACTTCAAATTTATTTTGAGCTCTCTTTGCAAACTTCTTAAAGCAATTTGCCACTTCGGATTTGTCATGAAGGAAGAAGGTCCATGTATACCTTGAGTAGTCATCCACTATCACAAGACAATAGAGATTACCACCCAAGCTCTTGTATGTTGTAGGCCCAAACAAATCCATGTGTAGAAGTTCTAGCACTCTTGAAGTTGACATGAAAGCTTTGGTTGGATGAGTGTTTGCAACTTGTTTGCCCGCTTGACATGCACTACAAGGTTTGTCCTTTTCAAACTTCACATCCTTCAATCCTCTCACTAGTTCTTTCTTCAATAGCTTGTTGAGAGTGTTCATTCCAACATGGTGAAAGGTCCTTGGTTGGTTTTGGTAATTGAGTGACAACTTAGGTGGACTAATATGTGGTTATGTGAGATACACAGGAGATTAGTCCACATGTGATGGTGTCATGAAGAAGCTCATTGCATATGAGACATGACATGGAGTCATGTGACCAAGATGGAGAAGATCAAGATGAGGCTTGGCTCGAAGGACCGGTTGTGAAGGAGAAGGGCAAGTTGAGGCTTCGAAGCGAAGGACCATGCGATGGTGAAGCTTGGGCAAGACTTGGCGCCGACGGACCAATGCAACGGTGAAGAGCAAGTGAGGTCAAGATCGATGAACCAATACGGTCACGTGATGATATGAAGTGAATCATATCATTTGGTGATTGGTTGGTGCATGAGTTGCATCAACGTCAGAGGAGATGGAGTGGAATGCGCAAGGCAAAGGTATAACCTAGGGCATTTCCATTTCACCGGTCATAGGTGTGTAGAGAAGTTTATGACCGGGTTTAGGATAGATGGCCGTACTATCAAGAGGGGCAAACTTGTTTGCATATCGGTCATCTAGTGCCACTTGAGCGATCTAACTGTGCATACGTGTTAGGATCAAGTGGCGAGGCAAGTTGAGTGCCTAACTCCTTTGAAAATGATTGAGAAAAGGCTAACACACAAGCACATGGAGTTGTACACTTGATGGTGTTGGCACATTTGCAAAGGTGGCGTTGGTCGCGCTGTGGTTTGCGGATAGAGAGGGGTTTGGGTTCCACTCTCTCTCCCGCCGAACGTGCGAGCGCGGGATTCAGGCGATTTCGGGGAAGTGAAATGCCTATTTTCCATTGCGCCGGAAGTCGGAAAAGAAACGGAGGCGAACGCGGTCACAGAAGTGACCGGACGCTGCACCGGACGCTGCACCGGACGCGGTCACGGTGGACCGGCGCGTCCGGTCAGTGCAGCGCGGGCGTCAGGCGCGCGAGCTAGGGTTTGGCACCGGCGCGTCCGGTGACCCACGGGACCGGCGCGTCCGGTCTGGCGAACAGCGAGTCACGAAGTCTTCGGACGCGGTGCGCGTCCGGTCCTACACCATCGGACGCGTCCGGTGGTCTCGGGCGCTTACTGGACTCGCACCGGACGCGGGTACTGTGGCGTCCGGTGGTTGCGAGGAGCGCGTCCGGTGATGTCTTCGCGCGCGCGGGAACTGTGCGCACCGGCGCGTCCGGTGGTTCGCAACAGCGCGTCCGGTGGCTCGTTTGACCGTTGGCACGCAGTGACCGTTGGAAGATCTAACGGACGAATTTGAATTTCGTGAACACGTGGACGTCGTAGGGACACCGGACGCGGTTGAGCGCGTCCGGTCTGTTACGACCGGCGCGTCCGGTGGTCCCGCGAAAAACGTGAGTGGAGGGGTAACGGCTCTATTTGACTGTGGGGTTATAAATAGATGCCTTGGCCGGCTATGGCCGTGTGCTGAGCACACTTTAGCCTTGGTGGCTTGTGTGGTAGTGCTTGGGAGCCCTCTAACTCACTCATGCTTGATAGTGTTCATCGGATCGAGTGAGAGAGCGATTCTAGTGCGATTGCATCGTGAGGTTGCATCGAGTGGCACTAGGTGTTCGTGTTGCAAGCCGGTAGTGCTTGTTACTCTTGGAGGTTGCCACCTCCTAGACGGCTTGGTGGCTTGTGGCTCCGACGAAGCTCGCAAGAAGATTGTGCGAGGCTCCGGAGAAGCTTTGTGAGGGGGATTGTGCTCACCCCGCGGGGATCGCGAAGAGCAACTCTAGTTGAGCGTGTCATTGAGTTACCTCACTTGAGAGTGGTGTCTTGCGGTGCCTTGCGGGGCGTGCCTTGAGGGGCAAGTGACTTGAGGGTCACACCGAGGAACCATCTAAGTGTTGGTCGACACAACGGGGACGTAGCTTGGTGGCAACCAAGTGAACCTCGGGAGAAAATCACCGTGTCAACTTTGTCTACTCTTCTCGGTGGTTTGCATTCATGCAACACAAGCTTGTATTTACTTTCATATATACTTGTGCTTGTGTAGTTGCTCTCGTAACTAGTTTGCTTGTGTAGCTTGCTAGTTGTCTTCTTGCTTGTGTAGCTAGAAGCTTCCCCTTGCGTGACTAATTTGGTTTGTATATCCTTGTTAGTCTCTTTGCTTAGTTTGTGTAGCTAAGTGTTTTGCGCTCTCTAATTTGGCATTAGTTGCCTTGTTATTGAGCATTGCTAGTAAGCTTAGGCTTTGTGCGCTTTGCTTACTAGATTTGTGTAGGAGCTCCCTCTTGCTTGCAAAGTACTAGTGCATAGGTTTGTGTGACCTTGCTCTAGAATTAAATAGGAGAGCTCTTGCTAAGGAAAGCACCTTAGTTGCTTAATTAGGATCTTTGTGAGGTGCTTGCGAACTTAGTTAGAGGGGTGAAGTCTTGGCTAGACCGATAAGTTTAATTCCGCATTTGTTTTTAGTTAGCCAACACGCTTAAGTTTTAGAAAGGACTATTCACCCCCCCTCTAGTCCGCCATCTCGACCCTACAAGTGGTATCGGAGCCGGGTCTCTCATTTGTGGTCTTCACCGACCCGAGAGGATGGCGGATTATGGGATAGATGCTGAGTGTCCATACATTTTTGATGGCACACACTTTGCACAGTGGAGAAATTGGATGACATGCAATTTTAAGTTTATTTCTCCTCAAATGTGGTGGATCGTAGATGTGGGTTTTTCCTTTGCAATTGATAAAAAGAATGCAACTCAAGCGCAAAGTAAATGCCTACATCTCGATAGCCAAGCTACTAATGCTTTTTATCGATCTTTGGATAGTAGCATACTTTATGAGATCATAGACTTCGAGTCCGCCCATGAAATTTGGGTGTTTCTAAATGAGAAATATGGGGTGATCTCCAATGATGATGAGCCCAAGGAAGAGGCGCATGAGGATGTTGAGCATGACCACAACAAGGTGGTTGTGGAGGATTGCTCCACCTCACGGTCAAGTGATGACAAAGATGATCATATCATAAGTTCACTTGACAAGGATGGTGATGATGCATCAAGTGTTGTAAGTGATGTTTCTACCCCAAACACACTTGATGGTGACAACGTTGGTTCATGCTCGGGCCTTGATGATGCTACTACAAGCCCATCCACTACATCACATTGCTTCATGTCACTAGGTGACACAAAGGTATCAAATGATAATGTGATTGATCATGTTGGTTCATATGATGAGCTTGTTAGTAGACTTGCTAGCATGAACATATCTTTAGAAAATGAGAAAGCTAAAACAATGAAATTAGAAAATGAAAACTCTTTTCTAAAGAACTCATGTGAAGAACATAAGAGCTTACTTGATGATCTTAAATCTTCACATGAGAAGCTAACGTTGACTCATGAGAAAGTACTTGCATCTCATGAGGAATTGTTAGAAAAACATGCTTCTCTCATTAAGATGTTTTTAAAGAAAATTAAAAATAATGAGAGCTCATCACATGGATCAAATGATCAATTGCAAAATATGACTAACCCATGTGATGTAGGGAGAAAGCATGTATCCACCTCTTGTGATGACTTATTATATATGCCATGTTCTTCACATATATATGCTTGTTCTACTTCTATGTCTTGTGAGACTAACATTTTGAAGGAGAACAATGAGCTCAAAAGTGAAGTGAAGGAATTGTGCAACAAGTTAGAGAGGTGCTACAACTCAAAAGTCACCTTTGAGCATATGTTGAAAACTCAAAGAAACTTTGGTGACAAAAGTGGCCTTGGCTTCAAGAAGAAAATGACAAGGGGCGAAAGAAAGCAAGAAAAGAGGATGAAGAGGCTACTTCAAAAGAAGCTCTCGCATTCCATGTGCTATCGATGCCATGAAGCGGGACATCTTGCTAATGGTTGCCCAAACATTGAGAAGCTCAAGAAGATGAAAGAAGAAGAGAGGCTAAAGCATGTCAAGTGCTTCAAGTGCCGCACTTGGGGTCATCTTACCTCAATGTGCCCAATCAAGCAATTGGTGAAGCAACAAGTAAAGCCTCAACCAAAGCCACTAGTTGAGCAAGAGAATACACCCCAAGAGCAAATCAAGATCAATCATGAAGATGATGATAACTTGATGAAGAAGAAGAAGAAAACAAGAAGGGGTGGAAGAGCAAGACATCCAATGCAAATTCAAGATGTCAAGATGATGAGCAAGAATCAAGATGAGAAGAAAGTACATGCTCACATCAAGTGCTTCAAATGTGGAGACATAGGACACTTCGCCTCGGGGTGTCCTACCAAGCTTGAGAAGAAGGCTCAAGCAACTCATGAGAGGCAAGGGAATGAAGAGCATCATATGAGCAAAGAAGAAAAGGCTCAATCAAAGAGAAGATGCTATTCATGCCGGGAAAGGGGACACAATGCTCATTCATGTCCCCTAGGTGAGAATTCTAAGCCTATTTCAATTGATAATACTAATATGCTTAGAAAGGATGGCAATGGTACCTCATTGGTTGGAATTGCAAAACATCCCGCTACTCATACTAAGGCTATGCCTAAGTATGTTGCACCTAACTTGAGAGGACCCAAACTAGTTTGGGTACCATCAAAGAGTGGATGATTGTTTGTAGGTACTATCGGCATTGGAGGCTTGATTCAATTGGTTTCATTTTGTTCATCATATATTGAGTCAAGTTATGAAGCTCAATGCATATCCAATCCCAATGCCAAGTCAAAATAAGTGAAGTCCAAGTGCTACAACATACAAGTGCAATGTCAAAGATTGTGGTGATTTATTGGATATACTTGATGGCTTGCAATTCAAGTGCAATGTCAAAGATTGTGGTGATTTATTGGATATACTTGATGGCTTGCAAATATTCAAGTTGAAAGCTTGCTATTGGATGATCATGAACTAACCAAGGTATATCTCTTGTTGATCATTTCATTTGGGTGCATATAAGTTGATTGAATTGGATAAATGTGCAATGTTGCTTGCTATGAGATGATTGAATGGATTCAATGCCTAGCAATCAAATTTGGATTGATTTGTGTTGGATAAATTCATGAGATGACATTTAGTAAGTGGATTGAATAGATATATGTTTTGTGAGAGTGTTCAAACAAGTTAATCTCAAGATTGATTCACATTTGATGAAGATTAGCTCTTGTATTGAAATCTGTCCATTATTGAAAATCTGAGCTAGCTGAGATCAAGTCTGAGTTTGAGTGACCAAATCATATTGGATTGACTTGAAATTTGGTATACATGCTCTACACTTATGAAAGAAGATGCTGTAGAAATTTCATGAGAAGTGGATAAGAGATGCTTCGGTTTTGGAGTGCATCTTGTCAGCTATAGTGCAGCAGTTTTCAGCATATAGCAGTGGTGGAAGATTTGAAATCTAGTAGCAATCTAGAAGTCAAAAGAAGTTCAAATTTTTACAGTTGCTAGATGACTTAGTGAAGCACATCTCCACCAAATTTCATGGCATTTAGATCCGTACATTGTGAGATATGAATTATTCTTTGAAGGGTACAGAATCTGCCAAGAAAAGTGACAATTATTGGATTAATCTAGAGTCACTTTGATTGAAAGGTCCTCAAGTTGGAAACTTGTTTATAAGTGGTTGAGGTACCTAAGTTTGGTTTTGGATTGATCTATAAGCATGAAAAGCAATGAGTACAAGAACATTTGATTGTGGAATGTACTTGGTGTACTTATTTGGTACTCAATTTGAAGATCAAGATCAAACTTAAGATGAAGATGAAGTGTAAGTTCTAGTGATGATTAGAGATCATTTGGTAGAAAGAAAAGGACTTAAACAAGTAGAAAGAGTTGGACTCAAATGTAGATTCAAGGATTATTCATCAAGATTGAGTTCATCATTTGGATCAATCAAACTATATTATTTCAAGTGAGTATCAAGAGTGGTTCTTTGGAGAAAGGTCACTTCTCCCTAGTGAGGGGCTTGCCGCCGTGTGTAGGTGAAACCAAGTTTGGGACTTGGAAGGCTAACATGGAAGTGGTGATCCGAGGAACTTGTGATGCTTAGTTGAAGCAATCAAAAGGGTTGATCAAGAAAAGCAAGCAACACCCAAAAGAGAGCTAGTCATGTATTTCAAGTGGTATTCTAAGTAGTTCTCTCATACAAGCAAAGATGATATAATGAAGCAAGCCAACCACAACAAGAAAGTGTACTTGATCATTAGTGGTTTTCATTTCATATGGGTGAAGAATGGATTTATCTATGATGATTGGTCTTCACCAAGCAATAAATTGGACTTCACATTGCTATTGGAGTAATGAATTGGAATCTATGTGACTATCCTCTACTCCAACATAGCAAAGGTATCATTGTAATGTGCATGATCATATCATCCTTTACTAGTATGCCGTTAGTGCATATAGTACATGTTTATTAGGATCATGCATAACAAATGAAAAATTTAAATTCATGGTCTACCACTATTGTTTGAATGGTTAATTGACCTAGTGGTATAAGTATGAATTTGTTCATGAGCTAGTGAACCCAAGTACTTGATCTAGTTTGGATTGCTAACAAGTGACAAGTACAACATTGACAAGATAACCCTTAGCATGAGGTGTGAAGAAGCTTGTCATTGGATCAAACCGGACTTGGAATCTTAGGCAAATCAATATAGTTCAAGTCATACAAGAAGCTCATGACAATGATAAGAGTACAAGCACAACAATGAAAATGGATATCTAGTTTGTTTCAAGTGGTATCTAGACTCAAATTGATCTTCCAAGTGGTATGTACAAGTGGTGTCTAGATAATGATCTACAAGTAATATCTTACAAGTGGTACTCATAAAGATAGCAAATGTTCAAGAAGTGAATATTATTGTCAAATCCTTCAAAATGGATCTATACTAGAAAGCTCTTTCAAATGGTATCACATTCCTACTCATGATATATTCACATGGTATCATTCATGCAAGACAATGGTTTCACAAGTGATCCTCAACTTTAAGTGATCAAATCAAGAAATGCTACCCTCATCCTCAAATGGTATCTCAAGTGAATGACACATGCTATGACATAGGGGAAGGAGCCCCACCGATTGGTATCAAGGTCAAAGATCCTATGTGGTATCTCAAGAGCAACCATAAAGTTTGTCATTCCAACATATGTGGTAATGTCTATCAAAAATGCAATATTCAAGTCTCAACCATCTACCCCAATACAAGCCTTTGTATCATTTGAGAAGAACACCTTTTATGGAAATTGATGACAAAGGGGGAGAAGTTGGACAAAGATATGCAAGATTTCCTTTTGAGGAGAGATTGCTTTGGGAGAGAGATAGATGATATTGGACATAGACATGGGCAAAGAACATGGACAAAGAGGGAGCAACATTGAAGAATGTAAGGGGATCAAATATTCTTGGACAAAGAATGCACACAAGTAGGGGGAGCAAGCTTATGAACTTTAATTGATTATATTTGATATGTGCATAATTCATGTGCTTGCTTGCATTGCATAAATTCTTAAATTCAATATGCTTGCTTGTGTGGTGTATGCTAGTTATAGAACTTGAATGATGATTTGATAACTAGCATGCATAGGATGTTAGCTAGACTTATGATTATTATGCAAAAACTAGAACCATGCTTATAATGTGATCTCACGAGGATTCTAGTGTTTTTGATGTCTAGCTACTCATGATGCTAAGGATGATGGCAAACTTGTGATTTTCAAATGGTATCAAGCTACTAATTGGTATCGAGCTACAAAGGTTTATTCTATACACCTTAGCATCACTTAGTAGTGCTAACCCTCCCACAAATTTCATATTTATGCATATGTGCAAGCTTGAAACCAAACCATTTGAGCACATATGTAGGGGGAGTTATCACTACCAAGTCGGATTTTATGGTGCTTATCCAAATCTTGACATAGTGCCTAAAAGTTGGATAAGTAACATTAAATCCAAAACAAGTTAGCAATTTACACTTGTGTGAAGTGCTAGCTTGAAAAAGCATAATTTCCATATCTTTGTAGAGTTGTCATCAATTACCAAAAAGGGGGAGATTGAAAGGTCCTTGGTTGGTTTTGGTAATTGAGTGACAACTTAGGTGGACTAATATGTGGTTATGTGAGATACACAGGAGATTAGTCCACATGTGATGGTGTCATGAAGAAGCTCATTGCATATGAGACATGACATGGAGTCATGTGACCAAGATGGAGAAGATCAAGATGAGGCTTGGCTCGAAGGACCGGTTGTGAAGGAGAAGGGCAAGTTGAGGCTTCGAAGCGAAGGACCATGCGATGGTGAAGCTTGGGCAAGACTTGGCGCCGACGGACCAATGCAACGGTGAAGAGCAAGTGAGGTCAAGATCGATGAACCAATACGGTCACGTGATGATATGAAGTGAATCATATCATTTGGTGATTGGTTGGTGCATGAGTTGCATCAACGTCAGAGGAGATGGAGTGGAATGCGCAAGGCAAAGGTATAACCTAGGGCATTTCCATTTCACCGGTCATAGGTGTGTAGAGAAGTTTATGACCGGGTTTAGGATAGATGGCCGTACTATCAAGAGGGGCAAACTTGTTTGCATATCGGTCATCTAGTGCCACTTGAGCGATCTAACTGTGCATACGTGTTAGGATCAAGTGGCGAGGCAAGTTGAGTGCCTAACTCCTTTGAAAATGATTGAGAAAAGGCTAACACACAAGCACATGGAGTTGTACACTTGATGGTGTTGGCACATTTGCAAAGGTGGCGTTGGTCGCGCTGTGGTTTGCGGATAGAGAGGGGTTTGGGTTCCACTCTCTCTCCCGCCGAACGTGCGAGCGCGGGATTCAGGCGATTTCGGGGAAGTGAAATGCCTATTTTCCATTGCGCCGGAAGTCGGAAAAGAAACGGAGGCGAACGCGGTCACAGAAGTGACCGGACGCTGCACCGGACGCTGCACCGGACGCGGTCACGGTGGACCGGCGCGTCCGGTCAGTGCAGCGCGGGCGTCAGGCGCGCGAGCTAGGGTTTGGCACCGGCGCGTCCGGTGACCCACGGGACCGGCGCGTCCGGTCTGGCGAACAGCGAGTCACGAAGTCTTCGGACGCGGTGCGCGTCCGGTCCTACACCATCGGACGCGTCCGGTGGTCTCGGGCGCTTACTGGACTCGCACCGGACGCGGGTACTGTGGCGTCCGGTGGTTGCGAGGAGCGCGTCCGGTGATGTCTTCGCGCGCGCGGGAACTGTGCGCACCGGCGCGTCCGGTGGTTCGCAACAGCGCGTCCGGTGGCTCGTTTGACCGTTGGCGCGCAGTGACCGTTGGAAGATCTAACGGACGAATTTGAATTTCGTGAACACGTGGACGTCGTAGGGACACCGGACGCGGTTGAGCGCGTCCGGTCTGTTACGACCGGCGCGTCCGGTGGTCCCGCGAAAAACGTGAGTGGAGGGGTAACGGCTCTATTTGACTGTGGGGTTATAAATAGATGCCTTGGCCGGCTATGGCCGTGTGCTGAGCACACTTTAGCCTTGGTGGCTTGTGTGGTAGTGCTTGGGAGCCCTCTAACTCACTCATGCTTGATAGTGTTCATCGGATCGAGTGAGAGAGCGATTCTAGTGCGATTGCATCGTGAGGTTGCATCGAGTGGCACTAGGTGTTCGTGTTGCAAGCCGGTAGTGCTTGTTACTCTTGGAGGTTGCCACCTCCTAGACGGCTTGGTGGCTTGTGGCTCCGACGAAGCTCGCAAGAAGATTGTGCGAGGCTCCGGAGAAGCTTTGTGAGGGGGATTGTGCTCACCCCGCGGGGATCGCGAAGAGCAACTCTAGTTGAGCGTGTCATTGAGTTACCTCACTTGAGAGTGGTGTCTTGCGGTGCCTTGCGGGGCGTGCCTTGAGGGGCAAGTGACTTGAGGGTCACACCGAGGAACCATCTAAGTGTTGGTCGACACAACGGGGACGTAGCTTGGTGGCAACCAAGTGAACCTCGGGAGAAAATCACCGTGTCAACTTTGTCTACTCTTCTCGGTGGTTTGCATTCATGCAACACAAGCTTGTATTTACTTTCATATATACTTGTGCTTGTGTAGTTGCTCTCGTAACTAGTTTGCTTGTGTAGCTTGCTAGTTGTCTTCTTGCTTGTGTAGCTAGAAGCTTCCCCTTGCGTGACTAATTTGGTTTGTATATCCTTGTTAGTCTCTTTGCTTAGTTTGTGTAGCTAAGTGTTTTGCGCTCTCTAATTTGGCATTAGTTGCCTTGTTATTGAGCATTGCTAGTAAGCTTAGGCTTTGTGCGCTTTGCTTACTAGATTTGTGTAGGAGCTCCCTCTTGCTTGCAAAGTACCAGTGCATAGGTTTGTGTGACCTTGCTCTAGAATTAAATAGGAGAGCTCTTGCTAAGGAAAGCACCTTAGTTGCTTAATTAGGATCTTTGTGAGGTGCTTGCGAACTTAGTTAGAGGGGTGAAGTCTTGGCTAGACCGATAAGTTTAATTCCGCATTTGTTTTTAGTTAGCCAACACGCTTAAGTTTTAGAAAGGACTATTCACCCCCCCTCTAGTCCGCCATCTCGACCCTACACATGGGCAAGCCTCCTATGCCAAAGCCAACCAAGTGAGGTCTTGGTGAACAAACATGTCATCAAATTTGCATCTTCGGAGGTGAAGTCAACAAGATAAAGATTGTTATATCTAAACCCTTTGAATATCACTTGCTTGTAATCTATCTTTGAAACTTCCACTTCATTTGGTGTGAACAAGCATTGGAAGCCAAGGTCACAAAGTTGCCCAACGGATAACAAGTTGAAACTCAATGAAGCAACATAGAGCACATTTGAGAGTGAGTGATCATGTGATATTGCAATCTTTCCTATACCCTTGACTTTGCTCTTTGAATTATCCCCAAATGTGATCTTCTCTTGACATATTCCATTTTCTTCAATGGTGGTGAACATACGAGGATCACCGGTCATATGTTGAGTGCAACCACTATCAATAACCCAATGAGATCCACCGGTCTTGTAGTTCACCTACACACAAAAGATCAAGCTTTTTGTTTAGGGACCCAAACTTGAGAGGGGCCCTTGACTTTCTCAACTAGTGACTTGGCAACCCATATTTTCTTTGGCCTATTCTTGTTTGGGGGACCCAAAAACATGACTTTCATCTTTCCATTTGAATCTTTTCTTAGCATATAATGAGCATTGAAGGCGAAAGGTCTAGCATGCTTAGGCAAGGGTTGTGGTGGTGGAGTTTTGCATTCATGAGCAAAGTGACCTTCTTGACCACACTCAACACATCTCTTTGGCTTGGGCTTTGACTTGCTTTGTTATTGTTGAGCTTTTGCCTTCTTCTCTTGATTTGCCAAGTACCCAATACCACTTCTATCCATCTTCATTACGGTGTTCATGAGGAGCTCACTTTGCAAATGTTGGCCTCTTGTGAACTTGCTTAGGCCGGTCTTGAGATGCTCTTTTTCTTGCTTGAGCTTTTTGTTCTCTTCAATGAGTGACTCATTTGTTGGTTGCTTCTCAAGAGCCATCAAACCTTTTAGCTTCTTGTTCTCATTTGCAAGCTTCTCATTCTCACTCTTAATCTTGGCATAATCATCATGGTTGCTTGACTCAACCACACTCTTGCCTTTGCTACTAGAACCTTGCTCAATGCTTTCAATGATCAAGTCATCACATGATGTAGCTATATCACACTTAACAACATGGTTAGTGGCATCATGTGTCTCAAGAGCAAGTTCATTAGCAACCACAAGACTATCATAGTCAATTTTTAATGTGGTGTATTTGTCCTTTAGAGAATTATGTCTAGTGATGAGCTCATCATGCTTCTTCTTAAGTTTATCATGTTGATCTTTAAGCTCTTTATTAGAGGTTTTGAGCTCCTTGAGAGTGGAAGACATCACTTCATTTTGAACTCTAAGCTCACCACTAGTCTTTTGAATATTTTCAAGCTTCGATGAGAGTGATTCATTTTCATTTTGAAGATCATCATTTTCACTTCTAGTTCTTCTTATGATTTTAGTGTATTTGTTTAGCAATTTTACAAGTTCATCATAAGAAGGTGAGTCATATTCATCATCACTATCACTATCATCATCATCATCACTATCATGGTTTTGTACCTTTCGTTCACCCTTGGCCATAAGGCATAGGTGAGTAGTGGACGATGATGGTGAAGGAGGCGGTGAAGGTGGTGATGAAGATGTTGGTGAAGATGATGGCCCCATCACAAATGCGGCAACCTTCTCTTTCTCATCATCGCTCTCATCTTCGGAGGACTCACATGATGATTCAATGTCGGTGAGCCAATCACCAACAATGTATGCCTTTCCTCCCTTCTTCTTCTTGTGGAACTCCTTCCTCTTGCCATCCTTCTTCTTGTATGGCTTGTTCCTCTTCTTCTCTTCTTCTTCATCACTTGAATCATTTTTCTTGCCCTTGTTCTTGTTCTTGTACTTGTCTTTTGGTGGTCTAGGGCATTGATGAGCTAGGTGGCCAAGTTCACCACAATTGTAGCAATCCATTTCCGAGATTGGCTTTCTCTTGCTACTTGTGAAGAATTTCTTCTTGCCATCGAACTTGATGCCACTCTTGTTAAGCTTCTTTAGCATCTTGGTGGTCTTTCTCACCATGAGTGCAAGTGATTCATCATCAACATCACTTTCACTTGAGCTTTCTTGCACCATCATGGCTTGGCCCTTCTTCTTCTTCTTGTCATGACTAGCTTTGAAGGCCAAGTCTTTCTTCTTGGAAGATGATGAGCCCTCTTCCGGAGTGATATGCATGTACATCTCATGAGCATTGATTTTCCCTAAAACTTGAGTCGGTGTTGCGGTGGAAAGATCACTTTGGTGAAGCACGGTGACAATGTATCTATACTTCTCAACGGGAAGCACACTCAAGATCTTCCTTGCAACATCCGATTGGCTCATTTTGGTAAGCCCAAGAGCATTGAGGTCCTCTACAAGAACATTCAAGCGAGTGTACATGTCATTAGCACTTTCTTTAGGAAGCATCTCAAAAGAATTAATTTTCTTTAAGGCTATGTGATAGCGTTCCTCACGCTCACTCTTAGTTCCCTCATGGAGAGCACAAAGATTTTCCCACAATTCATGAGCGTTCTTTGCATTACGCACACGATTGAAGATATCTTTGCCTAAGCCCCGGTAGAGTGCATTTTTGGCCTTTGCATTCCACTGGTCGTACTTCTCCTCATCACCACTTGGGTTAGCGGGATCCCTTATGGGGGGAAGCCCTTCGGTTGCGGCTCTACGGCACCCAACATCTATGGCTTCGAGGTACGCCTCCATACGAATTTTCCAATATGGAAAATCGTCTCCCTCAAAAGTGGGAGGTGGTCCTTCCCCGTTAGACATCTTGCTCTAGGCGGTGAAGCCAAAAAATAGAGCAACACGGCTCTGATACCAATTGAAAGGATCAAGATGCCCAAGAGGGGGGGTGAATTGGGCTTCTCTAAAAATTAAATGCAAGAAATAAATCCTACAAGCCAAAATTCACCCCTAGTGTCTACTTGTGTTCCTAGAGAGTCTACCGATACAAAGTTTTGCACCCTAGTTTCCAATCCTAGTCTAGCATGGCAAGTCTAGGAATGTAAACAAGCAATGAAAGTAAATACGAGAATGTAAATGCTTGAATGTAAAGGGGCAAGGAACACGGCGATGTTTTTCCGAGGTATCGGAGAGTCGCCACTCCCCACTAGTCCTCGTTGGAGCACCCGCGCAAGGGTGTAGCTCCCCCTTGATCCGCGCAAGGATCAAGTGCTCTCTACGGGTTGATTCTTTGACACTCCGTCGCGGTGAATCACCCACAACCGCTCATAAGATGAGTTGGGTCATCCACAAGCTCCGCCGGATGATCACCAAACTCCCAATCACCACCAAGCCGTCTAGGTGATGGCGATCACCAAGAGTAACAAGCTAGAACTCTCACTTGACCACTACGAGCCCAAATGAGAAAGTGGATGCACACTTGCTACTCTCTAATCGCTAGTGAGGAACTCTCAAGCTTTGATTCTCAAATCTCTATCCTCACTAGTGCTCTTGCACTACCTTGCACTCCAAAGGTGTTTATGAGCTGATCAAATGAGCAAGAGACCTCTAAAAGAGGTGGTGGGGATGTATTTATACACCCCACAGACAAAACGAACCGTTACCTGCTGACTCAGCAAAACTCGAGCTGACCGGACGCGCCGGTCGTACTGACCGGACGCGCCGGTCGCTCGTAACGGTCGAAAACCGAAAAACACCTAAGTGACCGGACGCACCGGTCAGGGGTGACCGGACGCGTCCGATCGTGCATGGAGCTTACTGTACTCGCACCGGACGCGCGACCGCGTCCGATCGGTGAAGACCGGACGCGTCCGGTCGTCTCTGGACCTTACTGGACTATGACCGGACGCGCCGATCACACCCAGGTCGCGTCCGATCGGGTGTTTCCCTCAAGTGACACGTGTTGACTTCTGACCACCGCGTCCGGTCCTCGCGAGGACCGTGTCCGGTGTTCAGAGCTGAAACCCTAGCCGCGGAACTGAACTGACCGGACGCGTCCGGTCATAGGAAAACAACCCGAAACACTCTGAAACGCGTCACAACTTGAACCAAGTTGCTTCCAACTGAACTTTGAGCTATTCTAGAGCTGCCTAGCGCCAAGTTTAACAAGTGTGCACCACACCTAAACATAGGACTCGCCTAGGTCAAGCTACCCGCTCATGCCCCCCTTTATAGTACGGCCAAAAGAGAAAAACGAAGATCCTAACGACTATTCCAAATGTCTCTCAACACCTCGACATCCGGAACTAACCGTCCTTAATCTTGACGTCACTCTTTTGAAAACCGAAACGATTTCCATCAAAGGGCATGAATACCATGGTGCCCAAAGCAGTTAAAACCTCCATGACCTAACTTACCAATGTTTCTGCAAAACACACGTTAGTCATGGTAATAAGGCGTTGTCATCAATTGCCGAAACCAAACCTCGGGGCCTAGATGCTTTCATTAAGGACGACCCAGGGTACGCCCGTACATGGCCAAGGGCTCGAGCCACGCTCTCGAGGCGCCCCAGGACGTATTCGAGGCCGAAGGAGAAGGTTGTGGTAGGAATCCCTCCGAGGGAGGCATCGAGCCCTCGAATCCTGTCGAAGGGAATCGAGATCCACACGACCGCTTCTTGGCATTTTTGAGGGCGCCTCCGGGCCACTAGCCGACCCCTAACGAACGGGGCACGGGTTCTCACTCGAATTCCCCCGCTAACAGCTCACCGGAGATCGTCGTAACTCAGGCCCAAACGAGGGTAGTACGACATTCTCCACCCCTCCTCCTTTTTTCGAAAAAGGAGCGTGAGGGTCGCACAGCGAAAGACGGCCGGGACCCTGATCGACCTCGCGCGCACGAGGCTCGGGGGCTTGACCGCAACGAAATGTCCCCCAATCAAACGCGAACAAGACCTCGGAGGAGTCTCCATACTCCACCGAGGCCTCGGGGGCTACACCCGGCGGGTGCGCTCGCGCACCCCCACCGGAAAAAATCACGACGCCACGACTCCAGCTCTGACCAACCTCTGGGAGAGTGATCACACACTCACCCAAAGGCTCGGGGGCTACTATCGGTACCAACAGTACGGGGGTACCCACACCTATCGCCAAAGCGCTGACATAACCGAAACCACAATGAAAAGATAGCCCGCTCGACGGGGCGCCTCGACCGCGCCCCGGCTCCGACTCGTACGAGGCTCGCTCGACGGGGCGCCTCGACCGCGCCCCGGCTCCGACTCGTACGAGGCCCGCTCGACGGGGCGCCTCGACCACGCCCCGGCTCCGACTCGTACGAGGCCCGCTCGACGGGGCGCCTCGACCACGCCCCGGCTCCGACTCGTACGAGGCCCGCTCGACGGGGCGCCTCGACCGCGCCCCGGCTCCGACTCGTACGAGGCCCGCTCGACGGGGCGCCTCGACCGCGCCCCGGCTCCGACTCGTACGAGGCCCGCTCGACGGGGCGCCTCGACCGCGCCCCGGCTCCGACTCGTACGAGGCCCGCTCGACGGGGCGCCTCGACCATGCCCCGGCTCCTCGACACCCTTTCTTTACCTACCCAGGACAAAAGCCATAGCATTAAATGCGGTTACCTACTACCACCGACCGGCATGGCTACGGCATGGGTCAACGCGGGAACAATACCCACGTCAAGTCTCACTGTTTTACCGCCCATCCCGTGATGGGAGGTGAAAGCCGTCACTGTACCCACCTTACCGCGCACTATTCACCATCAATCACCCTCGAGGGAGGATAAGACAAGGTCCGTCCCCCGCGATACCAGGGATTCGGCCTTATCCATCCGACCTCGACCCGGCCTCGACCCGGCCCCAACGCTCGACTTAGCTCGAAGGACGGTATGACATGACGCTCTGGGTCATTTCATCCTCTTGTCCCGTACCACGTCAGGGTACCTAGGGATGGCCGGCCATCCCGAAGCCACGTCGCTACAGTCAACTCAACAGGAATCGACGAAACATCGCCTCAAGCCTCCCCTCGACTTGGCCACCTCTCGCCCTATAAAAGGACAGGCCAGGGCGACGAATAGGGGGGCGAAAAGATCACGGAGGGACAAAACAACCAACCACCCGACCGAACAACGAAAAGCAAGAGATCAACATCTCAAGCAACCACCTTTCTCCTTTTTCTCTTTGAGACTTGGGCTCGACACCCTCTCTCGCCTGCTTGTAACCCCTACACGAGCACCTCGGTGCAAGGAAATACAAACCTCTCTTCCCCGCTGGACGTAGGGCCTTCTTTTGCCCGAACCAGGATAAACCCCCGTGTGTTCTCCTTGCATCACCATCCAGGAAAGAGTCACACAACATTTACTCGTTGGTTTAGGACCCCCTTGGTCCGAACACCGACACCATCTTTAACTTTTTAGCAAAATAAGAAAAAACTCTCTCCAATATTTTAACATCTTCCCTCCTCATCTTTTGCCAAGTCCGCAAAAATCCTCCCCGAGCGCGCATAGATGTGCGTGGTCCTGCCGCTGCTTGCTGCCTGATGCAGAGAAGCACTGTCTGGTGTGCCGCTACGCTGCAGCTGGCCATGCTCTCGCATCTGACGGTACGCACAGTGAAAGGACATGTCTATGTCTACAGGTACGTACGCTGCGGTGGGGAAGCAGAGCCTCTCGCACGCTGTTCGGAGTAGGCCTCGACCATGCCATGCAAGGGCGTTCCATCTGATGCTTAGCTTTTGGTGTCTCTCATCTACAGTACTTCCATCTTATGCTCTCGCTGCCACGTCTGGTCTGCTGTACGGAGATGAGCTCACGCAGGTGTACAGAGCCAGTACGCCGTGGATGGACCGATTCTTATTTGGGAAGCGAATTATGCCAAACAATTGGAGATGAACTCTTTTTTTCCTCCCTATATTATTTTAGGAGTTGGCAAATACTATGATTTGAGAAACAGAAAATATCAAACTGTTGGAGATACTCTAAGGACCCCACAAAAATGGGCAGAAAATCCCTATCCCATTTCCGTACGAAAATGGGATCCACAAATACGAAACGAGCAGGACAAAAGTAGAAAAACTGGATGGATCGGGACAGGATTTTTTCCCATCCTTTTTATCCCTAGAGGCCCTGTTCGGCTGGCTGGAAAAACGGTTGATGCTAATGTTGATGCTGATTGTTGTGAGAGAAAAATATTGTTATTTCCCTGAAACGGTACGACTGATAAGTTCAAGCGAACATGGCCTAATGGTCATATTTAACATATGGTGATGAAGAGGAACATCAACAGAGTAATTAATATGCAAAGCTGGAAGTACAGTGAATTGTAGGATTTGAGCTATTGTACTGGACCGCGCCCTGTTCAACTTATCAGTTCGGATTATCAACCATGGTATAATATTTTTTTCTCACAACAAAACAGCATCAGTCGGCTTATCAGCCGCAGAAACCATCAGTCAATCAGCCAATCATTTCTGGCCTGGTTCATGACCCTTACTGACAGGGTTTGGACAACAATGAACGAACCAACGAAAAATTTATAGGATTTATTTGTACATTGAAAAATGACGGACCGCTCAAGTCCGGTCTGACAAAGCCCATGACACAGTGCTGTACATGGTTTTCAGGCCTCAAAATGTTGGGCTTTTCTTTTAGCCCGGCCTGACATATATATATATATATATATATATATATATATATATATATATATATATATATATATATATATATATATATATATATATATATATATATATATATAGGTTGAGGTCGTATACATGTATATAGGTTGAGGTCGTATAGTAGCGTTAACCAACCAATAACGAAAGATATAGCACGCAGATCACTCAGGGTGAAACAGTTGATTTTGGTGACAACAAACTCTAATGAAGCTAGGAAACACAAGTGAAAATGGCTGAGACGAGTACAAACTAAATTGCATAGAAATCAAACAATATACTAGCCACACAATTACACGGATCACTTTGTTAGCTGCCGTATAGGTTCCAGGATGTCCCAAATGATTTTAGTACTAATTTTGAAATAAACATATTGCATTCAATCAGACCATATTGATTGTTCGGTGAGATAAGAGAAAATTTTCTTAATTGCATTCATCTGATCCATAATTCCTGGGCCTTACCGCCCTTAGGCTCGACCCGCCGAACAGTTTTGCAGCAGGGCCTCGTTCTAGGACACCAGCGCCGGCCCAGAATGCCTCGCAGAATTCCCCACTCGAAGATCGCTCTGCTCCGCTTCCCCTGCCAGGCTGCCCTGCCACGCCGTCGCCGCCTAAAACCTTCCCCCCCACCGCTCCGCTCACCTCTCTTCGCGCCGTCGTAGCCGGCGAGTAGCAGGGGGTCCGTGCCTTTGCGTTGCAAAGGATTTCGTCTTATTGGCCGAAGCTCCCTTTGCCGAGGAAGAGCACAGAAGCAGGGAGGTTGGCATGGCGGAGGAGGTGCATCTAGGTCTGCCAGGTCCCTGGGCGTCGGATTACCGGGAGAAGGCCGACCACTGCACCACTAAGATCGGTGGAGTCCCTGTATGTCTTTTGTGTGTAGCTCTTCCTGGTTCTAGCTTATGTTTTTTGCTTAGGAATTAGAGGCCGAGCTTATGTCATGCATCTTCTTCAGTTAACCCACCACGATTATAAATCTTACTTTGATGACTCTGCTCAGAGGTGAGAGATTTTTCTGAAAGCCGAGCTCCTTTTGAGTCGTTTGCTGATTTTTTTTTTCTGCAGGATTGGCCAACTGGTGATATGGGCATTAAGCCCGAGACTCTTCAGTGCACCTTATGTGGGACCAAGCTTTGTCTTGTTGCTCAGGTGAGTGCTGTCGAATTAGCAAAATTCTACTAGTTGAAACATCTTTATGGTCAGTCATGTAAGGAAACAGAGTGTTGCGGTGCTTGGGCACAAGCTTGTAAAGTTACAAGCTTGCAATTCTCTGACTTAGCATTGCAAACTATGTTTACATACTGATCCATGATGGTGCAGAGCGCTTGTATGTTGATACTAGTACTTTTGCCTCACCCTATTTAGTGGTGTTCCTGTACAAATAATAATAATAATGTCATTCTAACCTAAGGTACATGCACCCTTGGCAAAGCTAAACATTGAGGAGAGGATAATCTATGTGCTTGTTTGCCCGATACCAGAATGTGGACCTAAACCTAAAAGGCAAGTATATGCCAATTGATTCAGTCTGTTCATTAGATATTCAGATCTTTACATGATTTTAAGTCAGCATGTTGTTTTCTCTTTTTTTGTTTCTCTTTTTATTCTTATAGTTGGAAGGTCCTAAGAGTTCAAAAATGCCGTAATGTTATGCAAACAGAAGGCGGTGGTGATGAATTAGGTCAATTGAATGGACCTTCTTCTACAAGTGTTCCAGAAGAACAGAATGATAAAAATAAAACCCCTGAGATCAATGACGACGATTTTGATCTAGATGCCTTAGCCGAAGCACTTGAGCAAGCTGCAACTTTGGCATCTAACTCAAAGAAGAAAAATAAATCGAAGCATGCTAATGCCCCTGTAAAACGTCCTGTAGTGAAGGAGCAAGCTTGCGATCTGAGCATACCAGGTGAGGACAAGTTTGAAAGAACTCGTTACCATGTATGCAAAATCTGAGTGTTTTGATCTGATAGAATTTTGTTGCAGTTCTTCCTTGTTTTTACATATATTATGATAAGGAACTACATGGGGGCAAAGGCACTGTGGGTTCAAGTAGCAGTGAGTTTGTTTTGGACAAAGAAATCATGGATACCGCAAATGATGAAGAAGAAAAATGGGAAGGAGAAAAATATGAGTACGATAAAGCTATTGGTGCTGACAGAACTTTTTTAAAATTCAAGAAACGGTTGGATGCATATCCCCAGCAATGCTTTAGGTAGTTAAACATTTAGTTCATATAGTATCATTGCAACCTGACTTGGTATTTACAAACCATTTGTTTCTTGTCCTTTTTGGTTTGCACAACCTGAATTAAATTTTGGCATGCAATATTTCTTTAGGTATTCTTATGGTGGCAAGCCACTGTTGGCTACAACAAAATTACAAGATCCTGGCACCTGTAGGCTGTGTGGTTCACCATGCCAACATGAACTGCAATTGATGTCTCCTTTATCATACTTTCTCCATGAAGCTGGAGACGGTTCCTCAAATTATGCACCCAGCAGTTGGACTTGGCTGACTGTTATCATATACACTTGCTCCAAGGTATGTCTTATTCTTGCCCTGATGCTGAAGTCTAAGGAATTCTGAGTGCCCGAAACGTGATCCCTGGATAGTAGTTCGACTTTAAAAATGATTTGATTTACAAAGTACACCATGAAGAACATTATATCATCAAAGCATCACTTCAGTTTTGTGCATTGAACAGATTTCTGTGTCCCTGATGTTCTTAACGTACTTTCAGAATTCCTAGCAGATATGTTGTCTGAAACATCAAACAAATTTCTGGTTTGTGAGTTTCGCGATTCCATCTTGGCTCTTGGGAACGCTTTTAGTTGTCCATGTTATGGCAATCTTGAAAGTTCAGTGGGCAGCTACATGTACATAGTTGCCATTGTTTACTTTTTCTTCTTGGTACTGGGGTGAAATCAGACATTGTTCATTGTATTCTTTTGTTTAGAGTTCTCCACTCTGCACTATTTCTTAGCTCGTCTCAATTTACTGCAGAGCTGCTGCCCGTCCTCATGCGGTGGAAAGCCTCAGAGCTGTTGTTGGGGAGCAGCGGAGGAGATCCTGATCCAGGAGGATGAAGTCCTTTAGGATTTAACCAGTGCCAGTTGAGAAACTATTCCTGATTTGACCGTGTGATATAGAGTTTTTGTTTTCCAATTGTTAGAGTTGTAAAGCTATCTGCAATTTTGAAGTGTGTTTTGTGGCTGCTTTTATTGTGCCCTAGTATCCTGCAGAACTGTCATAGTTAACACGATTTGGTCGATTGTAAGTTCGCACAGTATTATATCAGACTAGCTAGTTAGATTTTTTGTCTGTGTGGCTGTTCTTTTCCGCTGCAAAATAATTTTTTTCTAGTTGCCTGGATTGTCAACTCCAATCAAGGGCGGCCATGTTACGCTTGATGAGCATCAAAGGGATATGATCCGTTATGTACTATGTTCTTGCGTGCCTGTAAACCCACCAATCCATCCTGTCCATGTCTAGAAACTTATCCTTTTTTGTTCACTCAAAAGAAAAGAATCTAGTACTTATTTTTTGTTTCTTTCTTGGGCCTGATAATTGCAAGAAAGTAGTACTATTCTGGATTAAAGTGATAAAACCGTACCGCAGCCCATATGTAACGAACTGCATAATTCATCAGCTGTATTATTCTC
This sequence comes from Saccharum hybrid cultivar R570, assembly GCA_038087645.1. Lineage (NCBI taxonomy): Eukaryota > Viridiplantae > Streptophyta > Magnoliopsida > Poales > Poaceae > Saccharum > Saccharum hybrid cultivar. The sequence goes on from JAQSUU010000529.1 coordinate 12,035,121, forward strand.
GTCGCCAACCCTACCTGCACCGACGTTGATGCTTCATTTGCAACTTGGTTTTCGGATCGCCGGAACGGTGCCAGCCAGGCTGCACATAAACAAATTAGACAATAATATTGTAGCAGGGGTTTTGCAGCCATGTTTTCTCCGTTTGAAGAATCTCTACTACGAAAAGGATTTGCTAATCTTTTTTTTAGCTTGTGCTGAGTTCGTTGGGGGGAAATAAACATATGTTCAGCATATATATGGTTTATTCGCCTCCTGTGAATTGTGATGGAGAGTCTCCTCCACCTGTACTCAGTACGTCGGCGTCTGGGATGTTCCGAGTCCAAGACGGCACGTCGCCGCCTGACCTGACGGGGAGAATACGAACCAACATCTTCGAAATGCGGCGCCTCGCCACTGGACGGGCCGGGTAAACGCCCCCGCCGGACACGCCACTCCCTCATGGCGTGCCCGGGGCCGGCGGGCTCGGCCGTGCGTGCGGTGGTCGAATCCTGGCCTGCCTTGCGGACGCCGAGAACCAGGGCTGCGATGGCGACTCCTACGGACGCCGTGCGGTGGGATGGGAGCGCTGACGTAACGCCGCGTCGGCCCCGCGTCGCGTCGCGTGGGCGGCGGCAACCGGGCGCGGCGCCTTCCTGACTTGCCGAGCCTAGCCGAGGAGCGCCGGCTCGGTGGCTGCCGCGAGTGGTGCTGGTGCCGTGCCGCCACGCCAGCGTAACTAATTGTGCGGACGCTTCGGTCCCCTTTCCGAGGACGGGACGGCCGAGAGCTGGCCGATCGGTGGTCTCTAGCATGATCGGTCGGAGCTGTCCGGCCCGGCGTGACCCCTCTACCCACGGTGGGGGCACTCGCTGCCCATCCGAGTCCCGAAAGGTGATCCTTTGTGCGCGCACCGGTCCAGACGCGACACGCCAGGCTCGCTCGTACGTTCCGCTGGGGGTCCATCTCCCTCCATGATTGGCCACGTCGATGTCGACCCCAACAGATCTCTCACTGTACGGACACAGCCGCTGCCATCGTTTCAGATGACTGTCCGCTAGCACTAGCAGCGATGGACGACGATCTTTCAGTCCCACCGTAGACACCTTGTCACTGTGAGGGATAATGTTAAAAACAGGACCATTTCTTCTTCGGTAGTACTAGTATAAATACTGTGGTAATTCTATTCTAGTGGTCCGTGGATTGTGGCCAGCCAATCGGAGGCGCTGACCCACGCGGTGCGGGCCCTCCGTGCTTTGCCCTCGTTAACGTTAGTCGTTAACGCTTACGCACGCACGCGGCCGCCGAGCAAAAACAAAACAAGGAGCTGTTCATGGCGTCAGGATTGATTGAGCGGCCACCGCACCCACCGTCCGCTGCTCCAGGCTCTCCACGCCACGGTGCCTCCATTGCCCCCAGCCCCACGCCCACGCGACACGACGCCGCCAGCGCGCGGGCGTGCAGACAGCAGCAGCAGCCAGCAGCCCGCGGCCGGCTCACCGCGTCGCCGCGCCGTGGCTGCGGCTGTGGCTGGGGCCGGAGCCGGATCCGAGCGCCAGGCCGCGCGTCCGCTTCCAAATCGCGCATGATGCCATGATTGGGTGGTTGATGGCACTCGGGGTGGTGGTGCTGCACTGCTCCTCCCGAGCCCCAAAAGCCAAATTCCATCCCCCTATGGCATCGGTACGCACGATGGCATAAAGCTCCCAGCTTTTCCTCCCCACGCCTCGTTTTATCTCGCGTCTCCCGTCCCCATCGCTCCCCTCGCCGCCCTGGTCTCCTCCACCCTTTCGCTTCGCCGCCTCCGGGGTTCTCCGCGCCGGTACTGATCTCCGCCTCTCACTTCTCTCCCTCTCTTGCTATGAAAAGCGCAAGCTCTCACCTTCTCTCAAGTTTTAATCGTTTCTTCTCGGAGTAGGTGGAGTTCGTGTGGCAGTCCCTTTATTAGTACTGCTTAGTAGTAGGACTTGTTTGCCCTGTGCTGTGATAGGGCATGAAGCTTGCTTAAGGTCTTGTGCTTGAAGGATTGTTTTTCTTTATGACCCCAATGGATGAGTTTTAGAGCAAAACTTGGCAAATTGTAGCAGTTGCTGTGACTCTTGTGAGTTTTGGTGGAAATTTGTTAAACTCATGTCTCTGTAGAGAAATTAGTATGCTTATCTTCTCTAAAGTTTGAAAAATCAAAATCAAGGTACATGCTGTGATTTGCAATGTTCATCATTCCTTGTCCATTTCTGATGCATATTTCTGCCTTTCAAATCCAAGGAAGTTGGTTTTCTAATAGTACCTAAGCAATTGTCTTAGCCTTAAGGGTACCCACACAGCCTTTTTTTTTTCTTTTGCGTATCTGTTTGATGGTTTCTGGATTTTCTAACTTATAACGTGAGTTCAAGAAATTTGATCAAACAAAAGAAATCACTATCTTTGGGAATTTGCAACTTCTTATATCGAACTAGAGTTCAGACAAAGATGTTCTGTAGTCTGTTACTGTAGATTTCCTGCTGCTTGGAAAGTTCACAATTCTTTCCCTCTTCCCTGTTTAATCTTCTTTCTTCTTTAGTTGCAAGTCTTGAGAATTTAAGGCTTTCCTTTGAGTGGAGTTCTTGTGACAATCATTTCAGGACTAATTGTTTTGTGCTGGAATTATTGGGTGCACGAAAGTTACGATACTGCTTTAAATGATTGTCTTTCTCTATGGTTTCAGTGCATTGATTTTAATGGAAAAGTTGGCATAATTGAAGCTTTGCAATGGATCTTGTGAATTTTAGTGGGAATTTGGTAAATTCATCCATTTCTTTTGTAGGCAGTTTCTTAATTACATATTTGAACTGAAGTTTCCAATCAAGGAAAAACTAATCTTTTATTCGTTAGAGTACCTATATAATTTTCTAAGCGTCAACAGCATCGCTTAATGTTTAGTGCATAACCATGCAATAATTTCTAAATTTTGCTCCGTAAAACATGTGCTCAAGAGATATGGACAAACAACAAATATAATTATATTTGGAACTATGCAACTTCTTGTCCAGTGGACATGGTCACATGGGTTGTCTCTACAGTAAAGTTTTTTTTCCCCCAAACTTTGTAACTCAACTTCAGAGGGTTGTGAAGATATGTCAGTGAGTATTGGTGTACGGATTCTGAAGTAATAAGTGCTATTGCAGTCTTTGAAATGATGCTGCTATTTCAAATTAAGCAAACATTATGTTGATTGTTGAGCATCAGATGGCTTCCCCACAGGTGTTTTAAGTTTCTTCAGTAATCATAGTGCTTCTGTACGTACCCATGATTTTTTTTTCATGCGTATGTTGCGTTGGTGTTGTGGGCACACAAGGAGGGATAGAGTTCGGAACGACGATATTCGGAATAGGGTTGGGGTGGCACCAATTGAGGAGAAATTGATTCAACATCGGTTGAGATGGTTTGGACATGTCCAACGGAGGCCTCCTGAGGCGCCGGTGCGTAGTGGAGTTCTAAAGCGGGCCGATAATGTAAAGAGCGGTAGAGGTCGACCTAAACTAACTTGGGACGAGTCCGTTAAGAGAGATCTTAAGGAGTGGAATATCTCCAAGGATTTAGCTATGGACAGGATGTCATGGGCAGCCAACAGGCTGCCACTAGCCCAATAGGCACAAGACGTCAGATACAGAAGGACGTCGTAGGGTGCGAGTGTCCTAGTTGGGCCTTAAGCCCATTAGTGTTAATTAGTGTCTCTCTTAGTTATTTATATATAGGAATAGTACCATATTGTCTAGGCACAAGAGGTGTTAGTCCTATGTACCCTTTATAATCAGCCCATGAGGCACAATGAAAAGGCAAGCAATGAATTATGAAGAAACAATTCTAGTCTCCCTCAATCTCTCAAGCTCTTGGCAAAGCATAAGGCCTAGTTACCCTAAAATATCCATCTTCGTTACATCTGGTATCAGATAGCCAGTCGATTCCTCCCCATCCAAAAAAAAAATTCTGATCCAGCCAATCCAGCCACAACCCTAATTCGGCCGCAACCACACCCCAACCGCGACGTCCCCATCCGTCGCCCAGCCGCCGCGCCGCCTCCCCGTCACCCACCACGCGCCGCCACCGTCGACCGCGTCGTTGCGGGAATCTTCATCGCGCCGTCCGCGGCCCATCTCCACCACAGCCGACGCGCCGCCTTCCTCACCACCAAGGCGTCGTCGCGTCTCGTCTGCGCGGGCCGTCGCCAAGCACGTCGCGCCATCCGCGGGGTTCGCCGAGCCGCCCGCGATCTGCGGGAATCCCCCGCCACCTCGCAGCTTCGATCCAACCGTCCGCGCGCCTCGATGGATTTTCCACAGTTTGATGGGACCTCTGATCCGGTGGTCTTCATCAACCAGTGCGAACTCTACTTCCGCCGGGAGCGCATCATGGCGGAAGAAAAGGTATGGCTGGTTTCTCGCAATTTGAAAGCTGACGCCCGAGTTTGGTTCCACCAAGTCGCGCAAGATGAATACCCGGCATGGCGTCGCTTCACCGAGCTCCTGCAACGGCGCTTCAAACCGCCCCCGTGCCCCGACCCGCTCCACCAACTGTCTCGTGGCGTCGACAACTCCCTGCGCATCCTTGAGGAGATGTCCACACAACTGGATCGCATCCGGGCGTGTCTCGAGGCGAAGGACAAGAGGGACCGTGAACGCCGGGCGGCTGTACGCCTCCAGGCAGCAGTACGGGGCCTCTTGGCACGCCGCCGAGCGCATCTTCTTCGGGCAGCCAAAGTCTCCGAGGAGCAAGCAGCGGTGCGACTACAAGCTGCCGGGCGAGGTTTTCTTGTTCGGCGTGTGGTGCGAAAGATGCGCATGCTCCTCAGCTCCTCGCTGTCGTGCGTGTTCGTCCCTCGTCCCCTTCCATACATCAGGCTGCTCCGATCGCAGGGGAGGTCCAAATATGGGCGCTTCTAGTGCAGCGACCTCGCATCAACATCCAGCATCAGGCATCAAAGGCTATCTCATTCATCCTTGTGCCTGCCGTGGTGCTAGACACATCCAGCATTAGAGCCGGCTGCTTTACACTCCACCCTTCAGCTTACATGAAGCCAGCAGAGGCGCTCTTTCCATGGGATCCAGGTGGATATAGCTGTATTTTAGTCTTAAATAAGAATGGGAAGCCGAGATGTAAAAGGCTTATCCCTAGGTCGCGTCAGCTATCCAGCTCGAGGACGAGCTGGGTCTCCAAGGGCGGGGGAGATGTCATGGGCAGCCAACAGGCTGCCACTAGCCCAATAGGCCCAAGACGTCAGATACAGAAGGACGTCGTAGGGCGCGAGTGTCCTAGTTGGGCCTTAAGCCCATTAGTGTTAATTAGTGTCTCTCTTAGTTATTTATATATAGGAATAGTACCATATTGTCTAGGCACAAGAGGTGTTAGTCCTATGTACCCTTTATAATCAGCCCATGAGGCACAATGAAAAGGCAAGCAATGAATTATGAAGAAACAATTCTAGTCTCCCTCAATCTCTCAAGCTCTTGGCAAAGCATAAGGCCTAGTTACCCCAAAATATCCATCACCATTACATAGGAGCGCTTGGAGATTGGCAATCAACGTGTCTGAACCGTGACATCTTTTTGTCTTGTGCCATTTATGTCCCTTTATGTGTCTCCCTGTTTCTCGTCTCTTTTGGGTTTCATCTCTAGCCTACCCTAACTTGCTTGGGACAAAAGGCTATGTTGTTGTTGTTGTTGTTGTTGTTGCTACTTAACTGTGAAATCAACTGATCAGCAAAAGTTTTTATGTATGCTTGTTGAGTGTCGACACTGTTTCCATTAGATACATATGCTAACTTTGGTACGATTTTGAGTCCAGTTGTAATTGTACCTCAGTCCCCAGGTTCTTGTGGTTTGTTTGCATGCAGGCTGCATGCAGATTTTCGAAACATTTGAGTCGGCTTGATATTTGCACCTTTTTTTTCCTCTCACATTGTTTGCATCATCTTAATAAAAATGGAATATTAACTTCAATCAGATGTTGTCTCATTACGCTTCAATCTTATTTGTTCAATTTCACTTATGGCCTTACTTGCTTCACCTGCAGATCGTGGACATTTTATGAAGTCCCTTTGGGGTTCTGGATGCATAAGATAGTGTGCATATGATTTGTCCATAGTTCTGCAGCCTCATCATTTTCCATCTGGGATCAATAAAGCTTCATGCTCATGGACAGGGCTGATACATCAGGTTTTGTCAGTGGTGGTATACATTACATGAACATCCATGTGTATTTTCATTTTGTGTATACTATGTGCTTCCTCAGTGGTGAAGTTGTAAAGCTGGAGTCCTGAATTCTGTTGGTTGGATTGAAGCATCTCTGAACAGCATATAAATTTCTTCCTATCATAATCCTACCTTATTATAATAAGCAGGATGGACCTCAATATGACAAATCTTTGGTTTCATGGGAAGGAACATATAGCTGCTTCTTCATTCTCCCAGGCCCAACCATCTGCCATAAATTGCAGGAATGAAGAACAAGCTGTGTCAGCCATGAACTTGGGTTGCATCAGGAGCTCAGAGATAGCACGGAACTCTAGAACATTTCAGCATGGCGATCAAAGTTTGGCCGCTCCTGATGATGGCTGCAGGCTGGTCCTTGGACTCGGGCCAACGCCAAATCTGTATTCTGCTGATAGTCACTCATTTGGTGGAAATAAAGCTTATGAATCTGCAACTTTGCTCACTCAACATTGTGCCACAACCGACCCTGGTTTAATGTTGGGTCTTTCAAGATGCAGCTCAAGAAATTTGCAATCTACAACAGCGAGTGGCAGCAAGAATTATTCACCTGCAAGGAAGACTGGTATCATCTTTCCACTTATTGATGAGGGATCAACTTCAGCAAAAAGGAAACGAGGTGGTTATATGCTGCCACTTCTGTTTGCGCCAAGATCAGAAGATCTTTGTCTTAATGGAACATCTCCAGACACCGATGTCCAACAGCATGATGGAACTGGATGTGATGCTGAAAGCGATCATGATAGATCTCTGAATCATCACGAGATTCATCCTAGCCCTGACCTATCCATTACAGCTGATTGTTCTTTTGCTGCAACTTCTGATATAGTAGGCGGTACAAATGGTGAGCAGAGGAGTCATCAGCGCCATCCAAAGAAATGCAGGTTCAATGGGTGTTCGAAAGGTGCAAGGGGTGCATCAGGACTTTGCATTTCTCATGGCGGTGGCCAGAGGTGTCAGAAGCCTGGTTGCAACAAAGGTGCTGAGAGTCGAACAGCATTCTGCAAAGCTCATGGAGGAGGGAGACGCTGCCAAGAGTTAGGCTGCACCAAAAGCGCTGAAGGGAAGACAGAGTTCTGTATTGCTCATGGTGGTGGGCGCCGGTGTGGGATTGAGGAATGCCCGAGAGCGGCAAGGGGGAAATCTGGATTCTGCATAAAACATGGTGGAGGGAAAAGGTGCAGGATAGAGGGTTGCACTCGTAGTGCTGAAGGCCATCCTGGGTTGTGCATCTCACATGGAGGTGGTCGCCGGTGCCAGTACCCAAACTGCGGTAAGGGGGCGCAAGGAAGCACCATCTTTTGCAAGTCCCATGGTGGAGGCAAGAGGTGCATGTTTGATGACTGTACCAGAGGCGCAGAGGGCAGCAAGTCCTTCTGCAAAGGGCATGGTGGCGGGAAGAGGTGCCTCTTTGAGGGAGGTGGGGTGTGCCCAAAGAGCGTCCATGGCGGAACTAGCTTCTGTGTTGCGCATGGAGGGGGCAAACGCTGCTCCGTTCCTGGGTGCACCAAGAGCGCCCGTGGTCGTTCTGATTGTTGTGTGAAGCACGGTGGTGGCAAGCGTTGCAGGTTTGATGGGTGCGACAAGAGCGCACAGGGGAGTACTGACTTCTGCAAGGCCCATGGTGGGGGCAAGCGATGCGCTTGGAGCACCGGCTGCGACAAGTTCGCTAGGGGAGGGAGCGGTCTATGCGCTGCACATACGACCCTGATGGCTTCCAAGCTAGAGCATGATCCTGGACATGCACGAAGCATGGTCGGGCCTTCCCACTTTAGCAGCATTGTCTCTGGTTCATCAGCAGCTGATAGCAACATGGACCATGTCATCTCATCATCCGGCCATGGCGCATGGTCAGACTGCGTTGACTCGTCGGGAGACATGCAGAGCTCCGGCAGGCTCCTGATACCACATCAGGTGCTGGTCCCTGGCTCATTGAAGGCCTCTCCTTTGTGTGGTCTAGCAGGCAACGGCCAGGATGACGGAGGGAGCCGGAGCCAGAGCTTTGGGCTCGTGGTGCCGGAGGGAAGGGTGCACGGTGGAGGGCTGATGTCCATGCTTGGAGTTGGAGGCAACCTGGGAAGCAATCCTGATGGTTCGAAAGCCTGAAACACCAAGGATGTGACGTAGTGAGCACAAATAGAGAATTCAGGCTATTTTACATGCCTCTGTTATGATTCTTGTAATATATACATGATTTTTCAAATGGCCTTTGTGTAACTGTAGTACTTGCCAACTATAGTATTTGCAATGTACAAGAGTGGTTTTAGCATTTAGTCAATGTTGTGCACAGAGCTGAGAACTGCATAGTTACTTGGGTTCAGAAATTACATGAAAGCTTGTAGGTTGTTTCTCTCCGAATTTTTGCAATCCTATTTGCTGAAATATTTAGTCCTTCCTGATGGGTTCAAGCCTTAGGCTAGTAAATCAGTGGGAGTGTGGGATTCACTGTGACCTATTAAAACCGGAAACAATTAATAGTTAATTCAAAATTGCAGAAAAAAGTGTAATGTGGAATTTTTGAAGTTTGAACACATACAAGCAATGTTTTCCTACACGCTAAACAGTAAACAGTCGATCACCTACCGTTTAGCCATTTTTCGGGCTAAACGGCCAATTAAACGGGCCAAACGACCAATTAAACGGGCTAAACAGATGATTAAACGAAAACGACATACCACTATGTAGCGTTTACACGGTGTTTAAACAGGCTAAACGTCCGTGTAGGTGAACAGTGCATACAAGGTATTTCTGCATTCCAAATTATACGATATTTTGTCTTTCTAGATATATTAATTTTCTTATATGCACCTAGACATAGTGTATATTTAAGTGCGTAACAAAAACTATATATCTAGAAAGCCAGAACATCTAATAATTTAGAATGAGAGGAGTATTTTGTTTTCAAAGTTTCCGCAGATTATGTAGATTTCACATTAAATTTGTGTCATTATTGGCCCCTTTGGATTTGCTTGGCCGTCATTCCTCACCAAGCACCCATGGTAGGAAAACCCTTTGCTTGGGGAACCTGCCTCATGCTGTAGCTTTCCCAACAAAGAAAATGGGTCAAGACTCTTTTGGTGAAAAGGGGGATGATCATGTCACGCCGTTAAGATCGTGTCCTGTAAGTGCTCACGATCTGCATTTGTTCTGTTTATATTCTCTTTTTAAATCAAACTAGATTATTAGCCATCCGTCGTCCATTTCCAGGTGATCATATCATGCACATCCATTTATGACTCCACATCATGTAGACAGTCCAAAGGGGTATGAAATTCTCAAGCTTGTGTTGTGGTTGTTATGTTGTTATGAAGGGCTCTTATCCATGTGTTGTTCCTTAGTTCTTGCTCTACTGTTTATTTATTTATTTATTTATTTTTCTTTTGATTGGTTTGAACCGGTGCCTCACCCTCCGGCCAATTATGGTGCCAGAAGGGTGCCTTCGTTCCATTTTCAGTCTTAACCATGATGGGGGCATCGAAAGCATCTCGTTAGCCAAATTGTACGTAACCTTACATCTTTGTCTCACCTGTGGTTTAGAGTCGTCAATACAGTCTTGCGACAACCAACATAGACGTGAGTTTCTTCCAAATTTGTCGAGATCAAGCACACTTAACCCCTAAGGACTTGATGGCCAGTTAACAAGGCAATGGCCACCATTAGTATTATCTCCTCTTTTCTATAGGAAGGAACTCTTGATCTTTTTAATTTGTTTTGTTACCCAAGTTGCTAAAGGAAACATGATCATGTAGTAAATCGGTATAGAAGAAAGCACTAAAGCGAGTCAAGTGACTAGAGTTATGTATAACTCCTTTTTTTGCCTTATTAATAGGTAAAACACATATAACTTTTGTTTTTTTTTTCAAATAACATATGCGAAGGATGAGCACGTTGATCTGGAAATTTTTCATTATGCTAGTAAGGTACAAATATAAAAAAGCTCGATCCCATAGGGTAAAACCTCTCCTAAGGCATTGATGGAGAAGACCCAGGGTCGAGAAAAATGCCACGAACCCTGGCTAATCAGTATATGCCGCTAATGACGAGATTGCGGGAACATACATATTCCGTTTTAAATTGTCCAAGAAGTGTTTTTTTAGAATGGGTGTGTTTTCTGCATCTCTACCCCTACACTACCACTACACTACGGGCTCGTTTGGCTACGAGTCTGGAAAGACTTTTGCCTGGGCAAGTAGGTTTCTAGAAGCTACAACGATCAAAATCCAACGCCTGGCTCATGGCTCAGGAGCACCGCGTTTTTGTTTGATTTGAAAATGATTAACCTCATTTTTATTGTTTTCTATTAAGTTGTCAATATTCCTCTTTTATTTTATTTTTTATTTGTGTGAGGTTGGAGCACAGCTGCATAGTAAGTACCATATTTAAATATGTTTTATTAGAAATATTTTTTCTCACCAAATCTATTTTGATAATAAATCTACTAAAGGTGGATAACATAATGCAACTCATTTACTTTGATAATAATATCTGTCATTTATTAGTACTGCTGGACATAGTAATTTTCTGAGACGCCAACCAAACAACACAACTGTCAGGTACCTAAACAAGGGGTACCCACACTCAACGACTAAAAAAGACAAACCCCTGAGAAAACCACGCCAAAACGACCCCAAAACCACGCACAGAATGCCTCGACCACGTTCCGACTCTGAAAGTCCCTAGTTTGGTTTTGGCTAATTGATGAAACCTAAGACTAACCTTTGTATCTAAGTGGATGCTTTAGATAAAGGTGGTCATTTAATATGAGACATGACATTGACTCATGTGACCAAGATGATGAATACCAAGATGATGCTTGGCTTGATGGACCGGTTGTGAAGGTGAAGGGCAAGTCGAGGCTTCGAAGTGAAGGACCATGCGATGGTGAAGCTTGAGCAAGACTTGGCGCCGACGGACCGATGCAACGGTGAAGAGCAAGTGAAGTCAAGGTCGATGGATCGAGATGGTCATGTGATGATATGAAGTGGATCATATCTTTTGAAAAAAAACAAAATGGGCTCAAGGCAAAGGTATAATCATAGGGCCATTTGTTTTGCACTCAAGACACCATAGAGGGTGTGAGTGGTTTATAATCGATAGCCGAACTATTAAGAGGGGAAGTCTTATCGGTTATTCGATGCACGGGTGCCACTAGGTGAATTCATGAAGTGCATTGCATGTAGGGCCTAGTGAGCTAACTGGAAAACCTTCGAAAATGATTATGAAATTGCTAACACACGAGCACAAGGTGGTGATCACTTATTGGTATTGGCACATTTGCGAAGACGTTGAAGTTTAAGCGGTAGAGAGGGTTTGGGTCTCTCTCCCTCCCGCCGAGCTTACGAGCGTGGGATTCAGGCGTTTTCGAGGAGTTGAAATGCCTATTTTCCACTACGCCGGAAGTCGAAAAAGAAACGGAGGCGAACGGAGGTTACAGAGGTGACCGGACGCTGCACCGGACGCGGTCATAGTATGACCGGACGCGTCCGGTCAGTTCAACGCAGCAGTCAGGCGCGCGAGTGTTAGGGTTTGCAACCGGCGCGTCCGGTCACACGCGATCGGACGCGTCCGGTCATTGAGGGAGCTTACTGGACTCTAACCGGATGCTGGCACTGTCGCGTCCGGTCATTGCCTGGAGTGCGTTCGGTCGTTGTTTCGCGGGTGTGTGGTACTGTGTGATCGGCGCGTCCGGTCGGGTGAGTGGCGCGTTCGGTCGATTGACAGGCGCGTCCAGTCGTTGCCTGGGGCGCGTCCGGACGTTGGTTTGACCATTAGGGCTCAGTGACCGTTGGAGGATCGGACGCGGTTGAGCGCGTCCGGTCAGTTATGACCGGCGCGTCCGGTCATCCCGAAAAGACCTAGTGAAGGGGTATAACGGCTCTATTCGGATGGGATGCTTATAAATACTTGTTGGCCGGCCCTTGGAGAGGTCCCTCGTGATTTCTAACATTCTCGTACATCCTTTGAGCTAGAGCTTCTTCTCCCACTCATCTCTCTTGCTTGATTGCAAATCAAAAGTGAGATTGAGTGATCCCAAAGTGCATTGCATAGCTTGAGGGCATCTAGTGGCACTTGTGGGTGGTTTAGCCGGTGGATTTCTTGTTACTCTTGGAGAGTACCGCTCCTAGCCGGCTTGGAGATTGTTGGAGGCGTTGACAAGAGAAGGAGATTGTTCTTGGCCACCTTCGGTTGATTGTAAGAGGTTCTTGTGCTTTCCTCGGCGGAGCGCCAAAAGCAACTCTAGTGGATTGCGCGTGTCATTGAGTTACCTCACTTAAGAGTGGTGTCTTGTGGTGCCTTGCGGGGCGTGTCTTGAGGGGCAGTGACTTGAGGGTCACACCGAGGAAACATCTAAGTGTTGGTCGACACAACCGGTGACGTAGCTTGTCGGTGCACAATTAAACACCGGGTGAACAAAAATATTGTGTCACTTGTCTCCCGGTGATTGGTCTTCATATTGTGTTGTTGTCAATATTGATTGATTGTATATCATCTTGGTGATTGGCAACATCTTCACTCCACCGTCGGTATAAGATTCACAATCCTCTCTCGCATTTACTTTACTAGTTTATCTTGTGTAGCTCTAGTAGTAGCTTTGCTATTAGTGTTGTTAGCTTGCTCACTAGTGTAAGATTAGTGACATAGCCCTTGTGTAAACTAGAGATCATAATCTACTAGACTTGTGGATAGGAGGCTTGTATCACAACCGTAGGCTAAGCAAAACTCGTTTTGCGCCGTTTGTTATTCTAACAAGTTTGCTTAGTGGCTTGTGTAGGATTTTTTATAGGCTATTCACCCCCCCCCTCTAGCCATCTAGGACCTTACAAGTGGTATTAGAGCCGTGGTTACCGTTTTTATCAAGGCTTAACATCCTTCGGTGTGAAAAATAGCTCAAATTGTGTTCAATCATGTTGGGGAAAAGCCACTGTTCTTTGATGGTGTTAGTTCTTTTGCTCATTTGAAGTGAAAAATGATAATGTACCTTGGTTCTATTCATGAGAGAGTTTTGCAAGTCACCGAGAATGATTTTGCTATCATTGATCCCGATCATCTCACCGATGAAGATTGAGCAAATAGAACATGCAATATAATGGCTCTCAATACACTTTACAATGGTATTGACACAAAAGTATTTGAGGGCATCAAGAATTTAGAATTGGCAAACGAGGTATGGACAAGGTTGAGTGAAACATATGAGGACACTAAGGTTGTGAAGAGTGCCAAGCTATATGGGCTCAAGAGTGAGTTTGAGACCTTCAAGATGAAAGAAGAAGAAATAATCTTAGAGATGTTTCATAGATTGCAAGTCATTGTGAATGATCTCAAGAGCTTAGGGCACAAGATACAAGACCAAGATTTTTACCACAAGTTCTTATTGAGCTTACCAAAAAGATTTAAAATGTTGATCATGATGCTACAAAGAGATGGGCTTGATGCAATGAAGCCCAATGATTTGCTTGGAGAGGTATTAACCTTTGACAAGTATGATCAAGATGTTGATGAGAAGGAGGAAGAAAAGAAGAAGAAGACCGTGGCATTCAAGGCCACCTCCTCTAAGGGCAAAGCTTCAATTCAAGAAGAAGATGACAATGAAGAAGATGAAGAATTGGAAATTGATGATGAGGCACTTGCTCTAGTTGTCAAGAATATTGGCAAGATGTTTATCAAAAGAAGAGGCTTCAAAAAGAGAAATGACTATTTCAAGAGCAATGAGCAACAAAGGAAGTGCTTCAATTGTGATAGCACCGAACATCTTCAAGCCGAATGTCCCTATGACAAGAAGAAGAACAACAAGAGAGGCAAGTTTGAGAAGAAAAAAAGAGAAGCCAAGATGACTTTCAAGAAGGGCAAGAATGGAGCCTATGTGGTCACTTGGGAAAGTGATGATGATGAAGAAGAAGAATCATCATCCAACAAGGCTTTTGCTTCTATTGCTATTAACAAGAAGCCATCACTATTTGATTCATCCTCGTCGTGCCTCATGGCCAAAGAAACTAAGATAATATATGATGAGAGTGATGATGAAAGTGAAATGGAATATGCTCATGATAGTGATAATGATAATGATAATGAAAATGATGATGATGAACCAACTAAAGAACAACTATATGACTTGATGCAATAAACTAGAGACATAGCTATTGCTAAGAACAAGGAGTGTAAGAAGCTTTCAATGAAAGTAGCAATACTTGAGAAAGTTCTTAGTGAGCTTAAGACCACTCATGAGAGTCTAGTGGAAGACCATGAGGATCTTGGTAAGGCTCATTCCAAGCTTGAAAAAGCTCACTCATTGCTACTTGAGCAACAAGCAAAGAAGGAGGTTGTTGTATTATGTGATATAGGTGTTACATGTGATATAATTGATGAATCCTCTTATGAACCTATTATCACGTCAAAGGCTAACCCTTCTTGTAGCTCTTTATCCACCACCACCGACTCTACCTCCTCTACTAGTGATGGTTTCACTTGTGATGCCTCACTAATGGTTGAGAATGAGACTCTCAAGAAAGAGGTGGATGAGCTCACTCACGCCCTAGGCAAAGCCTATGGTGGTGAGGCCCGCTTACTTAAGTGCTTGGGTAGCCAAAGGTTCTCTCTTAACAAAGAGGGATTGGGCTACACCCCCAAGAAAGGCAAGTCGGCCTTTACAACTCCAAAGCCTAGCTTTGTGAAGGGCAATGGTCGGTTTTGCAATAGATGCAAGCAAGTTGGGCACCTAGAGCATAATTGCAATAAAAAGAACCAAAGCAAGAAATTTGTTAATGCTATACCTTTTGATTCTTGCTATGTGCTTACCAAAGGTGTGAAGGGTGTGAAAGCTAAGTTTATTGGTACACCCATTGTTGGCCCAAAGAAGAACGCTATTTGGGTACCAAAGAGCTTAGTTACTAACCTATAAGGACCCAAGCAAAAATGGGTACCTAAGTTTCATTGATTTGCTTGTAGGTCAATTATAAAGCCGGAGGAAGGCATTGGATTATTGATAGTGGGTGCACTCAACATATGACCGGTACATCAAGAATGTTTGACTCAATCAATGACAATGATAGTGGTGTTGATTCTATCACATTTGGCAATAACAAGAAAGGCAAGGTTATTGGCTTGGGCAAGATTGCAATATCAAATAACTTGAGTATCTCCAATGTGTTGCTAGTTGAAAGCTTGGATTTTAATCTTCTATCCGTGGCACAAATATGTGATCTTGGTTACAAATGTATCTTTAGGGTTGATGATGTGGAAGTCATTAGTATGGATGGTTCAAATGTGGCATTCAAGGGCTTTAGATATGAGAACCTCTACCTAGTTGACTTCAATGCTAGAGAAACTTCTTTGACAACTTGCTTAATCTTCAAATCTAGCATGGGTTGGCTTTGGCATAGAAGACTTGGTCATGTTGGCATGAAACAATTGAAGAAGCTTACAACTCATAATCTTGTCAATGGTTTGAAAGATGTTGAATTTAAGAAGAATAAGCTTTGTAGTGCATGTCAAGCCGGAAAGCAAGTTAGAAGCTCACATCCAAAGAAGAGTACAATGAGCACATGTAAAGTATTTGATTTGATGCACATGGATCTATTTGGCCCAACAACATACACAAGCATAGGCGGCAACAAGTATGGCTTTGTCATAGTGGATGACTTCATAAGATTCACATGGGTATTCTTTCTTGGTGACAAAAGTGAAGTGTTTGACACCTTCAAGACCTTTCTCACTAGAGTTCACAATGAGTTTGAGCTTAGAATCAAGAAAGTGAGAAGTGACAATGGAAGTGAGTTCAAGAATACAAGAATTGAAGAACTTTGTGATCACTATGGCATTGGACATCAATTCTCGGCCAAGTACACTCCATAATCAAATGGCCTAGTTGAGAGAAAGAATAGAACATTGCTTGATATGGATAGATCAATGTTTCATGAGTACAATGTAAGTCAATCATTTTGGGATGAAGCAATCAATACCGCTTGCTACTACATCAATAGACTATATTGTTATCCATTACTAGAGAAGACCCCATATGAGCTACTTCATGGAAGAAAGCCAAATATTTCTTACTTTAGGGTGTTTGGTTACAAATGCTATATCTTGAAGAAGGGCACTAGATTGGGAAAGTTTGACAAGAGATGTGATGAGGGGTTCCTACTTGGTTATTCAACTACAAGCAAAGCTTATAGAGTTTGGAACAATTCAAGTGGCATTCTAGAAGAAGTCCATGATGTGCAATTTGATGAAATCAATAGATCACAAGATGAAGAAGAGAATCTAGATGATGTTGGTGGAACTCAATTGGTGAAAGCAATGAAGAACATGGACATTGGGGACATTAGAGCAAAGCAAGTAATTGATATTCAAGATGATGATAAAGATCAAGTGCTCAATTCTCCATTCAAGCTAGCTAGTGACTCTCAAGTGCAAGATTATGGTGCTAGTTCATCTCATCAAGATACATCAAGTGATCAACCAAGCTCAAGCAATCAAGTGCAAGTACTCCAACCACAACATGTTGCAAAAGATCACCCCATTGATAGTGTTATTGGTGATATTAGAAGTGGTGTGCAAACAAGATCAAGATTGGCTATGTGTTTGTGAGCATGCATCATGTGTGTCAACCATAGAACCAAAGAAAACAGAAGAAGCTTTGAAGGATGCCGATTGGATCATGGCTATGCAAGAAGAACTAAACAATTTCACAAGAAATGATGTTTGGGAATTGGTAGAAAGGCCAAATGACTACAATGTGATTGGAACTAAGTGGGTGTTCAAAAACAAGCATGATCAAGATGGCATTGTGGTGAGAAACAAAACAATACTAGTTGCTCAAGGTTACACTCAAGTAGAAGGTCTTAACTATGATGAGACATATGCTCCCGTGGCAAGATTGGAGGCAATAAGGATTCTATTGGCTTATGCTTGTGCACACAATATCAAACTATATCAAATGGATGTCAAAAGTGCATTTCTCAATGGGATCATCAATGAATTAGTATTTGTTGAGCAACCTCCTGGATTTGAAGATGACAAGAAACCCAACCATGTGTACAAGTTGAAGAAGGCTTTATATGGCTTAAAGCAAGCACCTAGAGCATGGTATGAGAGGCTAAGAGATTTCCTTCTCTCTAAGGGATTCAAGATGGGCAAGGTTGATACAACTCTATTCACCAAGAAGATAGGGAATGATCTATTCATAGTGCAAATATATGTTGATGACATCATTTTTGGATCAACCGATCAAGCTTATTGTGAAGAATTTGGTGATATGATGGCCAAAGAGTTTGAAATATCTATGATTGGTGAACTTAGCTACTTCCTTGGTCTCCAAGTCAAACAATTGAAGAATGGGACATTTGTGAGTCAAGGGAAATACATAAGGGACATGTTGAAGAAGTTTGGAATGCAAGATGCAAAGCCAATTTCAACTCCAATGGGTACAAATGGCAATTTGGATAGCGATTTTGATGGCAAAATGGTGAATCAAAAGGAATATCGGTCTTTAATTGGAAGTCTACTCTATGTCACCGCATTAAGGCCGGATGTCATGTTTAGTGTTTGTATGTGTGCTAGATATTAAGCCTCACCTAGAGAGAGTCATCTCACGGCCGCAAAGAGAATATTGAGGTACTTGAAGCAAACAAGAGATGTTGGACTATGGTATCCCAAAGAGTCGAAGTTTGAATTGATTGGATATTCGGACTCCGACTATGGGGGTTGCAAGATCAATAGAAAGAGCACAAGTGGCACATGTCAATTACTTGGAAGATCACTTGTGTCATGGTCCTCAAAGAAACAAAATAGTATGGCAATCTCTACCGCCGAAGCCGAATATGTGAGTGCGGGGAGTTGTTGTGCACAATTGCTATGGATGAAATCAACTTTGAAGGATTATGGCCTCAACTTCAAGAATGTGCCATTGCTATGTGATAATGAAAGTGCAATCAAGATGATACAAAACCCAATTCAACATGGAAGAACAAAGCATATTGACATAAGACATCATTTTATTAGAGATCATCAACAAAAGGGAGATATTGCCATTGAAAGTGTTGGCACCGATGATCAACTTACCGATATTCTCACCAAGCCACTTGATGAAAAAAGGTTTTGCAAGCTAAGAAATAAGTTGAACATTCTTGATTTCTCAAACATAAGTTGAATGCACCCCACCCACTTATTGACATGCCTCTCCTTCGACATTGCAAGGTAAAGTTGATTGTCATGTCATTCATCCTATGCTAAGGACTTGCTAGAACATGTAGACATAATAAGTGGTACACATAAGCATTCATGATAAATCAAATGAATTTGATGGATATATGTTACCACTATTGCTTCTATGCTTGTTTTGATCTAGTGGTGGCATATGACATGTTTGTAAGCTTGCAAACCTAGTGTTGAATCTAGAAGATTTGCTATAAGTGTTTAATTCAACATAGGCAAGATAACCCTTATTATGAGGTGTGAAGAAGCTTGTCTTTGGTTCAAATCGAATTAAATATCTTTGGCAAGTGTTCTAGGTTGAACCAAATTTGATAAATTCTAACCTACTCTATCAAACATTGTTTTTCTCTCCACAATTTGATCCCATTTTGGGGTAAGTTGTTGACAAAGGGGGAGAGAAAAAGATGTTCAACATGATAAATGGGTAAATAAGAAAAAGATGATTCAACATGATAAAGGGGTAAATAAAATTTTGATGCACACAAGTAGGGGGAGCAAGCTCATAAATAAAGTTGCATTTGTTTGTGTATTCTCATATGACTTGCTCATTGCACATGTATTTAAATTCAATATACATGCTTGTGTGGTGCAATGCTAGTATAGAACTTAAATGATGAAATGATCTACTAGCATGCATAGGATTAGCTTACTTGTGGTATCTAGACGTGCCTTAAGCTTTACAAGTAGTCCAAGAACCTTTACATTTAATGTTGATCTCACGGGGTTCTTGAGTTGTGATGGATGTCTAGTTACTTCATGATGCTAAGGATGGTGTAAAAGGCAACTCCGATTGGTATCACGCTTCAAAGGTCTATTTTTTACACCTTAGCATCATTTTGGTAGAATTACTCTCTCAACACTGCTATCCATGCATATGTGTAAAGCTTTCAATCCAAACTCTATGCACATATGTAGGGAGAGCTAATGCTACTAAAACCGAGCTTGTGATAATTGTCCAAACTTTACTTATGAGCAAAATGATTGGACAAGTATGACAAGTTCAAAACTTTTATTATCAAAATCATCTTTGTGCGGGTTGTCATCAATTACCAAAAAGGGGGAGATTGAAAGTCCCTAGTTTGGTTTTGGCTAATTGATGAAACCTAGGACTAACCTTTGTATCTAAGTGGATGATTTAGATAAAGGTTATCATTTAATATGAGACATGGCATTGACTCATGTGACCAAGATGATGAAGACCAAGATGATGCTTGGCTCGATGGACCAGTTGTGAAGGTGAAGGGCAAGTCGAGGCTTCGAAGTGAAGGACCATGCGATGGTGAAGCTTGAGCAAGACTTGGCGCCGACGGACCGATGCAACGGTGAAGAGCAAGTGAAGTCAAGGTCGATGGATCGAGATGGTCATGTGATGATATGAAGTGGATCATATCTTTTGGAAAAAACAAAATGAACTCAAGGCAAAGGTATAACCATAGGGCCATTTTGTTTTGCACTCAAGACACCATAGAGGGTGTGAGTGGTTTAGGATCGATAACCGAACTATTAAGAGGGGAAGTCTTATCGGTTATTCGACGCACGGGTGCCACTAGGTGAATTCATGAAGTGCATTACATGTAGGGCCTAGTGAGCTAACTGGAAAACCTTCAAAAATGATTATGAAATTGCTAACACACGAGCACAAGGTGGTGATCACTTGTTGGTGTTGGCACATTTGCGAAGGCGTTGAAGTTTAAGCGGTAGAGAGGGTTTGGGTCTCTCTCCCTCCCGCCGAGCTTGCGAGCGCGGGATTCAGGCGTTTTCGAGGAGTTGAAATGCCTATTTTCCACTACGCCGGAACTCAGAAAAGAAACGGAGGCGGACGGAGGTCACAGAGGTGGCCGGACGCTGCACCGGACGTGGTCATGGTATGACCGGACACGTCCGGTCAGTTCAACACAGCAGTCAGGCACGCGAGTGTTAGGGTTTGCAACCGGCGCGTCCGGTCACTCGCGGAACTGGCGCGTTCGGTCAGGTGTCCAAAGGGAACTGAGGTTCACAAGGATGATCGGACGTGAGGCGCGTCTGGTCACACGCGATTGGATGCGTCCGGTCGTTGAGGGAGCTTACTGGACTCTAACCAGATGCTGGCACTGTCGCGTCCGGTCATTGCCTGGAGTGCGTCCGGTCGTTGCTTCGCGGGCGTGTGGTACTGTGCGATCGGCGCGTCTGGTCGGGTGAGTGGCGCGTCCGGTCAATTGACAGGCGCGTCCGGTCATTGCCTGGGGCGCGTCCGGTCGTTGGTTTGACCGTTGGGGCTCAGTGACCGTTAGAGGATCGAACGTGGTTGAGCACGTCCGGTCAGTTATGACCGGCGCGTCCGGTCATCCCGAAAAGACCTAGTGAAGGTGTATAACAGCTCTATTCGGATGGGATGCTTATAAATACTTGTTGGTCGGCCCTTGGGGAGGTCCCTCGTGATTTCTAACATTCTCGTACATCCTTTGAGCTAGAGCTTCTCCTCCCACTCATCTCTCTTGCTTGATTGCAAATCAAAAGTGAGATTGAGTGATCCCAAAGTGCATTGCATAGCTTGAGGGCATCTAGTGGCACTTGTGGGTGGTTTAGCCGGTGGATTTCTTGTTACTCTTGGAGAGTACCGCTCCTAGCCGGCTTGGAGATTGTTGGAGGCGTTGGCAAGAGAAGGAGATTGTTCTTGGCCACCTCCGGTTGATTGTAAGAGGTTCTTGTGCTTTCCTCGGCGGAGCGCCAAAAGCAACTCTAGTGGATTGCGCGTGTCATTGAGTTACCTCACTTAAGAGTGGTGTCTTATGGTGCCTTGCGGGGCGTGCCTTGAGGGGCAAGTGACTTGAGGGTCACACCGAGGAACCATCTAAGTGTTGGTCGACACAACCGGTGACGTAGCTTGTCGGTGCACAAGTGAACAACGGGTGAACAAAAAAATTGTGTCACTTGTCTCCCGGTGATTGGTCTTCATATTGTGTTATTGTCAATATTGATTGATTGTATATCATCTTGGTGATTGGCAACATCTTCACTCCACCGTCGGTATAAGATTCACAATCCTCTCTCGCATTTACTTTACTAGTTTATCTTGTGTAGCTCTAGTAGTAGCTTTGCTAGTAGTGTTGTTAGCTTGCTCACTAGTGTAAGATTAGTGACATAGCCCTTGCGTGAACTAGAGATCATAATCTACTAGACTTATGGATAGGAGGCTTGCATCACAACCGTAAGCTAAGCAAAACTCGTTTTGCGCCGTTTGTTATTCTAACAAGTTTGCTTAGTGGCTTGTGTAGGATTTTTTATAGGCTATTCACCCCCCTCTAGCCATCTAGGACCTTACAGACTCGCATGAGGCTAGCTCGACGGGACGCCTCGACCACAGAGAAATCTCTGACTCGTACGACCCTGGGTCAAGCCGGTCGACCCGCCTCACTCACCAACTCTCAAACAAAAGTCAAAGCATTTAATGCAACTGCCAACCACTTCCTACCCCCATGGCTACAGTGATACCAACATGGAAGCAGTACCAGACTACCAGTGTCAAATCCCACTTTTTACTGCGCATCCCGGAATGGGCGGTGAAAACCTGTCACTGTACACGCCATGCCGGGCACTATTCCGCCACTGATCCCCCTCGAGGCATAATACGACAAGTATCATACCCCGAAATTCCCGGGGCTCGGCCTTATCCATTCCCCGTCGACCCACCTCGACCCGGCCTCGACCAACCACCGGTCAACAAAGAGGCAAGGCCTGCACGCCACAGGACCCGGGTCTTTTCATCGTCTCATCCTTTACATCACCATGGTGTCCATGGTGCCCCCTCTCGTGGAAAGTGACGAAGCTGACCACATACCCTTCCAGAGGCGTCGGCTCCCGGTGGTCGGACGGCGGTACCCTCCACTCCGGCTAGCTCTGGCTCGCCCTCGGTCGTAGAAGACCGTCATGAACTAACTCCTCCAGCTTCCTCTCCGTCACCGAAGAATGGACCCACGCGTCCGCGGGAAGGATCTGGCTCTTTCCCGCCATAGGTGTCGAGAACAGCGTGCGCGCGGCAACGGGGGAAGAGATGACGGTGGCGGCGAAGAACAACTGAAGAGCGCACAAGGAGAAAAGGGCAATCGCAAAAGGCCTATGGGGGGCATATGGAACCCTGGACTCTGTACTTATACCCCGGCGGAAAACCAACGGGCGGATCCGGTGAAAAGGTAGGAACAGTTCCCGCATTTAATGTCCTTACCTAACCGCCCCCTCGAACCCCGTGGGCAAGGGCACGTGTCCGCCGTTCATTCCGCAATCGTCGTGCCACGCCGCCCACTACCGCGTCGTTCTCGCTTCTCCTCCTAAAAAGACACGCTCCAACGGGCCGGAAGGGGATCCACAGACGGATATTTCCAGACGAATGGATAACGGGCTCCGAGCCCACTATAAACCTCGAGAGATCGAAAGCTGGCCCTCGACCGGGGTTCGACAGCTGTCCTCGAGTAACAGAGTCAGGGACAACTAGGGACGTGTCCATACAAGGCCATGGCTCGAGCCACTCTCTCGAGACGCCCTCAGACGTATTCAAGGCTATAAGAGAGGTCGACGGTGGGATCTCCTCGAACAGAGACATCGGGCCCTCGGATCCTATCGCATGGAACCGAGATCCACACGACTACTCTTTGGCATTTTTGGAGAGTGCTCCCGTGGCCGCTAGCCAATCCCTATCGAATGGGGCACGTGCTCCCACTCGAATTCCCCGCTAACAGCTCATCGGAGAGCGTCGAAACTCGCCCGTCGAGGGTAGTACGACGTTCCCCACCCCTCCTCCTTTCCTAAAAGGAGCGTGAGGGTCGTACGATAAAGACGGGCAAGACCCTGATCGACCTCGTGCGCACGAGGCTCGGGGGCTCGACCGCAAAAAGCTAAACCCCAAACGAAAGAGGACCAAACACACCACGGGGGCTCAAACGCGGGGGCACTCCTCGGTATAACGCACTAAAGACCTCGGAGGAGTCAAAACACTCCACCGAGGCCTCAGGGACTACACCCGGCGGGTGCGCTCGCATGCACCCACCGGAAGAGCTACGACGCTACGACTCCAGTTCATGACTCACTGAGCCTCTGCAAGAGTGACCACACTCACACAAAAGGCTCGGGGCTACTGTCGGGTACCTAAACAAGGGGTACCCACACTCAACGACTAAAAAAGACAAACCCCTGAGAAAACCATGCTAAAACGAGCCTAAAATCACGCACAGAACGCCTCGACCACGTTTTGACTTGCACGAGGCTTGCTCGACGGGACGCCTCGACCACAGGGAAATCTCCGACTCGTACGACCCTGGGTCAAGCCGGTCGACCCGCCTCACTCACCAATTCTCAGACAAAAGTCAAAGCATTTAATGCAACCGCCAACCACTTCCTACCCCCATGACTACAGTGATACCAGCATGGAAGTAGTACCAGACTACCAGTGTCAAATCCCACTTTTTACTGCGCATCCCGGAATGGGCGGTGAAAACCTGTCACTGTACATGCCATGCCGGGCACTGTTCCGCCACTGATCCCTCTCGAGGCAGAATACGACAAGTATCGCACCCCGAAATTTCCGGGGCTCGACCTTATCCATTCCCCGTCAACCCGGCCTCGACCAACCGCCGGTCAACAAAGAGGCAAGGCCTGCACGCCACAGGACTCGGGGTCTTTTCACCGTCTCATCCTTTACGTCACCATGGTGTCCAGGGATGCCCGACCATTCCCGGAGCACGTCGCTACAGCGGCTTCCACAATGCTCGACAAAACTTCACTTCTAAGGCATCCCGGCATCCCTGCTTCCTTTTGACCCTATAAAAGGGAAGACAGAGGACTGTACGAAGGGAGAGGGGACAAGGCAAAACAAGCCATCACCCCACCGTAGAAGATCAACATCTCAAGCAATCTCCTTAGTACTCTCTTTCTCTCTGAGACTTGGGATCAGCTTCCTCTCTCACAGCTTGTAACCCGTACGCAAGCACTTAGGTGCAAGGAAATACAATAATTCCTCCGCTGGACGTAGGGCCTTCTTTCGCCCGAACCAGAATAAACCCATGTGTATTCTCTTTGCATCACCATCCAGATTAGGGACACGCAGCACAAATTCACTCGTTGGCTTAGGACCCTCGCGGACCCGAACATCGACAACAACCATCCCACTTGATTGGCGAGGCAAAAATAATCAATTTTACAGGTAACTTTCAAGCAATACTTTTTTGCTAGACAAATCGTCCACAGTTCCAACCAAACCGGCTCTATATTGTACACTATTTTTCGTCTAAATTAATAGACAAAGCACTTAACTTTCGTGGTAAGAAAAGAACACATGCAGGGCTGAGCGCTTGACATTTTGTCGATTGATCGTTTCACCTTTTCTCGATGCCGTTGGTTGGGCACACCGAACAGCCACCCGTTCTACGCGCACAGAAAATCACATCACACGACACGATGCTCTTGCCCTCCTTGATCCCCGCGATGAGGTTCGTCCTGCCGTTGGATGTCCTGCATCGCACCATGGACGGTCGATCTGTCTCGGCGGACAGGATGCGCTCCTCACTGAGACCGGGACCCGTAGAGCACTTTCTGACCACTGGCCCACCTGTCAGAACCACCGCTCGTCGACGCCGCCGGTCGCCCCCGTTAAACCCCCCGTCCCCGACTCGAGGCGATTCTCCTTTCTCCCGCAGCGCTACACCGCCAGAACCCTTCCCTCCCTCTCCCACCCACTCTACGAAGGAACAAGCGAACGCGCGACGGCGGTCGCGCCGCCGCCGCCTCCCACCACCGCTCACGGCCGCCGGCGACACGCTGCCTCGCCGCACCGCCAGCTGTCCGCGGACCCCGCTCTCCGCGTCCGCGTCCGGCCTACCGCAGCTTCCCCTTCACCCACCAGGTTCGGATCCACCACCCGCCGCTCGTCCGCACTCTATTAGAGTGGCGCATCTGAGATTCCTTGGCATCTGAGAGCGTACCAAGGACGAATGCAGTTTGTTTTCCAGAACGAATGCAGTTTATTTTCCATGATTTTTTAGGGTTCAGCTGAATCCCTGTGCCTCCTATGTCAATTTCATCCCCTGGTGTCTTTTGATGACTTGTTTTGACTTGCTTTGTGCTGACGTTTTATGTGTGGCAATCGTCCAGTTTCTTCAGTTTGTCACCACTTGATGATGAGCCAGGGTGTTGATAAGTGATAGGCTGATGTTTGTATATCATTGTTTTCTGCTTGGATTTCTCTGATATGTGCTATCTCTTGCTCCTTGGTTTTTATGCAACTCAGTGTATACTCTGAGCTGTATAAATGATTTAACACCATCCTAAGGTTGAGGCACACAACTCTTTGGAATGCATGCAAATTCCCCTTGCGCCTTATGACCGTATTTTTCGTAGATCATTAATGCCTTAGTTGTTTTGGTTTCATGATCTTAACAGTCCACTCTGTATGGTATTATTTCTGTTGAGACGATTAATTTCTAATTTGACTAATTTGTGATTTTGTGATACTTGATAGGGTATAAGCTGCCAGTGCTTGTGTAATGGAAGAGCTACAGAAGGACAGTGGGCAACCATCAAATGGCTCTGATTCTGAGCCAGAAGCTATGGTATTGGATGACAATGGAGCAGGAAAATCCCATAGCATGGAGGGAAACGAGGATTCTCCTATAGATATCGATGAAGGCAAGGATTCTCCTATAGATGTCAATGAAGGCCAGTCCTCTATGGATGTGGATATTAAGGGAAAATCATCCCTCAATGATGATGTTAATGGAAAGTCTTCTTCCGAGCCATATTCCAATGCTCCAATTGACATGAGTGTGGAAAGCCTAGAGAAGTTTTGTAAAGAAGCATCAAGGTCCTTCTTTGATGAAGTTGGTCTGATTAGCCATCAGATAAATTCCTACAATGAGTTTGTCTCACATGGGCTCCAGGAGCTTTTTGATTCGCTGGGGGAAGTGATTGTTGAACCTGGCTATGATCCTTCAAAGAAAGGATCAGGTGGCTGGAAGCATGCCGTCATCAAGTTTGGGAGAGTGAAGCTTGAAAAGCCTGTGTTTTGGACCGGGAAAGATGAAGGTTCTGTTGATTTTAAACCTTGGCATGCTCGTCTCCAGAATATGACATATGCTTCAAGACTTAAAGTAGAAGTGACTATTCAGGTCCTGAGTATTTTCATTCTTTAACATGTCCATTACTTGTTCTTTATATACGCCATGATTTTCCCAAAAAAATGTGCTACCTGGGTGAGCTATAAAATCAGTGATGAGGAAAAAAAAGTATAGCATAGTTCTAAATGATTGAATATTAAATAAAGCAGCCTGGGACTGGATGGGTGATTGGTGTTTTGAGGACATCCCATCAGTCATCAGCACTATAGTTATTCTTGTTTTCTCCATTTGCTCGATTCCATTTGAAGAGTCTGTTACATTTCCTTATTCCTTATGTATGATGAAGCTGGAGACATGTAGTGTGACCTTGGTACTTGTTTTGGTGTCATAATGACTCACATCTGCTTAGAATTTATGGTCACCTGATTATCTGAGGGTTATTTTTCATTGTATCAGGTTTATTCTTTGGAGAGAAGTGACAAATCTAAAACAGGGAATGATGGTTTTGTTCAAAAAAGGGACTTCATGAATGAAACTCATTGGATATTTATTGGCCTCCTTCCGGTTATGGTGAAATCAAACTTATGTTTGTTGCATAGTCTCAAGGAAAGTGAGTGCCTGTTCGATGCAGGTGGATACTTTTTGGTCAAGGGAATGGAGAAGGTATAACTCTGTGATCTCTGTGTTAATGTATTATGTAGGATGATTAAACTATTAACTTTCAAGTGTCCTTTTGTTGCTGGTATGGGACTATAGGGCTGTGAGCTTTCTTAGAACCCAGTGAGCAAAATCGTGTAATGTGCATTACTGGTAGCTCATAAGAGGGCGAAAAATGTCCAAATATGATTGTAGCTATATAAACACAGGATTCTATCGTATCAAAGGAAACTTTGGCACATCAGTCATTTGAGTTGGTCTCCTCCTGGTGCCATATGTTAGCTTCTTGTGTCTAAACCTATGCAGCATGGATATGTGTATCAGTGTCGGGCGGATATGGATACGCGGATAAGGCATTTGTCTAAAAAATACGATACATGGATACGTTTTATGATATTTAATTAAATAAATAATAAAACATTAAAATTATAGAAGCAATAGCAGCCAAAAGGAAGTTCGATATTACCCTACAATATTGGTGTTTTCCTCTTTTCCAATTTTTGAGTCAACCAAAAGTCAAGATAAGCATCTCCATTCACTAATTTTCCAAATAATAAAGTTCATAAATCACTGTAGGAAAACATAGAAGTTCAATGTATGAGCTCTGGCCTTGGTCATTGGTGTCATTGGCATAGAAGTATAGAACGAAGTACTAGCACCAGTAGTACTCAAATTTGTTGGTGATGCCATTTGCCATCTTGTTGCGGCTGGGAAAAATCGTGGACAAAACACAACAGAGTGCACTAGATGAGGATGGGGAACAAGGAAAATCAGCAGAGGTCAAGAACTGAAGAACATGACTAATTCGAGAATACAAAGCCAACAGGAGGGTTGTCGTTGGCTCGTCACTGAATCGCTGCTAGGGGCCTGTACATGCTGCAACGTGGGGGCATGGTGGAGCTTCTTATCGGGGGTGGCGGAGGTGCGTCGCTAGTGTGGCGGAGGCTCGTCGCCGGCAGCCAGCGGATGGGAGCGCTTGTCTGTGCTGTGTCGATGGCTCGATGCGCTGGTGCACGGGTGTGCGGGTACAGGCGGCGGCACGATGCAGCGAATGAGACACAGAACATCGTGGGAGTGGTGGGAGTGGGTAAGGATGGAGTGTCAGAGGTTACTTGGGATGGGCCATATTGGTGGTCTGTCCCAGATACATATCGCCGGTGCGTAACGACATTTGTTGGATTTATTTCATTTCTAATACGCTGCCGATACATATCGGAGCTGTATCCTTCGCGTATCTGTATCAGATACGTATCTGATAAGGGACACACTGCCCATCACACGTATCCATGCATCACAGGTCTAAACTATGCAGCACGGATACCGATACATGTATCGGTATTGGAAGGATACGGACACGGCAATTTCCTAAAAAAAATCCGTACGCGGATACGTTTTACTATTTAAAATAAAAAAGACTAACACATTAAAATTGATAAAACAACAAAACATTGCAATCTACTTGAATACATAAGTTCTGTTATAACAGAACAGCAGGTCTCAAGTCCCAAATTCTCAAATATAGTAGTCTCAAATATAGGAAAGTAATAAAAGGCATTCAGGCTCACATCAAGTTCCTATTTCCTCATCTGTTTCATTCTCATCCACAACATCAAGCCGCAGATCACCCAAACCAAATGACACAGCTTGCAATTCAGGCTCATCAAGGGGAAGAGATCAAGGGGGAGAGGTCAGCCACTTCGAGAATGCCAATACCACCAAGCGAATCAAAAGAATCTCCTCCCACATCCCACTGTCTTATATGCATCAATTCTTCTTGACAGATGCCTCAGCGAGGAGCAAAGAAATCAAGCAACAGTAGAGTAGATCGAGAAGTGAGAACAGGGAAGCAGATGAACTCACGGCCGTCACAGGAGTCGGAGGGTCGCTGGATCAACGTTGCGGGGGCAGAGACTCGTCGCCGGCAGCTGGCGAGCGGGACGAGGTGTGCGTACTGCCCGAGTTTCCGGGAGGCAGCGCGCGGGTGCGGGCGTTCCAGTGTCAGGGGCTATGGGGGGCTATGGCGTTGGGGGCATTTGGAGATAGCATTATTTCTTGTTGGGCTGGGCCGTATCCAACAGGCATACGTATCGGGCCACGTACTCAAAATTCACAAAAATAATAAAAAATCTTGGAGATTCACGTATCCAACAGGTCTAAATGAGCTGCAATGTGTTATTTAGTCATCTTGGAGATTCTAATAGATTTTCAAAGTTCCAGTGATAATTATTTACAGGAACGATGAGGATCTGCTGATGACATACTCAGATACTATTTCACGATTTCAGATACCCAATTATTTGCTAAGTTCATTTGGAGTTTCCTTTTGGGGTGTGACTATCTGAGTCGTAGCCTTTTTACTGCAAAGAGAATGCCCTTTGAATCACATATAGTATTTTTCTGTCATCTAACTATGTTTCTATTGTTGTCATACCTGCAGGTATTCATTGCTCAAGAGCAAAGATGTCTAAAGAGGCTTTGGATTAGTGACCGTCCTTGTTGGATGATCTCTTTTATGCATGAAATGAAGCGTAGACGTATATATATTAAACTAGTTGAATCTACTAGGAGTGAAGATTTCAGTGGGAGCAAAATCATTTCCATTTCCTTTTTGTATGCGACAATGCCAGTTTGGTTGTTGTTCTTTGCACTTGGAATATCATCA
Source organism: Saccharum hybrid cultivar R570 (assembly GCA_038087645.1). Classification (NCBI taxonomy): domain Eukaryota; kingdom Viridiplantae; phylum Streptophyta; class Magnoliopsida; order Poales; family Poaceae; genus Saccharum; species Saccharum hybrid cultivar. Next base: position 12,064,952 of record JAQSUU010000529.1, read on the forward strand.
GATAAGGAAGCCTTTGATGTGATAGATATGCAAGATTGCGATGCTTCTGTTATCAACACGATATCTGCAACCATCAAAGAATCTGATGAACTGTGTAAAGGCTTTCGTAAATCAGATAAAGCTCGTCAATATGTTGATGAGTTGGTAAAAAGTTCGAGATTTCCTCCGGCGAAGTCCTTTGATGACTATGTTGCTAGGTTTCTCTTTCCTGATATTAATGGAAATAGGAACAAAGCATTCTTCTTAGGTTACATGGTGAAATGTCTGCTAATGGCTTTTACTGGGAAACGTAAATGTGATAATAAGGATGATTTCAGGAACAAGAGGCTGGACCTACCTGGTGAATTGCTTGGAAGGGAACTTAGGGCACATCTTAGGCTGTTAGAGAGACGCATGGTTAAGGCCATTCAAAGAGATTTAAATAGTGACCGCGAGTTACAAGATCTTGAACGTTATATAGATGCATCGATTGTTACTAATGGTCTAAATCGTGCCTTTTCCACTGGTTCTTGGTGCCATCCCTACAAAAGAGCTGAACGGTGCTCAGGAATTGTTGCGACTCTAAGGAGAACTAATCCTCTTCAAATGATGTCTGACTTGAGGAAAACCCGGCAGCGGGTTGCTTATGCTGGGAAAGCTGGTGATGCAAGATATCCGTAAGTATCTTATTTTTCAGCAACCAAGTATTGCATGTCCATCTTGTGTTTTTGTATCTCCTAACATGGAGCGACTTAAAACTAAACCCTTACGTACAGGAATCCATCTTATTGGGGAAAGCTGTGTTTTATGTCCACTCCGGATGGTGAAAACTGTGGACTTGTAAAAAATCTTGCTGTTACTGCTATTGTTAGCTCAAGGGTGGGGCAGCCCTTGATTGAGAGCTTCATTTCTTGTGGAATGAGTAAGCTGACTGACATTCCTACTGAGCACATTCAAAGAATGGATAAGATCTTTTTGAATGGCAATTGGGTGGGATCTTGTAAAGATTCAGCTTCATTTGTATTTCGATTGAGGTGCATGAGACGCAGCAGTATGATTGATCCTCAGGTTCTTTCTTTCTCATGGCTGGTCACTTTCTGCTTTAACTTATTTGCAGCCTTTACTAAGATGCTTGGTGTGCAGGTTCCATGTATTACAATGTTTTGTTTTAGAAGAGTCCCAATTTCCTGTCATTGATTTTACAAAAGTTTTTCATCTTTAGTATACATTGATCCATATAACTTGCTTATAAAGCCTGCTTGAATAATAATGGTTTTCCTTGGCTCCTTTGCAATCTTAATGCTCTGTCTTATATCTATCACCTATTTTTTGAGGATAAATGATTTTCACAATTTGGTTAATGAGCGAGTATAAATAGGTTAAAATCATTTCATTTGAAGTGACCAAGTTGTTATATTAGTTTGTTTGGCTCCTTTGCAATCTTTTTTTGAGCGAATTCCTTTGCAATCTTGGTGCTCTGTCTTATATCTATTACCTATTTTTTGAGGTTTTTTTTGCAATTTGGTTAATGAGCGAGTATAAATAGGTTAAAATCATTTCCTTTGAAGTGACCAAGTTGTTATATTAGTTTGTTTATTATCAACTTCCCAAGTTGTACTAACTACCATGTGATTAAGTTGATGAGCCATACGATGAAGCTCTGGGAGAGGTTTATCGAGCATCGCCTAAGGAGAGTGACACATGTGACCCAAAATCAGTTTGGGTTCATGCCTGGCAGGTCGACCATGGAGGCGATTTTCTTATTACGACAATTGATGGAGAGATATAAGGAGCAGAAGAAGGACTTGCACATGATCTTTATTGACCTCGAGAAGGCATATGACAAAGTACCGAGAAATGTCATGTGGTGGGCCTTGGAAAAGCACAAAGTCCCAACTAAGTACGTTACCCTCATCAAGGATATGTACAGTGATGTGGTGACGTTTGTCCGAACATGTGATGGCGACACCAGTGACTTTCCAATTAAAATAGGACTACATCAGGGGTCAGCTTTGAGCCCTTATTTATTTTCTTTGGTGATGGATGAGGTCACAAGGGACATACAAGGTGGTATCCCTTGGTGTATGCTCTTTGCTGATGATGTGGTGCTAGTTGACGACAGTAGGGCATGGGTTAATAGGAAGTTAGAACTATGGAGGCACACGTTAGAGTCGAAAGGGTTCAGACTTAGTAGGACTAAGACCGAGTACATGAGGTGCGATTTCACCGCGACTAGGCATGAGGAGGGAGACGTTAGCCTCGATGGGCAAGTGGTGGCCAAGAAGGATACTTTTTGGTATTTAGGGTCGATACTACAAAAGGATGGAGACATTGATGAAGATGTTAGGCATAGAATTTCAGCAGGCTGGTTGAAATGGCGTCAAGCTTCTGGCGTCCTCTGTGACAAAAGGGTGCCTCAGAAGCTGAAAGGTAAGTTATATAGGACGGCGATTCGTCCGGCGATGTTATACGGTGCTGAGTGGTGGCCTATAAAAAGACGACATGTCCAGCAATTGAGTGTAGCAGAGATGCATATATTGCGTTGGTGTTGTGGGCACACAAGGAGGGATAGAGTCCGGAACGACGATATTCGGGATAGGGTTGGGGTGGCACTAATTGAGGAGAAATTGATTCAACATCGGTTGAGATGGTTTGGACATGTCCAACGGAGGCCTCCTGAGGCGCCGGTGCGTAGTGGAGTTCTAAAGCGGGCCGATAATGTAAAGAGCGGTAGAGGTCGACCTAAACTAACTTGGGACGAGTCCATTAAGAGAGATCTTAAGGAGTGGAATATCTCCAAGGATTTAGCTATGGACAGGAGCGCTTGGAGATTGGCAATCAACGTGCCTGAACCGTGACCTCTTTTTGTCTTGTGCCCTTTATGTCCCTTTATGTGCCTCCCTGTTTCTCGTCTCTTTTGGGTTTCATCTCTAGCCTACCCCAACTTGCTTGGGACAAAAGGCTATGTTGTTGTTTTTGTTGTATTATCAACTTCCCAAATTGTGTTCTGTCTTTCTTTTCTGTTTCAGTTAACTGCTGAACATTTCCTGCCTATCTCAACTGTTGTGTTTGAGTCATGTAATTTTAGGTTGCATCCATTTCTCAATGCACAAATGTGAGGATGTCGGTTGCTTTTAGTTGTTGACACCTTCTCAGTACTGCATACTAATATTCCACACCAAGATGTTCTTTATAATGTTTCTTATGTTTCTCGTTTCATCTTATTAGGTTGAAATTAAAAGGGACAAGCACCACAAGGAGGTTCGTGTGTTCTCTGATGCAGGGCGAATCCTCAGACCCCTTCTTGTGGTTGAGAATCTTAACAAAATCAGAAAACCGAAGGGGCGTTCATTCTCTTTCCAGGAATTAATGCAACAAGAAATAATTGAGTTCATTGGTGTTGAAGAGGAAGAAGATATACAATGTGCGTGGGGAATCAGGCATTTGTTTGAGAGTGAAGGAGCGATATCTAGTTATACTCACTGTGAGCTGGATCCTTCCTTTCTTATGGGATTAAGCTGTGGTATCATTCCTTTTGCAAACCACAATTTTGCTCGGAGGGTATTGTACCAATCTGAAAAACACTCGCAACAAGCTATTGGGTACTCAACGACAAATCCACACATCAGAGTTGATACTCTTTCTCATCAACTATATTATCCTCAGAGGCCTCTTTTCAAAACAGTTATAGCTGACTGTCTTGGCAGATCAGATTATACTACTTTTGGAAGAAAAGATGACTTCGCGAGACCAGAATATTTCAATGGACAAAATGCAATTGTAGCAGTGAATGTTCATCAGGGGTTTAACCAAGAGGATTCCCTGGTTATGAATAGGGCTTCTCTTGAACGAGGTATGTTTAGGACTGAACACCTCAGGAGCTATAAGACAGATGTAGAAAACAAGGATGGAACCAAGCGACTGAAATTGAAGGAAAAGATAGACTTTGGAAAAACAGAAAGCAAAAGAGGACGTGTTGACAATCTTGATGATGATGGCTTACCTTACATTGGCGCAAGTCTTCAGACCAATGACATCGTTATTGGAAAAGTCTCAGAATCTGGAGAAGACCACAGTATTAAGCTGAAGCATACGGAAAAGGGAATGGTTCAGAAAGTATTGCTTTCAGCAAATGATGAAGGGAAGAATTTTGCTGTTGTTACTCTAAGACAGGTAATCCTTGTTTGGCTGCTCCTCGTTCCACATGTGTTGGGAACTTGGGATGAATTGGGGTGGAAATGAGGTGGATACGAGTGTGGCCAAACAAGACCTAAATGACATTTGTCTTAGCAAAGAAGTATAAAGCATTAACCAATTAGTACATTCCTTGAATTCTGGATTCACTAGCGAGCGTATGGACCTTATTTGACAATAGAATGCTGCATTCTTCTCTTGACTGTTCCACCAATTGACATAAACCATCCGGAGCTGCATTGGCTGTCAGTTAAGCATGTTGCCTGTTTTGTGTGCCTGACATTTTTATTTAACCCAGTAGTTATCTTGCTCTTGAGCGATTATTGTTGGTCTTATTGACATTCCTTTTTTAACCCAAAAATATTAATGAATTATCTATGCCTATATTCTTGCCATGCAATTAAGAGGAGATCATGGATGATAAGAAAGACAAGCATCAGTGTGCGCTCATGGGCACTTCATCCTTTATGGTTAAAATAAAACTTGGTTCGACTTTATTACCTCTTTTCTTTTACAACACTTGGCACTATTAGCTTTTAGGATGTAACTTCTAACTCACGCTAATATTTCTAAGTACATATATTCTTTGGGTACCAATGTTGGCAATTCTTACAATGGTAATTTCACGCTATTGAACCATATATCTAAAAAACTATAGATAATTAGAAAATCAAATCTGACAAGTATTATGAAACAGGGGTAGTACCTTTTTATGGGGTTCAGTACTTTACATGATTGCATTGATCCACCCCACGTCCCCATACCCCAAAAAAGTAATAATAAGAATTTGGCTTCTCCTTGTTCTTGACTTGTAGGACATGGATGAGCCAAGATAGGCTGCTGGCTTGGTTGGGCCAGCAGCTCAAGTCACCCTTTTCCATTTCCTTATATTCCTTCCAACACTTATAATGTGACTATTCTAATTTTCTTTGCGTCCCCGCCTTCACATTTACACCACATATGTTACTTTTTATTGACCATATGAAGTTTTCTTTGTTGATCTGATTTTAGGTTCGGACACCTTGCCTTGGAGATAAGTTTTCCAGCATGCATGGCCAAAAAGGTGTTGTTGGTTTTCTAGAATCTCAAGAGAACTTCCCATTTACTCACGAAGGTATAGTCCCGGATATTGTGATAAATCCACATGCCTTCCCAACACGTCAAACTCCCGGACAGCTGCTTGAAGCTGCTCTGGGGAAGGGAATAGCCTGCAAAGGTACAATGAGATATGCAACACCATTCACCACAGCATCAGTTGACGTTATTACAGAACAGTTGCACAAGTAAGTGTTTCTTCTTCTTTTAGTTGAACTTTGTAATCGTTAAGCTTACTAGTACATCTTATAAGAACCTTTTATGTCGTCATTAATGCACCCTATGCTCTCAAGTCTCAAGTCTTAACTCTGTTAATACTTCACTGCTTATTACACATACAGAAGAAGAAAAAGAAAAGGAAAGGTAGGGAAATAAAATACACATGCACAGAATGGCTGGTGGCTAACCTCGTATTTTGTATATTGGTCATTTGAGTAAACATGTATTGCATTGTTCTTAGTATCTCTTAGTTTACAGTAATTTCACATGTATGTATCTTTTTGTAATCTTTTGCTCCAAAATGGTGGAAACACACAACTTTCCTTTCCCTTTCCCTTTTAACTTGTATTACTATTAGTTGATGCTTATCTTTTTCTTAACCGAGACATCCATAGCGGCACCACTAGTAGAAGATATAAAGCTGAGTGTGCTTTGCATGTAATCAGTGAGGATCTTACTTCAGATAATCAAGTAACTTTGCATGTAATGCATCTGAGAATGAGAATATTTTAGTTATTTTCTTGCGTTGTATACTTGTTTTCTTCTGTGACTTGTTCAGTTGATTTCCAAAATTTTATTTGTCTTGTTGCATTGCAGGGCTGGTTATTCACGTTGGGGAGCTGAGAATGTTCTAAATGGCCGAACTGGTGAAAGAATGCAATCCTTGGTTTTCATGGGTCCTACCTTTTACCAGAGGCTGATTCATATGTCTGAAGATAAGGTGAAGTTCCGTAACACTGGGCCGGTGCACCCCCTCACGAGGCAGCCTGTTGCCGACAGGAAAAGGTTTGGTGGAGTTAAGTTTGGAGAAATGGAGCGTGATTGCCTCCTCGCCCATGGGTCAGCTGCCAACCTGCATGAACGCCTCTTCATGCTTAGTGACTTCTCCCAGATGCACATCTGCCAAACATGTGAGCGCGTGGCTAATGTTGTCATGAGGTCTGTCCCCGGAGGCAAAAAGATCCGTGGCCCCTACTGCGGCTTCTGCAAGTCTTCGGAGAACATAGTGAGAATCAATGTGCCCTATGGCGCGAAGCTGCTCTACCAGGAACTCTTCAGCATGGGGATCTGCCTCAAGTTTGACACCGAAGTCTGCTAGAACTTGTAGACCTGCTTGTATCCAGACATCCAGTTATTATGTACATAAAGTTAGCCTATGAGGGTATCGTACTGGGTATGTGAAAACTCGTGCCGATGTGTGCTGCTGGCATAGCAAGGATGGGTCAGTCTGATGGAGTGAAACGGCACTGGCAGGTGGGTATCTCCAAGCCGGCGGGGGGATCCACCTCTGCTTTGAGAATAAACTCTGTTGAAACTAGAAACCTTGTAGCGTTTATGTGCTGTTTCTCCCTGCTCATGTGATAAACTATGCTCAAGTGAATGAACACTCGTTTCCTGTTTCCTGCTTGAATTGTGTAGTTGCATGCCTTTTTTGTTTTAAGATTGTGTTTTTGTGGAGCGCCTGTATTGCTCCGTAGGATCAGGGAATGTTGCTATTGGATCACACCCCTTGCCACCGTTGATGGAAGATGTGAGCTAGACAAATTGGATCATCATAGATACGAGATGACAAGGGAGGAGGAAGATCCCCTTTCACACGATAATAATATTTCACAGGCCTGGGCTTTAACATGCCGCAGCCGACACTGACAACACGGCTCCACACACATCCCACTCCTGCCTGACCAGCTGTTGTGAGTTGTGACGCCTGTATTGCTCCGTAGGGATCAGGGAGGGCGTTTTTGTGGAGCGCCTGTATTGCTCCGTAGGGATCAGGGAATGTTGCTATTGGATCACACCCCTTGCCACCGCTGATGGTCGATGTGAGCTAGACAAATTGGATCATCATTTGTTAGTCTGTTCGCTTGGGCTGATCTGGCTGGCTGAAAGTACTGCTCACTGATTTTTTATGAGAGAAAAACACTGCTAGCTGGCTGACTTATTTGGCTAATAATCTCAAGCGAACAGGCTCGAGATACCCTAATTATTGAGGGCTCACACGAAAAATTTCGGGGGGCTGGCCGAAAGAATAGAAGCATGCGCCACTTGCTCAATAGTACGTTGATATGTACCCTATATGCCTCATGTTTCCAAAAGAAATAATGTTATGGTAGCAACTAATAACTATAGATTTATCGTGAAACATATTTTTATATTATACCTATTTGGTTTTGGTGTCATAGACATTGATAATGTTATTTCCTATAAATTTAGTAAAGTTAAATTGGTCTGACTTAGAACAAATCTAAAACATCAGATAATTTGAGAGGGGCGAGTAGTTTATAGATTGTATTTATTATCATCAGGAACCGTGCCTGTATGGTGCTTTGGATCTTTGATCAGGTGTGCCGTTCTGTTTGCCATATAACCATAGTTGTTACCGGAGCTTGGAAAAATCATAGAAAATTTACAGCATGGATAGCTAATATTTTGTTCTAATGCGCGTTCTAAAATAATTCAGTCCACATCTACAAGTCGCCATTGAAACAAAAGCAGGATCCAAGTTTTTTACTTAAAAAACAAGACACATGTAGGGTCCAAGTGTATCTCTTTCGATACCAGCGTCAAGATAAACACGTACGAGCACATGAACTAGAACTAGAAGTCGCAATCTTTGCATTTATCAGGCGATTGATCACAAAGCATATACATACAGTACACAAGAAATGTCGAGCAAATAGCTAGTGAAGTTCAGAACTTCAAGAAACACATGCAGCTTGGATCGACCGTCACTCATCGATGATTTATTTTCATTGATCCAAATCAAGATACAAGAGGCATGAGGACGATCAGAGACAAATCCATCGCCCCACGCACGAGCTTACACGAGGAAGAAATCAGCACAAAAACAAGACAAGATCCTCTCTACCTGAGGGAATGAACATGTGTGACCAAGAAGTGAGTGGGGGAACTCCATGCGAGGCCTCTGGCCTCTCCTCCCACAGGCTACGGCTTGAGGAAGAAGAACAGTCCCCGATGCATCTTCACCTAGCTAGCGGCTTAATTTGCGAGTGATGCTCTTCGATCAAAGGTACTTATACTGCAAATGACCCGCTCTTCATCGCCCCAAAGCCGTTTTTCTACAGCTCAGAGCTCCTGGAATTTGGACCTGGCTTTGAAACATGTCGTGTGGGGTTTGAAAGGGATGGCCTGCATTGCAGCGACAGGTCACACTGCAGAGGAAACGAGAGAGAAAGAGAAGGGATCGTGTGTACATGCATTGAACCTGGACGCCCCGGCCGCCCTCTTTAGCTTTTGCGTTTGGGCGGAGTATGGTTTTTGGCCTTTTGGGATTTGGGAATACGAGTCATTGATTCTCTCGGTGTCGTCCCGTCTGAGCTAGCTTTTTTTTTTTTTTTTTTTTTTTGCTGCCTTTATGCTGCATGCCCATTCAGCAGGCATGCACAAAGCCACAACAACTAGATCGACACTGGGTTTGGGCACATTTTATACTAGCATGGAACCACCGGATTAGGTAGTGTGTTTTACAATTTTTATTGTATGATTGCTGTCATCGTCCTGTATTTAATATTGGTGAACATGCATGTAAGCTGCACCGACATGCACCATGCAGGACAACAGGCCGCTAGGGATCGAATACACACCGTGCATCATGCCAATATGCTACTCCTATAATTTGGCAGCTCATGCCCATTACGAATCTCGGCACGTACGTTTAATTTGGCCTCTATCTGTTAAACCTAGATTAACCACAAAAAGAAACTACAGGCCTAAGTAATGGATTTCTCTAGTGGCCTTTATACCTGAATTTGCTAACGGCTTCGTCAAGGTATAAGCAATGTCCCAGAGTCCAGAGAACTAAATATCATCTGTAAATACCTAAATGCACCTACCTGCTGATGAATGGTAACGAGCTATTCTCGTCAAAAAAAAAGGTAACGAGCTAGTCACATCACAAAATATGAGATATGACCGAAACCAAACATTCACATGAGGCAATCACACTGTGCATCACATATTCACATGGTACTATGGTAGCTACCCAACTTTTTTTTAACCATGCATATGCATTTTTTGTGGCGAAAATTGGCTTCCACACACCCAAAGTGACCACGCTTTGTTGCTGGACATGCTAAATAAAGCGATTTGCTGGAGGACACTTTGGTTTTTGACAAATTTGCTGGTGGACACTCCGTCCAATAAAATATTAATTTCTGGCTTTTGAGGAGAGAGAACAGGCGCAAAATGTCCTTTTTGCCCCTAGCACTTTATTCTTCCCCATCTCCTTCTCTCTTGAGGCCAAGCCCCGCCTCCTCCATGGCCGAGCTCGCTGCCTTTGTGTTTGCCTCCTCCGTGGCCAAGCCCCGCATCCTCCATGGGCGAGCTCGTCCCCATCCCCCGCGACCTCAACCCCATCCGGGAGGGAGGCGGCTTGCCGGCATGCATATGGGTGGGCGTGAGGCGGCTCGCCAGCGCGCGGGCTAGCAGCCCGGCCGCGTGGCCGCGGGCAGGTGCGGCGCAACTGCCAGGCCACGGGAGGGTGACGCCTCGTCGGCGCACGTACGGGCGGGCGTGAGGCGGGTCGCTGGCGCGGCGCGGTTGCCAGGCCGCAGGAGGGTGACGCCTCGCGGATGCACGGGCTGGCGATCCAGCCGCGAGCGGGCACGGCGCGGCGCGACTGCCAGGCCGCGGGAGGGCGACGCCTCGCCGGCGCGCGTACGTGCGGGTGGCTTGGCCAGGAGGCCGCAAGCGGGCACGGCGCGAGCGGTAGGCCGCCGGAGAGCAGTGGCTCACCGGCGCGCGGGCGGATGGCTTGGCCGGGAGGCCGCAGGCGGGCGCGGTGCGAGCGAGGTGGCGGGCCATGGGGCGCCGTGTCTGAACCATCAGCGACCTCGTCCCGATCCACAGTGAGCTCGTCTCCATCCTCGCGATCCTGCCCCCAGCCGTGGCGGCCTGGGTTGTCGAGCCGCCCCCAGCAGCGCCCTTTTCTTCTGCTGCGAGCTCGGCCATGGAGAATCAGGAGCGCGGCGGCCAGAGGAAGGAGACCAAGGTAGAAGAAAGGGGCAGGGGCAAAAAGGACATTTTACCGCCCTTCTCTCTCTTTAAAAGCCAAAAATTAATATTTTATTAGGCGGAGTGTCCACCAACAAATTTGTCAAGAACTAGAGTGTCTTCCAGCAAATCGCTTCATTTTGTATGTCCAGCAGCGAAGCGTTGTCACTTTGGGTGTTGAGAAGCCAATTTTCCTTTTTTTTTTTTTTTTGCCCTGGCCACACCGATACGGAGTATACTATATGTCAGTGTGTTTAATGAAAGTTCAGCGAGAACTACATGAAAACTTCCAAAGAAAAACCGAGATCTACATGTCGTTAATCTGAATTTATGTGCGTGGCCAGAAACAGAACGGCGACGGCACATCAGCTAGCGCTTGATCTGCTGGAGATAAGGGAATTTGTAGCTTATGGGCGCTTTTTGCTAGCTCCATGTGCTTTCTGCGATTCCAAACCCGTACGCAGAGCTACTGAGTGCCGAGCAAAGGTCTCGTCGCCGGATTTCCTTCGCTCCTGCTGGTTAACCTAGGCTGTATCACGGCTAGGTGCATCCTCCACTCCATTCACTCCAAGACCAAGAACCACGTACAATGCTCACAAGGCGGCGTCAGCTAGCTAGCTTGCTTAACTCCTTGGTCTAGACTTATAAATAGCAGCCAGCTCTGACCTCTCGTCATCAGCGGCGGATTAAACAAGTGAAGTGGTCCACGGGAAATGTAGCAAGAGTCCTGGTTGGTTGGTTGGTTGTCACCTGGAGTTCTCCTCAAACTACTTCAGTAGCTACACACACACCCCTAGTTTAATGCACTGTGTTTGCATGTTTGTGTGGAGCTGTGTGTGTACATAGTGAAGTGTTTGGGGGAACTCTGGGTGGCAAGCAGCAATTTAAGGATGATGGGCCATGTCTCGAAAGAATTAGGTTTGGTGTCCCCAGGAGTTCCCTGCAAGCACTTCACGAGGCATCTTTCTGAGAGTTTTTGTGAAGTGTCTGGGGGAACTCTTTGTGTCACAAATCATTTGCATCTGCTAGATGTTGGTCATGTGCCATGTTATATGAGCTGAAGGCTAGGGTAACGTTTTGTGTTACTAGGAGTTCCCTGCAAGCACTTCACGAGACCTTGACTTAATAAAGGGCCCTTGCGAAGTGTTTGGGGGAACTCTTGGTATCATGAAGCATTTAGTTATGATAATATATTATGGCCACATCAATACTATGTGCGATACAGCTTCGAACAATGTTTGGTGTTACCACGAGTTCCCTTCAAGCACTTCACGTGAGGCACCATAGAAATAACTCTTTTTAAGATTAGGTGTAATGTGAAGTGTTTGGGGGAACTCTCGGTGATACTCAACATCCCTACACGTCTTGAAGTTGGTGATACTCAACACTCATGTAAGCTTTCATGACCTCAACTCTTGAATCATGGTTTCAACTTCCAAGTTCCATATATGCATGTGCTTTGTGAGCTCTAGATATGTTTACTCATATGTTTTCTATTTTTGACACTAATTTATGCCAATAGCTGCGCTACCAGAGCCACATTCACTTTCACACTCATGTTGAGTTAATATTTATATAAAAATGTTAAGCTCCAGACACTTTCTATTCTAGCTCGAACCTTACTACAACACACGTACAGGGCGGAGCCACACTGTACAAATGTGCAATTATGTTTTTTTTCATTGGAGATGCCCCCATGGATCAAGTATGTATGAATTTCCTGCTTCGCCCCAAAAATAGATTAACTATATCCATTTGATAATTTGTGTGATTAATCTAATGTGTCAATAAATGGCATATCATGCTGGGTTTATATTTAAAAAAACACGATGATATTATCGTTTGCCCCCTTCCCCAAACAATTAGAAAAACTACCATCATGTGTCCTCCCAACTAATAATTAGTTGCATTAATTGGGGAAGCCATGTAATAACTTTTTTATTAGTTGGATCATTGGATGGTTGGGTAGTTCAGTCAAGGTTGGATTAGCCATAACTTTTCTTAGAAGCTTTCTATTAGCTCTAGCTGATCCAAACATGATCTTAGTTGCATTGCTAATGTGGCTTCTAAAAAAACCTTCACCTCTAGGTGAACAAAAGAATGCCACAATGTGCTACTCCCTCCATTTCAAATTATAAGTCATTTCAAGAATTTTGGAGAGTCAAAGCATATCAAGTTTGACCAAAATTATGGAGAAAACTATAAAGATCTGTGACATCAAATAGGTATATTATAAAAATATAATCAATGAAGAATCTAATGATACTTAGTTGGCATCATAAATGGTATTATCTTATCATGTAAATTTGGTCAAACTTGAGATGTTTTGACTCTCCAAGATTCTTGGAATGACTTATAATTTGAGATGGAGGGAGTACAAACATAATGGAATGCAAATTGATGTTTAGAGTTACTAGAACATGCATGTAAGTAGTGGAATAGTTAGTAACATTTTGCTTACCAGTTGTATATGCACATTAGACGACATGTGTTATAGTATATATTTTCCTATTTTTATCTCTATTCTAATATTAAAAAGCGAAGCGTTGGACGATGACAGATCTATCGACCTTTCCCACCGCAACATTAGCCTCCATAGGCTAGTGCATGAGCTCACTACTACAAAACAAGGATATTGTATCACTTTCTTGTAATATATTCACCAATGTGTTCCAGTAAAATTTCATAGTAACACAAAATAGTGTGTTACAGACTTCGCTTGTAACACAAAACACTTCTTTTATAAAAATGTGTTACTGACAATAATTATAGTAACACAAAATTAATGTTACAAGCAAAATGTTACAAAAGTGTACTATATTGTAATACATAAATAGAACATATAAAATGTGTTACGAACATATGCCCTGTAGTAATACAAAATAATGTTACAGTCCAAGTGTTACAAAAATTCATGGAGCAATTGTCCCTCGGGTTTTTCGCTTCGCTCGCTCGCTTCCCCGTGCTCGCGCTCACGCGTCCACGCGCGGTGAACCCGGACATCCTCAAATCACGCTCCCGGTTGCTCGCTTTCCCCGGCACGCGAGAAAATTGCATATTTGGTACTGCAATTATCGTGCTTTGCAGTTTTGAGACTTCAATCGTCGACTTCGTAAAAAAAAGGCCTCAAAACATTGGATACTTGATTTTCTTGCCATTATATGTATTTTCTCCCTTTTCTAGTATTCCTCCATGTATTTTGACGCATGAACTGACGTTTTTGCCCTTCTGTTCATTTGCACATTCCTTCTGTTCTTTTTGCACGTTACGTGCTAATGCTGGATAGCACCATGGCCTGTATGGGACAAGCAGGTAGGCAGTCTGCCTGCCGCTGCTGGGTGAGCAGGCAAGCAGGCTAGCCGTCTCCGTGATAAAAATTACAGAATAATGAGCAAATAAAAATTCTAGAATATTGAACACAATAAAAAATTCTTGGCATATGACACAATAATAAGCACAATAATCATGAGTTCATCTCAAAAATCCACGAATTTAGCCTAAACAAGTTCATCTCACAAAACCATAATTTTGTTCTAAACGAGTTACATAAGTATCAAATAAAAATTCTGGATACGTCTCATCACAGATAAAATCATTCATTCAATATGTAGCCTTCTCTTTGGTGTCATCTTTTTTGGTTCAGACGCAATAGGCATCCTCACAGTACCAGTGGGGTCAGTTTGTGAAGAGTTGCCCTCTCCTAATAGCAACTTATGCAACAGCTTTCATTCGCTCTCACATGCAAAGGAAATACTTACTGCTCGATTGTTTCACTAGTGTCATGGTATGCCACAGCCTGTTTATTTTATTCAAACTAATTGAACACTATTATATATAAAGTTAGTATGTCATGCTCTCGACCACCCTATCTGAACCATAGCACTTTACTTGTTCTCAAGCTCCAAGTTCAAATAACATTGCAAATATGGATTTTAGTCTAATTATTACTATTCAGTTATACTTGATTCTTGTTTGTGAATTATCCTATGCTTTATTCTTATTTTCCTATTGGTGCTAAATTTTATTTAGATTGTGCTACCATGGCGGTGGATAATAATTGGACCACAAATCTAGAACGCGATGGGAAAGCTGAAGGTCATAAACATGTGCAAAGGGAAATGGATAGAGATGAGATATGCTTTTTTGACTTTGATTGGTCTGATCGAGGGTTCTGGGTACACATCAGTCGACTATCTATACTACAAGAGAAAAGATAGCTTGGTTGTAATAGAACAAGATTCTGATGTGATGGAAATGCTCAACGAGTGTGAGAGCGAAAAGACGGTTAATTTGTTTGTGACGAGGCAGAGACTGGCCACTTTAGCGCGTACCAAGTCCAACAAAGAATCATCCAAATCTAAACAAAAAAATGTATTAGAATGAATATATAATTTACTTTTCTATGTATATTTGATTATTCAAAGACAACTATTCCAAGTCATGTTAGTTATCAATGATTTATTTTCATTCAAGATTAGCATATCCAACCCCACCGTGGTATGTGACTTGATAGTCTAATACAAATATATAGTTGTTTAATAAAAAGATCACATATTGTTTAGTATATTTACTATAAACATGTGTTCATATCCCCAACATTTATTTAGCAGGAAGAGGAGGTAGAAAGAAAAAGAAATGATTAAATGTAATGCATACTGAAGCACTGTATGCTAACGAGGTTGAGCAGCACGATGATGAAAACCAGAACACATCAGATACAAATGTAGTTAGATCAATCTCACTCATATGGACTACATCTTAACCAATTACTCTCACTATCATTCCGTTTTTAATAGGTGATGGCGATGAAGTACCTGATAAACGAAAGGGGACCGTTTTAATACATGTTTGGGATATGCTTGAAGGAGATCGGATAGTAGTAAGATGTAATATGCTTGGACAACCCATTGGAAAAGAAGGTGACCTTTTAGGCAATTTTTGGGCACCATAGCAAGAAATGATAGTTACTATCCTGTTGGTGACAAAGATTGGAGAGAAGTTAAGAAAAATAATGTAGAAACCATAATTCAATTCATCTAGGTTAGCTAAATTTTACAAGACATAATGTTTTTATAAGATTAAGTATATATATGCTTGTTATCATGTCATGAAGTCAAATTCATTCATTAGTGACTTTCTTATTTTAGACAAAGTTCTTATATCCTCGTTCATGTGAGAAATGGATATTGAAATCAATTGGAACAGATGGGAGAAAATACAAGGCAACATTAAAAAAGACACTATTTAATCCAAAGAAGAAAAAGTCTGTTTTGAACAGGCCTGTCCAGATGATATCAATGAATATCAATGGAAGACCCTAGTAAAATATTGGAAGTCCAATAAAGGACAAGTAAGACACCATTATTGACGCGATTTGCCTTTTTTTACTATCACTATCTATACCATTATTGATTTCTATATGTATAATGGTTCATTATCTATTAATTTACTTTTCTTGTAGACCCTAAGTGAGAAGAACAAAATAAATCGACACATACAATGGGTACAAAGAGTTATGCTCGTTGATCTGAGGACATGAGTCATCTTCTATTTAAAAAAATTATATATGATTCTTCTTACTTTTCTTTACTGCCATTTTTTCAGAGGCAGGCTGATCCTGAAAAAAAATAGCCGCATAGAGCAAAGGTTTACCTCGCAACTCATAGGAAAAGGGGAAAAGGGATAAATGAACCAATGGTATGCTACATGCACATGAGAATTTTGGCAAATATAAAATTATTTCTATTTTCTAATGTGTGGATTTCTTGCTTATAGGTTAAACTGGAAAATCTCCTAGACACACAACCAGAGTTAGCACAAAATAGCGAGGGAGGAGTTTCATGGGAAGGTGATGCATTACATCGGGTGTTGGGAGAAGAGAAAGCTGGACAAGTGCATGGCATGGGATTGCTTCTAGCTCCTAAACAAGTTTATGGTTGAAGAACACACCATTTTAAGGACATTAATATAGTTTCACTAGATAGCTCATCATCTGATGTACAGACTCACATGTTGGAGGAAATAAGGCAACTCAAAGAGCATTCTAGAATGCAAGACAAAGTTATTGAAGAACTTAAAACAATCAAAGGCACCATGAGAACCAAGAAGCAACAATGGTAACAATGTACATTTTAATTTGTTACTTCGTATTGAAATGTGTTACTCAAACTTGACATCTTTTCCAAGGAAATTGTGCTAGGAATGATCATAACAATTCTCAGAATCAAGCGGTGCTTTCTAAAAGAAAGGTATTTGCTCTATTTTTCATGTTTTCACCTAATCTAGTCTTCGGGCTTTAATATTGTTTCAAAATTTTAGAGAGTTCACTGTGTTGCACCCAACCAGAATGATGGATTCCTTAGGCACAGGGATGAATTGGTAAAGTCACTTTCTTGTGAATTTAATACTTATTATCCATAAGGGTTTTTTTATTAACTCATGCTACTGTCTTTTTTCTCTTTACTAGAATAAAGAAACATGTGAGTCTAAATTTAGTGATGATGACAGTCTACTTTTGTCCATCACAAGTAGAACAATAAAGAAACAAAAGGTATCTATGGACCACACTTTGCTATAATTATAATAGAATTTGTCTTATTATTTCATACTCCATTTTATATGTGTAAGGGTCAGCACGGAGGGCCTGGAGAGACTACAACCATTGCACACCAGAAGGTGGCTCATGACAAGGCTACATGCTACAAGTGTCAAACACCTAAACAACTTCCTTTAATGAAGGTAGATGAACATAATATTACTTGTTCTAATTGCATGATCATGATGTACAACTAAAGGTTGTTGGTCACTAAGAGATTATGTCAAATTAATATAGGCTGGGTCCATGGTGCTATTAATGACTTCAAAATATCCTAATAAGGCTCATGTGACCTATGCAACTCTCTTGAGCACTGATCTAGAAGCCATTGTTGGTGGAGTTAAGACAAGGAGTCAATTCTAAAGAGTGCGTATCAATCATGTTATAGCAAAAGATGAGCCATTAGTGAGGCTCATGCCTAGGTGCAACAATATTGGTGATGCTCAAGCCAAAGGAGTCTCAATTGCTTGGCCTTCGATGTTTGTATGTTGAAACTAGCTTTCTTAACTTTAAATCAATGAACATATGTGGCCTAATTTGTAATGTTACAACTTACATTTTCTTTGCAGGTTGAAATGATTAATGGTTGAATTCTTACATCAATGTGTACAAGAAGAAGCAATGGACTTTATGAATCCTAGCTAGTTCTTGAATTTTTCTTTCTAGTATGGACTATGTGTGTTTGCTCTCTAGAGCCATATCATTATGTACATAAACTATGATTTGATCTGAACAAGCACTATGTTTGAAATCATCCTACAACATGTGAATCTTTCTATGATTATGGATATTTGTGGTTTATGTGATTTTGCAATGTCTCATGTTTGTGTGATTGTATAATAATCTGTGTGCCACATGTATAGGTGAAATAAATATTTCTTTCATAATCTGAATATGTTACAGTAGCTATAGAAAAGAATTACAAACCATGTGTTCCTTTGTTCCATACTGTGCTCTACCATAATGTAGAAATGTTACTAGAAGTAAAAAAAATGTTATAGCAGACAATCCCTATAACACTAGGCAAATGTTCCGATAAATAAATAAATGTGTCACAAACTATGCATTCTACCATAATGCTAAGTGTTACTAGAGCAAAAAAAGTGTTACAGCAAAAATCATAGTAACACGATACAAATGTTCTTTTAGACAAGTAGATGTGTTACAATAAACTAGTCTATAGTAACATGGCTAATTAGAACAAAAAAATATGTTACTAAGAGAGTTAGTAACACTTTTTCTAACCTATAGTAACACAAGTTGGTGTTACTATATCTCTGTGCAGTAGTAGTGGCATGCAGAGTTCCCCTTGTGCGCATGAGCAGGTGAAGCTAGCGGTGGATTAGCAGCGGTGGCTGCCAACGCCTAGAGATGGCAACGAGTACCCGAAATCCGAGTACCCGACGGGTATTACCCGATAAAAAGGCGGGTATGGGATGAATTTTCTACCCGTGGGTATGTTATTGGGCAAAATCCTATACCCATCGAGTATGGCGGGTACGGGTGCGGGTGTATATTACCCATACCCGCATACCCGCGAGTAAGACATACCCGCAAAAATAACTAGCCAACCTCAGTTATTTTAGCGCATATAAGTCATGAATTTGGCCCATTGAGACATCTACTATATTTCTAGTAGATTGTCTTTGTTGTAATGATGTTAATAATGTTTGTTAGCATGTTTGTAACTTGTTGGAAGCTTAGAATGATTTATTTTTGCATGTGACTATTTAATATTTTTAGGTAATTTTCGGGTATGCTATCGGGTACGGGTTACCCGTCGGGTACGGGTATGGAACTATATTTTACCCGCATGTGGGTACGAGTAACCCGACGGGTAAAATTTTGCGGGTGCGGGTACGGGTATGGGTGGGCACTACCCGTCGGGTACGTACCCGTTGCCATCTTGACCAACGCCCCTAAGCGGCAACAAAAATACTTGGCCCAACATCCCACATTTTCTTCTACCCCTATCTTCTTATGGTAGGGGTTATCAAAAAAGAGAGACTCAATCAACAGTTTGATTTGTTTGTTGTGAAAGAAAGGGAGTATAACTATCTAGGAAAGAAGGGATAAGGGCAACAGAAAAGAAACATCAAATAAATAGGCTTATATATGGAGATAAGCAAGTCCTACCACCCGTGGTGTAAACTTATATATAACCAATAATAAAAATTGTAGTCCTCAAAAAAGACAACCTTCCTAGTTATATTGCTCCATTGATTATCACATATATTTCATCGATAATAAAAAGTTAAAATCCAAACACACAACATCAACTAAAAGACAAAAAAAAAAACCACCACAAAAAAAAAAGTCCAACGATGATAGTCCGGTTCCAAGATGTATTGGATTCGGTGCTAGTAAGAATAAATTCCCATTAATGATGGACACAACTATTTCACATATATGTTATTTCCATTATTAGTTGCACTACTCACTTTGTATCTGCATGTTCCTTTTTGCTTTTGCGTAGCATGTTGGTTTATGTTATATATGGTAACTAACCACATTTTTCATTTCTCATGCATATTTTTGATTCGCACGTCACGGTGACAAGTACTCCATCCGTTCCCCCCCCCCCCCCCCAAAAAGTGCAACTCTTCTCATTTTTAAAGAGTTAAATAATTTTAAATTTGGTTATAAATATATAAAAGCAAATACTAACATTTATGATAAGAATAAGCATCATCAAATTAATAGTAGAATATATTTTCATAATATACTCTACTTTCTATAAACTTAATTAAACTTTAAATTTTTTTGACTTGGTTTGAATCTAGATTTTTTTTTTGACTCACGCAGCACCTAGGACTGCTCAGTGCCTTACGCACTAGTGCGCAGACCTGAAGGCTAGGTCAGTAAAAGGTGAGTTTCCTTTTTTTTAGTGAGAGAGAGAGAGGTGAGTTTCCATCACTTGTTCAGCTAAACGGAGCCGAAGCGCCGCGGCCCATGTTACGAGTTGGACAGCTTTAGACTAGTGCGGGCCTTCGGTGAACGCGTATGCAGGCACGGGGCCCTTTTCGCCAAGAGAAAGCCCATTAAGGGTTTGCACTTGTTGGATTGGGTTTGGGTGCTTTTTTTTTGGCGACTGATTTGGATGCAGTATCATTCAGTGTGCATTTGTGCTTCGTGCTGCACGAGGCTTTCAGTTTCAGGTTTTCAGCACAGCGTGACGATTGGTCGCATCAACTTCGACCGATCGACTCTACGAGAACGGAAAGTGTTGGTGCTGAACGTACTTAGAAGTCGATTAGAACAGTGGCACGCTATCCAAAACACAAATTTAACCTCTTTTTTATAAAAAAAAATATTTATAAGAAAGTGATATATGTATATTTTTTAAAAGTATTTTTCAAGACAAATCTATTCATATAATTTTTACATTTACAAACTCAACAACTTAAAAGTTATTGATGATTCATATTCCCAATGTTTGACTCAAACCTTGTCTAAAACAACTTCTAAATCCGATACGGAGGGAGTATCTATGTATATCATTCGTATGATCATCTTGTGCTGTAATCCTGTGCTTTTGTCCATTTGAAGCTGTGTATGCATGGGTGGCCGTGACTTGCTGACACGGACAGTATTTTCCTACTGATTCAGTTTTCTGTCGCTGATTGCAATGCACTAATGCCTTCTAATTTCTAAACCTCGCTACTACATCGGCTCTGAAGCCTGAATAAAATGCAGAGGACTCAGACAACAATGGTTTTCTCGATTGTTGTGATCCTGATGAGGCTCAAATATGAAAGATAAACAATGATAAAATCTTATGTTGTCCGAAGAAGAACAACAAAGAAAAAACAGGCGCCTGAAATATAGGAGAAGCAATTTATGTAATTGATCTCCCATGAAATGAATCAGTAGGGAGATTGAACATGAGCTCTCTATAAAAGCTTGGTTCTCCTCCGTCAAACAAAAAAAAGGAGGGAGACCTTTTCCCGTCCATTATATGGGTGTGTTTAGTTGGTGGAAAGTAGGTGAAAAGTTCCTGTAGCACCTTTTCGTTGTTATTTGATAAATATTATCCAACCATGAAGTAACTAGGTTTAAAATATTCATCTCGACATTTACAGACAAACTATGTAATTAGTTATTTTTTACTTATATTTAATACTTCATGCATGTATCTAAATATTTGATGTGATGGGTGGAAGAGGAAATATTTTGGGTTTGCATGGGAAGTGAACACACCCTAGTACCATGAAAAGAAGAGAATGGCAACTACGATGGAGAGGGAATTCCGATGGAGAAAGACTGGCATGCAAACCAGTCGAAGCCAGTAGCCTAAAACAGTCGGAACCCCACACCAAAGCAGGGTGGTGCTTCAGCCAAGAACTGCTCGTGTCCACACGCTACGCCGGGGACGCCGCTCGGACCTCCGGTGCCGGGCTTATAACCGCGACGCCTCGTCTTCTCAGCTACCACCCACTCCACTCCACCCCCCCTCTTCCCGGTGACGTGATCGTCAGCCATGGCCAACAGAGTCGCCGTCGCCAGCGTCATCGCCGCGGTGGGCATCGTGGCCGTGATCGGCACCATCGCCGCGGTGACCAGCGCCAAGAAGGTGGACGACAACGACGCCGGCGGCATGTTCTCCAGCGTGAAGTTCTCCACGGTGTGCGCGTCCACGCTGTACCCGCAGAAGTGCGAGCAGAGCCTCAAGCCCGTCGTGAACGACACCTCCGATCCGGAGGACGTGCTCCGGGCCGCGCTCAACGTGGCGCTGGACGAGGTCGCCGCCGCCTTCCAGCGGTCCGCGCACATCGGCAAGGGCGCCACGGACAACCTTGTCGAGACTGTGGATCAACTAGGGCAGATCTAGCGGGTAGTTCTCTTTACTGTTGTATAAACATGGGGTAACGGAGAGGACTTAGAGATAGAGAAAGAGAGAGCGGTAGAGACGCAAACCGTTGGGCTTGGCGGAGGAGCTCGACGTTCCCATGGCGTTGGTGACGAAGGGGAGGCAGTGGCGTCGATGTGCAGTGGTGGCGCTTCCCGTCGCTGACAGCGCCTCCCGGATCGGACTAGGGTTAGGACGGTGGAAGTGGCGGCTGTGAAAACCTCGCTCTTTAGCCAGTGGCTCCCACCTCCTATTTATGGCACTGGGCGACGGGGGCCCACCAGCCGTGCTTGGGCTGGACGCCCCCGATCAGGGCGCGAGTCAAGGCCCAAGTGACCGTTGGGCCATCTTGGTGGGAGATCAATTCCAACATTCTCCCCCTTGATCTCATCTTATACTTTAACTTTAAATTTTGACTTTAATCTCTTTCACTTTTATTTGTTTCATCACAAATCAGTGCATAGAGCATGCCTCATCGTCACGGTCAGTCGCCGATAGATTTAACAGCTACAATACACATCTCTGATATGAAACAGATTCTTTAACTTTTGGGCCCTTTATTGTCCGGAAATCATAGGCTATACCATAAACCCATGTCGACTGTGTGTTCTCCGAACACACTGGGCGGTAAGCCTTGGTAAGCGGATCCGCAAGCACTTTCTTGTCACTTACATGTTTAATACCCTTTGGTATGATTCCGGACTTTTTCCTTAACAACGTATAACTTTAATGTCAATGTGTTTGGCAGCACACTTGACTTGTTGTTATAGGAGTAAACTACTTAAATGATCATTGCTGTTGACAACCATTATCAATTCCGGGTACAAGTTACTTAACCATTTCGCCTGTCCCTCAGCCTCATATCATGCTATATTATAACTTTACATCACTGATGATACTAGAACTGTTTCTTTTGGAGCTTTTCCACAATAAAACTCCAACTGCGAGTGTTAGCTACTATGTGGGTTTCACTAAACATCTCGCCAAAATATAACATTTGTACCCACAACTACTTGAGAGTACTTGTTCTTTCTTTCTTAGCATGAGGCCGACATTCTTAACTCCATTCCAGTGATCTATATCTGGACTGGACTTTTGCCAAAACAACCCGGATACGTAAACTGTGCCAGGGCAAGGTCTTATCTTTGTACTCATTAAGCTTCCATCAGCTGAAGCATATAGGACGTCCATCTATAACAATCTTGCATTGCTTTTGGAACATTAAAATTATCAAAACTATTACCCTGACCATGAGAACAGGCGTAGGTTTATCCGTATAGATACTTTATTTCTTTAGAAACTTTTCTTAGCATACCTATGCGATAGTCACAATACCCCTTTTCTTCTATCTCGGCGAATTTTCACTTTTTTTTTTTTTACGGGATACATTTCACCGAGAGTTTTCTTATTCAACCTTGAGGACAACAACTTCTTCTCATGCAGTAGATTGACATCACTACTAACAGTTAGGGTGTCATCCACACAGGATTAGGAAATGAATTTCCCCTTCTATAACTTTGTACAAACGCAATTGTCCTTTCATTCTCTTTAACCCAAAAATACTAATTGACTCTTCAACTTTAAATGTCACTGTCTAGAGATTTGCTCCAGTCCATAAGAGATTTCTATTGGTGGCATCCCTTACATTCTTTTCTTTTCATGACAAAACCTCTGGGTTGTGCCACGTAATTATTTTCATACAAATCCCATTGGAAAATGTTGTCTTTACTTTCATCTGATGTTACTCAGATCATGATGTGCCACTAGCACTCATTGTAATCTATTCATTCGCTTCACGCAAAACTTTTGATTCAAGTCGCGCTCCACATCTTTACATATTTCCCTTGGAGTCACATTTTGTCTTGTAGACCCATCACAGTCTACTGTTTTGGCTCCTTAGGAATTTATTCTAGATCCCAAAATATTATTGGTATTATCGATTCTATTTTATCTTTCTTTGCTTCTTGCCACTTAGACGAGTGAAAATCTCTCATGGCTTCTTCAAATTAGGTGGGATTACCCTCCATTTGAATTTCACTAATATAGACTTTATAGTAATCAGAAATATCTGATTTTCTTATTCTTTGAGACTTTCTGGGGCCTCAACTTCTAGCATTTCTTGACCTTTATTGCCAAAAGACAATTGATTCTACAAGGTCCTGTGTAACAAGATCCTTGTTTATATTATCCATCCTCCTTGTGGAGTTAGGTCTCTTTGTATCATGCTCCCCCAGATTGTCCCATCTTTAAACTTTCTTATTTTTGGGTTTAATCTGCTAAAACTCATATGGCGCGTTTAGCACCGTCTTAATAACTCTGAATACGTCCAGTATGAATACTGACTGACTATGTTATCTTTCTATTGGAACTGTAAAAGGTCCATGAATTTAGCTATATCTTTACTTTAGGGGTATCAATATTGTGACCGTTTTACTCCCCCGACGATCACATTCATCTTTTATAGATCACTTTAGTATGCATCGCGTTGTCTGAATTATGAGGAAGTATCTTTCTTAATTGTCTTTCTTAATTGATCTCACCTTTCTCCCCCTCGAAATGTGGTACTAACTTTTCTACCACAATTTCGAAAATTATTCAGAACTCTTGTGAATGAGGAAACTTTGATTACTTTCTTCATCCACGTGATTACATCATGCAAATGAAATTATTTCTTAATTCGTTGGGAGTACTTTTTCCTCATTTCACTTCAAAACTCAACAAAGTCTTTTATCATTAATACTTTCGCAAGTCACACTTGCATGTCATTCTTATCTTGAGGTTCATCTGTAACTTTCTGTTCTCCTTAAACTTATACTAGGATAGCATAAGAGCTACCCTAATCTTTCTCCCTGTGCGGGATACACTCAAAGCACATGAGTCAGCACAACTTTCTCTCGCCATGCAGGATAAATACTATGTCAAATTTCTCCCGCCATGCAGGATTGATTAACATAAGTATTATGCCAACTTTACCCCGTCATGCGGGTATTTTCTCAAACTTTTCCCGTCATGCGGGCACTATCACAAACTTTTTCCCCGCTATGCAAGATAATTTTCTTGAAGGGACATAAATTTCAATACTGGCTCATATTCAATCATCAAATTTAGAAATAAATCCAAATACTCTTTAACGCACATGTTTAATCTGACGTTGGTCAAATTAAACAGGCATGTCACTTATTAAATTTCAAATCATGATGATTAAGTCTAAAATTATATTACTTATTACATATTTTATCATGATGATAAGAATTGAAAATTAAAATCTTTTCATAAAGAGTACATAAAAGGCATCTCTTAAACTAAACTCTTATTTTTCTATTCCTTGGATCAATATCATAGAATTCTTTTTCCTTTTGAAGCCATTCTTTAAAGAGACCATAGTCCCTTACACAATGGTCTTCTTTCTGCAAAAAATTGCACTTTTCATCTTCTGAGTCACAAGTACCCAGCTCATTTCCTTTTCACCCTTCAAGAATAAAGTCATGAAGTTCTTTGTCTAAAAACATTAATCAATAATCAACAATAATAAGCATGAAAATAACCTTACATTTGGTCTGGTTAAAGACATGCATATTAAACTTTTAAATCTTTAAGTTCTATTCTATATCACCGTTGGGCAGAAATAGAACAAAACCATCAATCTTATACATCAATTCCACATCACCGTTGGGCAGAAATGGAATTAACATATGAAAACTCAATTATCTTATAACCCTTTTCAAAACTAAATTCTCCCGTTTGTTCGAATTTAATTTTGAAGATCATCATCATCATTGCAGCGGAAACATGAAAATACATTACATTCTGCTCGCTCTGGAGCATCTATTCTCTCTTATCTATTCTCTGAAAATTGGTCACTTTGATGCAAAATTCATCAGAGATTTAAACTTTAAACATAAAACTCATAGAATTATAATATTGTTATCATCAACGTTGGTCAAAAAATAACAATATCATAATTTTCTTTAAACTTAAACTCATAAATAAACTTATAATATTGTTATCATCAACGTTGGTCAGAAAATAACAATATTATAATTTATCTTAACTATCAACTGACTATTCCTCCAATTAAATTTTTCCAGCTAATTCTAATTTTAACTGGAGGATAAACTTTTCATCATTTACTGAATAACTATAACTGCTCTTCAAATTAAATCTTCCTGTTGATTCAGATTTAATGAGAAGACTATAAACTTTTACTTTGCAGCGAAAACTTTAATAAATTCTTTTTCATTCTTTCAAAAGCATGTTACTGTACTGATCCACTCTCTGAAAAATTTTAACACGTTGGTGCAAAATTTTAACAGAGGTATTAACTTTAAAACTGAATAAAACATCAAATAAAAGCTTTTAGAAAATAATAAAATGTAAATATGTTCTCTTTTCCATTTTCAGCCCGAAGGCCGAGCTGGCGCTCGCGTTTTTCCGGCCTGTGGCCAGCAGCAGCCGCAGCTGCAGCAGCGCAAGGCAGCAGCCCGGCCCAGCGACCCAGCCGCGCGCTACGGTTCCCCGCGCCCAGGCCGCAACCTGGGCCTGGGCCGGGAAAGCCGTCTCCCGCCTGGGCCACAAAACCAGCCCGAGCACCCGTGGCCGTTCGATCCAATCGGACGGTCCTCCGTTGATTTCGCGAAAACAAAACCGGGCGCCGGCCGATTCCCTCTGAACCCTAAAACATTTCTCTCTCTCTCTGAGCGCACAGAGGCGCTGTGACTGCCGCCGCCGACCTGTCGACGGCAGGGTGGTTGCCTCGCCGGAGCTGGTGACGGGTTAACGGCGGCTCCCGTTCCTCTTTCCATTTCTTTTCCTTTCCCTTTCTCCTCTGTTCTCTTGCCTTAGCCCGCAGCCAAAAGGAAAGGGCAGCTGCGGCAGCCACCAGTGGTGGTCAGAGGAGGAGTGGCGGCGCCGCCGCAGGCCCTTTCGCCGGCGTGCGCGTTCGACCGCGGTTGAGCGCGCCGCCGTCGAGGGGTCCTGCGCTGGTGCCCGGAGCCCGAGCCCGCGCGCGACACTCTGTGCCCAGCGGTGCGTGTTCGACTCGTCTTCCCGCGTGCCGGCGATGCGGCAGCGGGTCCTTCCCGCGCGCGGCGGTGTCGACGGTGGCGTGGAAGATCAGGTAGGTTCTTCCCCTTTCCACCCTTTTCATCTTTGTCAGTTAGGGTTAGGGTTTCGTCTCTGTCCCGATCCGATTTGATCGGTCATCTTTGCTTTCTATTTTCATTCGATTTTCAACTCCACGACTCAGATCTACACACTAGTGACAACCTTGCTCCGGTACCATTGTCGAGACTGTGGATCAACTAGGGCAGATCTAGCGGGTAGTTCTCTTTACTGTTGTATAAACATGGGGTAACGGAGAGGACTTAGAGATAGAGAAAGAGAGAGCGGTAGAGACGCAAACCGTTGGGCTTGGCGGAGGAGCTCGACGTTCCCATGGCGTTGGTGACGAAGGGGAGGCAGTGGCGTCGATGTGCAGTGGTGGCGCTTCCCGTCGCTGACAGCGCCTCCCGGATCGGACTAGGGTTAGGACGGTGGAAGTGGCGGCTGTGAAAACCTCGCTCTTTAGCCAGTGGCTCCCACCTCCTATTTATGGCACTGGGCGACGGGGGCCCACCAGCCGTGCTTGGGCTGGACGCCCCCGATCAGGGCGCGAGTCAAGGCCCAAGTGACCGTTGGGCCATCTTGGTGGGAGATCAATTCCAACAAACCTCACCAGGAATGCCATGGACGTGTGCAAGAAGCTCCTTGACGACTCCACCGAGGACCTTAGGGCCATGGCGAGGCTCAAGCCCCAGGACGTGGTGCGCCACGTCAAGGACCTCAGGGTCTGGGTCTCCGGCGTCATGACCTACGTCTACACCTGCGTCGACGGATTCGAGAAGCCCGAGCTCAAGGAGGCCATGGACAAGGTGCTGCAGAACTCCACCGAGCTCAGCAGCAACGCGCTCGCCATCCTCACCCGCCTCGGCGAGCTCCTGCCGGAGGAAGCCAAAGCTCTGAACGCCACCCTGGCGGGTGCGGGGCATGGCCGCCGCCTCCTTGGCTGGCAGATGGGCGAGGCCGAGGAGGTGACCAGCAGCGGCCGCCGCGGGCTTCTGTCCGTCGATGACAAGATGGACGAGATCGCGGACGTGGCGAGCGCAAACCGGAAGCTCCTGTCGGACACGCTGGACGAGATCGCCGGCATGTCCCACGGCGCAAACGGCCGGCGCCTGCTTAGCACCTTGTGGTCTCAGATAACCAGCGCCCAGGGAGAGGACGTCCTAGCCCGCCAGCAAAAGCTGGGCGTGTCGCCCGACGACGAGACCGATCACGCTGCCCGGCGCAACCTTCTGTCGTCCGAGCTCGAGAGCATCGCCACCACGTCCGCCGAGGCGAACCGCCAGCTTCTCGCGGCGGAGGAGCTCCCCGACGAACTCGCCGGCAAGCGCGAGCTGCTGTCCCGGACGCTCATGGGGATCGACGAAGCGGCCACCGACGCCAAGCGCCAGCTTGATGAGGCAACGATGGAGGACACCATGTCCAGCGGCCAACCTGCAGACCACAGGGTACTGACCATGGGCCTCATCGGGACGTTCGACGAGATCCAAGACGGGCGCAGCCAGGTGCCGCCCGGCGACTTCCCCAAGTGGATGCCGGCCACCCAGAGGAGGCTCCTGCAGCTGCCCAGCCTGCAGAAGCCCAACAAGGTGGTGGCCCCGGACGGGAGCGGCGACTTCAAGACCATCACCGAGGCCATCGCCGCCGTGCCCAAGACCTTCGAGGGCCGCTTCGTCATCTACGTGAAGGCTGGCGTGTACAAGGAGTACGTCACCGTCCCCAAGGACATGGCCAACATCTTCATGTACGGCGACGGGCCGACGAAGACGGTGGTCACCGGCGACAAGAGCAACACAGGCGGCTTCGCCACCATCGCCACGCGCACCTTTTCTGCGGAGGGCAACGGGTTCATCTGCAAGTCGATGGGTTTCGCCAACACGGCGGGGCCCGAGGGTCACCAGGCGGTGGCGATGCACGTGCAGGGCGACATGTCGGTGTTCTTCAACTGCCGGTTCGAGGGGTACCAGGACACGCTGTACGTGCACGCGAACCGGCAGTTCTTCCGCAACTGCGAGGTGCTGGGCACGGTGGACTTCATCTTCGGCAACTCGGCGGCGCTGTTCCAGAACTGCCTGATGACGGTGCGCAAGCCCGGGGACAGCCAGTCCAACATGGTGACGGCGCAGGGGCGGACGGACCCCAACATGCCCACGGGCATCGTGCTCCAGGGCTGCCGCATCGTGCCGGAGCAGGCGCTCTTCCCCGTCCGCCTCACGGTCCCCAGCTACCTCGGCCGGCCGTGGAAGGAGTACGCGAGGACGGTGGTGATGGAGAGCACCATCGGCGACCTCATCAGGCCCGAAGGGTGGGCGGAGTGGATGGGCGACCTCGGCCTCAAGACGCTCTACTACGCCGAGTACGCCAACACCGGCCCGGGCGCCGGCACCAGCAAGAGGGTCAACTGGCCAGGCTACCGCGTCATCGGCCAGGCCGAGGCCACGCACTTCACCGCCGGCGTCTTCATCGACGGCATGACGTGGCTCCAGAGCACCGGCACGCCAAACGTCATGGGCTTCACCAAATAAAAGAGCAGTGATTTTTTTTTTTTTTTTTTTGCAGTAGTATGTTGCATGCATGCGATGTTAGGTGTGTCATCATGCATTTGCAGCATGCTTTTTTTTTTTTTTGGGTTTGTCAGGGAACGGCTAGTTTTTGTTATAGCTGGAAGCTCCTGTGCACGCATGCACGGTGAATAGGGTGGTGATCTATGTTACTAGTGTACGTGGAGCTAGCTTGAGAGGAATAAAGTATCAGTCAGATGAGAGCGTGACTGTGTGAGAGAAAGACAGCTTAAGAAAGAACTAATGAATAAGCAAGTTCAGGATTACCTTTTTGTATTCTAGTATTAGAAAATGTTAACATTATATTAATTCTACTGGTTTTTCCATGTACGTTTAATTAGCTTATTTGCAAAAGTTTAACTATGTATAATTACATTTTGGAGGGGAGTTTTCATGATTTGCCACAGTACGTACTATAGATTTGTGTCATTTTAGGATAAATCAATTCTAATCCGGCCTCACACTCACAAATGCACTTAGTCTCTGAGCTTAATGCATGTTTTGTGTATGGATTAAATTAACAATGACATCCCTGTTCGCTTGTCTTTTCAGCCGTACTTTTTCAGCGAAGGAACAATATTTTTCTCTGGCAATAAATCAACGAACAATACTTTTCAGCTTGTCTTTTCAGCGATTTGTTAGGAAAACAACACTGATAATAATGCTAACATTTCAAAAATTAAAGAATACAGGAGGTTTCAAACCCATTAAAATGATGTCCCAGTTCGTAGCTAAATTGATGAAATATGGACATGAAAATTATGATTTCATAAAAACATAAAAAATACAAAATGCACTAAAATTCCAAAATACTAAAAGACTTTTGCTATTTATCCGTTGATGATTTTTTACTAAATCTATCAGATTTTTGTACGTTTGATTGTGCTTTAGGATTTATGCTACAACTGTCACTTTAATGAGTTCGTAAAAAATCTGACATATTTGATCACATAAAATATGTCAACGGATAACTAGGCACTCCCATAATTAAAATGGTTTGTATTTACAAAAGGCCCGCCTAGAATTAGGGCCGCTACTTCATAATAACCGATCGATTGGAAGCAGTTTTGTGCATATGCATGCACGGTGAATAGGTGACCAGATCTATGCATGTGCAGCTTGAGGAGAGGTGAAGAAAAACAATGTATGTATACATGGCGGCAATGGTGGTCGCGGATGGAATAGTGCTTACCGACAGGGTCGCAACTATCAGTGACATTTGCCGCAGCGGGAGCAGCGGGTTCTGCAACATGGAACTCCGCAGCAGCAAGCACCAGCACCAGCACCAGTGCAGTTGCCGAACTAGCAACAGTTGCCGCAGCGGGTACTGCAACATGGACCACCGCAGCAGCAAGCACCGGCAACCCTACAGTTGCTGAACCAGCAACAGGCACCTCAACCTCCACCACTGACATCTGGCACGGTGGCTCGGTCTTGTCGCAGCAGCCGGAGCCGAAGTTGGAACAGCAGGTCAAGACCGGCACAGAGCAGCATCAGGTAACAGGGAAATGTATAATTTTATCTGAGCAAGGCATGGGCAAGATCGACAAGGAACGACAGTCAACGCCCATATGTTGCACGGTTCTTCCTCGGTTGCTGGAGCAAGTGCTATGCAGATCGAGAATGCGGAGATTGGAACAACCAATGTTGGTGCAGTGGAGGTAATTCAAAGGGCAGCCACTACTAAAACGTGC
The DNA here is from genome assembly GCA_038087645.1 of Saccharum hybrid cultivar R570. Lineage (NCBI taxonomy): Eukaryota > Viridiplantae > Streptophyta > Magnoliopsida > Poales > Poaceae > Saccharum > Saccharum hybrid cultivar. Next base: position 12,096,251 of record JAQSUU010000529.1, read on the forward strand.
AGCGGTGTGGAGTGAAGGATCATTTGATGTTTGAGTGCACGGCGACAATTTTTTTGTGAAATCTATAAGAGCACTAATCATGCCATGAGTCGGTGTCCGGTACTAAAGCAACCGAAACCAGTAGTCCAGTTGGTTGGCCAGGCTGCCGATGCACTTGTAGGTTATCATATTTCACATGCACCCATCCAGCCAACAAAGAAAGATTCTAGAATGGCTCTAATCTCTACTTCAGGCAAGAATCTGACAGAGGAGAAAGTGGCAGCATTTTTGCCGGTGTTGGTTTCTGATATTTTTGCGTGGGATGTAAAATGGCACAATGGCTTTGAGTTTAAGGTCCTTTTCCCTACAAAAGAGGATCTTGTAAAGATGACAAGGTTCAATGCAGAGATGAAGGAAGGGATCATTCTCAAATTTCATGAATTTAAGGAAGATGAAGAGTATTTTGGCCATGCTCTGCCAGTGGTGTGGATGCGTGTCATCAATCTACCAACAATTCTAAGGGAGTACGTCATTATGTGGGCACTAGGAACTCTTTTCGGTGTTACCCAGGATGTGGATATGGTGACTACTAGAGCCAACAACTTTGGACGGTTTGCAGTGGCAGTGCTAGAACCCAAGGCAATTCCGACCAAACTAGATGTCATCATTGGTAATAGGTACTTTCAGTTGATTTTTGAGGTTGAACCTTATTTACCTAACATCGGGCTGCGGAGCATTTGGAATATACAAAATGATGGGAATGAGGATCATGGTAATGGTGCGACAAAAGACACCGAGATGAAGGAGGCACAGAATACTAAGGACACCAATATATCAGATGCAAGCGGCGAAAATGCAGTAAAAAACAACATGACCGAAAAAGAAGACAAGGCTCCTGAGACAGATGGATTTTGATTGGTCAAATGACAACCTGTTAGGAGAGGAGCATGAACTTAATGAATCTACACGTAATTTTTTAGAGTAAAAAAAGGAGATCTGGTAAATGTGAGAAATACAGCAACAATTGTAGCATTAGGTTCCTCTGGGACGTTGTCAGCACCGGCGCGCCTGCTGCAGCGACCTTCTGCTAAGCTGGTTGGAAACTCGGTGAGTGCAGCCTTAGCAACGTAGCCTAGTGCTGAAGGGGGATCGGCAGTGAGCGCAGCCTTGGCAACGTAGCCTAGTGCTGAAGGGGGATTGGTAAAGGATGGCTTCTTGGGCCGGGTATAGCAGTCCACGCTGCCGGCTAGTGCTGCTGCAAGTGACTTGCAGAAAAAATAAATTTGTTGAACAACCATCCATCATGTATGCGAAGGAACGTGTGGAGATCTCAGTTGGGCAAGTTGATGGGGCAGCAGAAGGGGCGTTTGCAGATGGTGCTCAACACCTTGGTGCTCTTTTTTATGCCATGTTAGGAGCTGGAGTGACAGCTGATGGTGGGTCAAAAAATGAAATAGGTAGTGTCATGAAAGTGGTGGTTCTGTCAGATGGAGAGCTAACCCCAGTATGGCGGAGCAAACGGAATGTGGATTTTTCTGATGTGGACTCTTTGCACAAGGCAGAAAGTAGATTTGCTGTCGAGAACCTCGAGGAACCCTAAGGTAATTTAAATGATAATTCAATTTGTTCCTTTTCTAATGTTCATATTAAGGAAAACTTAGGGGGATTGGGTATTAGTTTGGGTGACAAAGATGATTTAATGATCGGGTCTATTGCACTTTTAAAAAAATGTTGAAAGGGAGAGACTGAAACTATCTATTTGTTTGAACAAAATTGAGAATGAAATTGATTCTGAGGAGGATGAGATCGATCTAGACACCTTCACCATAAGTCGACTTTGTGGCGACTTAACGGAGAAGGTGATGGACAATAATAGTGCGGACCTTGATGGGGTACTTGTAAATGTACCCATCAAGGTGGCAAAAAGCAAAAAGAAAAAGAAACTCCTCAATAAGAATGCAGTTGCAAGAAAAAAATAGTATTTCAATGAAAGGTGTATTCTAGAACTGCAGAGGTCTGCGCGATTTAGCTAAACACACTTTTTTACATGATGTGGCTGGGATAACAAACTTGATTTCATAGCTCTATCAGAGACCGACAAAAATAGTTTTTCGACTCAGTGTTTAGAAAACGTTTGTGCGGGGGTTGATTTTGTTTGGCATTGATGGTGTCCTCGAGGTATGTCCGGGGGGATGCCAATGGGAATAAATCAAGGATGTTTTGAAATAGAGAACATTGAGGATGGTGATTACCTTATCAAAAATAAAGTAGATGGTTTTTGATGGGCTCTAATGTCTGTATATGGTGCAGCACAAGAAGAGCATAGAGAACACTTTCTATCAAAGTTAGTACGAGCTTGTACTAGCTGTGGGGATCTACCTTTCTTAGTAGGGGGAGATTTCAATATCATTAGGAATCCATCGAAAAAACATTTCAAGATATAATAATAAGTGGCCACTTTTGTTTCATGCTATTATTAAAATGTTGAATTTAAGAGAGCTAGAGTTGATAGGTAGGAAATACACATGGGAAAACTTTGTAGAGGTTCAACATATGAAAAGTTGGACCGTATCTTAGTAACAACAGATTGGGAACAAAAATTTTCATTAGCTTCTGTTCAGGCACTTACCCAAGAGATCTCAGATCATACACCTCTTTTATTAGATAGTGGTAAACCATCTCACAGAGGCAATGCTATGAATTTTAAGTTCGAGCTAGGGTGGCTAACAAGAGTGGTTTCTTTGGGATGGTCGAAGAGGTTTGGGAATATAAGAATAGGGGTCAGTCACCAATAGAGAAATGGCAAAACAAAATTAGAAGGTTGTGACGTTTCCTCAGAGGTTGGGCTAGGAATTTATCTTCATAAAATAAGAAACAAAAATCTAACCGGTTGACTAAGATAGATGATCTGGACAGAAAGGCAGAGACAATTGTGTTGTCACCTCAAGAGGTAGAACTTAGACCTCATCTCAAAGGGCAATTAACTAAGTTACTGAGAGAGGGGGAGATCTATTGACTCCAACGATCAAAAGCAACAACGTTATTGCAGGGAGATGATAATACTAAGTATTTCCATCTAGTGGCAAATGGAAGACACAGGAAAATAAAAAATGTCTAGCTAGAACAAGAAGAAGGAACGATTGTTGGGGATAGGAATTTAAAAAATTATACAACTGAGTACTATAAAGATTGTTTGGACCTCATACATTGAATTCATTCTCAATGGACGAGACTTTGAGGCATGATATACCTCAAGTGTCGGAGGAGGAGAATGAGGTTTTGATGGCTCCATTCAGCAGGAGGAGGTTTGTCGGTGTTTTGTAAACCGGACTATTAAATTTATACGATTGTCACGCTGCTCTAGGAAGACGATGGTAGCATCTAATAGACACGAGGATTTATACTGATTCAGGTCGGAGCCCTACGTCCATGGTCAGAGATGATTGAGTGCGTGTTCCTCGCTTAAATGCTCTGAAGTTCTTATAATGGGGGGTGCAAGAATGGGAAAAGAGATGGTAGAACCTATGCTAGACGAGGGGAAGCCCGAAGAGAAGCTCTAGGAGCCCTACTGCTATGGTGAATGGAGTGGTATAGGATTCAGACTGAGTAGGGGATCTAGAATGAGTAGGGGACTCTGACTGTCTAGAGAGGGTGCCCTGGCTACCCTTATATAGAGTCCGGGGCCAGGGCACATACAAAGCAGGAGGTCCTAGCTAACTTGTCTTGCAAGCTACGCCGTCTTCTGGTGCATGTCCGGTCATAGCTATCATCATGGTCTTCTAGTCATGTTGCGGTAGGATGTGACGTGGTGCTACTATGTCGGCTGTGGTGGCACTGTAGCCTCATTGGTGGTTCGTCAGCCATGCTGTGCAACGTGGTATCCGTCATGTCCTTCGTCACCATCTCCTAGTTTCTCGGGGTATCGTACATGAGTTGGTAGCCGTCCTAGTTCATTGATCGTTTTGGTTGCTTTGGGGGCTGAGGGCCTCGACCCCGATCGTCAGGGTCGGGACACTCTATTGGTCTGGATAGCCCTTTGGCAAGCCCCTTGTGGATCTCACCCCATAGTGGGTGGGATCGTACAAGCGTCTAGTCGATCCGTATTTGGATGGTGGGTATCGTACCCATTGCCACCGTGGTGCGGTGTCATCTCGTCGGTGCGGCGTGGCACAGGGATGGTGTTTGACTGGGCTGAAGTGATCGTTGTCCCCTCAGTCCTTGCACGGTCAGTGTCACGTGCTCTCTCTTGTCAGAGCGGGCGTGTTTAGCTGAGCTCAACCTCTCCTCATTCCTCCTAGGGCTCAGGATGACGGAGAGGTCATGCGCCCATCGAGCATGGTGCGACTAAGGTAAGAGGGAGGGGTCATGGCCGACCCCAACCTCGACGTCTAGCCTAGATTGCTTGGCCTAGTCGGGCCTCGGTCGTTCGGGCCTTTGCTAGCTAATGTCTTGTGGACCACTTAGCCTGCTAACAGATCGGTGCCTTGAGATACCTCGGGGTTACAACCTCGACAAGGTTAAATTGGCACTTGGTTCGGATGGCTTTCCCGCAGAATTTTACCAATTCTTTTGGGAGGTTGTGAAGCCAGATTTAATGAACCTTTTTTATGAATTCCATGCTAGGAGACTTTCTATCCATAGCCAAAATTTTGGGGTAATTACATTACTTACAAACATTGCTGATGCGGCCCGGATACAACAGTACAGGCCAATATGCTTATTAAATGTGAGCTTTAAAATTTTTACGAATATGCTAAATAATAGGATTTAAGCTCATAGGACCGTCGCAGACGACCTTTATCCTAGGTCACTGTATCATGGAAGGAGTTGTGATGTTACATAAAAAGGTCCATGAGTTATATAGGAAAAACAAGATGGTGTGATCTTAAAACTAGACTTTGAAAAAGTCTTTGACAAATTAAAGTGGCCGTTTATACAACGGGCCCTCAGAATGAAAGAATTCTCACCAACTTGGTGTGAATGGATTTCAAAAGTTATGTCTAGAGGGAGTGTTGCAGTAAAAGTCAATGATAATGTAGGCCACTATTTCCAAACTAGAAAAGGAGTGTGATAGGGGGGTCTATTATCTCTAATCCTGTTTAATATAGTGGTTGGCATGCTGGATATCTTTATTTCATGAGCTAAAGAGGTTGAACAAATCGAAGGGGTTGTTTCGCATTTGGTAGACGATGAACTTTTAATCCTTCAGTATGCAGATGACACTATCATCTTTATGGACAATGGTCTAGAGAAGGCCAAAAATATGAAGCTTTTACTTATTTAGGTATCTGGGAATCCCTATGCATCATAGAAAGCTCATGAATAGAGACTGAAAGCATGTTGAAAAACGTTTTCAAAAGAGGTTGAATTGTTGGAGAAATAAAATGTTGTCAATAGGAGGGATGCTTGTTCTGACTAACTCCGTTTTTGAGTAGTCGCCCCATGTTCATTCTTTTTTGAAGTACCTAGAGAGGTTCTAAAGAAGTTAGACTATTTTAGGTCACGGTTTTTAGGTAGAACAATGAACACAAGAAAAAAATATAGATTGACTAAATGGGAGGTAGTTTGTACACTGAAAGATCAAGAGGGTGTTGGGAGTCCTAGACTTAGACGTTCATAGCAACTATCTCTTAAGCAAATGGTTTTTTAGGTTGCTGAATGGAGATGGGGTCTAGCAACAATTGCTGGCAACAATTGTTTAGGAATAAGTATTTAAGAGACTAAACTTTGACACATGTTCAATATATGCCTGGGGATTCCCAGTTTTGAGCTGGTCTTATGAAGGTCAAGGAGGAGTTCCTCTCGTTGGGCAAGTTTGATGTAGGTGACGGGTCTCAAGTGCGATTTTAGGAGGACTCAAGATAAGACCACGTCCTTTAAAATCTCTCTTCCCCGCATTATATAATATTGTTAGGAAAAATGACGTATATGTAAAAGCAGTGTTGTCTATGACACCGTTAAATATGGCTTTCAGGAGATCTATGGTAGGTGTTAATTTACAAGCGTGGCACGATATGGTCGCTATGGTTACAGATGTACAGTCAACAAACCAGATAGATCATTTCGTGTGGGGACTATATCAGAATGGGTTGTTTTCAATCAAATCCATATACATAGCCTTATCATGAATTCAAGCTATATCTTATAACACATTAATATGGAAACTGAAACTACATCTCAAAATCAAAGTATTTTTGTGGTATTTGTATAAGGGAGTAATCTTAACAAAGAACAATTTAACAAGACGACAGTGGTAAGGAGATAGAAAGCGTTGTTTCTGTTTTTCTGATAAGTCTATACAACGTCTATTCTTTGACTGTCATTTTGCTAAATTCGTGTGGCGAACTATTCACGCTTCCTTTAATTTAATATCTCCAACTAGCGTTCATAATTTGTTTACAGGCTGGTTAGACGGGATAAATACGAAACTGAAATCTAAGATTCTCGTGGGTGCAAGTGCAATTTGTTGGGCGATATGGTTAACTCAGAATGATATAATTTTTGACAAGGCCACAACACAATCTTATTTACAGGTTATCTTCAAGAAAAGCTACTGGACCAGGTCCTGGTCCCTATTACAGAAGGAGGAGGATCGCCAAATGATGAAGATGGGATGCGGGAATATTGAGACAACTATGATGGAGGTGTTTGCAAGACACAGTTAGAGATTTAGTAATAGAATTGCTCTTTAGATGTCGAGTTTGGAAACCTTTCTTTTATCCACTTTGGATCAAAACTTTGTGTTTGAGATTGCGTGGACTGCAGTGCTTGTGTTGTAATAAGGAACAACTATATGCATTGATCGATGCAGAAGTTGGGATATTAATATATTCTCTTTTTTTTAAAAAAAAAGAACGAAAGAGAACAAAGACCACTCAAAGAATAATTTAACCAACAGGTTCAAGGTTACATTTTTTTACACTCTATTAGAACGTTAACATTATATTAATCCTACCAGGTCGTTGTTCATGTATGTCTAATTTCTTTTGCAAGAGTCTGCCACAATGCTATTTCTACCATTTTCTAGAATCATTCCTAAGCCTGCTCAAACTCACAAATATTTTGGAGTCTTGGTTTTTGAAGAACCGGAACAGGTGACCAGTGGGGCTTGTAAACAGGAGCCTAAATTTTTTTCTTTTCTCAAGAATAAAAGAACGGTCTATATGCTGAGACAACCCACAAACCTCTCGAGCAACGCTAGCCAAGAACTCGTAGTCATGGCAGACCTACAAACCTATAAACTAGGCTAGAAGGAAGTGGAAGCAATCATAGATGAATAAAGAGGAAATTGAGTGTTGCCCTGTCAAAACAAGTTGTTTTGTAGTTTTTAACTTTCAGAAATGTCGAAACCCAATCAAACGACCTTCAAAAATCATGATCATCTGTTGAGGGCTCCAAAACTTCATAAGGATCATTTCCACAAGATATCTCTTCAAATATGGAAGTTCACCAAATCGGCCTGGCCTGCTTGAGTTCAGCCAGGTGAGCTACGAAGGAATAGCAAAACTTGAACAAAGAAACTCCACAAATTACGAAATTTGATTGAGGTGTTCATAACGTCATATATATCCACCAAAAATCACTTCAATTGGAGCAAGTCGCCAAAACCGACATTTTGCCTAGAAACAACGAGCCCCTCCCCAAGAAAAATCTAAAGTAGATCCAAATAGTTCCTTGAATCGTGAAACTTAAAAATATTCAGCTTTCCTCATTAATTTCACGAATACCGAGAAAATTAAAGAAAAGGACAGACTTGGAGAAACTTCAAATTCATGGAGCTCAGTGAGGGATTTGTTAGGGAATCAACCTACACTTGCTCAAGTATGTACTAGCACAAAAATCCTTAAAAAGAAATACGATCCAAATCGTAGTAAAATCATATGAATGAAAAATCCCAAAAAAAAACATCTCCAAAAATTCCAAAAAAGATAAAAGGTCAAGGATAGAGGGGGATGAAGTTTATTAACTCAAGCAGCTAGAATTGGGGTGCTCTAACCTCCATAGTTGATTGGAATTCGGAATACCTTCTAAAGGAAACCGATAAATTGATAATCACCACACTTCCACATGGGGGGGAGCCCCACCACCCCTGCACACTCACTAGTGGGCGCTAGGGGGCCTAGTTATCTTCCTATCAATGAGCATTGAAACCTAAATCGACTTAATTTTCATAACTACTATACTTTAACAAAACCTCATATCTAGTAAGTCGTCTCAATTAGGAGAATTTGTAGTTTCAAATTTGATTTGGGACAACCTAATAAATAAAACTAATTATGCCATGATATCAATTTATAAGTGCCATTTTGACTTTGGGTGCTCAGGGGCAGATCCAAAAGGAAGAGGAAGAAATAAGGAAGCATGGGATTGATGAACCCCCTGGCCCCTATTAGATCAAAATATCAAATTTGGTGGTAAATGTGGCATTTCAGTTTTGTATGAGGTTATTTTCTAACCTAATGGACCAATTATATAAATAACCTTATGACTTTTTCAACCAAAATTTACATAATTCTTCTTCTTTTCTTTTGTCAAAGAGAGAATTTCTTTTTTACTATTTTGGATTTGACTTTCTTGTCCTATTGAGGGAACTGCATATGCCGTAGACTAAAAAATATATGTTCTCACAAATATCAAGTCAAAAAAACTACATATATATAGATTTTCAGGACAACTATTTTTTGCCAGCTGATACTATCTTTAAGAAATTGTCGAATCTAATGTTAGCTAGAATGCATCCCTAAACATAAAGGCGACCAACGACCTCACCCACTCATTTTTTTTTTCAATTTTAAAGAAGTATATCTTCCTATCATCTAATCTATGTCAGTTAGTACATAAAGATATTATTAGTGACATTACTAAAAAAATCTTTTCTTCATTTCGTCAATTCCATTCATTTCATTAATTTCTATAAATAAATCAAATATCCTCCTTCGTGCACACCATCTCCATTCTCCAACAAGCTACTAGGAGTATATTCAACGCTTCAATAATACGAAAAAAAAAAGGAAACGAAAGCTAGAAATTGAAGTCCTGGTCGGCGCAGCTGGCCTTTCTGGCTTCACCTCCTATTTTTGTCAGTTCCGTTCTTGTTTTCCGCCGTTTCATCATGGACTAATTAAGCTAAGCCAAACTGCTGGATCCCCTTCTTCCTTGAAAACCGCATCACCTTCAGGTTTCTGCACCTCCATGAATCCCATTCTTCGCCTCGCCATTATCCAGCCTCCAGAACTCTAGATCCTTTGGTTGCAACTGCATTGTGGATTTTTGGTGCCGTCGATCGAGCCGCGCGTGCGCATGTGCACGTGAGCGCGGACGACGCAGGCGGCAGGCTAGCGCGCGCCCGCGCCGTCGCGACGTGATCCGGCGATGGGGTGCGCAACCTCCACCGAGGCACGGCGCGACATGGTGTGGGTCGGCGCCGACGCCCGCGCGCGCCGGAGCTTCTCGTTGCCCTCTGTCGACCGCCAGCGGCTGCGGCTGAGGGCCGTGTCGATGCTCGGCACCCTCGGCCTCGCCGGCAGCGCCCGTCACTCGGGCTCGTGCAGGCACGCGACGCTGTCGGTGGAGGAGATGATGAAGGGCGATAACGACCACGCCGGGGACGCGGTGCTCCTCGCCGACGACGCGGCGAAGCGGCCCCTGAAGCTCCGCACGCCGACGCTGACGCCGCCCAACGAGCCCGAGGTGATCAACGCGTGGGAGCTCATGGCGGGGCTCGAGGACGACGTGCCGACGCCGCGCGCCACGTACAAGAGCCTGCCACTCGATGAGTCGCCGCAGGAGTTCGGCTTGGAGGCGCAGCCGCTGCCGCAGTGGATGCAGGCCGACATGGACATGCCCGTCGCCTTAGACTTCGACCCGGAGGTACTGTCCGGATTCCGGGAGGCTCTAGAAGGCACGCCGCCGTCGTCGGAGCCTGCGGTTGTCTCGACCGCCGAAGACGAGACACCCAGGGAGCAGGAGCGGAAGGACAGGAACGACGCGGACGCATGTGACATGCCAATGTCGCCGGCCACCGGCGACATGCCGGAGCTTTCCGGGCTTGTCCGTGCCCGCATCATCGCGTTTCAAGAGAAGATCGAACGGAGGCGAAGCAAGGGACGCGACGCCAAGGTGTCGCCGCTGTGGCCGCCGGGAGGCGAGCGGAAGGCGGTGGTGTACTTCACGAGCCTCCGCGGCGTGCGCAAGACGTTCGTGGACTGCTGTGCCGTGCGCAGCATCCTGCGCAGCTACGGCGTGCGCCTGGACGAGCGCGACGTCTCCATGCACGCCGTCTTCAAGGCCGAGCTCGCGGAGCTCCTCGGGCCCGGGTTCGCAGGCGCCGCGCTCCCGCGCGTGTTCGTCGACGGCCAGTACCTCGGCGGCGCCGAGGACGTGCACTTCCTGCACGAGGCGGGCGAGCTCGGGCGCGCCCTGGAGGGGTGCGAGGCCGCGCCCTTGCGGAAGCTCGGGTACATGGAGGCATGCGCCGCCTGCGGCGACGTCCGGTTCGTGCCGTGCGAGACGTGCTACGGCAGCTGCAAGATCTTCGTCGAGGACGACGACGCGGACGACAGGTATCACGACGTCGGCAAGTTCCGGCGGTGTCCCGATTGTAATGAGAATGGCCTCGTCAGATGCCCCGTTTGTTGCTGTTGATGCTTGTACCGCGTACGCTATGGGTAGATCAGTTGTTTTTTTGTCTGTACTTTGTAGTTTGTACAGAGTGGAGAGCATTATAACATAATTTTGATAGGAACAGGATCCTTATAATAATTCCGTGCCTAGTAGTGCCTATACTGTTTTTCATGTGAGAAAATAAAGGAATTTCAAAAGAAACTGCTCAGCCTGTTGATGATCCTATAAAAACTGTTGAAAAAGGGATGGAACATTTTTGCTTGGGCATCAGAAACATTATATTCGTAATAGAACACTTGTCTAGGGGAGAACAATTGTTTGGTCTGTCCAGATTACAGATTTCTCCAGCTGCAGTCAAACTCTTTTCATCATTAAGGGTAAAATGGTCAATAGTTGTAAGGATTGTTGATAGATAAACAAAATCTAACATCTGGTAACCGGACCATATCGTAGATAAACAAACGAGGCATACCAAGAGGAAAATAAAGTCAAAAGAAAAGGAGCTAGGCCACCGACGCAAGGGAAGGCAGTACTCAACAGCATTGCAAGAATATGAAATGCGAAGAAGTCAGAAACATGACTGCACGATCACTTGACTCCATTTGCAATAATCAAACTTCTCAGAGCAAACAATTTGTTCCAAACGCAGTGGCGTCTCCTTTTAATTTACAACATTGTTGTCTGTTATAAATATACATCCAACATCACTTAAAGTATCATATTAAGGTGTTCGTCCTCCTGTTCAGTAACCGAAAGGATGGATTGTATGTTTATTTTTCACTTAACTCTGTCTACCATGAGCGGCCAGATCTGCCGCAGCCTTGGCAGCCCTAGTAAGAGCATCAGACAGCATCATGGCTCCTGCAGAGAAGTAGCTGCTGGTGACGATGCCATTTGCCACCTTAGCTGCAGTTCTACCAGTGGCAGTAGCAACCGTCTTGGTTGTCTCCGTTACCCGATATGTCTCATCGACTGATCGCATTGCACCAACACCAGCATTGACCCTGTCAGTTAAACCAATTCTCTTGCTCAGCTCTGCAGCCCTGGCTGCAGCTGCAGCTGTTAATCCATGGGACTCATCAAAGGCTCTAGCCTTAGCCAGAGCATCCTTGCTGAGCACGTACCCCTTTGCTAGCATCGTCTTCATGATATCTTGAGCCACTGTAAAAACTTCCTGCGGAGTAGTGTTGTACTGGCATGTTTGGTAGTTCTGTTCATAAAAAAGTTAAACATCAGCCCTACATTTGGGATTGGGAGAGTGAATTGCTGTTCAGACATCAAAGAGGATTATTTTGAGAATTTAGACTAGTTTATCTTAAAATGCCCATGCTGGAATGAGATAAGCTTCCTTCTTTTCTCCTCAGTTCTTATCACTGTGCATCTCTCAACAACAACAACAACAACAACAACAACAACAACAACATAGCCTTTTGTCCCAAGCAAGTTGGGGTAGGCTAGAGATGAAACCCAAAAGAGACGAGAAACAGGGAGACACATAAAGGGACATAAAGGGCACAAGACAAAAAGAGGACACGGTTCTAAAGTGTGAAAACCACATTTTAACTCGTCTGTCATGCCACTTATGCAAAAGAGCATCTGCACTTATCAACACCAAGGACACCGCTCCAAGCAGCTTAATTAGCATGATTGGTGTGATGCAAATCATGTGTGTGACTAGAGATAATTTGCTTCGACACCAATCCACTAAATCCAATAAATTGTCATATACTGGGAAAACTGGTTGCTCAAGGCAGAAATGAATTCTATCTACAAAAATGCTTCTTTGTCCTAGTTGACTGCTATTAACTATGCAAAAAATTAGTAGAATGGCGAGATGCATACCCTGTATTCGATTTCCTCTTCGACCTCCCAAGTTGGCCTGTCCCAGAAATTAAAAGTCTCCTCAGGTTGTCCCCAATAAGTTATGCATACTGGCTGATCCACAATAGTAGCCCCCTATTGAAGATGCAAAGTGTTGTCATGGGCACAAGAAAAAAAAACAAGGTACTTGCTACCCAGGATACTTGTTGACAAAGTGGTTCAGTAAAGAAGTATACGGGCATATGGCCTCCAGGTCACTCCAAAGCAAAGCATAAACTGAATTATGTCAAACTGAAAAGATTGGATTTCACTACCCAAAGATGTACACAATCTTGAAATGCGTAGAAGACTGACACTGCACCTTTTTTTTTTGGGGGGGGGGGGGGGGGGGGGGGGGGGGTTGAGATAGTTTGGATAGAGCTGAACAGGACATCACATGTAAAATTGCATGTGTACTGTGTACATAAAGCTTTAGGGCCTCCTCGGTAATAGAAGGAGAAACTTTAATCTAAAAGAATTTTTCCTCTGAATGGTGTACACACTAAAGAGAGGCTCAAGAACTTTCTTGCTTGATAGGAAAATCATTTTATCAGCAAGACAACTGAGAGAACATGAAGCCATCATGGATATCAAGCACATCAAGAGTGTTACATTTAATTTCTGTGGAAAACATTGTTGTCAAAAAAAGACAGCTTACACTGAGCAATACTGCAGTTTCCAAGGCAAAGCGTTCCTTGAATGTCACATAAGCAGTGGCACCATATTCTTCTGATCTGTAGTGTTTCAATTCCCCATGAAATTGATTACAAGGGCGTGTCATAAAACAAAATTTTGAATTGTGAGCCACGGTACTCCAAATACAAGATCATTCTATGAGGTAAATGTATAATAAGCATGGTGAAGGTCAATAGTTGTTCAGTGCATGGATATCAAAATAACCAGCATAGTTTTTGTGGACCAAATATTTTTTTTTAACTAGAATGTTTGAGTCGACAGAATATGCCACGGATAACAATTATCCTTTTCTGTTAAGAAAGTTAACATGTCATTTATCTACTATGAAAAGTGAGTGAGATACATAAAATTTGCTTTCTCTGAGAGAGAGAGAGAGGGAGAGTAAAAAAAACACCTGATAAGTTCTATGTGCTCAATAGGACCAGAGAACGAAAAGAACTCATGAAGATCACTTTCAGATACTCTGCTCGAGAGGTTAGTGACTTGTACAGTGTGCCCTGTTTCACTCATGATTCTGGAAGTCATAAACAGAAAAAGTCAAAATTTTAGTATTTCCTGTGATATACATGTGAAATTGGATAGGCACAGTAGTTTCTGACTTTAGTCAGTAGGATATGTAACATCATTACAAGCACCAAGTAGTTTCTGCTTGTGTATCTCATTGGAAAGAACCTTTTGGTTGAACTTATTGTATCCTGTCTATAGCTATTGTCCTAAAGAATAATTTGGTGTCAAGTCCCCATCAGAACTAAAATTTTAAATGAATATATGTTGCTTTCCAGTAGAAGTAGAAAATAGTTACACGAAATCAATAGCAATGAAACAAAAAGGATATATCCTACACACATCAGTTGGCCCACTGAAACGTCCATATTTCTATTAGCTATTACAATCTTTACAAAACTAGGCATACAGTGATAGCATCACCAGTACTACGAAACCTATATTACAGTTCAGTGCAAATAATATAAAAGCACAAGGTGACCTGCTGCAGCTTTTCATCTCTCCTTAACAGCATATACATTCTCTTTTCTTTTTCAAGCTGGGTATTGAATAACTAAAGTGTGAATTTCACTGTTACTGACTTATGATACATGGCAATGTGACAGAACATAAATCAACCTCATTGTTAATTATTCGGTTCCGTCAAAATTAAAATGCTATCAAGAAGAAATTGTGTTTGCAAGATCAATGCTAGGGCAAGATTGGTTCCCTAAGTAGCCCGAAAACAAAGAAGGCATGAACACTAATAAGTGTAAAGGTTTCAAAATTCAAATGAAGAGGAACTAGCACAAACTTGGTACTGTCCTGGTAGTAATACTTAAGGCTAACAGGGAAATGATTGCTCAAATACCACTGTAGGAATATTATGGATCCGGAGGAGTTACAATTATCAAATATCAAGTGCAGTAGCATTTCAGTGCTACAATACTGGTTGTTCCCTGGTAGTGCCACTTTTTTTTTTTGCCCCGGAACACAACCACTCACCATATCTTTCTTCACAAAGCATTAACCATTCATGCAGAGTCCTAACTAAACAAACCTCTAATCACATTTTTCCTGTAAATGTTGGTGGCAAACAGCTGATCCGATATAGCAAATAGAAGACTAAATAGAGAAGGAGTGGATAAGGGTTACAGATTATGGAACGGAAACTAAATTGAACAGGTCCTAAACAAAACTAGGGCACAACGTAGTCAACACAGAAAGGGAAAGTCACAGCCATGTCACAGACAACCTAGGAAACGCAACAATAGGCGCATAATCCGATCAATCCAACCTCTCCTCTGACAAACCGACACAGAAATCCGACCCGCCGGCGGCAAATCAGCACCGAAGCAACCACAAATGAACCAAAAATCACAGCAATTCAGGGGCAAGGCGAACGAAGAAGGAGCCTTACCCTTGTCTTCCCGTCGACTCCTCGCGCCTCCACCCAGCTCGGCACCGCTAGGTTTGGCGAGGCTTCCCGCACCAGCACCCGCACTCCAACCACCGCACAGGCGCAGAGTGGCCCGTCCAAGTCGCCTGATGAGCCCGTCGGCGCGGCGTTTAGTGGCGTGTGGGGCAAGGGCGCGACCTCGATCTCCCACCTACAACCTACTGTACTAATCAACCGGGGTTCACTTCCGCACACGCGCGCGCACACCGGATTGCCCCTCCACCCCTCGGCAGTTGGGAGTTGGGACGAGGGGGCACGACGCCAGGGGAGAGGACGGCCTCGAGATCGGAGTAGTGGACTGGAGTGGCACTGGTCACTTGGTCAGTGGACTATTGGGCCACGGGCGCGGTGTCGGCGCCTCGGCGGGCAGCTGTGGTTGGATTACACGGGCTCGTCAAAGGAAAAGGGCTCGGCCGTTTGTGGGCTGGTGAAGGATCCTGGCTGGGCCTTGATGAGTTTCAGATGTCTTCGTATGATTCATTCGAAAACGTTCCATCATTCACTTTTTTTAAATTAAAAAAGAAAGAAAGAAAGAGAGAAACTGAAGGAGCAGTCGCACGGTGGGCGGCGAGCGGCCGAGCGCAACATGCATGCAGAGCAAGCGGACGTGAGATCGCAATTCGCATCGCATGTACTACGTAATTAATCTGGGCGCGACCGTTCGACGTTAACGTACGTGGATGGCGGCGTCACGTGGGCAATTCCCCGGCCCGGATCTGCATGCACGTGATGCCTGTACTTTACGTGCTAGCTTATGATTACTCTATCTACGTGGTACACTGGTACTGGGACGGTATGGCGTAATCATGCATGAAACCATCGCCGGGATACTTTCGCTTCAATTCGTGCCGGCCACACAAGAGCCGTAGCCGGCCGGGGGGCGGGGGCCCTGACAGATGACTCATTGACTCCCCGTGTGCTTAAGCAAATTAACAAGCAGGGCCTCGGAGGGACGAAGGTTTATCGAGGCCGACGTCGACGGTGTATTGTGACTTGCGATCGAGTCGTGGCCGTACGTTTGCTTTATTTCAAACTCAGGTTTTCTGCGGTGCAGGGTGCTCCTTTAATTTTTCAGCTCAATAATAACCAGATCGCTCGACTACATTGGTTTATGTTGCTGTTGACACGAAGCGGCACCAAACACAGAAACATTAAACATGCATGCGTGCACCCATAGCAGCAGGGCTAGCAGTGCCTGCCTCAACCTTCCGCGACAACCAAACCCTCAGGTACTCTCAGGTTTCCTTAGCTTCGACACAAGTAACTGCTTATTATTTCACCCGTTTCAAATCAAAGACGTTTTTGTATTTCTTAGTAGTTCTAGTCTTATAATTTGGAATAAAGGGAGTAAGTCTTACTCCGTATAATTTAGAATGGAAGGAGTACGTGGTAAAGGATGACTAGGTTTACTAGCAAATCAATGAAAAAGAATCGTCGTGCTTACATGACAATGAAATGAAATTGTGCATGTCACCCATTTGTTGATCCGTAGAGGGGTATTCAACTAGGCTTGGGGACTCGAGCATAGCTGCATTATGGGGTAAAGTTTGAACCCAAAATGCAACTATATATATACTACAGATCGAGAGAACACAAGAAATATTTCGAACTTATATATATCCCATAAAAGACGGACCTTCCGAAGGTCATAACTTACGTATATCTAAGCGCTTTTAATTAAATTAAGCATCCATATATATATTTCAATCTTCTCGATCGACGAAACCTATACAATATACAATGAAAATCCATTATGTGATGCTGTTGTCCGACAAGAGCGCCATCGCCTTTTCCCAATTAGTCGTTGCAGAGGAGTACTGTGCTCTGATGCGTCTATACGTACGCGCGAGAGACGGCGATGTATACGCGTAACTGCAAACGAACGATGCAGGAGTAAGCTGGTAACAACTAACATGCACTTGTGTGGTCGAGGGCCGGGCCGGGGGCCATTGCATGCATGTAGACCATGCGCGCAGTGGTCACGGGAGAGTGCAATATATGCTTAAAAAGGGGAGAGAGATCGAGACGGGCCACCCGATTGACAGGATTCAGGAATGACTGCTGAGCTGAAGACTGGCCATTTATGTAAAGCCTAAATTCTTGCTTGATGACCTTGATCATAGTATGCATAGCTAGATGAAGCTTCAGTCGTTTCGTCAGTACGGATGACGTGCATCTAGGCCTAGGCTGCTACTCCCCGGCCTCCCTCTGTCCCAAAAATGTTTTTAGTTTGGACACGAAAATTTAGGGATAATAAAAAAAGTATGATTTATGCATAAAAAATAATTAAGAATGAGAGATAGTGATGTATTCGGGGAAAATGTGTATTGTGAGAGGAGAAAGATACATTGAGAAATGAAAAGGTCAATTGTTCAATGATAAAATCTAAATGGCGGTACTATACTACTCGTGTGCACACCTGTTTCTTTCCGCCTGCACGCCTCCTCACCTTATCTTCTTCCTCGCCTTGCACCCACCTTCTTCTTCCTCCCGTGCTTCCCCGCTGCCTCCTCATCCTCACCCCGCCCGGCTCCAACGCCGCCGCTCTCAACCCCCTCTAGATCCGGCACGAGGGCTCCTGCCTCCACCACCTCCCACCGCCTAGCCGGCACCCGCCCTGCCACGGCCCGCGGGTGGTAGGTTCTCGCCGGAGCTCCATGGGTGATAGCTCGAGCGCGCTAGGGAATAAGCATTCCTGAAATTTAAATCATATAAGGTCATCTATTTTGAGACGAATAGAGTACTTCTAACTTTATGCCAAGTTATCTCTTTGACCTAATTTATAAAAAATAGTAAGTATTATTTATGATACTAAACAGTTACAATTAGATATTAGATTCGTCATGAACCGTATGTATTTATTTATTCGGAGTCATGCTAGATCTTAACAATATTTATCTATAAACTTAGTTAAAATTTAAAAAGTTTGACTTGGTTCATAACTAGATTATGTTATTTTTAGACGAAGGCAATATTATTTTTGATTTCGTGGGAGTGGGATCGGAGTACTAGACATGCAGGTACGTAGGGTAATGTAATCGCGCCAAAAGAGTGGAGGCGGCAACGTACAGACGTACACTCTCTCTCGCGCTAGCTAGGTACCACGATTACGTATGTGCCAAAGATATGATGCTCTTTGCCGGATACAAGTACCTGCCTTATTAAGACTAAAATAGTATGCATCCAATGATCCAACGAACGAACTCGGTTGTCGAATGTTTGGTTTGGTGGCCTGTCGTTCACGTACGTACATTAGTCGTACATCCACCCATCACATGTAGCCCCTACATACAATCCAGGGTGGTGTACGGTCACCTAATAGCATTTTTACGCTCCTAACCAGCTTACTTATCATTGCTCGTCACCTAATAGCATTTGTATAGCTAGCTGCCCTGCTAGGCCTGCTGCAGCCAAGTCAGCCATAGGCCCATAGAGATTTACTAGTACGTACGTTGAAAAACTTGCCGGCCGACACGATCGAGCTCATCAGGCGTCGCGTGGCCGGCGCTCGGCCGGCCGGGAAGGCCGCCGCCGCCGCTCGCGGTCTCCCAGTTAGTTGCGCGATCTGCGTGCGTGCCGTGGAGGCCGGGCGTGAGGTGAGCTAGATTGCATTGTGTGGACCGAATAGGGCGGGAGGGAGACAGCGAGATCGAGCGGGTTAAGAAGGCCCAGGCCCCAGGGGGATCTCCTGGCCCAACACGGTACACATGCTTGTCCACACACGGAATTCGTGTCGTCTCTGCCTGCCGCTGCAGTCTCTCTTCTCGTCCAAGTTCTTGTCTGTCTGTCTGCTCTTCTGTCACCAAAAGCGCAAAGGCTTTATTGACTTCGCTGCGGAATAGGAGCAGAACCAGCGAAAAATTATTAATATAAACATACACTGTAGCCTTGTTTCGATGCGCATGGATTCATCTCAATTCACGTGTGTTGAAGTGGATTACAGTGGAATTGAACTAAGTTTCATTCCATTTCACTCTAACACACGTGGATTGAAGTGGATATACATACATCCAAACAAGACCTATATGTGTCAGTTCGTTCATAAACAAAAATAGTAGAAGTATTATTTACGATATCGGACATCATTTAGATACTTTTTTTTAAGAATTTTCCTCTGTGATTTCATAAATGCTAGCACTCTTCTCTACAAGACTTTGTCAAACTTAGGGTGTTTTGACTTAATTAGGACAAACTCATATCCCTTATAATCTAGAATGGAGGTGGTAACACGATCTGCAACATCATATTT
The DNA here is from genome assembly GCA_038087645.1 of Saccharum hybrid cultivar R570. NCBI lineage: Eukaryota > Viridiplantae > Streptophyta > Magnoliopsida > Poales > Poaceae > Saccharum > Saccharum hybrid cultivar. The sequence continues at coordinate 12,115,600 of JAQSUU010000529.1, forward strand.
TTGACCAGTAACATCTATAGATAGCCAAATTACATTGTTTCACATGGTGAAAGATATATATTAGATAATTAACATCAGTCTTATGTAAATCTATATGCCTATATAAATATATTGATGGTCCAATTTCAAAACGATCGATGAAAATTAATACTCCTATATATTGACTGGTAGTGCTGTCTTAGCTAGCAGAGGTTAGCCGCCGGTTCTCTTTCGTGTTTCTTGTTATTGTCAACCTAAAGTTGAGTGCCTTTCTAGATCTAGACACCTAAAAACGGACGCTGTGTCCGACCGGTTAGCCACAAAGCTTGATACACTACAACAACACGCTGCATTTCAGAGTGAGTTCATCAAACTACAGTGAAGCTTTTATTCATTTCAAGGTCAAACACCAGTGAATGTCAGGCAAAGTATAGGGCTTAATTTGGCCGCCGATTAGGTACTGTTGCGAAAATTAGTTGCACGGTTGTAGTCATGGCCGTACGGTGTATCTTTGATTTCCTGCCTCCTGTCGCCCCACTTAGATAACATTATATATGCATGCATGGTCCATGCATCCACATCTGCATCATTTGCAGGACATACGACGTACAAACTCGATTGAGTTGAGTCCAAAGTAAATGTTTCTCTTTTTTACCATAAATTGAAAATTAATGTACCAACAAACTAAAATACATATATGATACTCCACGTTTTCCAATTACAAAAACTAAAAATTGAGTAACTTAAACTAAAAGTCGGGTATCAAACTAAATTTGAGCTCAATCCGGTATTAAACTAAATTTGGGCTCAATCGAGTATTAAAATAAAAATTGAGTAACTTAACTAAAAGTTTGAGCTCAGCAGTATATAAAACTAAATTTGAGCTCAATCGGGTATTAAACTAAAAAAATTGGACATAAACTATTCATATTTTTATAATGAAAAACTAAAAATTACAAAAGTTCATTAGTGGGTAGATTATTGGAGCACTAATGTTTACATATTTTTCCTACTGATACATTGGTTTTGCAATAGGTTTTAGTATATGAACTAATATTAGTACTGAAGAAAAAGGACATGGTTGTTTTCAATCTTCATGCACGTATATGCATGGAGCCATGGAGAGGAATCGTACTGAAATGGACTCCGGAAATTGGACTTGATGGTAGAGTCACAATTGCACACAGTAGCAGTATGTTTTATATAAAGAAGAAAACATCCATTCACTTGGAAAACTTCGTTTTCATGAGTACGTCCAAATTAGTTAAACGAGGACAAGGCTCCAATCTCTCCTGTAAACTCCAAAGTCAGATAAAACGCAAGGCACAACAACTACACAACAAGCACGTCCAAGAGTTGCAATGATTGTTATTGTGTGCGGACCATCAAGAAAACAACCCATCATGCATCTTAGAGAGTTAAGTATGTACTACTTACTACTAGTATCTAGCAAACTTAAGTAAAAGCGCCACTTCATTAAACAAAGCCAATAATTAGCCATCTCAAAGTACATCATCAACATGAACCCTCTAGTAGCCTAGTAGCAGTAGAAGTAGTAGCTTTCAGATAATTGAAACCTGATGTTTGTCTGTCCATGCATCTCCCACCATTATTTGTATGCAAAACCTCTCACATCCAACTTGGATTAACAGCCAAACCGATCGCAAAGCAGAGACGATGATGACCACACAATGCAAGCTTACATCAAAGTACAAGAATTGCTCACTACTAAGCATATAGCTCACCAGCTCTACTAATGTCCTTGAGCACAGTACTAGTAGTAGTTTAGTAGCTAGACAGCGGCAGGGCAGCTAATATAATGAGCAGTTGCAAAAGTACGGTATAGCTAGTAGCTAGGCAGGACGCAGGAGGCAGCTAGTAGCATGCCTGAGATCTAACGGCCGTGCACGCATGCATGCGCTCTCACCGGGAGCTTGCTTGCCTTTTCCGGCCGGTATACACGGTGGTCACATGAGTAGGCTCCTGATGACGGCGGCCTGCTCGCTGGTGACATCGGCGGAGGCCAGCAGCTCGGCGAGCGTCTCGCTGAGGTTGTCCACCTCCTGGTGCAGGCTCCTGATGTAGCTGCACGTGTCCTGAAGCACCCTCGCCGCCGAGCCCTGCATTCTTCCTTGTCCTTGTGAGCTCGCTGCTACTTATATAAGGAGAGGTCTACGACGTCGAGCAAACAATTTGCTGGTGGCTGCACTAGTACATCAGAGTGCTGAGTAGTGCTTACCCTATGTGCGCCATTGCGAGTTTGAGACTCCGGGAGCAGCGCCTGAAGCTTGGACAGGAGCTCGGAGATTTGGTCCTCCGAGATGGACCTCGACGTCGACGACGACAGCGAGCTCCCCGCACGCCTTGTGCGTGATGACCTCCGGCTGCTACTCGACATGTCGTTTGCTTGCTGCAATCTGATTATATATATGTGTGGTTCGGAGCAGCTAGCTTAATTAGCTAGCTGATAGTAAGAGCAGTGCTTGCAGGTGAAACGAAGTAGCTAGAAGAGCGAGAGAGCTCGGGGAGTAGACAAGCTCTAGCTTGCTTTAAGGCAGGTGATCAGTGGCAGTTGCAGATGGAGCAGAGTGAGCTGCTGCTATATATAATGAGGAGATGGCCGGCAGGGCTGCGCGACGTGCGAGTGATGGATCGGAGGATGTGGGGAAGCAATCGATCGGGGTGAGCCGGAAGGGGGGCATGCAGGCCGGAGGGAGAAAGCGAGAGTTATAATGTGCGAGGAAGACGTGCCGGGGTATGGCGTTATGGAGGCTGCTGAAACGAAGGAGAAGGCGGATTCATGGCCGGGCTGCTGCGAGCATGGAGGAGCAACCAAGTGTTGGTTTCTGTACTTGTATTATTGCGGCCTCTGGATTTGTCTGTACTATGTGTGGGTTTTCTATATCTGCGCCTGTGTGTGTGGCTCCACCGCCTGGATCTGCATAGTTGCATGCAGCGATGCAGCAGGGCATCGATCTCTGAACCCGCTTCAATAGATTATTAGTCGTCTTTAGCAAGCAGAATCTTGTTTATTTCTGTAATCGCAAATTGTTTACAAGCACGATTCGTACTAGTATTCTTGCTTGAAGTATCTATCAGTAGAAAAATCATCAGCATCCTGCCGGAAACCGGTCGAAGCATCGTTTTCAGCAGTGGAGCAGCGTTGAGTTATTGATTACCAAAAAAGAAAATAAATCTGAGTTTTCTTTAGAGGCGTTGAGCAGAGTACTGCTACTCGTGCTGCTGCACGTGGTCGCAAGCTTCTGTGGTACTATTACTAGTACTTTGGCACTGTGTTTATGACTATTTACAAATGATTTGCTCGGTAAATATATAGTTGGAACATCTAGGGATGCTGCAAAATTTACAGAAATACGAAACTACAACGGGGTGGGTGTCCTCCCTTTATCTCCCAGCGTCTATTTCGTATTAAAATTCGTGTTAGAGTGCTCTAAAATCTGTGCCACGAATCACGGAACAAACTGAATGATGAGATAAGGGGTGTGCGCCTACCCCATTGTGGAAATTGCAAGTTGCAAAATGTGTACTCAGGGTTGTCCGAACGCAGAAATTTTGCCCTTGAGGGCACATGCTCTTGTGCCGTGGACCACAAGATTCGCGCTGAGATTCGTGCCGAGCAGGAGAGAGACAATTAGCATCTGCCCTTACCGACAAAATTTACTTTCCCAGGGTTGTCCGAAGCTAGCTGCGTGGGGGCGAGATTATAAAATGGTGGTCTCAGCCAGTCTACGTGGATTACTGTAATTTTGATGTCCTCGTCTCTTGCCTCAAGTCCTCGTCTCTTGCCTTAAATTTGGATGTCTATTCTCTCCTCTCAGTATAAAAAAAAAACCGTCTCATTCTTTCTATTGGTAAATGTCGAATGCTGGAGCGATCGAGGGACGATGGTGGACGTCACGACTGTGGTCACACGGCCGGTGCCACATGAACTGAGTGGATCCACGTACACATACAGGTAGTTGTCACAACCAGATCTCTCTCAACACACATGATCAGAGCCACTGGCTGGCTGGCTCGCTCGCTATAAACTCGATGGATCACTCAGCTGTCCGGAAATAGTGCCGGGCAACAGTTGGGCTTATAGAAATCTACCAACTACCCTGCAGGATCGATAGATCCGTCCACCGCCTCATCATGAAATATGTATATCCAATTATATATATGTTTGACCAGCTCTATTTATATAATTCCGATTTGAGGGGGTGCCGATCGATCCATGGGCGACGAGAGCAACACGTCTGTCTACGTCTACCGGCAGAATGGATACCATACCAGATGGTCCTGATCATGCATCGAAGCTAGTACATTATTGGGGGGTCAACAAGCAAGATGCTCGTTTCGTGATCTCGAAGGACGGACGAGACGAGCTAGTGGACTGGAGCCCTCATCCTGATCGATGCATGCTAGAAATGCTATATGTGCAATGCACCCAGCCAGCATATCATCGCCTTACGTGGAGCGGGAGTCTCGAAGCTGAAATCATGCATGCATACCAGCAGTAGCCACCGATGACAGGGACGACGACGACGGGACGAGCTCACCGGAATCTGGTCGGCGGGTCACAAATCACGCTGACGACTGACCTGCATGCATGCCGATTGCCGCCTGTGTGAACTGTGCCGGTTTTATCTCAGGCCAGGGCCAGGTATGGGATCGGTCGGATTCGCCTAGTGCGGCCTTGGGCCTTGTCTGAAGTGTGAACTGTGTATGGAAATCCCAGCCTGATAAAGTTGGCGTCAGTGAAAAGTGATGCTGTGTCGCTGTCCGTGTCGTGCGACCCTACAGTTACAGTGTGCTGCTACTTGGCCCATGCTTCCACGACCGAACAATCCACCACGGATCCACGCCCCACTGCTGATGACGGGTACCTTCGTGCACGCGCCGCTCTCTTCGGAGATTCGCAGTGAAAGATGTTTGTCATGGCCCATGGGAAGATCTTCTCTGTCTTCTTGGACACTATTTACGATCGAGTCGTCAAAGTAAGAAGAAATGATCAATGACTACAGCAGAGAGTATAGTAAGTAGCTAATATTACTCCTATAGTCCCATTCTACTGTATATATACAGCCGTGAAAGAAGAAGCGATAATAATTGGCTAATGAGTAGTAGGAGACTAGGAGTACATGTAGTATATGCTTCCTGGATTCTCGTTTGGTGGAGTCGGAGAAGGCCAATCATGACGCTATGATTTGTTTAGCGACAGCACGAGGCCGGGCGTCCGATCCGTCACGCCCTCCGACGATCATCCCGAGCAAACGACGAAAAACAAAGCGAGTGGCCCGGCCAGGGGCACCCAATGCAACAGCAACATGCATGATCTCCCGCCCGTCCCCAGCTCGGTCAAAAGACAAAGACCAACGAACCAGAAGGCAGAAGCCGGGGCGGCAGAATCTCCCGGGCCTGCAGGGCAGGGCAGGAACAGAGCGCTCGGCGCTCGGCGGCGGCCTCCTGATTGGGGCCGATGGCATCTGCCGATCCCATCGATAGCATGGCATCCCAGGACCGATCGAGCAGCCACCGACCGACGGACCGGTTCGGCTCCTCGTTTCTGGAGAGGGATGAGGGAGTAGCAACGAACTCGCTCACAGCTAGTACCTTCGCAGGTGACAGGCCGCCGATCGCAGCAAGATCTAGCGCTCGCCGCACGAGCACGACCATGTGTGTCGCCACCGGTTGCTGCTGCTGGTGGAGTGGACCTCGGGGCACGCGCCGAGCGTATGCCGGCCACGCGGCAGCATGGCGAGCGCGCCGACCATGTGTGTCGTCGTACGTACTCCTAGTCCTACCAATGGCAACGAGAGATCGATGGTTTTTGACCCGCTCTCGGGCCTCGCCCGCCTGCTTCGGTTGTCCATTCTCACTCAAAGGCTCCCATAACGCAAACACTACTCCTAGCACTACCAGAACTTAACATGGGCAGTTGGCATGCATACACGGATCGAGAAAGATCGTCGGATCGAGATTGCACGAGTTTCTGACCTTTGAGTTAAGTGCGAGTCAAATTTTGCAGTTTGTGCAGACATGCCGATTTGTATAATCCCTTTCTTTGCCCCTTTTTTTTTTTGAAAAAATGGCAGGAGCTCTGCCATTCAATTAAGAGGGTAAAAAATTGATCAAGTACAAGCAAAACCAGGGTTAACACGCCCTGGGGAGCAGGAAAAGGATATGCTCTCCTCAAAACACTAAGCCCCTTCTAGCCGAAAGCTCTCCTTCTTTGCTCAATGTCGTCTTTGGTCCTTGCTACTACTTGCATCACTGATTCATAGTTGTTGTTGAATATGCGCCCGTTTCTCTCTTTCCAGAGGTTCCAAAAGGTGTATATGACCATGCCGTTGAAGCGTTTCCGCTTTGTTAGGGGCACTACAATAACAGCCTTCTCCCACCAGGACATGATCTGCAAGGGGTCCCCCGGCAGCTGTCCTAGATTAATATCAAAGTGTTCCATGCAAGAATTTGTCTCCAAACTGCCTTGGCATAGGGACAGCAGAGACAAAGACGGAGTCCAGTCTCTAAGGGCCCATTGCATAGAACGTAGTGTTCCTGATGCGGCCATCCTCTCTTTTGCAAGTTGTCTGCGGTTAGGAGTTTCCCATGGATTAAAATCCAAGTGAAGACTTTGCACTTGTTTTCAGCATGTGCCTTCCAAATGCGATCCCTCGGAAATTTGGCAAAGGAACCTCTGAATTGGATCCGGTAAGCTGAGCGGGTTGAGTAGTTACCATCTGGTGTCCATTTTCAGGTGATGGAATCTTTGACGCCTTGGACCAGATGCACCTCCTGGATCCTGATCCAAAGGGACACAAACTCCTCTATGTGCGTGGCTGTGGTGATATGTCCCCTCAGAGATCGTATCCAATTGTTGTTGCGGAGCTCCTGCTGCACACTTTTATTTTTCCTTCGGACCATCATGAAAAGATTTGGGGCAAGGTACTTGGGTGTCTCCCCATCAAGCCAATTGTTGTGCCAGAAGCGAGCCTTTGCACCATCACCTAAGGAGATTGTGGTCGAAGAGTTGAAAAGGAGACGGTCGACATCATTACAAGGAAGCTCCATTCCTGCCCAAGGTTTGTTGTCTTCCGTCCAATCCTGCCATAACCAGTGAAGTCGGAGACTGCGACCAAACATTTCAAGATCGGTAACTCCTAAGCCACCAAGGTCTTTCAGTCAGGTGACCGTTGGCCAATTGACCAGGCAATGTCCTCCATTTGCATTCTCTTCCCCTTTCCATAGGAACGATTCCTTTCTCTCTTTCGGACTGAATTTCTTCCCATTATTACACAGGTGTATTATTGGTCATAGGAGGAGTACTATTTTGTATGGGCGGTTTCATGTGTCGACATCTAATCTAAGTTGTGTAAGTTATATAAGTAGTTTTGTATTTGTAATACTTGCAAAGTATCTGAACTTTGAAGGGTTTAAAAGTATATGTAAAAGAAATTAGTTGTCAAAGATGGACATCGATCAAAACCGTGCACGTTAAATATGCCAAGTATATTTTTTTACCAAAGGTGAGAGGGAGCACGATATAATTGACAACCTGTATAACGATTTATCTCAAAAACAACTAACATATACTGGTGATGTTTCCTTTTAACATAGGCTCTACTAGCAATCAAGCACACATTATGATCTAGTGCTTGCAACATTTCACACCACTAAACGATGAAGGATCTGGATCCGCACTCAAAGGATTCATGATCATGACAACTTGATAAAGGGGTTGCTTTTTATCTATCAACAAATTTATATTTTAGAAAACATATCAAATTTATAACTGTTTAACGGAAAATCCATGGTCTCTGGATCTCCTCTCCTCCCAATCTTATCTTCTCCTACTTCTAGCAGCCGCATCCTCTGCCTGTAGCTTCAATGGCACCCCTGCCTCCTCTGCCTCTAGCCCCACCATAGTTCCTTCGGCCGCCAACACCTCGCCGTCCCGCATCATCATCTCACCTTCTTGTCTTGCTGCCTCGTCGTCGTCTCACACAACGCCTCCTTGATATCTCGCCTCATTGTCCTACCAGTCGCATCTTAACCGTCTACCAATGCCTCGTCATCCTGCGCATTTGTCGTCTTAGTGTCCACCCTCGCCGTTCCACGTGTCGGTTGCATCCTCATCATCTAGCACCCTCGCCTCATTTTCACTATATCACGTACCTACTACCTTCGTCGTCCCTCTTGCGGGGTTAGGGTCACGATTGTGGGAAGAACAAGAGGCTGGGAGGAGGAGAAGATCTCAGCCGTAGATTATGTGTGTAACATTTAAAATTTTGGCATAATTTTGGGAAGAAATATATTGCAGCTAAATAATAATTCCTGTAAATATTCTTTAAACCATGGTGGTTAACTTGGAGAAGGGGTGAATTGAGGGGATAGGGTAGAGATTGAGAGATTAAAGATAATGAAGCAAAAATAGTAGGGATCTACCAGGGTCTAGTGCTTTCTAAGAATGGTTCTAGTGTTTGAGGTGTAACACCCTAGGTGTTAAGCATGCATTAGCATTTGCAAATCATAAGCATAATCATCATTATGCATACATAAGCATCACATGAAATAATGAATTGAAACAGATTTCTGAAACATGCATGTTGCAATGTTTTGTTTCAATAGATTTAAGGTTATGTTGATGCTTGTCATGCCTTGTATGTGTTTGTTTGAGTAGAGAAACAACTTAGAAATGTTTAGAAAACATTTTGGAGCAAGTTTTGCAATCAAAAGTTTCTCAAATTTTGCTTTCAAAAATAAGTTAGAAAAATGAGTTTTTGAATTAAAATGAACTTTGCATCTCTAATTCAAAATCTAGTTAGAATTTTAAAATGCACCTTTAAATAAAGTTGTAGAGTTTAAAATTTTAAACAACTTTTGTTTTGGGGTCAAGTTTTGAAAATGTCATTTTCTACTTCAAATTTTGAATTTGGGGCTATTTAGTAAATTTTAGAATTCAAAAATAAAAAGAAAAAGCTGGTTTCGCTTAAATGGGTCGGCGCCTCCCTTTCGGCTCACCCGAGCAAGCCGGCCTGACCTCTCCCGCGAGCCGCGCTCGCACCCTGCCTCCCTCTCCCACGCGCCGCGCCCGCCCGCCGCAGAGACCGCCCGCCCCGTGGTCGCCATGCGCCGGCGACGGCGGCACCTGGCCTCCCGGTGGCCCCGGCGCCCCACACGCTCGCCTACACCCTTCGCGCGCGCATACGCCTCCTCTGCTCTCTCCCATTGCCTTCCTCCACGCCAGCAGCAGCGGAGCACGCGCCCGCGCTCGCCTCCGCCATCGCCTGCGCAAGCTCCTCGCTGTAGTTGGCCGTTCTGGCCACCTCAGATCACCACCATCATCTCCATCTTCCTCCGAGCATCGCCTCTCTCGCGCGCAGCCCGCGCTTGCCTCAAATTCCCGTGGTAAGCCTCCCCTCGGCGGGAATCGCTCGCCGAAGCCCCGGCTCACCGGAGAACTCCGCTCCGTGGACTCCTACCTTTCGCTCCCCTTTTTCCCTTCTCCGTGTGCACATTGCACATCTTGTTTGCCTTGCTCCCCCGATGCTCGTGCGCCTCTCCCCGTCCCGTCTCTTGGCCGGAGATGGCTGGCCGCCGTTGAACCGCACCACCGTTCCGCCATTGGCGACGGCGAGCTTGCTCCCTTGCCTCCTGGGTCGCTTTGGTAGGTTCGCCTCGCGAAGTAGAGTGCGATGGTGAACACCTCACCGCCAGTGACCTCGCCGACGGCGAGATCCTGGCCGGTCAAGCCTCCCCTGTCACGGTGTGGCTGGCAAGTGGGGCCGGTTGACCCACAGGCCCCACCTATCTGTCTCTCTGTGCCCACGTGGGTGCACTGCGCCAGGTGTACTTAGCATTTCAGCGCGCGTTTTTGAAAAGGATTTCAGAAATGATTTTTCAGAAAATAGTTAAATGCTTGTTTATTTCATAACTCGAAAAATATGGCTCTAAAATTTATGAAACAAATTTTGTTGTGATTCTCATGACTAGATCTACAGTATAAAAATGTTGTATGTCAAATTTGTGATACTTTTATATAGGGCTTTATTTAATTTTTGTAATTGCTATTATCTTAGAAAATGCATAGTAAATAGAATATTTATCAGAAAAATATGATTCCAGTTTTATTAGTCTTCTTATGTGAGACACTTTGTATGAAAAATATATGTCATGCATGTTCTGTAGAAAAATTTTGATGTGTAGTTCAAGTGCCTTTATTGGCTGATTTTTGTTATTTTTGCTAGAGAGAAAATTTTGTATAAAACATGCATATGATAATTTTTGTATAGTGTTTGTTTACTGTGTAGATCATGGAAAAAACACTAAATCTGTTGTTTGATACTTTTCATAGTACAAAGTATTTTCATGCTCATTCATATGTCTTAGCTTGTCATTTTTGTGTAGGCTGTTTTACTTATCCAAATGCCATGAAAATTTATGGTAGGCTACTTAGAGTAGGACTATGCTACTGTAGGTAATTTTTATAAATTTTTCTATGCACTAGAAATATAGGTTGCTGTTGTAACCCTAGTTTAAATTGAATATAAAATAATATTCTTTATATATAATTAGTTTAATAATGAAGCTTTGGTGCATCTTTGAAGCATCAAATCACTTGCTGATGTTACTTGACAAGTTAATGTGGTTATGTTGATAAAGTGTAGCAGCACTTATGTTAGGGCTATATGTTAGTTAGCGTAAAAGTAACTGGAATTAGTAGTAGAAGAGAATGCAGTAGATGACATGCACTAGTAGTAACTGTCTTGCATGATGTTGATTACCTTGTAGAAATGTTTACCTCTATGCTATCCAATAAGGTCTCAATGTGTTCATCTGCATGTCATGCCATCATGATCATTGCATGTCATCGCATCCGATACACCGTTTACATATTTACTTATACACTTACATCATACAGAATCACAGGAGGAAGCGCTAGTAGCAGTTTAAGAGGAGCAGACCGGGTCCGATCCACAAGAAATTCAGGCACAGGAGGTGCCAGAGGTAGAGGAGCAAGAAAAGGATCTACCTGAGTGTGTGGACCACCAACCTAGTTCCTTCGAGCGAGGCAAGTCCCGGAGCATTCTAAGTCTCCTACTTTATAAAAACAATATTTTTTATAGATATGAGTTGATATATTGTCACATTAAGTTATAGGGGTTGAGTGAAACCGTTGTTGCATTTATTACTATCCTTGCCTACATTATTACCTACTTACCCTGTTAGGTTTAGGATCAAATAACTGCTTAGCCTGCTTAGACCGGTAGCGATCGGTGATTTTTCGGTCATCCAAAATTATAGGTGGTTACTGAAATATTTTAACTATGAAATGGATGATAACCTGAAAATAACCATGTGTTGATGGACAACTGGAGACTGGGCGGAAAAGTTGGAGGCAACCAGATAGGGTTCTGAGGTGCTATTAGTTTTCCATCTGTGTCGGTTAAGGACCGATCGTTGCTCGTCCCTCTTATCATGTTGAACGCATGCCTCACATTTAGCTGGCCGAATAAAGTACCTTTCAACCGTGAAGCTAGTGACATTGTTCGGGCCGAGATAAACTCGGATTGACAGACTGGTGCTGGAGGGGTAAGACGGGGACGCGAAGAGTGAACCTAAGGTGCGTCCTGATGGCCGGGCAGTCCCTGGGTAGTGCGGTCCATGATTGTTATCCCGCGACGTTTACCTAAATAGTGTCATTGGTGATCTGTAACTCACTTGATCAGTTAGTGTGGTTTGTGTGAAGAATAAATTAACAGCTGGTTAAAAATCAATTTGAATTGCCATCGCTCCTGGATAGTGAGCACTTGACTCGAGTTACGGCATCGTAGTAATGATGATGGAACACGGATAGTTATGAGGATGATGTGATAAAGGCTAAACCTGCAATGGTAACTAGATGTTATTGGTTAATCAAGTGATTGCTATAGCATAGGTGCTTACCTAGCTTGATAGGTTATAATAAAAATGATGTAAATTACTTAAAATGGTTTATTCATGATAGTTTATGCTTTTTGCAAATGAGTAGCTAGCCCACAAAAAGAAAGCCTTGCATACTCCTTGGTATCATTTTCTTTTGGTTTAAGATGGGTAAGTCTAGCTGAGTACTTTCTCATACTCAGGGCGTTGTTCCCATTGTTGTTGCAGATGGTCAGATGTACTATGGCTATTGCATCAACTACTTGTACCCTGCGATGGGTGACAACTAGGACCAAGGGTAGGGTCACTCCGTATGTCTTTTTCTAATACTTTTGTTGAAAATGACTATCTCCTGACACTGTATTTGAACTAAATGTGTGTGTGGTTTATGAAACTATTTGCTTCTGCTACTTTATTTTAAACTTGGTTTGTAATAACTTTATATTCTAAACTCTGATGTATTCAACTGTCGTTGCGAACTTTATGTAATATGTGATTGTGACTGCTAAACTTGTACAATCTTGGTTGGTATGTTGGTTGATTTGAAATCATTCGTGGTTTCACGGACTACCGGGTTATATGGGCTTATGGGCTCTTGGCCCATTTTCGTAAAGGTAGTCGTTGCTCGCCCGTGGATCTCGTATTGACGCGATTACCCCTGGCACGCTCGCCGCCCGTTCCGTACGGCTTTGCTCGGCATTACTCGGCATTAATCGTGTCTCATCAATTCACGCTCGCCTCAGCACGCTCGCCTCCCTCGTCGTCCACAGCACGCTCGCCTCGATCGATACACTCTCTGTAACACCCCGGTGTTACGTATGCATTTAGCATCTACAAATCATGAGCATAAGCACCATTATGCATTCATGAGCATTTCATGTTATATAAATGAAACATCTGAAACATGTTAATGAAACATAGATGTTGCATTTGTTTGTTTCAATAGGCATATGCCAGATTGATGCTTGTTTGATTGTTCAACATGTTTGTTTAAGTGTTTAAATAACTTAGATTTGTTCATCAAGTAATTTGAAGCAAAGTTCCTTTTAAAAATTTTCTCAAATTTTAGCTTTTAAAAATATTCTTGGAAAATAGAGTTTTCATTAAAAATAGGGTTTTTATTTGAAAATCAACTTTTTAACCCTAGTTCAAAATCGGTTGGGATTTTGGCCTTGTGTCTTTTAACGAAGTTGTAGAGCACAAAATCTTGATCAACTTTTATTTTTGGACCATCTTGACAAAACGTCGTTTGCTTGTTCAAAATTTGAATTGGGGCTGTTTTTGATAAATGGAATTTGAAAACAAAAAAATAAAAATCTTTTTCCTCGCCATCGTGGGCTTCGGCCTCACTTCTTGGCCCGTGGCCGTTTCGGCCCGGCCTGCGCCGCACCGCACCCCGCGCTCCCGCACTGCTCTTGGGCCGGCCCACTCGCGCCGCCCGCTCCACGCCCCCGCCGCTCCCGCGCGACCGCGCGCCCCGCCCGACCGCGGTTAGGGTCCAACCGCCGCGTGGCCGCCGTCGACCGGTGGTGGTGGGCAGTGGCCGCACCAACCAGTCACTCTCCGCCTTTAAGCCGCTCACTCGGCCTCGCCCTCGCTCCATTCCTCCCTCCCTACCTTTTTGAAATCTCGGGCAGGCCTCCGAGCCACCGAACGCCTCCGCGGGCGCCGCTAGCACTGTGCCACACAGTCGTCGCAGCTCTGCCCGATTGGCCTCGTCCCCGAGCCCGCCTTAGCCCCCTCCTGCGCCTAGACCTCGCAAAGCCACTGCGTCGCTCACCGTGCGCTGCCGGGGCCGGAGACGGCGAGTTCACCGCCGTGCCGTGCCGCCACACCCGCCATGGCCGCCGGCGTGCCTGCACCCCTGCCCTATTGAACCCCTTTTCTACCTCACTGTGTTCGCGCCGCCTTGGGGAACCTGTCGGTGTCGCTCGCTCCGCCGCAAACCTCGCCGCCGGTGACTTCCGACCGGCGATGCTCCTCCCCTGCCTCGTCTCTGGCTGACCAGTGGGGCCCAGGGGCCCACTTGCAGCGGCTCAGTGGCGCTCTGGGTGTGCATAGCATTTTTTTGGTGGTTTTTCTTAAAGGAAATAAAGAAAATGCTTTTATGGTTTTTCTAGAAACACTAGTAATTGCTTTAGAAATTCATATCTCCTATTTTATTGCTCAAAAAATTGTGAAATAAATTTTGTTGTGATTGTCATGAGTAGATCAGCAGTTTAGATGTATTGCATGTCATGTTTGTGATGCTTTTATATAGGGTTTTATTTAATTCTTGATAAATTCTTTTAACTTCAGAAATACATAGTAAATCCAATATGTGTCAGAAAAATATAGTTCCAATTTTGTTAGTCTTCTTATGAGATGTACTACCTGTGAAAAATATGTTTCATGCATGTTATGTAGAAAAATATTGATGTGTAGTTCAAGTGCCTTTATTTGCCTAGATTTGTTATTTTTGCTAGGGCTAAAAATATGAATAATACATGCATGCGAAACTTTTTCGATGATGATTAGTTACTGTGTAAATCATGGGAAAAATATGATTTGTGCTGTTTGGTACTTTTCATAGTACAAAGTATTTTCCATGCATGGTTTTGCACTATTTTTGTCTTTTTGGTGTAGGCTGTTGTGCATGTCCAAATGAAGTGAAATTTTGGTGGTAGTCTATTCTTGACATGATTAAGATACAGTAATTTTCTGAGAATTTTCTGTGAACTCAAAATATAGGTTGTTGTTCAAACCTAGATTTAATTAGGGTTTAATCAGGAATTCCTTTATTGTATGTTTAGTTAATAATGTTGTTTTGGTGTATCTTTGAAGCGCCAATTAGCTTGCTGGTGTGTTATGCCATGTTGTTTCATGTTGTAATGCAGCAAGTAGTTAGTAGCCAATTACTTATGTGTTATTACATGCATGTTGGTTGCTATATGTGATTAGTAGGAAGAGAAGAGTTATGAACTTGCTTTGTTAGGTAGAACGTGAATTGTGCATTTACATACACATGCAAGCATGGGCATTATATGCCATCCCATCGGTGCGCCTTTTCCATCTGCACTTATACCCATGCACACATGCATCATACAGGATCGGTGCAGAGCAGTACGCGTGGAGCACAGAGTTTCCGAGGAGGCCGTGCAACGAGAGGTACCACCCCTGGGAGAACCAGAAGTTGAGGAGCCAGACGGTGATCTGCTGAAGTGTCAGGACCACTGACTGTCGACCTTCTGGAAGGCAAGCCCCGGAGCATTATAAGTCTCCCTACTTTATCAAAACAAGATAAATATATATGTTATATATATTGTTGCATTAAGTTATAGGAGTTGCTTGAAACCGTTGATGCATATCACTACGATATTCCTTGAACACCTTGATATATCCTGATATCCTATTTAAGTCTAGTTCCGGAATATCTGCTTAGCTATGCTTAGTCTGGTAGAAGTAGGTGATTTCCCGTCACCTACGACTTAGGTAAAAACCTGTCATGTTTAGCAATGTGCTATCATGGAAAGAGAACCATTTGTGGTTGAATAAATGGAGACCAGACGGAATGTTGAGCAGCAAGGCATGGGTCTTGTGTGCTTGTAGTTTCCGTCTGTGTCGATTAAGGATCGTACCGTTGTCGGCCCTCAGTCCTTTTTGAACGCATGCCCCACATTTAGCTGGCTGGATAAGTACTTTCGACCGCGAAGCCGAGTAGCTCTGTTCGGACCGGTGATCGAGATGCTACCAAGACCACCTCGGGCCTGTTGACCGTGGATAAGAATGACCTGGCTCTAGCGTGGGCAGGCATAACTTGAGTGACCTGGCGCGAGAGGAACTCAAGGTGTATAGGGTTCATGGCGGTCCCGCGATGTTTTTCTGAATAGTACCAAAGGTGACCTGTAGCTCATTGGGTCGGTGAGTGTGGTTTGTGTGGGGAATACATCACCAGCTGGTTAGTAATCGATTCGAGTCGCCATCGCTCCTGGATAGTGAGCAACTGGACTGAGTTACGTCATCGTAGTAATGTGATTATGGAACACGATGATGGTTATGGTTATGAGTATGATGTTAGAAATGCTAAATAGAATTGGTTACTATTGATTATTTAATCTTATGCAAGTGATTACTCTAGTACATGTGCAAATCTAGATAGGTTTAAATGAACAAGTTAAATTGATGTTAAAGATTAATATTGCAGTTTAATTTCTATTGCTTCTTATGCAAAATGATGTCAAGCCAACCCCACTTATAAAAGCCTTGCATACTCCTTGGTGTTATGTTATTTCTGGTTTAAGACGGGTAAGTCTAGCTGAGTACCTTCTTGTACTCAGGGTTCTTTTCCCGCTTGTTGTAGGTGTTTATTAGGACCAAGGGCAATGGTCTCTCCATACTTCTTACCTCGATGCTTTTGTTGGAGGAGATTACAGTATGACACTATTATTTAAACTAAAGGGTGTGTGTTGATTTTAGACAATAATGCTTCTGCTACCTGTTATTTCAAACTCAGTGTTGTACACTAGTACAGAGACGGGCTTTACTCCCGGTGGGGAACCCCCTCTAGTCCCGGTTCCCCACCCGGGAGCAAGCATCCGGGACTAAAGGGGGGTCCTTTAGTCCCGGGTGAGGAACCGGGACTAAAGGAGGACCTTTAGTCCCGGTGGGTAACACCAACCGGGACTAAAGGTGCCTCCTGACATGCCACGATGGCCAGCACCTTTAGTCCCGGTTGGTAATACGAACCGGGACTAAAGGTTTTTTTTTCTTTTCTTTTCATTTTTTTGTTTTCTTTTCAAAATAGGTTTTCGAAGTCGTATTGTACGCTGCTAATTATACATTTATACGCGCATATAGTATGTTTCGGTTCAAGCACAATGAACGTATTAAATCACACAATTCAAGCATAGAAATATATATATATATATATATATATATATATATATATATATATATATATATATATATATATATATATATATATATATATATATATATATATATATATGCATGCATCATATATATATTTACATGCATGCATGCATATGTGTATTTTACATTATATTATTTCATGTGCATATATTACAAAAGATTGCATTATAGTTGTTGTGACATAACGAGTTTCTTCTCATCCTCTAGCTTGGCTTCAATGGCAGTGTTGGGTCGAAGTAGAACTCACCCTTGGAATCGATGACCTGCTCATTAAAAAATCCGGCTATAGACTCTTGAATTGCTTTGATTTGGTCTTGCCGTATGACCTTTTCCTCCAACCATCGAGTCTACAGGTTTGAATTAAAGGAAAATAAATTAATATATGTACATATATATATAAAGACATAGTAACACAATCAATAATAATAATTAAATGAATATATAGTGTATTTTTAACGTACTTTGAGTCTCTCTGTAGGAGTTCTTTGGGAGACCACCTTGATAAACTTGCAAACATAGTAACCACAGTAGTTGTTCCCCTGTTCCTGCCTCAGACACCACTTTACGAGAAAAAGATTTGTCATCCAATCTGGTGATCCGGTGAAAGCTATATGTTTAATTAATAAAGATGATGCGATTCAGGGGACTTACTTTCAATGGGATTACATTCAGTGGCGCTTTGCATTTTTCCATGTGTTGCTTCTCAATAAAGGTTTTCCAAACACTGCCCAATAAAAAATTTGCCACATCATTAGATATAGTTAATCATCATGTTTGTGTGTATATATAGTTGCTAGAGATCCCGAAATTACCTCTGGATAATATCTATCATATCTTGGTAGTCTTGTTGTGGTTTTCTCATCGAGTCATAGATTATCAAGTGACTTTTCACCAGATCGATGTCCATCAATATCCAGTGATTGCTGCATATGTTTATAGGATATAACGCATAACACTCATTAATTAACTAGAATCAACATATGAGCCATTAAGGCTATGATCGACATGATTAACACTCACTTGAAGTTATAGGGAAAGAGTATATCCTTCTTGTGGCGTTGGTTCACTAAGAAGTTCATGAGGTTACTCTCTGACTCAGACTTCCAATTAGTCATTGGAGTAATTGGGTCTTTGAATACTATATGGGGATCAACAAAACCAATTTCATTGCATCCTTCCTTTCTGAGCTCTGTCATTGTAAATCTGCATATATATAGTACTTGTTAGGATAATTTATATGCATATACACACATATGATGAGTTTAATAATAGATCGAAAGAATTATTACTTACAGGCAATAGCAGCTAATGATAACTTTGTCCAGAGAGGTCAGGTGGCATAGTTGATGAAATTCTGCAAAGTCAACATACATAACATCATCGCCACGAAACCAATGTTCGTCTCTAATTCTGACACCAACGCAGAAGTCTCCACTGGTAGACGCCTGCATGTACCACTTGTTTAGCAGGTACATTTGCGTCCCCAGATCAGATAAGGCTTGAGGGTTGTATAGACTCTGGCCTAGTACAAATTTTTTCTTCCAAATATCAACCTCCGCCGCACGTTATTGTTCAAGAGCTAAGTACTGACTCCCGTCATCTACATCCTCTTGCACGTTATTTTTAGCACCATCATCGCCGGCAACTTGAGTGCCAGTGTTGATCAAATTCATCATCAACTCCTCCTCATCCATATTTCTCGGGTCGGCCATCTAGCTTCAAAAAACAAAACCAATATATAGTACGTCAACCATGTAGTCATTCATCATATGAGAAAAGTCTATGTTAATAATATAAGTATAAGTCATTATGAAATGTAAGTATATGTGTCTTATTGCTCATATAGCCATTACTATTTCCGAAATGATAAGAATTTATTTTCTTCTTCTACAGGCGATCTCTGATGCTATGATATAAAGTTTGAAGATAGTCTTCCCGGAAAAAAATATGTAATGCTCATATTACTTTAGCAACATTAATATATTATATCTGTATATTCAAAGTTCACAAATGAAGAAACATGTGATATTTTTGATAAACTAAAAAACGCTTAGTTTACAAACTGGGTATCAAAATTGAGTTCCTATTTGACCATTATATATCCTACAACAAATCCTTCAAAAAAAACCCTACATGAATATATTTGGATAAAATTTCGTTAACAAACATTGATGTATGTCCTCGGTGGAGGGCCTCGGGCGCGGAGGAGGGCGCGGTGGAGGGCCTCGGGCGCGGAGGAGGGCGAGGGCGCGGTGGAGGGCCTCGGGCGCGGAGGAGGGCGCGGTGGAGAGCCACGGGCGCACGGGCGCGGAGGAGGGGCACGGGCGCGCGCGGTGGAGGCCGCACGAGGAAGAAGACGGCGGCGCCGGTGTCACGGAAGACGAACGGACGCGGTGCGAGGAGAAGAGGGCGGCGGTGTTCGACGAGAAAGAAGACGAGCGGATCGATCTGCCAGGCGCCGAAGGTTATATAGCAAAGGAGAATTACTCCCGGTTCCAGCCACCAACCGGGAGTAAAAACCCTTTACTCCCGGTGCGTGTTACCAACCGGGAGTAAAGGTATACCTTTACTCCCGGTTGGTAACACGCACCGGGAGTAAAGGCTTTTTTTTGGCGGGCCACGAAACTGCAGCCCACCTTTACTCCCGGGTGGGCTTCCCACCCGGGAGTAAAGGTGGCCTGCAGTTTCGTTTCCCGCCTGTTTTAAGGAATAGTCTTGTTAAATACAATAGAAATGCAATAGTTTTTATTAAATACATAGTAAATTAAATAAAAGGCATAAAATTATTTTGTTAAAAATATGAATTTTATTTTTGTTTATTGCACATAGGAAAAATCGATAACCTAACTTTTTTATTTTTTGTTAGAATTATGAAACATAATGTAACTAATATTTATTATTTCGTTAATGCAAAATGTATTGTTTAATTAAAATTATTAAAATTATTGGTTTTGGACAGGAAATTTGTTTTCACATCATTTTAACGTTAATATTTTAATATTTCATCACTCAGTAACCAAATCAAACATTGATTTAATTTGAAACATGACATAATAAACATCTGAATTCACAATTATTACATAATATCTCAAACACACACTATATTAAATCACTATATCATCAAGTGGGCACAGCAGTGAACTTCTTCTTTACGTATGTCCCTTGGTTATGATCGCTTCGTAACCATGGAGTGTCCTCATCATTTACCAAGATGCTAGGGTCTTTGTTCACTTTGAAGGGCGGAATTCGGTCATCCTTTTCATATTCTTCTGACATGTCCGACTTGTCCTCAATTCCCACGATGACTCTTTTCCCTGAAAGAACTATGTGGCGCTTTGGCTCTTTGGTTGAGTCATTATCGTTTTTCCCTCTTTTTGGTTTGGTAGACATATCATTGACATAGAACACCTGATTCACATCCTTGGCAAGGACGAATGGTTCGTCTTTGTACATAACCAAGGAGGAATGTTGTAGATACTTAGAGTAACAGGCCAAGTGCTATGACTACTGTTCTGCTCTCCAAAAGGATTGATACCATCTGTACTTAAAGCAAACCTTAAGTTTCTTGCGTCATTTGCAAACTCCGGGAATTCTCTGTCGATTGCTCTCCACTGGGACCCATCAGCAGGGTGTCTCAACATATTGTCTACCTTACGGTCTTCTTTGTGCCATCGTAACAATTTTGCATGTTCTTTGTTTCTGAACAGACGTTTCAAGCGTGGTATTATAGGAGCATACCACATAACCTTGGCAGGGATTTTCTTACGTGGACGTTCGCCCTCAACATCACCAGGGTCATCTCGCCTGATCTTATACCGCGACGCATGGCATACCGGGCATGCATCTAATTTCTCGTACTCTTTGCCATGGTATAGGATGCAGTCATTAGGACATGCATGTATCTTCTCTATTTCTAGCCCCATAGGACAGATAACTTGTTTTGCTTCGTAGGTAGTGGCGGGCAATTCATTGTACTTCGGAAGCATCTTCTTTTGGATTTTTAGTAACTCTCCAAATCCCTTGTCAGATACACCATTCTTTGCCTTCCATTGCAGCAATTCTAGTGTGGTTCCCAACTTTTTCTGCCCTGCATCACAAGTTGGGTACAACAATTTCTTGTGATCTTCTAGCATCCGCTCGAACTTGATCTTCTCCTTTTCACTTTCACATTCTCTTTGTGCATCACGAATGACCTGACAAAGATCATCAGCCGGCTCATCTTCTACGGCTACCTCTTCTTCAGCTTCTCCCATTGCAGTATCATTGAGGCACGCACCATCAGGAATAATATCATTGTCGTCCCATTTTTCTTCTTCATCTTCTTCCATTACAACACCGGTTTCTCCGTGCTTTGTCCAACAAATATAGTTTGGCATGAAACCCGACTTGAACAAGTGTGAATGAAGAGTCCTTGAGCAAGGATATTCCACTGTATTCTTACATATGGCACATGGGCAGCACATGAAACCGTCGCGTTTGTTTGTCTCGGCCGCACGTAATAAAGAATGCACGCCGTCAATGAACTCTTGTGAGCGGCGATCAGCATTATACATCCAATGACGGCTCATCTGCATTACATGGCATAAATATCATATTAAAACCTAGATCATAATTAATTATTTATACAACATGCGTGGCACCACAAAAGATACAAATTTATGAAAGCATCGCTACAATGTAGACAATCTCAACTACCACTAAAAGAACTAAAGCTAAAATACATTTCAGGAGCACAAGGATTTCGCGACCAATCTCAACTAAAACAGACAGATCCCCCGATTGTGCAACATCTTTGGGCTTCTTCGGCTGGATCACTGCCTCATTAGCCGTCGTATCTGCCTGTTGTGCAAGATATTTTTGCACGAGTTCAACATACTCTTCCTCCCAGTAGAAGCCTGAACATCGTCCACTGCCATCCCACTGAAATTAAAACAAAAAATTAGAACTTTAATCACAACCATCATGAAAATAGGTATAAACTAACCATAATCATTAAATACGATAAAATAACTCACATTGCGATCCGGACACTTGTAGAAGATACGATCCTTGTTGGGACCCTCCTTCTTCACTCGGTACTCCATCACAATCTTCGTCTCATCATGACACTTGCCACATGGAATGAGAGGAAGGCCCGGCCTAAGTCGCTTTGAAAACCCATGAGAGGCCGAGGACCCGGAAGCAGTTGCCATCTACTCTCTATACTCATTTTTTAATACACTATAAATTTCTTCTTTTATAAACAAATAAAATTAACAAACTATAAAATTATCTACATCTCTAAACAATGATATTTTTAACCTTCTTTCATGTAAATATGCAAGCTTAAAGTGATTTTGAGCTCAAATTGCTTACAAATGAAAAAAAAACCACAATAAAGAACCATAAATATATATAGTGAATAAAATGGCATAAGAAAATGGTAAAAAATGAGAGTATGAGATTGGTAACCTTTACAACTGAAGAATCGACGGAGGAATCGAAGAATGGATGGAGGAACAATGGAGGGAGGGAGGAAGCAAGAACACCAGTGAGCTTCAAAATGTGCTGAGCTCGGGCTCGGGGAGGAAGGAGGAGACGGCCGATTTATAAAGGGCGAACATTTAGTCCCGGTTGATAGATCCAACCGGGACTAAAGGTAACTTTCCAACCCCGGGCGCAGCCACGGCCCGGGAGTAGACCTTTACTCCCGGTTGGAGCCACCAACCGGGAGTAAAAGTATACCTTTAGTCCCGGTTGGTGGCTCCAACCGGGACTAAAGGTCCCTGGGCAGGGACCTTTAGTCCCGGTTGGAGCCACAAACCGGGACTAAAGGTATTTCTAGTCCCGGGGGCAAAAAATTCCGGGACTAGAGCCCATTTTGGCCGAGGATCAAAGGTCTGTTCTCTACTAGTGGTAATAACTTTCTTTGAACTTCGATGTATTTGAACTATGTACGCATGTGATCTGTAACCACTAAACCAGTACGGTCTTGGCTATTTGTTGAGAAGTTTGAGATCCTTCGAGATTTCATGGACTACCGGGTTATACGGGCTTAAGTTTGCTCGATTCTCTGCCCCGGCAGGTGAATTTTCTTACTTAATTTCGTATAATTGGGCGGTTCCGTTACACTCTCACCTCCTTCATCTCCCTCAGCACGCTCTCCCATAGCACACTCGCCTCCTTCATCTCCCTCAGCACGCTCGCCGTGGAGTCTGGCAGCTTTGGGTTTAGGGTTCGCCTTCACTTCCTCGCCATGGAGTTCGGCAGCGCAGATGCTGCTCGCCACGGAGTTCGGCGGTGCGGTTGTTGCTCGCCGCGGAGGACATCGTGCCGGACTCCGAGGAGGTCGCCTTGGAGGACGTCGTCAAGGGGCTCGACTCCGTCGTCTTGCTAGACTCCATCGAGGCTCTGGACTCTGAGATGGCGCTGGACTCCGTTGAGGTTCTGGACTCCGAGATGGCGCTAGACTCAATCGAGGCGCTGGTGGTGGTGCCAGACTCCGTTGACATGGTGGCAGACTCCGTCGAGATGGTGCCCGACTCCGTCGACATGGTGGTAGACTCCGTCGAGATGGTGCCTGACTCCGTCGAGATGCTACCAAGGCCACATCTATCCTTCTTTCTACTTGCAACCACATTACCGTTGTTGTTTTGATCCTCTAATATTGGCTCGTTGAATATCATAAAAGGAAAGATCAAACTGAGTAACAACAGACACATTATCGTTGTTGTTGTGATCCTCCAGTATTGGGTCATTGAGATCGAAGGGAAGGTTGCCGTTGTCATCTTCTTCGAAACGAACGTTCAGATCGAAGACAGGGAAGGAATCTGCCATTGCGCCGTAGATGTGGAAGGAGAAAAGCTAAGCCATGTCGTCTACTAGTAGATAAGGACGGTATAGAAAGAGACGAGACGTTTAAGCAAGCAAGCCAGGCAAGGGAGTAGTAGATGAACTAGCAAGCAAGCAAGCCAGGCAAGACGTTTAAATAGATCAAGCAGTCCAAGCGTCGAACGAACTGAGCGCGCGCGCAATGAAAAATAAACGAGCGCCACTGCGCCAGTGAACCAAAACGTCCTTCCAAAACGCGAGCGCCAGGCCAAAATTGCGCAGAAACACGCCTAAACGAAACAGACGAGCGGCTCAGTGCGCACCATGCCCAGCCCGAAAAAAAAAACAAGTGCCATGCAGCCAAAGCGCACGCGACACGCGACACGCAAAGTCCAAACAGTACCATACAAAAATCCCCATGCAAAACGTAACCAGCAGCAAAAAAATGTGTGGCCGCCGGGTATCGAACTCGGCTCATCAGACTCACGCCTCGATGCACTAACTGTCTGAGCTGAGAACTCATATGAAATGCACCTGTAACCGTATTTAATAGGGGCAGACAGAGGAAAAATACCCCATAATTAATCACTCCTTGGTAAGCATAATCATGTCCTAAACAACCTCTAAGGTCATCCGCACTCATGGACCTCTATATTCATCCTCTATACGTCCTAGTCAGCAAGATTCTCTGCTCTATACTTAATTCTCTCGCACCCATCCATCCTCAATATCATCCTCTATCCATTCTATCCACTGTGGGACCTACTT
This sequence comes from Saccharum hybrid cultivar R570, assembly GCA_038087645.1. Classification (NCBI taxonomy): domain Eukaryota; kingdom Viridiplantae; phylum Streptophyta; class Magnoliopsida; order Poales; family Poaceae; genus Saccharum; species Saccharum hybrid cultivar. The sequence continues at coordinate 12,139,993 of JAQSUU010000529.1, forward strand.
GTCACTTTATCTAAATATATCCATGTGTGATCTAGTTTTGAAGGATTTATTAAGACGAATTTAATGGTGCAATCGAAATTTAATTTGGATTTTTGGTTTGTGAGTTATAGCATTTTTTTTCCTTTGTTTAGCTAGTGGGGTCCGCCACTGCCCACTATAGAGTAAGCATTGTACCACTCTAAATATAGAGTGAGAGAAATGATAGAGTATCGCTTTAGAGTACCCAGTGCGGCAGTTTTTACTCTATATTCATACTCTAAAGCTTTAGAGTACTGCGAGTAATCTAATACGAGTACAGAGATAGTATTTGGTGACATTATCAATTTTAAAATGTGTCCGCCCAGTTATTCTGAAGTGCTCATAGAAGAAATATGATATGTGTGCCAATGCTCGTAGCGGGGAGTTTTGCGTCCATGTGACCATGTACATGAGTATTTTCATCTTTGTGTGTTTGAATAATAATATCTCGCCTAGTGGAAGATGAATAGTTGTTTTCTTCAAAAAAAAACTTACAATGATTGGTTAAACGCGGGTCATTTGCGTTTTTGCGAATGTTCGGGAGAAACACAGAGTCGAACATAAACAGCAAACTTCGCTGTTTTATACTGGTTGGATTTGGCTGGTGACGAGGCCCCCACGAGGTGGCCGCGGGATGCGCGCGGGCTCGTACATCTCGGACTCGTGGAGCATCTGCGCTGCGGATCGGGAGGCCAACCAGGCCAGCGAATTGGCGGATTCGATTCCGACCTCCCGGGTTGGCCCTTGGCCGCCGCGCACGGGGTGGTCGGCTCCGGCTGCTTCGTTCGTCTCCGCGTCACGTACCGTCACGGGCCGCTCGCCGTAACCGCCCACGTACCTCCTTGCTAGATACCGTGGGGCGTACCACCCGATCGACCACGTCGGTTGTTGGAACCACGCAAGCGCGCCCATGCATTCACCATTTCCTTGATTTCTTCTTTGTTCTCGTCACAAGGCACGTCTTGGGTTGGACGGAGTGGGTGTAGTCGTGCAGAGATCGATCGAATCGACGTCATCCATCCATCCATCCGGCCATGTGCAGCCTTCATTCCCAACCAGGGCCGTCGAGAAGGGTGTGCGAACTGTTCGATTGAACAGGGCCCCATAAATGAGTAGGGCCCCAAGTTGCATCTTTTTATTGGTCCACTAGCGCTGTGTATTGCCCAATTGTGTATTGCGTCTCAGACTACTGACGCTGTGACGATTCATCAACTGCGGTGTCGAAGTGTCGATCAACGTCTGCTGCCCTTCCTGCGCCTGTTGGCCAGAGTAGCAGAGTCCACGAACGCCTCGCCATGCCTGCGTAGTGCGCACCGCCTGCCGGCTACCACCCATCAAATTGCACCGCTGCTCTATCTCGTTTCACTCATTCCTACAGCTTCTGTCTACGTCAGACATTTTTTCAATTAGAGAGCCTCAATTTATATTTTGCTCCGGGACCCAAATTTATGGAGACTGCCCTGTTCCTAACCGGTGGACGGCCGGTTCCCTTCCCCTCGGCAACTCAGGTTGAGATCACTCACCCTCGCCGCCGTGCGGTGCAGGAGTACTACATGCCAACCTTAACTACGGAAGGCAGGATCGATCGATCGTACACGAATCATTTCCATTCCTATGTGGCGTGTTGCCGCCGGATGGGAGCACGTGGACATCGCGATCACTCGAAAGAGGGAAACAGCCGATGGGCTGGTGGAGCAGACATCGAGCCGGCTGGCTTCCATGCCACGGGACAGACAACAGCAGCAGCAGCAGCAACGGCACGCATATGGCAGCATTCATTTCCTCGGTAGTGCCACGCACTGTGCCCGCCTCCAGTACACCGCCAGGCGCATGCATGCGGCACTAGTACCACCACCACCGGTCGCTTCCATGCCACCCGGGCGCCTGCGGTGCAGTACATCCAGGCGCGTAGCTGGACGGAGCAAAGGCAGCGAAGCTCGCAGTCGCCGCTCATGCTCGGCGAATGAAAGCGTGGCCGATCCATCCGGTCGCAATTAATTAACAGGCCCTTGTTTAGATTAAAGAAAATTTCAAACCGGTGAATAGTATCACTTTCGTCTTATTTGGCAAATATTGTCCGATCATGGACCAACTAGGCTCAAAAGATTCATCTCGTGATTTTCCAACTAAACTGTGTAATTAGTTATTTTTTTTACCTACATTTAATACTCCATGCAAGCGGTTAAAAATTGATGTGATGGAGAGAGAGTGAAAAAACTTGGAACTTTGAGGCAAACTAAACAAGGCGCAGGTGTTGCCGCATTACAATCCATAGCTTTATGGCGCGCGTACGGCACCGCATGACAATCCATCATCAATCGATGCTTACAAGACATGTGTCCGTCCGTCCACTGTACCGCCAGGTCAGCCAGACAGAAGGTATAAAACAGGTGCCCTGTCAAGATACACGTACGTAGACTGTAGACCAGACCACCCGGCCTAACGACTGGATTAATTGTCAACGTAACTTGCTACTTTGGCTAGCAAATCCTACGTACAGACGCGATTATAGCTCGGCAACCAACATGCACGTACTGACAAGCAGGCACGGCTACTCGTCAGCCGGTGCCGGGGTGCTCTGTACTCTGTAGCAAGCAAGTAATCCGCCTGGCAACCACCGCCTGGGACTACAGATGGTCCAGCACGTACGCCCACGCGGCCGCGCGCTGAGGGCGGAAGCGGGGGCCTGCCCAGTGCCCGCTGCCCCATGCCGCCTCCCCCCCGTCCAGCAGCAGCAGGCGTCGCCGACCAGCAACAGTGCGCCGGATACCGCGCGGATCGCAGCGACAGTCGCCGCTCTAGCTACGCGCGGCCAACCAACCGCCCGGCCGGCCGGGCTCGTGCGCCGCAAGTCCGCAACCGCAACCATGGGAGACGGAACGCCAACGAACCAACACAATACAAACAATGCCGTACGGGCGGCAGCGCGCGGCGTGTCCGCTCCGATCCGGCCGCTGCGGCTCGCTCGCAAGTACACCGCGCGCGGACCGACCGAGCAAGCAAATCCATCTATGGCCGGCGCGGCGTCGTGACAGTCCGGCGCCCCTATGCACGCACAGTCGCGTGCCACCAACCGGAGAGGAGCCAGGTGTATCGTGACTGCACAGGGGGAACTCCGGAACGTACGGCTACGACGACCGCCGGGGGAGCCCGACGTGCCAGCGACCAAAGCCTAGTTTGGCTGGCACGCAAGGGTCACCTCGGCTCCATTAATTCATTGCGGGCCTGGTCGCGTTGTGCTCTGCCATTATGAGAGTGGACGCTCTGATTAGTGGGTAATTAAGCATATTATTATTAAGCTATATATTCGCATGAAGCACACCATAGCGCAGCAGGGTATTTCAGGTACTGTTACGATTTGAAGAGAGCGTATAAAGACAGGGTATTGTGGGCCGGAGAAACATCACCGTCTTTGTACACGATGGGCCGAACTCCATGAAAGAAAAAACAAAACATGGGCCTCTGAAAGAAATAATTGAAGACCATGCGTTAGAGCATCTCCACACTCCAAGCAATGGCAGGACATCTGCTTAAGATTTGAGCGTTTCCCTTGTTTTTCCAATCCTTAACCTTGTTTTATTTCCAATCCTTAAGGGCTCGCTCGGTTGTTTCAGATTCATGGCCTGGAATTATTCTTGGCTGGAATGACTATGTAATTTGTATAATAATTCATCAGTTGGATTGGTTCCTGCCTCCATTCTGGAATAACCGAACGGCCCTAAATAGTGAAGTTTCTACACTTCAGCAATAGCTTTCCATTTTAAGTCCATGCTTTTCTTATGGCAAGTGACACCATTCTATCAGCCTGATGTATTTTCTTTTTCTTTTCACTCGTCTTCCATCGTTGTAGGAGGAGCGCCCGCGATAGGGAGGCGCTCTATGCCTGATGAAGGATGGGAAATAGAAAAAGGTAGGGCCCTAGAGGAGAGCCTCTAAGAGATGCTCTGCTGGACTTTTTTTTTTCTTATCGTACCGTAAAAGGATGGGAAATAGAATAGGCATTTTGGTGAAAAAAATACCATCCGACGAATTCTTTAATTATGGCATCTCCACGAGCCTTTTTTTTAAACTCACAAACTAAATCATCATTTGAAGAGCTATTTGAATAAAAATTGCTCTCTATATCTTATCATCTCCAACATTTTCTCTACATCTTATACACACTATAGAGAGCCAGCACCACGCTCTCCATTTTTAGCTAGCGAGAAATCCGAGATAGAGCATGTCTATTTTTGGAGATCCAATTAAATAGACTGTTGGAGAGTTTATTTTTCACCAAAATCTCTATTTCTATAAATTATGAAGAATATAAAGAGACTTTTGGAGTTGCTTTTATATCTTAAAATATTGTCATCTTCAATTCTGGATTTTTCGCTAGTGAGAACTAGATTGACTCTTTAGAGTACGCATAAAGCGAGAATTTTTTTCATGTAAATGGCTCTCTAAAAGATTATCTAGAGAGTGAATTTAAGAAAAAGTTTTTGCAACTACTGTAAGACAGGGACCTCTGCTGCAGAAGCTCATTGGATAGCGCTCTTAGGATAGCCTGATCTTCTGCTGCGGCCTGCAGGCTGCAGTGCTGCCTACTCCATGGCCTGGCCTCCGTTTGCAACGGCCGACGCTCGAGGATCACATGTGCAGTTGAGGAATTAACCGAAATTTCCATCGAATTCCCTATCTGTTCTTAGGCTTGCTCGGGCCATTCGGATCGATTCCTCTTCAAAATCACATTACCATTGATCTCTCGATAAACTTACTGCTAAAGAATTCGTGGACAGATGAGGAAAGGTGGACGAAAACAAGAGTTGCATTGCATGGTACATTCCACCCCAGGGAGAAGATACAGATCACATGTTCCAAGTTTCTGCATAAGAACACAACACGGTTTGGCCTAGTATCTACATCCGCACGACCACCGCCCAACCCAAGAAACCGAAAAAGAACCCGCCACCACAGGCCTCCAAAACGAAGATGTCATCGTGTAATTAATATATCATCAGAGGATGCATGCACGGCGTCGTCGTCAGACACGGTGGTGCTGCAACTGCAGCAGCCGCGAGTAGGCGCCCTCCGGCCGGGCCAGGAGGTCGTTGTGGCTGCCGTGCTCCACGATCCGCCCGTCCTGCACGACCGCGATGCGGTCCACCCCTCGGATCGTCGACAGCCGGTGCGCCACCAGCACGGTGGTCCGCCCCTTCATCAGCCGCTCCAGCGCCTCCTGCAGCACGCACTCCGACTCGGCGTCCAGCGCGCTCGTCGCCTCGTCCAGCAGCAGGATGGCCGGGTCCTTGAGCACTGCCCTGGCGATGGCGATTCGCTGCTTCTGCCCACCTGACAGCTGCATGCCCCGCTCGCCGACCGCCGTCTTGTAGCCATCGGGCAGCTGGCTGACGAAGCCGTGCACGTTCGCCGTCTTCGCCGCCTCGATCACCTCCTCCTCAGTCGCACCCTCCTTGCCGTACGCAATGTTTTCGAGGATGCTCGAAGCGAAGAGGACTGGCTCCTGCTGCACGAGGCCGATCTTGAGCCGCAAGGACTTCAAGTTCAGCGTTCGGATGTCCTTGCCATCAATGGCCACTTTCCCCCCGCACGGGTCGTAGAACCGCTCGATGAGAGCAATGACCGTGCTCTTCCCTGAACCGCTGGCTCCGACTAGTGCTTGGCTGCGCCCTGCTTGGATTTTCAGGTTGAAGTCCTTGAAGATTTGAATGTCTGGGCGTGCTGGATACGAAAAGTCCACGTGCCGCAACTCAATGTCCCCACGGATGGTGGTGACACGCTCTGACTCTGGATCATCAGGCTCAATTCTTGTTGCTCTGTTGAGGATGCCAAAGATGGATCGGATGGATTCACCTCCGCGGATGATCTCTGGGGCCAGGCTCACCGTCTCAGCTACGGAGTTGGCAGTCACCACAAGGACAACAAAAACCTTGATGACCTTGGAGAAGGTGGACCCGTGTGACCGCACAAGATGAGAACCATACCAGAGGATGAGCGCTTCTGAGGAGTATAAGCAGAGCTGTGACAGGCCAAACAGAAGACCTGATGTCTGGCTGCGGCGGAGGATTTGCTGCTCTGGTACACTCAGTTCATGGCTGAAGAGTGACAAGATCTTGCTTTGAGCGTTGAAGGCCGCTACGGTGCGGATATTGCTCACTCCTTCACCTGCAACCATACTGCTCTTGGCATGTGCCTTTGCCGTGTCACCAGCAAAGCCCTTCATTGAAAGTTGCTGAAAGCACAAAAAGAAACAACATTCTTATTTCAGAGATAGTGAAGTTGTCTTCAGTACACATATTCTACACAGCCAGTATAAAACTAAGAAATGTTCTGATTTCGACAAGCAACTAAACTGGCAAGACGTTCATGTTTTCTTTAAGATGGACTTGAACAGTAGGTTAAGTCTCAAGATGACAGAAAGACATCAATCACTTAAAAGTAGGCAAAGAAATTACCTGAGCAAAGTTGGCAAGCACAAGTAGAGGGAAAGTTGCCAGAATAAGTATTGCCACTCTCCATTCAATGATAAATCCAACAACAAAAGAAGTCATAAGGGATGTCATGTTCTGCAGGATGACTGATATTCTCTCAGCTATAGCCGACTTCACATCAGCTGCATCAACAGCTAGACGTGCAGCCACAAGACTTGAATTGTTTTCTTCTTCGTCAAACCAACCAACTTCATTCCTAAGTATTGCTGCAGTGAATATTGTAGAGATTCACAACATATTCAAGTGACACCACAAAAACTGATTTCAGAATGGGGAAAATACATACCAGACAACATCATCCGCCTAACCCTGGTTGTAAGATTTTCTCCCATGATGCTGAAGAAGTAATGCTGCACAAGATAAGCAACGACGGCATATATGCCAGTGCCAATATAGATGAACACATATAGCTTGGTTTTCTTCTCCATTTCATTGGGGTCCCTGTAATAGAACACATCAAGCATTTCACCCATAACAATGGCAAAAGTTGGGCCAATAAATCCTGAGAGGACAGAACCAATGGCCCCCAACACTGCATAAGGCCATTCAGGTGCATTCAGTTTCAGAAGCTTGAAGAAGTATCCACGTGGTGCTGGGTATTTGCGGTCATTATCAGCATTAGAAATCATCTCAATGCGACCATCTGCTCCAGTACTGTACTGATAACTGAGGTTCCTTAGACTTCCAGACCTGAGGCTGAGAGATTTGGTGGAAAGTGAGCTTGTCAAGTGAATTGACCGTGACCTGCGGGTAGATGCACCTCCAAGATCCCTATTCCGTGCCATTTCCTGAAAACGGACAAGGGAGGCATATGCTCCAGAGGTTCCTTTTGCTAGGAGTTCATCATGTGTCCCCGTCTCAACAACTTGGCCTTGTTGGATCACAGCGATCATGCTCACGTTTCTGATAGTGGATAGGCGGTGGGCAACAACTACAGTCGTCCTCCCAACCATCAAACGGTCTAAAGCTTCTTGCACAATGCTTTCTGAGTCTGCATCTAATGCACTGGTAGCCTCATCGAGGAGCAGAATCTTTGGGTTCTTCAGCATAGCACGAGCTATTGCTATACGTTGTTTCTGACCACCAGAGAGCTGGATGCCTCGCTCACCTACCTGTGAATTTAAAAAATGAAGAAATTAATATTTAATTGATTAGACCAGACTTACATGTATGTAGAAAAAATATAGACGCACCATTGTGTTGTAACCATTTGGAAGAAGAGATATAAAACTATGTGCATTGGATGCAGTCGCTGCAGCCTCAACTTCTGCAATAGTTGCATCTGGCTTTCCATACAGTATATTCTCAAGGATTGTTGTTGCAAAAAGAGCAGGTTCTTGGTTTACCAGACCAATCTGATCTCTCAACCACCTCAACTGGAGTGTCTTTATGTCAACATTGTCTAGCAAAACCTGGCCTGCAATGCAAATTAAGTTAGCCAATAGTTTAAAAGGAGCCATAAATTCGAAGGAAGCAAATCAACAGACTCTAAGATGATGTTTTATGTTACCTTCATTAGGATCATAGAACCTTTCTATCAAAGCCACAACAGTGCTCTTTCCAGACCCACTGCCTCCAACAACCGCAACCGTTTTACCAGCAGGGAAGAAAAGAGAGAAATCCCGAAAGATTATAACATCAGGCCTTGATGGATAACTGAAAGTAACTTCCTTGAATTCTATGTTTCCATGGACCTCTGCCAACCACTTTCCATCCTTATGATCATTGACTATGGAGGGTTTCTGGCGAATGACCTCCAACAGTTTGTAACCAGCAATCTTTCCTTTACTGAAGGCTCCGAGGTTTGAGAAAGCCTGGCCAAGACTCCTGTAGAAACAATTCAGCAGTTATTGCATGCAAGACATGAGAGAAACAGCTCATGGGCTGGGGAAAATAAGTGAAACAGAATATAATAATATCATCTTTTTTCACTTACATGCCACCGACAATCGCAGAAAAGATCGCGGTAAAAGCCTTTCCACCGTCAGTCTGCCCATTCCTGATGAAGACCCCGGCATACCAAAATACCAGTGCCCATGACATGCAAGCTATCCCATAAGTACATCCAATTCCAAGACCTTTGGCCATCCCAGCTTTGTAACCAAGCTTCAGTGTGTTCTGGATTGCTTCAGAATAGGAATTGAGCACTTTGCTCTCTCCGACAAAAGAGTACACTGTTCTTACTTGTGCAATTGCCTGTTCCAGAATTATTTCAGTCACCAAATAAGTAGAATGGCAAGAAACTAATTCTTATTAGTGACTAATAGCTTGTCAAAAAATAATCTGTATAGTACGACAAGCAAATTAAATTGTTTAGGCCATGTTTGGTTCCCTTCTAGTCATTGCCACAATTTTTTGCCAAAACATGCCTAAGGTGTGGCTGACAATTTGCTCACCATACATAAGGCAAGGTTTGCCAAATATGTCTATGGACTATGGAGGGGTAAGAAAGATTGTGTCAAGTCACAACTGTGGCAATTAAACAATTCAAACAAGCACGCCACCTATTGCTGGTAGCAGCATAGCAGAGAGAAGTACTTCACACTACAAAAAAGGAAATTGACAGAATCTAAGGTAACTGTAATTTCACATGAAAAAATATATGTCATTTTGGTTTTAAAAAACAATGTATGTGGGTTCCTTATGGAAAGGAACAAAGGCATTCAGCAGCCTTCTATATTATCAACAATTGTTCATCAACGAAACATGGTTCAAAATGGTTCACTCAATTCCCAGAATCCTCTATAACACTACAAATGTTTCCCAGTGATCATATTTTACCCACAAAAGAATCAAAATATATTATCCCAACAAAGTTACATGATTAAATTTTATTCAGTACTGCACCACAATTGACAGGCTATATAAATATCACAATTGAAACTGTGCACAGAATTAATATGCATAATGTTTCTACAATCAACTTAAAATAATTAGGTCAATAGATTCTTCAAAAAACAACCTAATTGTCCTTTTGTTAGGCATAGGCTACCAAACCTAGTCACTTATATATCAAATTAAAGAGGCTTGAGTCCTTTTTACTACTTTCACTGCGTGATCAGTCTAGTGCAAATAGGCCCTCTTGAAACAAATCCACAAGCACAAGTAGAAAATGGGGCGACAGCGCCACCATACCAAAAGTTGAGCCAAACAAGTCCTGTGGAAAGCAGAAACCCACAAGGCACTTGCCCCACCAAGTTTGTGGAATGGCTCATAGGATTCCCAAAGCATCAAAAGTTGAAAAAGAAGAAATGGCATGTTGGTCAGTCGTCTTACAGCATAAAAAACAGGATTCTTGGCTCCTAATCAGCAGACAGCACCAGGAAATACTACCAACCCACCAGCCCAATTCCATCCCAAGTCCAAGCGTCCACTAAGAAATGCATAGATTTATCGAACACCAATCCTAATCCTAATCCAAGAGATATATAAAATAATGGCACTAATCAGCAGTATACGGTACAGCAGCAGCAGCCAAGAGCCAAGTTCCCCACTGGAAACACGGCAGGAGGCAAGAGTCGTTGTTACCTGCTCCGCGACGACGCCAGCATTAGCATAGGACTCCCGGCTTTTGGAAGTGAGCCCGGTGAGCGTGTACGCGTACAGGCCGCCGGCAAAGGCGATGGCCGGGATGACGGCCACACTGAGCAGCGCAAGCCGCCACGCCGAAACGAACCCGACGACGAGCCCGGCCAGGAAGGTGGCGATGTAGTGCATGAAGTTGCCGACCTTCTCGCCGATGGCATCCTGCACAAGCAGCGTGTCGGTGGAGACGCCGAAGACGATGTCACCCGTGCGCGCGTCCGTGTCGAAGAACCCCACGTCCTGCCGCAGCACGGCGTCCAGGTACGCCTTCCGGAGCGCGATCACCTGCCGCTCCCCGGTGTACATCCAGCACGCAATCTCTGGAGAACGAAAGAAAATGCAGCTTCAGTCGGTGTGCAAGAAACGATAGTGCGGAAGCCTGCAAACGCCATTGTAGACTGAAGCAGCAGGCCACGCCGCTGGCAGCCGGCCGGCATGGTGGACGCCGGCGAGCTCGCTTGCCGGATTCGTCGACACGAAAACGAGACAAACATGATGTACGGAGTAATTGTTAACTTTTCCCAGTTTGGTGTGATGGCGACGGGACTTGTGTAACTGAGTGGGGTGGTCTTCGAGATGCCCCACCGGCCATGACTAGATCCTATTTCGCGAATAGGCCCTTGAAAAGAGTCATGGTGCGTCGGAGCCGGAGAAGACAGGATGTGATGGGGGGAATCGTACGGAACTCGAGGGGACGGGGAATGGCGGATGGATAGGGGGAGGTCACCTGCGTAGGAGGAGACACAAACCACCAGCCCCAGGTAGACGAAGTAGAGCGCATACTGCAAGAGAAGAGGAGGATAAATCATGACATAAACACATATGAGAGTTGCGACAAGAAGCGGCGATCTTGGCGAAAGAAACCGTATCCGAGATAGGCAACAAAGTACAAACGGGTGAGCAAAGAATGAAGAACGGACGGACCTTGGCGACCTCGTCGGTCATGGTGCGGAGGTCGGTCTGGTTCTTGCCAAAACCGTTGATGAGGTCCCCGAAGAGCAGGAAGAAGAGCGGCATGGCGGCGCCGTGCGCCAGCGCGCCCAGGCTGCCCGCCGCCATGAGCATCAGGTCCCACTTGTCGGCGAACGAGAAGAGCTCGTGGAACGCCACGGCCTGGTCCACCCTCTTCTTCCCCTCCCCCGCCGCATCGCCGCCTCCCCCTCCTCCGTTCGCCACCTTGTTCGCCTTCCCGTCCGCTGCCGCCGACTCCGCCATCGCAATGCGCTCCCCCGCCTAACCCGGACCTCCGGTAGCGCGGCTCGCACTCTCAGGCCGCAGCCGCGGCGCCCTGCGGCATTGGTGAAGGTGTCGCCGCTTTTGCTTGTCTCTTGGCCTGCGGTGGGGCTGGCGGGCTCCAAAGGAAGAGGGGGGGAATCCGGAAGCCGGAAGCGCAAGCGCCTGCCTGGGATAGCCTCGGTATCGGTGACGTGCAGGCGAGGTCCAGGGTGGTGCTGGGTTTGTGGGGGTGGTGCTGGTCCGCGCTGCGGTGGTCAGGTCAGAAGCTAGCGCAGCGTCGGGGCGAGTGATAAAGAGGAGGGCAGTGCAGTGTGGGCGCGGGGTCAGGGATAGCCACAGCCCACTTCCGCTCACGGGCGGTGAGCTTTACCGCTAGCTCTGCGCTTTTCACCTGGATTGCAATTTGCAAATTTTTTTTTGAGGTTAGTTTTGTAAAACAAATATTTACCACAGATTTAGTGGGTCCAAAACTGCGGTAAGTTGGGGAAAAAATATTTGCTAAAGATTTGAAAAACAAAAACTGCTTTAAGTTGGGACAAAAAAACATTTCTACGGATTTGGAAAGTCAAATGTAAATGTAAACTCTAAGAGATTAGCTAAAAACAAACTCAAAATCTTATGATTTAGCTATTGTCTAAAATAAAAAAAACGTCTAAAAAACTAGACCAATGCAACAGGCTCTGTAAAACTTACAGTTCTCCATTTTAAATCCTGCCATGTCATCGCCTTGCACGGATCTTTCTCTGATGCTATGCGCTCCATCGACATATATCCTGGCCATATGTCAAAAGTCAAAACGACCTTCAAATTATCAAATCTCACAGCTCAGAACAATGAACAAGGAGACAAGAAGCAGAGTAATTTGATGGACCAAATGCACGCTCAGCATCAGCACCTACTAGGACAAGGAGAGAGTGAGAGACAGCACAACGACTTCGAAGGATAGTCGGCGTTGCACTTGACGTCGATGCAGTCCCAGGAGCCCGGTCGGTGGCTAGCATGCATGCCATAACTATCAGCCAAGTGAACCTTTAATAATGTAAAATATACTCCCTCCGTATCGGATTTATAAGTCGTTTTGGACAAGGTTTGGGTCAAACATTAGGAATATAAATCATCAATAACTTTTAAGTTGTTGAGTTTGCAAATGTAAAAATTATATGAATAGATTTGTCTTGAAAAATGTAAATCATCAATAACATTAGGAGTATGTGTTTTTTATGTTATGCGCTAACTTCGGCCTCGTTTAAATTCAGCTGCTAAAGTTTAGGGGTGTCACATCGAGTGTTCGAACAGTAATAATAAAATAAATTACAGAAGTCCTTAGGAATCCACGAGATGAATTTATTAAGCCTAATTAATCTGTCGTTATCACATGTTTACTGTAGCACCACATTATCAAATTATGGGCTAATTATGCTTAAAAAATTCGTCTCGCAAATTAGTCGCAATCTGTGCAATTAGTTATTTTTTAGTCTATATTTAATACTTCATATATGTGCCAAACATCTGATGTGATAAGAACTAAACTTCAAAGAGAGAAACGTATATAAGAATTACCACCGGCTACAGACACAGGTATTTTCCTTTTTTTATCTGACACTAGATTTTTACTGCAGCCGTGAGTCTTCTCGATGAGAGGCTCGTAGACACTTCAACTTTTCGTACCATAATACTCCGTATGATTTTTCATTGAATATATACTTCGTCAGCTGTATATATTTTGAATTGAATCGTCTGAAAGAACCTTCGTGAAAAGAAACGGGCGGTCAAAGTAGATTTTTTTTAATACACATAAGATTTACGTATCATTGTATTAAATAGGAGAGCTTAAGTTGAGATACAACGCCCTTTATCGAACGTCTAACGAGATCGACCTGACTAGGATCGTAGCTAGACCATCCTAGCTGTCAAAGTTGGGCCTTGTTTAGTTCCAAAAAAAATTGCAAATTTTTTCAGATTCTTCGCCACATCGAATCTTTAGACACCTGCATGAAGTATTAAATATAGATAAAAAAATAAAACTAATTACACAGTTTAGACGAAATGGACGAGACGAATCTTTTAAACCTAATTAAACTATGATTGGACACTAATTGTTAAATAACAACGAAATTTGCAACAGTGTCATTTTGCAAAAAAAAAATTGCGGCTAAACAGGCCCTTGATTGGTGAAGGAGAAACGGCCAAGGTGGTAGTGACAGACTGACAGGAGCAATCAGACGAGCGACCACGTTAACCGGCCCAGGCAGTTGTGATCGAGTTGAACAGGAGCCTCCGACAGGCCGCAGTCGCGAGTGAGCGGCGCCTTGGGGTCACTGGCGGTAACGCCACCGTCGGGGCACAGCCGCAGCCCGCAGGCAGCGCATGGGGAGGAGCGAAATAAAATAAAGAGGAGAGAGAGAGGAGGGGACGAGTCGAGGCGAGCCGGTGCCGGTGCCGGTGGACCAGGGCAGCCGCAGAGCACAGGCAGGAGTCGTGATTCCTGAGACAGGCAAGCACAGGTCGCTGCCTGTGCCGTGATTCCTCAGGGTTCAGGTTCACGGCGCTCCGCCCATGTGCCGTGGCCGGCTGGCCCTGAGTCCCGTGTCCCTGTGGCCTCCGCTCCTGCTCCCTGCCGTCCGGTGCCGTTTGGCTGGCCTATGGCAACTTGGCGAGACGAACGAGGTCGCCCCGGCTGATGTGGGCGGCTCCGACGCTCTGCGCCGCGCGGCAGCGGCGGCAGGCGTGTTTAAGGGGGAGTTCAGTGAGAGGAGTTAAAGTTTAACAAACATTGTAGTACTTTCGTCTTATTTGACAAAAAATTTCTAATCTTGAACTAATTAGACTTAATAGATTCGTCTTGTAAATTACTCCTAATTTATATCAATATGCATGTAATTGGTCTACATTTAGTACTTCATACATTTAAGGAAACATTAATATGATAGGAGTTAAACTTTAACGTAACCAAACCAAACGGGCCTAACTCGCCTCGGCCTCGGCGAACGGCCGGCATGGCAGGCGGGCGGCGAAAAGCCAGCTGGTTTGGCTGGGCGTCGATGGCGCGGACCCGGACGCACGGACGGACGGACGGGCCAGCCAGCGCCAGGGGACGTGTGCCCGTGTGGTTGTGGCTTTGCGGGGTTTTCCAACGGGAGGTCCACTGGCGTACGTACCCCGATCGCCACATGCGCCGCAGCCGCACGCGAGGGCGAGGTGGTGGGGAGTGGGGAGCAGCGTGGGTAGTGTGGTCGTTCCGGGGAGCGTCGTACTCCGTAGGTGCCAGAGACGACAGAGAGAGAGCCGTTAGGTGACTGTGGGAGATCAATCTGGCTCGTCCGATCAAATCACACGCTCGGCCGAGGTACGTACACCGTACACTCACCCGAGGTAGTACACGGTACACCCTACCGTTCTGCACCCTCGTTTAAAGGCATGTTTGGTTTCTCAATCATTCACTTTAACTCCCATCACATCAATGTTATGGTAAATACATGGAGTAATATTAACTAATTGTATGTATGTCGGTATAGATTAGGAGTAATTTACGAGACGAATCTATTAAGCCTAATTAGTTCAAAATTAAAAAAATTTATGAAATAAGACAAAAATGCTACAATATTTGTTAAACTTTAACACCTCTGACCTAGCATGCCGTAAGACACGAGCCAGTTCGTCGCGGCCCTCGCCGTCGTCGGGTCGGGCACGAAACGGGCCAGACCGCCAGAACGCACACTCGGTTTTGTTGTTTGGGATCGCGGAACCGTGCGCGACGTCTGCCAATCAAATCAGTCGTGTGTACGTACCGACACGAGAAACCAAACCATGGCACGACGCGAGCTTGTGGCCGCCGAGCCGACACCGGTAGTGGTAACAGAGGCCACGCCACGCGACGACGGAGAGGTGTAGCACAGGTTCATGTATGTAAGGGGTGTTTGGATTGACGAGTTAAAGTTTAACCAACACTATAGCACTTTCGTCTTATTTGACAAAAAGTTTCCTATCTTGAACTAAGTAGGCTTAATAAATTCGTCTCATAAATTACTCCTAATCTGTACCGACATGCATACAATTAGTCTACATTTAGTACTCCATGCATTTCAGAGAACATTAATATGATGTGAGTTAAACTTTAACAAAATAAAACCAAACAGTCCCTAAAGCACACGAAGGTGTCGGTACTACAAAGTGAGAGCTCTGCTCGATCGGCCGCGAGCTGCTAGAGCTGATGATGGCGGCTCAGCGAAAGTATGCCGTGCCCTCCACAGGCCCGCACGCGAGCTAAAATAATGGCGGCGCCACGTGGGCGCAAGCCTTCTTTACACTAGACTAATCGCAAGTTCCCAATCAGAGTGTGAATCCAAACTTTGACAGGCACTGAAAGGCGACGCCGTAGTGCATGACCAGGGAACCTTCAAAGAATCAAAGTACCGTATACTACTACTCGTATCGTACAATCCTAGTGCTCTGCTTGCATTGGCAGCATAAACCGAATGGTCGACAAACTGAACGGCCGCTTTCCTCACCGTGGGAGATCTTTGAACACCTAGGATCCTGCGTGCTCGTCCTCATGCGTCATGCGGGCTCTCTGGTCTCGCCCGCCCTGAGATAGAGGAGGGGATCAGGGGAAAGGAGTGGCGGACGCGGTGTTTCGCGCGGGCGCACGGGAGTCGAAACTCACGGTCGCGGAGAGAGAGGAGGGGGCCAAGGGAAAGGAGCGGCGGGTGCGGCCTTTTTGCGGGCGCACGTGACGATGGTAGTGTTGGTGTTTGGACACGCGCTTTTATCCAAACGTCTGAACTCCCGGATTGAAAAACAATGTATCACATGTAACGTCTATGAGAGGAATCATACACATGCACAAAACTAAAGAGTTATCAAAGCCAAACATCATAGTCTCAGCAGTAACCTAAAGTTAAAAAAACAAGATACCTGTGTTATGCGCCCGGGTCACCTTACTAAAAGTATCAAAAAAAATTCAAAGACGACACAGTAACCAAAAGTTGGTGTAAACTGTAAACAAAACGAGGGCAAGTCATTAAACAATAAGGGCTTCCCAACGCTACATTTTTACTTAAAACCCCAGTTGCCATGTAGGATCGGATAAAAAAAGTAGGTGCTATATAATTGTCATAGTAGCTTGCATAAGTTACATATGTTTGGGGGAGAGAAGGTGATCCATACTAAAAAAAACAAAGAAGAGAGAGAGGAAATAAAGGTGAGGTATAATGATAGAAAAAAGTTTCTTTACAAACTACAAGCAGTAATAATTTGCATTATGTAAATAGTAATCTCAATATTTTCTAGTCTATATAGATTATTTTATTTGTACTAGAAGCGCTCCATCGGTGGTGCCCTAAACGCCCCTGCTGTTTCAGCAGCATGTTGGCTGTGGCAGAATGGCCAGATTGCAGAAATGATTGGAGTTGCCGGCACTGCAAAGCTGATATGGTTTATGGTGAATTTAACGAGGTGTTTAGTTCCTGGACGAAAATTTTTAGGTATCATATCGGATATTTCGTAGAATGTTGAAAAGGGTGTTCGGATACTAATCAAAAAACTAATTACATAACTCGTCTGAAAACCGCGAGACGAATTTATTAAGCCTAGTTAATCCATCATTAGCATGTGTTTACTGTAGCACAACATAGTCAAATCATGGATTAATTAGGCTCAAAAAATTCGTCTCACAAATTTATCGCAATCTGTGTAATTAGTTATTTTTTTTGTTTATATTTAATACTCTATACATGTGTCCAAATATTTGATGTGATGAGGTGAAAAATTTTGGGTAGAAACTAAACACCCCACATCGATAGTGTACACAGTAGTACGTACTTGTATAATAATAAACCGAAACTGCTGCCACTCAGTGGTATCTTGTTGGGTGCTTTCAGTTTCAGAGCGTCAGTGCCCCGCATGTTTGCGAGCTGTTCATTGGCACGCTTTACTTTACAGGGAGGAACAGATACGCTGATAAAGCCGGCTTGTTTTCCTCCCTGCTTGGTTCCTTTCTTTCTTTCTTTCTTTCTTTCATGCTCACCGAAGGGTGTCGATGACGATGACGATGAGGAGAGGAGTTTAAAAAACAGGTTGTGGTGCTCCAGTGTGCGTCCTGGACGACACACGACACCTGTCTGTCTGCTGCCACCAAAAGCAGCCAGCCAGCCGATGCGATAGTTGTCGTGCCCGTGCAGCCGTGCTAGTGCCACACCAAT
The DNA here is from genome assembly GCA_038087645.1 of Saccharum hybrid cultivar R570. Taxonomy (NCBI): domain Eukaryota; kingdom Viridiplantae; phylum Streptophyta; class Magnoliopsida; order Poales; family Poaceae; genus Saccharum; species Saccharum hybrid cultivar. Next base: position 12,157,523 of record JAQSUU010000529.1, read on the forward strand.
TCCTTTTTTCGAAGGACTCGGCGGCCGGACATCTGACGTCTCTTTGCCCTGACCCCCCCCTGCCCCGTGCGATTCCCTCTCCCTCGGGACGTTTTCTGTATCAGCTTCAGCTACTCCTTCCTATCTTCGTCGTCGTCTGGCTGGCTTGGAGATACTCCTCCTTCTCCGAACCCACCCGATCGATCTCGTCGTGTGCGTCTCCTTGGAAGTTAGCAGCAGCAAAGCATACGACCATAGGAGTACACTACTATACTCCACTACTCCAACAGGAGAGTCCGAAACGATGGAAAAGGAGGTGCATTTTGGAGTATGAAAATGCATGTGTACGTTGGGCATGCACATGACAGCGCTGGTTTGGTATGCATTGGGTAATCCTGCACAAGTGGAAGAATGTTTTAGGCCATTATTTCATTTTATTATATTAGTCCATCCAGCCTACCACTGCGTGCATGCTCTCTTCACACCGAGACTCACTCAGAAGGATGGATGGCCAGCCTTGCTTTTGTACTACGTAGCATATAGAGGCTTTAATAAGGTAACCCAGTGCATGATTAGGGTTCGTGGGAGGCATGATCCTCCGCGGGGAATAGAGTACGCGCCGTATGTTTCATGGCTGGTCCCCTGCGATGTCGAGGATTAAGCTGGAATCAATGGATTAGAGGAGGAGGCCGGGTCTCGATCGATCTGCAGCCACGCCAACGTACCTGGTTTCCATGCAACATCCCAACCACTGCTACTCGCATCTGCTTGGCGGGGCAGAAAAGGTCAGGGAAAAGCCAACAAAGCTCGGAGCTGTGTGTGAGCAGCGAAACGAGCCGGGCGACGGAGCGAGCGCACGCTTCCCCACCGCACCGCTAGCTACGAGTACTAATAATATCCTATGGCTAATTAATCGTCTGATGCTATCCCTCTTAATGAAAAACGGGCACACAACCCGATCGCGAAAAAAAAATCGCCTGATGCTAGCATTGCCGGCGTTAAACTAATCGTAGCCCCAAGATAGACAGATCATTGCGCTAGCTGACCGTCTCCGTCATCAGCCATTTGCAAATGCATGAATGCTGGATTGCTGGTTAAGAAACGGCCGAAGAGAAGAGTGTGGACTCTGGAGCAAGAGCCCCAGATCAAGGATAAAAGTCCGGCGATTTAACAGCTTTTGCACGGTAACCAAAGTGTCACGAAGGTCCCGTTTGGATGAGATTCTAAAATCCGGATTTGGGATAAAAATAATCTTTGATATTTCTTGGATTCTGTGCATGTGAGTTAAAATCCTGCAAAATCCGAGTCTGTTTGGATGGGATTTTAGAATTCTGAGATTTTTTTTATTCAGATTCTTAAAATCCAGTGGTAACCAAACGGTACCGAAGTCCTCCTACAGGGCAATAGGGGCAGGTGGTTGCCTGCCAGTCACTGTGGCCGAGACTGTTCAGATGAGGCAGATGCGTTGCGTGGGCCTGGAGCGCCGGATGGTCGCCTGTTGTGTTCTGTTCCACTGTTCCTGTTCCGTGCTCGCGAGAGCCTGCCTGCCGCTGCACCGTGCTCGGCTGCTCGCTGTGCTCTGGAAGCACGCCCAGGCGGTTGTACGCCTTCCCTCCGTGGACGTCAGGACGATAACGACGGGACGACGAAACAGCACGTCACTCCCTGCTCGCCGTCCTCGGATCCACCCACGATCGCCGATCAGATGCGCGCCAGACGCGCAGGAAGGAGCCACCACTCGGACGGCGCGCGCGCCACGAGCAGCCTTTTGCCTTTTGGGGTTCGCGGACTCTGCAGCTTGCGAGTGGCTGCCCCTGCCCGGCGATCGTGTCGTGTCGGCGAGACAGACACGATGAGAACTGAAAAGCAGCGGCAGTAGCTGCGCCTTTTTTCTTCCTTTTCTTTCTCTAGTACAGGCGATCGACTGCTCGGTGATCCTGTGACGGTGTGACCCGTGTACTACGACGTTACCTGTTGCAGCGATTGCTGGACTGGATAGGAGTACTTATATTCTGTTGGAATTGTTTGCACGTGTGCAGTGCAGCGCAGTTGCCTGCAACTCTGCGCCAGTGCGTTGCTTGAGCATCGCGTCTCAAACTCTGAGCAGCACAACGGAACGGGACAGATTGAGGCTGTGTTTAGTTGCTGCTGTAAAATTTTTAGAAATACAGTAACTATTTCGTTTGTATTTAGCAATTAGCGTCCAATCATGGATTAATTAGGTTCGAAAGATTCGTCTCGTGATTTACAACAAAACTGTATACTCCCTCCGTCCTAAAAAGAATGCAATTCTAGCACAGTACAATGTTTTAGTATGTCAAGTTTAACTAATTATATATAAAAAAAATATAAATAATTATGACATAAAATTAGTATCATTAGATTTGTTATGAGATATATTTTCATAATATATTTATTTGGTGTCAAAAATATTAATACTTTTATCTATATATTCGGTCAAACATTGGACACGGAAATCAAAAAATGAACTAGAATTGCATTCTTAACCGGACAGAGGTAGTAATTAGTTATTTTTTACCTATATTTAATGCTCCATGCATTGTCTAAGAATTCGATGTGACAGGAAATCTTGTAAAATTTTTGGAATTTTGAAGGATCTAAACACACCCCGAGAAGAAAAGGCAAACGTGCTTGCAACGTTTGAACGTGAATTTTGGACCTGATAGCATTGCTAACGGGCCGGGGGTTCTCCCTGAAACTTTTTTTTTTTAAGAAGACAAACGTAATTAGTGATACTAGTAGCAATTGAGTCTGCTCCTGCTGATCGTGTCGAGTATCGGCGTGAGCCATGATGCATCATCAGAAAGGCGTCTTATGAACGAAAGCCAGGGGCCCTGTGAGTGTTCCATCGAAGAGACGCATCATGCAGGGGCATTAATGCAGGAGCGAGTGGCAACAGTGATTCGCCGAGCAGCCGTGGCGATTGTACACTGCCCTGGTTTAGTTCCCAATTCCATCCCCAAATTTTACTATGCAAAAAGAAGATTCTCCATCACATCAAAATGTCGGCAAATGCATGAAGTACTAAATGCAGATGAAATAAAAAACTAATTGCACAATTTTGTTGTACTTTGCGAGACGAACATTTTGAGTCTAATTAATCAATTTTTGAACAATTTTTTGTACTAAAAAACAAAAGGTGCTACAGTGCCCCGACACGGTCACTGTATCTCAGTGCCCGAATCGGGACACCCAAGTCCGGATCTAAACACGCGCACTGTGTCCTTGGGTCATGTCGGACTGTCGGATTCTTGCCTCGTTGAGATTTCAGAATTCACCTCTAAATTTCACTATGTAAAAAGAATATTTCCATCACATCAAAATGTCGGTATATATATGGAGTACTAAATGTAGATAAAATAAAAAAATAATTGCACAGTTTTATTGTACTTTGCGAGACGAACATTTAGAGCCTAATTAATCAATGTTTGGACAATTATTACCATATAAAAACAAAATTGCTAAACAAGCCTACGTGTGTAGCACTGGCTCCAAGTATTCCGGGGAAAAAAAACACTGGCGCCAAGTGCCGTGGTAACATGTCCTTGTCAGTCGTCTCTGTACAAGACTATACAGGTTGACCGACTGCTCCTGATCCAAACGTTTTCATGGGTTTCAGAAAACTATCCACACCACACACCAGCAGTATAGCAAACCGAACCCCACGAATATTCGCGGGAAATAGCGACGAGATGCAGGCCCAGTACAACTCCGAGTCTACTACAATTTCCCAGTCCACAGTCCATCTCCAAGCGGGACTCAAGCCCTCAGGCTCGCAGGCCGGCCCACGAACATAAATGCAGGCCCATCCACGGCCCTTCTCGACGCCACCAGACCACCCACATAATAAATGACACTGACTGGAGGGGACCCGTTACGGTGTAACTACAGTGGAGTCACCACGTTTAAATATCTCTATAGATGACCAAATGCAGGAGGTGGGCCCACGAGTCGGTCACACGACGTCACTGGTAATATACGGCGCTTCCAGCACCGTGGGACCCGCCGGGTCAGAGGCAGACCCACCTGCCAGCGAGAGCCGGGAGAGCGGCGTGTCGATCCGTGCGGGACTGCGGGGCACTGGTCGAGGGCCAGTAAAGGAGGCCGGGCCCACGTCGCCATTTCGAATTTTGAGGGTCCCGTCACCGCCGCACCACGCTACCTCGCTCGCTCCAGACCGATTTACCCGTCCGCGTCCCCATTCCCCAACGTTCCTCGCTCGCTCCAGACCGATTCAAACGGAAGTCACCCAGAAGAGCCCGTGGTGAGGTTACTTAAGGCGCGGTGACCCGACGCGAGCAAGGCTCCAAAACCCGCACGCGAACAACGCCTTTGCTCCGCCGTTTCGCGTGGGAGTCGTTTCGAAAAGTTGTTTCGCAGCTGCGAGCGGTGGGGAGGAGAGGAAGGCCAGGCCATGGCGGCGGCGGTGGCGAGCATCGGGATCATGGACGGCGCCTACTTCGTCGGGAGGGGCGAGATCCTGCACTGGATCAATGCAACCCTCCAGCTCTCCCTCGCCAAGGTCGAGGAGGTCAGGCCCCGCTCTCGTCCCCTCTTTCGGTGACGCTTGTTCGATTCGATTTGGTTGGGTTACTGAGGTTTAGGGTTTTGATCTGTTCGCGAGGATTGTAATCTGTTATTCGTGCGAGAGGATTGTATTGTATGGTCTGGAAATGCGAGAGGATTGTGCGGCGTGACGCGGAATTTTGTGTTGATTCTGGGAGTTTGCTCTTGCTTTCCTGCAGGCGGCGTCTGGGGCTGTGCAGTGCCAGCTGATGGATATGGTTCACCCTGGAGTGGTGCCGATGCATAAGGTTGATTCTGATTTGTTCGAACTTCGACTTTGATTGATCTGTATTTGGGTGCAGATCCGTGGTGTTAGGTTGTCTAGTTGATTGTAACGACTGTCTTCTGTGTGCGGGTCTGCAGGTCAATTTCGATGCGAAGACAGAGTATGATATGATCCAGAACTACAAGGTTCTTCAGGATGTGTTCAACAAGCTGCGTATAGGCAAGGTACTGGCTGTCAACCTATTGCATTTCGATGTGCGGATATGTGTTTGATGTTGTGCTTGCCATTGGTGAAAAGAATGTGTGTGTCAACCTATTGCTTGTTTCATAGCCTGGGGTTCTAATTTGGAACTGTTGTAACCGTGCAAGGAATTTGCCGCATGATGTTCCATTGTACTGATTACCAAAATTTATGTTAATTGTGGTGCACAGTGAGATGATGTTTAAAGGAAACTAAGGCTTAGCTCTTCTAAATGTAAATTGCAGTCCACATAGATGTTGTTTGATTACGTGCTTAATGTATTTCAATCCATGGAAATTGTCTATGGTCTTCTTATGTCTGTCATTGGTGAAAACTAAAAATAACGTGTAGATTGGCTTCACTGCTTCAGTGGTAGCTTGTGGTATTTTTAAGTTCAGTGAGACAAGAATAGTGGTATGAGAATTTGATGCATTACCTTCCAATAAATATAACCGAGTACTGAAATTATGCTTGTGCTGTACACGAGTTGGAGTTCAAAGGAAATTAAAATTTAGCTCTTCCAAAAGCACTGTTGTTTTGATACTGTGATTAGGTTGTGCTTGTGCTAGATAAAATAGTGGTGGTTGTTTTCCATTTAAAATTTGATTGGGAAATCTTATGTCTGTCATTGGTGAAAATTGAAAAGAATGTTTACGTGCCACTTCACCACTTCAGTGCTAACTTTTGGTGGTATGTTTAAGTTCAATGAAACAATAATACTGGTATAAGAAATTTGATGCATGACCTTTCAAGGTACTGATTACTGAAATTACGTTTGTGCTGTCCATGGTGAGCTGGAGCTCACAATTAATTGAAATTTAGCTTTTATGTGTGTAAATAATAGAGTCTACATATTACAGCGCTGGTTGTGCAGTAGTGATACAAAGTAATAGAATCTGGTCGATTGGCATGCTACTGGGACACTGAACACAAGTACCATCTTTTTGATACTGTGATTAGGTTGTGCAAGATAAAATAGTAGCGGTATAAGAATCTGGTCTTGCTCTTATTAATTATTGGTTTTACCATGCAGAATATTGAGGTCAACAAGCTTGTTAAAGGACGGCCATTGGACAACTTGGAGTTCCTTCAGTGGTTGAAAAGATATTGTGATTCTGTGAATGGTGGAATTATGAACGAGTATGTGTCTTGAATCTGGATTATGTTTGACTGTAATAAAATGTTGTTCCTGACCAAGGCATTGAAAAACTATGTTCTTGTTCCAGGAACTACAGCCCTGTAGAAAGGAGGTCTAAGGGATGCAAAGAACGTGGCTCTAAAGGTTCCAATAAGCTGTCTAAATCATTACAAGCCAATAGGCTTCCTGGTGCTGATTCAGCAGATGGAGGTGCGGAGTTTATCTGATCTTTAATTAAATGCTTGTCTAACTAAATAATGAGGCTGCATCTAGCGGTCTTTTTTTTTCCTTTCACATAAGCATAGGTAGTGCTACTGTACAATATAATTGTTATTGCTCTGAAACGATGTAATTGTTAGAGGGAACTATTGGCTCTCAGGCCCTTGTCTGCTTAGGGATGTTGTAAAGTTTACCAAATTTTATGCTTCTGTTTGTGATTAATTGCGCAGGCCCTGGAGTTGGAAAAGTATGTAACACTTTTTCTGAAGAGCATTACATAGAACAGATTCAGAAGCTGTCTGAGAAGGTGTGTATTATGTACTTCTGGTTGTTGATTTAATCTATGGACTCTCCACATTAAAGCACGAACACAGCCTTACTTTTTGTTCCATTGATAGATTTAGCCTTTAATCTATATTCAAGCCATCCTGTGCAGTAGTTCACAGCTGTAGTGTTGGAGGAAATCTCATACTTGTGAGGTAGTGACATTGAATTCATCATAGCCGCTACTTGATGTCTACTTTATTTGTTGAATTGCAGATTGCAGACCTGAAAGTTTCTGTCGATAGTACTGAAAAAGAAAGAGACTTCTATTTCTCGAAGTTGCGTGATATTGAGATACTGTGTCAACGGCCTGAGCTAGAGCATCTACCGGTATAAGATAAATTCTATTAATTATCCTTGTGTCCACATGTATACTGGTTTGATTTAATGACCTGTGTTCTAGAGCAACAGTTTCTGAATTATTATGCTTATAGAGATTAATAGTTAATATTCTCATCTGGTGGACCAAGAATTTTATCAGGGATTCCAACAAAACCCATACACAATCATGCTGCGTGAAAATTAGGATACCAACAAATCCTGTTCACTAACCGCAAACAGCTTCAGTTAAGAAATGTTAATTATGGTTTCCTTTTTGAATATTTCTCACAGCTTTAATTGATCCTGAAACAAGTAGCCAAGTACAAAGGGGAATTGATGTTATCCATGTGTGAGTGTGTACCACAGCTTCAGTTATCCATGATGTCTACCACAATCATTGTGGTCTTTGCAAAATTTTTGGCTTGGACCATGATGTGAGTGTGTGAGTAGATCTCACATATGATTCAGGATCTAAACAATTTGGGGTGGCAAAATGATTTTGAGTTACTTTCCTCGTCTTTTAATTCTTTTTAGGTGATACCTGTTAGAAGAGTCAAGGGCCTATTGGGCCTTAGCCCGTTAGGGTTAATTAGTCGCTTGCTTAGAGGCCAAGTAAGACCTCTTCTCTATATAATGAGAGGAGATGTATCAATCTAATCAAACAAGAGACTAGAAGGAAAAACCTTCTCTCTTGCCGGCCGTGGGCGAAGCCCCGCGGCCGGCGTTCCCAGCGCATCTCACAACCCTAGCCGCCGGTCCTCCGCCTCTCTGCCTCTAGTTCGTGAACAGTACCCGCGCGGTACTGTAGCGCGCGGGTACTGTAGCTCCGCCGCCGCTCCTCTCGACTCAATCCTCCCAATCCCAACGACGTCCATAACATCTGCTATCGGAGATGTCAGGTTCCGATGAGCCACTGTGGGATCAGATCGCCAAGACGCTGGCCGTCATCAACGCACAGCAGGCGCACCTCAACTCCTGGTTGGCCGCCATGGAGAGCCATCAGGCAGCGTTTGCGCGCCAGGTGTCCACGGCGGTGCGGCTGCAGGCGGCGGCGCGTGGCCTCCTGGCGCGCCGGCAAGTGCGGCGGCTGTGCGATCTGCAGCTGATTCAGCCCCGCACCCCGTCGCAGTTCCTCCAAGCTGTGCTTCGCCGCGCGAAGGCAGACACCGCACAGCAGATCAAGCAGCGAAAGGACATCGCAGCGCAGCCGATGCTTATTCACCAAGTGTCGGCTGTGGTGCGGCTGCAGGCTGCTGCGCGCGGTCTCCGAGCACGGCGGCGACTGCAGGAGATGCGCCAGAAGATGCGAGAGGTGGTCCTGGCGGCGGTGCGTTTACAGGCTGCAGCACGCGGACTCCTGGCGCGACGGCAGGCGCGGGAGATGCGTGGGTTGCAGCTGGTGCCTGTGCCCCGTGCCCCTTTGCTTCGCCACCAGGCTGCGCTTCGCCACATGGAGGGCCCCGATCTCGTCCGCTGCGTCATGGAGATCGGGCGTGGCATCGCCACCTCGGGTGGCGAACTCGGTGTCTACAGCGCCGACGTTTGGGGACGCGGGTGGTTGGCCACCCATAGGCGGACCTTAATTAGCGCTGTCGTGCTCCGCCACTGGCCGCCGCGAGGACGCCTCCGCTGGTCGCTATCGCGACTAATTCCTGGTGGCTATACCCGTGCACCCCTCTCGTTCCGGTGGGCTCCATGGGATCCAGGTGGCTACACGTGTAGGTTCATCACGTGGAGGGTGTCCGCCGTATCTTCAGGAGTCAAAAAATAAAGAGTCGTAGTCTATTTCAGGTCAATAAAATAAGCCGAGATGTAAAAGACTTGTTTTTAAGTGTTAGGTTTGTGTCTAGCAAAGTCGAGTTAGGTTGCAGCTCGAGGACGAGCTGCATGTCTAGGTGGGGTGTAGTGTTAGAAGAGTCAAGGGCCTATTGGGTCTTAACCCGTTAGGGTTAATTAGTCGCTTGCTTAGGGGCCAAGTAAGACCTCTTCTCTATATAATGAGAGGAGATGTATCAATCTAATCAAGCAAGAGATTAGAAGAAAAACCTTCTCTCTTGCCGGCCGTGGACAAAGCCCCGCGGCCGGCGTTTCCAGCGCCCCTCACAGCCCTAGCCGTTGCTACTCTGCCTCTCAGCCCGTGAACAGTACATGCGCGGTACTGTAGCACCGCGGGTACTGTAGCGCCGCCGCTCTCTTCCTCCTCAATCCTCTCGATCCCAACAGCGTACATAACAATACCACTGACCTGGGCTTTATTGTGATAGATGACTAAGGCGGTTCGGAAGATACTTTATGCAGCTGATGCAAAGGATTCACCGCTACCTGAGGCGAATGATATAATCACCAAGTCGCCAAGCTTGTTCTCAAGTGAAACTGAGTGAGATGTGTGGCTACACGAGCTAATTTTGGTGGTTATTTTCTATCATTGATCGTCGTAGTTCTGAGTCTGTAAATGAGTAAAATAACATTTGACATGAGTCATTATGCATGTCAAAAACAGTTTTCCTGTAAGAACTTGCTACTTGCGAGTGGTTAACTAGTTATGATGCATTCTTGCTCGACGTGACAGTCCCTATATGGCTATATGTTTCCTCTGGAGAGAGAGATTCTGTTCTGTGATCAATATCTAAACTGCTCATTTCAATGAAATTCATCGAGTATGTGTTTGACAAGTTTTAACTTGATGGTACTCGCAATCTTCTTGCACCAGAAAAAAAAACGTCAAGTTCATGTATGTGCTCTGTTTTGAGTTGGGTTGGAGTGCATATGGATGACCATTATAAATTGCTGCTGAAATATTAGCCAGCCGAGTTGCTATACAACTAGGCCCGGTTTGTATCACCTTACTACAGTACTAGGAACGAAGAATTATAAACAGTGGATCCAAACATTCCAAAGGATGTTTATACTAAGGCCCGTTTGGTTTGGAGGAGTTAAAGTTTAACTCCCATCACATCAATGTTTTCTCAAATGCATGGAGTACTAAATGTAGACTAATTGCATGCATATCGGCACAGATTATGAGTAATTTACGAGACGAATCTATTAAGCCTAATTAGTCCAAGATTGGAAACTTTTTGTGAAATAAGACGAAACTGCTACAATGTTTATTAAACTTTAACATCTAAACCAAACGGGGCTAAAGGATGTGCAAAGTTTTAGCAGAATCAGTAAGATATAGGTTGCTAGTAAAGTGCTAAAAACTAGCATGCTGATAACGAGCTGAGTGCATCGTTGGAGCTTGCGTCGCCGCCGCCGCGAAGGGAAGGAGGGTGCGGGCCAGCCACAGGCAGGGGGCGGCGAGCAGGGCAACAGGCAGGGCGAGCCAGCAACGTGGTGGGGTGGGGAGGCCGCCGGCGGGGAGGGCCAGCCGTGGGCAGGGGCAAGAACCGAGGAGCCCAGTGGTGTGGCAGGCCAACAGCGGTGCGAGAACAAGGAGGTCGAAGCTTGAGCTCTAAATTGACGAAGTCAAAGACAAGGGCGAAAAAAAAGTTATTCTCCCGCATTATCTCTCCATGAGTACGAAAAATTACTAAAATATAAGTAATCGATAATGATATAATTAAGATGTCTGTACGGACGGACACCTCCATCTTCTCACTCTCGCACGCACCACTCGCCCAGCGACCCTATCCGCTCGTCTCGTCCACGCGCCTCGATGCTCGCTACGCTGTTTCCTCCCTGCGTCGCCATACCCATTTACCCACCCCACTCTGCCTCGCCGCCGCCGGTCCCTGCAGCGCCACGCCCATCCCCTGCAGCCTCCTCTGCGTCACATTCTCCACCGGGCTTAGTCTGCCTCGCCTGCCTCCACCGCGCTGCCTCCTCGCCGCGACCAGCCCGCTCGCAGCAACCGCCTCCACCGAGCCGGCGAGCCTCCACGACGAATGTTCCAACGAGTAGGCAACATGGATGAGATTCATGTGACGTCGCACCCACCGGTCAGTTGCCTGTGCCGCTACCGCATAGCAAGGCCCATGCGTCGCCGTCGACCTCCGCGCTGGCGTGGCTCCATTCGTCCAAGCAAAGCCCATATTGCAGGAGTATGTTTCAACTGTTTCAGATGTTTCATCTTAATGTTGCAAAAGTAGATCAGAATGTTGCACATGTTGCAGTGGCTATACACGTATGTTTGTTGCTAATGTTTCATCTCGTCTTTTAGACATATGTCTGCAAGTGTTTCATCTGGATGTTGCATATATTTTCACACATGAAATGTTTTTGGGTGTTTTTTTTCAAGTGTTTCATACGCATGTTTTGAGTGTTTCAGCAGTTTCGAACGTATGTTGCAAGTGTTTTATTTAGATGTTTCAAAAGTAGATCTAGTGTTGCAGCTAGTGTTTCAGATGCATGTTTGATGTGTTTCATCTACCTTCAGACGTGTAACACCCCTGGTGTTAAGCATGCATTAGGCATTTGCTAATCATATGCATAAGCATCATCATGCACTCATAAACATCACATGAAATATAAACATGAAACATGGATGTTGCATATGTTTGTTTAATTAAGTTGATGCTAGGTTGATGCTTGTCATGCCTTGTATGTGCTTGTTTGTTAATGTAAACAACTTAGAAATGTTTTGAAAACAATTTGGAGCAAAGTTTATTTTGAAAGCTTTTCCAAAATAGACTTCTAAAAATAATTCTCCAAAATACAGTTTTGATTTAAAAATGGACTTTAAATCCCTATTTCAAAATCTAGTTGGAATTTCAAAATGTACCCTAAAGCAATGTTGTAGAGAATGAAATTTTGAACAACTTTTGTTTTAAGGTCATTTTCAGCAAATGTCTTTTACTTGATCAAAATGAGCTTTCGAGGGCTGTTAGTGTAAAAAGGAAAAAGAAAAGAAATTTCTTTTGATTTGGGCCGACCGCCTCCCTTCTCGGCCCATGGCCGAAGCCGGCCCGGTCTGACTCCGCCCCCGCTCCCGCGTTCGGCCACACGCGCCCGCGTCATGCCCTGACCGCTGGCAGCATGCGCTCACCACGTGGCGCGCGCTCGCCGTCGCCGACGTACGAGTGGTGCCTCTGTGGCCCCCGCCGCGCCCCAGGTTTGCAAAACCAGCAGCAACGCCTCGCCCTGCTCGCTCCACCTCGCCATTTCGCTCCGCTGAAGGTCTAAATTGGCTAGAGGGGGTGAATAGCCTAAACTAAAACTCTACAGATCACTAGAGCAAAGATTAGTAATACAAAAGACGATAAATGTGGTTTGCTCTGGCTCTAAGTGTTAAGCAAGCCACCTAGTTACAATTCTAGTTACCTAATGTCTCTATGGCACACACAAGCTAGGTTGCTACAACTACTACTACCTAGAGAGCTAGCAACAAGAACAAACACAACTAAACAAGCTAAAACACAAGGTAAAATTACGGTAAGTAAATGATGGGAAGATGATTTTATACCGACGTGTAGAGGCAAGTGAACCAATGAAGAATATCAAAGTGAAGCCAATTACCGGGAGATAATCAATCACAATATCAAGAGAGACACCAATATTTTCTCTCGAGGTTCACGTGCTTGCCGGCACGCTAGTCCCCGGCGTACGGCGCCGCTCAACGTGTGGTCGCTGTGGCCCCGTCGCTCCGCGCGCTCTCGCCTTAACCACGCCCGGCTCGCTCTGCCTCGCTCCAGTTCACCTCGCCTCGCTCGCCCCACCGCAGCAGCCAGCCGAGCGGCTTTCTCCGCCACCGCGAGCCACCGCAGCACTTGTCGTCGTCGTGCTCCTCCACCGCACCTCCATTGCCTAATTCGTCTTGCCCACCGCTCTGCCTCCCCTTGTTGTTGTTGTTGTTGCGCCCGCTCTCGCCGTTGGAAGCGCCAAGGTAAAGCCCCTTTCGGGAATTCTTCTCCGTCTCCGGCGTGGCCGCCATGGCAGTCCACCGTCGCTAACCCTATTCCGCCCCCTTTCTCCCCATTCTATCACGCGCACTGCCTCCGCCTCGCATCGCGGAGCTCATACGCTCCTTCCCACGCCTCCCCATGGCCGGGAACACCTTGCTCGACGGCAAGCCGCGCCATCATTCGCCGCTACTCGCCGGCATGCCTGCTCCGGTGAGGTGCCCGGCCATCTGATGGCACCTAACGGTGCGGCTCAGTGTGCTAAGCACACTGGTGCCACCCGTGTCACCTGAGGGCTCGCCGCCAGTGAGCTCCGACCGGTGATGCTCCTTCCCTACCTCCTCTCTAACTGACCGGTGGGGCCTGGTCGGGTTCTCGGGCCCGCTGTCAGCAGCTCAGCGTGGTCCCGTGTGCATTTTCCTAGGGACGCGTAGCGTTTTCCCGAGCGGTTTTTCAGAAAAGAAAAGAAAACAATTTTTGTTATTTCATGCAAATGCTTCCAACAATCATAACTTGCTCCAAAGTGATCCAAAAATTGTGAAATAAATTTTGTAGTGATCCTCCTGAGTAGATCTATGGCTAAAAAAATATTGCATGTCAGTTTTATAATATTTTTTTGTGGAGATTTATTTAATTGTTGTAATTGTTGTTATATTAGAAAATGTCTAGTAAATGGAATATTGATCAGAAAAATATGGTTCTAGTTTCATTAGTCTTCTTTAGTGATGTACTTTCTAGGAAAAATATGTGTCATACATGTTCTGTGGAAAGATATTAAGGTGTAGTTCAAGTGCCTTTAATTGATGATTTTTGTTATTTTTGATAGAGAGCAAAAATTGTATAACACGTGCACGTGATAATTTTTGTGCAATGATTGCGTTCTGTATAGAGCATAGGAAAAATAGTAAATCTATTGTTTGGTACTTTTCATAGTACAAAGTATTTTCATGCTCATTTTTATGCTAGAGCTTGTCATTTTTGTCTAGGCTATGTTATTTATCCAAATCCCATGAAATTTTTATGTTGTGCTATTTGGAGTAGGACTATGCTACTATAATTTTTGTAGATTTTTCTAGGCACCAGAAATAGATGTTGCTGTTGTAACCCTAGTTTACATAGAATATAAGTATTATTCTTTTTGTGTAATTAGTGTGATAGTGAGAGTTTGGTGTATCTTTGAAGCACCCAACTACCTTGCTGGTGTTACTTGGTAAATTAATATGGTTGTGTTGATAAGGTGTAGTAGCAGTTATGTTAGGGTTATATGCTAGCTAGTGTAAAAGAAGATGACATGCCTTAGTAATAATTAATCTTGGATGATGTTGACTACCTTATAGAAAGCTTTTTGTCTCTAATCTATACTATAAGTTTCAATGTGCTCATCTGCATATCATGTCATCATGATCATGGCATTCCACTGCATCTGATGCACCGTTTGCATGTTTACTTATGCAATTGCATCCTATAGGATCACAGGAGGAGTCGCTAGTAACAGTGCCGGAAGAGCAGACCGGGGCAGATCCGCAAGAACTCCAGGCACAGGAGGTGCCCGAGGAAGAGGAGCAAGGAGATGACTTGCCCGAGTGCGTGGACCACCAGCCTAGTTCGTTTGAGAGAGACAAGCATCAGAGCATTCTAAATTTCCTACTTTATAAAGCAATTCTTTATATATGAGTTATATATTGTTGCATTAAGTTATAGGAGTTGAGTGAAATCATTGTTGCATTTATTACTATCCTTGCCCACCCGGTTACATGTTTACCCTGTTAGGTCAAGATCGAATAATTGCTTAGCCTTGCTTAGACTGGTAGCGATCGGTGATTTCCGGTCACCTACATTGATAGGTAGTTACTGCAAGAATTTAGCTATGAAAAGCATGATATCCTGGAATTAACCATGTGTTGATGGAGAATTGGAGACCGGACGGAAAAGTTGGAAGCAACCAGATATGGTTCTGGGGTGCGGTTAGTTTTCCGTCTGTGTCGATTAAGGACCGATCGTTGCTCGTCCCTCATGTCATGTAGAACGCATGCCTCACATTTAGCTGATTGAATAAAGTAACTTTCGACCGCGAAGCTAGTGACATGATTCGGGCCGGGACCTACACGGGCGCGCGTACTGGCGCTGAAGGGAGTATGACAGGGACACGAAGAGTGAGCCCAAGGTGCGTCCTGGCAGTTGGGCGGTCCCTGGGTACTGCGGCCCCAGTTTATCCTGAGACGTTTATCGAAATCTTATCATTGGTGATCTGTAGCTCACTTGATCGGTGAGTGTGGTTTTTATGAGGAATAAATCACCAGCTGGTTAGGAATCGATTCGAATCGCCATCGCTCTTGGATAGTGAGCACTTGACTCGAGCTACAATATCGTAGTATTTATGATGGAACATTGATGGTTATTGGATAGTAGTGAAAATGCTAAATCTAAATTGGTAACTGGATGTTATTGGTTAATTAAGTGATTGCTATAGTATAGTTGCTTACCTAGTTGGATAGGTCATAATAAAGATGATGCAAAGTACTCAAAATAGTTTCTTCATAGTAGCTTATGCTTTTCGTAAATGAGTCAGCTAACCCACTAAAGAAAGTCTTGCATGCCCCTTGATGTCACTTATTTCTGGTTTAAGACGGGTAAGTCTAGCTGAGTACCCTCTCGTACTCAGGGTGTTGTTCCCATTGTTGTTGCAGATGGTCAAATGTACTACGGCTATTGCATTAACTGCATATACTCAGCGATGGGCGACAACTAGGACCAAGGGCAATGGTCACTCTGTATCTCTCATCTGATACTTTTGTTAGAGATGGCTACTTACTGGCACTATATCTGAACTAAATGTGTGTGTGTAATTTTAAAACTATTTGCTTCCGCTATGTCAATTTGAACTTGAGTTGTAATAACTTTATGTTCTAAACTCCGATGTATTCAACTGTCGTTGCGAACTTTATGTAACATGTGACGGTGACTGCTAAACTTATACGATCTTGGTTTGTATATTGGTTGGTTTGAAATCCTTCGTGATTTCATAGATTACCGGGTTATACGGACTTAAGTTTGTTAAATTATCTGCCTCGGCAGAAGATTTTCTTACTTAATCTCGTATAATCGTGTTGATCCGTTACAGTGTCGACCAACACTACATGGTTCGGCGGCTAATTGGGAATCCACACCCAACCTCTCCAAGAGCGCCACAAGAACCAATAGCTAGTGAGGTAACTCAATGGCACGCGCAATATATTAGAGCTACCTTATGGTTCTTCACCGGGGAAGGTGCAAATCCCCTCACAAGTCGCCGGAGCCGGCCACGAACAATCTCTAACTCATGCCAGACCTCCTTCGCTGCTCCAAGCCGTCTAGGTGGCGGCAACTACCAAGAGAAACAAGAATCCCGCTAAGGCTAGGCATTTGGGTTACCCGAAAATTTCGGGTCGGGTAATTCGGGTAGTTGAAAATTCGGGTATTAAAAATTGCTACCCGATGTTTGCTCCGAAAAAACATTACCCAAAAATTCGGATACCCGATAATTCGGGTTCGGGTTTTACCCGATATACCCGAAATTGACAAAACCAACCATTTTGGAAGAATTCAAGTACCATTTTAAAGCAATAAACAATAGTCCTTTAAATCACATCATGTCTTTATATCAATTACCAACAAATCACTTATCAAGTTAGCATAAATCTATATTAATTCATGCCAAATAATATATTTATATGGCATTGAACTACCTCATGTCTTCATATTAGGAATAGAAGAGCAAATATTTGAGATATTTCGGGTAATTCGGGTAGTTCGGGTACCGGAAAACATTACCCGAATTACCCAAACTAATTTCGGGTTTTTACAATCACTATCCAAAATTGTGATCGGGTACTTCGGGTCTGGGTTCGGGTAGTTCAGGTTCGGGAATTGGGTATCGGGTATTTTGCCCACCCTTAAATCCCACAGCAAAAGAACACCCAAGTGTCAACTAGATGCAAATTCATAAGCAAATGCACGTAAGATCACTAAATCTCACTTTGATTAGGCAATCAAAAGGGAGATGAGTGGGAGGGGATGTGCTCAGCTCAAGAGTATGTTAGAGAATAAAAAAATATCCAAGATAGATCCCCCAAGGCTGGCCAACAAGTACACGAAATAGCCGTTAGAGACAAGAAGGTGCCACCGCGCACTGACCGGACGCGCCGTTCGGTGTGACCGAACGCGGACACAGTGTCTGGTTGTGCCTGCGTGACTTCCCCAATGAATGCCACATGTCTCGCTTTGAATCTCGTTCGTTCAATCGTAACGGTCACTTAAATGTACGCGTTCACGCACTAGAGTGACCGGACGCGCTGATCAAAACTGATCGGACACGCCCTAGCGTTTGGTCGCCAGATGCTCGCGCTGCTGAGAGGCCTGACCGGACGCGCCGCTTTACTGACTGGACGGCATAGTGCTAGCATCCGGTCGATTCTAGTAAGCACCCACTCGCGACCTGAAGTGTCCGGTCGATCGTGACCTATTGCGCCACCGCGTCCGATCGACCTCGCGTGCTTCACAACTTCTCTGGGGCTTGACCAAACGCACCGGTCCCGTGACCGACCGGATGCGCTGGTGCGCGCGCTCGCTGCACATGGGAAGAACTGACCGGACGCGTCAGCTGCGTCCGATCTAGCGTCCGGTTCAGCGTCCGGTCACCCCAGTAACTTTCTTTTTGCCTCCGTTTCTTTACCTCCAACGCAGTGAAAAATAGGCGTTTCACTTTCACAAAAGCGCCGAACCCATCTCTACCGCTCAAACTCTACCGCCTTCGTAAATATACTAACATCACCAAGTGTACATCACCATGTGCATATGTGTTAGTATTTTTACAATCATTTTCGAGGCGTTAAGTTAGCTCACCACTAGATCTAAATGCATATGCAAATGAATCTTCATCTAGTGGCACTTAAGTGATCAATAGTCCCAAAAATTTCCCTCTTTATAGTATGATCATCGATCCTAAATGTGATCACACCCTCTAGGTGTCTAGATCACCAAAATACAAAACACTATTGATGACTTTGCCTTAAGCTCCATAGGGTTGCACTCCATCTCCTCTTCTTCTTCAAGTGTGGCACCAAGTCATCGTGATCAACATGCATCTAGCCATCCTTTGCTGCGGGAGTAAATAAGTATTATCGCATTTCCTTAATTACTGCAAGTAAAAATAGAAAAGCAATAAATAAATAGTAGACCGTCCAAACGCCAGGCAATTCCTTTGCGCGCTTGGCATATTCAAACATAGTCAAAGGATGGCCACGTCTCCAAATCACTGCCGCGAGACCGGGTCATGCAACCTCCATGGACCGCGCTCGCTGTTGATTTTAAAAAAAATGGCGCTGCGCCGGCACCGCTTGATCAAGGGACTAGCAAGGCCGTGTTTAGATGCCTGAATTCGGGCCTAAATTCGGGCATGAACAGTGCCCGAATTACCGTAGCAAATTTGTTTTTATTTGGTAAAAATTGTCCAAAAATTGATTAATTAGACTCAAAATGTTTGTCTCGGAAAGTACAACAAAACTGTGCTATTAATTTTTTATTTCATCTATATTTAGTACTTCATATATGTGCCGGCATTTTGATGTGATGGGAAATCTTCTTTTTGCATAGTGAAATTTGGAAAAATATTTAGGATCTAAACAGGCCCCAAATTCGAAATCGAACTCAAGAGCGCCAAGCAGTCCTGGCAACCACTCCCGGCGCTTAGACCTGGACGTGACTTCAAAGCAGAGAAACCACCTTGCCACTTGTCTATAAATAGCGGGCTACTGCAAGCGTTCGAGGTCCCGCTCCCAGATTTAGAGTGCTGCCAGGCTGCCGCTCTCGCCATATCCGAGAAGAAACCGCTAGGCCGCTGCGCTCCCGCTCTGCATCCCTGATCAGCATCAGGCTGCCGCCGTCGAGAGTTCCAGTTGTGCCGGAGTAGATCGCTGCTACAAGCTGCAGCGTTCCTGAAGGATCCTGAGGAGGTGAGAAGCCCATCGTGCTTCTCTGCTACTGCATCGAGCTTCATCAACAATTCGTCGACGTCGCTGCAGTGCACGTAGGTCTTACCCCGGTTAAAGGTAAAAGGTCCCGTCGAGGCCGGCGCTCTGCGCCTGAGTTCGATTTCCGGTGACGGTCGGCCAGCAGCACCATGACCGCACCTTGTGCAGGGGCTGCGAGCCCTGGTAAAAGATCGGCCAATAGGGTTGTGACCGCGCAATGCGCATGGGCTTCTTGCCCTGGTAAAGGTGTCTCGGTGAAATCGGGTTTGGACGCGTCTTTCCCATGGTTGAAAATCAGGTCGGACGCGCTTTGGCTCCACCCCAGTTACATGGTGAAAATTCAGTTGGACGCGATCTTGGCTCCAACCCAGTTAAAGGTTCATGATACAAAATTGGTGGACGCGCTTTGGCTCCACCTGGTTCATGGTAAAATTGATATGGACGCGAATCGGCTCCCATATAACTATATGTGTTTTTGGCCACGGCAACTCCGGCCGTTCATATCATGCATCAAAGAAAATAAAGGACTCGCATGCTACTGTCATGAAGAAAAGATCACGCATGGGTTTCTATCAAATCAAAGAAACAATCATATGTGCAAATGAGATTATATAAAAAAATAAGACATTGACAACGTACTGCATATTCAGTCCGTTAGCTAGGCATGCATATCATGTAACGTGCCATTAGTTCTGGCCAGCATCCGCTGTTTACACAAACCTTGCATACCGCACAGTCATCAAGGATCATGCGTCCACATAATCAAGTCATGAATGAACAAAAGAAAAGGTTGTGCAGGTTATGTTTCGTTAGCTAGCACCTCCCTTGGACAAATCCAAAACTTGTCTTGCATGCCTCGCTTTGCATGTACAACGACATAATCAAATTAAAATACAAGTGCCGACTAAGTTAGTATTTTTTTTTTTGCGACAATGCCGACTAAGGGCTTGTTTAGTTGGTGAAAAAGTTTGGGTTCGGCTACTGTAGCACTTTTCGTTTTATTTGGCAATTTGTGTCCAATCATGGACTAATTAGGCTCAAAAGATTTGTCTCGTGATTTACAACTAAACTGTGTAATTAGTTTTTTCTTTCGTCTACATTTAGTACTCCATGCATATGCCGCAAGATTTGATGTGACAGGTACTGTAGCACTTTTTGGGTTCACTTTTTGTGAACTAAACAGGCTCTAAGTTAGTATTGCACCAAAACTGTCACATCTGCCGCACTATGCAAATAGAAGCAAAGGCTAGCGTAAAGATCGCATGCATCTTGCATCTTAATTACGTTGCATTCACCCAAAATAGGCGGATTTAAATAAATAAGAAACTAAAGAAAATTAGTTTCTTCGTGGCAAATATCATGTCGTCACCGCTAGTGCTAGTTAGCCTGCTGCGGCGCAATGGTAAAATAAAATAATCAAATGTTACAAACACATGAACTTAGCCTGAACTAAATAGGCTTTGTCATGTTCATCATAATTTCCACACACGTCATCTATGCCCGGCACAGGCTCTCCAGGCCAGGTGCCGAGCATCATGAGTAAATCAAATGTTGCATCTTAGCTGATTGCACCCATAAAGGTCATGTTTAACTAAGTCATTAAAATATATCAAATTAATAGCATCGTGCCGTACCATGAGTATGCATGCTAACCTTAATAAAATAAATTAATTGCACGCACCTCGGCTGAGTCGATGATGCAACATTTCTTTCTAGGCCATGGCAAAATAAATACTTTGGCTTAGCTCAAATGTAGTATTGCACTATATGATGAATACATCCATAAACGGGCATCTCAAAACATGCTAAAACATGATCTACATGATCCAATAAGGCTGTCAAATTTAGTATTTAAAGTAAATTACGTGCATATATGATACAATGCACATAATAAATGTTTATCACACAAATAAAGTAATTTCCCTTGGTCAGACATGCACGCATAGTGCTACACCATATGTAATGCATGAATTAAATACATGCATATCAAGTTTGCTAAAGAAAGCTAAACAAGCTACCAGGAGTATACGTTTGCTCCTCAATAAATTCATGCCATGCTTAAAAGAAATGGCAATCATCAAGTCCGAGCATGCATATTCATCTATCTACGGCTACAAGGCTCAAGACTTTGTTTTCTTTTTGTAGTTTGTAATAGGAAGCTATATGATGTAATCTTATTTTTCATGTACTCATGTTGGAACTCTTAATCAGGGGTGTTCTCTATGGAGATGTAATTAACATAATTTTTATGCAAATATAAGAATTATGGAAGTATGGACTCGCAACACCTGTTCTTTTATTTTTGTCCCAATTAAATTTAACCAAAATCAAATTTGTCTCTGCTGACGCGGAGGCGGGTCATAGCCGCCTGTTTCCCCGCCATCAGATTCTAGCACGCTCGGTGGGACATACTTCTCCCCTCATCTTTGAGTTCCAACATGTTTGCATCATATGGCTTTGACCTAAATTGTCAAATGAAATTATATACATACATATTGGCATTCAAGAAAACTCATATATGGTTTTCTTATATGAAGGTATGGCTGGACGCATCCAAGAGTTCGTCACCATCCGCATTGGTTCCCTTTGGGTCGATGTTCCCATGGGTCCCGCTCAAGTCTCCAACAGTGCAAGTTCGCTCAACACCACAGCTGCCTCTCCAGCTGTTGTTGCTCAAGACCAAGAAGTTAACTCCAAGCCTGAAGAAGGCTTCACTCCTGTCATGTCCAAAGCTGCCAAGCGGCGGGCAAGGAGGGTTGCTGCCAAAGCAAGGATGATGGCCTCCAATGAACGCGCTACCAGCTGGCGCAAGGCCACACATGTCAACAAGGCCGCACCTACCAACATTGTGGCTCCTAGCTCATCCAAGCCCAAGGGTGATAAGCCCTCAAGCTCCAAGAAGGCGCCAAGTTTTCGCCCCGCCACATTGGGGGAGTGGCCTGTTTGTGCCAAAAAGGCACCATCGCCCAAGCTGACATTGTCAAGGGTGTCCTCAGCATCAGCCCCAACAACAAAGGGGGGTGATGCCATCATCTGCCACTCCTGCACCAAGCATGGCACCACCCATGAAGGCTACTTCAACCACAGCTTTCCCACCTCCAAATAGGGGAATTGTGTTGCGGGATCCACCCCAATGCCCGCAGCCCAACAACAAGGAAAGAGTCAAAGTGGTGGAAGAAAAAGATCACTCACGCAAAGGAAAGGCCATGGCGACGGAAGATGACACGTCATCCACTGACAATGATTCATCCATCAAGAGCCGACTTCGGGTTGAAGCCCCGGAGTTCACCCCCACGCTGGTCCATAATCCCAGCAATGAGCCACCCAAGCATGAGCTACGGTGGCAAGGGATTCACCTCTCCCTCAATGATATAAGAAGGGGACACGTAGATCCTGCCGCAACACTCTCTGATCCCATATCATCAGAGGTGGAACCATCGTGGCCTTCTGTACAAGATTCCGCATCTCCAAAGCGTCGCCGCCGAAGGCAACGCAACATCCATGAAGCGTGGGTGAACTTCAACAACTCAATTGACTCCATGACTAATCACAACGTGCTTATGTGGTGGATTCAATTTTGGCCTAACAAAGCAGAGAATATCGCAGGGTCCAAAATGCTGCGAGGCAAGCTTTTCAAGCATCCATGGAAAGGGTAATATGCCAGGACCTAAGAAGCTTGTTGCCTGGAGCATCCACCTCTGCCGATAATATGGAAGGTGAAATCATCCGTCGTGCTGAATGTAACACCCCAGGTGTTTGGCTTCCTTAAGTGCATTGCATTTCATGAGCATTAACATTAATCATCTCATTCATGAGTGGGAGCATCATTCATTTCATGCATGAGCTTATAATATGTGAAACATGCTTCGGAAACATTGCCACATATGTTTATATTTCATGTGAAGTAAGAAGTGAGTAGTGTGCAACACACAAGTACCTTATGTGCAATTTCCTTTTGAGACATGTCAACCACTTTAGTGTAACATAATTAGCAAGTGTTATGCAACACACTCATGCAACATGTGCAACATGAGCTTGCAACATTTGGGTGAAAGTATTGAATTACTTGTTCCAAAGTATGTGACACTAGGAATTTTGTGCAACCAATGTGTAGAGTGGCTAATTAGGTCTTATAACACCTTAATTACATTTAGGGTAAGTAGTGGAGCAATGTTCATGTTGACCAAAATTACCAAATTGCCCTTCTAAATGTTGTTGACTAAGTTTGGACCCCTAGAGTGATCTGGTTTGACCAATTAAAAAGTCCAGCTTAGAAATCTTCCATGGAGGAGCAACCTTAAGCAAAGTTGTAGAGAATTTCATAAGGAACAAAAGTTCTAATATGGCAATCTCATGAAAATAACCAGAACATACTCAAAAATGGCCCACAAGTCAGTTTTAGAGGCTGTTTTGGGACTTAGCAATTTTGGCTAAGTGTGAAGCTGAAAACCGTTTCACTGTACCTCACTTTGACAACTTGTAACTCACAAACCAGGCCGAACCAGTCCTTGAGCCAATTGACAAAGTTGTAGCCCTCGTGTAGCTCTACCATTTTGGTATTATCATCTTCTGCTAACTCGAGCTGGTTTAGGAGTTAATCGGTGCCAAAATCCCTCTGTCAGTCACCTTTGCTGGTCTCCTATCAGACATTCAGAGCACGGGTGTCCGACATGTCGCAGGCCATCGCTGCCACGTGTCCTCCATGCGCCGCGCACGACCTGGCGCCTTGGCCAGCTGCCGAGCGCATAGAAGGGCGCCTCTGCTGTCGTCCCGACCTCACCCATCCATTCCCTCCTCCTCCTTCCCTCTCTCGTCTACTGAGCGGAGAAACCGAGCCACCATTGCCGCCTCCACTCCGGCGAGCTCGCGTGCGCTCACCACTGCACCGTTGTCCACCAAACCTCATCTGCTGCTCCGTCTTGAACCCCCTGTCTCCTCCACCCCGTAGTTGAGTCAATCGTGTGAAGGTAAGGCCGCATTGCCATCTCCGCCACCGTCCGCCTCGGATGTTTCTCGCCGGAGCGCCACCGTCGTCGTGGCTGTGCTTCTCTAGGACCCCATAGCCTTCCTTCTCTGGCCTTGTGAGTCCGCCTTGAGCCACTGATGCTCACGGGACCGACCGTTTGGGTCACGCCGCCGTCTAGTCGCCGGAGCCGGCCAAACCGCGCCCGTGAGCCGCCATGCCCGCCGCCATCCCCCATAGTCGCAGCAATTGCTCCAATTAGTAGCACCCCTAGGTTCGCAAGGAAGAGGTGAACGTTCCTGTGCCCTTCGTCTCGCCGGAGCTGCCGCCGGCGGCGAGTTCGCCGTCGACCGTTCCCCCCCGCCTTCGTCTCGCTGACCCGTGGGACCCGCTCATCAGAGCGCACGCGGGGGGCGGGGAGGCCGAGCGCAGGCCGCACGCGGGGAGCGGGCCGCGCCGCTCGAGTTGGGTCGCGCTATCAAGTGAGCTGGCGCGCGAGTTCTGGGCCGCGCTGGCGGGTCGGCCGGCCCAGTGCCCTTTTTTTATTTTTGAAAAATCCAGTTCTTTATCTTTTTCACAGATTTGACGGATGTTTGTGATTTTCATATCTAGGGTTTGGTAGATCCAAAAATAGTGATCCAAATTTTGTTTGGCTCAAAATAAAGTGTAGATTCTAGGAAAAATATCAAATGCTTATGTGATGTTTATTTTCTAGAAGAATTAATTAGGGTTTTGAAATGTGTTTTAAATGGCATGCAAACTTGTTTAAATCATATGTTGAGCTTATGTGTTCCAAAAATTATGAAATTTAGTGAGTATATTCTTTCATGTATATACTAGCTCTGGTAAAAGCTTAAGTAGTTTTCAAGTTATGATGTTATCATTTTATATTAAGAGATACTTGAATGAATTTTCATAATTTTTCTATAGTTCCTGTAAAGATAAAATTTTGGGAGTGTTGTTCTTAGGTTAGAATGGTACTAGGAAAAATATGAAATCTGTTGTTTGACACTTTTCAATAGGGTTTTCTATTTTTGTAAAAATCAGCCTTTTTGGCTTGTGAATTTTGTGTAGGGAGTTTTTGTGAATAACTTTAGTTTAAATTTGTACAGTAGCCTCCTAGTAGGCCAGAGAGCCTCCTGTAATTTTTATAGAATTTTCTAAGTAGTTTGAATATAAGTTTAATTTCTCACTTAATTAATTAAGTAAATTAAGAAAAGGGGTTAAAATAAATGTTCTAGGTTGGCACCCCTTACTTTCTGGTGTTTTTATGATATGTGAGAACTATTGATATCATTGGTTTAGTCATAGAGGAAGTTTGACACATAAATAAATATTTAATCTTCTTATTTCTAGGTTTGCTGGACAGCTAGTAGCATTTTTGGGTTTGACCCTTAGTAAAAGTGTTTGCTGGAAAACTTGTGAATACCAAAGTGGTAGTAAACTGGTTAAACTAGCTTGTGTCAAAATTTGATGGTATTTGGCCTAGTAGTCTAGGAGTTATAGCTGTTTAAAATGACTATCCAGAAATGGCTGCTCTCTGTTTGGAGAGGACAGATTTCTGGAACTCTAGAAATTCGACTAGGAAAACCTAGGAATTAAGTGTTGAAGTCTGAAAAGGATTTGTAGAGCATTTTATAAGCTTTCCAGAATATCTTGGATTATGTCTTTTGGAGTTAGGAATCTCCAGTTACGTTAGAAACATTAAGCTGCTGTCCAGAATGTCTTGCTATGATATTTTGTGCTTAGATTTGGTAACTTAAGTAAAATTATTCTTGTGATTGTTAGGTGTTAGGACCTTAACAGAGGAGGAACAACTATACCTTAGGTTATATAGATTAGGTAAGTACTTCTCTACCGGAGAAGAGATTTGCACGTAAGATTGAAGTAATTTGAATAGAATAATTGACTTGCCACAATGCATTCCATTCCGAGCATATTGCATTCATTATGCATCCATGAGATTTATTGTGCATTCATGCAATAGGTGTACCGGAGGGGGTGACACTCCTCGAGTTCGAGGGAGCAGTTCCGGAGGAGGACCAGGAGCAGCTGGGAGAACCCGACGAGGCAGCCATCGAAGGACACGTCGTTGACGAGCTACCTGAGTGCCCAGATCACCGCCCGTCCTCTTTTCTGAAAGGCAAGCCCCGGTGCATGCTGACCCAATTATTTTAAATATAATTCTTGAGTACTTTTACTTGTTTACTGCATTAAGTTGTAGGAGTTGTTTGGAAACACTTGTTGCATTACACCTGTCCTTGTCCAGATATCTTACTTAAACCCAAAATTAGGTTTAGGCACGTGTCAATGCTTAGCCCTGCTTAGTCCGGTAGAAGTCGGGTGATTTCCGGTCATCCGCGAGATGTACGAATGGGTCTCGAGTGGCTATGATGGCTATCGTGAATGGAATCATGCCTAAAAATGAAATTGAGACCGGGCGGAAGTTTGATAGTGCAGCCGCAAGACACTTCACGTCTTGGGTGCGGAGCTATGCCCGTCTGAGTCGTTTAAGGACCGATTCGCTGTACGTCCTTGAGTCATGTTGAACGCAGTCTAACACTTAGTTGGCCGGATAAGTCGTTCCTACCGCGAATCCGAGTAATGAAGTTTAGGCCATGAATCGACTGGTAGGTTACATCTTGGAGGAGAGAAACATTGTGCTTGGGGACATTGGCGTGAGTCCAAGGGGGGGTTAGAGTCCCTAGCACCTGGCAGAGTGTCGTCCTTGGGGATGCGACATCAGTCGGACCCGCGGCTCCTGAACTGTACCAAAGGTGACCTGAGCAGCCCTCGCCAGGCGTGACTCGGTGAGTGTTAGAAATATCCCTCCAGCTGGATAGGAATTCGATTCGAATCGCCGTCGCTCCCGGTTAGTGAGCACTTGACTTGAGCAGCGGTAACGTAGATCTCATTAAATTGAACAGATGGTTAAGTGAATGATATAATATTACCGCAATTTATACCTGCTATGGATATAAGAATATTATTGTTTGATTATACTCAAGTGAATATTTAGTACAGGTGCTAAGATAGATGACAGGTTAATGCTAAAAATAAATGCTAGTACAGGTTAAAAGAGTTTAAATTACTTATGCTTTTCCGCAAAAGGTAATGTCAGCCAGCTCCACTTATGAAAGCCTTGCATGATCCTTGGTGTCTCTTATTTTCCGTTTTGACGGGTAAGTCTAGCTGAGTACATTCCCGTACTCAGGGTTTATTCCCTCCTGTTGCAGATGACATGCTTTATCAGGGTTTCTGCAAGACCTGCCTCCACCCTGCGGGTGACGAGGACTAGATCACTCGGGCGTGATCGTCTGTTATGTACTTTCCTTAATGCTTTTGTGGGATGTTGATCATTAAGACTGGTAGTGGTATTTGAACTAAATGTGTGTGTTATGCTTCCGCTACTTTATGAACTCCGTTTGTAATAATTTATGACTCCGTGTGTTGTAAAAGAACCTCTGCTCTATTTATGAAATGTAACGTGTGATGTGTATGTTGAATGATGCGATCTTAGTTGTAAAAGAGTTGGTTTGAAATCCTTCGTGGTTTCGATTGACTACTGGGATTATATGGGCTCAAGTTCAAAAATTTGAGCGTTTAGGCGCTTGTTTTTGTACTTGTGCTCTTATAATTTGGTCGGTTCTGTTACACTGAAGCCCTGGCCAAATTGCCCGAGCATAAAGAGTTCATAAAAAGGGACTCACGACGTAGAAAGTATGCCAAGCAAGCTGCCAATGTATGTGTAACAGAACCGACCAAATTATAAGAGCACAAGTATAAAAACAAGCACCGAAGTGCTCAAATTTTCGAACTTGAGCCCATATAATCCCGGTAGTCAATCGAAACCACGAAGGATTTCAAACCAACTTACTTACAACCAGGATCGCATCATTCAACATACAACATCATACGTTACATTTCACAAGTAGTTCTAAAATAAGTTTACACAAACGGAGTCGCAATTATTACAAACCAAGTTTATAAAAGTAGCGAAAGCAAACGCACACCAGTTGTTTAACTACTGCCAGTCTTGATGATCAACAACCCGCAAAAGCATGAGGAAAGTACATAAAAGATGATCACGCCCAAGTGATCTAGTCTTCTTCACCCGCAGGGTGGAGACAAGTTTTGCAGAAGCCTTGATAGAGCATATCATCTGCAACAGGAGGGAATAAACCCTGAGTACTGGATTGTACTCAGCTAGACTTACCCGTCGAAAACCAGAAATAAGATGACACCAAGGATTATGCAAGGCTTACACAAGAGGCTAGCTAACATAACATTTTGCATAAAGGCATAAGTAATTGAAACTCTTATAGCCTGTACTAGCAGTTATTTTTAGTATTTACCTGTCATCTATCTTAGCACCTGTACTAAACATGCACTTGATTATAATCAAACAATTATTATCATTATATCCAGAGCAGGTATGAATTGTGGCAACATTGTATCATTCCCTTAACCACCAGTTTATTTAATGAGATCTACGTTGCCGCTGCTCAAGTCAAGTGCTCACTAACCGGGAGCGACGGCGATTCGAATCGAATTCCTATCCAGCTGGAGGGGTATTTCTAACACTCACCGCGCAGGCCCCTGCCAGGGTCGCACAAGCCACCTTTTCATATGATTCAGGAATCGCGGGTCCGAATGATGTCGCGACCCTAAGGGCGACACTCTGCCAGGTGATAGGGACTCTAACCCCCCTTGGTCTCACGCCAATGTCCTCAAGCACATCCTTTCTCTCCTCTAAGAAGCAACCTACCATTCGATTCCCGGCCTGAACCACATTACTCGGCTTCGCGGTCGGAACGACTTATCCAGCTAACTAAGTGTTAGACTGCGTTCAACATGACTCAAGGACGTACAGCGAATCGGTCCTTAAACGACTCAGACGGGCATAGCTCCACACCCAAGACGTGAAGTGTCTTGCGGCTGTACTATCGAACTCTCGCCCGGTCTCAATTTCATTTTTAAGCATGGTTCCATCCACGATAGCCATAAAGCCACTCGTGACTCCTTCCTACATCTCGCGGATGACCGGAAATCACCCGACTTCTACCGTACTAAGCAGGGCTAAGCATTGACATGTGCCTAAACCTGATATAGGATTAAGTACGATATCTAGACAAGGACAGGTATAATGCAACAAGTGTTTTCATATAACTCCTACAACTTAATGCAGTAAATAAGTAAAAGTACTCAAGATTAATTTATAAATCAGTAGGTTCAGCATGCACCGGGGCTTGCCTTTCAGAAAGGTCGAAGGCCGGTGATCAGGACACTCGGGAAGGTCGTCTGCGGGCACTCCTTCGCCTGCTGGATCCTCGGGCTCCTGCTGCTCCTGGTCCTAGACTTCCTCCGGAATCACAGGCTCGAACTCGAGGAGAGTTACCCCCTCCGGTACACCTATTGCATGAATGCACAATAAATATCATGGATGCATAAAGGTGTAACATGCTCGGAATGAAATGCATTTCAGAAATAAAAATAATAATATAATCAAGTTACTTTATTAGTACGTGCAAATCTCTTCTCCGGTGGAGAAGTACTTACCTAAGCTACTCAACCTAAGATACAGCTGTTCTTCTTCGGTTAAGGCCCTAACACCTAACAACACGAGAGTAATATTACTTAGGTTAGCACAGTAAGTTATTCTGGACAGCAGCTCAAAGATTCTAACATAACTGGAGAATCCCAACTCCAAAAGATATGATCTAAGACAATCTGGAAAGCTTATGAAATGCTCTACAAATCATTTTCAGACCTCAACCCTTAATTCCTAAGTTTTCCATTTCGAATTCCTCAAGTTCCAGAATCTGTCCTCTCTAAACAGAGAGCAGTCAATTCTGGACCGTCACTTAAAACAGCAACAACTCCCAAACTACTAAGCCAAATGTTCCCAAATTTTGACACACGCTAATTTATCAATTTTACTATAACTTTGGTATTTACAAGTTTTTCCAGCAACCACCTTTATCCAAAGTCAAACCTAGAATACTATCAGCTGTCCAGAAAACCTAAAATTGCAAAGATTAAATATTTATTGATGCGGCAAACATTCTTTAAGACCAAACTAATACTACTACAAGTTCACAAAGGTCACAAAAACACCAGAAAGTAAGGTGTGCCCACCTAGAATATTTATTTAAACTCATTTCTTAATTTACTTAAGTAATTAAGTGGAATTTCAAATATGTATGTAAACTGCTCCTAAAATTTTACAAAAATTACAGGAGACTCTCTGACCCAAAAAGAAGCTACTGTAAAAATTTGAACTAAATTTATTCACAGGAACTTCCTACACCAAATTCCCAAGCCAAAAAGGCTGATTTTTTGTATAAATAACCAAGCACAGTAAAAAGTGTCAAACAACAGATTTCTTAATTTTCTTAGACACTCTAGGGTACCAAGACATTCTCCAAAAATTTATAAGAACATTGCACATGTAGAAAAATTACTAAAATTCATTTAAGTATTTCCTAGAATCACAAGATAGCTTGATAACTTGAAAAGTACTTAAGCACTACTGCCCAAATTTTTACCAAAGCTAGAGCAAGTATAAATTAGCCTACTCACCAAATTTCATAATTTTTGGAACACTGAAACTTAAGATATAATTTAAACAAGTTTGCATGTGATTTAAAACACATTTCAAGGACCTATTTAAATATCCCAGAAAACAAATATCACATATCCAATTTATATTTTTCTAAAATACTACACATCCTGTAGATCCCAACAAAATTTATCTCATGATTTTTGAGCAAGTAAAACCCTAGATCTACATTTTCCAAACTTAACCAAAATTCTGTAGCAAAGATAAATAAAAATGAAAAAGATCTCATTTTATACTGGGCCGGTCGAGAAAGGACGCGGCCCACGGCGCGCGCGCGGCCCGCTCGGGCTCCCGCCCACGCGCGGCACCGACAGGTGGGTCCCCGCGGTCAGTGACAGAGGGCAGAGGGGCGGCGAACCGCGAGCTCCGGCGAGCTCAAGCTCATCGGAGGGGAGCTCGCCCGGGAAACCAAGCACACCCTCGCGTTCTCCGTCACATGGTGCTTCGATTCGTGCAAGAAGGACGGCTTGGGTTGGAGTGGGAGGGGCTCGCCACCGTGAGCGGCGGCCGGTGAGGGTCGGGTGGCGGTGTACCACCGCCGGTGAGGCCGCACGGTCCCAGCTAAGCTCGGTACGAGCTTCACTGCAGCTAGGCGGAGCTATTGAGGTAGAAAGGGAGATGGAGAGAGGCCCTAACCACCCCGGCCACGGAGCGCCGTGATGCGGGGCGGTGAGCGCGACGACGGTGGTCGTCGTGTTCCGCTCCGGCGAGGTCGCATCCCACGGTAAGGTCTCGCCACAAGCATCCCCACAGATTACGGAGGTGAGAACGAGGTTCATGACAGGAGGAGAATGAGGGAGGGGAGCTGGCCACGGTGGACCGTGGCGGCGGCGATACTCCGGTGAGCTCCAGTGGAGAGAAAGTCGACAATACCTCCTCACCTCTACGAAATGGATCAAGCGCGATGTAGAGGAAGGTCAGGGAGCCTAAGGCGGAGCTGTGGGTGAAGTTAGGTAGGCTACCGTGCGGTGGTGAGCTTGCCCGGCCGCGGCGGGGTCAGAGTGGCACTGCTCGTCGGACCAGAGAGCGAGGGAATGGAGGAGGGAGTGGCGTGAGTGCTGGGAATTGAGGTGCCGACTCCCACTTCACTCCCGCGCGTGAGCTCGCGACGTGGAGACGACAGCAGCACGCACGCGCCACGCGGCCACCGGGCTCTGCCCGAGCGCCACGACGCGAGCCGGCTGTCCGGCTGCATGGCGTCGCCATTTACTGAATGGAGGTCGTCCTCGTTCGACTGACAGAGCAGCTTCGTCGACGATTAACTCCCAAACCAGTGAGAACCAGACGTGGGTGATGTTGGCAATGTTGTAGAGCTACATGAGGACTACAAGTTTGTCAATTGGAGTTTGGGCTGGTTCGACCTGGATTTGAAACTACAAGGCTCCAAAGTGGTGCCCCTTGAAACTGAAACTTAGTTTCAGTCACTAAGCCGACTGAAACCCGATTTTCTAGATACCATATCTCCTAAACCATTTAGAACTAGGTGATGGTGATATTGACAATGTTGTAGAGCTATGTATGGACAACAACTTTGTCAATTGGCTCTAGGACTGGTTTGGCCTAGTTTGTGAGTTACAAGTTGTCAAAGTGAGGTACAGTGAAACGGTTTTCAGCTTCACACTTAGCCAAAATTTGCTAAGTCCCAAAACAGCCCCTAATACTGACTTGTGGGCCATTTTTGAGCATGTTCTGGTCATTTTCATGAGATAGCCATATTAGAACTTTTGTTCCTCATGAAATTCTCTACAACTTTGCTTAAGGTTGCTCCTCTATGCAAGATCTCTAAATTGGACTTTTTAATTGGTCAAACCAGATCACTCTAGGGGTCCAACTTAGTCAACAACATTTGGAAGGGCAATTTGGTAATTTTGGTCAACATGAACATTGCTCCACTACTTACCCTAAATGTAATTAAGGTGTTATAAGACCTAATTAACCACTCTACATATTGGTTGCACAAAGTTCCTAGTGTCACATACTTTGGAACAAGTAATTCCATACTTTCACCCAAATGTTGCAAGCTCATGTTGCACATGTTGCATGAGTGTGTTGCATAACATTTGCTCATTATGTTACACTAAAGTGGTTGACATATCTCACCAAGGAAATTGCACATAAGATACCTATGTTTTGCACACTACTCACTTCTTACTTCACATGAAATATAAACATATGTGGCATTGTTTCAAAAGCATGTTTTACATATTATAAGCTTATGCATGAAATGAATGATGCTTGCTTATGCTTATGCAAATGCAATGCAATTAAGGAGCTAAACACCTGAGGTGTTACAGTACGCGCAAGACGTGCCAGCTTGAAGCAAAGAGAGCTAGCAATCCCGACCAACTCTACATCTAGTAAGGTACAAGGGGCTGCATCATCAAGCCATGCTGGTGGCACCCGAAATGAGATAAAATCAAACACTCCAAGAATGGAGAGTACAACAACAATGCCTTATCAACCCCCTCATAAAAGGGTGGTGAGCAATCGTTTTGAGGTGTTCTCTTCCATGCCGGTGAGTGTGGAGGAAGAAGCTTGCAACACAAGTGATGCTTCCTCAGCTTCTGCGCACTTCAAAAGGAAGAGGCCTCGCAAGCAAATTACATTGGGTCATCGCCCTATGACTCGAAGCCAAACAAACTCTGGTAATTCAAAAAATCATGAGATCTATGTAGGGTCTTATAATCCCCTATTTGATGATCATTCTAATTTTGAAAATGAATTATTGGATACTGCAGGCTCGGCGGATCCAAACCCCCCAAATGGTGACGATCCATAAGCCTCAAGTGATGATGGCTCACCCTCTCCGCATAGCGAGAGTGAGTCTGGTAGTGCTGAACAAGTGCTTGCCACCAATGAGGGTCAATCTGTTGAAGAACAGATGAACCGAATGATGGCTGCATTGCAATAGAAAGAAGAAGAGTTGGTTGCACTCCGTGAGCAGGTGGCCAACACCAGAAATTGTACAAGTAATGTGAATGCTTTGACCAGTCATAATGGTCCCCATCCCCATCCCAACCTAAAATTACACTTGAATCCATACAGAAGATGATTTCCGAAGGTGTAAAGGCTCAATATATGCAAACACATTACTCCATGCACCTGGGGTATGTGAAACCATATCCTCCGGAGGTGGACATGGTACCATTTCCGAACAACTATCGCCAACCGCAATTTAGTAAATTTAATGGGACTGGGTCACCACATGAACATGTGGCCCATTTCCTTGCTGCTTGTCAAGATACAGCCCACAATGGAGCTCTTCTTCTCCGTCAGTTTGTACAAACATTATCGGGTCCAGCTTTCACATGGTATAGCAAGTTGGCACCTGGCTCCATCCGTACATGGGAACAAATGCAGGATGCCTTCCTAGAGCGCTTTTATAGCACTCAAAGGACGGTGGGAATAACTGAGCTGACTCAAACCTTGCAAAGGCCAAATGAGAAAGCTGCAGATTTCATCAACAGGTGGAGGAATTTAAGCCTCCACTGCTCACAGCCGATCACCGAAATAGAAGCAGTCCGTATGTGTATGAATAACTTGAGCCCGGACATGGCCATTCACCTGCAGGGTGTGAGGCCAATAACTTTCGAAGAGTTTTCCTCAAAGGCCATAGACATAGAAAATTATATGCATCACATGTCTCGTCCGACAAGGACATTCAACAAGGCGCCATTGGACAAAAATAACCAGCGAGATAAGCCACCATCTTCTAAGCGAAAGCAAATGCAAGCCATGGAGACGACGTTGGTTCCCCAAAAGTCCCAAACTGGGGGCACCGCCGCAAGATTACCAAACAAAGGTGGTGCACCAGCTCCTAGGAGGCCAACTCTTAGCGAGCATCAAAATCAAAAGTACTCCTTCATCGACGAAGAAGTGGAGGATCTCTTCATGGTCCTACGGGAGTTGAAGCTCATCGAGCTCCCCAAACCAAAAAGGCCAGAAGAAGCTTCTAAATTCGATGAGCCAAATTTCTGTCACTTTCATCGCATCTTGGGTCATACACTCAAGGATTGTTTTGTGGTCAAAAGCATGATACAAAAGCTCATAGATGAAGGCACCATAGATGCCGATCTACTCAAAAGCATGACAAATGGAAAGAAAACGGCTACGTCAAATGTTGCCACCTTTCAAAGTGATCCGGTGAGTTGTGCAATTCCAAAAATGTGGCCAACTTATGATCAATATATGATATCAAAACCTGAGCATGTTAATATGTCTTTCTTAGGGCATCCACAACAGCAAGCTAAGTGCCAGCATGAAGGCAAGACTTTCCTTCGGTGGATCCACACCCCAAAATGTGGACCATCAAGTTCCCAAAGATCAGGAGAGCGTCGACAGCAACTCTCAAGACGATTTGCTCTCTGACGAATGATGGAAAAGGGAAAAGGCCCGCGCTTCTACCAAAATATAAAGAAGCATGAGGACGACTCCCTCAAAAAGTATGCTGCTTTCCCCATCGGAGTTTTTGAGGATGATGAGGAGTCTCTTCACTTCCCTGAAGAAGAGGCACCCGAAGTTGATGAAGTTCAGCTTAGATCAGGCCGTCAACTACCTAGGCCATTTCCTCAACAAAGAAATCCCCCAAATGTAACTCCGAATGATGCGACTGACCATACTCCTATTGTGTCGGTCAAGTATGATGTAATCTCACACTTGAAAAAAATACCAGCTATGCTTTCTGTGTATGATGCTCTGTGTCTCTCTTCTGATTTGTGAAATGCATTTGTTACTGCACTTTCTTTCCCTGAAGATTATAGGGTCGAGGTTGCTAAAGCAGAAGTAAAATTATCCCAAACTCAAAGTATTACGTTCAATGATGAGGATCTATTGTTAGGAAATAAAAAGCATAACAGACCCCTTCTTATGTTTGGCAAGATTGATGATCTCCCCATTAATCGCATAATGATTGATGGCGGTTCAGCCATAAACTTGTTACTCTTGCACACTCTTAAAAAGATTGGGTATTCTAAGGGAGATCTATGTCGCTCAAATGTTGTCATTCATGGCTTTAACCAAGCTGGTCAAGAAGCATTGGGTACCATATCCCTGGTTCTAAAGTTTGAAAATCTCATGACATATGTAAACTTCCATGTGATTGATGCGGCTACCTCATATAATGTTCTCATCAGTCGCCCATGGCTGCATGAAAATGAAGTTGTTCCATCTACTCTCCATCAATGCATCAAGTATAAAGATCCTTCGGGAGACATAGTAAGGATTTTTGCGGATAAAAAGCCATTCACTATAGCAGAGTCCTTCTATGCTGACGCAAAGTTTTATTTTGAGCCTGTTGATAAAGTCTCAAAGCCAAAATCAACATTGCCATTAGAACAAAATATACCAAAAATAGAAGACGGTGAGTGTTCATCGAGCCGGAAGATATACCAATACATACCAAGCAGCCAAAGGAAGGAAGGCGATCCAATATTTCGCATCATAAGTAAACCCTCTCAAAATAGAGGTATTTCATTTCCAACTCCCTTACCTTCTTTGGTGCAATATAAAATAAAACAAGCTCAAATTGAAAGGGATAATAAAAGTAAATTGGCTGCACAAGTTACATTGTTAAATAGAGATGATAAAACATTACCCATCTCTTTATATGACAACAAAGTTCTTTATATTATGCAACAGATGGGCTATGATATTT
Source organism: Saccharum hybrid cultivar R570 (assembly GCA_038087645.1). Classification (NCBI taxonomy): domain Eukaryota; kingdom Viridiplantae; phylum Streptophyta; class Magnoliopsida; order Poales; family Poaceae; genus Saccharum; species Saccharum hybrid cultivar. The sequence goes on from JAQSUU010000529.1 coordinate 12,193,643, forward strand.
CTACTGGTCCTTCTTTATGTGATGGCCGGGGGCAGCTCGCACCATTTGAAAAGTTGATGTCCCGGGCTCAGCTTGAAGCTCTACACCAAGATCAAGCATTAAAAGAAGAGAAATATGGGTTAGGTTATGAAGTTAATATGACCTCTGCCGAACCTCTTGATGCTGCCGAAGCATCTCCACAAATGGAAGATGGAAATCAGCAAACCATTGATGTGTTGGAAGAAATTAATATTGGCACGGATGATGATCGTCGTCCAATCTTCATTAGCAAGCATCTATCTAAAGAAAGTAAGGAAGAATACCATAAATTTTTTTATGCAAATAGAGATGTGTTTGCTTGGTCTTATGAAGAAATTCCAGGTCTAGATCCTGCGGTGGCTGTACATAAATTGGTCGTCCGAAAAGATGTTCCTCCGATGAAGCAGGGACAAAGAAGATATCGTCCAAAACTTCTCCCACAAATAGAAGCTGAAGTTGATAAACTCATAGCTGCTGGGTTTATTCGAGAAGTGAAATACCCCAAATGGGTGTCTAGTATTGTACCCACTAAAAAAATGGGAAGATACGTGTATGTGTTGATTTTAGAGATTTAAATAAAGCATGTCCAAAAGATGACTTTCCAATTCCGATCTCTGAAATCCTTATTGACGCAACTATGGGATACGAAATATTCTCCTTCATGGATGGTTTTTCTGGCTACAACCAAATAAAAATGTCGCCAGAAGATGAAGAGTTAACAGCATTCCGCACACCTAAGGGCATATATTGCTATAAAGTGATGCCCTTTGGATTAAAAAATGCGGGTGCTACATATCAACGTGCAATGACCATTATTCTCGATGGATTATTGTACAAAATCGTTGAGTGCTATATAGATGATATTGTCGTAAAATCTAAGCGTGAGAAAGATCACTTAAAACACTTGGAAATGGTGTTTGAGCGGCTTAGAAAGCACAAACTGAAAATGAATCCTATGAAGTGTGCCTTCGGGGTATCCTCAGGGAAATTCCTTGGTTTTGTGGTCACCAAACATGGCATTGAAATTGACCCTACCAAAATAAAGACAATAGTCAACATGCCTCAACCAACAAACTTGCATGAATTAAAGAGCCTCCAAGGCCATTTGGCATACATAAGGAGGTTCATCTCAAATCTGTCCGGGAGATGCAAACCTTTCTCTCGGCTCATGAAAAAAGGAGTCCCATTCCAATGGGATCAAGCATGCAAAAACGCATTTGATGATATAAAGAAGTATCTAGCAAATCCTCCTGTCTTATGTGCGCCAATCAAGGGGCGACCGCTAATCCTCTATACAGCAGCCATGCCAACTTCATTGGGCGCTCTTTTAGCACAAACCAATGATGAAGGGAAAGAAGTCCAGGCATGTCATCTATGCCCGGCACAGGCTCTCCAGGCCGGGTGCCGAGCATCATGAGTAAATCAAATGTTGCATCTTAGCTGATTGCACCCATAAAGGTCATGTTTAACTAAGTCATTAAAATATATCAAATTAATAGCATCGTGCCGTACCATGAGTATGCATGCTAACCTTAATAAAATAAATTAATTGCACGCACCTCGGCTGAGTCGATGATGCAACATTTCTTTCTAGGCCATGGCAAAATAAATACTTTGGCTTAGCTCAAATGTAGTATTGCACTATATGATGAATACATCCATAAACGGGCATCTCAAAACATGCTAAAACATGATCTACATGATCCAATAAGGCTGTCAAATTTAGTATTTAAAGTAAATTACGTGCATATATGATACAATGCACATAATAAATGTTTATCACACAAATAAAGTAATTTCCCTTGGTCGACATGCACGCATAGTGCTACACCATATGTAATGCATGAATTAAATACATGCATATCAAGTTTGCTAAAGAAAGCTAAACAAGCTATCAGGAGTATACGTTTGCTCCTCAATAAATTCATGCCATCTTTTTGTAGTTTGTAATAGGAAGCTATATGATGTAATCTTATTTTTCATGTACTCATGTTGGAACTCTTAATCAGGGGTGTTCTCTACGGAGATGTAATTAACATAATTTTTATGCAAATATAAGAATTATGGAAGTATGGACTCGCAACACCTGTTCTTTTATTTTTGTCCCAATTAAATTTAACCAAAATCAAATTTGTCTCTGCTGACGCGGAGGCGGGTCATAGCCGCCCGTTTCCCCGCCATCAACCACAAGGCCCGCCGCCGATTCGCCTTGCCATCACCTCCGCTTTGCCTTCTTCTTCAACAAACGCAAGCTGCATTCGCCATTCGCGGCAAGGTAAAGCCCAATTGGGCATTTCCTTCTCCGCCACTGCCACCATTGCTGGCGAGCAGGGCCCGCCGTGGCTAGCCCTCTTCCGCTCTATATCTTCCCCCTTTTCGCGAGTTACGCGTCCGCCTCCATCTCGCGGAGCTCGCGCACGCTCTGGTTGCCGCCGTCGAGGCTTGCTTTGGCCAGCCACCTTGCGCCAGCACCGTCGCGCCGCCATGCGCGCCGATGAGCTCAACGCCGATCTCATTTGGCCACGTTTTGGGCACCACCCCTCGTTGCGGGGAGTCAGATGGTGGTGACCCCGCCGCCGGCGAGATCCCTCCGCCGTGCCTCTCTCTGTGTGTGACAGGTGGGCCCAAGGGCCCCACTGTCAGCCGCTCTGGTGCAAAACTGGGTGCACGCACGGTGTGTGTAGCAGTTAGGGTTTGTGGATTTTTCAAAATAAAAAGAAAATGATTTCCAGAAGTGCTGAAAAAGCATCTAAAATTCATATCTTGATGTATATTGCTCCAAATTGAGTGAGACAAGTTTTGTTAGATTTCTTATGAGTAGATCTACTGTATAAAAATATTGTATGTCAAATTTGTGATACTTTTCTGTGTACATTTATTTAATTCTTATAAATGCTATTAACTTGCAAAATTCATAGTAAATTAAATATACCTCAGAAAAATATGATTCCAATTTTATTGATCTATTCTTGAGATGTAATTTATGTGAAAAATATATAACATGCATGTTCTATGGAAAAATGTGGCTATGTAAATTAGGTGCATTTAATTGTTGTTTCTTGTAAAATTGCTAGAGCCAAAAATATGAATAATACATGTAGGTGAAACTTTTTGTACAGTGATTTAATGCTATGTAGATCATGGAAAAAATATTAAATCTATATTTTGACACTTTTTAGAGTACAAAGTATTTTCATGTGTAATTATGCTATGCTTCTTTCCTTTTTTGTTTAGGTTGTTTTATTTATCCAAATGCAATGAAAATTTTATGGTAGGCTATCTTAAGCATGACTAAGCTATTGTAATTTTCTTAGATTTTCTATATAACAAAAATACATGTTGCTATTGTAGCCTTAGTTTAAAATGAAATAAAATATGATTCTTTATTTCATGATTAGTTTAATTGTTTTGTTTTGGTGTATCTTTGAAGCACTACATACTTGCTGGTATGAGTAGACATGTAGATGATGTGTGTTATGTTGCATATTTTGGAAGTAGTGTGTTCTTCTCTACTAGAGAGGAGATATGCACCTACTCGATAAATTAAGTTTGAATTGTTCATCTACATGGCATGCCCTCATGATCATCATATTCCATTCCACTTGTTGCACCACTTGCATAATCACTTACACATATGCATGATAACAGGATCGCAGGAGGAGTCGATAGCAGCAGAGTCGGAAGTAGCCGAGGAAGTCCCGCAGGAAGAGCCCGCACAGGAGGTGCAGGCCGAGGAGGACGCCGTTGACGAGCTTCAAGAGTGTCCACACCACCGTTCGAGTTTGTTTGACCGAGGCAAGGCCCCAGAGCATTTCTTCCTCGGTTTGTAAATATTTAACTTATGCTTTAACTATCTTTGATGCACTAAGTTTAGGAATTGATTGCAACCGTTGCTGCATTTTACCTTGTTTACCCTCTTTATATCATATCCTTGTTATACCCTAGTATACAGAGTTGAGTAAATGCTTAGCTTGTTTAGACCGGTAGAAGTCGGGTGATTTCTTGTCACATGCGAGCTATAGGTGGTTACCTGGATCTTGTTTGGCTAAATATGGTATCATGGTATATAACTAAGTGTTGAAGTGAATTTGAGACCAGACGGAAGCTTGCAGGGTTTTTGACTGTAGTGATTTTCGTCTGTGTCGGTTAAGGACCAATCGTTGTTGTCCCTCGGGTCATGTTGAACGCATGCCTCACATTTAGCTAGCCGAATAAAGTACCTTTCGACCGTGAAGCCGAAAAATTATTCGAGCCGAATAGATTGCCCGCAACGCACTGTACTGGCGCAGGTGTGGTAGGACACGGGGGCGCGATGGTAAGACCAAAGAGCAGTCGGTCACCCCTGGGTACGGTGGTTACTGATAAACTCGAGACTTTACCTGAATTGTTGGTTCGGTGATCTGTAGCTCACTGGCAGGTGAGCGTAGTTTGTGTGAAGAATAAATCTCCAGCTGGTTAGTAATCGATTCGAATCGCCATCACTCCTAGATAGTGAGCACTTGACTTGAGCCACATCACCGTAGTAATCTGTATGGAACACTCGGTTGGTTATTATGGTTGTGATGAGATGGAATGCTAATGATCATATGGTTATCATTAATTGCTTGAATCACATCATTGCTCTAGAATAGGTGCGAATCTAGTTAACAATTTAATAATTATTAAATTAATGTAATATTTTCAGAAATAGTATTCTTTAAATGTTAAATATGCTTTTGGCAAAATGAGTCAACCAGCCCACTATAAAGCTTTTCATAATCCTTGTAGTCACTTTATTTTTGGTCATGTCGGGTAAGCCTAGCTGAGTACATTCTCGTACTCAGGGTTTCATTCCTATTGCTGCAGATGGACAGATGTATTACGGCTACTGCATCAGTTGCCTGTATCAAGCTATGGGAGATGCATAGACCATGGGCATGGTCATTCTACATCTCATCTCAATGCTTTTGTGGACGTGATAAGTACTTGGCACTGTATCGAACTAAGGGTGTGTTGGTGGTTTGAAAACTATTTGCTTCCGCTACTTATTTGAACTTGGTATTGTAATAACTATTTTACTTTTGAACTCCAATGTATTATGTTACGTGCGAATTTATGTAATCATGTGAATGGCGACCGCTAAACTCGACGATCTTGGTTGAGTTGTTGGAAAGTTTGAAATCCTTCGTGGTTTCACAGACTATCGGGTTTATACGAGCTTAAGTAGGTTAAGTTGTCTACTTCGGCGGATGATTTTTCTTACCTAATTTCGTATAAATGGATCGGTTTTGTTATAAAACGTATGTTGCAAGTATTGCATCTGGATGTTTTAAAAGTAGATCGAGTGTTGCATCTCTGTCCTCGCTTTTCTGCTGCCTCACCTTCGCCTCGGTGTCTCCTCCTCCTCTCGGTGCCGGTTGGGCATCTGCCGCCCCTCCCCCTACTTTGGATGGTGGCGGAGTCACCTGCTGTAACTACTGGCCGCGTGCATGCGCGTGAGAAGCAGAGAGGGCGCGAGCGGGGACTCCCCACGTGTAATTGGGCAGCGTGGGCCCTGTGTAGGTGGGCGCGGGATGCTGGTGCGCGTGGGGAGACGGAGTGTAGGCGTAGGCATTCGGACGTGGGTGTCCGTCCGGACGTCCAGGCACTAGCACGTTGGTAACTAATTAGTATGGTGTATCACGACAAATATATATATTTTGATAATAATAGTACTGGACAAATGTTTCTCCTATATCCTTAGACAAAATTTCCCAATAAAAAAATGCCTCGGTCTTATCCATCCAATAAACGGGCAGCGCAGATAATCATATCCTAAAATCTATAGAATGGTCAGCCCAGGGGTCTAAGGTGCCTGTTCCAGCCGGTTACGGACGGCAGCCAGCGCACTCGGCCGACAAGAACGAGTACCTGGTGGTCTTTGATCCCAAGCTCGGGCTCAACGCGTAGCCCGCTGAGCCTGCAGGATTCAGGTCAGTTTTCCAGTGCAAAATCGCGTCGTCCTTGTTTGACTTCTTGTGCTGTCGAATAACAAGATTCCGATTTACTAGTGCTCTTCGTTAGCTAGTGTTTGCACGATCCTCTTTTAGATACCCCAATGCAAGGCCCAAGCAAAACTGTAAGGTGAGCACGCATACTTTCAAATTCAACTTCGGTTATTAATTTAGACCACAGTCCACAATTCTTGATGGTTTTCCTTTGATTTTTAGATGAACAACTTTCTTAATACATCATCACTTCGCTTTCCCTTTCACAACTCGCTTTCCAAAAAAACAAAAGGTATCTGAACTTTTTAGTTTTTTTTTCTAAAAGTTTTCTCGAATATTGTGTGAAAGTTTATGTGGATCATTTTTGGAAAGAGCATTTGATTTTCCTTTGGAAAACATACAAGAATATAACTTCTCTACGCTTTGGAAAGTTTTGATAATTTTTGTAAAAGTAGTAAGAGGTATATGAGAGAAGTTTTTAAAGAAAACAGAGACGGGTGAAACCATGACATTGTGAGTGAATCAGGTCGCTTACATTTGCAGGGATTAGCGAAATCCCAGATGAGAGGAGCGAGAGGCAGGGGGTGGCTGTGGGGCCGGTGATGCAACGAAATGATGCACGTGGTACATACACTACCCACACACTCACGAAATCGCGCGCACACACGAAAAGCACTGGCATAAAGTAGTCCATAGATGGAGGCCCACGTCTAATAAAAAATCAGCACCGTCTCTCTCTCTCTGTGAGAGCAGCTGCACGTTTTTTTTTTTTTTTGGGTCTTAGCAAGGTGTAAATACATTTTGATAGAACTACAGGTGTTTTGTTAAAAAAAAAGTTTCCGACGTGTGAACTTGTTGCACATATTTAGGTGAGGGTGAGGCCCATATAGCGTTTGGACGGAGATTGAGATACGCATAGGCAAAGGGATATTGTACCCTTCAAAAGATAATATTGTATTCTAGTTGTTCATTCTTTACACTTCATTTAATCCTAACTGTTTATCTATTTTTCTTTCCCTATCTCACTCTCTCTATCCTGTATCCAAATGTCATAGATCGTAACAAAAAGAAACGTTGTGTGGGTGGATGGGCATCCTGCTCCGTCCCGGTGCAATGCAACCACTACCCTCCGGCGTCCCGTTTCCTAGCCTGGCGCATCCTTTCCCGACACATCTCCTTCCTCCCCTGTGCTCTCCAAGACTCCAACCTGACTCGGGGGTGTTTAGTTTTCACCCAAAAACTTTACACCTCATCTCATCGAAGGTTGGAGATATGCATGGAGCATTAAATATAGATAAAAAATAACTAATTATACAGTTTGCATGTATGCGAGACGAATCTTTTAAGCCTAATTAGTCCACAATTGGACGCTAATTGCTATAGTTACACATGTGCTACAGTACCTCAGAAACTTTACGGCCCCTGAACTAAACACGCCCTGTGATTCAGCCTCGCTCCGGTGCCCCCTCTACTTGGCCTCCACCACGGTCAACCTTCCTCTCAGCAAGACCTGAGCATTTTTCAAGCCAGGTTCTGATAGGCCACCAGTATATTTTTTTTAAAAAAAATAAAATAAATATGTTTAGCTGAGTCCAAGCATGGGCTAAGAAAAAAATTCATGACCAGAAAAACCTTGTCTAACCCTATCCACTAAGCTCCACCAGATTTGCTCTACACCTGCTCCTCTTGTGGTGTGCCCCTCTCCTTTGTGAAAAAAAAGCGGAACTGCTAGCATCCAGACGTTAGATTGAAGACGGTACATGGCTTATGCTGATTCCTTTCCCCGCGCGCTTGCACTCTGCGCTCGTGCCAGCACGCCCCCACCCGTGCCAGTGTTTCACGCGCCCACATAGGACCTGTCACCTGCACCACGTGCTCGTGCAAGGATCGCTCTCGCCCCCTCACGCTTCCCAAGCACATCTCATGTCCAACACCCCGATCTACTTTTGAAATATCCAGATGCAACACTTGCAACATACGTCTGAAGATAGATGAAACACTTAAAATATATGTCTGAAACACCTGCAAAAAAACACCTAAAAACACTTGAAAACCATTCATCTAGAGAAAACACTTGCAACATGTGTGCGAAACATATGCAACATCCAGATAAACACAATTACAACATACATCCGGAAAAACAGATCAAACATTGGGGATAGACGCTTGCAACACACATGTACAACCATTGCAACATATGCAACATCCCAATCTACTTTTACAACATTCATATGAAACACTTGCAACATACTTCTAAAACATCTGAAACATTTGAAATGTACGCTTGCAACATGCATCGTACGCCGGTGCGGCCTCCGCCGCCGTCTGCATCACGGTGCCGCAGCCGTAGCAGTAGGTGAGGCTAGAGGACTTCTGCGCCAAGGCTTGGCGCTTCTCCTTGCGTCGACGGCGCCTGTCGGTGTCATCGGGCACGAGCATGTGCGCGCAGGCCTCGGGTATCTAGCTCGCGGCCGAGGAAGCAGTCCCCACGCATAGGCGCGGCGGTGCTCGTGCTATCAGACGGGGCGGATGGCGGAGCAGGAATAGCGGCGAAGGGAGGTCCTGTGGAGAGGAAGGATGGCACCACGCAAGTGGTCGGGCGCGCCGCAGCGTCGTGGTGGACCATGCCGTAATCCGCGGTGGAGTAGAGGTCGCGTCTGGATGAGTGGATTTTTTTGTACAAACTTCTGGACTATGGTTACTGAGGGCCAGGCGCAGTGGACCGTTCGGGCCGTCGCGGCCGACGACAACGGGAGCGTCCGCACTCCCAGACCCCCTAAGCAGAACATTTCAGAAAAAATGAGACATGGAAGAAAAATGGAGTAATATGATTGATAAATGGGTCCTAGAAAAAGTAGAGTCCCTAATTTGAACGTCGTTGCTAGTGTTTTTTTTTTAATCGGACGTCTTTGCGAGAATCAAGTCTGGGAAACAGAGCCATCAGGAAGTAGCATTTGATCTCATGGAACGGCGGGAAAAACTTGGCTTATATTTCTTAGGATTAAACTAAAGAAGCCCCATAACTAGAAAACTCGTGATGTGTTCCCGACATCTGCAGAGAGACCGTGGAAGAGTGCCATGCCAAGCTCACCGAGATGGGGTTGCTCATCCAAGACAGCAACTGCATCACCTTCATCTTCCAGGACGACGTCGGGGGCCTCGAGGTCCTCACCGACGGCCACTGGGTACCGGCGGAGCCCGCCTGCGGCAGCATCATCGTCAGCATCGGCGATGTCATACAGGTGAAGCCGGAGAGCAGGATAAGCAACTCCACGCAAATACGCAATGGGCCCGTAACAAAAATCTCCCTCTTTTTTTTCCCTCCAAATGCAGGTGCTGAGCAACAACAAGCTGAAGAGCGCGACGCACCGGGTGGTGAGGAAACCTGCGCACAGGCACTCGTTCGCCTTCTTCTTCAACCTGCACGGCGACAAGTGGGTCGAACCGCTGCCGGAGTTCACGGCCAAGATCGGCGAGGCGCCGCGATACAGGGGGTTCCTGTACAGGGAGTACCAGCAGCTGCGCGTGAGGAACAAGACCCATCCGCCGGCTAGGCCCGAGGACGTCGTCAACATCACCCACTATGCCATCTAGTTCAGTAACAAATTGTATATCAATGAAAAAATAGCTCCTTATTATCCATCCAATAAACAGGCAGCATGGATCATCATATCCTAAAATCTTTAGATTGTCATATCATATTTAACTTTGCCTTCAAATCAAACACACCTTTATTGACAGAGGATGGTCCAATTTCATCGATTTTGGGGTCGTTTGATTAGATTTGGAATTTGTTCATGTTTTTTTTGGTCTATCAGAAGTTTCTATGTTGAAACTTCAGATTGAGGCCGGTGTAAGTTGAGGCGTATAGCGAAGCGGTTCGTTTGTGCTGCTCTTAGTGCTTCCCAATGCACCACGCTGGTTCACCAAGTAGATATGTCATAAATAATGGTGGTCTCGCATGTTCTCATAGATACTCCGTACTTGTAGAAGTAGTTGTGGCTACGTCTGGCAAAAGAAGAAGGCAACACTTGAAGAATGTGTTGGGGGCAAGGAAGCCACTCGATCACCTCGTTTTCTGAGCTGACAAAAGTTGCAGCCTGGTGGGTGGTGGGAAGACCTAGATTGAGAGAATCTACCAACGTTGTTGTCCTCAATTCGCCGGTGTCTATATAGGCTAGACCTTTTTTTCTGATCTGAGGCTAATGTTTAGTGTTGTCTTTGTTGGGAGACGGAGCCCTTATGCCATTTGTCATGTGAAGTGTTGCTATCCTAAAAGAGTGCTGCTATCAGCATGCTGTGCTGGTCAATAATTTATTTAATAACACTTATTATGTACTATAAATATTAATATTCTTTTATATACGTTTGATGGGCACCTCACGTGGCATTTTTCCTTTCAATCGTGTGTGTCAGTGTGTGTGACCACTGCCCACAGGCGACGGCCAATAGACATGGCGGCTAGCGGCGCGCTCCCCGTGGTTGACCTGGCGCCTTTCTTCACCGAGGACGGCACTGCCAGCGCCACCGAGGCCGTGCGCCAGGCATGCCAGACGCACGGGTTCTTCCGGGCTGTCAACCACGGCGTGCCGGTCGAGCTCATGGCACGCGCGCTGGAGCTGTCAGCCGCGTTCTTCGCGCTGCCGGACGAGGAGAAGGCCCAGGGATCCAAGGTGCCTGTCCCAGCCGGTTACGGGCGGCAGCCGGCGCACGTGGCCGACAAGAACGAGTACCTGGTGGTCTTTGATCCGAAGCTCGGGCTCAACGTGTACCCCGCTGAGCCTGATGGATTCAGGTCAGTTCGAGCGCAGAATTCCGTATTTATTGACCTTTTGAGCTCTTGATCGAATTGAAGAACATCGGAGCCAGGACGGAGTTAGAAATTTCTTATCGAGGGCTGAGGGGTCAGGGGGTCAAAGAGCAAGATCTAGATAATAAGGGCTCCAATAGTGGTTGTGATCTTCTTTGCATACAAAGTGCTAATTGTGCATACTTTACTTTTTAATGAATTTTCAGCAGGGGTTTCACCCCTCCTGATTTATAAAAAAAAATGCTAATTCTGGTTGTGGATTTAATCAAGCAGGCCCGTATGGCTAGTAAAAAGGATTACTGAACTCAATTCGTGATGCTTCCTGTAACGAGATCACCGAGCTTGCAAGTAACTGAACAAGTAAGCTGAGGAGAGCATGTTTATTGACCACTATAAGTTCAGATAGGACATTAGAGTGACTCTCCTACGCCTGGAGCTGTTGATCAGGACTCAAGAGGGTAAAAGACATATCGAATAATAACAGCTACCATTGCAAAAACGTATCTTCCCAATACGATCTACTCCTTTCGTTCCAAATTTATATGTCGCTTTGACTTTTTTTATACATATAAACGACTTATAATTTGGAATTGAGAGAGTAGTAAGAAACAACTGATGCAACACATCTTTCATCTTCAGAGAGACAGTGGAGGAGTGCTACAGCAAGTTCACCGAGCTGGGGTTGCTCATCCAAAAGATCCTGAACGAGTGTATGGGGCTCCCGCCGGGCTTCCTCAAGGATTACAACGACAACCTCATGATAGTAAGGCGCTACTTGCCGGCGACGGAGGAGGAGAGCACCGGCTTCAGCGCGCACGAGGACGCCAGCTGCATCACCTTGATCTGCCAGGACGATGTCGGGGGCCTCGAGGTCATCAAGGACGGCCACTGGGTACCGGCGGAGCCCGGCGGCGGCAGCATCATCGTCAACATCGGCGATGTCATAAAGGTGAAGCCGGAGCGCAGGGTAAGCAATTCCACGCAAATACGCAGTGGACCAGTAACAAAAATCTCCGCCTTTTTTTTTTTCTTTCCAAATGTAGGTGCTGAGCAACAGCAAGCTGAAGAGCGCGACACACCGGGTGGTGAGGAAACCTGCACACAGGCACTCGTTGACGTTCTTCTTCAACCCGCACGGCGATAGGTGGGTGGAACCGCTGCCGGAGTTCACGGCCAAGATCGGCGAGGCGCCGCGATACAGGGGGTTCGAGTACAAGGAGTACCAGCAGCTGCTCGTGAGGAACAAGATCCATCCGCCGGCCAGGCCCCAGGATGTCATCGTTAACATCACCCGCTATGCGATCTAGTTCAGTAGTAACAAATTGGATTTCGATGCGCAGAAATGCATAAGCAAGGCTCATGTATATATGGAAAAATTGGAGGTGTCTCTCTTCTAGGAGTATATACTACTCACTTCTTGTAAAATTTTGTTCCTATATGGAGTATATGAATTAAAGATCAGGCTTCTTGTAAAATTTTGTTCCTATATGGAGTGTATGAATTAAAGACCAGGCAACCACCGAAACGGCTACCGTTGTTATTGGAGGAGTAAGCTATTGCTTCGTGTGCGACTTATTGAAAAAGAATCTTGAAACATCCTAAAGACACAAGTCCATTGTCGTCTAGTCCGGTTAGGATACCTGGCTTTCACCCAGGCGACCCGGGTACAAATCCCGGCAATGGAAGCTTTTTTTGTTTTGCTCATCAATTTATTATAAAAATACATTTCATAATTGATTTAATGATATTTATTTGATATCATAAATATTGATATTTTTTCTATAATTGGTATAGGATACTAAAACATGACACTATGTTATAATTGTATTTTTTTTAGGAAGAAGAGAGTATATAAAAAAGACATTGCTCCTAATTGAAAAGAGCAAGGGAGAAACTAGACAAAACCAAACGACGTTGCAATTTATGAGGACCTATATCAAATTTGCCACTTCAAATTTACAAGTATACGGTATCGCCAAGTTGAGCACTCAACACAAGGCATTTGAGGTTTGAGCCTATTCAGAGCAAAAAAGAAATGAGGCGTTGGAGTGTTGGACAAATATCCAATGCAACTTTCGCGGCTAGTCCCTCTGTAGCTTTATTTGTTTATACTTTATAGACCTGGAAAACTAAGATACCGTGAAAACAATTTTGTTGTACCATTTTTCATGTACCAATCTGATCGATTTGATAGCTGAAATACAAAACGTCTAAAAAGCACAAACCAAGGTCATTTCCTTTTTCTCACGGCATGTGTATAATAAAAGGAGAACAAAATATACTAAAATTAGGTGTATCAAAAAAGTAGAACATAATTACTAAGAATTGTCCAATAGCACATGTCCACGGTCCACCTCCTTGTACATGCTTATTGCTTGGGGCCACAAGATCGACAACCGCTCAGTAAAATTCTCAGACAAAAAGGCCCATTAACTTTACAGTGTAATCTCATCTTTAGTGCCACCATTGTCATCCTCGATGCAAAATTCAAACATTTTCATCCACCACTCAAAACTACTGCCAACTACATTACAATCCCTCTCAGCTGTGTAATGAGCCAAAGGAATAGGTGAATACGGTAAAATGCCACTAGATTTTCATGTGCAAGGAAGACCGACACATACGAAAGAAAAATGTTGCACAGAAAAATGGGGAAAAGAACCAATAGATGTAGGATCCCGAGGCCTTTTAAGACTTGAAGCTATCTCATTGATGTTGTTATGGCTCACGTAGAATAATTAGCCCCATTTGACAATAGCTGAACCCCAGGTAAGTCCAGCACCAAAACCTGATGCCGCAATAATATCACCAGTCTTCACCTTGCCACTGCGAACAGACTCATCCAATGCTAATGGGATGGATGCAGCGCTGGTATTGCCGTAGTTAGCAAGATTTGAAATAACCTTGTCAGATGGGATATCTAATCGACTGGCAGCAGCATCAATAATCCGCTGATTAGCCTGTAACACAGAAGATCATTTAGAACAGCAATGATTCAGGTCAAGTACATTTTTAGTTAGGATACTCACTTGATGTAACAACAACCAGTCAATACTGGAGGCGGACAAACCAGCTTCTTGGAGTGCCTTCTCAATGGACTGTGGCACGCATCGGACAGCAAAGCGAAAAACTTCCTTTCCATTCATTTGAATGCATGAGTAGGTTGCCTTCTTTGGCGGAAATCCAGGAACACCATTGGTATTGGACAAGATAGACTCATCATTTGCCGTTATGGCATTTAGATGCCTACATGTAAATAAAGAGAAACTATGTAAGCCAACATATATTTAGAATGAATTCTCAGTATCTCACAACATTCTCGAAAGGAAGTCGCACTTTTGTCCATTGCCATCACTTTGAACACAAAAACCTAGCAAGCCATCTTCATCAGTGCTGCATGCCTGCAAAATTCTAAATTAAGAAGTTGGACAAGAGAATTTGGATAAAGATCTCGTAATCAACAGTGTCACATCACCCAGCATGGCTTCTCATGTTTCTTACTGAACAAAGTTCCAACCATATTTCATTCAGATTTAGCCATGGAACATCAACTAACTTACTGGGATGGGGAGAAATACAAATATTTGCACAGGAAATAAGCTATACCTGTACCAACACAGCACCAGCAGCATCACCAAAAAGGATGCATGTGCCTCTGTCTGTCCAATCCACGTATTTTGAAAGAGCATCTGCACCAACTACTAGGGCATTCTGAAGACCTCCACCTACAACAGTGTGCATATATTATTCAAGTGGCATATTAATTTTGAGGGAGCAATTCCACATCAACCACATAAATTTTTAATAATTGAATTACCTTTGATAAAACGAGTAGCTGTGATTAAGCCAACTATAAACCCACTGCAAGCAGCTGTAATATCAAATCCAAAAGCATTTGTGCACCCCACTTCCGCCAGTACCTGTTAGTTAAGGATGAATCGGAACTTTTAATAAAACACCGAAACAGCATGCTCATATCAGTATCAATTTCCTTAAAAGTGCAACAAGAAAATAGTGCCCTTTCAAACTAGGACAAGCTTATGGTACATACAGTAAAAGTGTAAAGTAGACAATGAATCTCAGGCAAAAAAATGGTGCCCGCTGAAAGTATAAAATGGGCAGTACCTTTCAAAATGCTAGCAAGAAATAATGAAATACACTAAATGTGCATAGATTGACATTAGCACTTGACACTTCAGAATGCCAACTCTAAGGCTCCGTTCGGCTGGGCTGATAAGCCGGCTGAAAAACACTGTTGGCTGATTTGTTGTGAGAGAAAAATATGTTGTGAGAGAAAAATACTGTTCCGGTTGAAAAAACAAGCTGAAAAAGACGGATTATAAGCCGGGTGAACAGGCTCTAAATTTCAAAGATAAAGCAAAGTTTTTTTATTCTTTTTTTCAGAGCCAGGTTTCAACGCACTGAGAAGAGCAATATGAGGCTTCTCACGTATTGAAACAAAATTCTAGCTTTCAAAGGCTAATATATTAATGAAAAATGTCATAATGCTTAAATATATTTTACTAGATACCTGAGCAGCACCTCCAAACAGATCATCTGGAGTAGATGTACAAAGGAGAACAAGGTCAACGTCTTCAGCTTTTACTTCAGCCATCTCAAGTGCCCTTTGAGCTGCTTGTATTGAGAGCCCCCGCAATGTTTCATCTCCTGTCACATTGGAAAGAAGGGGCAAATGAGGAAAAGAAGCAAAACTAAGAAGCTATTGCAACTGAAACTGTTGACAATAAAATATGCTTTCCAACTGACACACAGACACCAGCTTTAAATGTTATTACCCACATACATAGTAAATTAAACAAGCTTCCAGCAACAATCAACAGTTTTCTGTTCAGATCTATACAACAGAGGTAGGCAGAAATCAAGTTTTAGGTTAATATTTTCCATAGTCCTTGGGAAAGTACCAAGAGGTACTATAGTTTGGTACCTAAGTACCTCATGTTATGATCAGTGCCTTAGTGGTACCACTCCAAGGATGGTAAGAGAATTTTTCTAGCTGCTGTCCTAAACCTAAGTGGTCACTACGCAAATCAGTAGTCAAACTACAAAAAAAAAGATACAATGTTTATTTGTAAGATTTTACGATAATAAGGCAGCATAATAAGACATAGACTCGTAGTATCATTGTACTTTTACTTTGTAATCTCATTGTTTTATTCATAATAGTCTTAACATTATTTTATCATATATTAGAATTTTCATATGATATTTTCTGACAGAAAATTCAATATTATTCATGTCAATAAACTACTAAAAATAAAAACTGATGTGCCAAACGGTCTGTGCTTGAAGGAATAAAAAAAACATAATTACCTGAAAGAACTCGCCTGTTACGAATCCCAGTTCGAGCCGCAATCCATTCATCTGACGTTTCAACTATTTTCGAAAGGTCGTCATTTGAAACACTAAGTGTTGGGATGGCTGATCCACATCCGACAAGCTTTGAACCCATACCAACCACCCTGTAATATCATCCAGCAGAGGTCATTACACTGGTGGATATTGTAGGCTCCATGATCAAAAAAAGGCACAGATAAATGAATTTATCCTAGCAATACAGTTGGGCCAGCACAAGTATTATATACAATGGCGGCTACAAAAATGGAAACATTCACCACCAAATTTAATGGCAAGTGGAGCACAGGCAGATCCCAGACAATTAATTAGAGAAACCACGACCCACCGTCGACTTTACTCTATACATCAGGGAGGCCTATTCCAGTGAGTTGAGAGACACAGTAACACTATCAACTTGAGGCGTCTACACTACAGCACACAAAGGATGGAGCATACGGAACAGTTATGACATCCTGACTACATGGAACTACTGGATTTCGATCATAAGATGCCCACGGTACAGAAAAGCAAGCCCCGGAGCTACCATATGCAGTTGGAGCCAACCTTATAGTAAAATAAACTGGCAAAACCAAAATAAGTGTGTCGTGAATATCACGCCATTCCTACAAAAAAACATCGAAAGCAAATCCCTCTTTTCGCGCAATAACGGTTGTATTGCAACGCACCCAGTATATACGAATAGCACGAACATCACACCATTTTGTACGGGAGCAGACTAGAGGCATCCAATCCCACCTTCCACAGAAACAACAATCACATCTCACCCGCCCAATCATTGTGCGAATGAGGTTCCCAGGTGGACAGAGACACCGGCGTTACCTGGGGAGGCGGGGCTTGGAGGACGCTGCGGACACCACGCCATCGTCGACGGTGGACGCGCAGCACCGGAGCTGGCGCGGTGGCAGCGCCACGGGCGGCGCGAATCGGAGGAAGGCAGGGCGGAGACCACCCCGCGTGCGCGCCGGGCAGGGTACGGCCACCCGCGGCAGCGCGAGGCCGGAGGCGGCGACCATGGCGCGGGCAGCCGGAGATCTCGCGGCGGAGGCGGCGAGACGGAGATTCGGGCGCCGGAGGGAGGGAGTCACAGTCACCTGGGGGCGGGAGGAGGTGGGGGAAGGGGAAGTGGTGGCGGCGAGCGGGGCATGCGAGGGAGGAGGGGGGAGAAATAGAGGCCGCGGCGGTGGGAACGGTGGGCGGCGGTGATGGTTGCGAGGGTGGGACTGTGGGAGGGAGTGGGCGAGCTTCGAAAGCTCCGCCCCCAGGCGAGAGGTTTTTTAAGGAGAAGGGCGATGTGGCTGATGGCTTTCCCTTCCCCCGGCGCACACCAATCTATGGGTGGAGCAACCCAAGCTGCTCGCCTTCTACGGGCGTGCGTGCCTGCCTGTTCGCTTGCTTCTCATGACTGTGTTTCACTGGATTTATAATATTAATGAATTATTAATTATTATCAATAAATACTCCGTCCGTTCTAAAAAAATTAGTGGCGTTTTGGGTTCCATATCGGTCAAATATTTTTAACTTTGACTAAATTTAAATTTATGAAAAACTTAACAATAGTTATATCTCCAGATAAGTTTATTACGAGGATATATTTAACAATTAGGACTTCTTTGGCATAGCTCAGCTTCATTAGCATTATAAGCATCTTCATTGGTGAAGTTGAGCTGTTTTGAAAAAACTATTTGGCAAAACAACTTCACCGATAATTTCATACATGGTTGAGAGAGAGAAATGAGAGAGAGAGCTATAAAAAGCTATTTTTATCTAACTAATCTAATGATACTTATTATGCATCATAAACATTAATGGCTAGAGTATTTGGTCAAAGTTGAAAATATTTGACTTTTAGAAAGTAAGAATGATACTTATTTTGAGATGGGTGAAGTAATAATAGCGAATAACAACAACAATATAATCCAATGTATGTATATTCTGTCGATGCGTGCCGAGGGTAAACAAAAAAAAATGCTGAACAAATACAAATAATTGACACGGTGCTAGCAATGATGATGTCAGGATAAAAGAATTCCACTTGTAATATATTACTTGTGCGATATAAGGTAGTTAGCAAACACTCATTTAGTACGTAGTATATTGATATAGCACAAAGTTGTTTTTACAGAAAATATATAATATAAATCAACTTGGTACTTTTATATGAGCATGAGTACATGTAATACTACAAATATTTCATTTAAATAGACATTCGTATTTGATGGTTTGGGTAAATAGATGTGCATGTATACGTAACTATAATACACTCGGTCTACTATGTACTATATCGGTATAGCACAAAACCATTTTAACAAGAAACGTATCTCGATAATTTGATACGAAAACAAGCAAACCACATACAATATATGTGATAAATAAAAAAAATCAATGAGACGGGCATTTCGTATTTGAGGGTTTAGGTAGGTAGCTGCCAGGCCCGGCCCTGAGGGGGGGAGGGACGGGCGTCCCAGGTCCATGTCATCAATGGGCCCTCACCCATATATGTATACACTACTAGTATTACTATTACGTATATTTCCCTAAAAAAAGTAATAATACGTATATGCGGCCAGCGAGATGAGATCACGTGATCACGGCGCCAGGAGTTACGCACTCACTGCGACCTTCCGCCTTCGGCCTTTCCTGCGCATGCGAAGTCGCCACGTGGCGGGCGGGGCCTAGCGGCGTCCAGAATTCCAGCACAGCAGCGGAAAATCAGTAAATCACAGGGCCCTAATTCACCTCACCTCTCACGATCCCTCATCTCTGATTGTAGCAGAGGAGAGGATTGGAGGGCCCTAATCTCACCTCATGTCCTCACCTCTCACGTTGGCTTATCGGCAGTTCTAGCAGAGTTGGATATGAGGCAGGTGCCGGGCGGCAGCAACCAGCAAGGTAATCTGAAATTTATTTACTAATTGTTTCTCACGTGATCCCTACTTTATAAAGTTGTAGTTACTAATTGTTTATCTTAATTTTAACAGAACCATGTCATTATCCTAGTATTTCCATTGCTTATCGCATCTTGTTTACTATGCCAATGATAGTGGCGTCAGCTGAAAGAAGCTTTTCAAAATTAAAATTGTTAAAGAACTATTTGAGATCTACAATGTCACAAAAGATGTTGAATGGATTGGCAACATTATGCATTGAGAAACGATTGTTGGATGAGATTGATATTGAAACCATCATTGATGACTTCGCATCAAGGAATGTTAGAAGAAAATTTTGAGGTAATTTAATATGTATATAAATTATTTTATATGAATATTGCTTTTGCATTCGGTTAACTGCTTATTAGTAATATTTTATATATGTGTGTATATATACTATAAATGGGTAGTATTGGTAGTATTATCATGTTCGTATAAAAAGGCCCAAAATTTTAGCTTCGTTCCGGATCCTAAAATACTCAGGACCGGCCCTGGTAGCTGCATGTGCACCTAATCGTCCATGTGGTATTCACTTGACTGGATGTGAAGATCAGAAGTCATGATAGTTGATAGTGACCCGTAAAACTGTAGCTAATAACATATAAAAAAGAGAAAATCACACTAATTACTTCATCACTTCATCATGGCTGATGACATCTTAACTAGCTAGGAGGAGCATCGGGCTACAATTGTTAGTGTGATCTTTAGCAAACTCGTTATAGCACTTCTAGATGAACTAATTCAATCGGGGGGGGGGGGGGGGGGGGGGGGGGGGGGGGATTTCCACGTGTTTCCACGTGATTGTGACCTGTGAGTACTCTCATCTTGCTAGAAGCAATTCGCTTTTATCGTGGTATCTATATATATATATATAATTTCTTACTCCCTCTATTTCAAATTATAAGGCATTCCAAGAATCTTGGAGAGTCAAAGCATTTTAAGTTTAACTAAAATTACAAAAAATTATAACATCAGATATGCATACTATGAAAATATAATTAATGAAGAATCTAATGATACTTAATTGGTGTCATAAATATTATTATCTTATATAAATTTGGTTAAACCTGAGATCCTTTGACTCTCCAAGATTTTTTGAATGCTTTATAATTTGGGATGGGGGAAGTATACCGTAAGCCAAAAGAATATAATCTACATGTTTTTTTTTCCCATGAATAATGAATAAAGCCCCCTCTAAATCCTCGTATTTGAGAAAAGCTATACGTAAATAGGAATAATATAGGTGCGTGAAAACATCAATCTCTGTCTTATAATCATTCTCACCTCTTGAAAAGTCAAACATTCTCAATTTTGATCAAAATATATAAAAAATATTAATATTTATAGTGCAAAATTAGTATAATTAAATTAACTATTGAATATTTTTATAATAATTTTATTTTGAGATATAAATGTTGCTAATATATTTACAAATTTAGTCAAACTTAGAAAAGCTTAGTCAAACATAAAAAGTTTGAATAAACATAAAACCCTATGCAACACTCTTTTGGATGAAGGGGGTATGTTGAAATTTCAAAATAATGCTAACTGTGATGGGCCCTTGATACATGGAGTTCATATATTGGGCTTGTTCGGCTGGTTATGTTTCGGCTGGTTTCAGCTTATTTTTCTCACAGAACACTGTTCAACCAGCCGAAATCTGCTGAAATTCTACCAGCCGAACTGGACCATTAGTCCAAAGAAAATTGTTCGTTTCGGTGGAAAGATGTAACAAAGCTCAATGTGTATGGGTGTGAGACATACACGTTGGCAATACTATGAAACGTGTATAAGTGCAGATCTAGCTTGCGCACAAAGTGCGTGCGATGTTTGGTGTGAATTTTTGTTTAAATTCAGATGCTATAGCTTTTACCTAAACAAAAGTAGGGATGAGTTAAGTGGAGGAACACAGTGATCCATTCCACCCTCTTCTTCCACCGTGCCACCACGCTACTGTTTTTTTTATGTAAGTATGCTACTGTTTTGTTCTTACATACCGAGTACAGTGGAATAGAGATATACAGTAGACATTTTCAGACAATTTGATCTTTCAAAAAAAAAACCTTGCAAACGGCCCCTGAGACTACTGGTATGATCCGACGGCGTCCCAGCATTTTTAGTTCCACGTGTCTCCAATCCACCTGTCTTCTCCCACCCTAATCCTCCCAAATCCTCACCTTCCCCTTCCCACTCCTCATCAGTCATCCCCAAAACCCGCGCACACCGGCGACGGCCGGAGAACCTCCCCGCCGGCCGCCGCCATGCCGCCGCCTCTCGCGCACCGCCTCCTCATCTCCCACCGCCGCCTCCCCACTCCCGCTCGCCGCCGGTTCACTGCCGTGTCTTCCCTCCAATCCGCTCCCGCCACAACCTTGGCCCCGGGCCCCGCCACATCCTCCATCCTCTCCATCCGCGAGTCGCTCCTCTCCGGCGAGAGGACCGCGGCGGACATCACCTCCGAGTACCTCTCCCGCCTCCGCCGTACCGAGCCGAGCTTGCGCAGCTTCATCCACGTCGCGGACGCCGCCGCCGAGCGTGAGGTGGAGGAACTCGACCGGAGGATTGCCTCCGGGGAGAAGGATGCGGTGGGGCCGCTCGCTGGAGTGCTGGTGGGAGTGAAGGACAACCTCTGCACCGCCAACATGCCCTCCACGGGCGGGTCGCGGATACTGGACGGGTACCGGCCGGCGTACGACGCCACGGCCGTGCGGCGGCTGCGGGAGGCCGGCGCTATTGTGGTGGGGAAGACGAACCTCGACGAATTCGGAATGGGGAGCACCACCGAGGGCTCCGCGTTTCAGGTTGGCGGACCAGATCCTCATATCTTTTAGACGGAGTCTGCTGAACCTGAAGTTTGAGCATTGCCGATTGTGTTCACTCAGGTTGAAATATCACATTAGTACTAATTACTAAACATGAAAAGCTTTGTTTACGCTGGCCTGTAGCGGTCAGTGGAACAAAAATCTGGAGACATTGTTCGTTAGGTTGCTAGACTCTGATCATGATCAGACCAGGGATGGGTTCCAGGATCGTTAATGCCATCTTAATGCGTGTAGGCGGCTAGTTGCATGTCACTATTGATGTTGAAATGTGGGGACTTCTTTTGGAGATGAACCGCACTGCACCTGCAATCTTCGCCATCTCAACATATAGAATATTCATGTGCTAAAAGTGTAGACATGGGGTGATGTGATTATGACAGATATTGTTGGTGATAATATGCAGGTGACGACAAACCCGTGGGATGATTCACGTGTGCCTGGGGGATCCTCTGGTGGTTCCGCTTCTGCGGTATCTGCTAGGCAATGCGTAGTGTCACTAGGAAGCGACACAGGTGGAAGTGTGAGACAACCAGCGTCGTTTTGCGGTGTAGTGGGGTTGAAGCCAACTTATG
This sequence comes from Saccharum hybrid cultivar R570, assembly GCA_038087645.1. NCBI lineage: Eukaryota > Viridiplantae > Streptophyta > Magnoliopsida > Poales > Poaceae > Saccharum > Saccharum hybrid cultivar. Next base: position 12,216,134 of record JAQSUU010000529.1, read on the forward strand.
GTCGGGTTTCTCGTTTTGGTCTCATGGCCTATGCTTCATCGCTTGATGTTGTGGGATGCTTTGGTTCATCAGTTTTTGACACTGCAACCATCTTATCTGTTGTTGCTGGCCATGACAAGATGGACTCAACCAGCAGTTCGCAGGTAAAGAAACCGAGGCTTCACCTTAAAAGTATGTTTGTCTTTTGTCTCCCGTTTCAACCAGTAGTATATTTATTATCTGGTTGGGTTATAGCCTTGGCTGGTACAGTTGGAAGTTGAACCGCATGTATAATTGCTATTGTTGGCAAACATGTCTATGATCTCACACGTATTGTTTGTTTTTTTGGGCTTCACAGATTAGTTGTAGGCTTGGCCATCAGATTTCATTTCCATGTGATCATGTCATGTTTTGAGTTGGTTGCTAGTAATTGTATTAATATGGTTTCATAGGGATGACTTTTGCACTTTATTCTATCTAACTGTTTTTTTATTAGTAATATAAAGGCAGCACATGGGTTGTCTTCTTATGGTTGGAAAACAAATCATAGTATAACATTCAGAAATGGCTAAAAACAGATGTCGGAAGGATTATACTAGTCTGTCCCATACTCCCATTCTCATATATAGCATTGATTTAATCCATTTATATCATCAAAACTATGTGGCAGTCTTGTATATTTGTTAACAACCCTTAACCTGATTTTTATCCTTCTTCCATTCTACTCCTCTGCAACTGGATCGTGATCCATTAGCAATCCGGGGCATGCAGGAAGGCATAACATTGAAGTTTGGTTCATTGCTACTTGATCTCTTCTGTCACATTTTCAGGTTGTTCCAGACTATGCATCGGAGTTGGTCTCCCTAGATTTACTAGAATCAAAACCATTAGCTGGTGTGAGAATTGGGATTATACAAGAAACTCTTGGAGAAGGTGTTGCCAATGGAGTCATATCATCAATCAAGGGTGCTGCTTCACACCTGGAGCAGTTGGGATCTGTGGTGGAAGAGGTTTGTTACTTTCCACTATCCCGAATTAATAGTAAAAGGCATGTCTTTTCAATGGGATTCATGAAAGAAATGTTAACCGAATTTTCATCTTCTATTGTATTTCAGGTTTCACTGCCTTCATTTTCTCTTGGCTTACCAGCATATTACATACTAGCCTCATCTGAAGCTTCTTCTAATCTTTCACGCTATGATGGTATCAGGTGATCTTGCATTCTTGCTGTAGCTAAACCTTATTCTTTCCCCTGTATTTTCATGTATCATAGGAGTTATAGTGTTGAGTACTGTTTTCAGGTATGGAAGACAGGTTTCAGCTGATGACTTGAATGAGCTTTATGGAGAGTCCCGGGCTAATGGTTTGGGTCATGAGGTACAATATTCTCAGTTAGTATATCATACCATACTCCACCACTAGTATACTCACCAGTTGTCTTTTCACATTTTATTCATGATGTCTTTAGATGTAGTCATGTAGCTTAGCAAAGTGATCAATCTGATTAGGAGCTGTCACATTGTGTAGTACTATGCAACTATGCATGTGTCCCATGTCATCGCAGCTTAGGGGTTAGTCATGCTGTCCATAGATTTTGACTTTGCTTTTTTATATTTTTTATAATATTGTATATGCACTAAATCTTTAGTATTACAATGAAAAAACAACAATTATATGCTCCACTCCATTTGCAAGGAAGATAAATTGCTAATTTAGAAAACATATCTGGTTCCTCGTTAAACAAAGCTTTTGAAATTAAAGACAGATTTGGCTGTTGTGAATTGAGGCCATTCCTTGCAAACTTGTGTTGTGGAGATGGCAATACTTCCCCATGTAGGTCTGCTAGTTGTGGGCATGTCTTGTTAGTTACATTGTGCTAGTTGGAGTGTGACTCATTTATTTATGTATTATAATATTATATATGCACATAGTATGGTATTTGATCTGCAGTATTGGATAGCATTTGAATCTTTTGTATTTGAAATGCCTGTTGTCATTTTGAGTAACATGGTGAAACAATTTTGATCATTATTTCCAGGTCAAAATGAGAATTTTGATGGGAACCTATGCTCTTTCTGCCGGGTACTATGATGCATACTACAAACGAGCACAACAGGTAATTGCAGAGCCGTGGCATCCAATTCAATATTTGTATTTAATTATTTTACGACGTAGTTCAATGCCACCAAAAGTAGTAAAATACATGCATTGTAGTATGTGAGGACACTGAAAGGTTCAAAGATGCTTTGGAAGATACGACATTCAATATTTGTACTTGATTGTCTTACTACTATGCAATTTGACGCTACTGAAAGTACAAACTGAAGTACATGTACTGTAGTAGGTCAGGACACTGGTTAAGGAAAGCTTCAAAGATGCTTTGGAAAGATATGACATTCTAATTTCACCAGCTGCGCCATCAGCAGCCTAAAAGATAGGTATGTTACAATCTGCTCATAAGTATGACCCCTTCCCTGACTTATTTAGGATTGATAGCTCAATTCTTTTTGGCAGGTGAAAAGATAAATGATCCATTAGCCATGTATGCAGGAGATATCATGACGGTATTAGATACTTTGTTGTCTTTTGTTGATTTCACTTTTCTCTTCTTTGAACTCTGTTCTGAAGTACCTGCTGACATGAAATTCTGTTTGATATGGTGCTCATTTTGTGACGTTTTACTCATGATAGAAATATGAAGTGGTTGCAAATTTTATGACTTATGTAGGTGAATGTTAATTTGGCCGGGCTTCCTGCATTGGTTGTGCCTTGTGGATTTGTTGAAGGTGGACCTGCAGGGCTCCCAGTTGGACTTCAGATGATCGGATCTCCATTCTGTGAGGTAAAGTAGCGCTTTTTTTTGAACCTAAGGGCTTCCCCAACGGAGGCTAATATCAACATAGGCCTCAGACTAAAGTAACAGGCCATGTAGGCTGGGCTACCAAAACTCCCAATGCAAGCTATAAGTCATTTGGTGCCCAGGCCTGGCCCAGAAAGTTGAGTCCCTTTTTCTTTGTCTCCTGTTACTTTTTTTCCCACTCCCTCTCGTGACCTTCTTGTGGCGATGCCGAGCCCGACGCCGCCGCCGCTGCCGCCAACTCTCTCGTACACGAAGCAAAGCGCCACCACCAAATTGCTCCAGGATTCGGCTAATTAGATTGATACAGACTCTATTTGCTCTACTAGCCTGTAAAATCGTCCTTCATAGCTCTGGTGGATTTGGTGGATTCAAAGGTTAGTACCTGTTCTTGGTGGAATAGGGTTTGGATTCAAAGGTTTTTTGCACACTCCATGTGTTCGAGCAGGAGCACTGATTTGCTGCTGCTCATCCTTCCACCTTCTCTGGTAGTATTTATATTAACCAGTACTCCACTAGGAGCACTAGTTATGAATAAAAATCACTAATCAGCATAGACATTAGTTTGCAAAATGTTAGCTTCCTGTGAGAGACAATGTTAGCTTCTGGAAATTGCAGTCCTTTTGTTTATAGATAGCAATGATTGGGACTAGTAAACTGGTATATATATTGTGCTATAATTTCTGTACATATGCAATTTGCCTATCATAATGGTACTAATTAGTGTCTTGTAGGTCCTCTTTTAGACATGTCTGAGTCCAGCTTAGACGAGGCTGATGATGGAATTATCGATCCAACTGAGGTGTTCACAATGGATGACTACATTGGGCTGCAGAACAATATCAACAGCATTGTTACACAGATAGCTACCAACATTCAAGCTACAATGGGGACTCCGCCTCCAAGGCGTCAATCGTCCACCAGGAGGTACATAGAAAGAAATCGTGAACTGTACAACCAAATTCTCATAGAAGACTACTTCTCTGATAATCCTCGCTACCCTGAGAACATGTTCCGTACAAGGTTCCGCATGAGAAGACCCCTGTTTTTGCGAATTGTGGAAGCTCTTGGTGAGTGGTCACCATTCTTCACTCAAAGAAGAGATGCTCTCAACCGTGAAGGCTTATCACCACTGCAAAAATGTACAGCCGCAATCCGCATGTTGGCATATGGTGTCCCTGCTGATCAAACTGATGAATATATCAAGATTGGTGCATCCACAACACTATTATGTCTTGAGAAGTTTGCCGAAGGGGTGATTGCTAAATTTGGAGCACATTATTTGCGAAGGCCAAATACTGAAGATGTGCAACGTCTACTAGATGTGGGTGAGAGTCGTGGATTTCCTGGCATGTTAGGAAGTTTGGATTGTATGCATTGGAAATGGAAAAATTGTCCGGTTGCATGGAAGGGACAATACACCCGAGGTGACTATGGAGCTCCTACAATCATCCTTGAGGCTGTCGCTTCCCATGATTTATGGATTTGGCATGCCTTCTTTGGGGTTGCAGGGGCTAACAACGACATCACCGTCATTAATCAATCACCACTATTCACTGAAAGGTTACAAGGGTGTGATCCTCAAGTTCAGTACTACATCAATGGGAGACAATACAACATGGGCTACTATCTTACAGATGGGATATATCCACAATGGGCTGTCTTTGTGAAGAGTTTCAAAGAACCTCAATCAGCAAAGGATAAATTGTTCGCAGCAATGCAAGAAGGGGCAAGAAAGGATGTTGAGCGAGCATTTGGAGTCCTAAAACAACGTTTCAAAATTGTGGCTGAACCATCACGCCTATGGGACCAAGCTGATATTGCAAAGATAATGCAAGCATGTGTCATACTACATAACATGATAGTTGAGGACGAGAAGGATATGGTTGAAGATTTTCCAGATTTGAATGAAGCTGCTGGATCATCTACAGCTACACCACCACAATTTCACCGTGGTTCTATACCTGAATTCACCCAAGTGATTGAGAAAGATGCTGAAATCCGTAATCGAACTGTGCATACTCAGCTCAAAAAAGATTTGGTGGAGCATATCTGGATGCGCTATGGGCACCGCACCCATGTGTAATGTGATAACCCATTTGTAATGGCTTCATATTGTCTTTCTTTTTTTTTGGATTCTGGATGTATGCCTGCTGCAAGTGCAGTTCAACTTTGGTGAACACTTTGTAATGTTTGTATTTCAATTTGGATAAATCTTTGTCCTAATAAATATTTGGGTTTGTATTTGTGTGCATGAATTTTGTAGTGTTTGTATTTGAACTATGCATACAGCTCTGAATTGATTTCCTGTGTGCTGTGGCTATGATGCCGAGTTCACAGTGAGGCCAGAGGCCTGGCCAAGAGCTGTATATGCCTGTGCCTACTAATTCAAAGACAGGTTCACAGATGCCTGTTATTTCAGATATAGGTTCACATATGCCTGCTAATTAAAAGACAGGTTCACAGATGCCTGTTATTTCAGATACAGGTTCACAGATGCTTGCTAATTCAGATACAGGTTCACAGATGCCTGCTAATTCAGATACAGGTTCACAGATGCCTGCTATTTCAGATACAGGTTCACAGATGCCTGCTAATTCAGATACAGGTTCACAGATGCCTGCTATTTCAGATACAGGTTCACAGATGCCTGCTATTTCAGATACAGGTTCACAGATGCCTGCTAATTTCAGATACAAGTTCACAGATGCATCCATTGAACAAGGAAACCTTCTTTGTAGTTTTGTACCGGTGGCTTTTCAGATGCTTCACATCACGCTTGCGGTCACTTGGTGTGGTCTCATTGTATGCAGTTGCCACAACCTACAGTAATCGATAGCACATTCTCATCACAAATTTTGGTATGCAAAATAAATAACCAATCAAAACAATTTTTTCTATCTACAGTAGGGGCCTCTTTGAATCCCGAACAAATTCTAGAAAGTAATAACCAGGTACCCATCGCAATCGAGTGAGGAAAAAACAATTGAGTGAGGAAAAAACATGTTTTAGAGTTCTTGATGGAGAATCCCCAGGTTGAGAAAGAGATACACATCACCTAGGGTTAGAGGCCACCAAACCTGTGCAAGCGACGGCGACCTTGCTTTTCACTGACGGTGAAATCAAGCGGAGCAGCTCATCTTGGTTGTTCTTGTTTGGTCGGAGAGGCCTGGACAAGGATGAATCAGGCGGCGGCGGCGGCGGCGAAGACAACGGGGGCAAGGAGGCAAACCGCGGGGAAGTGTCTGCTTCCACGAGGGATTTGGCGCGAGGGCCACAGACTTGCGCGCGCTGGCAGAAATAGCGCGGGAGCGCGCGTGGTCCCGAAAGATTGCGGCTTCATCTCCGCAACGCGTTCTCGGATTGCGGCTTGCCGCTTTTGTCAGACGAAGCCGTCGACGCCTCTGCAAGCCTCTCTGACACCCTGCAGGGATACTCAAGCCGGTGATTTGGACGCTCGGTGCTTACCTGGACGACGGGGCAGTACGCCACAGTGGAGCGATGGGGAAGCCCTAAGTAGTGGTGTCGCTTACGTTTAGAACTGGAGACTGCCCCATGTTGTTTCAGGATCTACATAATTTGTTTCCCGCCAAAAAAAAAGAAAAAAAATCTACATAATTCTACTTTCGTTTCATGCATTGAATTTATGCGTAACGAGTAGAGAATCCACTAAATAACTTCTGCCATTTTATCCAGGGGAATTTGTTGAGAGTAGGCCACATCTTTGAGCAGACTCTGCAGAATCTCAGCTTTGTTCCACCGTTGTTGGCAGAGAGCTAGTTTCAACACACGGCCGCTCAACAAGCAATTACCTGAGGCCCGTCTGTTCATTGACTTCATTCCCGTGCGGAGGAAATTGGTACTACGCGTGTAGAAAATAGAATCTTTGCACATGTGAATCAGCACATTGCGTACCGCACAGCATTTTACACACCGCCAGAATGATTGATGATTTTGTATCAACGTTAGTTTTCTGAAGTGTCAAGTTTTGCATAGAAAATTTGTGTACCTGATAGCGAGGCAAGTGTTGCAGCTCCATTGCACCAATAGGCATGATCACCAATAAAAGCAGTTGTGGAATCCAATCTTCCAATGAGAAACACGGCCTTGTTTAGATCCCCAAATTGGGGATCCCCGAATCACTCTAGCGGCATTGTGCTGCACTGTAGTATTTGTTTTTATTTAGTAATAATTATTTAAACATTGATTAATTAGACTTAAAACGTTTGTCTCGCAAAGTACAACAAAACTGTGTAATTAGTTTTTGATTTCATCTACATTTAGTACTCTATGCATGTGTCAACATTTTGATGTGACGGAAAATCTTCTTTTTATATAGTGAAATTTGGGGATGAATTTGGGGAACTAAGGGCTCCTTTGGATCATAGGAATTCCAAAGGAAAAGTGGAGGATTCTCATTCCTATGGATTTGAACACTGTAGCACCGTTTGGAACGTAGGCCCTCGTTTAGTTCCCCTAATTCTTCCCCAAATTTTACTATGCAAAAAGAAGATTCCCTATCACATCAAAATGTCGGCAAATGCATGGAGTACTAAATGTTGATGAAATCAAAAACTAATTGCACAGTTTTGTTGTACTTTGCGAGATGAACATTTTAAGCCTAGTTAGTCAAAATTTGGATAATTTTTACCAAATACAAACGAAATACTACAGGAATTCTGATACAGTGTTTTTTTCCCAATTCACCGAACTAAACGAGGCCTAGGATTGAGGCATAGGAGAAGTGAAGGAAATTTTCCTATGCTGCAGGTTTCATAGGGAAAACAAAGGATTCCTAACATCTGCTTTGAGCTCTTTTTTTTATTCCTTCGCGTAGGACCGAGGCAAAGTGTGATTTGACAAGGATAGATTGATGATATGGTACGGCCATCTGTGCATAATGTTGATGATTACCATTCATGATCATCGTTTAATACCAAATATCTTCTAATGTTTCCTGTGTTTTTCCTATGGCTCATCCAAACAACTTTTCCTATAGAATTCCTACGTTTTCCAATCCTCTGTTTTATGTATGCATTCCTATCTCATTCCTGTGTTTTTCACATTCCTACATTTTTTAATCCTACATTCCAAAGGAGCCCTAAACATGGCTACAGTTGTGGAATCCAATGAGAAACAGAACAGAAAGCAAGTTGTCAATGGGTATTCTGGGCATGGCGTCCCATCCGTTAGGCTAGGAAGCGGAATCAAGCAAGCATGAACGAATCGTATTTTCAGCTTCGTCAACTCGTAACGGCATGACACCAACGAATGGTATTTTCAGCTTCATCAACTCGTGGCGTGACACCAAATATACGTTCCCATGGTCATACACGAAATATTCTAGACAACAATCTGTTATAAAATGCAGGTGCAAAACACCGCACACACCTTTCTTGAAAAAATATATAATATAATAATACGGTACTAAAAGGAACATGACAGGAAACACGGTCCAATTGAATTTTCTACACCAGCTGCACATAACACCACATAACGCTCCGTAAAAGTTCCTTGGCAATGTTTGGTTTCCAGATACAGATTATTGAGGGTCTTGGATGGCTAGACTCCAGACTACTTACTGAAACAAAATCTCCATCACTCTATAAACAGATACAATTCTGGAGCTCCAGCATCAACTTATTGTTTCTGCCACTGCAAGGATAAGGAATCAATTAAAACCTGGAAATGAAATAGCTAATTCCATGTCTGATGTGGAGCATTTGAAATGCAAACGAGGCACAGTAAACAGCACTGCCTTAAGCAGACAAATGGGGAGTGCCCATCTGCCAAAATGACAAAGGTATGGTTCCAGCAAGTCAAGTATACAAGATCTTACTAACCATAACAAAAACTCAGCCAGCAGGGAAGGTATATTGTTTGAAAGAAGAAACCACTCTTCAACAGACCGAGAAACAGCCCTGAACCCTGACAACGCAGACCCTATAGCACCACACTGTAACCTAGCCCAAACCCTGACAGTAGGACCCTATAGCACAGCACCGTAACCTAGCCCGAACACTAACGGTGCGGACCCTATAGCACTGCACCGTAACCCAGGCCAGTGGCCACAAGCCCACAACCACCTGGTTCAGGCGCCCCGGCACAATCCCTAGGTAGGACCACCTCACACAGGCTGACTACCATTGGCCGGCGACCTGTCACTATTTTATGGGTTGCTGGCAAGGGAATTCTTTTTTTCACCATCCCTGAAATTCACTCCCACGGGGAGTCAAACCTAGGCGCTGGAGGTGCTACTCAGGAGTCTAGCTATGAACCATTTCGCTTATTAACTATAACCACTTATATCCATTAGAAACTTCTGGATAAAGCAATGGAAACAAAAACTTGATTGCACCTAAGACAAAAAATGATGTACTCTATGGCAAAAGTAATTGGTCTTATACTCAAATTCATTTGTTTTATGGAAAATGGTCTATATTAGATCAAGAGTCAAAGTAAATTAAAAATTTTTATAAATAGGTTTCAGATCAGGCCAAGGTGCAGACTGAATGCCCACTGAATCTGTGATACAGAGAGTATAAGTGGATTCTTATAACGAAATAGACTCATGCCCACTAAAATTTTGGTACAATCAAACTAAGACATACTCCAAAGATCAAAACTGAACTGCTACTGAAAGTTCAAGAAGCAAGTTGCAGTATTAAAATGGTATACAGGTGCTCGTAACCCGTACTTAAACTATATCCTGAGTCACACATGTAACAATCAATTGGGATTTATTATGCGCGTAAAATTTATAGGTGCAACACTGGTGCTAACTTCCTTCCCAGCACTCCCTCCCAGCTCCTCAAACTTACTCTCTATATGTCACTTGCAGCAATTTGATAAACTTAAAAGTTCAGTGTAAACATAACATTCTTCAACAAGAAACTAATGCATATATAGGTATTAATTTTTTTAACCTTTTGCAATGACACTAGATGCTGGAACTGTGCTGCTGCACGATGCTCTAAGTACCGCTGCTAGCTTGCAGCTAAGATAAATCGCTAATCTGTTGGAAGTAACCTATCACTTACATTAATTGACAATGGCCAATCTTGAGCATCTTAAAATAAAATGCTAATCTATTTATAGTTACTGATTTAATAATACATGTCATCCTCATTTCTAGCGCAAAGATCCTCATCAATCTAGAAGTGCACCTAATGATAGGAAGCTCAGCAAATCTTAACTGCCAATGGGCAATCACCACTTACATCAGACACATTATCAGGTGAAGGTCTGTTTGCTAACATCCTAGAGATTTAGTCCACTCTCTCTACAAATGAAATGCATTAGCAATATCATAGGCATGACTAAATCAATCATGTGTTTGTGATTACCATGCCTTGTTTACATGAACACACAGATACTATAGAGTTCAAATAAATTAACTCAAGCAGGAACACTTGCAAGTGTACTGTGCTGTTTTCAACCTTTCTATAAACACATGATGTAAAATGAAACAAAAAAGCATGAAAAAATATCAGCAATGTGATTGTGATTAGCATATCTTGTTGAAATCAATCAACATCTACTTTCTAGTTAGATCGGTTATCACAAGCAAGAATACGTTTGGACCTTATGTATACATTTCGGGAAGGTACCTTGGATCATCTGATACTGGTACAATCAAAGGAACTACAGCAGCATTATTCACGGAACGAAAGAAACCACCGCACCAGACACATATCGTGCAAGTTTTCAGATCCCAGATCCAGAATAAGAGGACAATGTGTTGATGAATGATGCTACGCACCGATTGAATGATTGGATGACCATGGAAGGAGTGATCAGAAGATGATGTCGTCGTCCTTCTCCCCACCAGCAACCAGCAGATTTGCCGCAGCCCCCACGGAGATGCCCCTCTTGAGCGCGAGATCCTCAGCGAGCTGTTCCTCCGCGAACAGCTTGGCGGCGGCCCTCTGGCGCTCGATCTCCCTCTTCTTGTAGCCCTGGATCTTCTTGAGCCTGAAGAAGTCCTCGCGCTCGAGCTCGTCAAGCTCCCCCTTGATGTAGCTGATGGTGTTCTCGATCCTGGGCTTGACGACGTTCTCGAGCGCGTTGACGCGGCGGTTGGTGGTCTTGATGGCCTCGTCGAGCGTGAGGAAGGAGGTCTGCAGCGAGGCGAGCTCGACGAGCACCTCGATGGCCTTGACGTGCGCGGCGCGGCAGGCGGCGACCTGCTGCCCGCCGCGGGCCAGGCCCGTAAGGCTCGGGGACGCGTTGGATGGGCCCCCGGAGGCCGCGGCGGGGTCGACGAGGTGGGTGAACTTGGGGAGCTTGACCCCGGCCACGTTCTCCTGGTGGGACCGGACGCGGACGGACGCGGCGCGGACGGACTGGAGGACGACGTGGCGGACGCCGTCGCCGGCGACGTACTTGGCCTCGGCTAGGGAGAAGGAGGAGGCGCGCATCGTCTCGCCCATGGACTCCTTGGCGGCGACGATCTTCTTGAGGATGGCGCGGAACTGGACCGTCAGCGCGTCGGACTTCTTCTTCAGCAGCGCGTGGCCGCGGGTCGCGCCGACGAGCCGGGCCTTCATGGCGCCGAGCATCGTCACCGTCGGCACGACGTTGAGGCGCTGGTTCTGCCCAGCCATCACGCCGCCCCGATCTGCCGCCGCCGATTAGATCCGCTCGCCGCCGGCGAATTTGGGGAGGGGAGAGGGGATCGCGGGTGCTGTCGCGTGTCGGCTAGTGGGACTCGCTGTTTATTGGATCTGGGTACTTGGACATGAACTCGTGGATTGGAGGATCGGGACACGTCCCCGCTGCGACGAAACGCGAGGGATGTTTTTTTTTTTCAATATATATATATATATATATATATATATATATATATATATATATATATATATATATATATATATATATATATATATATCCGACTCTTATTAGGTTTGGGCCGAGAGGCGAGTATTATATATTGGGCCGAGAGAATTGAATCTCTCACGGTTTTAGTCTTTTGGAAAAAGTTTTTTTAAATTTCTCCAACTATATTGAAACCAATATACCTTCCTGGCTCCTGGGTGGTATGAGAGTGGTTTTGGCCCTGTTCATCTGGCTTATAATCCGTCTTATTCAGCTTGTTTTTTCAGCCGAAACAGTATTTTTCTCTCATAAAAAATCAGCCAACAATGTTTTTCAGCCGGCTTATAATTCCAGCCGAACGGCTCCTTTGGCTCCCGTAGCGCAGTACGTGGTGCCAAATCAGTCACGAGAGGGTAAGTCAGACTTCCATGATAGTTTAAAAATATCAATTAGACTTTATAAAAAAAAGAATAAATTTCAAAAAAATCCAAATATTTTAAACATACTAAAATCTGATTTAATATTACAAAAATCATAGAAAATTTGTTTTAACTCGAAATATATGAAACATCTTTCACAATTTTCCTAAAATCATGCTCCTAAAAATTTGTATAAATAAGTTTTCAAAATATTATTCACACAATTTTATATAACAAATTTGTATTTAAAATATTAAAGTATGATTTAATATTAAAAAAATCATAGAAAAATTATTTCAACTTAGAAAAATATTAAACCAGTTTCATATTTTTTTCTTTAAAATCATGTTCTATATTTCTTTTGAGTTAGCGCAGTACGTGGTGCCAAGTCAGTCACGAGAGGGGTAAGTCAGACTTTCATGATAGTTTAAGAAGATCAATTAGACTTTATAAAAAATATAGGAATAAATTTCAAAACAAATGCCTACATCTCGATTGCCAAGCTGCTAACATTTTTATCAATTTATGGATGATAGCATATTTGGTGAGATCATGGACATGAAGTCCGCCCATGAGATTTGGATTTATCTTAATGAGAAATATGGGGCGATCTCCGATGATGATGAGCTTAAAGAGGAGGCACGTGAGGATGTCGAGCATGACCACAACACCATGGTTATGGAGGATTGCTCCACCTCATGGTTAAGTGATGATGATGATCGACCCACTACAAGTTCACTTGGCAAGATTGATGGTGATGCCTCAAGTGATGCAATTGAAGATGCTACTCCATGCATACTTGACAGTGATGATGATGGTTCATGCCCAGATGACATTCTACTACAAGCCCATCCATTACACCACATTGCTTCATGTCATAAGGTGACACTAAGGTATCTAATGCTAATGTGGTTGATCATGTTGATTCATAATGAGCTTGTTAGTAGACTTGATAGCATGACCATGTCTTTAAGAAATGAGATGGCAAAAAACAAGTAAATTAGAAAATAAAAACTCATTTCTAAAGAACATATGTAAACAACAAAAGTATCTACTTTATGTTACTATTTGTTCACATGAGGAGCTAAAATTAGTTCATAAGGAACTTAGTGTTGCTCATGATAACTTGGTACAAGATCATACTTTACTCACTAAGAAACTTTCTAATGAAGAAACTAAAACTAGTGAGAGTTCATCACTCGGGTCAAATGATCAATCTTGCTAACCCTTGTGATATAGGCAAGAAGTATGTATCCACCTCTTGTGATGATTTATTAGATATGCCATGCTCTTCACATATAGATGCTTGTTCTACTTCTATGTCTTGTGAGACTAACATTTTAAAGGAGAACAATGAGCTCAAAAAAGAAGTGAAGAAATTGAGCAACAAGATAGAGAGGTGCTACAACTCAAAAGTCACCTTTGAGCATATAATGAAGACTCAAAGAAACTTTGGTGACAAGAGTGGCATCAGCTTCAACAAGAGCAAGGGCAAGAAAATGAAGAAGCAAGAACAAAAGAAGCTATCTCATTTCGTGTGCTTCAAATGCCATGAGATGGGTCACCTTGCCAAATCTTGCCCAACCAAGAAGCCAAAGATGATGCCACAAGATGAAAAGAAGAAGCCCCAAGTTCAAATCAAGATCAACCATGAAAATGATGGTAACTTGATGAAGAAGAACAAAACAAGAAGGGGTAGAAAGGCAAGACATCCAATGCTAGATCAAGATGCTAAGATAATGAGCAAGAATCGAATTGAGAAGAGAGATTTGGCTCACATCAAGTGCTTCAAGTGTGGAGATATGGGACACTTTGCCTCGAAGTGTCCTACCAAGCTTGAGAAGAAGGCTCAAGCAACTCATGAGAGGCAAGGCAATGAGAAGCAACCCATGAGCAAGGGAGAAAATGCTCAATCAAAGAGAGTTTGCTACTCATACCGGAAAAGAGGACACATGGCTCATTCATGTCCCCTAGGTAATAATTCTAAGCCCATTTCAATTGATGATAATATTGTATTTAGAAAGGATGGTAATGGTACCTCATTAGTTGCAATTGCAAAACATCCCGCTGTAACGGAACCGTCCAAATTATAAGAGCACAAGTACAAAAACAATCACCGAAGTGATCAAATTCTCGCACTTGAGCCCATATAACTCCGGTAGTCCAATGAAATCGCGAGGGATTTTAAACTAACCAACATACCAGCCAAGATCGTAGTGATTCAACATAACAAGTCACATGTTACAACCATTTCACAAGTAATTGAATATAAATCGGAGTTCAACATAGTTATTACAACTTAAGTTCAAAAGTAGCGAAAGCAAAGTAATTTAAAACTAACAACACCCTTATTTCAAATACATGCCAGTACGAAGGTCGACTTCCAACAAAAGCATTAGAGAGAAGATAACTCAGAAGGATCATGCCCGTGATCACACTCCGCCACTACGGTAGGAGCCAACCAACTCTTGCAGACGCCATGATACGTCACAACCTGTAACAAGTGGGGATAAAACCCTGAGTACGACAATGTACTCAGCTAGACTTACCCGTCATAAACCAGAAATAAAGTGACACCAAGGATCATGCAAGGCTGATATAAAGTGGGCTAGCTTGACACATTTTACATAAAAGCTTAATATGGATAAGTAATCATTAATGCCTAAGCATCAAGTTAATTACAATTAACCTGTCATCTATATTAGAACCTATACTAGAGCACTCACTTTATTAGGAGCAAATAATATTAACCATAGCAGGTATAAATTGAGGCAACCTTTCCATCGTTATCCAATTAACCATCCGTTCAATTTAATAGAATCTACGTTGCCACTGCTCAAGTCAAGTGCTCACTAACCGGGAGCGATGGCAATTCGAATCGAATTCCTATCCAGCTAGAGGGGTATTTCTAACACTCACCGCGCAGGCCCCTGCTAGGGTCGCACAAGCCACCTTTCGTACAATTCAGGAATCGCGGGTCCGAATGATGTCACAACCCCAAGGGCGACACTCTGCCAGGTGATAGGGACTCTAACCCCCCCTTGGTCTCACGTCAATGTCCCCAAGCACATCCTTTCTCTCCTTCAAGAAGCAACCTACCATTCGATTCCCGGCCTGAACCATATTACTCGGCTTCGCGGTCGGAACGACTTATCCGGCCAACTAAGTGTTAGACTGCGTTCAACATGACTCAAGGACGTACAACGAATCGGCCCTTAAACGACTCAGACGGGGATAGATCCACACCCAAGACCTCCATACCTTGTTGCTTCACTATCGTCATCCCGCCCGATCTCATTTCATTTTATTAACACATGGTTCCATTCCACGATAGCAATATAGCCAACCGTGTCATATATGAATATCCCTATATCTCGCAGGTGACAGGAAATCACCTGACTTCTACCGCTTAAAGCAGGGCTAAGCATCTACTCGATCCTAGTCTATGTAGGATTCAAGGATTCATATATCTGGACAAGGAATGATATAATGCAGCAATGGTTTCCAACCAACTCCTATCACTTAATGCAACAATACTTATAACATATATATAATTAATTGCTTTGAAGATAGGAGGCTTATAATGCTCCGGGGCTTGCCTGGGGTCTGACTCAAGTTAGAGTATGTCAGATGAAGTCACTTGGCGAGCAACCACCAATCTACCACTTGTCCGGTCCTTCTATCTTCGGGTTTGGATCCACCAAACACCGTCTTCGGGTTTAGCTCCAACACCACATTATGTCCTCCACGTAGTGCATCTAGCGTACCAAGATGAGATGTAAGATGCAAGTGTATGAATACATGGAAATGCAATAGATGATGCATCACATACTAAACAAGGCAAGTACAAGGTTATACTAAAGACACTTAAGCACATCACTTTGCTTAAATAACATCACACAAACCAACATGCTAAGATCGCAAGGAGGGCACACCCAGCATGGCACACAAGTTCCACATGATCTCAGGTGTACTTAACTTAATTACCAAGGACATGATTCACATGTAGCAACATGCAAAGCAAGTCAAGGTGAAGCAACAACTATAACTAGAATATGTCAATTTCTGGACTTGCAAATAGTAGATTCATAAATCAATCATATCTGGAGTTTCATAAATCTAAATGACTTGTAAGAAGACATACTGGAAAGCTTAGGAAATTATCTACATTTCATATTTAATCATCTCAACATGATTCCCAAGTTATCATGACCAAACATGATAATCTTTAAAGTCTGCACAGAAGGTAATTAAAATATGACAGTAGAGTTATTAAGCATGCAACTCTTAAACTATCAGACCTGGGATCATGAAAATTTAACACAAGCAAGATAAGATAATTATCTACAACTTTTGTATTTACCAAAACCACAGTAATCATCATTTACACCATGAAACTAGTTGCACGAGTAACACCACACATGCAGCCCAACAGCAGTGGTACAATTATAGACAGAAAACTGATAGAAACTTCAGAGAAGCATAAATGGAGTTCTAGACCTCCCAAAAACATGATTCTAAACTTTATGGAAAACTTATAAAGTTATCTACAACTTTCTTGTAATCATCTTAAGATGATTCTACAGTTAAAATGGTCAATTAATTAAATAATTGCATCTCTGTCCAAAATATAGACAGAATCTGATATGCCACTTTAAACCGCTATAACTTGAGTTTTATAAATCCAATAATTATGGTTCTAGACTTTTTAGAAATCTTAACAAATTGTGAACAACTTTTCTATAAACCTCTAGAACTAATTCTGCCACTAACAAGGTCACACATGGCACACAAAGCAATGCTGTCTGGGTTTGGGCAGAAACTGCCACAGTACTTTAAACAACTATAACTAAACATATACTTAACCAAAAATTGTGATCTTTAGCTTTTTGAAAATATTATGAAAAGTACTACAACTCATCTATTATCAACAAGGCATGATTCATAGCTTAACTGAGCCAAACAATGCATACATGCAGCACTGTCCAGAATAGAAGCAAAGCAGCATATAGCATTTGTTATTTTTATAGCTCCTAAACTATCAAGCCTAAAATCTTGAAATTTTTACTAGACATCATAAATCACAAGAGTAACATGTCACAAAAATTTCACTTCATTTGGAGTTATATATTTACAGTTATTAAAAATAACGGATCCAACTAGCATTCAAAACCTAGTTTCATAAATCTATTTTTACAGCTAAAACTTTAAACTAAAACATGCCATATTATAGATCCACTGCATAGACAATTTCACAAGGATTCCAAAAATTCCTTATTTTCTATTTTTGGAGCTTCCTAGCATGAGATATTAATTTTCAAAGATCTAGCTAAAATCTGTACAAAAGAAAAAGGGAAAAGGAAAAAGGAAAGCACTTTTGCCTCGAGGCCCCTGGACTTTCTAGAATCAACCTGCAGTACAATGTACTATTCAACTGAGTCACAGGTTATTCATTTTGGCCCCTGAAAGAATTTTAATTAAATCTCGCCAGGGAGTCCCCATAGCACTATTCACCCGAGTCACTGACGTTACACTTTACCCCCTGGGAAAGTTACTATTTGCTCTGAGGCGCCCTTCTTCTTCCTCACAGACGACCGAGCAGGGGAGACGGCGGTCCGGCTCGGCCGGTCTTCGGCGAGGGCGATGCCACCGGCGATTGGATGCGGTGCGGCCAGCCTGGGCCACACGCGCACCCGAGCAAGGGCTCAGCTCGTCCAGGGGCGGTCCACAGCGGCGTGACCACGCGCACCCGTGTCCATGGTGGCGGTTGCAGGCGACGCCGGCGATGCAACGACGGCCAGAGCTGGGGAAGAGGCGCGGGAGGTGCGACGCGAGGTGACAGAGGTGTTGATGTGGTTCGTTTGGGCGGCTGGAGACCAGAGGCAAGGAATTGCGGTGGCGCCCGAAGCTCGGCCATGGCAGCCATGGCGATGGCGGCGCTCGGTGAGTAACAGCCAGAAGAAGGCAACAACAACGGCTCCTATCGAGCGTGTACATGGCGTAGGGGAAGTTTCCAGGGCCGGTGACGGCTTGGCTTGGCTGCAACGCGTGAAGGAGTAGGAACGCCCGCGGCAACGAGCTCGGAGCTCCGCCTGGCCATGGCGGACGCGGCCGAGACGACAGCGAGAGCAGGAGGAGAAACCTGAGAACGACGGTGGGCTCTGGGGCAATGAAGGAGCGACCGTGGACCACTCGGCATGGTGTATGGAAGGCAGGGACGCGCGGCAGCAGAGGTGGGGAGCGCTGCGGGCGCATGGAGGCCACGTCCCGGACGCGTGGCTGCCGTTGGGGCATTCCACCGAACAGGTGGCAGGCACTGGAGTGGCCGTCGTGGAACACCATTTTGGGCCTGTTATGGGCTGATTTGGACTTTGGGCCAATTATGAAAGTTGTTCATTTCATGATGCCCTACAAATTTCATTTAAGCACCATGGTCATAAGACCCATAGATTAGGAGATAATTAGTCCCCAAATCACCAGTGTCAACAAGTTAAGCTAGGGCTCGTTTTTTTGGGATTTTTAAATGTCAAACTTGGTCAATTTGATCCCAACTCTTTACATGTTGCTCTCCACTAAATTGTTTCCAACTTTCATTTTTGGGTCAGCTTGAATTATTTAACGAAATCTTGAGAACGCGAGATGCCAACGTCGATGTTACCGGAATTAGGGCTTAAAAATGGCTAAGTGCTGAAATCAGCCCTAAAACTGACTTGTGGGCCCTGTTTGAGCATGTTCCACATATTTTCATGACTTGACTCTTAAACAAAGTTTGTTCCTTATAAAATTCTCTACAACTTTGTCAAAGGGTGCACAGTCATTCAAAGCTTCTAGGTCACACTTTTGAAACGGTCAAACAAAAGTATTCCCTGGTCCATACATGGTCAACCATCACTTAGAAGCACATTTAGGCAAAATGATCAACATGAACATTGTTCCATTAAGTGTCCTAAGTGTAGTTAAGGTGTTGTAGAGGCTAAACATACTCACCATGCATAGGTTGCACAAAAGTGTAGGCCTCACATGCCTTGAAACATAGAACTCAAGTGAAATGCTATAGTCATTTCATGTGGTTGTTTCAAGATACATGCTACACATGTTCCACTAGGTTGTTCCACATGTGTCCACGATGTGTTGCACATGTTGCACAAACACTAGTTCCCATGGGATGTGAGGCAGGTTTTAGTTATAATCCAAATGAGCATATAACTTATCACTTCATGTGACTTTTTGAGTCCAAACTTCATGAAACTTTTCCAGTGATCAATATAGATAGGTACCAAGGTGAGACACATAAAGATATGGCAATAACACCATCCGAACATATATCTTTGAAAATGTCCTATATGTAAGCAAGGGTTCTATATCTAAGTTTAGGTTAGGGCTTATTTCCATATGTTTGACCTTGACATCGTCATTTCCACTAATTTATCGTGTTTGAG
Organism: Saccharum hybrid cultivar R570; assembly: GCA_038087645.1. NCBI lineage: Eukaryota > Viridiplantae > Streptophyta > Magnoliopsida > Poales > Poaceae > Saccharum > Saccharum hybrid cultivar. Next base: position 12,235,645 of record JAQSUU010000529.1, read on the forward strand.
CTTAAACCCACTACTTAATTGGTGATCAACACCTGGGGTGTTACAGCCCTCCCCCTTAAAAGAATCGCGTCCCGAGATTCGGAATGGAAGATCTTTTAAGGAAGAGAGACACGTTATCTAGTTCCCAATATCTGCTATAGCATTCAGCTAAAAGCTTCAACATCGGTGAATAATTTGACCAAAGGCACTTTCTGATACTTACTCTTTATGGTAAAATTTGTCTGAAGAATTTCCTTCATTGACTTCCATGAAGTATTGTTACTTTGGGAGGAATCCAAGATAGCACATACTGCATTCTCAGTGTACGGAGATCATTTGGTTCATGAGTGAACCACCCACAAGTATCTGACTTTCTAATGACCACAACATAGGCCATATGAACTTGACTCTAGACCGAAATATTCAGAAGTATACTCGTTGAAATGGCTCTATGTTCACATGGTTTTGAAAAGCAGTTCTCTACCAAAATGGCTTGAGCACAACCTTCCAAAAGGGTGAGATCATAGACGACGAATATACTCTGAGGCTATAGGATATTGACTAACCAATAGACAGGGTCTATGTTGGTCGTAAATGTTCCTTCATTTAGACACCAACTAATAGAAAACTACTTGAGGTTCTATGTGTGTAGTTCTCTTTCTCTGATGACAACACTGTATTATCTGAGTTTGTCGAGGGGTCAGTGAATGTGATAGCTGACTCTGTCGGCTTCGTATTTCTGCCAAATGCTACCTAATAAGGTTCTTTTATCCAAATGCAACAGTTATCCGGGTGGAATCAGATGCAAGCTCTTGGTAAAAACATGTATAAGGTACCAAAGTATGTCATCATTGGAAAATAATTCCCAAAGAAAGATGTAACGAGGCCTTAAGGACAACAAAAGTTGTACTTATTCACTTAACCGCGGGGAGTAGTCTACCACCAAGCAATTGAGTAAAAATTTTCCTTTATGACTTAGTTGCACTGTAAGTTGAGTTGACTTGCAGCGTAGCAACTTTATCAGGCCAACTTTCACCTTGAGGCTTCCTTTTTAGGATCAAACAACAGCGCTAAGATGGAAAAATCTATTGTTTGACACTTCTCAAATTGCTTTCAAATTTTCCTCAACACTTTGTCCAATAAAGTTATGAACAAACCGTTTGTGGCACCTAAGGGCACATGGATACTAATTGAAGCTAGGTCTTGCTTTTTTTTTTCTAATTCTTCGCTTTAGCTAATAGAACACCTTGCACTATCGGTATGATTGTCCAAGACGGAATTGACTTGATCACAATGGCTCTAGAAGATAGAATATCTCTCAAGTTGTTGGCTAGTTAATTAACTTCTTGTTGGTTATTGCTCTGTAAGACATAGCCTTCATAGATACCAAAGAGTCGTTACCTAGCTGGAGATTAACCTTCCTATTGGTAACCAATCAGTTGCCTCTCAACACTAAAAAAATTCCAAATCTTCACTCTTGACCACAACAACTGTGGTTGATGCAGAACAGATGGTTGCCATCGAAGTCACAGATAAGGGGTTACACCAGAGATGGTTGATTTCGACGGTGTGGTCATTATGCATACAAAGGTTAAAATTTGCATATTGTGATGATTGATTCTTATCCAATGAATGACTTATCCAATTTTTAAGTGTTGGGTGTCCTTTTTATCCAATAGAGATGAGATACTTGCTTACTAGATGACGTTCGTCAATACGGGGCAACTAAATAGAGTCATTGGGCTACCACATGTTGCAGTCTGTTAATGTTTATGTCGGTGACCTGTTCTTCAAAGGTTATCCTCTTAGCAACTTCTGGAGGAAGCTCTACTACTCTTGGTCTAAGATATGGATCTTACGATACGATATGGAGAGATAACCAAGGAAGGTCACATGAAAATCACATCAGGGTTGTTCTGCAATGGATTATGATTAGAAACCATGATACCAGCGCGTGCCGAGCAGCACAACCTTGTGTGTGCACCCACAGGAGGCCCTCGGTTTTGTCACGGCACCATTAGTCGCTACTCATAATACCATTACTGAACATACACCCGATGAGGAATTTCAAATGGCACAGATTGGGTTGTCCGAACAAGCACCATACCAAGGAGGGATAGCAAGTAAAGATAGTCACAAGGTTTAGAATCAACGAGGAGGCGATCCAAAAATTAACACACACCATAAGGAACATAGCTCAATTCCCAAAGACAACTAGCAATGGACTCTTGCTTAAATTCTATGCATGACTTGCATCCACCGAGGTGAGTTCCAGATAAAAGATTAATAGGAGATTCATTCATGTTGGGCAACAACATGAGATCAAGACTGATAAACATCCTGAGACTTGGGAAGGTGGGAGACGAATTAAGCTAATTTCAAGGCAAAAACCGATACGTAGTCATAGATTGAGTTGATAAGGTGGATGCATGAATTTGCAAGCACATGATTTAGAGGCCATAGCAGAGAGACGTTGTGTCACACTAGCTAACCTTTGGGAGAGATAACCGGAAGGTCTAACATGGAATTGGGTACAGTCTCCATAACTGGCAACGTACGAACCATGGTCAAAGGCTAGCGTTGATAAAAGTTAACTTGGTTGGTCAGTCGATAAGGGTCTTCATAAAAAGGGTTGGAAAACATCCACGGCTTAGACAAACATATAGGAGAACAAAACTTTGGGCTTTCGGTCAAGCAACGGTATGGATACAAACATTCAAGGGCTAACCACTAAGTCTATAGGCTTAGGCTCCTAAGAGAGAACCTAATTGAAATGACAGCCATGCAATTACGTGATGTGAACGTTGCTCTAGGATAAAGCTATCGGCACTCGTATGCTCACCGAGGACAAACGAGGTGACAACTATGACACTAATTAAATAACAAGCTTACATACAAACATTGTAGTCAAGCATTAGAGAGATCCAATCCAATTAGCTTAAGCAACCATTACGAAGCACCAGACTCACCCATAACAAACATTTATCTAAGGCAAGAACTAACTACAAGTTTAGCCCAAACAAACGTTAGCTAAGGTAGCCAACTTAGCATGTGCCCAGAATCTGGACAGCAACGCAATAGTTACTTGTTTCAACCATAACTGAGGTTATAGACATCCCACAAAGGTGATCCTAGACTTTATAGACATCTTAGGAAGATGACTACACTTTAGTTATTCATACTAACAGCTAATTCATAGATTAATATGACAAAAAATGCTAATGTTTTAGATCTGTACCAATATGGACAGAAAACTGACAAGAACTTCAAAAATGCGTAACTGGAGTTCTAGAGACACAACAAGGCTGAGCCTTAACTTTATGTAAAGCTTATTAAGTTGTATATAACTTTCTTATTATCATATTAAGATGATTCTATAGCCAACAAGACCAAACAAGACAAAGAAGACATCTCTGTCCCGATTTGGACAGATTCTGTCATTCCATTTTGTAAGCTCATAACTAGAGATTTAGACCACCAAAATTAGTGATATAGGACATTTTGGAAAGCTTAGAAAAAGTACAACACTTCCTATATTATCTCCAAGACATGATTCTATATGCACCCAGGTCAAACAAACCAAACATTCAGATCTATTCAGAGCATAAGCAAAACTTGACCATAAACTTTTAAAATTCATAACTTCCAAACCATAAGACGTAGGGTCATGAAATTTTAGGACAAGACAAATAAGTAAGTTGGCTACAACTTTGGTATTCTCCCTAACTACAAAAAATACCATTATGACCACAAAAACATCACTACAACAGAAATCATTCTAGCAGCCAACGTTTACTAAGCAAAACAAAGCTTGCCTTGGTTCTACTTAACAAGAGAGCACACAAACATGTTATTCTAGTAGCTCTAAATTTTGTTACTTTAGACTAACACAAATTAAATTCCTTCATGAGAATCACAATTACTGAATTGAGGTCTAAAGTATTTACAAATGCTTGTATGAACAACAAATTCACCCCTTGACTAAACTAGAGGGCATTTATAGGGTCAAGCAGGTAACCATAATTATTTCTAACAAGGCTAAACACACACTTTTCTCAAGCATTTCCTATTTACGCAACATGGAACAAGGAATTCTTGTTTTACTCCACACAAGGAAGATAGTGTACCACATCAATGACAAGTTACTTAATATAGAATAAGGGTGAGAGGAGCATAGCTATGCATAAAGCAACAATCATGAAGATGCATGCTTCGTCCTATTCGTCCTCATAAGATTACCAACCTAAGGTGGTGATCACGTTCTATGTCGGTGGCATAAAACACGCTCTTTTGATATATAGCTAGTCACTAGCTACATTCAACTTACGTATTCGTGGTTAGCGTACCTGCAGAAAAGTTTCATTGCAGCCCAACATTTCCCCAAATATAGCACACAAGGAAAACAGGAAGGTGAAATTCTAAGTACTCCCATGTACATATACCCTCGTATATATACATGTAGCACCAAAACTACCCGAATCATTCGATCACCCATAATTAAGTACCTTCATATATACATGTGTGTAACATGTACATAACCCAGTAACCAAAACTAGCTCTCCTCTAGACCGTAGGTTGTACGGTCATGCTCTCACAACTCACACTTACCTGAGCGTAGGTGCGATGTTACATAAAAGTAAACTAGCGACATATATGACTATCTCATATATGAAGGCTACCACCAATCTAACACACCGGGTAGCATAGTGTGGGAGAGTCATCACACATACATACCTTAGCCTGGTGAAAGGTCTTGATGGCTAGAGGGGGATGAATAGACTTTAAAAATTTTCTATAAAGACAAGCTAAACAAGTTTATCAATATAACAAATAGCGAGATGCAAGTTTTGCTTAGCCTACGGGGTGTTAGCAAGCCACCTAACCAATTCACAATTCTAGTATTTGCACTCAACCGCACAAGTCAAACCGAGAAGGTAACTACAACTACAACTAGCAAGCTACACAAAAGAGCTACTCTAGCAAAGCTAACTAGCTAGCAAAGATAACTAAGAAAGTAATGCGATGTTGAGTTAGGAGGGTATCACCGAGGGGCGAAGTATTGAGCCAACCAATATGATCAACAATGAATACCAAGATAACCGAACACCAGGATCAATCAATCACAATATGAAAGTGATGACACGAAGATTTATCCCGAGGTTCACGTGCTTGCCGGCACGCTAGTCCCCGTTATGTCCCTCTTCACCACGTGGTTCGGTGGCTAATCGGTCTCACACCGAGCCTATCAAAAGGCGCCACAAGAACCTACCAAAATGGCAAAAGGTTGCAATGACACGAAGCAATTTACTAATGTTGCCTTTGGCGCTTCGCCGAGGTAGGCACAAACCCCTCACAATCACCGGAGGTGGCCAAGAACAATCACCAACTCTTGCCAACGCCTGAATCCCGCCTCGCAAGCTCGGCGGGAGGGAGAGAGGATCCCAAACCCTCTCTACCGCTCAAACTCCACCGCCTTCGCAACACATGCTAACACCACCAAGTGATCTCGTCAAGTGTGAGTGTGTTAGCATTTTCACAATCATTTTTCGAGGTGATATTAGTTCTATCCAAATGCATATGATCATGAAATGCACATCTAGAGGCACTTAGGAGTTCAATAGCCGCGATATTCCCCTCTTTATAGTACGGCTATCTATCCTATAATGTAACCACACCCACTAGGTGTCTTGGTTACTAAAACACAACCCTTAAGCATATACCTTTGCCTTGATCACATAGGGTTGCGTCCAAATCCAAGTGTGGCCATCATGATCACCATGTCCATCTTGCCACCAACCTTGGAATGTACTAATCCTCATATGCTACATACAACTTAGGCATAGGATTAGTACTTAGGCATTGTCACTAATTACCAACACCAAATATAGGACTTTCAATCTCCCCCTTGTTGGTAATTGGTGACAAACCTTTCACAAAGATGTTATGATAAAATTTTGATTGAACCCATATCACATTGTCCAAGTAAATTACCATGTGTAAGAATTATGGACATGTGATCATGAATTCAAATTGATAGCAATGGCTCCCCCTACATGTATGCTATATGTTTGGATTTTGGAAGCATACATGTTAGATAGGAAAGATTAGGAGCATTGACTACCAATATGTGCTAAGTGTTTAAGATTATAGACCTTTGAAGCGTGATACCATCGGAGTAGTGATAAACACCATCTTAGCACCTTGTGTAGTTAGATACCACTTGTAAAAACACAAACATAACTAGAAACCTCATGAGATCAACATTATAAGTAAGGTTCTAGTACCACTTAGAAAAACATGAAGCAAGAAAAATCTAACTACTTCCTATTCATGCTAGTACCACAATGCATCATTCAAATTATACTAGCAAGTCACCACACAAGCAATGTATCGGAGAAAACGAAATGCATAACTATGCATCATACATATGAAGTGCACATAGAAATGCAAAAATCATGTTTAAGAGCTTGCTCCCCCTACTTGTGTGCTCAAAATTTTAGTTGATCCCCTTCTTTTATCAATTCTCCCCCTTTGTGCTTCTCCCTCTTTGAGTTCTATCTTTGTGAACAATAATTTCTCCCCCTTTGACACCAATTGACCACAAGGAGCAAACTTTAGATAGATTATCATGTTAAAATATGGGGTGAGGATCAAGTTTATGATTCAACCTAGATTGCTTGCATAAATAAAATACTTCGGTTTGATCCAAGGGCAAGCTTCTTCACACCTCCCTAGAAGGGTTATCATGCACCATGTTGAAGCAAATATTTAGACAAGTTTTCTAGATTAAACACTTAGGATCATAAGCTACTTAAACAAGTTATATGCTACCACTAGATCATACAAGTCATGGAAACAATAGTGGCACCATATAAACTTCAAATTCATTTGATTTTCATGAATGAGCCTAGAACATGTAAATTATGACTAGATGCACTAAACAAGTCCTTAGCATAGAATGTATGACATGTCAACCAATTGTACCTTGGGGCTCAAAGGAGAGGCATGTCATATATGGAGGTGCATCAACTCATGTTGGAGAAATCAAGTATGTTCAACTCATTTTTTAGCTTGTGAAATCTCTTCTCATCAAGTGGCTTGGTGAATCGATCGGCTAATTGATCTTCGGTGCCCACACTCTCAATGGCAATGTCACCCTTTTATTGATGATCTCTAATGAAATGATGACGAACATCAATATGCTTTGTTCTTTGATGTTGAACCAGATTGTTGGTTAGCTTTCACGGCACTTTCATTGTCACATAGCAATGGCACATTCTTGAAGTTGATTCCAAAATCTTTCAATGTTGCCTTCATCCACAAGATTTGTGCACAACAACTACCCGCGGCGATGTATTCAGCCTCGGTTGTAGATAGTGCAATACTATTTTGCTTCTTGGATGACCATGAGACAAGTGATTTTCCCAATAATTGACAAGTCCCGGAAGTGCTCTTTCTCTCCACTTTGTCACCGGCATAGTCGGAATCCGAATATCCAACTAGCTCAAAGCTTGCACCTTTGGGATACCATAATCCAACATCTTGTGTATGCTTTAAGTACCTCAATATTCTCTTTGTTGCCTTCAAATGACTTTCTCTTGGTGAGGCTTGAAATCTTGTACACATGCATACACTAAACATTACATCGGGCCTTAATGCCGTCACATAGAGTAGGCTACCAATCATTGATCTATATAGCTTTTGATCTACCATGTTGCCACTCTTGTCACTATCCAAGCTTCCACTAGTGCCCATTGGAGTTGTAATACTCTTTGCATCTTCCATGCCAAACTTCTTGAGCATATCTTTGATGTACTTAGTTTGGCTCACAAATATACCTTCTTTTCATTTGTTTGATTTGAAGTCTAAGAAAGAAACTAAGTTCACCAATCATTGACATTTCAAATTCCTTGGCCATCATTTTTCCAAACTCATCACAATAATCTTGATTGGTTGAACCGAATATGATATCATCAACATATATTTGCAACACAAACAAGTCTTTCTCAATCTTCTTGGTGAATAGTATTGTATCAACTTTGCCCATGACAAATCCTTTGGATAGCAAGAAGTCCCTCAATCTTTCATACCATGCTCTAGGTGCTTGCTTCAATCCATATAAGGCTTTTCTCAACTTGTATACATGATTGAGTTTCCTGTCATCTTCAAAACCGGGAGGTTGCTCCACATACACCTCCTCTTGAATGTACCCATTGAGAAATGCACTCTTTACATCTATTTGATATAGCTTGATATTGTGAGAGCATGCATAGGCAAGTAAGATCCTAATTGCTTCCAATCTTACAACCGGGGCATAGGTTTCACCAAAGTTAAGACCCTCTATTTATGTGTAACCTTGAGCCACTAGTCTTGCTTTGTTCCTTACTACTATCCCATCTTAATCTTGCTTGTTGCGAAAGACCCATCTTGTTCCAATGACATTGTGATCCTTAGGCCTTTCAACTAGTTCCCATACTTTATTTCTCTTGAAGTTGTTGAGCTCTTCATGCATTGCATTTACCCAATCCAGATCTCTTAATGCTTTATTAATGTCCTTGGGTTCTTCCATTGACATAAAAGAAGAGTGAGCACAAAAAGATGTCAATCTTGATCTAGTTTGAACTCCTCTTTGTATGTCACCAATGATGGAATCCAATGGATGGTCTCTTGCAATGTTAGTTGGTTGAAGCACTTGGACTTGATTGCTTGGATGTTGATGTTGATCATGAGTTGGAGATGATGAACTAGCCACTTGTTGATCTTGTTGCACTTGAGATGATGTACTAGCTTGATTTTGCAATAGAGAACCACTAGCTTGAGTGATTGGGTTTTGGAGCACTTGATCTTTGTCGTCATCCACATCAATTACTTGTTTTGGTCTAATATCACCAATATCCATCTCTTTCATAGTATTGGTCAATTGAGTTCCTCTCACATCATCCAAGTTATCTTCTTCATCTTGAGAGCCATTTGTTTCATCAAACTCAATATCATGTACTTCTTCAAGTAAACCACTAACTAAATTCCAAACTCTATAAGCTTTGCTAGTAGTTGAGTAACCAAGTAGGAAGCCTTCATCACATTTCTTCTCAAACTTGCTCAATCTAGTACCCTTCTTCAAGATGTAGCATTTGCAACCAAATACTCGAAAGTATGCAATGTTAGGCTTTCTTCCATTCAAGATCTCATATGGTGTCTTCTCTAGAAACTTGTGGCAATAGAGGCGGTTGCTATAGAAGCAAGCCGTGTTGATTGCTTCGGCCCAAAATGAATGACTCACATTATACTCATTCAACATTGATCTAGCCATATCAATTAAGGTTCTATTCTTCCTCTCAACTAGGCCATTAGATTGAGGTGTATACTTGGCTGAGAATTGATGTTTGATTCCAAGCTCTTCACATAGCTCATCAACTCTTGTGTTTCTAAACTCACTTCCATTGTCACTTCTCACTTTCTTGATTGTGATTTCAAACTCATTTTGCACTCTCTTGATGAACTTCTTGAGTATATCAAATACATCACTTTTGTCCCCAAGAAAGAATACCCATGTGTATCTAGTGAAATTATCCACAATTACAAAGTCATACTTGTTGCCACCAATGCTTGTGTATGTAGTTGGCCCAAATAGATCCATGTGCAACAACTCAAATGCCTTGGAAGTACTCATAATGCTTTTCAATGGATGAGTGTTACCCAATTGCTTTCCGGCTTGACATGCACTACATAGCTTATCTTTCTCAAATGTGACATCCTTCAAGCCTCTAACTAAGTCATGCTTCACTAACTTGTTTAATTGCTTCATGCCAACATGACCAAGTCTTCTATGCCATAACCAACCCATACTTGATTTGGTGAGCAAGCATGTTGAAAGTTGAGTGTCACTAGCATTAAAATCAACCAAGTATAGATTCTCATATCTAAAGCCTTTGAAGATCAAGTTAGAACCATCAACACTAACTATCTCCACATCATCAACACCAAATATACACTTGAAACCGAGATCACACAATTGAGCAACCGAGAGAAGATTGAAATTCAACTTTTCAACTAAGAGCACATTGGAAATGCTATGATCATTTGAGATTGCAATCCTTCCAAGAGCCTTCACATCACCCTTGCTATTGTCACCAAATGTGATACTATCAATGCCACTATCATTTGATTTAAGAGAGTTGAACATTCTTGAATCACCGGTCATATGTTGAGAGCACCCACTATCAAGCACCCAATGCCTTCCTCCGGCCTTGTAATTTACCTACAAAACAATTTAATGTCTTTTAGGTATCCATACTTGCTTGGGTCCTTGGAGATTAGTCACTAAGCTCTTTATTACCCAAATGGCCTTCTTCTTTGGGCCCACAATTGGTGTACCAACAAACCTAGCATGCACACCTTTCTCACCCTTGGTAAGCACATAACAAGAATCAAAAGGAATGTAAGGTACATTAGCATTTTTCTTGTTCTTGTTCATTTTGTTGCAATTAATCTCTAGATGCCCAACTTGCTTGCATCTATTGCAATAACGACCATTGCCCTTCACAAAGCGAGGCTTTAGAGTAGCAAAGGCCGCCTTGCCCTTCTTGGGAGTATAGCCTAATCCCTCTTTGTTAAGAGAGAACCTTTGGCTACCCAAGCATTTTAGCAAGCGGGCATCCCCACCATAGGCATTGCCTAATGCGCGGGTGAGATCATCCACCTCTCTCTTGAGAGTCTCATTCTCAACCACAAGTGATGAATCACTAGTAGTAGAGATAGGGTTGGTTGTGGTGGATGATGATGAGCTACATGAAGCATTAGTAGGACAAACAAATAAAGAATCATCAATAATATCACATGTTAGTCCAATATCACAAGTGACAATCACTTGCTCTTCCTTAGCTTCCTTCATGAGCTTCTCCAACTTGAGGTCCTTTTCCTTGATGAGCTCAAATAGAGTGGAGTGGGCTTCCTTAAGCCTAGTGTGAGCAACTTCAAGGTCCTCGTGATCTTCCTTTAGACACTCACGAGAGGCCTCTAGCTCATCAAAGGATTTTCTAAGAGCTTTGAGCTCTTGTTCAATTCCTTTGCACTCCTTACTCTTTTTGAGAGCAACAAGTTCCTCCATCAAGGCATCATTTTCATTGCTCTTGGCAATGAGCTCTTGTTCCAAGATTTTGTATTTTTTGGTGGTCCTCTTGTAGCCCTTGCTCATTTGATCTATTATGCCCAATAGATCATCCTTGGAGTAGTCCTCATCCTCCTCATCATCACTCCTACAATCATCACTAGCACAAGAATCATCATCACTATCATCATATTTTACCTTTGTAGGCTTGGCCATAAGGCATGTTGATGTAGTGTCAAAGATGGATGGCTTGTTGGAGAGGGCGATGTTTGCAATGGCTCGCCGAGTGGTCCTCTCATCATCACTAGAGCTTTCATCATCATCACTATCGAAGTTGTCACTATCCCAAGTGACTACATAACCACCACCCTTCTTTTTCTTGTTGAAAGTGAAGCTCTTTTTTGCTTTTTTCTCATTCTCTTTCTTATCCTTCTTGTTCTTCTTGAGCTTCAAGCCCCCATTATGAAATCTCTTATCTTCATAGGGGCAATCCGCCACTATGTGATCAGGGCTATTACAATTGTAGCAAAGGGTCTTTGCCTTTATAGTGTCTCTCCTCTTTCTTGCCCCATATCCTTTCTTCTTCATGAACCTTCCCATCTTGTTCACTAGGAGGGCCATGGTCTCATCATCGAATGGATCGTCATCATCACTCTCCACCTTGCTCTTGCCCTTAGAGGATGAAGCCTTGAATGCAATGGGCTTCTCTTGCTTGGCCTTGGTCTCCTTCTTCTCTTCTACCTCATCTTCATCATCATTGTATTGGGCATCGGTCATTATATCTCCAAGCACATTGGTTGGTTTGACCTTGTCTAATCCCTCTCTAAAGATCATTCTTCTCAAGGTGGCAAACTTCTTGGGTAAGCACATCAAGAACTTGTGTGAGAAGTCCTTGTCCTCAACCTTCTTCCCAAGCCCTTTGAGATCATTGACAATGACTTGGAGCCTATAGAACATCTCCGGGATGGATTCATCATCCTTCATCTTGAATGTGGAGAACTTGTCCTTAAGCATATATAGTTTGGCACTTTTTACCGTTGAAGTGCCTTCATATGTTTCTTCAAGCCTTATCCAAAGCTTATTTGCCTTTTCAAGATCTTTGATTTGCTCAAATACTTTGTCATCAATGGCACGGTAGATTGTGTCAAGTGCCGCCGTATTGCATTGTTTGTTGATGCGGTCATTGGGAGTGAGGTTTTCCTCATCAAGAATGATGTATTCTTCTTTGGTCACATCCCAAACCTTCTCATATATATTGCCTAGATATTGCTTCATCTTCCTTTTCCAATGATCAAAGGAAGAGACACCATCAAAGAATGGAGGCTTGCCATTTACATGATTGAATATAACTTGAGCCATCTTACACCGAGGTTGTTAAGCCTTACAAACGGTGACCACGGCTCCGATACCACTTAAAAGGTCTTGATGGCTAGAGGGGGGTGAATAGCCTTTAAAAATTTTCTACAAAGACAAGCTAAACAAGTTTATCAATATAACAAATAGCGAGATGCAAGTTTTGCTTAGCCTACGGGGTGTTAGCAAGCCACCTAACCAATTCATAATTCTAGTATTTGCACTCAACCGCACAAGTCAAACCGAGAAGGTAACTACAACTACAACTAGCAAGCTACACAAAAGAGCTACTCTAGCAAAGCTAACTAACTAGCAAAGATAACTAAGAAAGTAATGCGGTGTTGAGTTAGGAGGGTATCACCGAGGGGCGAAGTATTGAGCCAACCAATATGATCAACAATGAATATCAAGATAACCGAACACCGGGATCAATCAATCACAATATGAAAGTGATGACACGAAGATTTATCCTGAGGTTCACGTGCTTGCCGGCACGCTAGTCCCCGTTGTGTCCCTCTTGACCACGTGGTTCGGTGGCTAATCGGTCTCACACCGAGCCTATCAAAAGGCGCCACAAGAACCTACCAAAATGGCAAAAGGTTGCAATGACACGAAGCAATTTACTAATGTTGCCTTTGGCGCTTCGCCGAGGTAGGCACAAACCCCTCACAATCACCGGAGGTGGCCAAGAACAATCACCAACTCTTGCCAACGCCTCCAAGCTGCTCCAAGCCATCTAGGTGGCGGCAACCACCAAGAGAAACAAGAATCCTGCAACAAATCAACCACCAAGTGCCAACTAGATGCAATCTCACAATGCAAATGCACTTGGATCACTCAATCTCACTTCGAATATGCAAGGAAGCAAGAGAGATGAGTGGGAGGGGAGTTGCTTAGCTCAAAGTGCTCACAAGTATGTCAAATGTTCGAGAGAGAGAGCCTTGAGCCAGCCAACGAGTATTTATAGACGTACCCCTTCGAATAGAGCCGTTAGAAACTTAAACAGCCGAAATCGCGGTGACCGGACGCGCTGGTCCAACTAACCGGACGCGCCGGTCGCCCAACGGCTAACTCACGAAGTACTGACGGGACACGCTAGTCCAAACGACCGGACACGCCGGTCGCCCAACGGCTAACTGCGAAGCAATGACCGGACGCGCTCATCACGTAGACCAGACGCGCTGTGAACGACCGGACGCGCTAGTCCTATGAATGACCGGACGCGCTGGTCACCTGAGCAGCGCTCAACGAAACAGTGACCGGATGCACTGAAGAAAATGACCGGACGCGACAGTGCCAGCGTCCGGTTAGAGTCCAGTAAGCTCCCTGAACGACCGGACGCGTCTGATCATCAGTGACCGGACGCGCCTCGCGTCCGATCATCGAACTAAAAAACGCGCAGACACTGAACACTGACCGGACGCGTCCGGTCATGCAAGGACCGCGTCCGGTTCAGCGTCCGGTCACCTCTGTGACCTCCGTTCGCCTCCGTTTCTTTTCCGGACTTCCGGTGTAGTGGAAAATAGTCGTTTCAACTTCTCAAAAACGCCTGAATCCCGCCTCACAAGCTCGGCGGGAGGGAGAGAAGATCCCAAACCCTCTCTACCGCTCAAACTCCACCGCCTTCGCAAACGTGCTAACACCACCAAGTGATCTCGTCAAGTGTGAGTGTGTTAGCATTTTCACAATCATTTTTTGAGGTGATATTAGTTCTATCCAAATGCATATGATCATGAAATGCACATCTAGAGGCACTTAGGAGTTCAATAGCCACGATATTCCCCTCTTTATAGTACGGCTATCTATCCTATAATGTAACCACACCCACTAGGTGTCTTGGTTACTAAAACACAACCCTTAAGCATATACCTTTACCTTGATCACATAGGGTTGCGTCCAAATCCAAGTGTGGTCATCATGATCACCATGTCCATCTTGCCACCAACCTTGGAATGTACTAATCCTCATATGCTACATACAACTTAGGCATAGGATTAGTACTTAGGCATTGTCACTAATTACCAACACCAAACATAGGACTTTCACCTGGGCGTAGATGCATAAATGAAAAACCCCCAAGTTAGTACTTATATAAGCCACCTAATAATTCTTATATGGGCATAAGGAAATTGACCACTGGCATACTAGGTTTAGAATTCAGATTTCACAAACCTATATATAGCTATAAGTTGATAAAACTGATTTTATAAAACAAAACCTTTGTTTTAAATACACATACGACAAGTTTAATGTTGAATCTTGCTCCGATGCTAGCTATAACGGAACCGTCCAAATTATAAGAGCACAAGTACAAAAACAATCACCGAAGTGATCAAATTCTCGCACTTGAGCCCATATAACTCCGGTAGTCCAATGAAATCGTGAGGGATTTCAAACCAACCAACATACCAGCCAAGATCGTAGTGATTCAACATAACAAGTCACATGTTACAACCATTTCACAAGTAATTGAATATAAATCGGAGTTCAACATAGTTATTACAACTTAAGTTCAAAAGTAGCGAAAGCAAAGTAATTTGAAACTAACAACACCCTTATTTCAAATACATGCCAGTACGAAGGTCGACTTCTAACAAAAGCATTAGAGAGAAGATAACTCAGAAGGATCATGCCCGTGATCACGCTCCGCCACTACGGCAGGAGCCAACCAACTCTTGCAGACGCCATGATACGTCACAACCTGCAACAAGTGGGGATAAAACCCTGAGTACGACAATGTACTCAGCTAGACTTACCCGTCATAAACCAGAAATAAAGTGACACCAAGGATCATGCAAGGCTGATATAAAGTGGGCTAGCTTGACACATTTTGCATAAAAGCTTAATATGGATAAGTAATCATTAATGCCTAAGCATCAAGTTAATTACAATTAACCTGTCATCTATATTAGAACCTATACTAGAGCACTCACTTTATTAGGAGCAAACAATATTAACCATAGCAGGTATAAATTGAGGCAACCTTTCCATCGTTATCCAATTAACCATCCGTTCAATTTAATGGAATCTACGTTGCCGCTGCTCAAGTCAAGTGCTCACTAACCGAGAGCGACGGCGATTTGAATCGAATTCCTATCCAGCTGGAGGGGTATTTCTAACACTCACCGCGCAGGCCCCTGCCAGGGTCGCACAAGCCACCTTTCGTACAATTCAGGAATCGCAGGTCCGAATGATGTCGCAACCCCAAGGGCGACACTCTGCCAGGTGATAGGGACTCTAACCCCCCCTTGGTCTCACGCCAATGTCCCCAAGCACATCCTTTCTCTCCTCCAAGAAGCAACCTACCATTAGATTCCCGGCCTGAACCATATTACTCGGCTTCGCGGTCGGAACGACTTATCCAGCCAACTAAGTGTTAGACTGCGTTCAACATGACTCAAGGACGTACAGCGAATCGGCCCTTAAACGACTCAGATGGGGATAGATCCACACCCAAGACCTCCATGCCTTGTTGCTTCACTATCGTCATCCCGCCCGGTCTTATTTCATTTTATTAACACATGGTTCCATTCCACGATAGCAATATAGCCAACCGTGCCATATATGAATATCCCTACATCTCGCAGGTGACAGGAAATCACCTGACTTCTACCGCTTAAAGCAGGGCTAAGCATCTACTTGATCCTAGTCTATGTAGGATTCAAGGATTCATATATCTGGACAAGGAATGATATAATGCAGCAAGGGTTTCCAACCAACTCCTATCACTTAATGCAACAATACTTATAACATATATATAATTAATTACTTTGAAGATAGGAGGCTTATAATGCTCCGAGGCTTGCCTGGGGTCTGACTCAAGTTAGAGTATGTTAGATGAAGTCACTTGGCGAGCAACCACCAATCTACCACTTGTCCGGTCCTTCTATCTTCGGGTTTGGATCCACCAAACACCGTCTTCGGGTTTAGCTCCAACGCCACATTATGTCCTCCACATAGTGCATCTAGCGTACCTAGATGAGATGTAAGATGCAAGTGTATGAATACATGGAAATGCAATGGATGATGCATCACATACTAAACAAGGCAAGTACAAGGTTATACTAAAGACACTTAAGCACATCACTTTGCTTAAATAACATCACACAAACCAACATGCTAAGATCGCAAGGAGGGCACACCCAGCATGGCACACAAGTTCCACATGATCTCAGGTGTATTTAACTTAATTACCAAGGACATGAATCACATGTAGCAAAATGCAAAGCAAGTCAAGGTGAAGCAACAACTATAACTAGAATATGTCAATTTTTGGACTTGCAAATAGTAGATTTATAAATCAATCATATCTGGAGTTTTATAAATCCAAATGACTTGTAAGAAGACATCCTGGAAATCTTAGGAAATTATCTACATTTCATATTTAATCATCTCAACATGATTCCCAAGTTATCATGACCAAACATGATAATCTTTAAAGTCTGCACAGAAGGTAATTAAAATATGATAGTAGACTTATTAAGCATACAACTCTTAAACTATCAGACCTGGGATCATGAAAATTTAACACAAGCAAGATAAGATAATTATCTACAACTTTTGTATTTACCAAAACCACAGTAACCATCATTTACACCATGAAACTAGTTGCACGAGTAACACCACACATGCAGCCCAACAGCAGTGGTACAATTATAGACAGAAAACTGATAGAAAATTCAGAGAAACATAAATAGAGTTCTAGACCTCCCACAAACATGATTATAAACTTTATGGAAAACTTATAAAGTTATCTACAACTTTCTTGTAATCATCTTAAGATGATTCTACAGTTAAAATGGTCAATTAATTAAATAATTGCATCTCTGTCCAAAATATAGACAGAATCTGATATGCCACTTTAAACCGCTATAACTTGAGTTTTATAAATCCAATAATTATGGTTCTAGACTTTTTAGAAAGCTTAACAAATTGTGAACAACTTTTCTATAAACCTCTAGAACTAATTCTGCCACTAACAAGGTCACACATGGCACACAAAGCAATGCTGTCTGGGTTTGGGCAGAAACTGCCACAGTACTTTAAACAACTATAACTAAACATATACTTAACCAAAAATTGTGATCTTTAGCTTTTTGAAAATATTATGAAAAGTACTACAACTCATCTATTATCAACAAGGCATGATTCATAGCTTAACTGAGCCAAACAATGCATACATGCAGCACTATCCAGAATAGAAGCAAAGCAGCATATAGCATTTGTTATTTTTATAGCTCCTAAACTATCAAGACTAAAATCTTGAAATTTTTACTAGACATCATACATCACAAGATTAACATGTCACAAAAATTTCACTTCATTTGGAGTTATATATTTACAGTTATTAAAAATAACGGATCCAACTAGCATTCAAAACCTAGTTGCATAAATCTATTTTTACAGCAAAAACTTTAAACTAAAACATGCCATATTATAGATCCACTGCATAGACAATTTCACAAGGATTCCAAAAAGTCCTTATTTTCTATTTTTGGAGCTTCCTAGCATGAGATATTAATTTTCAAAGATCTAGCCAAAATCTGTATAAAAGAAAAAGGGAAAAGGAAAAAGGAAAGCACTTTTGCCTCGAGGCCCCTGGACTTTCTAGAATCAACCTGCAGTACAATGTACTATTCAACTGAGTCACAGGTTATTCATTTTGGCCCCTGAAAGAATTTTAATTAAATCTCGCCAGGGAGTCCCCATAGCACTATTCACCCGAGTCACTGACGTTACACTTTACCCGCTGGGAAAGTTACTATTTACTCTGAGGCGCCCTTCTTCTTCCTCACAGACGACCGAGCAGGGGAGACGGCGATCTGGCTCGGTCGGTCTCCGGCGAGGGCGATGCCACCGGCGATTGGATGCGGTGCGGCCAGCCTGGGCCACACGCGCACTCGAGCAAGGGCTCAGCTCGTCCAGGGGCGGTCCACAACAGCGTGACCACGCGCACCCGTGTCCATGGCGGCGGTTGCACGTGACGCCGGCGATGCAGCGACGGCCGGACCCGGGAAAGAGGCGCGGGAGGTGCGACGTGAGGTGACGGAGGTGCTGATGTGGTTCGTTTGGGCGGCTGGAGACCAGAGGCAAGGAATTGCGGTGGCGCCCGAAGCTCGGCCATGGCAGCCATGGCGATGGCGGCGCTCGGTGAGTAACAGCCAGAAGAAGGCAACGACAATGGCTCCTATCGAGCGTGTACATGGCGTAGGGGAAGTTTCCAGGGCCAGTGATGGCTTGGCTTGGCTACAACGCGTGAAGGAGTAGGAACGCCCACGGCAGCGAGCTCGGAGCTCCGCCTGGCCATGGCGGACGCGGCCGAGACGACAGCGAGAGCAGGAGGAGAAACTTGAGAGCGACGATGGGCTCTGGGGCAATGAAGGAGCGACCATGGACCGCTCGGCATGGTGTATGGAAGGCAGGGACATGCGGCAGCAGAGGTGGGGAGCACTGTGGGCGCATGGAGGCCACGTCCCGGACGCGTGGCTGCCGTTGGGGCATTCCACCGAACAGGTGGCAGGCACTGGAGTGGCCGTCGTGGAACACCATTTTGGGCCTGTTATGGGCCGATTTGGACTTTGGGCCAATTATGAAAGTTGTTCATTTCATGATGCCCTACAAATTTCACTTAAGCACCATGGTCATAAGACCCACAGATTAGGAGATAATTAGTCCCCAAATCACTAGTGTCAACAAGTTAAGCTAGGGCTCAGTTTTTTGGGATTTTTAAATGTCAAACTTGGTCAATTTGATCCCAACTCTTTACATGTTGCTCTCCACTAAATTGTTTCCAACTTTCATTTTTGGGTCAGCTTGAGTTATTTAACAAAATCTTGAGAACGCGAGATGCCAACGTCGATGTTACCGGAATTAGGGCTTAAAAATGGCTAAGTGCTGAAATCAGCCCTAAAACTGACTTGTGGGCCTTATTTGAGCATGTTTCACACATTTTCATGACTTGACTCTTAAACAAAGTTTGTTCCTTATAAAATTCTCTACAACTTTGTCAAAGGGTACACAGTCATTCAAAGCTTCTAGGTCACACTTTTGAAATGGTCAAACAAAAGTGTTCCCTGGTCCATACATGGTCAACCATCACTTAGAAGCACATTTAGGCAAAATGATCAACATGAACATTGTTCCATTAAGTGTCCTAAGTGTAGTTAAGGTGTTGTAGAGGCTAAACATACTCACCATGCATAGGTTGCACAAAAGTGTAGGCCTCACATGCCTTGAAACATAGAACTCAAGTGAAATGCTATAGTCATTTCATGTGGTTGTTTCAAGATACATGCTACACATGTTCCACTAAGTTGTTCCACATGTGTCCACGATGTGTTGCACATGTTGCACAAACACTAGTTCCCATGGGATGTGAGGCAGGTTTTAGTTATAATCCAAACGAGCATATAACTTATCACTTCATGTGACTTTTTGATTCCAAACTTCATGAAACTTTTCCAGTTATCAATATAGATAGGTACCAAGGTGAGACACATAAAGATATGGCAATAACACCATCCGAACATATATCTTTGAAAATGGCCTATATGTAAGCAAGGGTTCTATATCCAAGTTTAGGTTAGGGCTTATTTCCATAGGTTTGACCTTGACATCGTCATTTCCACTAATTTATCGTGTTTGAGCTTAAACCCACTACTTAATTGGTGATCAACACCTGGGGTGTTACACCCGCTATCTATACTAAGGCGATGCCTAAGTATGTTGCTCCTAACTTTAAAGGACCCAGACTTATTTGGGTACCATCAAAAAGTGGATTAATGTGTGTAGGTACCATGGCATTGAAGGCTTGACTCAAATTTATTTCATATTGATCTTTATTTGTCGAGTCAAGTATTGAAACTTAATGAAATCTTATCCCAATGCCAAGTTAAGAATTAGTGAAGTCCAAATGTGCTACAACATACAAGTGTCATATTCAAGTTATGGGTGATTCATTGGAATTATTTGATGGCTTACAAATTATTTGAGTTGAAGATTACTATTGGATGATCATGAGCTAACCAAGGTATATCTCTTGTTCATCATTTCATTTTGGTACATATGAGTTGACTGAATTGGATAAATATGCAATGTTGCTTGCTATAAGTTGATTGAATGGATAAATGCTTAGTAATCAAGTTTGGATTGATTTGAGTTGGATAAATTCATGAGATGACTTTTAGTAAGTGCATTGAATGAGTATATGTCTTTTGAAAGTATTCAATCAAGTTAGTTTCAAGTTTAATTTATTTTGTAGAGGTGTAGCTCAATTGGTTGAAATTTGTCCTATATTACAAAATCTGAGTGAGCTATGATCTTAGCCATATTTGAGCGATCAAATCTATTTGGATTGGCTTGAGATTTAGTATGCATGCTTTAGACTTATGATATAATATGCTGTATAAATTTCATGAGAATTGGATAAGAAATGCTTTGGTTTTGGAGTAGATCTTTTTTAGTTATAGTGCAGCAGTTTTTAGCATGTAGCAGTGGTGAAAGAATTGAAATCTGATAGCAATCTAGAAGTCAAATAAAGCTCAAATTTTTACAGCTACTAGATAACTTAGTAAACCACATCTTCACCAAATTTCATGGTATTTGGATCTATACATTGGGAGATATAAATTTTTCTTTGAAGGGTATAGAATCTGCCAGAAAAATGACATTTATTCGATATATTTAGAGTCACTTTGATTGAAAGGTCCTCAAGTTGGAATCATATTTACAAGTATTTGAGGTACCTAAGTTTTTTAAGATGATCTAGAAGTATGACAAGTAATGAGTACAAGACCATTTGATTGCAGAGTTATTTGGCACACATTTGGTACTCAAATTGAAGATCAAGATCAAACTCAAGATAAAGATGAAGTTTAAGTTCTAGTGACTATTGGAAATTATTTGGTTAGAAGAAAAGGATTTAAACAAGTAGAAAGAAAAGAACTTAAAGAAGGATTCAAGGTTACTTATCAAATTAAGTCTATCACTTGGATCAATCAACAAATTCATTTTAAGTGAGTATGAAGAATGGTTCTTTGGAGAGAGGTCACTTCTCCCTAGTGTAGGGGCACGCCGCCCAATGTGTGGGTAAACCAAGTGTGGTACTTGGAAGGCTAAAATGGAAGTGGTGATCCGAGGAACATTTGAGATGCTTAGTTGAAGCAATCAAAATGATTGAACAAGAAAAACAAGCAACATCCAAAAGAGAGCTAGTCATGACAATTCAAGTGGTAGTCTCACAATTAGTTCTCTCATGCAAGCATTGATCAAAAGAAGAAGCAAGTCAACCACATCATGATAGTGCACTTGATCTTTAGTGGTTCTTAAATCATATGGGTGAATAATGGACTCCATCTATGATGATTGGTCTTCATCAAGCCATAAATTAGACTTCACATTACTTTTGGAGTAATAAATTGGAATCTATGTGACTATCCTCTACTCTAAGATAGCAAAGATATCATTGTAATGTGCATGATCATTTCATCCCTTGCTAGTATGCGGTTAGTGCATATAGTACATGCTTATTAGGATTATGCATGACAAATGAAAGTTTTGAAATTCATAGCCTATCACTATTGTTTGAATGATTAATTGATCTAGTGGTTAGTATATAAGTTTGTTCATGAGGTAGTGAACCCAGGCACTTAATTCAATTTAGATTGCTAACAAGTAACAAGTACAACATTGGCAAGATAACCCTTGTAAGAGGTGTTGAAAGCCCAAGTTTGGTTTTGGTAATTAATGACACCAAGTTGCTAATGCCATATGTTAAGTGTTTTGAGTTAGGCATAAGCAACACATGTGATGAAGGTGTATGTGGCAAGGAGTGGTGGCCACAAGATCACAAAGAGATGCTGCATGGACATAAAATGATGATCATGGTGGAGATGCACATAAAATGATGGACATGATGATCAAGTGGAGGAGAAGGATCTAAGAGCGCAAGGCAAAGGTATAATCATAGGGTTTTTTCTTTTGCCGGTCTAAGATGAGTAGAGAAGTGATTGACCGGATTTAGGATACATAGCCGGCTATCAAGAGGGGCAATCACAGTTAGCTCGGGAATCAAGTGCCACTAGATCAATGTCTTGAGTATATGCATTAGGATCTAGTAGAGAGCTAATATAACGCCTTGAAAAATATTTGTGAAATGCTAACACACTTGCACATGGTGGTGTACACTTGGTGGTGTTAGCACTTTTGCAAAGGCGGTGGAGTTTAAGCAGTAGAGAGGGGTTTGGGTTCCTCTCCCTCCCACCGAGCTTGCGAGGTGGGATTCGGCGCTTTTTAGGGAAGTGAAACGCCTATTTTCTACTGTGCTGGAAGTTAGAAAAGAAACGGAGACGAACGGTGGTCACTGTGGTGACTGGACGCTGCACCGGACGCGGTCATGGTTTGACCAGACGTGTCCAGTCAGTTCTCGCAGCAGTCAGGCACGCGGGTGCTAGGGTTTGCAACCGGTGCGTCCGGTCCCTCATGGAACCGGAGCGTCCGATCAGGCACCCAGTGGGGCAGAGCTGGTCATAGAGCCAACCGGACGTGCGGCACGTCCGGTCACGTGCGATCGGACACGTCCGGTCATGGTGGGAGCTTACTGGACTCCAACCGGACGCCTGGTGCAGCGCATCCGGTCAAACGCTGGAGCACGTCCAGTCACAGCAATGGTAACTTCTGACACGCACTATTCATGCTTGTCCTATAGTGACCGGACACGTCTGGTCACCCTGACCGGTGCGTCCGGTCAGTACGTTTTTCACTGCATCATCCGGTAACGGCTAGCTGCGTACCCCTTCGCTATAAATAGAAGATGTCCGGGGTTTGAGGGTAACTCTTGCACATTTTGAGACCTAGAGACATCCTTTAAGCTAGAGAACAACCCCTCCACTCATCTCTTTGCTTGGTTGCACATCTTGAGTGAGATTCAAGTGCATTGCTTGAGAGTTGCATTCTAGAGGCACTTGATCTTCGAGTTGCTGCGGATTTCTTGTTACTCTTCCGTGTTTCCCGACACGGTAGATGGCTTAGAGCAGCGGAGGTGATTGAGCTCATAATTGAAGATTGTTGGAGCCCTCACCGAGTGTTGTAAGGGGTTCTTGATCCTTCCCCGCGGGAGTTTGCAAATTGGATACTCTAGTGGAGCTCGTGGCTTGGAGGATCCCCATCTTGTGTGCAGTTGTGCGGCGCCCGCCGAGGGCTCAACTCTTGATAGTTGATTAGCTCACGAACCAACAAGTGGGTGCATCGCCACAACGAGGAGTAGCTTGTCGGGAAGCAAGTGAACCTCGGTAAAAATCTTGTGTCATCTCTTTGCCGATGATTTTTCTTATGGTTGATCATTGTGATTGATTCTTCGAGTGCATTACTTCGCTACATCGTTGGTACAAGAATCAAGTCACTTTCTCTTTACCTTCTTGTACTTACCCTAGTGTAGTTTGCTTAGTGTAGCTTTTATCACATAGAAGTAAGTAGCTTAGTGACTTAGTCTTGTTGGTGTGTATTAGAGATCATAGCCTTGCTTCACTAGAATTGTATAGGTGGCTTGCATAGTGTAGTTGAGCTAGTGCTAGAATTAGCTTAGCCATCTTTTATACTAACGTGGTTGTTTAGTGAAGCTTGTAGATTTTTAAATAGGCTATTCACCCCCCCTCTAGCCATTTGGACCTTACAAGTGTGAAGAAGCTTGTCATTAGTTTAAACCAGACTTGGAAGCTTAGGCAAATCAATTTAGTTCAAGTCAACTTAGAAGCTCATGACAAGTGACAAAGAGTACAAACACAAGACAACAATGCAAATGGAAATCTAGTTTTTCAAGTGGTATCTAGGCTCAAATGACATTTCAAATGGTATTCACTAGTGATGTCTAGATCAAGCTTCAAGTGATATCCTACAAGTGGTACTCATCAAGATAGCAAATGTTCAAGATAGCAAACAACTGGTTCCATGCTTGAAAATTCCTCCAAGTGGTATCACATTCTTACATGTGGTATCAATCATGCAAGAAGATAGTTCCACAAGTGATCCTCAACTTTAAGTGATCATCAAGTGAAGCAAGTTCCCTCATCTATAAGAGCTCAAGATTATCAAGTGAATGACCCATGCTATGACATAGGGGGAGGTGCCCCACCGATTAGTATCAAGGCCAAAGGTCCTATTTGAGGTATCTCAAGGGCTACAAGTGACGTCATTCCAACATTTGTGGTGGTGTCCATAAAAAATGCAAGAGTCAAGTGTCAACCATCTACCCCAATGCAATCCTTTGTATCAATAAGATGCTCACCTTTTATGAAAATTGATGACAAAGGGGGAGAGGTTGTACAAAGATATGAAGTTGGAACAAGATATGATCAATGGGGAGAGATAGATGATGCTGGACATGGACATGGACAAAGAGGGAGCAACATTGAAGAATGTAAGGGGATCAAAATTTTTAGACAAAAGAAGCACACAAGTAGGGAGAGCAAGCTCATGAACTTGGTTGTATGTATTTGGTATGTGCATATTCATGTGTTTGCTTGCATTGCATAAGTTTTTAAATTCAATACGCATGCTTGTATGGTGTATGCTAGTTATAAAACTTGAATGATGAAATGAAAACTAGCATGCATAGGATGGTAGCTAGACTTGTGTTTTCACACGTGGTACTAGAACCTTGCTTATAATGTTGATCTCATGGGGTTTCTAGTGTTTATGTTGTCTAGCTACTCATGATGCTAAGGATGGTGTTTAAAATGCAACTCCGATTGATATCACGCTTCAAAGGTTATTCTATACACCTTATCATCACTTAGTAGTGGTAACACTCTCACAATTTTCATATTTATACATATGTGCAAGCTTGAAACCAAACTATTTGAGCACATATGTAGGGGGAGTTATCACTACCAAGTCGGGTTTTATGGTGCTTATCCAAATCTTGTCATATAGCATAAATGTTGGATAAGTAGCATAAAATCCAAATCAAGTTAGCAATTTATACTTGTGTGAAGTGTTAGCTTGAAAAGAGCTAATTTTCATATCTTTGTAGAGTTGTCATCAATTACCAAAAATGGAGAGATTGAAAGGTCCTTGTTTGGTTTTGGTAATTGAGTGACAACCTTAGGTGGACTAATTATGTTTATGTGAGATACACAGGAGATTAGTCCATAGGTACATGTGTGTAAGAATTATATGCCATGACAGTGAAGATGGCTAAAAAATGTTCAAAGCTTACACATGTGTTGATGAAGGAGCTCATTGCACATGAGATATGATATTAGTCATGTGATCAAGGTGGAGAAGATCAAGACATGACTTGGCTTGATGGACCGGTTGCAAGCGTGAAGGACAAGTCGGAGGCTTTGAAGTGAGGGACCACGTGTGATGGTGAAGCTTGAGCAAGACTTGGCGCCGATGGACCGACGCAACGGTGAAGAGCTAGTAAAGTCAAGATTGATGAACCAATATGATCATGTGATGATATAAAGTAGATCATATCATTGATTCATTGTTGATCGTGTTGGTGCATGTGTTGCATCGACATTGGAGGAGATGAAATGAAATGCGCAAGGCAAAGGTATGTTTGTAGGGCTTTCCATTTCACCGGTCATAGGTGTGTAGAGAAGTTGATGACCGGGTTTAGGATAGATGGCCATACTATCAAGAGGGGTAAACTTGTTTGCATATCGGTCATCTAGTGCCACTTGAGTGATCTAACTTTGCATATGTGTTAGGATCAAGTGGCATGGTAAAAAAGAGTGCTAATCCTTTGGAAAAATATTTATGAAAAGCTAACACACGTGCACATGGTGGTGATCATTTGGTGGTGTTATCACATTTACAAAGGTGAAGAAGTTGGTGAAGAAGAGGAGGAAAAACCAGGCTCGGAGTGCTGCCTGGGTGGCACCGCCACCCCCTGTCGGGTGCACTGCCAATTACCGTGGCGGTGCCCACCTAGACTTGGTTTCGAAGGGCAGCAGAAGGGCTGTCATCGGACGTGATAGTGTACACCGTCATGGGCGTGGCGGTGCACCGCCTGACCACCACCCCTTTTATCCAGAGGCTGAGGATTTCAGGGGTGTTGGCCGGGTGGTCACGGCCACCCCTAGGGCGGTGCCACAGCCACCCCTATCCGATGACCAACGACTAGTTTTCTAGCCGTTGGGAAGTGATTGTTGGGGGCACTGCCACCCCTAGGGTGGTGCCACCACCACCGTGTCCGGTGCTCTCGTAGAAAGTGCAGCTTTGCTCCAACGGCTTTATTTGGCTTGAGGGTTATAAATAGAGGTGGAGCTCGGGCATTTGGCTGGTTGAGCACCCTTGGAACTGTGTCCATGCTTAGGGAGTGCTTGGGAGCCCTCTGACTCACTTGTGCATGCAAGAGTGTGATCCGATTGCGAGTGAGTGTGATTATAGTGCGTTGCATCATGAGGTTGCATCGAGTGGTACTAGGTTATCGAGTTACAAGCCGGTGGTGCTTGTTACTCTTGGAGGCTACCACCTCCTAGATGGCATGGTGGCGTGATCTCCGTCGAAGCCCGTAAGAAGCTTGTGCGGTGCTGCGAAGAAGAGCTTTGTGAGAGGCATTGTGCTCACCACGTGGGAGCCTCGAAGAGCAACTCTAGTAAAGTATGTCATTGAGCTACCCTCACTTGTGGGTAGGTTCTTGCGGTGCCTGACGTGCTTGGCGGATAATGCCAATTAGCCGCCGAACCACCAAGTGAGCGGTCGACACAACGGGGACTAGCGTGTTGGCAAGCACGTGAACCTCGAGAGAAAAATCGCCGTGTCATCCTTGTCTTCCCATTGGTTTACATTCCCATTACACAAGCTTGTATTTACTTTCATATACATTACACTTGTGTAGTTGCTCTTGTAATTAATTTTGCTTGTGTAACTTGCTAGTTACCTTCTTGCTTGTG
This sequence comes from Saccharum hybrid cultivar R570, assembly GCA_038087645.1. Classification (NCBI taxonomy): domain Eukaryota; kingdom Viridiplantae; phylum Streptophyta; class Magnoliopsida; order Poales; family Poaceae; genus Saccharum; species Saccharum hybrid cultivar. The sequence continues at coordinate 12,262,984 of JAQSUU010000529.1, forward strand.
TAGCTAGAAGTAGCTCCCATGCGTGGCTAATTTGGTTTTAGTAACCTTGTTAGTTATATTGCTTAGTTTGTGTAGCTAAGTAATTTACGCTCTCTAATTTGGCAAGTGTAGCCTTGTTATTGAGCATTGCTAGTGAGTTTAGGTGCTTTATGCTTTTGCATCACTAGTTGTGTAGGAGCTCCCTCGGTTGCTAAAGTACTAGTGCATAGGTTTGTGTGAGCTTGCTCTAGAATTGATTAGGTGAGCTCTAACTAGCCTGACACATTTGTTGCTTAATTAGGATCTTTATAAGGTGCTTGTAAACATAGATAGAGGGGTATGGTCTTGGCTAGACTGATAGTTTTAATTCCGTATTTATTTCGGTTAGCTGGCGCGATTAATTTTAGAAAGGACTATTCACCCCCTTTAGTCCGCCATCTCGACCCTACAGCCAATTACTATTATTTCATACATGTTGAAAGTATCTTCGTGCAAGAACCAAACTAGCACAAGTGAGTATTTTCTCACTAGACTATAATGCATAATAATTTTTGCTCTTGTGATTTATTTTGTCACATTCTTGATTTTACCTTCGCCTCTCAAGGCATTTTTTCAAAAACCAACCTTTGCGCATAGCAAGTCACCAAGGCGACTAGAAAAGCTATCACAACCCTTTGCTACTCCAAAGCATGGTCTGACTGGCTATACATGCTTAGCCCTAACCGGCTAACTAAAAACACTTTTTATTTTATTTATAGAATCTATTTACTATTACTAACGTGCAGTCACCATCACTGTAAGTATCTTTTACCCTCCCATAAAATATATTTGCCTTATTGCATGCACATTTTCCCCTTCTCAAGTCAAAATCAGTCTCCATTAGTCAGCGGTTTCCATTAAGTGTTTAGCCTTCGTCACATATCTATCCAACCGCCCTTGAGTTTGCATCAGTCAGCGCTCTCCGTCAATTAACGGTTCTCATGAAATATTCAACCTTTATCAGATACCCCAATGGTCTTCACCAGTCGATGGTTTCGTTAGTAAGTGACCTTCACTGGTCAATAGATCTCATTAGTCAGTGGTCTCCATATATCATTGGTTATCATCAGTCAACAGTCTCCGTTAGTCAGTGGCCTTCACCAGTTAGTAGATCTCATTTGTCATTAGTCTTCATCTATCATTGGTTATCATCAGTCAACAACCTTCGTTAGTCAGTGGTCTTCGTTAGTCAGTGGCCTTCACCAGTTAGTAGATCTCATTTGTCATTAGTCTTCATCTATCATTGGTTATCATCAACCAGGAGCCATTGTTAGTAGTGGTCTTTGTTAGTCAGTGGTCTTCACCAATCAGAAGATTTTGTCAGATCGTGGTTTTAATCAATCAGCAACCTTCATTACTCAGTGACCTTCACCAGTGGACTTTATCAATCAATGATCTTCATCAATCAGCAGTGACCTTCGCTAGTTAGTGGCTCTCACTAGTCAATGGATCTCATTAGTCAATGGTTTTTCATCAGTCAGTGGCCTATATAAAATATTTGGCCTTCGCTATCACATCTCTTAAATGGCTTTTGGGCTTTCATCAGTCATTGGTCTTCATTGAATAGATAATCTTCTCAAATAATGGTCTAATGGCATTTCGATTTCAGAAATATTGGCCTTCGCATTGAGGTTTCATCAAGTGTCAAGTCATTGAACATTATCAGAATCCGCGAGCCATTGCTCTGTAGTACAACGGACACCAGTGGCCCACAAAAATCGTCAATCTCCATCGACCATCAACCTTCAGCAACCACCAAACCTTCGAACCCTCTAATGCTGACATCTTTTTCTTTTTCAGGTTGTATTGTTCAATTTTTCTTTTTTAGGTTTTTATAACATGCGTCAACCAAATTTTATTTGAGCTAGTCTTTGCAGAGAACTAATCCCTTTTACGTTCAATACTACAAGTCATATCTATACCCAAGCAGGTTCTTGAATGACAACCTTCGCTAGCCATCTAAAACTATATAAGTATATAATCCGCTGATTCAAGAGCATTACTCTTTATGCGACATGATATATTTAATCCTTGTATTGTTTTTAAGCAAATGCATTCATTTGCATCATCACATACATACATGCATGGCACCACGGTAACTCGATAAAGACCTATCCATAATCAGGCTTTGGGGCTATCACACTCAAAAGCTTCAAACAACTTCTCCCGACAAATACCTGTCCATAATTTGGCATCGTGACCAATGTTGTAAGAAACTTCACCCGACGAAGACCTATCCACAATCAGGCATCGGGGCTTATATGAAATGACTAACCATCTTTTATAAGAAGTAGAAAGCCAATGTCTTTTTCAATATCAAAATACTTGCTAACAAGTTGATATTCGACAAAGCTACAATGCTCAACCTAAGTCCCCGAAAAATGCATCTTATCAACTCAAGTGCATTTTCACGTGATTTATTCTATCTTTCGGCAAAAAGGAACTTCACTAACACCTTTGGCATCTACACCAACACCGCTCCATCGACACCTTCGCCACAAGGGGCTTCACCAACACCTTCGGTGTCTACAATGACATCACCTTTGCCAACATCTTCGGTGACTACACTAGCATCGCATCTGCCAAATTCCTTTACAGGAGGGCCTTCACCAACACGTCAGCATGAGGGGTCTTCGTGGTCACCTTCGTTGTCTACACCAAAATCATCTCTACTAAACACCTTTGTAGGAGGGCCTTTGGTAGGAGGGTCTTCGGCATGAGGCCCTAGAGGCAAAGACCTATGCGTTAGGTGAAGCCGATGAACCATGTCACAGAAGCAGCAGAAGAAGCTAAAGCCCAAAGATGAAGACATCGAAAAAATTAACATCAAGGCACTTGGAACTAGAAGCCTCGGAAGTTAGAACATGTATAGGCTAGAGTCATGCGCGTGCTCTTTTCTTTATGCCCTTTTTTACCATAGGGTTTTGGCGATGGAGTTTTTAGTGAGGTGCGCACGTGTAGGTTGCGAAGGGTGGTCCTCGCAACCAAGGTTCGAGTTGTATTGTGTCTCTTCTTGTATGAGCATCTACTAGGTCATGTAATATCGGCTATAACCTAGTAGCTAAGAAGCTACTATTGGGGGAAGCCCTTGTGGTATATGGGCCAACTCCCCCTTTGAAGAGGCCCAATAGGGTTTAGTGTAGTGACTTGTCAACTCACCCCTACCAAGGGGTCGCTTGTAAATTATCATTGCCTATATATAGTGCTAAGAGTATAATGGCAAGGGGCTCTCTCCCTCCCACTCTCATTTGTAAACCCTAGCCGCTGCCTCTCCTCTCTCTACCCCCTTAATCCGTTGAGAAATGCTAGTTCCAACTCCACCATCAAAGCCTGAGTAGCATCAATGAGAGCGCCCACCCTCAAGTACCCCTACCGACACTGTCTCGCCATGACCATGATCGCCTCCCCCAGATGGAGTAGCTCCCGCATGCATGCACGCCACAACAAGTCACGATAAATCACTTTTCTATCGATCGATCTGGGTGCTAATGTTTGGGACTTACCACTATACCGCAACCACAAATTAGTGTCAGACAAAATATTAGTGACCAACAATTGGTTGGTATAACTTTCTACATATATTTAGTTGTTCCATTGGACAATCGGTCGGCAAAAACACATATTATAGTCCAACTATCGATAGATATAGCTCATTTTCATTTTGACGCACCCAACCCAACGACCACTAACCTCAATGTCAAACACAACCCAAGGAATCTTTGCTCATCCTTGCTCGCTAGTGCACGCTCGCCCTTGCTCGTCGATACGTATGGCTGTTGGTGGACGTCGACAATGGCTTGCCGCTGCATGTCGCAACTCGATGATGCCAGCATGATGGGGTAGTTGGCGAGGTCCTCCTCCTCCCTTGAAGTGGTCGGCACTAGCAACGGCTCATCAATTTGTGAACTGTTGTGAAGGCGGGGAAGAAAATACACCCACCACACTGATAGTTTTGCTGGCGTTGATGAGTGCACTTGCTGTCATGTAGCCCTTGACGCACTGCCCCGCGACAACCATGAAGGCCTCCTCCGCACAGGATACCTCCTGTATGCACACCAACAACGTGACAATCATAAATCACGACTTACATTCACTTGCAAGTTTTCTCGCATCGTCGTAGTGCAAACCTCAAATTGGTCTTTGCCCATTTATAACTATACCTCTGTTATAAGAGTCTTTGTCCAAAAACAATCCTCGAAAAGATCAAAATTTCACCACTAATCTCGTAGATTTAGGAAAAATATTAGAAAATAAACTATAAAAAAAACTCAAATTGGAGGTACTCAAGATTTCACCACTACGTGGATTTAGAAAAAATCTTATAAAATAAAAAACTATAGAAAAATCTTAAATTGGAGAAGCTTGTTAGGTGGTTCGCTGGTTTCAAGCTAGTGATTAGAGATATCCTATCACATCAATGTTCACGAATAAATCACAAAAACATAAATTACAACCATCCATTTTAACTATATAAAGGCAACCTAACAATCAAAGTGTCGGGTACCATAATTAGGGGTACCCAAATTAGGGTAAAAAATTCATCCGGCCTCCCAAAACCAAATATTAATCTGCCCCGTCAAAGGAAAAAATCAACTAAACCCACGGGATAACTCTCCCCTTGCTGGGCCTCCAGCAAGACGCGTGAGCGTACCGGCCCATCTCTCCACTTCATCTGAGGCCTCCCACAAGGGGTCTCGGAACATCTCCGACTTGCCCGAGACCCAGCGCTAGGGTACGGGCACAGGCCAACCCGCAGCATCATCACCGTCTCGTCTGAGACTCGGAGATTACCTCATATGTCTCAGCCTCGTCCGAGACCGACCTTTGATGCCGCTCCCCCATTGGCGCGCTCGAGACCCCCTGTGACGTCACCCACGTTCTTGCGTCAACCAACCGAACAGGCCAGGAATGACAGCAGTCAAATCACGACGCCGTCGCCCATAACGACATGGGGAAGAGCTGCTAGTCACTATGCCACCCATACTGGCACTATACGCACGATCCAGGCCTACGCGGCGTACGAAACTTCGCTCTAGGCCACTATTTCCTCGAACGGAGCGAGATCACGCCATGATTCATGCCTCCAAGGCCTCGACCTTCTACGCAGGTCAAACCCGAAGGATAAGCACATCGCCACAGGGATATCATGACCCTACGCGATGTAGCTGCGACATCCACAGAACCACGTATGTCAAGGCATGTCGCCTATAGCATCAAAGGACAGGGGACACTCCTCCAACAGTTGCACGTCATTGGCTACAGGGCGAGAGCGAAGGCCTCGGATCTTCCTTCCTAGGAAAAATATCATGTAGCACATGCATGTAACCCTACGTTCCCCTTGCATATATAAAAGGGGAGGGCAGGGACCATTCCAGGACGACGAAAAAAACAGATGGAAGGCAAATCCATAGGCCGTTCAACTCATCAAAGGTGAACACACACTCTCTACTCGCATTTTGAGAACTGGGAGTTTCTCCCTCTTTCACCCGCTTGTAACCCCTATTACAAGCACTTCGGTATAAGATAATACCAGACTCCCCCCACTAGACGTAGGTCATTCTTCTGTCCGAACCAGTATAAATCGGTTGTGTTCTTCTTGCACACCATCCGAATCTTCGACGCGTAAACACATATTACTCGTTGGTGCTAGAACCGCCGTTTCTTACACCGACACAAAGGCACTTATAGTTAGACCCTACATGAATTAGTGTTTTTCTTGTTTCCCTCGCAACCATCTATTTTAACTATATAAGGGCATACGCAATATTGATCCAACTAGTGGTCCTTATAGATGGAACCCACATGGATGGTAATAGTTGTTATTATATTCCCACAATGTTGAGCCATGTTGTCATCATAGGTGGACCCCATTTTAAAATAAAGATGGTATTATCAACCACCTCTTCTGGTCTACTCCCTCTCTCCTATTAATTTTTCGTTTCACATGCAGCTCGTAGTCGCCGCCCATGGCACTACATTTGATGCCCAAACTGCATGGCACACCCCGCCTCCTCCCCCCAAATTCGGAGCAACACACCTCCTCTAGATCCGGCGAGATCACCAATTCAAGATCCGATCAGCCATCACCTCTTCAAGATCCGACATTGGTATTGTTCATTTCTACCAGTGTGGAGCCACACTAGGCCCATCCCTAGTAGTCCCCCTCCCGCCCTAGCCCTCCACCTGAATGCGCCTGCGCATTAGCAAACAACCGCCAGAGTCCAATGCGAGGATTGCAAGAGCGGAATGAGCACGGGGTTAGGGCGACGTTGTTGCAAAGCATGTAGGCGGCCGAGGTAGCAACCTCGCAGAGCCCGCGAGCGGCCGAGGTGGTGACCTCACAAAGTGTCCCTCATCATTGAGCACTTCTTGAGCGGTGCTCAATGCCGCATCGGTGGAGGGCTCATGAGGCAACCAACATCCTCAAACCCCTCCACCACGATGGTATATCGTGCCATACTGGTGTAACCGACTGAATCCGCCCTTGCAATTGATATCATGAGATTAAACGTGATCCGAGCTCAATAAGGAATTGGTGCTACATTTATATTGAGTTAGTGATGTTGAATATCTTGGCAATTACATTTTTATTTACTTCTCGTCCCTCCATTCTAAAAAGAACAGAATTTTTGTTTCCTGAAAAGTCAAACAAATCTTAGATTTAACTATAGGTTTGTAAAAAATAATACCAACATTTTATATTTCAAATATATTTATCATGAAAATATGTTCTACAATTGAATCTAATAATACTTATTACGCATCATATGTGTTAATACATTTTTTTTTCTAAGTTTTCTTATATAATTGACTCGTTGGTTGGGAGCCGACATCTCCATTTTTTTTGTGTGTGTAGGGGTGCAATGAGTAGACGTGGCGACGGCAGTGCCGTAGCTGGATATTTTGTTTATTTATTAATCTCAAATTTAATGACAGTAATGGTGCAGTGGCGAGACCACAACAATCTTAACAAGAGACACTACCATTTGTAGGTTGTACTGCCGCAATCCACAAATGAGCAGGTTGCTTGTCTGCATTTCTGCGCATAGAAGCCTGTTTCAATTCACAAGCTAGATGGCGTAGTGGGTTATGTGGACCACATCCTCAGGCCTTGCCGGTGGATGGGTCTTGTTCTTCATCCGCAGCTGCATATACTCGTTGTACGCGAACCCCCTGTACCGCGGCGCCTCGCCGATCTTGGCCGCGAAATCCGGCAGCGGCTCGATCCACTTGTCGCCGTGGATGTTGAAGAAGAAGGCGAACGAGTGCCTGTGCACCGGCCTCCTCACCACCCGGTGCGTCGCGCTCTTGAGCTTGTTGTTACTCAGCACCTACCAATTAATTAGTGGCGTGGCTATTTTAAATTAAATAAGCTGATCAAACCTAATATAATTTTTTTGTTATAGCAATATAACTGTATCATGCTGAGATAAACATATAGAATTTAGTATAAATATACAAATAGATCAAGAAAAGTCTTATGAACATCTTCAAATATTTTTTCACGAACGAGACTCACCAGCCCGTGTTTCATTAAGAGGATAGAACATAAAGAAGAATGAACTTTGAAGAACTTACATAGACATGCAAAAGAGGCTCACATGGAGAAGGCCGTGTTCTCGGGCAGTGTTGTGTTCTTTGTACGTACGTACCTGTATGACGTCGCCTAGGTTGACGATGATGCTGCCGTCGACGGGCTCCACCGGGACCCAGTCGCCGTCGTTGAGGACCTCGAGCCCCCCGACGCCATCCTGGATGACGAAGGTGATGCAGTTGGCATCCTCGTGCGCGCTGATGCCGTTGACCTCCTCCTCCGTCGCCGGGAAGTAGCGCAGCGCCGCCATGAAGTCGAAGCTGCGGTCGCTATTGTAGTCCTTAAGGAAGCCCGGCGGGAGGCCCATGCACTCGTTCACGACCTCCTGGATGAGCAGCCCCAGCTCGGTGAACTTGGCGTAACACTCCTCCACTGCCTCTCTGGATGGATCGATTTGGTAGGAATTTTCTTTTAGAAATCCTGATGAACAAACAAACAATACTGCAATTTCGACGTGCAAATTAAATTTTGCATCTCGCGTTCTTCTGGACTGACCTGAATCCGGCTGGCTCGTCGGGGTACACGTTGAACCCAAGCTTGGGATCAAACACCAGCACGTACTCGTTCTTGTCCGCCGAGTGCGCCGGCTGCCGCGCGTAGCCCGCGGGGAGAGGCGCTTCGGCCCCCTCGGCCGCCCGGGCCTTGGCCTTGTCCTCGTCCGGCAACGCGAAGAACGCGGCCGACAGCTCGAGCGCGCGCGCCATAAGGTGGGCCGGCACGCCGTGGTTGACGGCGCGGAAGAAGCCGTGCGTACGGCACGCCTGGCGCATAGCCTCGGTGGCGCTGGCGCGAGAGACGCCGCCGTCGTGGCCGTCGTCGGTGAAGAACGGCGCCAGGTCCACCACGGGGAGCGCACCGCTGGCCGCCATGTCCGTCGCCTCTGGTGAGTGGTGACACGATTGGGAAGATGCCGCAGCGTACTATATGTGTCCACTCGGCTCCGCTAGTAGACAAGGACCCAACGAGCCATTAGGAGTAGAAAAAGGAGAAGGGACAACGTCACAATCGTTGCGTCGTGGGTTGTTGACACGAGATAATTAGGAAAAAGTCTAGATCACTCTTGAACTATTGACCTTGGAGCACATAACCTCATGAAGTATGAAACGGTCTAATTTACTCCCTGAACTATCCAAAACCGTCTATTTTACCCCCTGGGCGGTTTTCGACGGCGGGTTGCTACAGTAACCATGGGTTTGCTACAGTAATATCTGTTTTATCTTTTTATTTATTTTCGCTGAGTATTTGAAAAATCATAGTAAATCACAGAAAAATCATAAAATAGAAAATCTAATTTTGTTGGACTCCACGTGAGTAGATCTACACAGTGAACATATAATACGGTACGCTTTAGTACAAAGTTTTTGCTATAGCTTTAGTTTAAATTAGATTTTTCAATTAATCTAAAGCTACAGCAAAAACTTTGTACTAAAGCATACCGTATTATATATTCACTGTGTAGATCTACTCATGTGGAGTCCAACAAAATTAGATTTTTCTATTTTATGATTTTTCTGTGATTTACTATGATTTTTCAAATATTCAGCGAAAATAAATAAAAAAAGATAAAAACAGATATTACTATAGCAAACTCATGGTTACTGTAGCAAGCAGCCGTCGAAAACCGTCCAGAGGGTATTATACAGACACGTCCAGTCACATGCAGGGGCAACACTGCAACTTGTTCATACTGATGTCCTGGAGCGATGGACAGCGGAGGCTGGAGTATGTACTACCTAGATGGCATCAATTTCTCCACCAGAATCACCGGGAGAATCAAGAAGCGAAGCTAAAAACCAAGAAGTAAAAACTAGAATCACTTGGTGAATCAAGAAGTGAAGTATAAAAACCAGGAAGAAAAGCTCTCCAAACTATACCTCTAACAACTGATGATTGCACTTGGACTCAAAAAAAAAAGAGGGGGAGGGGGGTTGGGGGTGTCGACGAAATATGGTCGGCAATCCACCGAGGGGTATGCCCACGATGATAGATTGATCGGTAGAGGTGCGCGTAATCAGGAACCGGATGGTAACAGAGATACAAGACACAATATTTATACAGGTTCAGGCCGCCAGCATGACATAAAACCCTACATCTTGTGCTCTGTTATTTTGTATTGATTAGGTATGAGATCTGATCCTCTCCATGACCTATCAGCTAGAGGACTCCTGCCCCTCCTCATATATTCTGAAGGGACAGGGTTACAAGTAAAGTATTCTATTTGGTACAATACAATGTCTAATACGACTTGTAGCTCGTGGTGCACGCTGACGTATGCCGCACGCCTTGATCTTGTGGGCTGGACCACCTCAGATGGCGCGGCCCATATACTATCTTATGGTACCCGGTGGTATATCCTCATAGCTAGTCCCTGAGTACCTTATATCCGCTTGGCGACGCCATCTTGATCAAGTCCGAGTAGTTTAACATGAATCCGACCAATTTAACTGGTAATCCAAGCGGAGATAATTGACGCCAACCGGTTCAACTAGTGAGCAGACCTCGGACTTAACCAAGTAAGGCTTGCTAAAAGGATGTAAGGGGCTCAAGATAAATTTTAAAATTCTCTATTTTAGATGAAGTGTAGCCACTTAGACTCCTTACTTAATAAGGAGGGTAAGCCAGAAGAGAATCACTACATTCACCATGAGGTGAAGTATAGCCACTTAGTCCTTGAGCCTAATAGTAGGTGACTCTGTGACATAGTGTCAGGGTCAAGAAAAAAGTCCATAACTCCGCTGTAGATCAAGTGATAGCTCAGCTGACGTAGAGTCCCCAGCTTGGCTGGCTTCCTACTGTAGCGAAGAAAAATCAGTACAGTCGTCGCAAGATGCCTACTAGAAGATAAATAAAATCAGTACACGTAGTCCCCGAGCCTACTAGAAGATAAAGGAAAATCTTGTAGCAGGGTCAAAGAAAATAAGTCTGAAATGTACTTATCAAGGCCCCTGACACGTTGCCCAAGATCAGCACCCTGACCCGAGCGTGGAGCAACCTGATAGCACACCAGCTTAATCGGAGTGAAGCGAAGATATAGCAAAACCCGACCACTAAGAGAATTCCTAGCTCAGCTAGAAACTCTTGTACGAAGAAGACGAACGCCAAGGAGTCCCTAGCTCAGCTGGTGAGCCCCCAAGTGAAGCTGACGATGAAGCCCAAGTAACTAGTCGAAATGACTGGTCGGCGAGCACCGAGCAGTCCAACCAACAGGTCAAAACAATTGGTCGGCAAGCACCGAGCAGTCCAACAAATTGGTCGGAATGACTGGTCGGCGAGTACCGAGCAGTCCAACCAACTGGTCGACGGTAGAGCGAACACCAAGCAGGAATGAACGCTGAATGCTCCAACCAGTTGGCTGATGGTGAAGTCCGGCTACCAGGTGGTGCGACCACCCGAAAGATGATCATTTTGTTCTTCTTAGATGATCCAGTCCCTGAGCATAGCTCATTGACTAAACCAAGCTCCTACAATATAAATATGTAGAACGATAGTACATGGTGTATAAATTTATGTAATTCGAAGAAAAATAAAAAGAGCTTATGCAGTTAAGATGTGATGAAGCTCTCGGTGCTTCGTAAACATTAAGGGGGTGTTTGGTTTGGGGTGTTAAAGTTTAACAAACACTGTAGCATTTTCGTCTTATTTGACAAAAAGTTTTCAATCTTGGACTAATTAGGCTTAATAGATTCGTCTCGTAAATTACTCCTAATCTGTGTCGACATGCATGCAATTAGTCTACATTTAGTACTCCATGCATTTGAGGGAACATTGATGTGATGGGAGTTAAACTTTAACAAAACCTAACCAAACACGCCCTAAGTTATGGTGGAGCATTCAGTGCACGCTCAGACGAGATATTATACTCGGTATAATATGCGGTCGTAAATTTAAACAAAAATTCTGTTTTTAATTGTTTTGTCATGTTTACAGTAAGCGCGAGTAGTTAATCCGTCCTAGAGTTTCACCAGCCCTGGTCCGACCAACAGTCCGGAGCATGAGGCGCGGATCCCAGACACGCGTAAGACTGCTAGCCTCGCCAGAGAGCTACTGCCGACCACTCGGAACGTAGTGAACGGATCTCATGCACGTGTGGGGAGGAGTCGGAGACAGTGCCAGTTCTGAGAAACTCAAGTAGGAGAAAGAACTGGTCAGCAAACCGTTTAGCAAAAAGTTGTTTGGAGACGATATACATGGAGAAAAGTTGTTTGGAGAATAATCATGTCGAGGACATTTATGGAGAAACATCATAGCGAAAATTGTATTAAAAATATTGGAAGTGTACTTATCTTTAGACAGAAATCTGGTCGGCGGCGATGAAATTGTCCGGCCCTCGAGCTTTCTGACCTGTCGTCATGACGGTCATCGCGGTTATCGTAGCGTCGTCCTTCGTGGCGACCATCATTACGACGTGACAGGTGGTCGGAGCAAGTAGGCCGAGCAGCTCGCTAGGCAGCTCGGAGGATCGCTTGGAAGCTCGGACGGTTCGTTGAAGTTGGAGAAGATGCCGATGAAGAGGTCGCGTACATGCTGTTGTAGGCCGTGCGTCTTCCCTTGGTGATGGCCCGAAGCGTTGCACGTTGATGCATGTATGTACGCGCTCCAACTTGTAGTTGGCTTGCATGTAGATGTACATCAGACGTGACCTTGGTCTTCGTGTTGGAAACGTAGATGAGTAGCGGCCTCTGATGTAGCTTGATGGGTAGACGAGCCGCAACGAGATGATGCGCCGACCTAACTGATCACCGGAAAGCGGCCACGCAACCTAGGGCCATGCTACAGGTCGCTGATCTAGTAACCGCCGTTAATCTGGAAAACGCTTGTGCCGCTGAAATCGTCGAGTCCGTCTTTACCGAGTTAATTCTCGATATTAATCCCAGCGAACTTCAGGGCAACGTTAGCGAAGTAGATCGCGAACGAGGGAGATGAGTCATTACATGCAGAAAAATCAGTATGTATCAGGTAACCGTAGGACAAATTGAATTAATCAAAATGTTGCTAAGAACGACTTACCCGATTTTTAGTAAATAACTAACGAAGATTCCCATCTGGCTCGCCAAAGGATCAACACGCATGACCCCTACCTGGTGCGCCACTGTCGACGAAATATGGTTGGCAATCCACCGAGAGGTATACCCATGATGGTAGATTGATCGGTAGAGGTGCGCGTAATCAGGAACCAGATGGTAATAGAGACACAAGACACAAGATTTATACAGGTTCAGGCCACCAGCATGACGTAAAACCCTACATCCTGTGCTATGTTATTTTGTATTGATTGGATATGAGATCTGATCCTCTCCATGACCTATCAGCTAGGGGACCCCTGCCCCTCCTCATATACTCTGAAGGGACAGAGTTACAAGTAAAATATCTTATTTGGTACAATACAATGTCTAATATAACTTGTAACTCGTGGTGTACGCTGACGTGTGCCGCACGCCCTGATCTTATGGGTTGGGCCACCTCAAATGCGCGCAGCCCATATACTACCTTACCGTACGCGGGGTATATCCCCCACATGGGGGAAGGGATCACCTGATCCATCCATGTTAGCTGTGGTTTCCCCTTTTGTTCGGACGAGAAAAGGAACCTCTGTTAGGAAAAAGAAACGTTTTTTGAAAATACGTATCTATATTACTGTTTAAGGAAAACATACATTGGAGCATACAAATACAGACACGTATGTAGTGGATAAAAAGGCAGCTGCCCCTGCCATTTTTCACAAAGACCCCTGGAAAAACAAAAAATTAAAGCGTTGCCTCTAGGATCTTCGCGAACCATCCGTAGTCGGCCGCCGCCGCCGAAGAAGCCGCCGACAACCACCGTGAGCCGGAGAAGTCCCGTTGACAGAACATTCTCATGCTTCTCCAACGAAAAGAAGAAAAATAAAATTTGCCTGGGACGACAGGGCCGACTAGCACAATGGGGAAAATAATTAAATTCCCTGGGCAGCCCACCAGGTCCAGACCACAGCTCCTTGACGGCCCACTAGCTCCCATGCGGCCTCACGGGCCTCGACGTGCGCCGGCAGCCGGCAGCCGCGCTCAATTTGCGGCTGCGCCTCTTGTGCTCGTCCCCGTCCCCGTGTCGAACGGTTCACGGTCGGAGTAACCGAAGGAGGGCAGAGGCCTCGTTGACTGTGTCGCTCGCCTGTTCGCCTCGCCTCCCCGTCCGCTCCGCTCCCGTGCTTTCCCCTTTGCTCGCTCGCGGACCCTCCGACCCCGACTCCGACTCCCAGCGGCGCACTCGCGCCAGCAAGCTCGAATCCGCACGCCGCCGCCGCCCCACGGCGCCCAGGTAACCGTCTAACCCTCTCGGTTCCTCGAAATACTTCCCGGATCCCTTCCACCGACCACCGCGCGGAGTTCGTCAGGAAACCGTCCGTTTGATTCTGGGAGCTATGGTTCACGCTCTCTTCCTAGACGAGTAGATCTGAATTAGCCTGCGAGGACGACGACCCCAGTACTTCGGCTGCTACCGCCGTTATTAGTCGCGCGGGGGAAACGGTGGCGTAGCCCTGCGTCTTCTCATGCCGCGGCACCCCTAATCGTGGAAGTCAAACAGTGACGACGATTACCCAGCTCTGCTCGTGCAGAGCTTAGCTGTAGCTTCACTATCTATTTGCTTGATATTGCTGGCTGCTGTAGAACTCTATATTTAGGGGCTTAGAGCGTTACTGTCATGCAAATGGCAGTGTTTGTATGACACCTACAGTACTTGCCATTTCTGTTTGCCCATGCTTTATCCGTGTGGTGTATTACTCTTTTGTTGTGGGTGTTGATTGTGCTTGTTGGTCAGTGTATTACTGTTTTTTGCGGGTATTGATTGTGCTTGTTGGCCAATTGTATCAGGATCGGGGTGTTTCTGGTGTGCAGGGGTGGGTGGTTGGCTTCTCAGAACATGTAACAAGTGTTGATATGAAAATAAGTTCCTGGAATAGTGGGTTCATTAGCAGTTTCGCACAACCTTGAAGCTGCAGAGGATTTCAAATGCCCTTTGTCATCAGCTCTCCACCTCCATTGAGTCAGAGGTATGCTGCTGTGCTGGTTTTCTTTGACATCGATTTCATCATGCTTTTAGTTTCGAAATTTCTGCAGTATCTGTAAATTGCGGTCTCTGAATGCTTGATTTAGGGTCTGTATCCCTAATTCTGGTAGGATGAGTTATAGGCACTTATTTGTTGCCTCATTTTCTTCTAGCTTTCTTCAATCCGGTGAGCCTTGTGTATGAGAAAAAGAAACATTTTCTTCTAGCTTGATTTAGATGTCATGATTTTTTTTTTGGTGGCAATTCATTGCTACTGGTGGTGTTAGGACTTAGGAGTAGGATCCCTTTTGTAGATAAATGTAGGCACATCAAGTGTATCGATATGCCTTATCAAAAAAAAAAAGTGTATCGATATTTTTTTCTTCTTATTTTTCTGTCCTATGGCCTTGTGGTAGATGGGGGCAGATGTGTCCTGTTAATATTTATATCTGCAGTAATGCTCTTAATTGAAAGCATCCTTCTTGTCCTGCCATGTTCACTAATCTATGGAGTGTTTTTGTTTAGACTTTAGAGTATCTATGACGCATTCTGCCCCTATGTGATCCTGGAAGTTTCTGTAGGATGCTTATCTTATGTTCCTGAATTTTCAGCTCTACTTGAATGAAAAGGTAAATAGAAGAAAATGTCATTGTTCTGACTTGCGAAAAATGTCTTTGTTTGACATATTAGCTAATCAAAGCCCTAAAAAAACATATTAGTAGTTCAAATTGTATAATCAAACTATCAAAGGGTGATAGTTGCTAATGGTCTTGGGTATAAACCTGGGGGATTGACTTGAAGCTTGTGTAATTTCGTTGCTACCAGTAATGAAATTTGGCTCGTCCCTTGTGGAAAAATTCAAAGGGTTTCGTATCCAAAGGTTATATCAACGATTTATTTTAGTAACTTCCAGCATTATTATTTATCCTTTCCTTTGATATGTAGTTATGTACCTTCTGTGTTTGTTATCCCTTCTGGGTAATTCCGGCAACTAACTATTCCATTGTCATATCTGGCTGAATTTCCAGCATTTTTTATTGTATTTCCAACTTCCCCAAGGATGTTTGACAGCACTCAAAAAGCTCACTACATGGATGGGCACAGAGAAAAGTTTATTAGGTTGGTTTATTTGTCTTAAGGACACTTCTACAATGCTTTTGCATCTATTCCTATTCGCTCTGGGAGTATAACATGTTTCATGTAGTATTGCCCATTTCCCCATATATATTGGAAATCGTATTTCTGAAAGATAATATTTCTGTACACTCCATGGCTGCAGCAGTATTCCTAAGTTCTTCTTCCGATAGTTTACCATTTGCCCTCTTCAGCTTCAGCAAGTTCAATTTGTTTCCTATTATTGTTTTGTGGTACCCTAGAAATCTGGTTTTTATCCTAGTACTCTTTCATTGTTCAAATAGGTCTTTGCCGCTTTACAAGCTAATAATTTTTTGTTAGACTTGTGAGAGTTGCTTCATGTTGAGTGTTCAAGAGTGATAAAGTAGTAAATGTTTTTGTCAAATGTCTTATAGACCTGAAATCTCTTGCACCGCATAGAATTTCCATGTTCTTTTGTGTTGAACTGTTGGAGGGTGTTTTTTTTTTTAAAAAAAAATTTAGTTGTATCACCATTTTTTCTGTAGGCTGGAAGAGTCAAGTCCTAGGTCGTCTGTACCTTCTGAAGTGGGAGGCAGGAGTACCTTGAGGTCCAGCATGCCTGGGTTTGGTTATGGTTCATTTAATGCACTAAGGTCTTTCTTGTCAGGGGTCCGCAAAGGCTCTGGAAGACTGAAGTCACTTGGACAGTCACTTACTTCTGGTGCTCCTAAGACAGCTTTTGCGGAAGATCTTAAATCATATAAGAGAACTATATTTGATCCCCAGGACAAAATTCTTTTTCGAATGAACTGGGTTTTCTTCTCGTCTTGTCTTTTCGCTGTTGCAGTGGATCCACTATTCTTCTTTCTACCCATCATCAACGATTCAAACTGCATTGGTATAGATAAAAAGTTGGCAGTGACATCAACAATAATACGGACGGTTATTGATTTTGTCTACCTTATACGTGTGTGTCTTCAATTCCGCACTGCTTATGTTGCGCCGTCTTCACGAGTGTTTGGGACTGGTGAGCTTGTGATTGATCCAATGCTAATTGCAAAGCGATACATTAAAAGTTACTTTGCAATGGACTTTGTTGCATTGCTACCACTTCCACAGGTACATCTGCTTTCTCATGGTGTCAGATAATGTAATAATTGCTGTACCAGTTTTTTGACATTTTTGTGTGTGTCAGCATTTCTAATATCTAGTTCGTTTGGTTACCTTAGTACTTAGAAGTGGATGCTGGCAGTAATTGCAGATGTTCAACAACCAAAGCTCTATCCTATTTTCCAGAATCAGTAGAAGTCAGTTTCATTCGCAGAGAAGAAGCTGTGCTTTATAAACTTTCCAACCTGCATTTTCTTAGCTAGGAGGGTTTCTGATGATGCTTTTGAGGTTCAAGTTCTGTTCTCTTTAGTTAGGAGGGTTTCTGATGATGCTTCGAGGTTCAAGTTTTGTTAAAATAAGTTTTGTTCTCCATATGATAGCCAGGAGCCCAGGACAACAATACGCTATAATATGCATTGATATCAGTAAAGAATTTCATTGTAGTCAACACTATTCCTTTGTTCTCCAAAATCCGAATTCCCAGAATCCAATCGTTCATGTGGATGGCTTGTATGTTGAGATAGACTTGTAGTGGAGATTAACTTTATTAGAGATATAGATATACGCTTAGTCAATATCTGAAACATAAATTATTGCTTTTTCACTACCTTGCGTCCATGTGCAGCGTTACTTGATCAAGCCTTGATACTGTTACATGCATGCATAAGACCATCCCAATTGCTAGCTTTATGATCTTTCTGCTCACATTCGGAAACTTCCTTGGTTCTAATAATTTCCCAGCTTACCTTAAAACTATCTGTTGGTGGTTGACAGATTGTTGTTTGGAGATATCTCAACATTCCAGATGGCCCAGATGTGCTGACTACAAAAACTGCACTGGTTTGGGTTGTTTTGATTCAGTACATTCCAAGGTTGTTTCGAATATTCCCTGTGACCACAGATTTGAAAAGGACAGCTGGTGTTTTTATTGAAACTGCTTGGGCTGGTGCTGCTTATTATCTTCTATGGTTTATGCTGGCTGGGCATGTAAGTGCTTCCATAAGCTATGTACTATCAATTATATTTTCCACATTCCTTACTCATCAGAAGCAGGCAGCAGTAATGAGGTCGATCTTTGACTATAATATCAGTGGTATCTAACCTAAGATTGTCCTATGTTCTAAATAACTGATGAGTTTAAAACTTTTTGTTAAAAAATTGTAGTACATGTTCCAGTCGAAACTGTTTGAAACTTCGAATCCTTCAGCCATTATGTTAGTTCTTTGATGTAAATGAGATCTTGTGTGTATATTTTAAACATCATCATCTTTGTTTAATTGATTTTCAAGAAGTTTCCTTTGTTTCTTTATGTAAAAGAAATACTCGCTGTCATCACTATACATCAAGATTATTTCCCGTAGGTTTCTATCAGCAATCATGTTTCCCATGGCTTATGCTGCACCTTTTATACATGTTATCTGTGGCACAAGAAAACTCATTAGTTTGCATTCGTTCATTGAAACAGCCTCTTGCAATTTTCTGTTGGTGTTTACATATCCCCCATGACTTATGCTGTAGTTTCTATATGTATTATTTGCTGCAGAATGTCGGTACTTTATGGTACTTTTTAACCATAGAACGTGAAGATGATTGCTGGCATCTGTACTGTGATCCCAACGTTGGATGTAATAGCAGCTACTTGTATTGCAATAATAATCATCATGGCAGCTATGATAGTTGGCTTAAGACTAATGGTGCCCAAGTATTCAACATGTGCAATGGTACTCAAGATAATTTCAACTTTGGCATTTATCAGCAAGCACTGGTCTCCAGAATACTTCGTCCAGGAAATTTCATCTCAAAATTATGTTATTGCTTCTGGTGGGGATTGCAAAATCTAAGGTACTTCATTGCTGTTGTTTATGATATTTTTCATGACACAGAATTTTAATGTGTTTAGATAATCCTGAAGCTGAATAATGTCCATAAAAAGAGCACGGCTTGCTAGAAATACAAGTTTGCTTTTCATCTGGCCTTAATAGTATATTAAATTCTGTTGGAGTATGTGTTTAGGCCCATGTGGCTAAGGCCCATGTGGCCCATGTATGGAACCTATATAGCTACCCTTCTAGGGTTAGCCCTAATTGAGAGAATCACTTTCCAGCATGGTATCAGCAGCCTAATTTTTTCTTTTCTCTTCCCTCCCCTCCTCCCTGCCACCGCCGGTGGCTCCTCTGCCGCCGGCGCCATGGCCGGCCGTCCCCCTTCCCATCCCTCCTTCTCCTCCTCTTTCCCTCTCCATTCCACACCTTCCTGGGCACAGGTGGCCGCCGCTGCCCCTGGGATCCCGCGCGCCGCCGCTCCTAGGCTCGATCCGCTCGGACCTGCGACCGTCGATGCCGCCGTTCCTGGCCTTGGTCCGCTCGGGGTCGGGCCTCCTGGGGTCACACCCCTCGGTCCGCTCGGGGCCGGGCCTCCTGGGGTCGCCATCGGGGCCGCGCCCTCTGGGGTCGCGCCCCACAGCCCCGCGCCCCTCTGTTCCGTGCGTGGAACCGCGCCTCCCCCTTCTGCTGCCATCTCCAATCCGGGCGCTGTGCTGTATCCCAAGCCCGCCCCTCACCCAGCCACCATCACCAGCGCCGCCCATGTCCTTGCCGCTGTCTCCAGTCCCGGCGCGGAGGGAGCACCCACGGAAGGCGCGGAGGGTGCTCAGGGCGTGACTGCTGCTGGCCTCCAGCCCCTGTTACAGCAGCAGCCCCTGCCTGAGGGTGCCCATCAGCCGACCCTTCCTGCAGGTGCCCAGTCTCCGTTGCATGCGGCTGCCCCTGGGGGTCTCCTTTTCGGCCGGACTGGACCGAACTCCACCCTCGCGGCGGCACTTGTCGCTGCCCGGGCCGCTGCCGTGGAGGGGCAGGCCCGTGTGCGCGCGGCCGCCCTTGCCTGGGAGCGCGAGCGCGACGCGGCCGACGCTCTGGCTCGCCAGATCGCCGAGGCCGAACAGCTCCTCGCCTCTCCCGTGGGCCCGGACGCCGGAGCCACCTCCTCCGCCTCACCGGGACGCCGCGTGTCGCACACCGCCGTCCTCTGGCACGACCCAGCCGACCCGCTCGTGGCACAGCTCCACTACCAGGCCGGGGGGGGTCCAGAACATTCGCCTTCTCGTCCCGGTCGTCCTCGAGCCGGAGTCGCCCTCCTACGCCCGCTGGCGGGATCTGGTGGTTCTCACTCTTCGCCGCTACGCCCTCGACGACCACGTCCTCGTCGACGCCTCGGTCGCCGTCCAGACGCCATCGTGGCTCCGTCTCGACAGCATCGTCCTCTCCTGGATCCTAGGGACGATCTCTCTGGACCTCCACGACCTCGTCCGCACCTCCCCTGACGCGCGCCGGGCGTGGCTCGCCCTCGAGGGCCAGTTTCTGGGCAACGCCGAGGCCCGGGCTCTGCGTCTCGACGCGAGCTTCCGGACTTTCGTACAGGGTGACCTCTCCGTCGGCGAGTTCTGTCGTCGGATGAAGGGCATGGCCGACTCCCTGGGGGACCTTGGGTGGCCCGTGGAGGATCGCATCTTGGTCCTCAACGTCCTTCGGGGGCTCAGCGACCGCTACGCCCACCTCCGGACGTGGATCACCCGCCAGAGGTCCTTCCCCACCTTCCTGGAGGTCCGTGACGATCTTGTCATGGAGGAGCTCACGCAGGGTCTCCAGCCGGGATCCACCACTTCCGCGGGGTCCTCGTCCTCCTCGACGGCCCTGGCTGCCTCTTCGTCGCGCCCGTCTGCTCCACCGCGGTCCACCGCTCCACCGCCACCGTCGTCTCTCCTGGGCCCTCCTCTCTCCGGGCCGAGCGGAGGTGGGGGGGTCGTGGCTCTCGTCGTCGCCGTGGAGGGGGCCGCGGGGGTGGCCGGGGCGGTCACCCCCAGGCTCCGGCACCGGCCGGGACACACGGGGGGCACCATGGCCTACGTTCCAGAACCCGTGGTCCGGTCGCATCTCCATGTGGCCCTACCACGCCCCCGGAGCCGACACTCGCCCACCAGTGGCCATGCTCACCGGAGCTCTTCCTGCTGGTCTTTCACCTGGCGCCTTCCCTGCTACGCCGTGGGTTCCACCCTCCGGGACTCCACCGGGGGTCACCGGCTGGGACCAGGCGGCTCTAGCTCGCTCGTTCAGCACCATGGGCCTGACACCTCCGGTCGGACCCGAGTGGATCGCTGATTCGGGGGCCACCTACCACACTACTCCTGACCCCGGTATACTTTCGTCGATTCACTCTCCCTCTTCCTCTCTTCCTTCGTCCATTATGGTCGCAAATGGCTCTTGTATTTCGGTCTCGTCTGTGGGTACCGCCGGTGCTCATGGCTCCTTTCGTCTTTCTGATGTTCTTGTTGCTCCTTCTATGGTTCATAATCTTCTTTCTATTCGACGTTTTACAGCTGACAATTCTTGTTCTGTGGAATTTGACTCTTCTGGTCTTACTGTAAAGGATTTGGCTTCCCTGCGTCCTCTGCTCCGATGTGACAGCACCGGGCCCCTTTACACTCTTCGCTTCCCGGCAGCTCCTTCGTCTTCTTCGCCGCCCGTTTTGTCAGCTGCCTTCGTCGCTTCTACTTCCTCTACTACCTGGCACCGGCGCCTCGGCCATCCTGGACGTGATGCCCTGATACAGCTCAGTCGTAGCTCCGGTCTTCCATGTACTCGAGCTCATGATGAGCAACTGTGTCATGCGTGGCAATTGGGCCGACATGTTCGTCTTCCGTTTTCTAGTTCTACTTCCCATGCGGCCCGTATTTTTGATCTTGTACATTGCGACCTATGGACATCTCCTATTCTGAGTATTTCCGGTTATAAGTACTATCTTGTGGTTGTTGATGATTTTTCGCATTATTCATGGACTTTTCCTCTCCGTGCGAAGTCAGATACATTTACCACACTCCTTCACTTCTTTTCGTGGGTGTCTACACAGTTCGGCCTCCCCATCAAGGCCGTCCAGTGTGACAATGGTCGCGAGTTTGATAACTCCACCTCCCGCGATTTCTTCCTCTCTCACGGTGTTCAGCTCCGCATGTCTTGTCCATACACCTCTTCGCAAAATGGCAAGGCTGAGCGGATGATTCGCACCACCAATGACACCGTGCGTACCCTTCTGTTTCAGGCCTCTCTTCCCGCTCGCTTCTGGGCTGAGGGCCTGCACACCTCCACCTACCTTCTTAACCGCCTTCCTTCCGCGGCCTGCCCCGCTCCCACTCCTCACCACGCCCTCTTCGGTACCCCGCCTCGGTACGATCACCTCCGCGTGTTTGGGTGTGCGTGTTACCCCAACACCGCTGCCACTTCTTCTCACAAGCTGGACCCTCGCTCCACGCTCTGTGTCTTCCTCGGGTACTCCCCGGATCACAAGGGGTACCGGTGCTTTGACCTTACCTCCCGACGGGTTCTCATCTCTCGCCATGTGGTGTTCGATGAGTTCGTTTTTCCTTTTTCTGGCACAACCACCCCTCCGGTACCTGACCCACCCTCCCTGTTTCCCACTGACCCGGTGGTCCAGCCACCTTTTTCGTGGTCTTCTGCAGGTACCGCTTCACCGCGCGCCGGGCCGGCCTCATGTCCCGAATCCCCAGTAGGTCCGTGCTCGTCGTCCTCGGGCGCGGCCCCGTCCTCTCCGGTTGGTGCAGACCCGGGGCCTTCGTCCCCCGCTGCTGCTCCGGGGGGGTCGTGTCGGTCGACGACACCGGATCCCGTCCCGGTACCCTGCCCCGGCACCTTCGTCGAGGTTCGCCGCGCCGGTACGGGTGTACCAGCGCAGGCCGAGGCCACGGCCGCCGCCGCTCGCGCTCCCTTCTCCACCGGGGACACCGACACCACCGCCGCTGTCTCCGCCGGCTCGTGGTGCCCCGCCGGTCTATCACCCGCCGCTGCTGCACCGACACCCGCGGCATGTTCACCCGATGGTGACACGACACGCGGCTGGAACCCTGCCGCCTCGTGCCCTCGAGGCTTCGACCGGCGATGCGGTGGTCTCTCCGGTACCCTCCTCCGTCCGCGACGCCCTGTTGGACCCTCACTGGCGCCGCGCGATGGAAGAGGAGTACGCCGCGCTACTCGCCAACCAGACGTGGGAATTGGTGCCCCGGCCGCCAGGCTCCAACGTCGTCACCTGCAAGTGGATTTGGACCCACAAGCGCCGGGCCGACGGTTCTCTCGAGCGCTACAAGGCTCGCTGGGTCCTCCGGGGTTTCACTCAGCGCCCTGGCGTCGACTACGATGAGACTTTCAGCCCGGTGGTCAAGCCGGCCACCGTCCGTACTGTGCTATCGCTGGCACTTGCTCGGTCTTGGCCCGTCCACCAGCTGGACGTCAAGAACGCCTTCCTCCACGGCCTTCTTACCGAGACGGTGTACTGCAGTCAGCCGGCGGGGTTCGTCGACAACACCCGTCCTGACATGGTCTGCCGGCTCAACAGGTCCCTCTACGGCCTCAAGCAGGCACCTCGGGCGTGGAACCACCGGTTCGCCACCTTCTTGCTGACCCTGGGGTTCATGGAGGCCAAGTCTGATACGTCCCTGTTCGTCTACCACCATGGAGCCGACACTGCATACTTGCTGCTCTATGTTGATGACATTGTCCTCACCGCCTCCAGCGAGCCACTTCTCCGCCGGATCATCACCGCTCTCCAGCAAGAGTTTGCGATGAAGGATCTGGGTGAGCTCCACCACTTCCTCGGTGTCACTGTTGAGCACCGTCCTGCTGGGCTCCTCCTTCACCAGCGACAGTACATTCGGGACATTCTGGAGCGGGCTGGGATGACTGACTGCAACCCCTGCTCCACTCCGGTCGACACTCAGGGCAAGCTGTCTGAGGCTGAGGGGCCACCGGTGGCAGATTCCACTGCGTACAGGAGTCTCGTCGGGGCCCTTCAGTACCTCACCTTCACTCGGCCGGACATCACCTATGCAGTTCAGCAGGTCTGCCTCCACATGCATGATCCCCGGGAGCCTCACCTCTTGGCTCTCAAGCGCCTCCTCCGCTACCTCCGGGGCACACTCGACTACGGCCTCTTCCTCCACCGGGCCGCCTCCACCGACCTCGTCGTCTACACCGACGCTGACTGGGCCGGGTGCCCTGATACTCGCCGCTCCACCTCCGGCTACGCCGTCTTCCTGGGCGGCAACCTGGTGTCTTGGTCGTCCAAGCGCCAGCCGGTGGTCTCCCGGTCCAGCGCCGAGGCGGAGTACCGCGCCGTTGCTAACGGCGTGGCGGAGGCCGCCTGGCTCCGGCAGCTGCTGGCTGAGTTGCACACTCCACCCTCCCGGAGCACACTGATCTACTGCGACAACGTCAGTGCGGTCTACCTCTCCACCAACCCCATCCAGCACCAGCGGACGAAGCATGTGGAGATCGACCTCCATTTTGTCCGTGATCGGGTGGCCATGGGCGAGGTGCGGGTTCTTCATGTTCCGACGACCTCCCAGTTCGCGGACATCTTCACCAAAGGCCTCCCGTCCTCGACCTTCGCCGAGTTTCGCTCCAACCTCAACATCACCGGTGGCTAGTTGCGTCTGTGGGGGGGTTGGGTGTGTTCTTTCTTGTTCAGCCTCGAACTCCGCTGCGCCGGTAGTTCGGACTGCGGGGGGGTGTTGGAGTATGTGTTTAGGCCCATGTGGCTAAGGCCCATGTGGCCCATGTATGGAACCTATATAGCTACCCTTCTAGGGTTAGCCCTAATTGAGAGAATCACTTTCCAGCAAATTCAATTTGTCACCTTTTTCGAAAGAAAAAAAGTAATCTATGTAGCTAATGCAGCTATTTTTTTGTTTTGTACACAATGGTCAATTGAGATACAACTGTAGTAAATATGTAGGAAGTAATTGGGAATCTTAAGGCCTTATGAAGGAGGTTATGGTGTTCATAATACACTGTATTTCAACGTGCATTGTAATAGATGGAGTTGCACATATAAATCCAATAATCAATATAGATCCATTTTGTATCTTAAAGGTGCATAAAAAGGTGATTTGGTTCTATTTAGCATGTGCTCTAGGATTGGTAACTGTAAGTAAAATCTGTTTTTGTAGTTAAAATCTGTCCAATGCATATCTCTATTTTTTGAGCATTATGTTTTTTGAGTTAAAATTATTAATAAAGCTGCAAAGTACTGCAATGATGTGGTAACTTACAGCATTAGGCTGCCCTTTCTTTTAATAGGCTAACCCTCTGCAGGGTTCAAAACTAAATCCTTAGCCCTAAACCCCCTACAGGGTTCCATGTTTTCAAGACTAATAGCGGGCGAGCTATAGTAACAGCTGGAAAGTGGTGGTTGTATTTTGTCTATGTCTAACAGAATGGTATCATCAATGCTTACGAAAGAGTGAACCACAGATGAGTGGCCAATCCGGGATAGAATCAGATGCTGATCGGTTTGTAGCTTCCCTTCTTAGGTTCAGGACTTCGCATTTAGGTTATGTGAATTGAGTTCCTGTACTTGGCTGTTGAAATATGCATTCTAGCTGCTGTAGGCTCACAAGATTGGCTGTCATCATTATATGTTCTACTTCAGAGCACATTATGCATTCTATCTTAATTTCCATTCCCATTTGACAGTACACTTGGTCAAGGGCTTTTGACAAGCACATACACTGGAGAAGTGATATTCTCTATAGCAATATGTGTCCTTGGACTAATTCTTTTTGCTCTCCTCATTGGTAACATGCAGGTAGAGTGATATATTGTTTCCCTTTTATTCTTTTATAAGCCTTTCCTCTTTCTTTGCTTGATTCCAAGTTGAATTTCTACAGAGCTACCTACAATCTGTTGCTATACGCCTTGAAGAGATGAGAGTTAAGAAACGTGATGCTGAGCAGTGGATGCATCACCGTTCACTGCCACCGGAAATCAGACATCGGGTGAGGAAGTATGAACGTTATCGGTGGTTGGAAACCAGGGGAGTAGATGAAGAAAGTTTGGTTCAAACTCTTCCGAAAGATCTTAGGAGGGATATCAAGCGTCATCTTTGTTTGGGCTTAGTGAAAAGGGTCTGTTATGGCTGCTCAAACTATTGTTTTCTGCTTTGTTCAGTCATTTCCAGTTATTTAATATTCTCATTTTGTTTTTGCTACTGATAGGTGCCTTTGTTTGAAAATATGGATGAACGATTATTGGATGCAATATGTGAGCGGTTAAGACCTGCACTCTACACAGAAAATGAATTCATTTTGAGAGAAGGTGATCCAGTGGATGAGATGCATTTTATTCTTCATGGTTGTTTGGAGAGTGTAACCACTGATGGTGGACGGAGTGGATTCTTTAACAAGGTCCAGCTAAAGGAAGGATCATTCTGTGGTGATGAGTTGCTCACTTGGGCATTGGATCCCAAGTCAGCTGCTAATTTTCCAGTTTCGAGCAGGACTGTCAAGGCACTCACCGAGGTTGAGGCGTTTGCCCTATGTGCAGAAGAGCTGAAATTCGTGGCCAGTCAGTTCAGGAGGCTGCACAGCAGGCAAGTACAGCACACGTTCCGATTCTATTCCCAGCAATGGAGGACCTGGGCAGCCTGCTTCATCCAAGCGGCATGGCGCCGCTATTACAAGAGGAAGATGGCAGAGCAGCGGCGCAAAGAAGAAGAGGCGGCAAGCCGGCCAAGTAGTAGCCACCCTAGCCTTGGGGCGACTATCTACGCATCTCGTTTCGCGGCCAACGCCATGCGAGGGGTTCACAGGCTAAGAAGCAAGGCTGTCCCTACCATTGTCAGGCTACCGAAACCCCCAGAACCAGATTTTGGTGTCGACGATGCTGACTAACGAAACAATCACACTGAACTCGCTTGTAATTGTACTTTTACCTCGTCTGTACATTCTGTACAAAATTCAATGACAGCTGCAGAAGATAATGTTTGTAAAGGTTTGTGACCACGCAGACAGACCATAACGGAGGTATATCCTGCTTGACATCTATGGAAATGCAAATGTATTAAATTTTTGCCTGATTATATGAGTCCAAGTTTGCCAGCCGGAACCCGTATCGTCTATGTATTCAGTTATCTTTTGTTTCCTTCCGCGAAAGCCTGGAGACAAATTGGGACATGAGAAAGCTAAACTATGAAATTCTGAAAATAAAAATCCTAGAGATGGATTGGGACATGAGAAACCTAAATAAATTATTTATAAATCATGAGGATATATTTATAAGCTTCTAGAAATTAGATTTATCTCTAGAAAAACTTGGAAAATTTTCAAAACATTTTGAAGAATGTCTAAACATATTAAACAAATCTATATCTATATCTATACCTAATAATAAAGAGATAAAATTTCAGCAGACGATAGAGTTTTTTCCTATCTAGACTTATATATATAACCTATGCTCATACAAGAATCCTAATCTAAATAGGAATCCTTCGTTCCCACCGAATATGTTTTCTAATTTATCGCTTTTTCTATTCTTTTTCAATCTGCGGTTTGTCCTTTTTATTTCCAGACTACTACTCATGGTCTTCCTTTTTTCTGTCTTGGTGTTGTTTAGTTTCGTGATATTTTCCTGCTCTAGACTACTACCTTCCTGTTCGTATTTTCTTTCTTTTTTTTTTGGTTTTTAGCTTCTTTGTTTTTACTAGAAAAAATGCCCGTGCGTTACAACGGGAGCTAAACTTAAATTTTTAAATCCATTATTATATCTAAACCACTTTAGTTTAAAATATGGGGGTGTTTAGTTTGTGGGTGAAAAAATTTTGGGTGTCACGTCGGATATTTTATGGGATGTCGGAAGAGGTGTTTGGATATTAATAAAAAACTAATTACATAACTTGCTTGAAAACTGCGAGACGAATTTATTAAGCCTACTTAATCTATCATTAGCACATGTGTGTCACTGTAGCAATTATGGTTAATCATAGACTAATTAGGTTTAAAAGATTCGTCTCGTGGTTTTTCTAATCAAATTGTGCAATTAGTTTTTTTTCATCTACATTTAGGCCCTGTTCATGTGGCTTATAATCCGTCTTATTCAGCTTGTTTTTTCAGCCGGAACAGTATTTTTCTCTTACAAAAAATCAGCCAACAGTGTTTTTAAGCCGGCTTATAATTCCAGCCGAACGGCTCCTTAGTACTCCATGCGTGTGTCCAAAGGGGTGAAATTTTTTTTAGGAGGAATCATAAATTATTGAATTGATTTTAATATAAAAGGGCTATAGTTCTATCAAGATTCATTGTAGATCCATGTCACAAAGTTTTATAGGCTAGTACTGATAACAATTGAAAGCATTATTATATACATCTTACAGGTAAAAAAAATCACGGTGGAAATTTTGCGTCGAGTTTGCCTCCAGCCCTCCATCGCTCTCCGGCCTAGATCGCTGACCGACCGACCAAACGGTAGTAGATTCTTCTCCTCTTCTTAATTCTTTCCTTCACGTATTGTACGCACTCGATCGCGCGCTATATCATGCATGCTTGCATCATTTAATTATTATTTCCTTCCTTTCCTTTGGTATGTAGGTTAGTACACGTGTATGTAATGTATAGAGATAGTGTATGTAAAGTATTCGTTCTTCTCCTCTTCCTTTCCTTTGGGGGTGTATGTAATGTATTAGTTTCTCGTACATACATATATGCTACGTGTCCCGGTGGCCCAGCCTAGCTAGAAACAACGAACGAATCGAAGCAACCGTCTAGTATATAGCTACCCAAGGGCAAGCTAGCTAGCTAGGTACCACGACCTCGACCGCTCGACATACGTATGTACACACGCTAGCTGCCGATCTGGATGGATGGATCGATCGACAAACAACCGTGCTTGCATTAATTATATTGGCAGCTTATTAATTGTCGTACATACGACGTGCGTGCCTGTATGTGTACGTAGTAGTGTACGTACGTTAATTTCTTTGATCTCCCCCGGCCCACCCACCCCCACCCACGTCACGTATAGCAGGTCATTATGATTTTATATCAACGCCTATAATAAAGAGGCATTACATGTAATCTTGATTGAGTAGGAGCCTTACATCTTACATCTTACAGGTTGAAAATACATGTAATCTTAATTGAGTAGGAGTCTTACTTACATCTTACGCGAAAATTTTGCCTCTTTATTATTACTAGTAAAAATATCTGTGCGTTGCAACGGGAATGAAACTTAATTTTTTAAATTCATTATTATTATTATATATATATATATATATAAACCATTTTATTCAAAAGGGCTATTGAATTGATTCCAGTGTGAAAGGTCTATAGTTCTATCATAATTAATTATAGATCCATGTCACAAAGTTCTATAGGCTAGTTAATTTATTATTTTAGGCAATGGCCATCGAAAAGAATCATGCAGCTTAGTAGTTTTTTATTTTGTTTGCATTCATCTCTCCACGCCTTAATTAGTTGTTCGCTCCTACGAGTGGATAAGGCAGGGGATCAAGCATCATCGGTGGTCATGCATCCCTGTAGTTCCCAGCATGCAGTCCCGGCGGCACACTTGTCATACACGTACACGGCCGGTGTTCCTACGATACAATGGGCGCATGAGGATACAGTTTTGGTCAAATTCCAGTTTTATATTACATGTAATCTTAGTTGAGTAGGAGTCTTACTTACATCTTACGCGAAAATTTTGTCTCTTTATTATTATATATATATATAGAGGTATAATCTTAATTGAGTAGGAGTCTTACTTACATCTTACGCGGAAATTTTGCCTCTTTATTATTATATTATTAAAAGTATAGATATAGATTTGTTTGTATTTATTTACACACGTGAGTTTTCCTATGTCCGTCCGCCCGTTGTTCTCGGCCCTTTTTTTTGGTTTTCCTTTCATGAAGTCTGCCCTTCTTTCTTTTTATAAAGGTCAAAAATAGAAAAACAAATATTTCCCTATTAAATTATTGATATAGTTTTAATTAGGAACAAAATTTATTTTTGTACTTTTATTGGAAAAACGTGTTTTCTAGAAGCATTATCACAAGGGATAATTGTTGCAAAAGGAACCGGCTCCGGATATCTCTCAGGCCTTAACAAATTTTAGACATTTAATTTCTTTTATGTGCATCACAAAATTGTACTTTAGCTTATTGCATTTGGTCATCAATAAGAGAGTCAAAAGCATGATTCTTTTAGAAGCAAACAAACATTAAAAAAAACTCGGACTGTGGGGGATAGCATATATGCGCCCCCAGGCACTGTGCTTAAGGTAGAGGACTTCTCGCTTGTAATGGATTCATCCCGAATGAAAGCACGATAGTTTTTTTTCGTTGTAACGCATGAGCATATTTGCCAGTAATAATAAAGAGGCAAATTTTAGGTTATTTTTTTCGTCCATCCATTTTTTTGTTCCATCTACCTCTAGCCACCAGGGACAATGGAGAGTTTCTTCCGTCTAGACTTATATATATAACACGTGCCCATATGAGTTATAATAGCTCGCGTCTAGTGATAATCGATACGGAGTCCTACTCCAAGACGTATCCAATCATGCTCTCTGTATCATATATGTGACACGGACTCATGAACGCATCATATAAGTTACAACAACTCAACATCTAGCCATGATATGGAGTCCAATCCTCATATGAATTGAGGTCTGTTGCAACATGCTAGCAATGAACCCACATCTCCAACAATAGAAGGGAAACGGCGCCACATACTATATGTGATGTACAATATTTTTTCTATTTAACCTTGGTTAACACCTCAAAGCTCACGGTACATATAAAAAACTAAAAGTGTGAAAACATGGCACTAGGTATATTACAATAATCCACGATATATAAAAAAAACTAAAAGTGTGAAAATATGACGCTAGGTATATTAGAAAAATCCTACATATATTATATATATCTATATTTATAAGTACATAATGCTAAAGAGGCAAAAATTCTCTCCACCTATTTTTTTGTCAATCTCTCCCTAACTATCTTGCAGTGGAAAGTTTCTTCCGCCCCACTTTTTCTACCCACACCCTCTGTGTTTCATACGTGATTTGGACTCGTAACTCAGTCATACGAGTTAGGACAACTTTTTACCCCTTTCTTTCCCCGTGAGGTAAAAATCCTCCCATCCGACCGAGAGCCAAAGGGCAAGGGGTGATGGAATCATGGAACAAATTAAGTCATGGACTCCTGCCTCACGGTGACTTTTCGAGTTTGTGTGATCATGAAGACAGAGTTTTTTTATTAGACACAGACGGAGGTTGGAAGAATATAATAAGGTTGGACCCTTTTTTCAGCGTACACATGTAGGCGACCTGGATGATCAAAGGGCCATGGGCCAAAACAGGGAATCATGTTTCAACGCCAGCACGCCGGTGCATTTAAACATGTTGATTTTATAGATCGTGGTCTTTTAAAGGTGTCATAGTACATCATCCATGCATGTACGCACATCGAGCCCAAGAACAACCGTCTTAATGAAATTTTACGGTTCACAAGTGCACATGTGAGCAACATGTCTATTCACAGCGTGCATTGTTCGATAATAAGGTGAACTGAAATATACGTTATTATTAGATAAATCTTTAAGCCTCTCGTGTCCATACCATTCCAGTTACAATCAACGAGCAGTCGTTTCTAACATCTACAATGGTCTTATGAGATTTAATAGACATGTAAACCCTAGCGCACCCATCCAGCGTGGTGAACTCAACTTCCTCACTACGACCAACCATGACAACTTCAGTACATGTCTTCGAGCCGGGAGGCTTCATGTGGGTATGGAGGTCAGCTAACAAATAAAAGTTATGGTAAGTTCGACAGAGACCGAACCATGCTCAACAACCGCGGTGAAGGTGCACAGCTAATCAATATATGTCTCTACATTTTTCAAAAATGTTGTCAACTGTTGTCATCAATCGCACAAGCTATGTAAGTAGATGATAATGACTTAAGCCCTCTTTAGAAAAGCTCCTCCAGCTCCAGCTCCGCACTACGGTACCGGAGGAGCCACTAATCGTATCTTGTCTAGGCTCCACATTGATATGGCGAGGAGAGAAAAGCAGCTCTGTGCTACAGTGTTAGATACAATGACTTTGTACCAGACCTGTGCCAAACGATCCCTTAGGAGGAATTATCATTTCTTAGAAGCAAATAATAACCCGTTGTAACGCACGGGCATGTTTTGCTAGTCACAATAAAAATCTGAGAGGCCAGCATGAATGCAACATACATGAATGCTAAATGAATTCATGCTGGTTGTATCTCAATTTTTTATTGTGAAGTTTTTAAAACGTGCTTTGACACTTATTAGTATATATTTTGGGAGTTTTCAGAACTTTTTGGATTTTTTCCAATTTTCTGGAGACAAATCTAAAGCTTCTAATTTTTTTTCATGAGCTTTTACTGTTTGGGTTTAATATTTTTCTCAGAATTTTTGTAAGCTTATAGATATTTTCCGTGGTTTAAAAACCATATCAATTGTTTACTGGATTTTTTTAATAAAAATATGATAAAACCACTTCGAAAATCACTTCTAACAAGGATATTCAGCTAATTTAAATAGTTGAGTGTTGAAGGAGGCCTTTTGTCTTGTCTTAAGGTAGAGGAAAAAATCTAGACTCATAAATGTTTTTAGACCTAGACTAAGGGGCTGCTTGGTTGCAAGCCACCACGGAGCCACGCCACGAGTAAAGCTGTCACACCTGTCAAGCCTGTTGTTTGGTCGATCAATAAAGTTTGGCTGTCACAGCTTTAGTACGGGTTCGTAGTAGTAATTCTCGCCACATCGTGGCAGAGGTTTTTGCCGCCACAGCTCTGTGGCCGCCATAGACTTGGCGTGGCAGATAAAGGCGGTGAACCAAACAACCCCTAAGTTTTAATCTAGACTCGTAACAAGTTAAAAATGTTTTTTTTTCCCAATAGGCCTATCACCATTCACCAGCAGCCGGTTTGGGAGGGGCAGGCCAAGTCCGCAACCGCAAGTGCCACTGCGCCATCTCTCGTCGCGGCACTGTAGGACCCTCGGCTATTCGGCTGCCTCCGGCTCTGCTTTGTGAGATGCTCTTCCTCGTCCGGCGGCACCGCCGCCTCGCTCTCCCCTTCTCCACTCTGCACGCACCCGCACCCGCGCCGGCGCCCGCGCCCGCCTCCACCCCCACCCCGCCCTCCTCTCTCGACGCCTCGGCGGTGCTCGAGACGCTGTCTCTCTACGCCAACGACTGGCGGCGGGCGCTCGACTTCTTCCACTGGTCCGCCTCCCCCGCCGGCGCCAACTTGCCCCCGACCGCCGCCACCCTCGCCCGCGCCGTCGACATCCTCGGCAAGCACTTCGAGTTCCCGCGAGCCACCTCCCTCCTCCTCTCCCACCACGATCCCGGGGACCCCGCCTTCCTCCGCCCCGCGCTCCGCGCCCTCCTCAACCGCCTCGCCGCCGCCAATCTCGTCGACGACGCCCTCCGCGCGTTCGACTCCACCGCCGCATCCATCGGCCTCCGCGATGAGGCCTCCTTCCACCTCCTCGTCGACGCGCTCTGCGACCACCGCCGCGTCGACGAGGCCGATCACCTATGCTTCGGCAAGGACCCGCCGCCGTTCCCGCCGGGCACGAAGACCTACAACCTGCTCCTCCGTGGGTGGGCTAAGACCCGCGCCTGGGTGCGCCTCCGGCAGCTCTGGTTCGACATGGACCGCCGCGGCGTTGCCAAGGACCTCCATTCCTACTCGATATACATGGATGCCCTTGCTAAGTCAGGCAAACCGTGGAAGGCCTTCAAGATTTTCAAGGAGATGAAGCAGAAAGGAGTTCGAATCGATACTGTTGCTTACAACACCGCGATCCATGCTGTTGGGCTCGCACAGGGCGTCGACTCTGCTGTAAGGTTGTACAGACAGATGGTTGATGCTGGTTGCAAGCCGAATACTGCCACTTACAATGCGATTGTCAAGTTATTCTGCAAGGAGGGCAGGTTCAAGGAAGGGTATGCGTTTGTTCAGCAGATGCACAAAACTGGCTGCAAGCCCGACGTGCTCACATACCATTGCTTTTTCCAGTATCTGAGCCGTCCACAGGAGGTCCTCGGACTGTTTGAGAAAATGCTTGAGAGGGGTTGTCAGCCAAGGATGGACACATATGTCATGCTTATTAAGAGGTTTGGGCGCTGGGGGTTCCTTCGGCCGGTGTTTATTGTGTGGAAGGCAATGGAAGAGCAGGGTCTTAGCCCGGATGCATTTGCATACAATGCACTTATTGATGCATTACTGCAAAAGGATATGGTGGATTTGGCTAGGAAGTATGATGAGGAAATGCTTGCGAAGGGACTCTCACCTAAGCCAAGGAAAGAGCTGGGGACTAAGTTGCCAGAAGCAGAGTCTGATAATGATAATGCATTAAATGGTGTGCTTTGATTTCTGTGAGCTAGACAGGGATGAACATTATCACGCTCTACTACCATTGTTCTCATTGAAACAATGATTTGAATATGCTCATGTTCCCAAATATAGGCTGCTTTTGATTGAAGGAGATCTAAAATGAATTCATGGATTTTATATGGAATTGGATGCAGACTGAATCATATTGCATTGCTGTCAATTAAGATTAGGTTATTATCTGACAAATCTGTGGAAGAGCTGGGCCTCCAGAGATTTATGTTTTCATGGAATCATACGTGGACATGGTCACATGTGTTGGAAAAGAATTATGATATGCTCATGGGCCTCCACCCAGTTGACATAAGAAGTGGATGAGAGGACCAAGAAGAATCAGCAATGAAGCAAAGCCCATGTGTTTGTAAAAACTATGGTCCCTAGTCAGGCAGGTTCAGCTTGTTAAACATCCTCATGGTGAAACCTGGAGCAGGAATACTGCAGGTATTTATTCACCCAAGTCGGCATATCAGACCCAATTTTGTATTACTGAGTTAAATTTGGATGATACTTGAAACGCAGAACTTCAGATGAAATGCAGATCTTCATGTGGTTGCTCCTTCAGTGCAGTCTTCACAGCAGACAAACTACTTTGCAGGGGATGGATGGCAATCATGGCATGCAAACTCAACTTGTCAGCTCTCTTGTTAGCAACATGAACCCGGTTCTCCTTTTATTATGAACTAGCTGTTCGTAACAGTTTTGGCACGCAGTGGCAACTTGGTCAAGTATAGATTCTCTTGAGCCTTGAAATGCTTCACAAAATCTGAGAAACTGATGACACAAGTTTATTGAGGGAAGTACCATGCAGGCCGATGAGGAGAAATTCAGAATATATACGTTTGAATGTTTGGAAAGAAATGTGAATTTCTGAGTAGTTTGGAGGACATTGGCAATTGGCATGGCACATATTGTGTCATAAACACCGCAGCAGGAATAGGAGGAAAATTCTGTAGGAAGTCCGTGTCGCTGGCTTTGCTTACTGTTGTCAAGCTTTTCAGTAGTGTCTCTTTCTTTTAGTTTTCTTTTTTTATTTCCAGTTTTCTTAGCTGATACATTAGCCATGACACCTTTGTAATTTGACTTCCTTCAAATAATCGGCAGAGAATCTGCCATTTTCCGCTAAGCAAAATATTTTTTTTGAGGAGATTAAGCAAAATAGTTGAGGATGGACCTGTGAAGAATGTGGAGCCTAAACAAAATAGTTGAGGAAGGACCTGTGAACAATGTGCAGTTTTCATGCACTTGCGAAGAAGATTTATGTTCGAAACTTCTAAAATGTTAGATGCCTTGACTAGGAGTTTGATGCTAAGAAGTGAGATGGAATGAGTATTAGTTGCTTCTAGCATTATCAGTCAGTCATTGTATTGTTGCTTCATGAGATCTAAGGAAGGATATAAAGGACATAAATACATGATTATTCATTAATGCAATGATCTTTTGAAGTGTAGGAAAATGCAACATCTTTCTCCTGGCACCTGATATTAGCGACAAATAACTTTCTCCAAACTACTACTATACATTGTCTTTCTCTTAGATCAGGTTACTACCATGCATAGCGTGCTCAACGTGTTCAACAGAATGGCTCGGGCAACGCCCTAACTCTATGTCGCTCTTTCTTTTTCCTTCTGCTAACATCATCTGGGACATGCAGAAGAATAGGTTCAGTATATGGGCACGTTTAGATTGCAAATTTTTCTAACCCGATGAACAGTATCACTTTCGTCTTATTTGACAAATATTGTCCAATCGTGGACCAACTAGGCTCAAAAGATTCATCTCGTGATTTCCAACTAAACTATGTAATTAGTTATTTTTTTACCTATATTTAATACTCTATGCAAGCGGCTAAAAATTGATGTGATGGAGAGAGTGAAAAAATTCTAACTTTTGGGTGCATCTAAACAAGGCCATGGTCTTTTTTATTGCCTCTATAGTACTGTACTGTAATCTGACATACGAATAACTGATTCCAGCCAATCATGTATGAAATTGTTGCCCTTGTTTAGTTTCTAATTCCATCCCCAAATTTCACTATGCAAAAAGGAGATTCCCCATCACATCAAAATGTCGGCAAATGTATGAAGTACTAAATGTAGATGAAATTAAAAACTAATTGCACAGTTTTGTTGTACTTTGCGAGACGAACATTTTGAGTCTAATTAATCAATTTTTGGACAATTTTTTTGCACTTAAAAACAAAAGGTGCTATAGTGCCCCGACACGGGCACTGTAGCCACAGTGCCCGAATCGGGGCACCCAAGTTCGGATCTAAACACGGGCGTTGTCAAATCGTTCAAATGTAAATGCATGGATCCTATGTAGTACAATCCTATTGAATCTGTATGTGACATGCATAATCTGACAGTCGATCATGTGTCTCCACTCTCCAGGCGTACATTTGTAGGTCCATGCATTCCACTGTGCTGCTTAATGCTTGTATCAACTCATCCACCAAACTGTCGACAGCCTCACCAGAACGGCGGCGTGCTGTTCCTGCTGCCTTGTCCGGCCACGGGCACGTAGGCACGGCCTGCCCCCGGTACGCTACGGGGCGCTCATCTCATGTCATGGCCCCCATGTCTGCAGGCGCGCGTACCGGCAGCTACCACACTGTCTCCCTCCCTCCCTGGGCCAACGACAACTTGCCTGAGATCGAGACGGGTCCTGCAGGTCCGTGTACCGTGTACGCACGCAGGTGATCGAGCTAGCTGCAGGTCGCGTATCGCCGATGAACCGTACCGTTGCACCTGTGGCCTGTGGGGGAAAAATCCGTCTGGCCGTCGGCCGCGCGGGGCCGGCCGGCGTGGCTGGAGCCGTCCGTGCGGTCCGTATCGGGCCGGGACCGGAGTGCCATGCGTCGATCGGGAGAGCAACGCAGTAATGGCGCCGTGCCGACGGCCTGGGACATGTCGACGACACGCGAGGCCCCGCGCGGCCCGCGGGTCCGCGACCACGACGCGTGCGCTCATGCAGCGACGGGCGCCTCCGCTCCGATCCGTTGATGCCGCTCGCGGCCGTGCGTTAACGACGCTGTCCCCGGACAGGGCGGCGTGCGCGCGGGGCGACAGCGCCGCGGCCGCGCCCAATGGGCGATGGGCCATGGCCAACGACCCGTCAGTAAGGGCGGTACAGCGAGTCGGCCTCAGCGCGCGGCGCCGTGGAAAACGAACACACCTGCTGGGTCTCAGGTCTCACTGTTGCGTGCGCCGCCGGGCTCCACGCACGGAAAGGTCGTCGACCGGCCGGCCGGCTCGCCACCTGAGACGTGTGTTCACACGAGCCCTCGTTGTCATATCAGAATCGGAATCTGCGTGAACCGTGAACTAGGCGTGTCTATCACTCTCACGACCGCCAAGATGCACGACATGAAAGATCGATCTCCGTGGTGGTTACACTTACTACGGTGACTAATTGCACGCATGTTAGACCGTCGGATCTCATGCCATGCATACACGAATCGGATCCTCCGGCGCATGGCCATGCGCGCGTGCGTGCCATATATACTCAGGCAGGCAATGGCGTGCGACGCCGTCGCCGACACGGCGCGGCGCGCACGATGCTCATCCGGCACACGGCCCACGCCGGACACGTTCCTTTTGGCCGTCCGTCGACGGAGCAAACCGCCAGCCGGGGCGCCGCGGTCGAAAGCGGCGTAGTATCATGACGCCGTACGGCTCGCTAGGTAACTGCCATCAAGACCCATATGGCCACTTGCATGCCTGGCCGCTCGCCACGACGACGACGACGGTGATCGATCTGATCTCCATGACCTCGCCCCTATCGATCCATCGGGATCATCCGGGCGTCGATCGCCGTGGTGGCTTCCTAGTTGCGTCACATCGTGTTGGTGACAGCAGCAGCTTGTGGCTCCCTATGCCTGCGACACTGCAGTGGCGGCAGGCAAGGTACGGCCGGTCACGGATCTATCGATCGATGAACTGCCTCGGTTGATCTGATGGACATGGCGAGTGATGGAGACGACGACGCGTTGTACGTCCGTACCGGCGGCCTGCCGGACGCAGCTGCTGGGCTCCTCGAATCGACGGGCTAACCGCTGCATTAACCCCACGGCAGAGCCGGCCCTGCTTGTTGCATTGTTGGCGATTGGCATATCATCTCGTGGCAAGTTTTGTCCACATGCGCCTCCTTACAAAGTGATGATGCTTTGCTCACAAAGCTTTCGGATTTGTCAACGTAATTCTGCATTTTATAACGGGTATTCCACGTTTGCTGTAAATTAAATCCTTGCAGTTTAAACCCACTGAAATGAACAAAGCACATGGTTGCACAGAATATAATAACCAATTTTAAACAATGCAGGTAGGCCTTAAGGCGTATGAATTTGTTTTGACATGACGCATGTCTATATAGCAAATCTGATGTACCAAAAAAAAGTCAAAGTGACTTATAATTTAGAATGGAGTGGCAATTGATTTATGTGTAGGAAAAGCGTCGAATATTAGATGACTGAGTACACAACTTACACAGATCGAGGCTTAAAAGACCCGCCACATACCTACATCCGTCA
This sequence comes from Saccharum hybrid cultivar R570, assembly GCA_038087645.1. Classification (NCBI taxonomy): domain Eukaryota; kingdom Viridiplantae; phylum Streptophyta; class Magnoliopsida; order Poales; family Poaceae; genus Saccharum; species Saccharum hybrid cultivar. The sequence goes on from JAQSUU010000529.1 coordinate 12,301,635, forward strand.
AGAAATATAATGATGAGTTTTGTCTTAAGTCAAACTATGTATCGTGTAACACCCTCGGTGTTACCGCGTGTATCAATGCACCTAAACATGGCATGAGCATCTTTTCTTTTCTTTGTTTAATGTTGAAGTGAGTAGGATCAATTGATAATCCTAAATAGTTAATAAAAATATTAATTGGAAAATTGACGTGTTAACCGGAAGATAGCAACTTAGGTTGGAAACTAATTTTTATTGAACAAAACTGTTATAAAACATATATGTGAACCCTAAATGAAATATGAAGAGCAAAGTGTGTAGATGTTATTGCAACTTGGGTTGTCAAGTAATTCTATCGCTAGCTAGTTTTTCCAGTAGCTCGAAAAGTGGACTCGTAATGTAATCAGCCCTAGACTTAGAAAAACTCCAAGTCTGGGACAGCTTGACGTTGCCGTGTTGAGCACCTTCGTTTGTGATTTCGGGTTAGGTAGTGTTGCTGTGTGTTAGCCCGGGTTGGGAGCCTCTTGGGTCGTCTCGAGTTGGGTGAGGGTGGTTTGTAGTTGGATGTCCCCGTTTGGGAATTTTTGGAGCTTTAATTTTCGTGCTAGCGTTTAGCCTGGCTTGTTGGCCAGCCGGGCGCGGTCACCACGGCGTTGCGCTCGTCGTGCCGTGTCGGGCTGCACCGCGTGCGCGCGCTGCCACGCTGGGGGCCGGCCGAGGTCATCACGACCTGTCGGTGGTCCTGTGCGTTTGGTCGCTCTGGCCGCAGCGCTGTTGCCGTTGACGTTGCGCAGTGAGTGCCCCCCTCGCCGCAACCCGTGCGGGCCTGGACGGTCGCGTGCAGGCGCACGCTGCCTTGGCTCAGAGCTCACCGACCATCGCCCACCTTGCTTGGCCCGTCAACGAACATAACGTCGCCTTAATGTTTCCCCACCGCGTTACCTACTCGGAGCCCAGGACTGTCCTGCCGCCTGAGCCGGCCACCGTGGCGACTCCCCCGTTTCCCTTGCCGCACGGCTGTGGACCGCTGCCGGGCCCGCCTCGTAGTGCTCGCCCCCGTGCCTTTGCGGTAGCAGCATTGCAGTGATCTCGCCTACCTCCCCGTACTCGCAATTGAAGTGGTGGAGCCCCCACGGCCTCCAATTTTGGAGGGTAGGTCCGGCGACGCCATTACAGGGCGTTTTCCCCCTTTTTGTGGTCGGCTTCGCTCGTCTACTCGGGAGCTCGTTTAGTTGCTTCGAGCGGTTCGCATTGAGCTCCCTTTCGCTGTGCGCCCGTTGGTTTGTGTTGTGGTGCCCCCGTTCCTCCCGTGACACGACCGTGTCCGTCCGGGGCGCCGCCGCACCCCTCGGGTCACGTGTGGCCAGCTCGCCTCCGAGCAGCTCTCAGCTTAGCAACACCCCAGCGGGGTTCGTGGTAAGTTGCTCGTGCTCGTAGACAATTTTGTTCAGTTTGCCTGGGCCATAGTTCACCGGAACGAAGGCGCCACCCCCTTGCAGGTTGCTGCCATCGTGGAGGAGTCGCCCTGTTTCATCTCCACTCTCCGAACCACCGCCCATCGTCGCGCGTCGCCTTGTAAGTGGGTGTCTCCCTCTTAGCTGCGTGGTAGAGGCTCTTCGTGGGCCGGCATAGCCGCTCAGTGCCGCCTCCGGCGCGCCGGGAGTGTGCGGGGACGGCCAGGGACCCCGTCGTGGTGAAGACGGGTTTTTAGAGGGGTGTTCTTGCAAGGCATCTGAGTATGGGAATAGTACTTAGATTGGCCGCGCCATTAGAAGCTAGTCTGGGGTCTCTTTTGCAAAACTGTCAGCACACGCGGGCTCTTCTCGGCCGCGGGCCGCTTTGCGCAGTCGTGGGCCGCCCCGCGTTCTCGGGCCGGACCGCGCTGACCATGGGCATGCGCGTGCGCGCGCTGCGCGCAGTTTGGGCCGCGCGGTTGGGCCGTCCGGGATGATGCTTTTCAGGTTTTAGCGATTTTAGAAATGTTTTTGTAATTTAGTTTTTAAATCAAACTTTGAGGAATTTTAGTGACTTGTGGAGATGTCCAAAAATCATGAAATCACTTTAGTTAAGTTCCTAAATTCATGCTCTATCAGTTAGTAAATTCTAGTCATACAGTACTGTAATGATGCTCGGTCGATTAAATCAATGCATAAAGCGACGAATATTAATGCAACCAATATTGTAGGAATTTTTGTGGCATATCTAGGATAGCTCTAGCTCTAAAGTTTTTACACTAGCTTTATGATGTTGTTAGATGCTTGCTATAATTTTTATAGCCATCGGATAGCTCGTTGATAGGGTAGCTAAGTTCCCCTAGTAGTGCTTTGCAGTAAATCGGTAATCAAAAGTTGATGTGCTTGTTAGTTGTTAGGGTTTGGATAGATCAGTCAACTTGTTGGTAGAAATAATGGTAGCTTATCATATTAGCCATTAGAGTTAGCTAGTAGTTGGTAGTTGTTGTTATTAGAGTTACCGTTGTCACCTTATTAAGTGTGATATTATCATTGCATGCATGTAGATCACGAGGTTGTTGAGTACGTGGCCGCGGAGGAGCAGGACTTTGAGGAAGTCATCGAGGAGTATGAGGAGGAAATCTTTGTACCGGAGGAGTTCTAGGAGCCGCCCGCGACTGACACCTCTGACTTTGCGCCTGCCCAAGGCAAGCCCCGGTGCATAACCCTTATTTTGCAAATCTTATATATATTTAAATGTTGTGCATTTACATGGTAGGAATTTCTATGATACCCACATATATATATAGTACAAGATCGTATAGTTGTTTTGCTTAGAATCATCGGTAGAGTGAGTAGCCTGTCGTTACTCACAATAGGGAGTTACTCATATTATTATTACATTCTGGATAAAATGGTGGAAAGGAAATGGCGACTGGGCAGGGATGTGGTATGGGTATTGGTGGGTGTAGCAAGTTGTGTCCTGCGGCCACGGGGCATAATTGGGTTGCACTGTTTTCCTGTTCGTGTCAATTAAGGACCGTTCGTTGCATAGACCCTGGTCAAGTCACAGATTTATTATCCTGAGCACATACTTGCTTATGGGAGCGGGAAGGCTTGTTACTCTCTTGTCATGGACTCCGGCTTTTTCCGAACCGACTGATTGGAGGCTGGGATAGGTAGAGGTCTTAGCACCGTATTGAGGCCGGGCCTCAAGTACGGGAGCTAGGAGTCCAAGTTTGGACGGGGACCTGGAAACCCGTGATAGGAGAGGAACGGGTTGGTCTTGCTTGTGCCTGGGGTACAAGCGAGGCGTGTGTTTTTTGGGGTACCAAGCTGGGCACATTGATTCGCGAATCACCGTTTCTGCGTGACGGTACGGCTTGACTACGCTCTAGCATCGTAGTAAGAATTGACAAATGAAAAGATGGAGAAATGGTCCTGATTTGCTCAACTCTTGCTTGATTATAGCATAGGTGCTTACATAGATTATTGGTTAATGAATAAAATATGGCTTATAAAAGTCCAGAAATAAGGCCACACTATTAGTGTTGCTTTCCGCAAACAAGAAAACCCACCAGCCATAAAGCCTAACATAATCCTTGAGAGTCAGGAAATATAATTCCTAGTCGGGTAAGTCTTGCAGAGTACAATTGAGTACTCAGGGTTTGTTTTACCCTTGTTGCAGGTGCACCTTGAGCAGACAGGCCTTGTGTGGAGAATTCTTCTGGTGGGCACAGACGGATTCTCATTGGGTTCCGCTAGACGTTATTTTATTTTCGTTGTTATTTTGTCACACTTTGAACCTCTGGTATTGTAACAACTATTTCTGAGACTCTGTGTTGTATGAAATGGACTAAGTATTGTAAGCTTGTACTCATTATTAGATCCCGGGTGTAAAACGTGGAGTGTTTGAGTTCTCCCGTCGGGTGTGCTCGACAGAATCATCTGGTTTAGCTCACTTTTAGGGCACTTAGTGTCTAGTGGAAGACAAGCGCCCCCTAAAAGCGTGCTAAACTGGGCGATTCCACCACATATGGTACCAGAGCCAATAATGGGTTTACAAGCTTAATCACTTCTTTCAAAAGGCTTAAAACTTTGACCAACAAAAGATTTATGAAAATTAGGATGCGGTAAAGTCAGCGTAATTAAGTATTCAGCCCTAGCAATATGGTTTACTAGGATAGTGGCACTGTTTTTCCTAACCATTTTTGCAGGTACACTAACTTGTGTTGCGTAAGAAAGCGCTAGTTTCAGGAGTGAGTGTGCGATGTGCCAAGAATTCTAGCGAAGTGCCACTATATTTCTGGCTTGAGCGAACGTATAGGGCGATGCATGCATCACAAAGATAAAAACCTGGTTAATCTAAAAACCCCTTCACGATAACCGTAGATAGTAACAGGGTAAAATAAGAATTAAAATGAATTGCTTCAACTCTTTTGAAGGCCGTTTTCTTTTCTGTTTTGCGTTCTCATCTGGAAGGTGCCCCTAATGGTTGGTTCTTATCTGTTATAGATGAACCTGAGGTTCGGTCGTGGGGCAGTTGGGTCTGGTCACGGGAGTACTAGTGCTAGAGTGGGCCGTGACCCGGAGGGCCATGACGAGAATGGTCGCGAGAATGCCAACGGGGAGAGTCACGACGCCCCACGCTTGGCCCCTCTCCCTCCTCCACCGCCACCACCGCCTCTGATGACTCCGGCGGAGATGATGGCAGAGATGTTGGCTACCCGTCGTGAGACAGCTCGTGCCCTGGAGTTGATGGCACAGGCTGTCGGTGGCCTCACTCGTGGGGGCCCTGGTGGGAACGGGGGCGGTGCCCGTGGTCTTGAGAGGCCCTGTTCCTACCAGGACTTCTTGAAGACCAGCCTGCCCATGTTCACGCCGACTGCAGAGCCTCTGGACGCAGAGCACTGGCTTCGTGTGCTAGAGCAGAAGTTCCTGTTGCTCACGGTGACCGATGAGCAGAAGGTGTGCTTCGCCGCACAGCAGTTGTTGGGGTCTGCCAGCGCTTGGTGGGATACCTTCAACGCCATGCAGCAGGTGGACCACCGGGTGACGTGGCAGGAGTTCACGACTGCCTTCCGAGAGTATTTCATTCCTATGGGTGTTCTAAACAGGAAGCTCTCGGAGTTCTTGGACCTGAAGCAGGGAAGCTTGTCCGTGATGGAATATGCCAACAAGTTCAACCATTTGGCACAGTATGCTGGCACTCACATTGACACAGATGAGAAGAAGAGGTACCGCTTCTACCGTGGCCTCTCTTGTGTTTTGCAGAAGGAGCTCTACACCGGGAACTACCAGACTTTTGGCACCCTGATGAATGCAGCCATTGCTATGGAGGGTCTGCAGCGTGACACTCAGGCTGAGTGGAAGCGCAAGCGGGGGATTTCTGGGTCTTCTGGTCACCAGCAGGCGTAGAAGATGCAGGTTGTTAAGAGGATGTCCTACCATTCTCCTGGTGGACAACCGTCTCGATAGCCTTAGCAGACGCGTCAGGCTCCGACGACTCAGTACCGTGCACCTCCCCAGCAGGTGCAACAGCCACAGGAACAACAGTTTCCACCTCGTTGGAGGCAGATGGTCAAGTCTACTGGCTGTTTCAAGTATGGCAAGGAGGGCCACTTTGCTCAGGAGTATCCCGAGAACCGGCCTGTTCAGTCTGCCCAGCCATCCGCCAACTCTCGTCTGATCAAGAGGACGGTTATCAAGAAAAAAGTCCTAGTGAGCCGTTCGGGACAGGTGAACTACACGGAGGCTGAGGAAATATTATAGGATCAACCCATGATGGTTGGTATGTTCACCATCAACTCTCACCCAGCACTTGTGTTATTTGATTCTGGAGCATCACATTCATTTATGAGCATGGGGTTTGCGGAAAGGCATAATCTACCTATTATGGCCATCCCTAAGGCCTATAGAATCAGCACTTCGGGTGCAAAGATGTTTATCAACACCCGGACGGATACTGTCAGTTTAGTGCTAGCCACTCACAGTTATCGCCTTCAGTTCATGTTGCTACCCGGGCATGACATTGATGCAATACTGGGCATGAACTGGCTGAAGGTTTATGGGGTAGTTTTGGACCTTAAGCGGAGAGTTGTTGAGTTGTGACTTCCTGCATCCGAGGATAGGATGTCTCTTCTCATTCCTTCGGAACTCACTTCGCCAGTTGTGGCACATGTGGAAGTCTCTTCTGATCTTACCTCTATTCCAGTGGTCCGCGAGTTCCCAGATGTTTTTCCTGATGATTTGCCTGGGTTACCACCGGATAGAGATGTGGAGTTCACCATTGAGTTAGAGCCTGGCACTGCTCCTATTTCCCAGTGTCCCTACCATATAGTACCGAAGGAGCTAGCTGAAATGAAGAAACAGTTAGAAAAGTTACAGAATAAAGGGTTCATCCGTCCCAATTCTTCACCTTGAGGTTGTCTTGCCATTTTTGTGAAGAAGAAGGATGGTACTCTTCGCATGTGTGTGGATTACCGCCCCCTCAATGCGGTAACCATTAAGAACAAGTACCCCTTGCCCCGTATTGATGCTTTGTTTGATCAGTTGGCTGGGGCAAAGGTGTTCTCAAAAATTGATCTTCGGTTGGGCTATCACCAGATAAAGATCCAGCCACAAGATGTACCAAAGACAACTTTTTCTACTAGGTATGGGTTATATGAGTACCTAGTCATGTCTTTCGGTCTCACAAATGCTCCTGCATTTTTCATGTATCTCATGAATTCAGTCTTTGTGCCGGAGCTGGATAAGTTTATAGTGGTCTTCATTGATGACATCTTGATATATTCCAAGAATGAAGAAGAGCATGCACAGCATATCCGCATCGTCCTGACCCGCCTACGAGAGCACAAGCTGTACGCTAAGTTCAGCAAGTACGAGTTTTAGTTGGATCGAGTTCAGTTCTTGGGACATGTTCTGACCCCTGAGGGTGTGTCTGTAGATCCTAGTAAGGTTCAGGATCTGTTGAGTTGGAATTCTCCTACTTCAGTGCATCAGATCCTGCAGTTTCTAGGTCTTGCCGGGTACTATCGGCGTTTTATTTTAGATTTCTCTAAAATAGCTCACCCCATGACCAAGCTACTTTAGAAGGATGCAAAGTTTGTGTGGAGTCCGGCTTGTGAGGAAGCTTTTCAGGCGTTGAAGAAGTTTCTTACCTCAGCTCCTGTTCTGGCTCAACCGGATATTGAGAAGCCTTTTGATATTTATTGTGATGCCTCTAGGACAGGGCTTGGGTGCATGCTTATGCAGGATGGGCGTGTGATAGCATATGCTTCGCGCCAACTAAAAAAGCATGAGGTGAATTACCCAACCCATGATTTAGAGCTAGCTGCAGTGGTGCACGCTCTGAAAATTTGGAGACACTACTTGTCGGGTAATAAAGTGCATATTTTTACGGACCATAAGAGCCTTAGATATATTTTTACTCAGCCTGAGTTGAATCTGAGGCAAATGAGATGGTTTGAGTTGATTAAAGATTACAATTTAGAGGTCCATTATCATCTGGGAAAAAGCTAATGTGGTGGCTGATGCTTTGAGCCGTAAGTCACATGTGCCTGATGAAGAGTCCCTGTCTCTCTCTCACTCTGCAGTGTTAGCACAGATTGCTTTAGTCTCGGAATTACTCGAGCAAATCATTGCGGAGCAAAGATATGATGACTTGGAGATTCCCCACATCAAAAAGTTGATGGCTGAAGGGCGTGGTCCGCACTTCAGCATTGATGAGCAAGGTGTGATGAAGTACAAGAACCGGTTAGTGGTTCCCGGTAATGAGGAGCTTAGAAGGAAGATTCTGGATGAAGCTCACCAATCCAAGTTATCTATTCACCCGGGGAGTAAGAAAATGTACCATGAATTGCGTTAGTTGTATTGGTGGTCAAACATAAAGCAGGATATCACCAGGTATATTGCGGAGTGTGATATTTGTGGAAGAGTTAAGGCAGACCATCTGTGGAGGCCGGGTTTTCTGTAGCCTTTGCCTATTTCGGTCTAGAAATGGGAGGATATTTCTGTGGATTTTATCACCGGATTACCCCGCATAGCTAAGGGCCATGATTCTATTTGGGTTATTGTGGATCACCTCATAAAGACTGCTCATTTTCTTCCAGTGGGTACTAGGTACATAGCCTCATAGTATGCCAAGCTGTATTTTGATCGCATTGTGACCCTCCATGGAGTTCCGCTTACTATTGTTTCTGACCGCGGAGCCGTTTTCATGTCGTGTTTTTGGACACAACTCCAAGAATGCCTTGGTATTAGCCTTCTCAGAAGTTCAGCTTATCATCCCCAGACCGATGGTCAGACAGAAAGGGTGAATCAAGTGCTTAAAGATATGTTGAGAGCTTATGTCATCTCTTTTCCTAAAAAGTGGGACGAATGTTTAAAGTTGGCTGAGTTTTCTTATAATAATAGCTATCAAGAGAGCATCCAGATGGCACCGTTTGAGGCTCTCGATGGCAAGAAATGTAGAACCCCACTCAACTGGGTTGAGGTGGGAGACCGCGGTTATTTTGGGCCTGACTTTATGCTTGAAGCAAGAGAGAAGGTTGGGATTATCCGGAGTCACTTGAAGGCAGCGCAGAACCGACAAAAAACCTATGCAGACAAGAGAAAGAGGCCCTTGGAATTTGAAGTTGGGGATTATGTGTATCTCAAGGTGTCTCCCATGAAAGGTGTGCATCATTTTAGTGTCCGTGGGAAACTAGTGAAAGCATCTAGGCCCCGGGAGTTGGTTTCGGCAATTGATGACAACGCATTATTACCATGACTAACGTGTGTTTTGCAGAAACTTTGATAAGTTAGGTCATGGGGTTGATAACTGCTTTGGGCACTATGGTATTCATGCCCCTTGATGAAAATCATTTCGGTTTTCAAAGGATCAATGACAAGATTAAGGACGGTTAGTTCCGGATGTCAAGGCGTTAAGTTACATCCGGAATAGTCGTTAGGATCTTCGCCTTTTTCCTTTGACCGTACTATAAAGGGGGGCATGAGCGAGTAGCTTGACCTAGGTGAGTCTTTTGTTTAGGTGTGGTGCACACTTGTCTAACTTAGCACTAGGTAGCTCAGGAAAAGCTCAAAGTTTAGTTAGAAGCAACTTGGTTCAAGTTGCGTCGCGTTTCGAAGTCGTTTGTGTTGTTTACCCTTGACCGAACGCGGTCTCTGTCACGACCGAACGCGTCCGGTCAGTACTAATAGTCACTGCGTTTTCAACCTGGTTTACCGGATGCGGTCCCTGTGAGGACCGGACGCGTTGATCAATCTGACACGTGTTTCAGAGGGTAAAAGTCTAATCAGACGCGACTAGAAAATGATCGGATGCGTCCAGTCACGTTCCAGTAAGGTACTTAGCTGACCTGACGCGTCCGGTCATCACTGATCGGACATGGTCAAGCATCAGGTTAAAGTACAGTAAGGTTCTTGCATGATCAGATGCATCCGGTCATCCCTGATCGGTGCGTCCGGTCACTCAGCGGTGTCGTTCTAGTTTTCGACCGTTACATTCGACCGGCGCGTTTGGTCAGTGCGTGTTTTGCTGTTTTGGCTTGTAACGGTTAGATTTGTCTGTGGGGTGTAGAAATACATCCCCTCCACCTCTTTTAGAGGTCTCTTGCTCATTTGTTCAGCTGAGAAACACCTTTCAAGTGCAAGGGAGTGCAAGAGCCCTAATGCGAGTAGTGATTTGAGAATCAAAGCTTGAGATCCCTCATTAGTCACTAGAGAGTAGCAAGTATGCATCCATCTTCTCATTAGGCTTGTTGTGGTCAAGTGAGAGTTCTAGCTTGTTACTCTTGGTGATCGCCATCACCTAGACGGTTTGGTGGTGATTGGGAGTTTGGTGATCATCCGGTGAGCTTATGGATGACCCAACTCATCTTGTGAGCGGTTTTGGGTGATTCACCACGACGGAGTATCAAAGAATCAGCCCATAGAGAGCACTTGATCCTTGCGCGGATCAAGGGGGAGCTACACCCTTGCGCGGGTGCTCCAACGAGGACTAGTGCGGAGTGGTGACTCTCCGATACCTCGGGAAAACATCACCGTGTTCCTAACCCTTACTTTCAAGCATTCACTTTCGTATATTACTTTCATTGCTTGTTTACTTTCCTAGAATTGCCATGCTAGACTAGGATTGGAACTTAGGGTGTAAAACTTTTACCGGTAGAATCACAAGGAACACTAGTAGGCACTAGGGGTGAAGTTTGGCTTGTAGGATTTAATTCTTGCAATTAATTTTTAGAAAAGCCCAATTCACCCCCCTCTTGGGCATCTTGATCCTTTCAATTGGTATCGGAGCCGAGTTGCTCCTTATTTAGGCTTCACCGCCTAGAGCAAGATGTATAATAGGGAAGGACCACCTCCCACCTTTGAAGGAGACGATTTTCCATATTAGAAAATTTGTATGGAGGCATACCTCGAAGCCATAGATGTTGGGTGCCTTAGAGCCACAACCGAAGGGCTTCCCACTATCAAGGATCCCGCCAACCCAAGTGGTGATGAGGAGAAGTACGACCGGTGAAATGCAAAGGAAAAAATGCACTCTACCGGGGCCTAGGCAAGGATATCTTCAATCATGTGCGTAATGCCAAAAATGCTCATGAATTGTGGGAAAACCTTTATGCTCTCCATGAGGGAACTAAGAGTGAGCGTGAGGAACGCTATCATATTGCTTTAAAGAAAATTAATTCTTTTGAGATGCTTTCCAAAGAAAGTGCTAATGAAATGTACACTCGATTGAATGTTCTTGTAGAGGATCTCAATGCTCTTGGACTCACTCAAATGAGTCAATCGGATATTGCTAGGAGGATCTTGAACGTTCTTCCTATTGAGAAGTATAGTCACATTGTCACCGTGCTTTACCAAAGTGATCTCTCCACCGCAACACCGACACAAGTATTGGGAAAGATCAATGCACATGAGATGTACATGCACATCACTCCAGAAGAGGGCTCATCATCTTCCAAGAAGAAGGACTTGGCCTTCAAAGCTAGCCATGACAAGAAAAAGAAGAAGGGCCAAGCTATGATGGTGCAAGAAAGCTCAAGTGAAAGTGATATTGATGATGCATCACTTGCACTCATGGTGAGAAAGACCACCAAGATGCTAAAGAAGCTCAACAAGAGTGGCATCAAGTTCGATGGCAAGAATAAGAAGTTCTTCACAAGTAGCAAAAGGAAGCCAATATCTGAGATGGATTGCTATAATTATGGTTAACTTGGCCACTTAGCTCATCAATGCCCTAAGCCTCCAAAAGACAAGTACAAGAATAAGAACAAGGGCAAGAGAAATGATTCAAGTGATGAAGAAGATGAGAAGAAGAAGAACAAGCCATACAAAAAGAAGGATGGCAAGAGAAAAGAGTTTTACAAGAAGAAGAAGGGAGGCAAAGCTTACATTGTTGGTGATTGGCTCACCGACATTGAGTCATCATGTGAGTCATCCGGCGATGAGAGCGACGATGAGAAAGAGAAGGTCGCCGCATTTGTGATTGGGCCATCATCATCTTCACCGACATCTTCATCACCACCTTCACCGCCACCTTCACCATCATCATCCACTTCTCACCTATGCCTTATGGCCAAGGGTGAACGAAAGGTACAAAATAATGAGAGTGATGATGATGATAGTGATAGTGATGATGGATATGATGCACCTTCTTATGATGAACTTGTAAAATTGTTGAACAAATACTCTAAAATCATAAGAAGAACTAGAAATGAAAATGATGAGCTCCAAAATGAAAATGGCTCACTCTCATCTAAGCTTGAGAATGCACATAAGACTAGTGATGAGCTCAAAGATCAAAATGAAATTATGTCTTCTACTCTCAAGGAGCTCAAAACTTCTAACAAAGAGCTTAGAGATGAATATGATAAACTTGAGAAGAAGCATGATGAACTCATCACTAGGCTCAACTTGCTAAAAGATAAATATACTATATTGAAAATCAATTATGATAGTCTTATTGTTGCTAATGAGCTTGCTCTTGAGACACATGATGCTACTAACCAAGTTGTTAAGATTGATATAGCTACATCATGTGATGACTTGATTATTGAGAACATTGAGCAAGGCTCTAGCGGTAGAGGCAAGAATGTGGTTGAGTCCGATAACTATGATGACTATGTCAAGCTTAAAAGTAAAAATGAGATGCTTAGAAATGAGAACAAGAAGTTGATGGCTCTTGAAAAGCAAACATCAAATGAGTCACTTATTGAAGAGGACAAAAAGCTCAAGCAAGAAAAAGAGCATCTCAAGACCGGCCTAAGCAAGTTCACAAGAGGCCAACATTTGCAAAGTGAGCTACTCATGAACACCGTAATGAAGATGGAAATAAGTGGCATTGGTTACTTGGCAAATCAAGAGAAGAAGGCTAAAGCTCAACAACAACAAAGCAAGACAAAACCCAAGCCAAAGAGATGTGTTGAGTGTGGACAAGAAGGTCATTTTGCTCATGAGTGCAAAACTCCACCACCACAACCCTTTCCCAAGCATGCTAGACCCTTTGCTTTCAATGCTCATTACATGCTTAGAAAAGATTCAAGTGGAAAGATAAAAGTCATGTTCTTGGGTCCCCCTAATAAGAATAGGCCTAAGAAAATATAGGTTGCCAAGTCACTAGTTGAGAAAGTCAAGGGTCCCTCTCAAGTTTGGGTCCCTAAACAAAAAGCTTGATCTCTTGTGTGTAGGTGAACTACAAGACCGGTGGATCTCATTGGGTTATTGATAGTGGTTGCACTCAACATATGACCGGTGATCCTCATATGTTCACCTCACTTGAAGAGAATGGGGTATGTCAAGAGAAGATCACATTTGGAGATAATTCAAAGAGCAAAGTCAGGGGTATAAGCAAGATTGCAATATCAAATGATCACTCTCTTTCAAATGTGCTCTATGTTGCTTCATTGAGTTTCAACTTACTATCCGTTGGGCAACTTTGTGACCTTGGCTACCAATGCCTATTCACTCCTAATGAAGTGATAGTTACAAAGATAGATGACAAGCAAATGATTTTCAAAGGGTTTAGATACAACAATCTCTATCTTGTTGACTTCACCTCTGAAGATGCAAACTTGATGACATGTTTGTTCACCAAACCTACACTTGGATGGCTTTGGCATAGGAGGCTTGCTCATGTTGGAATGAACACTCTCAACAAGCTATTGAAGAAAGAACTAGTAAGAGGCTTGAAGGATGTCAAGTTTGAGAAGGACAAACCTTATAGTGCATGTCAAGCCGGCAAACAAGTTGCAAATACTCATCCAACCAAAGCTTACATGTCAACATCAAGAGTGTTAGAACTTCTACACATGGATTTATTTGGTCCTACAACTTACAAGAGTTTGGGTAGAAATCTCTATTGTCTTGTGATTGTGGATGACTACTCAAGATACACTTGGACCTTCTTCCTTCATGACAAATCTAAAGTGGCAAATTGCTTTAAGAAGTTTGCAAAGAGAGCTCAAAATAAATTTGAAGTCAAGATAAAGAAAATTAGAAGTGACAATGGCAAAGAATTTGACAACACAAACATTGAAGCTTATTGTGATGAGATTGGAATCAAGCATGAAGTTTCATTAACCTACACTCCTCAACAAAATAGTGTAGTTGAGAGAAAGAACCGGACTTTGATCACCCTTGCAAGAACAATGCTAGATGAGTACAATACACTAGAAAAATTATGGGTTGAGGCAATCAACACTGCATGCTATGATTCAAATCGCCTCTTCCTATAAAAGTTTCTTGGCAAGACTCCCTATGAGTTGCTAAATGGGAAGAAGCCAGACGTCTCATTCTTCCGGGTGTTTGGTTGCAAATGCTACATCTACAAAAAGCGTCAACACCTAGGGAAGTTTCAAATACGTTGTGATATTGGCTTTCTTGTTGGTTACTCATCAAAGTCCAAAGCATATAGAGTATTTAACCATGCCACCGATTTGGTTGAAAAAACATATGATGTGGAATTTGATGAATCTAACGGCTTTCAAGGAGCAATTGAGAATTGTGATGATGTAGGTGATGAACCATTAAGGGAGGCAATGAAGAATATGCCGGTGGGAGACATCAAGCCTAAAGATGATGAAGACAATGTACAAATTGTCAATCCACTATCTTCATCACATGTGCCTCAAGATGATGATAAGAATGAGAGAGTTGAAAATGAAGACACTCATGTCTCTCATGAACAAGCCGAGGCACAAGCTCAAGATGTTTATGCTCCCTAACCATCTCCTCAAGTGGTTGATAGAAGAAACTCACCTCTACTTCAAGCACATCCACAAGATCTCATCATAGAACGTCCTACAAAGGGTGTAATGACTCGATCTCAAAAGCTACCTTCATTTGTTGAACATCACTCTTTTGTCTCTTGTCTTGAACCTAAGAATGTAGAAGAAGCTCTTCGAGATCTGGATTGGGTGAATGCTATGCACGAAGAATTGAACAACTTCACCTGCAATCAAGTTTGGACACTTGAGGAGCATCCAAAAGGTGCAAGAGTCATTGGAACCAAGTGGGTGTTCCACAACAAGCAAGATGACCAAGGCGTAGTAGTGAGGAACAAGGCAAGACTAGTTGCAAAGGGGTTCTCTCAAGTTGAAGGTCTTGATTTTGGAGAGACCTTTGCACCCGTTGCAAGACTTGAAGCCATTTGTATCCTACTTGCATATGCATCACATCATGAAATGAAACTATATCAAATGGATGTGAAAAGTGCATTTTTAAATGGCTTCATAAATGAACTAGTCTATGTTGAACAACCTCCTGGGTTTGAAGACCCTAAATATCCTAATCATGTTTATAGGTTGTCCAAGGCGCTATATGGGCTCAAGAAAGCCCCTAGAGCGTGGTATGAGCGCCTCCGGGACTTCCTCATTGAGAAAGGCTTCACTATTGGAAAGGTCGACACCATACTATTCACCAAGAAGCTTAATGGGGAGATCTTTATTTTTCAAGTCTATGTTGATGATATCATCTTCGGATCAACAAATGAAGATTATTGCAAGGAATTTGGTGAATCGATGTCAAAGGAGTTCGAGATGTCAATGATTGGTGAGCTAACATTCTTCCTTGGTTTTCAAGTCAAGCAAATGAGAGAAGGAATTTTCATCTCTCAAGAAAAGTATACCAAGGATCTTCTCAAAAGATTCAAGATGGAAGAGTGTAAGTCAATCAAGACCCCAATGCCATCTAATGGACATCTCGACCTAGATGAGGGAGGTAAACCAATTGATCAAACTCTCTACTGTTCTATGATTGGTAGCTTGTTGTACCTTACCGCATCTAGGCCCGATATCATGTTTAGTGTGTGCATGTGTGCTCACTTTCAAGCGTGTCCTAAAGAACCTCACCTAAGTGTCGTAAAAAGAATCTTAAGATATCTTAAGCACACCCCAAGCATTGGTCTTTGGTACCCCAAAGGAGCTAGATTCCAACTAGTTGGCTATTCCGATTCGGATTATACCGGTTGCAAAATTAATAGAAAAAGCACATCCGGAGGGTGCCATTTGCTTGGAAGGTCTTTAGTATCTTGGTTATCTAAAAAGCAAAATAGTGTGGCTTTGTCCACCGTTGAGGCGGAATACATTGCCGCGGGGGCTTGTTGTGCACAAATCTTATACATGAAACAAACCCTCCTAGACTATGAAGTTGTTCTTGATAAGGTGCCACTTTTATGTGACAATGAAAGTGCCGTTAAAATTGCTAATAATCCGGTACAACACTCACACACCAAGCACATTGATATCCGCCACCACTTTCTAAGAGATCATGTTGCTAAAAATGATATATCACTAGAAGGTGTAAGAAGTGAAAATCAATTAGTGGATATCTTCACTAAACCTTTGGATGAGGCTACCTTTTGTAGGTTGAGAAGTGAACTAAATGTGCTTGATTCTAGTAACTTTAAAAAATAAGTTTGTGTTGTCCCTTGCATTGCATTGTATCATATGTCATATTTAAATTTCTGCAATGCATCTAGGACTTGTCTAACACGGTTACGATAACCCTCCTTTGGAGGAGTGAAAAAGCCTAACCATGGATCAAACTTGACAAGCAACCTAGTCTTCCTTTCTCGCTTTGCATTGCATATGCATGGTTGTTGCTTTGTCGTTTCTTTTCGGTTTGGCTTTGAGCAACCTCTGTGTTCATCCATGAATAGAGAGAGCATTTGACGCTCCCAAGGGTTCATAAACTCTATTGCATGGCCATACATTGCTCCTCGGGTGTTTATTGCTTGTTTTTCTTAAAAAATGATACTAGCCTAAGGCAAAATATTTTGAAAAACTAGAGGGTTTGAGAGAGGTCCCTCATATCAGGTTCCAATTGGTGTTTATTTGAGTCTCTTTGAATTGGAACTTGATTAGGAGAAGTCACGTCGAAGACCAGATTGAAGAAAGGTGCTTTACTGCAACCGGACGCTGGACTGGACGCTGGACCGGACGCGATGCTGCTTCATCACTGCGTCCGGTCCCGGCGACCACCAGCGCGTCCGGTCATCCCGAAGACCATCTCAAGGATCTGTGACCGGACGCTGCACCGGACGCGACGTTGTGACCACCGCGTCCGGTCCCGGCCACCACCACCGCGTCCGGTCATGCGTGTTGGGTGCCCGGGTAAACTTTGACCGGACTCTGTCAGCGTCTGATCATCCCTAACCGGACACGTCCGGTCATGCCAGGAGCTTACTAGACTCTGACCGGATGCTGCTCCATCACGTCCGGTGAATCGACCACCGCGTCCGCTCATTGCGTGAAAAGCGGATCTAAGTCTTTTAACCGTACTTTCGTCGCTGTTTTCAATCCGACCGAACCCGACCCTAGCCGCCTTCTCACCGTGTTCTCTAGAGCCGCAATGCTTTTTCCACCGCCGCAGCTGCCCCGCGCGCCACTGCAGCTCTACCGAGCCATCCCGCGCCGCCCCGCAGCTGTACCGCGCCGCTGCAGCCGTCCCGAGCCGCCGCAGCCGTCCCGCGCCGCTGCAGCCGTCCTGTGCATCACCGTTCTTCCACACAGCCACGCCGTCGCTGCTCTCTCGCGCTGCCAGCTCCTCAGCCGTGCCCGCCTTCGGCTCCTCACGCCCGCTGCTCTCTTCCATGCCAGCTCCTCCTCGCGCCCGTTCTTCACCTCCGGCAGCCACTCAACTGAGCCTCGCCACCGAGTTTGCCTCCGACCGTCGCCCCCTACGACCTAACCCTAACGGTCATGACATCTTTGACTTTCTCTGGCCGTTCTCTGGCAAAGGACTTTTGGACGAGTTTGACACCGCAAGGTGATTTCATTGCCTTGATCCTTTCAATTAGGGTTTGCCGATGGATTCCCGGTGAATTTCTAATGCATGCTTTGATCTTATCGGTACTCCAGCGCTTGTCCATCATTTCCGGGGAACCCTAGCGCATCAAGGTCACTTTCCTTTCATCAGAGTTTCGCTCATCCGAGGTAGCTCTCACGATCTATTCTTATCTCATATGCTTGTTTCCATAAGGACCTTGCTCGTCTGTTAGTTAAAATATAATGCTTAATAGTAGTTCTATATATTCCATCTTTACAGAGGGTCTTGTCGGTGCTCTGTGTGTGTCAGGTGATCAGCTGTGAATCCGAGGCCAAGCCTACGGATACGGATTGAGGCCAAGCCTCACGAGTGTCAGTACACCATCTTGCCTTTTAGGGTTTTCTTAGTTATAGAGTTCTGTTAGTATGGTTCGCTGCAAGAATGTTGGTGGTGGACCAAGTGACGGGGACGAAAGTCCTCCTAGGGTGACAGAGGTAGTCCGTGACAAACACAAGAAGTTAGCCGTCAAGAAGAGAAAGAGGACACCAACTGAGGCAGAGATTGCATAGGCCGTCGCTAATGCTGCAGAGCGTGCAGAGAGGGGTGGCAGAGGTAGTGGGATTCACATTAGCGAGCGTCGCTTTCATCTTGATGATCGACAGCCCGGTACTGAGGCCACAGAGGGCACAGAGGACCCACCTATAGAGCAGCCCACAGAGGACCCACCTGCAGAGCAGCCCATAGAGGACACAGAGGAGACAGAGGAGCAGACCGCCCAGACTCCACTGTGTCGTCGCTCAGGACGTACGCGTGCTCAGGTGACTCCTAGGCCAGAGGGCCAGCGTTGTGGAGGTCATCCACCTCCTAGGGCTTGAGGTCACCCCCCAGTTGAGCACTTTGACCTCAGGGGAGCTACAGCACGATAGGTACATGCTCTTAGGTTTGTCGAGGTTAGTCGGTGGTTCCCACCTCAGCGGGATCCCTGAGCCTCAGAGGGCTTCTACACACCTCTGCATGAGGATTTCTACAGAGCCTACGTCGACAGCGGGATTGCCTTCAGACCTCAGAGAGTCTGTCGACTTGAGGCTTTAGTTGGGGTGGTTGGTGAGCAGCTCCGTCCACACTTGTCCTTTCTACCTAGTCTGTCAGACTTTCTAGGACGGACTGGAGCTTACTGCGGGACTTGGGTCAGAGGATTCTACTTCTCACTTTGGATTGACCCGGCTCATGAGTTCATACACTTTGTATTCTGAGGCCATGACCGCAGACTGTACAGCACCAGGGTATGGGAGATTCTCAGACTCCCTGCTTCAGAGATGAAGATTCACCAGCTGTGCTTTGGACAGACTTCACCACCGAGACGTCCTCACAGAGGTACAGTACCACCTACAGATTTGATCGGACCTTGCTTCTGTGAGCCATTTGGCGAGGGGTCTAGACGTATACCTGCTAGCTTGACACCCCTCGCTAGAGTGCTAGATGCTATTGTGAGGCAGACTCTTCTACCGAGGCTAGGATACAGAGAGGGTCTGACATGGATGCAGCTCTGGGTTGTTCATCATCTCATCTCACAGACACCGTTTGATATTTGGGATCTGATGCTATGTGAGATGGAGGACACTTTAGCATAGGGTTTTAAGGGTCACCGACAGCTATCTTATGCTCATTGGATCTGCTTTATTATTCGATCTGCATGTGACCTGCCTGTAGAGATTAGAGCCGAGATATCTGATACCACTACTGTATTTTTAGAGTATGATATTCGACAGTTGTAGGCTTTAGTGACTAGATAGCAGGCACCTAGGCCAGGACAGCGTCAGAGACCAGAGGTTCCAGAGACAGCAGCTGAGCAGGACGAGACCGTTGAGGGTCTTGCTGAGGCCGAGCTTGCAGATCTTAATACTCAGCTAGCTGACCCAGTTGAGGATGTTGCCACTAATAGCACTGATGATGATTACTAGCCCATCCCCTAGTACCGCTCTCCTCGGTCTCACGACCATGAGGCTGGTGGTTTAGGATCAGCCTCCCGCTCAGACCCAGCCATGGTGGCTATACTTGAGAGGCTGACCCAGGCCCAGGAGAGATAGGAGGTTCAGATGCAACGACAGGTTCAGGACACAGCTGCCGCATTTGCTCAGATTCAGGCTCGTTAGGACGAGTTCTAGAGGCAGCAGCTGGAGTTTCAGAGGTAGCAGTTTGAGATGCAGAGGCAGCAGGCAGCCACCCAGTAGCAGTATCTTGAGCTCCTGCGACATCTCGTCACTGTTGGGGTTCCTCCACCACCGTCTGTCCTTGCTCCAGCACTACAGCCCAGTGAACTTCAGAGTCAGGGACAGCCGAGCTCCCAGTTTACCTCTCCCTAGCAGCACGTTACTCAGACCTTTCAGTCCTCGAGCTATACTCCTATTCAGACGGGGTTCACTCCACCAGCTCAGCCGAGACCTCACCTTCTCTCGGGCACTCCTTTCACTAACTTGAGTGCCTCCTACAACGAGCTGACTGGTCAGCCGATACCCTCGCACACCACTGTTGTGACCTCTTCAGGGATGTCAGCTTCTGAGACTGTGGATCTTCTAGTGTCAAGGGTCGGGACTATAGAGACTGTGCCATCGTCAGTTGCCTCGACAGATTCTCCCACTCTTGGTGTTCTTCAGGCTCAGGTGACAGAGACTGCTCCTATTGTTGCTACTACATCTTTAGTTCCTACACTGGCTCTACAGACCCAGACTGCTTCATTGCCACGTCTATCTACAGAGGGTCAGCCTGACAGTTCAGAGTCTGAGGAGGATACCTCATAGTTTGTGATCACTCCGCGCTCCTCGGCACCCAACACGACAGCTTCTGTTTCCCCGTTGGATCCTTAGTTTTGTTTTTGGCATTTGATGCCAAAGGGGGAGAGAGAGTAGATTCAGGGGGAGTGTTGATAGAGGGTTTCGTTTTCTTTGTGTGCTACATTCATGCATCATGTTTAATTTCTTGCCCTGCATTCTGTGACAAGTGTGCTTGCGAAACTTTATATTCTGTCACTTAATTGGTTTTAGCTCATAAGGTTGTGCTTCCATGCCTTACTCTGATTTCATATAAACTATGTTTTATGTGTACTAACTCTTCATGTCTTATCTTATGAGTACACTCAGTTGGCTTGGAACACATAAGCAATTCCTAACCCCCTTGTGCTTATAGCTTGTTGCTTATGTGAACCAAGCATGTTTGAAAACCTCAACTCTTAAATCTTCTGAATCTAAGTGTTGTCATCAATCACCAAAAAAGGGGAGATTGAAAGCATCTAGGCCCCGGGAGTTGGTTTCGGCAATTGATGACAACACATTATTACCATGACTAACGTGTGTTTTACAGAAACTTTGATAAGTTAGGTCATGGGGTTGATAACTGCTTTGGGCACTATGGTATTCATGTCCCTTGATGAAAATCATTTCAGTTTTCAAAGGATCAACGACAAGATTAAGGACGGTTAGTTCTGGATGTCAAGGCGTTGAGTTACATCCGGAATAGTCGTTAGGATCTTCGCCTTTTTCCTTTGACCGTACTATAAAGGGGGGCATGAGCGAGTAGCTTGACCTAGGTGAGTCTTTTGTTTAGGTGTGGTGCACACTTGTCTAACTTAGCACTAGGTAGCTCAGGAAAAGCTCAAAGTTCAGTTGGAAGCAACTTGGTTTAAGTTGCGTCGCGTTTTGAAGTCGTTTGTGTTGTTTACCCTTGACCGAACACGGTCTCTGTCACGACCGGATGCATCCGGTCAGTACTAACAGTCACTATGTTTTCAACCTGGTTGACCGGACGCGGTCCCTGCGAGGACCAGACGCGTTGATCAGTCTGACACGTGTTTCACAGGGTAAAAGTCTAATCGGACGCGACTAGAAAATGATCGGACGCGTCCGGTCACGTTCTAGTAAGGTACTTAGCTGACCTGACGCGTCCGGTCATCACTGATCGCATGCGGTCGAGCATCAGGTTAAAGTACAGTAAGGTTCTTGCACGATCAGACATGTCCGGTCATCCCTAATCGGTGTGTCCGGTCACTCAGCGGTGTCGTTCTAGTTTTCGACCGTTACGTTCGACTGACGCGTCCAGTCACGATGACCGGCGCGTTCGATCAGTGCGTGTTTTGCTGTTTTGGCTTGTAACAGTTGGATTTGTCTGTGGGGTGTATAAATACATCCCCTCCACCTCTTTTAGAGGTCTCTTGCTCATTTGTTCAGCTGAGAAACACCTTTCAAGTGCAAGGGAGTGCAAGAGCCCTAGTGAGGGTAGTGATTTGAGAATCAAAGCTTGAGATCTCTCATTAGTCACTAGAGAGTAGCAAGTGTGCATCCATCTTCTCATTAGGCTTGTTGTGGTCAAGTGAGAGTTCTAGCTTGTTACTCTTGGTGATCGCCATCACCTAGACGGTTTGGGGGTGATTGGGAGTTTGGTGATCATACGGCGAGCTTATGGATGACCCAACTCATCTTGTGAGCGGTTTTGGGTGATTCACCACGACGGAGTGTCAAAGAATCAGCCCGTAGAGAGCACTTAATTCTTACGCGGATCAAGAAGGAGCTACACCCTTGCGCGGGTGCTCCAACGAGGACTAGTGGGGAGTGGCGACTCTCCGATACCTCGAAAAAACATCGCTGTGTTCCTAACCCTTACTTTCAAGCATTCACTTTTTTGTATTACTTTTATTGCTTGTTTACTTTCCTAGAATTGCCATGCTAGACTAGGATTGGAACTTAGGGTGCAAAACTTTTACCGATAGAATCATAAGGAACACTAGTAGGCACTAGGGGTAAAGTTTGGCTTGTAGGATTTAATTCTTGCAATTAATTTTTAGAAAAGCCCAATTCATCTCCCCTCTTGGGCATCTTGATCCTTTCAACTAGCTCCACGCTATGTTGGGCCCTACAAGGTTTTGGCCCGGCGTGGTCCAGTGGCCTATCGCATTCAGCTCCCTGATATTTTGTCAGCTGTCCACGATGTCTTCCATGTGTCCTAGTTGAAAAAGTGTTTGCGGGTTCCCACTGAGGCAGTAGAAATTGAAGGGCTTTCCCTTCAACCAGACCTTTCTTATGAGGAACATCCAGTAAAAATCTTGGATGAAAAAGAGAGAGTGACCAGGAACAATGTGGTGAAATTCTACAAGGACCAGTGGCAACATCATTCGGAAGAGGAAGCAACGTGGGAACTTGAGAGTTATATTTTGAAGCACTATTCCCATCTCCTGTCTAGCTCCTAAGGTAATTCGTTAATTTAGTTGTTTTCTACCTATTTTCCCCACATGAGGCACGGGAAATCTCGGGTCAAGATTTTCTTTTAGGGGGGTAGAGCTGTAACACCCTCGGTGTTACCACATGTATCAATGCACCTAAACATGGCATGAGCATCTTTTCTTTTGTTTGTTTAATGTTGAAGTGAGTAGAATCAATTGGTAATCCTAAATAGTTAATAAAAATGTTAATTAGAAAATTGACGTGTTAACCGGAAGATAGCAACTTAGGTTGGAAACTAATTTTTATTGAACAAAACTGTTATAAAACATATATGTGAACCCTAAATGAAATATGAAGAGCAAAGTGTGTAGATGTTATTGCAACTTGGGTTGTCAAGTAATTCTATCGCTAGCTAGTTTTTCCAGTAGCTCGAAAAGTGGACTCGTAATGTAATCAGCCCTAGACTTACAAAAACTCCAAGTCTGGGACAGCTTGATGTTGCCGTGTTGAGCACCTTCGTTTGTGATTTTGGGTTAGGTACTGTTGCTGTGTGTTAGCCCGGGTTGGGAGCCTCTTGGGTCATCTCGAGTTGGGTGAGGGTGGTTTGTAGGATGTCCCCGTTTGGGAGTTTTTAGAGCTTTAATTTTCGTGCTCACGTTTAGCCTGGCTTGTTGGCCAGCCGGGCGCGGTCACCATGGCGTTGTGCTCGTTGTGCCGTGTCGGGCTGCACCGCGTGCGTGCGCTACCACGTGGGGGGGGGCCAAGGTCGTCACGGCCTGTCGGTGGTCCTGTGCGTTTGGTCGCTCTGGCCGCAGCGCTGTTGCCGTTGACGTTGCGCAGTGAGTGCCCCCCCTCATCGCAACCCATGTGGGCCTGGGCGGTCGTGTGCAGGCGCACGCTGCCGTGGCTCAGAGCTCACTGACCATCGCCCACCTTGCTTGGCCTGTCAACGAACATTGCGTCGCCTTAATGTTTCCCCACCGCGTTATCCTACTCAGAGCCTAGGACTGTCCTGCAGCATGAGCCGGCCACCGTGGCGACTCCCCTGTTTCCCTTGCCGCACGGCTGTGGACCACTACCAGCCTCGCCTCGCAGTGCTCGCCCCCGTGCCTTTGCGGCAGCATCATTGCAGTGATCTCGCCTACCTCCCCGTACTCGCAATTGAAGTGGTGGAGCCCCCACGGCCTCCAATTTTGGAGGGTAGGTCTGGCGACACCATTACAGGGCGTTTTCCCCCTTTTTGTGGTCGGCTTCGCTCGTCTACTCGGGAGCTCGTTTAGTTGCTTCGAGCGGTTCGCATCGAGCTCCCTTCGTTGTGCGCCCGTTGGTTGGTGTTGTGGTGCCCCCGTTCCTCCCGTGACACAACCGTGTCTGTCTGGGGCGCCGCTGCACCCCTCGGGTCACGTGTGGCCAGCTCGCCTCCGAGCAGCTCTCGGCTTATCAACACCCCAGCGGGGTTCGTGGTAAGTTGCTCGTGCTCATAGATAATTTTGTTCAGTTTGCCTAGGCCATAGTTCACTGGAACGGCGGCGCCACCCCCTTGCAGGTTGCCGCTGCCGTGGAGGAGTCGCCCTGTTTTGTCTCCGCTCTCCGAACCACCGCCCATCGTCGTGCGTCGCCCTGTAAGTGGGTGTCTCCCTCTTAGCTGCGCGGTAGAGGCTCTTCGTGGGCCGGCATAGCCGCTAAGTGTCGCCTCCGGCGCACCGGGAGTGTGCGGGGACGACTAGGGACCCGTCGTGGTGAAGATGGGTTTTTATAGGGGTGTTCTTGCAAGGCATCTGAGTATGGGAATAGTGCTTAGATAGGCCACGCCATTAGAAGCTAGTATGGGGTCTGCGCGCTGACCGTGGGCATGCGCGTGTGCGTGCTGCGCACAGTTTGGGCCGCGCGGTTGGGTCGTCCGGGAGGATGTTTTTCAGATTTTAGCGATTTTAGAAATGCTTTTGTAATTTAGTTTTTAAATCAAACTTTGAGGAATTTTAGTGACTTGTGGAGATGTCCAAAAATCATAAAATCACTTTAGTTAAGTTTCTAAATTCATGCTCTATCAGTTAGTAAATTCCAGTCGTACAGTACTATAATGATGCTCGGTCGATTAAATCAATGCATAAAGCGACGAATATTAATACAACCAATATTGTAGGAATTTTTGTGGCAAATCTAGGATAGCTCTAGCTCTAAAGTTTTTACAGTAGCTTCATGATGTTGTTAGATGCTTGCTGTAATTTTTATAGCCACCGGATAGCTCGTTCATAGGGTAGCTAAGTTCCCCTAGTAGTGCTTTGCAGTAAATCGGTAATCAAAAGTTGATGTGCTTGTTAGTTGTTAGGGTTTGGATACAGTCAACTTGTTGGTAGAAATAATGGTAGCTTAGCATATTAGCCATTAGAGTTAGCTAGTACTTGGTAGTTGTTATTAGAGTTACCGTTGTCACCTTAATAAGTGTGGTATTATCATTGCATGCATGTAGATCACGAGGTGGTTGAGTACGTGGCCGCGGAGGTGCAGGACTTCGAGGAAGTCATCGAGGAGTACAAGGAGGAAATCTTTGTACCGAAGGAGTTTCAGGAGCCGCCCGCGACTGACACCTCTGACTTTGAGCCTGCCCAAGGCAAGCCCCGATGCATAACCCTTATTTTGCAAATCTTATATATATTTAAATGTTGTGCATTTACGTGGCAGGAATTTCTATGATACCCACATGCATATATATATATACCCATGAGTCTTACTAGTACAGGATCGCGTAGTTGTTTTGCTTAGAATCATCGGTAGAGTGAGTAACCTGTCGTTACTCATAATAGGGAGTTACTCATATTATTATTACATTCTGGATAAAATAGTAAAAAGGAAATGGTGACCGGGCAAGGATGTGGTATGGGTATTGGTGGGTGTAGCAAGTTGTGTCCCGCGGCCACGGGGCATAATTGGTTTGCACTGCTTCCCTGTCCGTGTCAATTAAGGACCGTTCGTTGCATGGACCCTGGTCAAGTCACAGATTTATTATCCTGAGCACATACTTGCTTATAGGAGCAGGAAGGCTTGTTACTCTCTTGTCATGGGCTCTGGCTCTTTCCGGACCGACTGATTAGAGGCGGGGATAGGTGGAGGTCTTAGCACCGTATTGAGGCCGGACCTCAAGTACGGGAGCTAGGAGTCCAAGTTTAGACAAGGACATAGAAACCCGTGACAGGAGGGGAACGGGTTGGTCTTGCTTATGCCTGGGGTACAAGCGAGGCGTGTGTTTTTTGGGGTATCCAGCTAGGCACATTGATTCGTGAATCGCCGTTTCTGCGTGACGGTACGACTTGACTACGCTCTGGCATGGTAGTAAGAATTGACAAATGAAAAGATGGAGAAATGGTCCGGATTTGCTCAACTCTTGCTTGATTATAGCATAGGAGCTTACATAGATTATTGGTTAATGAATAAAATATGTCTTCTAAAAATTCATAAATAAGGCCACACTATTAGTGTTGCTTTCCGCAAACAAGAAAACCCACCAGCCATAAAGCCTAACATAATCCTTGAGAGTCGGGAAATATAATTCCCAGTCGGGTAAGTCTTGCGGAGTACAATTGAATACTCAGGGTTTGTTTTACCCTTGTTGCAGGTGCACCTTGAGCAGACAGGCCTTGTGTGGAGAATTCTTCTGGTGGGCACAGACGGATTCTCATTGCGTTCCGCTAGATGTTATTTTATTTTCGCTGTTATTTTGTCGCACTCTGAACCTCTGGTATTGTAACAACTATTTCTGAGACTCTGTGTTGTATGAAATGGACTAAGTATTGTAAGTTTGTACTCATTATTGGATCCCGGGTGTAAAATGTGGAGTGTTCGAGTTCTCCCGTCGGGTGTGCTCGACGGAATCATCTAGTTTAGCTCACTTTCAGGGCACTTAGTGTCTAGTGGAAGACAAGCGCCCCCTGAAAGTGTGCTAAACTGGGCGATTCATAATTCACCAAAATAGAGAATAATAAGTTTACTCGTTTTTTGTTAGCAATTTTTTTCAATATCTAAGCAATCAATAATCAATAATAATAAAAAAGGTGAATCCAGATTGCAAGATTGCAGAGTAGGTTTGCCTTGTCTAAATGGTAAGCTTATTACCCAAAAACCAATGTACTCTGTTGTAATTTACTTATGTTGTAAGCTTGTTTATTACTCCTAAATGGTATTGATAACTTCATTAGATTAGTAAAATGGATATGTAACCAGCTTAGCTTTCTGTCCCTAATCAAATGATAGGAACCAACTTGGGAATTAGGGTGTAAAGTATCATTGAGGAGAGGTATGAAACAAGAGGAGGATGAACACACCCTTTTTGTACTTCTGGATTAAGTAACCAGGCAACATGAGGAGCTGCGCGTGGAGAGGCGTTCTGTGCATCAGTTTCAATTGAACATCGGTGTCCAGGCACATGGTGCGCCAATCAAAGACCAGAGCAGATCTTGGGTGTAGTCCCTATCCCATCAATTGATTTGAAATCACTGAACGCATGTCAATCTCTTGCTAACCATAACTGATAGAGATGGGGACAGTCAAAAACCAACAACCAAATGTTGAAAGGAAAGGAAAAGAAAAAGAAATGCGTACTTTATGCCCATTTAAAAAAATGTTGAAAGGAAAGGAAAAGAAGAAGAAGAAATGCGTACTTTATGCCCATTTCATCGAACACATTGAGGGCATCATCGATGGAAGCACTAACGTTGGTATTGAGGTCAATGGTAGTCGGCAATAAGGAGCACAGGGGAGGAGGGGCACGGAGGCTGGACATGCCCGTGCCATGAGCTTCCTGGCTTCTAGCGGCCATTTCCAATTGAGCGCAGCGCAATGCCCGTGGGAGGAGGTGGGGCTACTCCCTTTTGGGACATCAACAGAGCTCAAGGACAAGGTCAAACAGGTCAGGGGTTGACGGCGGGCGGCGCTGCAGGTGCAGGCGGCCTGAGACGGAGGGGAGGAGGGCACGCGAGCGGAGTAGGCCTTGCTGGAGGCCGTGGAAGTAGAAGGCGTGAGGCGTACCACGTTGATCGCCGTGGCGCCACCAACAGTCGACGGAGTTCGCTGGCCTTTGCCTTGGATGTGAAGATGCATCGCCGTCTGCGGTCGTGCTATCCCGCCTCGGTCGCGTCACCCAGCCTAGGTAGCACTCGCGCCACAGTGTGCCGCCTTGGTGGCTCACGCTGATGCGCCGCCGTGCGCGGCCCGCCCTCCACCACGGTCGCGCTCGCATCACGCTGCCACTGTTCATTGCCGCGCCGCTCCACCTTGGCTGCTGAAAGCCTAAGTTTGGTTTTGGTAATTAATGACACCAAGCTGCTAATGCCATGTGTTAAGTGTTTTGAGTTAGGCATAAACAACACACGTGATGAAGGTGTATGTGGCATAATGTGATGGCCACAAGATCACAAGAGGTGGAGATGCACATAAAATGATGGACATGATGATCAAGTAGAGGAGACTGATCTAAGAGCGCAAGGCAAAGGTATAACCATAGGGTTTTCTTTTTACCGGTCTAGGATAAGTAGAGAAGTGATTGACCGGGTTTAGAATACATAGCCGACTATCAAGAGGGGCAATCACGGTTAGCTCGGGAATCAAGTGCCACTAGATCAATGTCTTGAGCATATGCATTAGGATCTAGTAGAGAGCTAACATAACGTCTTGAAAATGTTTGTGAAATGCTAACACACATACACATGGTGGTGTACACTTGGTGGTGTTAGCACATTTGCGAAGGCGGTAGAGTTTAAGCGGTAGAGAGGGGTTTGGGAAAGTGAAACACCTATTTTCTACTACGCCGGAAGTCAGAAAAGAAACGGAGGCGAACGGTGGTCACTGTGGTGACCGGACGCAGCACCGGACGCGGTCATGGTTTGACCGGACGCGTTCGGTCAGTTCTCGCAGCAGTCAGGCGCGTGGGTGCTAGGGTTTGCAACCGGCGCGTCCGGTCCCTCACGGAACCGGAGTGTCCGGTCAGGCACCCAGAGGGGCAGAGCTGGTCATAGAGCCGACCGGACGCGCGGCGCGTCCGGTCACGTGCGATCGGACGCGTCCGGTCGTGGTGGGAGCTTACTGGACTCCGACCGGACGCTAGGTGCAGCGCGTCCGGTCAAACGCTGGAGTGCGTCCGGTCACGGCAACGGTTACTTCTGACGCGCATTGTTCATGCTTGTCCTGTAGTGACGGACGCGTCCAGTCACCCTGATCGGAGCGTCCGGTCAGCTCATTTTTAACTGCGTCCTCCGGTAACGGCTAGCTGCGTACCCCTTCGCTATAAATAGAAGTTGGCCGGGTTTGAGGCAAACTCTTACACATTTTGAGACCTAGAGACATCCTTTGAGCTAGAGAACAACCCCTCCACTCTTCTCATTGCTTAGTTGCACATCTTGAGTAAGATTGAGTGAGATTCAAGTGCATTGCTTGAGAGTTGTATTCTAGAGACACTTGATCTTTGAGTTGCTGCGGATTTCTTGTTACTCTTCCGTGTTTCCCGACACGGTAGACGGCTTGGAGCAGCGGAAGTGATTGAGCTCACATTTGAAGATTGTTGGAGCCCTCACCGAGTGTTGTAAGGGGTTCTTGATCCTTCCCCGTGGGAGTTTGTAAATTGGATACTCTAGTGGAGCTCGTGGCTTGGAGGACCCCATCTTGTGTGTGGTTGTGCGGCGCCCGCCGAGGGCTCGACTCTTGATAGTCGATTAGCTCGTGAACCGACAAGTGGATGTATCGCCACAACGAGGAGTAGCTTGCCGGGAAGCAAGCGAACCTCGGTAAAAATCTTGTGTCATCTCTTTACCGAGGATTTCTCTTGTGGTTGCTCATTGTGATTGATTCTTCGAGTATATTACTTCTCTACATCGTTGGTATAAGAATCAAGTCACTTGCTCTTTACTTTCTTGTACTAGTCCTAGTGTAGTTTGCTTAGTGTAGTCTTTATCACATAGGAGTAAGTAGCTTAGTGACTTAGTCTTGTTGGTGTGTATTAGAGATCATAGCCTTGCTTCACTAGAATTGTATAGGTGGCTTGCATAGTGTAGTTGAGCTAGTGCTAGAATTAGCTTAGCCATCTCTAGAATTGTATAGGTGGCTTGCATAGTGTAGTTGAGCTAGTGCTAGAATTAGCTTAGCCATCTCATATACTAACGTGGTTGTTTAGTGAAGCTTGTAGATTTTTAAATAGGCTATTCACCCCCCCTCTAGCCATTTGGACCCTACAGCTGCACAGATGCGCGCCGCCGCCCGCATGGTCACGCCACCTGGCGACCCCGCTGCTAGGCTGCTGCGACTGCGCCTTCACCGTTCGTGGCCGGCGCCGCGCCAGGGTCTCCGTAGGAGGGGGGCCGCCGGGGCTCCCATGCCCGAGTCACGTCGCTCGCGCCGAGATGGCTGGGGGCGCCGTCACCGCGCCCCCACTCGGTCCGTGATGGCAAGTGGAGGCCGGTGGAGCCGGTGAAACGGACATGCGGTTTCGGGACTATTCTCGAACTCCCGTGCTGGCGGTTTAATGGGTAAAACCCGAACTGATCCGCAATCGAACGGCCCATATCGTGAGTTCGTTGGATCGAACGGCTCGCGGATTATCGGGCGACGTGCATATCGTGCCCGCCCGCGGTTCATCCTGAAGATTCGTCATTAGAAGATGAGAAGAGAAAAGGGGGCCTTCCTTTTTGCGTCGTGCGCCCCGTTGCCCGATCAACCGTCCGTGGAGCGTGGACTGCGGACAGGGACTGGACGGCCTGCTTTGAGGTTAGCGGCCATCATTTGCCGTGATGCCTGTTCGTTTGGCTGATCTGGCTGGCTGAATGTACTGCTGGCTGTTTTTTATGAGAGAAAAATACTGCTGACTGACTGGCTGATTTGACTGATAATCTCAAACGAATCGTCTCTTCGTCGTGCGGACGATCGACAGGACGTACGTACAGGGCCTCTTTTGACCATCTGCATCTGCATGCAACTGATCGGTGGTAGTGGTAGTGGTACTGGATCGAAACACACATGACACACCGTTGTTATACATAGTACTTTCCTCCGTTTTTGTTTACTCGTCACCGAACTTTTACTGTAGCAATTTTGACCACGCGTTTTTTCTAGAAAAGATTTTTAGATACATCAAATTTTCACATATATGATTCTTCAATGAACATACTTGATTAATGTTATATACTTTAAAGTATCTAAGATTTCTTAGAAGAAAAAAACGGATGGTCAAATCTGCTACAGTGAAAGGTTGGTGACAAGTAAACGAAAATAGGGATGGTCAAATCTGCTACAGTGAAAAGTTGGTGACAAGTAAATGAAAATGGAGAAAAGTATTACGTTAATGCCAACCAGCAATGCTCGGCCGGTGTCAATTGTATGCCGGCCGGCAAGGCTTTTTTTTGTCGTTGACAACAGAAGGCAGATTATTGAAGCCTCAAGGGCGTACGTACACGTACGACGCACGGCTACTGTCCACAACCGTGGTATATCTCAGGTGCACAGCATATGACGTCGATCGCATTTCGCAATATGCTTGGCGTGCAGCTTTTAAGCTAAGGCTCACCCCTGTTTCGGATGATGAGATGTACCCCCTCTGTATTAAAATAGAAATTGTTCATGCTTTTCGAGAAGTCAATTTTTTTAACTTTGACCAATTATATATAAAAGAATATTAATATTTATAATACATGATTAGTATCATTAGATAGATCGTTAAATATACTTTCATAATAAATTTATTTGAAGATAAAAATATTGCACATATTTTTTATAAATCTAATCAAAGTTAAAAAAAAAATTTAACCTGCACGCATCCCGTAACGTCCTTTTTATTGGGACGGAGGGAGTACTAAAGTTCAAGGACACGTTGAGGAGACACAACACAACAGACATAGTAATTTGAAGGAATGTTTAGGCAGGCATGGGCGGACCCAGGCCTAGGGCCAGTAGGGCCGTGGCCCTAGTCGTGGTTCACCGTGTACATGACCTGGACCTGCTACGTCTGGCTGGAGCGAACAAGTTGTTTGACCTCAGGAGGGTGACCGTGAACTGGAAACGCTACAGGACCCACTGTGGGAGCGGCAGATAGCAGAGAAGATCGGCTCAGCTGGACGTTCCAGCCTTCCACGGAGGAAGATGCATGCACTGACTGTGACTGCACGTGCGTTCACGGATATACGCATTTGAATTCTCATATAGATAGATGTATATTTTTCAATCCATATACTACAACATAGTATTGGTTGCTCTCCACGCCTGGATTGGCTTCGATTCAGTGCCCATGCTTCGATTCAAATATATATGTACGGCTTGCTCGAACTTCACAATTATATTCCAGTTCTGAGGCCAATCATCTTCATCAAATCAGCCTATGTGTAGTCTGTCAATCCCTCAAACAAAAGAAACCGGAAGCATTTATATCAGCTTTTATGTCTTTTCGCAATATTATTTACTGTTCATTTAGTTACGTGTGAGCGATGTGCTCTTGTTTCTGAAAACACGACGTAGAGGACTTAAGACATTTTATCTTTCGTTGTTATTTGGCAAAATTTGTCCAATCATGGACTAACTAGGCTCAAAAGATTCGTCCCGATATTTACAGACAAACTATACAATTAGTTATCTTTTTTACCTACATTTAATGCTCCATGCATGCGTCGAAAGATTTGATGTGATGGGTGAAAGAGGAAATATTTTGGGTTGGGATGGGAAGTGAACAAGGCCTGAGTCTATTTAGACCATGGTGGGACAATAATTACCAAATACAAACGAAAATTTTACAACACTTTTCAGGCATTTTTTTTTGTCATCTAAGCAAGGCCCTACTAGTACGTGCATGCCCCAGTGCTCCTGGTACGGTGGCCAAGTTCCAACGTGCCCAAACTCCCACGCCCACCTGGCCAGGCCAGAGGCCAAGGCCACACTGTACTAGTATTGCCTCCTCCCAATTACCTGGGCCTCCCCTTCTACTCCAATCTCGTTCCAACATCTGCACCCCATCATCCACACCGGTTCTTTTTACACACCTACTTTTACCACACATGCATGCATGCTTTGCTAGTCTATTGCCCCGTTCACTTCCCAAAATATTTACTCTGTCACCCGTCACATCGAATCTTTGGACGCATGCATGGAGCATTAAATATAGGTAAAAAAATAACTAATTGTACAGTTTGTCTGTAAAGGTCGAGATGAATCTTTTGAGCCTAATTAATTCATGGTTGGATAAATTTTGCCAAATAACAACGAAAGTACTACAGGAATATTTCCCCCAAATATTTCGGATCTGAACACAGCCTATGTAGTAATCCTCAATCCTCATCATACAGACCTGATCTCGTTTAGTAGTTTTTCAAACTTACTTTTAGCTAGGGGAATCCTTTTATAGTTAAACTAAACTAACACTCCCAACTGACATGCACTGCTGGGGAGAAGGGGACAGGGTTCTTGTTCATTACAAAAGCATGCAGGTGCTAGCACAAACAGGGGTGCTCTGGCCACAGTACGGCCCGGTACCACTTCAACCCTCCGTTATACTGTACTATACGAGTAGCCGGCGAGTAGGAGCATATGCTAAGGGCCGGAGAATTATATTTGACCTTCTCAAAAGAATAGTATTTGAGTCCTTTCCAGTCACCAGAGGATCTTGTGTGTATCTAATGCCGTGCATTATTGATTATTCTAGTGTTTTCATTCTGATGTGCGTGCTGCTGTTGAGGTACTACGGTAGGGCTTAACTAGTTTTTAATGGGTTTAGTGTAGGTCATGTCAGTAAGGAGCGAGCAGTATAATGCTGCATGCCAAGAGACAGGGCGATGTGCCGGTCCGAAGGAGAGCCGCGAGATCAGGTGGTACATGGCATGTTTGCTGTATGAGCGGCATTGACTCGGTTGGGACTCGGGAGCTTTGTTGCCTTGGGAACGAAATTTGTTCAAACTAACGTACACTCCCTTCACATTCTTTTTGTTAGCCCGTGCATCGTGCGACCACCACCACAACAATGTCTGTCGTTATTGCAGTTCCTACATACTGTATCACCATAAAAGAAAAATCATCCTTTACATGGGTGGTACTCGATCCATCCGTTCGTTTTTAGTGACAAAAAAAATTGACTTTAAACAATCACATTCCGACCAATTTAGTCCAGTGACATAGTATAAACTATGGTTGTATTCGTATTTAAATGCATTTTTCTTGCTATAATTTGGTTTTTATAGAGGAACTATATCAACAAAATATTACTATAGCAAGAATTTACGGGCAAAGATCGATTTTGAACCGTCAAACTATATTGTCTACCGAAAACAAGGGTACAACTATAATTCTAGCCGTTACAAAGTTAAAGTATTTTAAGTTTGTCTAACTATATGTCTATATATAAAAAAAAAAGTATATTAATATTTATCATATCAAAGTATATCATTAGATTTGTCATTAGATGTATTTTCATAGTGTGCATACATGCTTATTTGAGGTCATATACATTAATCTATATATTGGGTTAAACTTTAGACACTTTAACAAAAAAAATACTAGGTGGATGGTGTATGTAACTCATCCGATTTAACAAACAAACAAAGTTGTGGTGACTTATTTGTATGGTTGGAGCAGGTTAATTAGTTCCCGCAAAACTTGGCTTTACGTTTGGCCGAGAACTGAACTGTACTCAATTTCATTCAATTGTTTCATGATAGTATTGTTCTAGCATGCCTCTGATGATTTTGTCAATATGTAGGAACAAAAATGGTTTGCAAATGTCACCAGCCAGCTGCAATCTCTGGCTATATATCAGAGTCAACTAAAAAAAATGTTCAATCTGAGCTTACATCAGAGAATATAGGTATGTAGAGTTCAAGTCAACAGTACCTTCCTCAAGAGTGCCGTTAGTTTTATTCCTAAAGAGAGGGTCCAAAAGTCAAAAAGTTGCAGTCACCTGCTTCCGAATCAGTTACGGTAACATATCTGAATCCAACCGTACTAGAAAGCATCAGGGACCATCCCACCTCGTCTTCTGCTAAGATTCAGAAATCAGAAAACCCAGGGGAGTTTGGATTTCTGAGCAGTGGTCACAAGCATATCAAACCTGCAAAGACTCAGTTCTTGCAGGCGAGTTTGTAACAGTAATCAGGGGCAGCATACCTACTGCGTGCTCCATTGTAGTAGTTTTATAACTGCGTCACGACAAACAAAGTGAGATATATAAATTAAACTAGCACCAAGTTCTAATTTGGAGGGAACACCCTTCCTTAAAAAGTGGTAGCCCAACCAAAACTCAAGGTACAGCCACGGTACATCCCTGGATTAAAGAATTGTCTTCGATCCAGCGTTCCTAATTGTTTTTTAAGCTGCCCTTAGTTGGGGAGAGTTTGACATGTCAGTGCTCCATCACTGCAGTGGGCAAGGCCGATGGAGAGGGAGACCAGTGCCGGTGTATATATATATATATACAGGCGCCTGAGGTCACTTGGCCTCAGCCTTGCCGCTTGCTCCCATTCCATCCTACTGCTCGATCTAGCTACTTCACATTCAGCAGCAGGACAAACCACCGCATCTGGTTCTTCGATTGATTTGTTTTTGGATCAGCACAGCACAGCACAGGAGGAGATGAAGATGAGGACTCCTGCTATCGCCTTTGCTGCTCTTCTGATGCTGCTGCTTCTGGCTACAAGAGCACATGGTATGCTTTGCTTCTTGCATGGCCATCTCCTCCATTAGTGCTCCTTGTGAGGTGTACCCGTCCTGGACTGATATGACCATGCATATTCCTCTCTATTTCTCTAAGCAGGAATCAGGCTGGACAGGCAGTTGCATGAAGCAATCAACAGCAAGGTCAGTTCAGTATACATATACCATATACGAACTACTATGATCGAGAAGCACTTCTTCCGATCCTACAGTATGAATTAGACCAGATTTGCAGTTTTGCTTATTTTGCTGCCTTCTCTATGTGTCCATCAGAAGATGGCCGATCCCAAGACCGGCGATGCCGAAGCATCCATTGCTGGCGACTCGGTGAAGAAGCACTGCACTCCCGACGGGCGTTGCTCAGGTACAACGAAGCAGATGACCCCTACTCCTGTTGTTGCCACGGATAGCGAAGTGATGATCAGTGTGCAAGCGGCGCCGAGGTTCCATGAGGATTACTATGGGCCAAGTGGCCATGAGCCTAATCACCACTGATCGAGCAAACCATTTCTACCTCGATCTACCCTTTTTCTTAGCCTAGCTACCCGTAGTCGTTCTTCTCTCTCTCCATGCTTCTTCACCGTCTTGGACTGGAGAATGTTTTTTTTTTCGAGACGTGCTATAGCACATATTTTATTAAGCAGAATAAAGGAGTTTTTGTTACACACAGGGTGAACTCACGGTAATCCGAAGATTACCGAAAATCGTACCCCACACCCTTACGCACTCGCACGAAGTTGTAATTACATGAAACTATAACGACAAAGGTGCCGGTGCCGATGGGCTAGTTGTCCCCGTCGTCCAACCCGATCATATTGAGCTCCATAGCCATTGGGTCGAACTCCCCACCAAGAAGAAGCTGTAGCGCGTCATGGGTAGAGTCTGAAAGCGGCTCCCGGAAGGCCGCCTTGTATCTGTGAACCGTGTCGGAGCCAACATTGGGGGACGGAGCCTCCAATCCTAGCTTGTTCATGAGAACACGCTGGGCCTGTTTGGTGACGTCTGTCTCGCGCGGTTGGGCGGCAATGCGCTCACTGCGCCGCAACAACGTAATGGGAGCCGGTGTTCGAGGTCTGCGTAACCTCGGCGACCCATGAATGAGGGGTGTCTGCAGAGGAAAACAGAGCCGCTCCTTCAAACTCTCCTCAATTGACAACGCGGACCGTAGCGACAGCCGGCATGGCTGGAGAGGATCTCCCCGCCAACAACATCGACGAGGATGTTTCGCCCGAGCCACATATTTCCGGGCCTGAAAGGCAGAGATCTACTGCCAAGGCCAGCTAGCTAGCTAGCTGTACCATTGTTCTGTTCCGCACCAGGTCAATATCTCTGTTATGTATGAGTACTTGTAATCTAGTTGATTTAAGCACATTTTAGCTCTGCACGCAGCTTTGGTCTTTCCTACTCTAACTTTTCTTCATATATATTCTCTCTGTGGATGCTTGCATTTATTCACGTGCGAGACCAACCCACGGTTCCAGTCTCTGGACAGCACGTAACGGTACTAGCAAGAAATAGGAAATTCAGCATGTCAGTCGGCGGCTACGGCTATGGCTAGGCATTAGTACAGTAACATTTTACACACAACCCTTTGGTCCCGTGCAGTAGTCAATTGCATCAAGTTGGGGCATAGAATACGTACGCTAGGCAAGCTTTTGGCATCTTTTTTACCTTGCGCACCAGTACAACAACTTTTTAATGTAACAGGTGGTTTACTTGTAGCCTTTGATGTTGCAGGAAAGGTGAAAAAGGCACTGGCGCACGCTGAAGCAGCAGCGGAAGCGAAGCAGCAGGTCAGTG
The DNA here is from genome assembly GCA_038087645.1 of Saccharum hybrid cultivar R570. Classification (NCBI taxonomy): domain Eukaryota; kingdom Viridiplantae; phylum Streptophyta; class Magnoliopsida; order Poales; family Poaceae; genus Saccharum; species Saccharum hybrid cultivar. The sequence continues at coordinate 12,338,509 of JAQSUU010000529.1, forward strand.
TGCGTTTTCAGGCTAGCTAACTTTCAGCCACCATCTGAACATTCTCACAGTGTCATGCATGCACACATGCATGTTCTGCTTCTCATGCATGGCAGATGGCACTCCCACTCATGTGTTTATACTCACTTGTTGGATATCGATCTACTTATGTACGTACAGAGCAATTCGACGGGAAATGATCACCACACGGCGGTGGACATGAAGGCCGCCACGCAGCAAGGGCGCCGTCACGAAGCGGCTGAGGCGACGTCGTCCGCGGCTTCTTCTTCCCCGGCCCCGCCGGGCATGGCGGCGCGGCAGCGGCAGACGTACCCGGACATCATGGACATCGCCGGCATGGACTACTCGCCCGCCACGCGAAAGCCTCCCATCCACAACTGAACGCCGGGCTTGGTGGGCTACGAATCGAAGATCACCAGCAGCACGTGAGTGGCGCACGCAGCACAAGTCTAGCTACGCAGGGCCTATGTAGCTAGTGGTGCTTGCGACTGGCCTATTAGCTTTGTTTGTTCATTAGATTAGCTGCTAGCCGTAGTAGCTAGCGAGTGCTCGATCGACCCGGTCCGCCGGTCAGTCCTGCTGATCCTGAATAGAATAGCGTGCGTACAGTCTCGTGTGACCCATCGATACTGGACAGCATCGCAGGAAATGCTGCACCTTTTGTGACGACGATACTAGTACAAAAGCTTGCTTGGCGTTTTTCATCTCGAGTCCCCCGCGGACCGACGACGTACCGTACTCTAGTTTTGACCGCGCTACTATGCTGTACGTACTCATCATGACCCATCGACTTGTAATGTGCTCATTAGTACTACTTTGTCAGTAGCCAAAGCTTCCAATCAGACCAGGGGACGGGTTGGTGCGGCGGCCGGCCGGCGATCGACAGGGAACGATCTGCTACATGCGGCTGTGCGCGCTCGATTAATTAGGCGGCCGGGTGGTGGGTTAAGCCGTAGCGGCGTGCAGTGCCCCCGTCCCCATACGCACGTATACGTGCGTGCGTTGCTGGGTTAACCGTGGGGGCCGGCACGGCGCGTTCCTGTCGCGCGCCCGCCGAGCCGTGTCGCTTTCCGGCCGGGCGGCGAGGCCAGCCGGCTGGGGGGCAGGCCCGGTCCTGTCAATTTATGGGCATGTAGCGAAGCTCCAAAGACGGGTTCTCTAATACAGCGGGGTCACGAACGCAGACGGCCGGAGATTGCTAGAAAGCTTCGACACGATGAACCTCGAAGGCAAATCGGCGCACGTATACTTTTTTTCCCTGAGCGAAAGAAGCTTTTCTAATCATAAAGGACGAAAGAAGCTTTTTTAATCGACATGATCATTGAATTGAATTAAATAATCAGGAATACTACTGTATCAGCTTCATCATTTTTTATTTAGTTATACTCTCTATAAAAACAAATCAACAGAAACATTGTTTTATTTTCTGCATTTTCATATAAGTCTTGATAGGTGTAAAACTTTTACCCTAGTGTGGAATTGACACAATTAACTTGAGATTGTTTTTTTTGGGATTTATTGTGAACAGGAACTCCGTACAAAAATAGACTATGGTTTTGCTAAATGTATTTATCTAGAAAACATAAAATATGCAACATGTGATTTACCACTTCTACTGTGTAGTTATAGTTAATTCAATGCTACTAAAATTTATTTCACCATTTTTGGGTTTTCTAGAATTTATTACGCAATTTTGAAATTTCAACCGTTTTGATCATTTTACAGGGGAAGAAGAAAAGCTAACAGGCACTTTGCATTAGGAACCCTGAACTATTTCTAAATCAATCTAGTTCTTTTCTATTTTTTCTTTCTCTCTAGTACTTTTACAACTGGAATCCTCCTTCTTATCTATTGTTGCTAGCTGCTCCTTTTGTCTTAGTTCACGTATAGACACAACACAGCACAGACGACACTGAAGTTCAGCTCGGAGTGCGGCCTCTCGGCTCTCGTCTGCAACTCTGTAGCACCGCACGCGAGGGAGAGGGTTCTAACAGCAGGGAAGGTATGGCCTATGCCTACTTACATATTTGGGGTTGGGCCCTTGGCCTCGTGGGCCCTGTGCGGAGGCACAGCTCGCACCCCAGGGCCGGGCCTGCTGGGGAGCACCGGCAGGGACGTACGCGCGCCCACTCCTGCGATGGCGACGCGGTCCGCGAGCGGGGCGGCAGCTCGGGTGGGACAGCCGCGCGGTGCCGTGCCGTGCCCACGGCCCACGGGGAACTCGCCGGTCGCCGCTCGTTGCTCGTGCGTACTTTGACGAGCACGCACGTACGTGCTCCGGAAGCCACCATATTACGTGACGGCACGGCGCTGCGTGCTAACCTGTCTCTGTCCGACGACCGCCATGCTCGCCTACGCTACGCCACCGCGCAAGTCCACCGGCCCGTAGAAAAATACTGCGCCACGGCACGGCACACATGAGGGCACAGAGCATGATGATGATATTGGTGGACGGAAATAGGATGCTGCGTGACTGTTACCACTGTAACGACGACCAGAGAGGTTGTTACTGACGTGCCGCTACAGCTTTCGATCGTCGATCGGGTCTTCAGTCGATCTTGACTCCTCTGCGGCACATGTACGCACGCATGCATGATGCGTGCTTTGGGACGTGTATCTACAGTAGTCACCAGACCAGGAGGGGCAGTCATGCAGAGTAGTGGAAGCACCGGCCGGCCGGCCGGCCGGACGGAACACGGAACGCGCGTATAAATTCAGCTCTGACGAGGGTGTCTTTGTTTAGTGCTTTACTGTAGTCTGTGCTCGCGTTTTTGTATGGCTGTACGCTGACAACCACCTGACGATGTTGATGATTGCCTGCCCAGCTGCCCTGACTGCGCCGTTCTGATGGATCGGAAGCGAGGGATACATGGGCTGTTTGCTTTACGACCACTGCATGCCACGCCAAGATGTGGCGCGCCACGTCCGTGGCGCCGAAAACGAGCGCCACAAAGTGTGGCGAAAGTTTACACTATTTGTCAGTATGAGAACTATAGCGAGCCACAAGCCAATAACCAACCAAACATATGCCTAAACGGCTGTGGGGACCTCAACTGTGGTTGTGGCGCGTTGTGACCAGCAAACAAACAGCCCCATAAACTGTGCTCGAGTACATATCCTATCTTGCTCGATCAGAGAACAGAGAAGACTTGAGAACCTCCTGTTTTTTTAACGTGTATAAAATATTCGGGACAAACTCGAAAACCAAACTGTCTCCTTGGATATACTATTACAGTATTATGCTGGATTGCAGCGGGGGAAGCACAGAGCGCCTCAGAGCAGAATGGGTAGAAAAAAGTTCAGAGTTGAATGAGGCTGTTATATTTTTCAGTACTAATTAAACGTCGTCCCAAAACAGTGCAATTTATACTTGAACAAAATAAAAAAAATTAAATTCAACTAAATTTATAGAAATTTATTTCCTTAAATAGATTTATTATGAAGATGTATTTTATAATTAATATCTTTAGTAATTATGAAGATGTATTTTATAATTAATTATGAAGATGTATTTTATAATTCAACCAATATCGAGTTTGATTATTTAATAAAAAAATATTGACATTTGTATCTCTAAATAGCTTTACTATGAAAATATATGACATAATTACTCTAATAAAGTTTATTTCATATCATAAATCTTAGTACATTTTTGTATATATTTAGTCAAGTTTGAGATTGGTTGATTTTCCAGGATGCAAGATGTGTACTTATTTCGGGACGCAGGGACTATTCGATATTATAAACGTTAATATATCTTGTATTGACTTATTTAAATATAAAATTTCGACTCTACAAAACAGAGACTGAGGGAGTAGTTTGGATGGGACAATGAAAACGGATCGGACATGGACGAATATCATTGATATTATATTTATTTTCATATTTTTGTCCGGATTCAGATTCGAATACGGATAGTGTCAACTATGACGGATATGGTACGATTGGATATCAACATCATAAATATGCGATTTGAGTATTCGGATACGGATACGGTATCGGATTTTGAATATCCAGACTCGGATACGGACATATTTGAGCTCTTCCAAACGAATTCGGTCTCGAATACGGTCGGAAAATATCTGTACCGTTTTCACCCTTAGATGGGAGGCTTATTTTTTCTATTGGCCGAAGTCAAACCAAAGACAACTGAGTATGGGTATGGGCGACACTTTTTCTTATATATAAAAAAACTAGAGTATGGGCAGAGAACCGAAAATTGATTCACTAGACGGCCTAGACTTTTTTTTGAGAGGTTTCGGCCCATTGTTGAGAACAAACATGGGCCATACCTCATGTGATTCTTGATTGGGCCCAATGGATCGAATGACTGGGCCGAGCAAGCCGCGAGATGCAAATGCAATGCAATGCACGCGCAGCCGGATCGATCGCTGCTATTTTTGGCGGTGCCCCGTATCGCTGAATCGTGTTTCCTGTTGCTATTTCTGGCATGGCTGTTTTGGAGGCGCGGCAGCAGGTCGGTACCCTCCTCCGTCTCCGTCCGGCCCTCGCCACCTCCGCACTCCCATCTCAGATGGGAGTGCGCAAGAGGAGCATTCGGCATTCCGGTCTCCATCGACCAGCCGGATCCCCCTGAGAATTCCCACCCACCCTTTGAGGGCGTCGGGTCGTCGGGGGCAGCCGATTTCCCACGAAGGGGCGGCAAGACGGCCGGCATTTTGTTATCAGATGGCGCCGGCCTCCTCCTCGCCCGCCGGCGTCGCGTGTCTCGTCCTGCTCCTGATCCTCGCCGGCGCCTCCGTCGCGCACGGCTCGTTCCAGGCTAGGCGGGCTCTGTCAGGTGCGCCACGTGGGCTCTGTGCTCATGCTTTCCGTTGGTTCTCCCTTCTCGATCAACTCGTATAAAATTGTTTCCAGGGCAATTGAATTGTTACAGCTCACATATAACTTTGCGCCATGAATTCGAGCAGATGGACAAGGGAAGGGGATAATGGCGCTGTGGAGGAGGTCGCTCGCCAACGCTGCGCCTCCGGCGAACAACTCCCTCGTCCTGGCTGCGGCGAGAACTCACCGGAGCGACCCCTTCGCCAACCTCACCGCGTACAGCGGCGGCTGGAACATTAGCGACGAGCACTACTGGGCTGTACGTCAAATCACATCACATCCGTTCGTCTCATCTTCTTCCTCTCTCGCTCATCACGCCCCCGCGCTTCCTCTGCATGCAGTCCGTGGCGTACACCGCGGTGCCCCTCTTCCTCATCGCCGTGCTGTGGTTCGTCGGCTTCGGCGTCGTGCTGCTCGTCATCTCCTGCTGCTGCTGCTTCTGCCGGAGCAAGAGCAATGCCTACTCGCCAGGGTGCTACTTCAGCTCCCTGGTGCTTCTCATCGTCCTCACCATGGCCACAATGTGACTGCTCCTTTCTTCAACCACGCATGTTTCCTTTAAATGTCGCCATGAATGAAAAGAAAGATCGATCGTGCGTGTATGATGAGCTGACAGTCCTACTCGTTTCCCTTCCAAAAACTGCCGATTCCTCCAGCGCCGGGTGTCTGATCTTGCACGGCGGCAGCGATCTGTTCCACGGGAGCACCATCAGGACCGTCAACTACGTCTTCGGGCAGGGCAACCTGACGGTGGACCACCTGAGGAACTTCGCCGGCAGCTTGGCGGCGGCGAAGAACATCACGATCGACCAGATCTTCCTCCCAGCTGATGTCCAGCAGAAGATCGATATCGTCGAGGAGAAGCTCAACTCTTCCGCGAACATCTTCTCCAGTCGGATGCAGGAGAACTCTAGGAAGATCAAGAGAGTGCTGAACCACATGTGCGTTTGGATGGCGGGTTAACACGATTTGCATCGCAGCGCATTTTATTTTGCTCTGATTTTTTCCTGGTCTCAACAAAGATCAACAGATTAGGGGCGTTTCTAATAAGGCCTCGTTCACTTCCCCATCCCAACCCAAAATATTTCCTCTTCCACCCATCACATCAAATCTTTCGACGCATGCATGGAGTATTAAATGTAGGTAAAAAAGATAACTAATTGCATAGTTTATCTGTAAATGTTGGGACGAATCTTTTGAGCCTAGTTAGTCCATGATTGGACAAATTTTGCCAAATAACAACGAAAGATGCTACAGTAACTTTTCACCTACTTTTCGTAAAGTGAACACACCCTAACCACATGCCCTTTCATTTTGCTGATTTTAGGGAGCAGGAATTGATGGCTGTTGCAGCTGTTATGGCTGGCCTTTCAGTACTCGGATTCCGTAAGCATTAACCTCTCTGACATGATTCTGCTTTCAGCTACAGGAGGCCGGAGCCCTCTGGTTTCATGATCTGAGGCTTTCCTAAAAATTTTTAAGATTATTCGTCACATCGAATGTTTGGACACATACATGGAGCATTAAATGTAGACAAAAAAAACTAATTATACAGTTTGGTAGAAAACCACGAGACGAATCTTTTGAGCCTAATTAGTCCATGATTGGACACTAATTGATAAATACAAACGAAAGTGCTACAGTAGCCAAAGCCAAAAAAAAATCGCGAACTAAACACACCCTGAATTCTGAACTTCTTTTCTTGTTTTTGGCAGTGTTCTCCATACTGGGGTTGCGGTTTCTCGTCTCCATGTAAGTAGTTATTACAGTATCGTGTAGTACCATTCATTTTATTTCAGATAAGGAATTGCACTTAAGCACATAGCTGACCAGTTGACATCTAACATTGTTTAGTGAAAATTTTCATGACATTCGTCTCCGGCATGCCCATCATTTCACCATTGTTCATGTCAATTTCTCATCCTTCTCATACCTCTGCAGATGGGTGATCGCTGCATGGATCCTTCTCACCACTACCATCATCAGTTCTGGTCTTTTCCTCCTCTTGCACAAGTAAGCTTTGTTCTCTGAAATTCTGGACATGCCAGCAGGCATCGTTGAGGCACTGACAGAACGGGGCCGTTCCATGCGGTGGCAGCGTGGTGGCGGACACGTGCGTGGCGATGGGCGATTGGGTGGTCCACCCGCAGGCGCACACGGCGCTGGACGACATCCTCCCCTGCGTGGACGTGGCGACGGCGAACGAGTCGCTGTACCGGAGCCAGGAGGTGACGGCGCAGCTGGTGGCGCTGGTGAACAACGTCGTCGTCAACGTCTCCAACCGGGACTTCCCGCCGGGTCTCCGCCCGCTCTACTTCAACCAGTCGGGGCCCCTCATGCCCGTGCTCTGCAACCCGTTCAACCCGGACATGAGCCCCCGCCGGTGCGCGCCCGGCGAGGTCGACTTCGACAGCGCGGCGCTGGAGTGGAAGCGGTTCGAGTGCCAGACCACGGGGCCGCGGGGCTCGGAGGTGTGCGCCACGCCGGGGCGCGTCACGCCCGCGGCGTACGGCCAGATGACGGCGGCGACGAGCGTCAGCAAGGGGCTGTACGAGTTCAGCCCGTTCCTGGTGCAGCTGCAGGACTGCTCCTTCGTGCGGGAGACGTTCTCGTCCATCAGCAACAACAACTGCCCCGGCCTCGAGCAGTACAGCCGGGACGTCTACATCGGCCTCGTCGTCATCTCCGCCGGCGTCATGCTGTCCGTCGTCTTTTGGATGGTGCACACACGGCACCGGCGGCGGCGCGCCATGTGCAAGCACCTGTGACTGAGATCTTGATATGGCGTGCCGGTGCCACGTCTGAGCTTGAGCTGTTCCGTACTGACAACCACGGCTGCTTTGTACATGAAGCCGCGTGCATCCGATTCAGCTATGTACAGTATGGTATTGTGCATCTGAAAGTGAAAACCACAATGACGCATGTGATGTGGTTGCTCTCTTGGGTAATTCTGCGACTGGTACCTTTTTTTAATGCGGTTGCCCGGCATTATATTAATAAGCGAGAGATAGAGTTTCAACATACAATGCGCGAGAGGCGCTATCTCATATGACAGACCGTCGTATGAAATACTCAAAAGCCTATGCTAATTACTCATGTTATTTAGAACAATCCTGGGATAGCTAAGAGCCCCCCGTCCCGCGGAGACCCAGTTAGAGCATTTCTGCGACTGGTATCATGACTATCTTGTTGGTTGTCGATTGTCATAGACGCACAGGCAGAGGCGGAGCTAGGGGGGAGAGCAGGGGGCGTGGCGCCCCCACCCCCAACCCAACACAGTCAAAGTTAGTCAAGTACCCCTATAAATGTTGTTAATTTAGGGGGGAACACGACAGTTCATCTATTTTTAATCATAGTATTGCGAAAATGCGATAATTCATCTATTTTTCGTTATGAATACTAACTACACATGTAAAAGTATTAAAAAAGTTATTGAAATAAACACTTATGTGTGTCATCTTATTTGTCCGGCCCCCCTTAATTAAAGTTACTGGCTCCGCCTCTGCGCACGGGGAAGAACGACGGAAACCCCCAGACATCCGATCCGGACGCTGCCCGTATAGGGAGAGAACGAGCGCCTAGCACGTTGGGCTCGCGAGGGAGCGCACCAATAGTGGTCCTGTGCCGCCCTGATGTCGCCCACACTGCCCGGACGTCATCCGCGCCACCGGCCGCTTCCCACGCTCATCCCATGTGCAACACACGATCTACTTTTGGAATATCCAGATGCAACAATTGTAACATACAAAAGAAAACAGATAAAATACTTAAAATAAGTGTCTAAAACACTTGCGAAAACGCCTGAAAAACATTTAAAAATCATTGCAAACATATGCAATGTCCAAATGAAACACTTGCAAGCATACATATGAAACACCTGAAAACACTTGAAACATATGCTTGCAACATGCATGTATATGCAATACCTAGATTTACTTTTGCAACATCTAGACAAAACACTTGCAATATTCGTCTGGAATAGATGAAACATACACTTCAAACATACGTGTATATCTATTACAACATGTGTAACATCCTGATCTACTTTTGCAACATCAATATACAACACTTGCAACGTACCTCGAAACATGTGAAACATTTGATATATACTATTGCAACATGCGCTTTTAGCATAACATATGATTGCTCCTTGGACGAATGGAGGCTCGTCGACGCGGAGCTTGACGCCGGCACGGAGCTCGAAGCCGCGGAATGGTGCGGAGGTCGCCGATATGGAGTTCATCGACGGCACGGACCTCGGTAGGGGCAGGGGTAGGTGGATGGAGCACGGCCATGACGGGAGGCGAGTCCAGGAGCGAGCTAGCGAGAACCTAGCACGTCGGGCTTGCCGTGCGTGGCGCGGGCGAGGACGGGGTCCGTCTCGCGAGCAGACGACACAAGTGAGGACGGGGTGGATGAGTGGGAGGGGCGTTTCGGAGAGAACAAACATGGGCTGTTCAGGGTTGGGAAGTCCGTGAACTCGGAGTAAGGACAAGTAATCGAGAACACATGGGACCCTGATTTGGTTGTATGATATCTAGAAATGGCCTAATCATTGGATCATTTTCCTCGCTGATACTACGTAACATCCCAAGACAAAAAAGAAAAAGTCCTCAACGCCATATATGATGCCTCAAACAAAACATGGCTCATGTCCATGTCATCCGGATCATGTGGATCAATTTTACTCCCCCGTTCCAAACTTAGTGCGCCTTAATTTTAGAGAAATACTCGGACGCAGTCGCTTAATTTTATCCTAATCAAACTATTTTTAGTTTTAACCAAAGTTTTTAGAAAATAAATATACTACTTCTATATTTTCAAATAACTGAATTATCAAGCAATAATTCATGTAAAATTTAACTAATTTAGTATGATAGCTGTTGATATATTTTTTATAATAACTTGGGTCAAATTTAGAGAAATTTGATTTAGCACAGACCTAAGGTGAACTGTAATTTGGAATTGAGAGAGTAAACAACAAGATCCAACCTAAGTTGAACTAAGAATAAATTATTCAGCCAAATTCGAGTAGAGTGAACTCGAACATGGGGTTTATACACCAACACTACACATCAAGGTAGTCCCTTAAAGTTTTTTGTTTTCTCTAATAGTTAGGTCATTTTGTCAAGTTCCCTAAGTTGGCCTTTTGGGCGTTTTCAGTGTACCGCAAAAACATGAAATTGACCTATATAACCATAGGTACCTGTTGCACGTGCAGATTGCAAGAATTTTGTGCGCGGCTCATTTTGTCACAGACGCCTAAATAATTGAGACTGTAGCAAGTAGCCTTCACATGTCCGACAGTATGACTAAGTTGATCCTGACCACATGCTTGAATTCCTCTTGATCAACCACAGATCAGACTTCAGAGGGCATGTTTGTCTCTGTTTGTTCAACTGTCTCCTTCACAGCTTCGCCTTTTTCATTTCTACGAAACGGTATGTTCGTAAGGTCAGAGGGAGAGGTTGTTTCTATGATTCTGGTTTCAGACCGGGACTTCTATTTCTATGACTCTGATAGTGTAGTAGCAATAGCAAAAGCTCTGTATCTTCAGAGTGTGTGCAGGCTCTGCTCACAGCTATTGGCTGTGGATCGGAGCACTGCAGCTACGGCGATATGTAACGTGATGGAGAACGATGCAGCACTAGCTCGTGGTCGTGGAGGTAACGCAAAGTGGATTGGAGTACGTGACAAAAGTCACAGGCACCAACTGTGTCGTGCCGTGCCACTCGTCGGGTTGGAGAAACGGACGGTCCGGATGACACCCATGATGTCCATCCGTCAGACGCGACGCGACATGCAAACGTACAATTATTCCAGTGTCCAGCCGTTTACCCACCCCCAAGACTTCGGTATAAACTCCAGCTCCCAGCACGATGGCCAGCGCCCTGAGATCGAGAGCGCGCGCGCGCACGCACACACACCGGCAGTGCCACAGTGCGTGGCAGAGCCAAGCGCGCGGGCGGGCATGGACTGGCACGCGTGGCTGTCGGGGGCGCGGCTGGAGCCGGCGCTGGTGTACGAGTACGCGCTGGTGTTCGCGCGCAACGAGCTGGAGGCCGACGACGTGGCCTTCTTCGACCACGAGTTCCTCCACAGCATGGGCATCTCCGTCGCCAAGCACCGCCTCGAGATCCTCAAGCTCGCCTGGCGCGACCGCCGGAGCCGCGCCCGCGCCCGCTCCCGCCCCGCCGCGCTGGCCCGCCTCCTCCTCGGCCGCGTCGCCAGGTACGTGCGCGCGCTCGTGCGCCGCGACGAGGACGGCTCCACGGCGCTCGTCCTGGTCCCGAGCCAGCAGCTGCAGGCCGACGTCGTCGGCCACAGTCCGTGCGGCGGCGGCGGCGGTGGCGTCTCCAGGCACAAGCAGCAGCGCCGTGGCGGGAAGGCGCTGCAGCGGGCCAAGTCGGAGCCCAAGGGGCCCGCGCCTAGGGCCTCCATCGGCGGAAGGGCCGCCGCGGCCGTGCACGCGGTAGGCGACGTGGAGGGCGGCGACGGTGACGAGATGGTCAGGTGGGACCGCCTGTTCCAGGACCTCAAGCCCAACTGACGCCGCCACCATTTGCCACGACATCGAAGTGCTGCTGGAACGATGATCAGTGTTCAGAGTGCTAATAACGGTTGTCCTTATGTTTGATATAAGTGAGTGTGTTTGCTTTGCTGCCGATCTTGTTTGCATGTAATGTACACTCTACGTTTTAGTCTATGGTTGGAACTGGCCATCGGACGCCTCTTTTTGCCGTCTGATGGGCTCTCGGCTTGAAGTTGTTGACGTGTAATAAACATGGTGATCTCTGCAGTCGGCTTCTGTTCTTTCATTTGAACGAGTTTATATCCTGTTCATTTGCCAGGAGTTCAATCAACACACGATGATGAGCTGCTGTATTTCTGTAGTACAAGTTGGCATTTCGATCAGGCCAACATAAATTTGGGGGTCAGTTGGTCACTAGCTCCCCTGTAGTGGTTACTCGTAGACCGTAGTAGTTTGGTGCGGGCATTTGGTACCATGCGCCGACAGTGAGCCACTACGTGCTACCTTGCCTGATCGGTGCAGATCGAACAACCATGCACGTACTACCAGTTTATGGCAGAAACATAGTACCATACCCGATCAAGCGACACCATATAAACTGCAACGCCATCACAATCAGTTTGCGCGACGGCATCTGGTCTTGATCGTGCAACGTTTCAGCGATGGATCTGCATCACGAGCGACAGCCAGCGCTGTCCACGGTGACTTCCAAAGAACGTTACCCTTACCAGGCACCCAGCAGTTAGTATTCAGTACTGTGTTGTACTGCCACAAACTACTGCACCCAACAAACAACCGTACAACAATTCATGTTCCTAAGAGAAACAGTACCACCACTGTTGCAGTGTAATTGTATCAGCCGATATGGAGAGCTGTGACACCTAGCAAATTTAGTAACAGAAGATGTAAAAAAAAAGGTGGTTAAAATTAACCTAAAAGTCTCAATGTGTCCCCGATGTGAACCACCGTGGAAGCGATCCACGTGAGTACGTGAGGAAGCAGCTCCAACAAAGAAATCGTCGAACTCAAACTCAATACTACACAGTAGTGTTTATTGTTTCCATTTCCCTTGGCAGACTGCAAGCTAACACAGTTCACGGATCCTTACTATAAACGCCCAGTTCGCTTGACTGAAAAGTTATGGCTGAAAATACCGTTCACTAATTTGTGGTGAGAGAAAAATACTGCTTGTTGGTTGAAAAAGTACGACTTATAAGACAACAAACAGGGCGAGTCTAATGTAACAGGAAGTCAGGAAGTAATTGGGCAAATAAGTTTGTGAAACTCTGATCACTTCCCAATATGAAGCTGAAACATAACTTAAAAAGTACTAATGTACTACTTACCCAGTTACCTTTTGTTAAGCACGTGCTTCGGACGTTCGTAGACGTTGGGGTTGATTAGTTGGTGAAAAAGTTTAGGTTCGGCTGCTGTAGCACTTTTCGTTTTATTTGGCAATTTGTGTCCAATCATGGACTAATTAGGCTCAAAAGATTTATCTCGTGATTTACAACTAAACTGTGTAATTAGTTTTTTCTTTCATCTACATTTAGTACTCCATGCATATACCACAAGATTTGATATGACAGATATTGTAACATTTTTTGGGTTCACTTTTTATAAACTAAACAGGCTCGTTATTACAGCGGCACATGCAGACCGCCAGACAGGATGCCTGACACTTCTCTATGTCAGGCGCCTGAATGTTCAAGCGACATGTGTGCGTTGTTTTTTCGAGGGAACAGAAGGGGCTAAGGCCCCTACCGAGATTTTATTAAAAATAAGAAAACAGTCGAAGGGTAACCAAGACACAGTTACCGGAAAGCAGGGCCGCGTTCACCTGGCATGCATACCCAAAATATTTTCTCTTCCACCTATCACATCAAATCTTTAAATGCATGCATGAAACATTAAATATAGGTAAAAAAATAACTAATTACATAGTTTGTCTGTAAAGTTCGAGACGAATCTTTTGAGTCTAATTAATCCATGGTTGGATAAATTTTACCAAATAACAACGAAAAGTGTTACAGTAACTTTTCACCCAAATTTTCTCAACTAAACACAGCCAAGACTAAGAAGCTAAAAAAAGCAGAACAACGGAGTCTCCACAGGAGACAAAGAAAGAAACAAAGAAAATAAGCAAAATTATACAAGCTGCTCTACCCCTACATGTGTGCGTTGTTCTTCATTTCTTCAATCATGTGGCATCAATACAAATAGATTGTCACCGTTGGATGTTAACCTAGTGGCTGCTAGCTGTTGCCTGAAAATAAGTTAGATTTCAGGCACCTAAAATATAGCATATCCCTTTTTCTTCATTTACTAGCCCTAATGATCCCACATATGAATACTGATGTTATCCACCTTGCAAATTTTCTTGCCACAATCGGAAAAGCTACTCTTGAAGTTGGCGTTGACGAGGAGCAACCCAGCTAGTTTGCATTTCTTTCATCTTCCATGTTTCTTAAAATTTTGTTTTCAAAGATAAATAATGAAATTAATATTAATATTTCATAGTGCTAGACATATATCTAATGATACTAATCATGTACTACAAATATTAATATATTTTTATATTGGTTAAAGTTAAAAACGTTTGACAACTTGGAAAACGAGAACAATACTTATTTTGGGACGGATGGAGTCACCACTACAACCATGAGCTAGGCCAATTCCATGATCCTCATATTGGTGAAGGCGCCGCTAATGCAAATGCTGATATGGGTGAAGTTGTCAATGCAAATGACCCATGAGCTTGCTACTTCCACACGTGCAATGAAGATCGGTGTTTGTATGATGTATTTGTATCTTATCTCTTATTTATTGCTTTACTCTTTAGACTTAATCTAGATGGATTCTGGATCTCATAGAGTGGTGCAATGGTTTGCGCACCTATGATTATTTATAAAATGTTATTTTTTTAGAAAGGCGGCAAGAGATTTGCTGAGATTTTATTAGACGAGAAAAAAAAGGAAAAATAACTGTTACAAAGTTTACAACTTGACTACTGAGGAAACCTCTGAGACCACTTGTCTACCCAAACTCCAGCGACCTAGACTAAAGCAGCATGCCGGTCGCTGAACGAAACTAACTAGGTGGAAGAAAACGTCTGCAAAAGCGATACAAGTGCAGTTTACAACTACTGCTCTATAGAGACAAAAACAAAAATACTAAGCCTTCCAAGTTACTCCTCTCGGATTGGTTCTTGTGTCGCATAATGGAATTTTGTGATTTCATCTTTGCAGAGCATGGCAACTTGGTTTGCTTGTAACGACCGCTATTGGAAAGTTCTACGATTCATTTCTTTCCATAAGTTCCACCAAAAATAGATCATAAAACCATCGAATTTCCTCCTTTGTCTCTTCTCCACCTTGACTCGGCACTTGCGCCAATACCCATGGATCGATCCAGTCATTGGTATTGAGTTGATCACAGACAGCTTTAGCTAACGTTTTAGGTCTGACCAGACTTGTTTTGCGAATGGACAGTTTAAGCAGAGATGGTTTGGTGATTCCGGTTCAATCCCACATAGTTTGCAGATCGGGTCATTGGGCCAATTTCTCTTAATAAGATTATTAGCGGTGAAAATCTGTTTGTGCAATAACGTCCATGCGAAAAATGGCATTTGGGTTCTGCTTTCGCTCTCCAAAATGGTGCTAACTTCAGCTTTGCTATAACTTCCTTCAAATTAAAAACGATATGCACTTTGGGTTGTATATTCACCGTCATTTGTCCATTTCCACCTTATCGTATCCTCACTGTTTGCGTTCAGTTGAACCTCCGCTATCTGCTCCTAGAGCGCTACATACTCCTGAATCTCTTGTGATGTTTGAAGAGGCAGGATATGGGTTATCCATTTACTATCTTGCAGGGCTTTGTAGACTGATATTTTTTTCCTTCTTGCCTTCCTGTACAGGTTGGGAGCTAAAACTTTCGGTGTTCTCCCTTCCACCCTTGACGATGTCCAGAAGCTTGCAGTTTTTCCATCACCAATTGTCAACACCATGGAGGCCGCAAAACAGATCATGGTCATGTGCATCACAGGGAAGGTCTAGTTCATTCCAAGCACGTTCCTTATGCTTCCATTGAAACCATAACCATCTCAATCTCAGTGCTCTGGAGAACCGCTCAAGGTCTAAAATCCCTAGTCCCCCTTTTATCTTTGGGCGGCATGTGGTTGGCCAATTCACCAAGGAGTGACCGTTGTATACCTTGTCTAGGGTTTCACCTCTCCAAAGAAAACTTCATCTCAACCTATCAATATTTATGATTAGCCATTTTTGCTCGGGGAAAGCAGTCATGTGATAGATTGGTTGTGAGGAGAGTACGGTTTTAACTAGTGTTTCTCTGCCTGTCGTTGAGAGGAACTTGCATTTCCACCCTGGCAATCTCGCTCCAATCTTATCTATCAATGGTTGCACCTCTATCCTTCTTAGTTTTCTGATATGTAGCGGGAGACCTAAGTACTTGCCGGGGAATTTGCATACTTTGCCTGGGAAGTTTTGCAGGAGTTGGGATACTACCTGATCATGGAGGCGAATGGGGAAAATTTTAGTCTTTGCTATATTTATCTTGAGGCCTGAGCATTCTCCGAAGAGCGTCAAGATCTTATATAGCCGTTCTAACTCCATTGCTGATGGATCCGCGAAAATTGCTACGTTGTCCGCATAGAGCGAGCATCTTAGGTGAGCCGTCTTCGGCAAGACTGGCTTGAGCACCCCTTTCTGTGCCACCATCTCAATAATGCGTTGCAGTGGGTCTATGGCCAGTATGAATAGAAGAAGGGAGAGCGGATCACCTTGTCTCAGTCCTCTTGCATGTTTAATCCCTTCTGTTGGTTGGCCATTTACCAGGACTCTTAAGGAGGCGGTCCCAAGCAATGCTGCCACCCAGTCCCTCCATTTGGTATTGAAACCGAGCGCTTGCATTACCTCCAAGAGGAATGTGCAGCCAATGGAGTTAAACGCCTTGGAGATGTCCAACTTTATGAAGAGAGCCGGTCTTTGTTTTTGATGGAATAACTGTATAACCTTCTGTGAATAAATGAAGTTATCATGTATGCACCTTTTTTGATGAAGGTGTTTTGTGCCGTTGAAACCAGCTCGTTCATGTGTGGTGCCAGTCGGTTTGCTATAAGCTTGGTGATTATTTTTGCCACACTATTAATGAGGCTAATTGGTCTGTATTCAGAGATCGTAGCCGCCACTTGATTTTTGGGGAGGACTATGTTGGCCTCGTTTATCAAGTTCAATTTTGCCGTCCGATGTGTGTAGAAGCTCCAAATTGCCTAGGTTAGATCATCCTTTATGATTGCCCAACACTTCTTATAAAACAGCCCGATGAAACCATCAAGGCCCGGCGCCTTTTCAGTTGGCATTCCCTTTATAACGGATTTGATCTCTGCTTGTGTTGGGCGTAGCCTAGCTATTGCCAATTGATGGCCTTTGTTCTTGCATTGGTTTCCCCATGACCTGGGAGAAGTGTATGTATCAGGTTGGATTTTTCCTCCTGTGACACAACTGTCCATGTTTGCCCACTTAAGGATGAGATGAAGGTCTTCTTTCTTCTTGCGTTTGTGTGTAGTTGGAAGAATCTGGTATTTGTGACTCCTTTCTGGATCCAAGTTAACCGTGAATGTTGTCTTGCTCTCGCTTTTTGCATAGCAGCCAATCCCAGGGACTTTGTCTTCAGATAGTGTTTGAAATCCAATTCATCTTGAGTTAGAGGCCATACTTCCTGTGCCTTCTCCAAATTTGCCAAAGTGATATTGAGGATGGCCCAACGTATTTTCCAATCTGCAAATTTTTTTTGCCTCCATAGTTTTAGTGCTTTTGCCGTTCTTATTGGCTTAACGTGAATACGCAGGATTGCATCTTGAGTATTGACTGGTTTGCCCCAAATTTCTTGAACAGTCTCATAGAAGCCAGGCCAGCTAATCCAATGGGATTCAAACCTGAACCCTCTATAGAATTTGAACTCCACGTCTCCTTGCATGAGGAGTGGGCAATGATCAGATCCTAGTGAAGCAAGAGCTTGTAGATGTGTTCTCGGGAAGACGTTTAGTCAATCCGGTGATGCGAATAAGTGATCAATTTTAGTCATCGTCGGCATACGCTGGTCATTGCACCAGGTAAACTTTTTACCCCTAAGTTCGATTGGTGCCAACAGAAGGTTGTCTATTGTGGTTTTGAAACCATTTAGCAGTGATAAATTGACGTGGCCATTGTTTTTGTCTTGTGCCCGGTAGATCAAATTGAAATCTCCTAAAATAAGCCATGTAGGTAGCATTCGAATTTTGAGATCAGTGATTTCCTGCATAAATAGGAAGTTTCTCATTATCCGATTGCGGACCATAAGCTCCCGTGATTGACCATTCCTTGTTGTTCGAGAGCATCCTGAGGGTAGCAAATATTGTATTTGTCATTCTATGTGGGTTATCTAGCTGGAAGTAACGATCCGAAGCCGCTAAAAGAATCCCTCCGGATGCCCCAAAGATGGTAGGAACACAATGTTTTGCACCATATCAATGCCCACTGTCTCCACCAGTAAAGAATGTGACTAGGTTGGATCTTTATCTCCTGAAGACAAACTACAGTGGTCCCTACAGATATGATTTGATTAAACACACTTGCCCTTTTGGCCCCATCATTTAATCCACTAACATTCCAGCATAGTATTTGACCGTCCTTGATCGACATTAACAATTTTCTCTACTATCCACACCTCCTTTGCATACCTCCTTGTTCTCTGAGATGGGTGGAAAACCTCATTGCATGGAGTAATGGACAAGGCTAAACGAGCACATTTGATTAAGGCCGAAGGCACCAGAGCTGGCAGGCTGGGTCCAATCCAGGTCTCGGGGTTACAATCCAAACGTCAAAGGCTCCACGGCCAGCAGGCGTGAATCCAGATCAGAAGATTACAATCCATACGCCAAAGGCTCCATGGCCAGCCGGCGTGAATCCGAAGTATGTGACCAAACAGAAACAACGACCTTGGCCTAAATGCCCCACGACTACCCCTCAAGGTGCTATGATACATGTTGAATAATTAGGCAATTTCTAGATTAAAAATAGAATATAAATCATGACAAATTGATAAACTAGATTAAACATGTATAGAGTACTAGCATGACAGATCAATATATTGCATAGCATAAACATAAACATGATTATGATTGTAAGCATAGCACATACACTTGATAGATGAGACATTATGAACGATAATATTAGATCACGAGAATAATACCTGACGACTGTAGATATAATTGACAGCGGTGGACATGCAGATGGTGCTGACGATGGAGCGAAGTCGATGTCATCGATGAGCGGCGGTGGAGTGTTTCCGTTGACGATCCCACGAGCCTAGCAATGACGAAGACGACGTGCCGATGCAGCCTTCGGAAGACGAGCCATCATGGAGAATTTGGGAGCAGTCGCACGAAGAACGCTTCCCAAAAACCTTATTTGTCTTCTCCTAGTGCAGGATCGCAAAGACGAGGGTTTTAGAGACCTGCTCTCCCAAAATCCGATGCACGCGGACGATTGGGATGGAGAGACTATGGCGGCAGCGCAGTAGCAAGAAGAGGAAAATACTATTTGGCTACCTTAGGATTTTTCCAATTGGAATTCCCAATAGTAGTTTTTGTTGTGTCTTTTCCCAAGAGGATATATATATATATATAGAAAACCCCCTATCTCTACGTCAACTAGCAATATGGTACTAATTGATGTTGTACCTCTCACCTCTACTCGTGGGCTTAAACATTAAAGCCCATTAGGGAACACATGTATTGGGCGTTTGAGATTTATTAGAATTTCTTCATATGGATTTAGGGGAATATCCATATAAATTCTAATAATCCCCCACCAGATCTCAATTGCCCAGTATAGACATTTTTCTTCTACTATTTATATACTAATATTTCAGCAAAGACTGTTAAGTTGAACATCCGCCTAGAGCTTCAAGTTACACTCATTCACAACTTGAACAATGGACTACGCCTTGAATTGCAAGTTTTGTGCAAACGAGTTTCATTCAAAGTCAAACTAGTATCTGGCTACTAGTAGCCTTTCCCGTGGGTGGAGTATATACGTCGTACTCCCTGGTCCCTTTATGAGCTTACTAGAGATCACCCAAATCTCATAGACTACGATGTTTTACAGTCAGACTCATATAGGTATGTTCTTTCAAGAATGCTCTACAAGATCGCACCTTTATTTGTTAAAGCCAATAGAACACATTAAGGCATTCACCAACCTTCCTTACAGTGCCTCATCACTCTGAGATTATTGCATCTTCACTTAAAGAGGGTTATAGAGTTATAGATTACTCTCCTTAGTTTACCAATAGTTTGTTCTTCCTAGGTCCTTAGTCATGGGATCTTCGATCAAAAAGGTTGGGTTACTAATATTGCAAACTCACATGGGTCTCGTACCCATCTCCCTTGATGCGATTTCTATCACATTCCATGATAGCCCTTTTGTAAAGGGATCTGCTAGGTTTTTGTCTGTTTGCACATAAGCCACAACTATTACTTCGGAGTTTCTCAACTTCCTGACAGACTTCAAACATCTTTTAACGTGTCTTGTTGACTTCACATTATCCTTAGCACTATTCACTTTAGTGATCATTGCTTGATTGTCACAGTTCATAAGGATAGCCGGTATTAGTTTTTCAACCACCGGCAAGTCAGACAAGAGCTCACGCAGCCACTCTGCCTCTGCAGAAGCTGTATCTAAAATAGTAAGTTCTGCTTCCATGGTTGATTTAGTCAAAATAGACTGTTTATAAGACCTCCATGACACTGCGCCACCTCCAAGAGTAAAAACATATCCACTAGTGACGTAGATTTGATCAATATCATAAATCCAGTTCGCATCGCTATATCCCTCTAGCACAGCTGGGTGCCTATAATAGTGAATCACAAAACTTATAGTATCTTTGAGATAACTCAAGACCCTTTCAAATGCATGCCAATGATCATCACCTAGGTTGGATATGTAGCTACTCAACTTGCTCACAGCAAAAGAGATATCTGGTCTGGTTGTGCTAGCTAGATACATGAGTGAACCAATTATCTGAGAATACTTCAATTGATCTCTAGTAATCTTCTTGTTCTTTCTCAATGTCACACTAGGATCGTAAGGTGTTGCAGAAGTCTTGCTATCCATAAAGCCAAACCGGCTCAAGACCTTTTCAACATAGTGAGATTGCAACAAAGTAATCCCACTATTTTTCTTAATCAGCTTAATGTTTAGAATTACATCAGTTTCTTCTAGATCTTTCATGTCAAAACTCTTTGACAGGAAAGACTTGACTTCATTAATAACATCAATGTTTGTTCTAAAAATTAGAATATCATCAACATATAAATATAATATAACAGATTGGTCCCCACCATGTCAATAATACACACACCTATCAGCCTCATTAACAGCAAAGCCTGAACCAGTTAAAGTAGTGTCAAACTTCTCATGCCATTATTTAGGTGCTTATTTCAAGCCATACAAATACTTCAGTAACTTACACACCTTCTGCTCTTCATCTTTTACTACAAACCCATCAGACTGATCCATATAAATCTTCTTATCTAACTCTCCATTAAGGAAAGTTGTCTTCACGTTCATTTAATGAACGAGAAGACCATATGAGATAGCCAGAGAAAGTAGCACTCGAATAGTGGTCATTCTAGCAACAGGTGAACAAGTATGAAAGAAATTCTCGCCTTCCTTCTAGATATAACCCTTAGTCACAAGCCGATCCTTATACTTGTCAATAGTACCATCGGGCCTAAGCTTCTTCTTGAATACCTACTTACATCCGATTGGTTTACAACCAAATGGTACCTCAGATAACTCTCAAGTTTCATTTGAAAGAATCGAGTCTATCTCACTACGAACAACTTCTTTCCAATCATCTGCATCTGGAGATGCATATGCCTCTGTAATAGAGGTGGGAGTATCGTCCACAAGGTACACAATGAAATCATCACCAAAAGATTTTGCAATCCTCTGTCTCTTGTTTCTCACAGGAATTTCATTGTCATCCTCCTCAAGGACTTCTTTAAGTGGTTGCTCAAATAACTCAACAGGAGACTCAATTGATATAGTAAAATTAGGAGCTAATTTAGATGAAAATTTAGTATTGCTACGCATATCTTTCATAGGGAATATGTTCTAAAAAATGTAGCATCATAAGATTTAAAATTGTATCCACATACATATCAGGAACTTCAGATTTTACTACTAAAAATCTATAGGCAATGCTATGATGAGCATATCCTAGAAAGACATAATCCACAGTCTTTTGTCCAAGCTTACACTTCTTAGAAATTGGAACATTGACTTTCGCCAAACATCCCCACGTGTGCAAGTATGAAAGTGATGGTTTCCTTCCAACCCAATACTTATATGGAGTTGTCTCTTTATTTCTGTTTGGAATTCTATTCAGGACATGACTCGCAGTCAATAAAGCTTCCTCCTACCATGCCTTAGATAGACCAGCTGTGTCTAACATGGCGTTCACCAAGTCAGTCAATGTGTGATTTTTCCTCTCGGCAATCTTATTTGATTCGGACGAATAGGGAGCTGACCTCTCATGAATAATACCATGTTCTGCACAGAACTCATCAAATAATATCAAAAAAATATTCACCACCACGATCTGACCTTAGACGTTTAATTTTTCTCTCTAGTTGATTTTCAACTTCAGCCTTATAGATTTTAAAGTAGTCTAGCGTTTCATCTTTAGTTTTTATCAAGTAAACATAGCAAAATCTAGTTGCATCATCAATTAAAGTCATAAAATATCTCTTTTCACCTTTTGTCAATACACCATTTATCTCGCATAGATTAGAATGTATGAGTTCTAGACGTGCCAAGTTTCTCTCCTCCACTACCTTATGAGACTTTCGAGATTGCTTAGATTGCACACAACTATGACACTTGAACCTTTGGCAATAGTGAAATCTGAAATTAAACTCAAGATAGATAAACGTGATATCAAACCAAAGTTCACATGACATAAACGAGAATGTCAAACACTCAAACTATCATTAATTGTGCCACAAATATGATTCACTGACTTATTACAAAAACCTACCAAAGATAAGTGGAATAAGCCTACGCAATCATTGTCTTTACCAATAAATTATCCATGCTTAGACATAACTACTTTATTGGACTCTAACACTACCTTAAACACATCTCTCAAAAGAAGGGAGACGCTAACAAGGTTCTTGCAAATAGTAGGGACATGCTGCATGTTCTTCAGCTGCATGATCTTTCCCGAAGTAAACTTCAGATCTACCGTGCCAACACCACAAACAGAAGCATGTGATCCATTCTCCATCAGGATGGAGGAACCTTGGAGCCTTTGGTAAGAAGAAAACAAAGAGATGTCAGCACACACGTGAATATTAGCACATGTATCAACCCACCAACTTGGAGATTGAAACACTGAAAGTACAGTAGTAAAATTACCATACCCGTCATCAGCACTGCTAGCAGTCACGAGGTTGACTTTCTTTTTCTCTTTCTTATCCGCTTGCTCTGGACAATCTTTAGCAAAATGACCAAGCTCTCCACACACGAAGCAAGGTAGCTCTGCTTTGTCTTTCTTCTTCTTCTTGAAGGCTGTATTTTATTTAGCATTGAAAGCAGGTTGCTTAGGCTTTCCCTTGTTCTTGCCATGGTTTCTCTGGACGAAGTGGGTGCTAGTTTTTTCCTCATTTCCCTTCTCAATATTGTCTTTAGCTCGCGCTTTCTCCTCAACATCAAGAGATGCTATCAGGTTTTCAATTGATATTTTCTGTCTCTTTGTGTTTGAGACTTGTGGCGAAATTCCTCCATGAAGAAGGCAATTTAGCAATAATGCACTCAGCCACAAACTCATCGGGTAAGACACATTTAAGGAGTTCAAGTTCTTTAGCCAGGCGCTGAATCCCATGAGCTTGCTCGACTACTGATTTGTTAGCAACCATCTTGTAGTTATTAAAGCTCTCTATGATATACAACTCTTTGCCTGCATCTGAAGCACCATAGATAGCATTCAGATGATCCCACATAGACTTTGCGTCTTTTATGTGCATTATTGAATCAAACAGATGATCTGAAAGCACATTACGCATAGCTCCACAAAGATTTCACTTGCTTCCTGAAATTTTCTCATATTTTCATCAGAGATATTTCCCTCAGGCAAGCCATCTTTGACCCAAAAAAAATTTTATGACAGTAAGCCAATCCGTGATCTTGAGAGACCACATCTTAAAATGCGCACCAGAAAACTTTTTCGGCCTCAGCGCGTCAATAAAACTAGCCATACATAATTCTGGAAACGGCCTATAATAAGGTTTTTGTATTGTTGAATAATTAGGCAATTTCTAGACTATTTTTCAGATTAAAAATAGAATATAAATCATGACAAATTGATGAACTAGATTAAGCATGTATAGAGTACTAGCATGACAGATCAGGATATTGCATAGCATAAGCATAAACATGATTATGATTGTTAGCATAGCACATACACTTGATAGATGAGACATTATGAACGACAAGATTAGATCACGAGAATAATACCTGACGACTGTAGATATAATTGACAGTGGTGGAGATGCAGATGGTGCTGATGATGGAGCGGAGTCGATGTCGTCGATGAGCGGCAGTGGAGCGTTCCCGTTGACGATCCCGTGAGCCTGACGATGATGAAGACGGCGTGCCGATGCAGCCTTCGGAAGACGAGCTGTCGTGGAGAATTTGGGAGCAGTCGCGCGAAGAACGCTTCCCAAAAACTTTATTCGCCTTCTCCTAGTGCAGGATCGCAAAGACGAGGGTTTCAGAGACCTGCTCTCCCAAACGCCAGTGCACACAAATGATTGGGATGGAGAGACTACGGCGGCAGCGCAGTAGCGAGAAGAGGAAAATACTATTTGGCTACCTTAGAATTTTTCCAATTGAAATTCTCAATAGTAGTTTTTGTTGTGTCTTTTCCAAGGATAGGTTGGAGGAAAACCTCCTATCTCTACGTCAACTAGCAATATGGTACTAATTGATGTTGTATCTCTCACCTCTACTTGTGGGCTTAAACATTAAAGCACATTATGAAACACATGTATTGGGTCTTTGAGATTTATTAGAATTTTTTCATATGGATTTAGGGGAATATCCATATAAATTCTAATAATACATTGGGCGCGCGGCCCAACCTCCCATGAATGGTTGTGCTAACATGGACGATAGAAACTACTGAAGTTGGACGCCCCTCAAGGCCTCCAAGCCCACCTGCATCTTCCTGTTGAGGTTGCTTTTCTTTGGCTTCTTGCAGTTTTGCTCAATCAGGGTCTTGATTGCATCCATCTTGTCCTTGTTGATCGGCCTCTCGAAATGCTGGGCATAGAACTCAAAGTCAGGGTTATCTATAATAGTTTCCTCACCCGCTAGGTCGCCCAGTTTTTTGACCAGGAGATTATGTGCAACTTGGAAGGGATCCTTGCCTACATTGAGTGTTGCTTTTTTCGCTAATCTAACACTCTTACGTTGGATTGAGTTCTGGTTGGGGCTTAGGTGACCATTGCTAGAGTTTGTAGCCATTATCTGTGTCGTGTCATAATCACCCTGAATAATGGGTTGCTGAATGTTCATGGCAATTGAATCTAAGAAAGCATCAACATCATCAGCGACGGTAGTACTGTTTGTTTGCCCTTGATTAGTCCCCTCGATTGGGACTACTTGGTTCAACTCTATGGAACATGTGGGTTCAGGAGCTGTGAGAGTGTCTTTTTTTAGGTTGTGGTGTGATTGTGGATCTTCGTCTACTGTGATAGAGTCTAAACCATTGCCAGCAGTTGTCTCATGGAAGGATTGGGCTCCTAGAAACACTACCATATCCCCTTGAATGTCTATACTAGGTGTCGATTTGACGGGCTGTGCGTCGAGCTGCTTCTGCATCATCTTGAGCATCTCGGACAGGGCTTGCTGCATTCCTCCCTTCTCAGTAATGTGGACCTCCAGTTCTTGCGCTCCTTCCTTCTTCGTCATTGCAGTCACCATTCTGCTCATCAGGCGGAAGGAGGTTGAGAACCCGACATCACAGGGGGAGGCAACCAGGAATTACTCAATACTCGAATCTATAAATACTGTAAAGACAAACCCCACTAAGGTAATTATCTTGAATCTCCTTGCATCACGTTATCCACTTATCCTTTACAATTAACACAAACCCCACTAAGCTATTATCTTGAACCTCCTTACGCCACGTCATCCACTTATCCCTTTCAATTAACACCGTCTGATCATGTGCATGTATGCGTGTAGTAGTTCGTCTTCCAAGTTCATACACACAATATAGTAGTGGATATATTTAGTTGTCCACATCAGAATGCTAAAATATAGATTCCTCCTTCGTACCCGCGGCAACGCATGGGGAATCCTCCCAGCAGATATTTGTTTTTGACATTCTCCGAATCCGATTCATACCGTATTCAATACTTATTATTCATATTCGTAAGCAAGACAATTCGTATTTGTATATGTATCCGATAGCTAATTCGAATAGAAATATAAAAAACAAATATGATATCAGCGTATCCTATCAGTTTTCATCCTAGCCACACCATCCAAACCCCGCACACATCCTCTGCCACGCCTTGTCGCGCAGCCACGGCCGCCGCCACCATGAAGTCTCCACTGCTAGAGCACATCCTCCAGCGGCCGGACGACTACATTGGTTCGACGGTGAAGCGCACCGAGACGCTCTGGTCATACGAGAGCTTCGCCATGATGCGACGCGCTGTCACCTACGTCCCTGGCCTCCAGAAGATCTTCGACGAGATCCTCATGAACGCCGCCAAAAACAAGTAGCGGGACCCCTCGATGGACGTGCTTCTCGTCGAGATCGACGTCATCAAGTGCCAGATCTCCGTCTACAAAAACGGCGAAGGCTGTGTTTAGATCCAAATTTTGGAGTGCCAAAATACACTGTAGCATTTCGTTTGTATTTGGTAATAATTGTTCAATCATTGACTAATTAGGCTCAAAACGTTCGTCTCGCAAAGTACAACCAAACTGTGCAATTAGTTTTTAATTTTATCCACATTTAGTACTCCATACATGTATCACAAGTTTGATGTGACGGGGAATCTTTTTTTGCATAGTGCATTTTTCAATGCATCTAAACACAGCCGAAGGCATCCCCGTTGAATTCCACCAGGAGGAGGGCGTCTACGTTCTGGAGTTGATGTTTGGCCACCTCACCGGCACCAACTTCGAGGACAATCTGAAGAAGACCGGCGGCAGGAGGGAAGACTACGGCGTCAAGCTTACAAACGTCTTCTCCACAGAGTTTTTTTTTTCTAAAATGTGCATTGCCACGTGTTGCACTAAGTGGAAGTTAGAAAGTTTACACGCTCCGAGAGCGGTCACGGCGAGGTGACGATCCACCTCACGGAGTATAGCACAACATGAATCACCGCAAGCGGTGGGATACGAAAGTTGTACTAACTAAACACTGATTTTGCGACAATGTGAGTGTCGTCGTGGCTAGTCGACTAGGGCTGTGAGCAGCGCCAGTTCGACCTCTCGCGGGGCGAGGGGAACATCAGCTCACGCAACACCTCGCGAGTGGGGGAGTCGACCGGTTCCTTGATCGTCTCGTGGAAGAGCATGGTGATCCGGTCATCAGTGGCAACGATGGGTGTGTTATCAGGCCTACGTTCCCATTTGTTGATGGGGACGCGCTTTGCTTGCTTTTTCGGATTGGGATCGCGGAATGCTGATTTGGCCGCCAGCCGGTCACTGTGCCTGGGGACCAAGCTGGCCGGTTCACGGCGCGCGCCGCGGGAGCACGGGGGTGCGCACCAGGGCCTCCGACAATGGCAACCGTAGGGAGTTGACGAAGAGCATCCCAGGGTCCACTTCAGGCGGCGGTGTGGGAACGGCGTCATCGGGGGCCCCATCAACCGCCAGAGGGTCCACGTCGCCCCCGTCGTCGCAGTCAACAGGTAGTGTGTCCGCCAGCATGTCCACGATCGCCGCTGCGGGCGTGGTCTTGAGTGACAGGCTGCGAGCAGAGCGCCCATTACCTTCAAAAGCGTACAAGTCGAGGCTGGGACGCTCGTCAGTGTCAGTCTGCTGCACGGTAGGTACGGCGTTAGACGGGCGTAGCACTGGAGCACCCATTGACCAACTCGTGATGAGGGAGGCAGCAAGCTCATCGAGCATTGGGTCGACCCATATGGGAGGCCCCGCACCATCACACAACGCTAGCGCGAGCGGGTCAGTAGAGGTGGCGGCGTTGTCGACGTAGTCAGGAGTCACGACGATGTTGACCTCCCTCGACAGCTTGCTCCGGTGCCGCCGGCGAAGACGATGGACGCCATTGGTGCACCCCACAGTCCCCTGTGTGGCTCCGTCCGAGCCACTGTGTGGCACGTGCGGGGAGGGTTGTGGGCTGCCATCCACTACCCCTGACGTCGAAGGGGTCGGACAAATATCTGTCCAACAATGATAGGAGCCACATGTGGTTCTGGCGCGCCAAGAGCACCCTGGTCACCGCTACCAGGATGGAGTTACCTCTAGGAGGACAACACCGGAGACAGCGCCTAAGAGGCTCCTGCGCACGGTCCGAGGAAAGGCACCGGGGCGGACGACGATGTTGATGCTTGCAGTTCCTCGCTCGGTGCTTCGTGTTGAAGCAGAAGAGGCATCGGGACGGGTTGGTGCATGGGGTAGCGATGTGATCCCCTGCCAGACAGTTGAAGCAGAGATCAACGAGCGAAGTCGGCACCGGCCACCGGCGATGAGGGTGATGCGGGGCATGGCGGCGCCCACGCCTACGGCTTTGAACAAGAGTGAAGCCATCGGAGTCGACAGACGCAGCCACGCGAGGGACGAGGTGTTGAGGAAGCCCATCTGTAGTATGGGCATGCGGCGGCGCCGGAGGTCGCCTAGCGTTCGTCGTGACTCCAGGATTTGGCTCACGACAACGACGCTGGTGGCCATCAAACGGCGACGCCTGATGGCGTTGGCCGAGTCGCTGGTGCACGGGCACACGCACGGCCGGCAGAGGGCCGAGCCGCTGGTGCAGGGACACCCTAGCGGCCGGGCATGGGGATGCCGCTGGACGACCGTCGGCATCCTAGGTCCTGGCTCGACGGCGCCGGCGGGTCCTGGCTCGACGGCGGCGACACTGCCTCCTCTTGGTGATGACGGCCGGACATGAGGCAGAGACGTTTCCCTCACACCCTCACACGTGGGCGAGGTCGTCACCTCAACGGCTCGGCGAGCAGCTTCTAGGTACGATGACGACGACCGGGCAGCAGAGGATGTGCAATCGAAATCGGGGTCGCTGAAGTCCTCCATCCAACGCCGAGCCTTGGATCTGCCCGCAGACTGCATGGCTGGGAAGAAGGGTGTGGCGAGAGGAGACAGGGATGAGCTCCTGCCCCTCCGGGGGGCGCCCATTTCGACTCTGGCATCCGCGCAGGAGGAGGATGCGAAACACAACATTTGTGGCGCCGGCGACAGGGAGGGAGTTGGAGCCGCTACGTCGTATTCGTCTTCATCCTCGTCATCGTCCAAGACATCCTCGACGATAACCAGCGACTCATCCATCATCATCAGATGGCGGGGTGCTCCGGTGTCGAATCCTCCTGTGACGGGCATGACACTGACGATGGTGGTGGCCGCAGCAGTGGAGCCTGGTGACGCCGACAGAGGGGACGGACGGGCATCCACGGGTGCCAACGCGTCCATTACACTGGGCGCCAGTGTCTCCATCACTACCCCCTCCAGCATCTTGTCCGCCGCGACCGCAGCAGCATCCATGGCGCCGTCACTGGCAGGCTTCAGAGCCGGCGGCTCGATGTCGTGGCTGGGCTAGGGCCGGTCCTGCTGGGGGGCGCCATCGGAGGGGCGCAACGCGCCAGACGCGAGGGGGTACGTGCCCGTGCACGAGCGCGCATCGGGCTCGGACGGTGGCATTGTGGCTCCTGCTCCCGCACACGTTTGTGGTGGGGAGGTTGTAGACGGCGGAGGCGGCGCCCGAGCGTGCTCTCCGCGAGCGGCAGGAACCTCGGCGTCCACGCCAGAGCCGTTGGAATCCGTGGCCGCATATCCGCCCGCCAGGAGGGTGCCCGCTGCTGGAGGCGACATCTTCGCGGGCTGCGACGGCTGCGCACCGATGACAACATCGCCGGCCCCAGCTCGCGGTAGAGGAGCGGCAGGATGCGATGCTGGAGGCGACATCTTCGCGGGCTGCAATGGCCGCGCACCGGCGATGACATCGCCGACCCCAGCTCGCGGTAGAGGAGCGGCAGGATGCGAGGCCATGGCGGGCGACTCGGTCAGCAGAGCAGCAACACGCGAGGACGACTCAGGCTGCCGCCTGCCCACCGAGGGTGCAGCTCCAACCGAGCGGCCGCCAACACCAGGGGAAAAAGACCCATCAAGCTGCAGATCTTAACGAGGTACGAGCGGATCTGTAGTTGGGAGAAAGATTTTGGTTGGATTTAGGAAGGATTCTGGTGGATTTTGGTGGTTTTCTGGAGGGGGCGGACGAGCGCTCGAGGGGAACGGGTGGAGCTCTAACGGCTCCATAAGAAAGTCAATTCTCTCCACGGAGTTGATCGTTGAGACAGCCGACGGGCACCGCTTAAAGAAGTACAGGCAGGTGAGATATTTTGCAAGTCGCTTAAGCATTCTGATAATAGTCACTTTAATTTTGGGGTTGCCGTTTCAAGGTGGGCTATTAAAGATATTTTGGCTTTCCCTTAACGGCGCATTTGACAAATCACAAATGTTGTGAAGGGGCATGGGAATTAGAGTAGGAGTTAATGTCAGGCTTGTTAGGTGCTAACGTTTGGTGAGTATTGAAGAGGAATGGAGGGGATTTTGATTTTTTTTTTGCATGGGAATGGAGGCTTGTTAAACCCGGTCATTAGCATGGGAGTTTGATTTTTAGTGGCAATCTCTTGTTTGGCATGTGTTGGCGACTAAGTAGAAATGTCATCCAATTCTGATGCCCACGGATCAATTGAAAGAATTTTAAACCCACCTCCTCTTCTAATAATTCTTTCAACCAAACACGCTGTGCACACCTAAGGGCAAAGGGCTTATCTCAGGTATTTCAGGATGGATTACTTTAAGATTGGAGATTTTTAATCTGGAAAAGGGCCTTCTAAATCCGAGATTTTTAACCTGGAAAGATGGATAGGAGATTTAATTTTTTTTGTGTTGGAGTCAATAGTTTTTTGATGTGCCTTGTTTTTTTTCTTTTTTTTCTCGAAGCATTAAGAAGAATAGAGTTTTCGTTACAAACAACGCGCATCTAGCGCGCTAGGCAGTCACAGAACCGAACCAACCTAGCCGACTGCTCCTTGGGTCAATTTTACATAATTGAAACAACCAAAGTGCAAGCACCGCCACGCCCTACGGGTCATCCATGAAGAGCTCCCACGCGCGCCCGTTGAACGCTGGAAATAGCACGTCAAGGGACTCCACCTAGCTTGACGCAAAGGTCCGAGAACGTATGACGTCGAGTATTCCCTTAGGCGCAGGCGAAGCCGGATTGGCCGGCGGTGCGATACCCAACCGCTGGTTGAGGAATACCTCTCCCCGCGGGGAGGCCGGTATGTGTGCCAATGGTTGGGCGGCTATCCGACTGCTCCTTGGCCTAATAGGCGGTGGTTCCTTGGTCCTCGCCCTCTGTCGTGGTGGAGAGGCAATGAGGGGCAGCTCCCGCTCGACCTGCACCTCATCCAAAAACCGTGCCAGGCGCCGAGCGGCCTCGCACGGCGTGGGCGTCTTGTCTTGATGTGCCTTGTTATGGTAATTAAGTTGCACAGAATTTTCTGAGTTTGAGACAGTGCTAGCTATAAAAGTTGCAACAAAGTTTTACGAGTCTGAGATAGTGCTGGATATAATTGTTTGTGGCATTGGCGCGTGCTGTATACTATTGACACATCTCTTACATCTCTAAAGTAAGGATAATTCCGTCCACCATTTTTTCGTCCTTGATGTCCCATGTGCCGCTGTGCCAACTGCCACTCTAGGCCACAGACCACCAACATGTCCAGATAGTATGATTCGATTCAGATCAAATTGTGAGCCGATCTAGGTGCAGTTTCATTGAAACAAAAATCACCATGGCTACACTCCAGCTGCAGATTATTGGAGAAATGGGTGTTGATCGAGCATGGTAGATGACTGGTGATCATCGTTGGCAGATATCTAGTTAGCTGTCGGATTGGGTCCCGATTAATCTAACCTGTCGGTTTTTTGTTGCGTTAAGTAGTTGACCGTTTGACATGCCTGATGAATTCGTTCAAAATAAAAAGGTTTCAAAAATACTCGGTACGTGTTGCAACAATACGAAAGAGGTGTTCCCCTTTTACTGTACTTTTAAAACTTGTGCCCCACGTCCTGTTTTCCGTTCAGCAATCCATCGATTCGGGAAAGGTAGCAATAGAATTTTGATGAGTGCTCAGTCGAATGCATGAAGTTATACTGTGTTCATTCTTTACGGCTTCCCGTGGCAATGCGTGGGCTTTCATTCTAGTATATCTAATTCATGCGCGATATGAACCTGACTGGCTGACCATTAGCATGGGGATGGCACATCCAGTGTGAATTAATCCGTTTCTTGTTGATGGACGGTCTTCTGTTGTTAGAGCCTGATGTTTTCTCAGACAACATGGTGAATAAGTTGGAGCCTGAGATCACCGACTGTGAGCAGGGAGAAAACTGGACCAGAATTACCTTCAAGCCTGATCTTGCCAAGTTCAACCTAACTCATCTTGAAGAAGATGTCGTAGCCCTCATGAAAAAGAGAGTGATAGATGTGGCTGCAACTCTTGGAGAATCCGTGAATGTTATGTTTGATGGCCAAAGGGTGCTTGTTAAGAACTTCTCATATTATGTCGATTGGCACATCATGTCAGCTTCTAAGAAGAGACTTGTCGAACTCCCAAGGTTTCTTTGATTATTTCAGATAAGAGCAGTTTTACTGATGTCCACAAAAAAGCTTACAATAATGTTTCTCATTATTCTCACCTTCTGTTTTCAGGATTTGCGAGAAGCTGAATGATCAGTGGGAGGTGTGTGTGAGTCTAAGTGAAGGCCAGTTTGAACAGGTAACTGCTCGTTATGTTTCTGCCAGGCTCCTTCTCCTGACGTGGTTACAGTTTCATCTTACATGTTTTTTTGTGTTTCAGGTCAGCTTTGTGAATGGAATTGCAACCACAAGGGGTGGGTCTCATGTTGATTATGTGGCAAACAAGATTGCCACCCACGTGGCGCATGTTGTGAATGACAAGAAAAGCAAGAATATTCATGCAGAAGTGCATGATGTGAAGAGGCATCTGTGGCTCTTTGTTAATGCGCGCATTCAGAACCCTACCTTTGATTCACAGACAAAGGATTTCTTGACGACTCCTTATGAAAGCTTTGGGTCAAATTGTGATTTCTCCGATGTTTTCTTGGATAAGGGTATGTAATGAATTACTTTCGTAGCTTGGATCTGTTAGTTTGACTGTACCACTGATGCTAACTCCGCTTCTTACAATTGCAGTTGTCAATTCTGGTGTTGTCCACAATATGCTCCTTTATCCTGGTTTTATGTGTACAAGTAAGGAAGCGATTCTACGGAAAAAAGGAGGTGGAGGAGATAATTGATTGTACGACGGGCATATGTGGCTTATGATTAGATACAGTATGTTTTGGTGTTTAGTTTGATTTGTTTAGCAAGGAAGGGAGCAAGTCGCCGGAAAGAGATTGTGGATTGAAACTGAAATAGTTTAGTGGGAGTTCGGTATCCATGATCTGGGAGTTAGCTGGTGCTCTCCTTTCTGTCTCATACCTGAATCTGCATGCTATTTTAGTTTAAATTCTCTATGTACCTGGCATGGGGATGCAACAAGAGGTCCCATTTCAGTCCTTGAACTCCAGAACTGGACTGATCTGGACATATAATCTTAATCCTTGAACTTCAGAACTGGACATCTTTAATCTGGATATCAGAGTAAATAAGTAAGGCTCTTGATCTGCTTGGAAGAAAGAGTAATGCTGTTGTTCTACTTGGAAGAAGTTCCATTTCAGCTCTTGAAACTCCAAAAAGGTGGTTATAAAACCAAGTCTCAGTGTGTCCCCGACGTACTGGTTTGTGGCTTTGTGCAGCATGAACCACCGTGGAAGAGACCCACGTGTGTACGTGAGGGAGCAGCTCCAACAAAGAAGGGGTTGTTTAGTTGCGCCTTGTTTAGTTTGTCTCAAAGTTCCAAGTTTTTTCACTCTCTCCATCACATCAATTTTTAACCGCTTGTATGGAGTATTAAATGTAGGTAAAAAAATAACTAATTACACAGTTTAGTTGGAAATCACGAGATTATCTTTTGAGCCTAGTTGGTCCATTAACTAATTACACAGTTTAGTTGGAAATCACGAGATTATCTTTTGAGCCTAGTTGGTCCATGATTGGATAATATTTGCCAAATAAGACGAAAGTGGTACTATTCATCGGGTTGAAATTTTCTTCAATCTAAACAAGGGCTTGGTGAAAAAGTTTGGGTTCGGCTACTGTAGCACTTTTCGTTTTATTTGGCAATTTGTGTCCAATCATGGACTAATTAGGCTCAAAAGATTTGTCTCGTGATTTACAACTAAACTGCGTAATTAGTTTTTTATTTCATCTACATTTAGTACTTCATGCATATGCCACAAGATTTGATGTGACAGGTACCGTAGCACTTTTTGGGTTCACTTTTTTGAACTAAACAGGCTCGAAATCATCGAACTCAATTACTAGTGTGGATTGTTTCCATTTCCTAGGCAGACTGCAAGCTGACAATGAAGTTTACGGATCCTTAAGATACAGAGTCCAATGTAACAGGAAGTAATTGGCAAATAAGTATGTGAAACTGATCTCTTCCCAATATGAAATTGAAACATGACTGAAGAAGTACTACTACCCAGTCACCTTTGTTAAGACAGCGCACAGCGGCACATGCTTTGGAAGTCCGTAGACGTTATTACAGCGGCACATGCTTCAGTCTCTTCTATGCAGACAGCCAGTCCGTCTCTATGTTTTTCATCATTTACTAGCCCTGATGATCCCACGTCCACCCAACAAATTTTACACAGTACACATCACATCGAATCTTTAGACGTATGCATGGAATATTAAATGTAGGTAAAAAATAACTAATTGTACAGTTTGTCTGTAAATGTCGAGACGAATCTTTTGAGCCTAGTTAGTCTATGGTTGGATAAATTTTGCTAAATAACAACGAAAGTGTTACAGGAATTTTTCCCCAAATATTTTGGGATCTAAACAAGGCCGCCTCCATCTTGCAAACTTTCTTGCCACAATCGCGAAAGCTACTCTTGAAATTGTTACCGAACGTGATCATATAATAATTATGGGAGTGACAAGTATGCATGACCAATAGAAGTTACGGTACAAATATAAAGGCTTTCCCCTACAGTGTTAGTAATACATTTTCAGAATAGCTATCCTACTTGACTGTATATGATTTGAGACAACCTACACATCCTAATCAACTGTAAGCCAATGAATTAGTTTAATTTGGTTTGATCATGCAAATGGGGAAGGAAGCACCCCCCTACAAGAAAATGACAACTAAAGGTCACCACTCAATTGTGGTGCATAGTTTATAGTTAGTCATTTCATATTCCCTCCATTTATTTTTACAAGATGTATTAGGATTTGAGGAAGTCTTTGACGATTAATTATCCTTCCAAGATACCATCAATTCCTGGAAAATCAATTTTATTGAAAGATGTGCAGAATGTGAATTACTTTGTATAAATTTGAAATTGTCGGTCAAAATGTATGAAATTTGACTTTAGTACAATTACTTAAGCTTTGCACAACTTGGATTAACCTGGTGAAATGAAGTGAGAACCATATCAACTTTGTCGCCTAATTAAGCCATAAACAAATATCATGGAATCCCATACTCTGATTTTCTATGTGAATTTCCTAATATATAGATAGCAGACCACCATATCTGCAGCTCTGGACTGTTTCCGTTTTTTAGTTGGGTATGATGATCTTACATGAATACTGACTGCTACATCAATGTGATTTTAATCTGAACAAGGTTAAACAATCAATTATACAGGTTGCACTATATATGGATAAAAAAATCAGTCTTATTCGATTAAAAAATTGATACTAGCAATCTGCCACTACTGATTTTATTTAAAGCTGATGATACGCTATCTCATCAAGTCATCATAACGATAAGTACAGAACTTTGTGGAGAATAGATTTGTCATCCTTTTCATAATGTAAACCAAAGCTGAAAGCTTCAATAGGATGATAATAAGGATTGAAGGCTGCCAACATTATCTGCGACAATATAGTAAGAAAAGAACTCATACTTCATATATAGAACAACAAATATATTCAAGATACTAACACTAGTCATTTTGAGTTCACGAGATGGTGATGTTAAAGTTTGCTATGTGAACAAGATTTGCTGGTAGCTTAAAAGAGAGATTGTATGGCTATATGATCCATATTTCTTACGGTGCGAAGGGAGAAGCCCTTGACTTTAACAAAAAGAAAAGCTGTATTAAGCTAGAGAGTAATGGAAAAGAAAATTGTTTGCCAGTTGGCACCCACCTTATTTATACCGTTCATTCCCGTTGCCAGATCTTCCTCAAACGGAGCCTAACGGCAACCTATGTTCCAATGGTGGGGTAAAACCTTTATATTCGTAGTTCGATGTCTTATGAGGAGCAGAATAACCTGTCTAGCGAGGAGTCCATGCCATTCTAGCATAATTTTTCAGTTCCGCACAGAGTATGTATTCTATTTTCTTTTCTGTTTAAAATTCAATCTCCTATAAATTGGAATGATGCATTAGTTTTGCAAATGAACTCAGAAACTAAGTGGGTGAATGTTTGAAGAATCTGCTATGATATGCAAGTTTCTGCCTCAATAAGATGCAAGCTCCTTCCCATTCCACATCATGAAACACATCTACCGGGCGGTGCAAAATTGTAACAGTTGTGCTGTAAATAAATTTTCACCCTAGCGCCCTGAACCCAACTTCCATTAAAACGATAGATGTCGACCATATGCAACTATCCAGATAAGGAGGGCGCTGGCCGCCAAATCCACTCTTTAAATGGAAAGGTGTCGCAAAGGCACATGGAATATATTCTCAACAAGAGTGTCGGCCGATCTCTGTGCAGGAATGACTAAAACAGCTGATACCATATGCTGAAATCAAATGTATATCATGCTAAGCAGAATAAAGTGTTAGTGAAGGTAATATAAGTTGTGGTTATTTAAGGCACGATGAATAACTTCCAGAACCAGAAGATGAAGCAGTATGAGAATGAGACTACCAACATCAGGCATGTCACCAATTTTTAGTGCCACACAGAAAGGGAGCAGTTGGCTAGTGAACTGAGAACAGTAGAGCATTAGATTAAAGCAGCTGAAGATGGCATAAGATACATACATACAGACATCAGCATTCCATATGCTGGGGATTGACTACATACTCCTATATACACTTCTTCACTGATTTCGGCTTACCAAGCTCAAATGTGCAGCAAGAACATCCCTGATTCTCTCCCCCTCCTTATCCTTCTCACCCTCAAAGTCCACAAACACATCAGCATCAGCATTCCGTTGAATCTCTGCAGTCATCGGCTCGCCGCATTGGAGGAGAAAATTGTGGAGCAGACAACCAGCAACCACAACATACGGCAGTGCCTCTTGGCACTCGCCCTTCCAGCATTCCTCCAGAAGCCGCCACCGTGCCCGCACACGGCCAAAGGCATTCTTCACCACCTGCTGCCCGTGCGCGTGCACATGGTTGAAGATGCTCTCTTTGGATAAGTCATCAGTGGCATCCACCACATGCTTGTACGGTGCCACAAGCCAGGGGAGCAGCGGGCAGCAAGCAGGCCCCAAGAAGTAGCGCGGCACCGAGCCACCGATGAGCTCGCCCTGAGGCGCATTGGCGAGCACCATGGACTGGGAGGTGTACAGCTTCGTCCGCGGGAGGATCTCCGCCGGCGCCAACTCCGGGTCCCACCCGACGGAGACGTCGAGGAAGCGGCCCTCAGCGTCGACCAGCGCCTGCGCGATGGCCACCTCCCCGAACCGCGCGTACCCGAGCGCGCCGCAGCAGTTGGGCAGCGAGAGCGCGCAGAACCCCGGCACGGCGCGCGCGATCCGGTCGGGCGCGGCAAGGTCGAGCAGCATGGAGAGGCGTTCGGCGATCGCGCGGCAGACCTCGTAGAAGGCGCGCGCGGCGACGGCGGGGGACGGGAGGCCGAAGCGGCGCGCCACGGCGCGCGCGGGCGCGGCGTGGGCGAGGCGGAACAAGGCGGCGCCGAGCGTGTGGTCGGGCGGCAGCGCGAGGGACGAGGACGAGGACGAGGCGGCGGGCGCCGGGAGCGCGAGGGCGTGGAGGAGGTGGAAGAAGGCGGGCTTGGACATGCGGAACGCGTCGCGCCAGGCGGAGTCCGGGAGGGAAGGGGAGGAGAGGAGGCGGAGGAACCAGGAGGAGGGCAGCGGCGGCGA
Organism: Saccharum hybrid cultivar R570; assembly: GCA_038087645.1. Lineage (NCBI taxonomy): Eukaryota > Viridiplantae > Streptophyta > Magnoliopsida > Poales > Poaceae > Saccharum > Saccharum hybrid cultivar. The sequence continues at coordinate 12,376,454 of JAQSUU010000529.1, forward strand.
CGGCGTGGGCGGGGACAGCGAGAGGGAGGTGAGCGTCAGCGTCTGGAGATGGAGCGGGAGCTGCGCGAGGAGGCGGGATACGGCGCGCGCCGCGGAGAGGAGGAGCGGGTCCAGCGCCAGCGTCTGGGACGGGCGCAGCAGGAGGTCGCGGTCGGACGCGAACCGCAGTGCCAGGGTGACGGACGACGCGAGCAGCGCCAGCAGCGACGTCAGCTGCGGCGGCGACTGGGGAGCCGCCGCCGGCGCCGGCGGTGGAGACGATGGCGCGGGAATGGGCGCGCGGCGGGAGCGCTTGCGGCCGGAGGTGACCATCCTCGGGAGACGAGCGCGCGCGCCGCGCGTAGTGGGGAGGTGGTGGTTGTTTTTTGCGGGTTTCGGGGAGCTGGACGATAGCGGTGGCGACGGCGACAGGTGGGAGTGGAAGCAGTGGACTGGACTGGCTGCACTCTGGAGTGCGCGAGCGAGCTCGTTGGGTCAAGCAGAGGCAGAGCTGGGCTCCCCCTTCGCCTCGGGCTTGACGACGACATGGGCTTTTGCAGGTTTGCAGCTCGCGGCAGTGGGAAACGGTGCTTTCCTCGGGGAGAAAAATTGACCGGCGCTCCCGGAACTTGCTAGGCTCTGTCAATTACGTGCTGAATTTTGAATAGTGTATTTTTGTTTCATGAAATTAGCTTCAGATGTTATCTAGATTTTTAAATTTAGCTTTAGGTGTTACTTAGGTACCTGAATTTTGAACAGTGTATTTTTGAGTCTCTAAACTTAGCTTCAGGTGTCATCTAGATCTCTGAACTTGGCTTCGGGTGTCATCTAGGTCCCAATGCTGATATGGCGCGTTCCTGTATGCGGGGCCCACATGTCAGACGGTTATATTTCTATTTTAGGGTACTGTAGCTACAATTTCTAAAATATTCTAAAAATTGTATCTTTTTCATGTGATCTCGGATGAAGATAATTTTTATATGAAAAATGTAGCTCTCGACGAGATCTACAACTTCCTAGTTTTGAGTTTTTTAATTTGAGATCATTAAAATGCTTAAAAAAATTAAACAAATTTTCAGCAGTATATTAATCGCGTACAAGCGCTTGTCGCCTTGGAAAAATCATATCTTTTTTATATGCTGTCAAATGGAGATGATTTCTATATGAAAGTTGTAGGTCTCGATGAGATCTGCGACTTTCTAGTTTTGAGTTTTTTTAATTTGAGGTCGCTAAAATGCTCAAAAAAAATTAAACAAATTTTCAACAGTATATTAATTCTTGAAATTTTGTTTAGTTTTTTTGAGCATTTTAGCAACCTCAAATTAAAAAACTCAAAACAAGAAAGTCGCAGATCTCATCGAGAGCTACAACTTTCATATAGAAATCATTTCCATTTGACAGCATATAAAAAAGATATGATTTTTCCAAGGCAACAAGCGCTTGTACGCGATTAATATACTGTTGAAAATTTGTTTAATTTTTTTAAACAGTTTAATGATCTCAAATTAAAAAAAACTCAAAACTAGAAAGTTGTAGATCTCGTCTAGAGCTACATTTTTCATATAAAAATCATCTTCATCCGAGATCACATGAAAAAGATACAATTTTTAGAATATTTTAGAAATTATAGCTACAGTACTCTCGAAATAGAAATATAACCGCCTGACATGTGGATCCCACATGTAGAACCGCGTCACGTCAGCATTGGGACCTAGATGACATCCGAAGCCAAGTTCAGGGACCCAGATAACACCCGAAGCCAAGTTCACAGACCCAAAAATACACTGTTCAAAGTTCGGGGACCTAAGTGACACCCAAAGCTAAGTTCAAGGACCTAGATGGCACCTGAAGCCAAGTTCAAAGACCCAGAAATATATTGTTCAAAATTTAAGGACCTCAGTGACACCAGCTGCCAAATTCAGGAACTGCCGGTAAATTTTTCTCTTCCTCGGGAGACAGATGTGACGGCAACGTCGTCGTGTTCGATGGGGCATATGGACATGCAATTAGGCTTCGCTCGACTTGTTCTTTCGTCCGTTCTCGAGCTCCGGAATGAACAATTAGGTGCCTGTGATCTATCGTCAACCTATTGAAAAGCGGGTTTTAGCCTCGATTACATAGCCATAGAATCAAACAGTGGTTGCGATGAACCAGGCAATGCTGTCTAAAGACCCTGCTGTCAATAACTGCAAGCTGTCGCTTACTTGCCCCGCTCCGATTTGAATCTATGATCTTAACTTTCTTGGACAGATAGGCGTGCTTCCTGATGAAATGAATGGATATCTGATGCTGCATTCCCAGCTCTCGAATCAAGCTCTTCGGACATGCAATTAATTCGCAGTAATTTTGGTGTCAGGTCAGGTCTGAGGAGTCAGATTGGGCTCGGTTTCACCTGGACTGTGGATAGCAGGGGTCTGGCCCAGTTACGTATTGGACCGGGCCGGGCCGCTCATGAAAGGAGGGCAAATTTCACTTCATCCTTATATAACTGTCGTTTTTTCGTGTCATAAGTTTAACTAAATTCGTAGAAAATATGTGAAAATTTTTTATATTTCAATAAATTTATTATGAAAATATACTCGATGATCTATCTAACAATATTAATTTGTATCATAAATATTATTATATATATATATATATATATATATATATATATATATATATATATATATATATATATATATATATATTTAGTTAAAGTTATTTTTCGGGAAACGAAAACGATAGTTATTTAGGGACCGAGGGATTACGGTGCCGACCGCGGCTGCCACGCTAAGGGGTGCTAACAAGGCGTTCTCTTTGTCACGCTGTTTTTTGGGATCAGATACAACTTGAACGCACACAACCCACCCGCTCCACACTCACACCACGCGCGCGCACAAGCGTGCGCATCCGTACACACGCAAAGAAGAGATTGGGAGGCTTTCTAGCCTCAAGTGTGTGGCAAACGCGTAGTGCCACCGAACGCGCACGCGTGCGTGTATTCTGCAAATTCTATAAAAAACCAAAAAATAGGTGTGACACCAGGGTTTGAACCCTGGTGGGTAGCGTCCCACTGAACTGCCCTGCTACTGAACCACATGCCCATTCGCTTTGTCGCGTTGTTGGAAATGTGCAACAAAAGGAGCATCCGGATGAACTAAGCTAAACTTTAGTCCATGTTTTGAATGCTAAATAGAAGGTTTAAATGTGAATTAAGCTTGGTCTAACAGAAACTAATAGAGTTTAAATTGATGAGTAGAACTCAATAGAAAAAAGAAAATTTTAATTAGTTCACGTTTACGACAAATTAGTCCGAAAATAGGCCTAAAAGCTAAACGTCGTACCATGTGAATTGGCACGACAGGACTGCCGCTAGCTCTTTCCTACTTACTCCATTCCAAAACAAGTCCACATCTCGCTTCACGAGGAGCCAAACCGTCGGCGTTTGGCCCTGCGGGGGTCCTAAGCCAACGAGTGAATCAAATGTTGCGTGTCCCTAATCTGGATGGTGATGCAAAGAGAGTATACGGAGGTTTATCCTGGTTCGGGCAAAAGAAGGCCCTACGTCCAGCGGGCTACGGCGATACAGCTCCCTGCTGTCGCCAAATATCACAAAGGATTTGGCCCGGCGAGTGATCCGTCGAGCCTCGATCTTATCCGAGGGGAGGTCCCCTCGAGTGAGATGGTCGAGGTACGGTATACGCTAGTCAGGCTTGGGGTTGTCTGGCGGGGTCGAGCCTTCCGCCTGCATGGCCTCAGCCCCGGTCGAGGGGGCTTTCCGCCTCAGGTGGAGGATCGAGTGACGGCCCATCGACCCCTCCGTCTGCCCTGATGTTGACTGACGGTTGATGGAGATCTTTAGCGAAAACGTTAGGTGGAACTGTAATTTGACTAGAAGTGATTTTCATGAGTTCATCGGTGACCTCATTATATCTGCGTGCGATGTGGTTGAGCTTGAGGCCATGAAACTTGTCTTCAAGGCGCCGTACCTCCTCACAGTAAGCCTCTATCTTGGGATCATGGCAGCTCGAGCTCTTCATGACCTGGTCGATCACAAGCTGAGAGTCGCCTCAAACATCGAGGTGTCGGACCCCTAGTTCGATGGCAATTCGTAGGCCCGTGACAAGCGCCTCGTATTCGGTGACGTTGTTGGAGGCAGAGAAATGAATCCGGATGATATAGCGCATGTGGACTCCGAGGGGCAAGATGAAGAGCAAACCCGCGCCTGCTCCCATTTTCATCAGTGACCCGTCGAAATACATGGTTCAAAGCTCGGCCTGGAGTTGAACCGGAGGAAGTTGAGTGTCGGTCCATTCCGCTAGGAAATCAGCTAGTACCTGAGATTTGATGGCTTTGCGTGGTGCATACGAGAGGGTCTCACCCATGAGCTCGACCGCCCACTTGGCTATCCTACCCGAGGCTTCCCGGTTCTGAGCTATCTCTCCCAGAGGGAAAGAAGAGACCACAGTCACCGGGTGGCCCTCGAAGTAGTGACGGAGTTTGCGCCGTGTTAAGACGATGGCGTACAGCAGCTTCTGGATCTGCGGGTAGCGAACCTTGGTTTTCGAGAGCACCTCGCTGATGAAGTAGACCGGTCTCTGAACGAGCAGGGCGTGCCCTTCATCTGCCCTCTCGACAACCAAGACCGCACTGACTACTTGTGTCGTTACGGCGACATAAAAGTAGGAGGGGTTCCCCTATGGTCGAAGGGACGAGGATCGGTGAGTTGGACAATGTAGCTTTGAGCTTTGCAAGAGCTTCCTCGGCCTCGAGGGTCCACGATAAGTGTTCTGATTTCTTTAGGAGACAATACAGTGGGAGCGCTTTTTCGTCGAGGTGCGAAATGTAGCGACTGAGGGCCGCAAGGCAGCCCGTGACCCTCTGCACGCCCTTCAGATCTCGGATAGGACCCATTTTGGTTATTGCGGTGATTTTTTCCGGGTTGGCCTCGATGCCATGTTCGAAAACGATGAACCCTAGGAGCATGCCTCGAGGAACACCAAAAACGCATTTCTCGGGGTTGAGCTTAATGTTCTTTGCCCGAAGGCACTTGAACGCAACGTCGAGGTCGTTTATCAAATTACTGGCCTTTTTGGTTTTGACAACGATATCATCGACGTAAGCCTCGACGGTTGGTCCAATGTGTTCCCCAAAAACGTGTTGCATGCATCACTGGTACGTAGCCCCTGCGTTCCAAAGACTGAAGGGCATAGTAACATAGCAATACATGCCGAATGGGGTGATGAACGAAGTCGCGAGCTGGTCAGATTCCTTTATTTTGATCTGGTGGTAGCCGAAATACGCATCTAAGAACGACAGAGTTTCACATCCTGCAGTAGAATCAACGATTTGATCAATGTGTGGCAAAGAAAAAGGAACTTTTGGACATGCTTTATTTAAACTAGTATAGTCTACACACATCCTCCACTTCTTATTCTTTTTTTTAACTAATACAGGATTAGCTAGCCACTCGGGATGATGAACCTCCTTGATGAATCCGGCCTTCAATAGCTTGTGGATCTCCTCGCCGATGACCTTGCACTTTTCCTCGTCGAAGCGGCGCAAGCGTTACTTCAACGGTTTGGAGCCGGCTCGGATATCCAAGGCGTGCTCGGCGACTTCCCTAGGTATGCCCGGCATATCCGAGGGACTCCACGCAAAGATGTCGATGTTTGCGTGGAGAAAGTCGACGAGCACTGTTTCCTATTTGGGGTCGAGGGTGGCGCTGATTGTAACACCCTAGGTGTTTATCACCAATTAGGCAGTGGGTTTGAGCTCAAACATGATAGATTAAGTGGAGATGAGCCTAATCTATACTTGGATGTTACACCATTGCTTTCCCTATAGGCCCCTTTTTAAGATATATGCTTGGGTGGTGTTATTGCAATATCTTCATGTGTCTCACCTTAATAACTATCTATATTGATCCCTGGAAAAGTTTCATAAAGTTTGGAATCAAAAAGTCACATGAAATGATAAGTTCCATTCCTATTGGAATTTGCCCCATTAAGTTAATGGAACTATAGATCACCAACCAAGCTTTGCAAATTTACCCAAATGACTCCAGATAAACTCTACAACACCTTAACTACACTTAGGACACTTAATAGAACAATGTTCATGTTGACCATTTTGCCTAAATGTGCTTCTAATTGATGGTTGACCATGTATGGACCCTGAAGCCATTTGGTTTGACCATTTCAAAAGTGGGACTTAGGAGCTTTGCATGACTATGCACCCTTTTACAAAGTTGTAGAGAATTTTATAAGGAGCAAACTTTGTTTAAATGTCAAGTCATGAGAATATGTGGAACATGCTCAAACAGGGCCCACGAGTTAGTTTTAGGGCTGATTTCAGCACTTGGTCATTTTTAAGCCCTAATTCCGGTAACATCGACGTTGGCATCTCGCGTTCTTGAGATTTTGTTAAGTAACTCAAGCTGACCCAAAAATGAAAGTTGGAAACAATTTAGTGGAGAGCAACATGTAAAAAGTTGGGATCAAATTGACCAAGTTTGGCATTTAAAAATCCCAAAACCGAGCCCTAGCTTAACTTGTTGACACTTGTGATTTGGGGACTGATTATCTCCTAATCTGTGGGTCTTAGGACCATGGTGCTTAAATGAAATTTGTAGGGCATCACGAAATCAACAACTTTCATAATTGTCCCATGTCCAAATTCGGACCCGAGCAGGCCCGAAAATGGTCTCCAAGTCAGGCACAGCAACACGTGACACGTATTCGACGAAATGTGTGAACCGCCGACACGTGCTCTGGACGTGGCGGCCATGCCCGCACCGCGCCCCCACTCCCTGTCTGTGTGCCGATTCCCCCCCCTTCGCGTGTGGAGAACCGAAGCCAGTCGCTCCTCCACTTCCCAAGCTCGTTCCCTGCCTCCCCCTCGTTCGGCTCCGCCCTGAACGCGCGTGCTGCGACGACCGCCGTGGCCGAGCTCGTGGCCGCCATTGCCGGCCGAATTGGGCTCCACGGCCGACGACCAATCCGCTCCGCCATGTCTTTCCCGTCTTAGCCTTGTACCGTGACACCTTCACCGCCATCCACCGCCCTCGACGCGCCCTTCATTTGGCTTTCCCACGCGCTGCAGACGGCCGCCGCCGGAGCTGTTCGCGCGTCGCGACCCGCTTCCATGGCCAGCCAGCCATGGGTCGCCTCAAGCTGAGCTAGGCCGTTTCTCAGTTGCACCGGGCACCACCGGTACTCGCGCGGCCATTCTCCTTGGCCCGCCGCTACCGGTGCTCGCCTGCCGCCGATGGCCGCGGCCGCAGCCGCCCGCCTCCGCGGCCAAGAGGCCATGGACCACCTCTGGCCGAGCCATGTAGCTCTGCGGGTGCGTAAGGGTGTGTTGGAGCTCGTGCCGCCCTTAGTCGCCGCCGCTGGGGACCCTCCCTCACCGGAGCCGCGAAGGCCGGCTCTCTCCTCTGCCGGCGTCGGGAGGTAGAAGAAGACCTCTGTTTTCCTCTGTGACCCTCTGTCTGACATGTGGGACCGGCTGAACGATAGGCCCCGCGTGTCAGGTTAAGTAGTAGCAGGCTCGGGTGCGTTACCGGGTACACCTAGCGAATTAAGTAGGGTTCCAGTAATTCTGTTTTTGAATTTCAGAGAATTTGTAAATCTTCTAAAAATCATATCTCATGCTAGGTAATTCCAAAAATAGTAAATAGGGACTTTTTGGAAACCTTGAGAAGAGATCTATGCAGTAGAGTCATAAAATGTTATATGTTCGTATATATTTTCTGATGTCTTTATTTAAGTTTTAAAAATGCTCTAAAAATGTCTTTAAACTTAACCAGAGCAAGATCTAGAGTTTTAGAAGTCCAAAATTAGTGATTCCAATTTTGTTAGTCTTCTAGTAATATGTACTGTCTAAGAAAATATAAAACTTATAGGTTGTTTTTGGGTTTCAGGATGTTTGACCTAGATCTTGTTAAATGAAAAATAAATGCTTGTTTTCCTTGTTATTTTTATATCTTGAGTTGTGTTGCTCCAATTGATATGAAATTTTTATAGTAGGATTGTCATGCTATGTATGGTATAAATTTCATGGTCATTGCTTATTGTATGCTCAAGTGATTGATTTAACTTGTTTATAGCTTAATAAATAGCTTATAAATAATATATAAATGATAAAATAGAAAATGTCATTCCATTACCTTAGTATGATGTTTCTCTATCATATTGATTAATAATATGGCCTTGTGTTCACAGAAAATATTGAGTGTTAAGTTTAACTTGCTCTCACATGATTATTGCAATAGCTATTTGTCTTTTTCATAGAGCTTGATATACTTGCCCAAATGGATTGAAATTTGGACAGTAGACTTTTGAGAGTATATTTAGGCCACTGTAATTTTTGTAGAATTTATTGTGCACTTTTGATAGGTGTTCATAATTCCACCTAATTATCTAAATAAATTAAGAAAATGCATTAAAAGAAATTTTTTAGGAATGGACACTATGTTTTCTGGTGTTCATTATTCATGTGTGACATGTTGGTAAAGTTAGTTTTGTCTAATTATATGTTTGCAACATAAGTTAATAATTATTTCTTGCAAATGAGGTTTCTGGACAGATCTAGGAACTTAGCAAAGTTCTTCATGATAATGTGCTTTGTTGTGAAACTTATTTATACAAAAGTTGTATATAATTTATGTATCTAGATGCTGTTAAAATTTGGTGGCATTTGACCATGTGGTTTAGGAGTTATAGCTGTTTAAAGTTGGAGTACAGAATTGCTTGCTCTCTGTCTTGTTGGATCAGTTGCTGTGTTTATGTAAATTCGACATGTTAAACTTTGGAATCATGCTGTGATGATTATAAATGAAATATAGATAATTTCATAAGCTTTCCAGAATGTCTTGTTACAAGTCAATTGGAGTTACAGAACTCCAGTTATGTTTGATTTAACCAGCTGCTGTTCTGATCTTCGAAAAATGGTAGATTCTAAATTAAGTTGTTGCTTCACCTTGCTTTGCTATGTTGATTTCTAAGAGTGATATACACCTTGTTAGTGTTAAGTGTGCTTGAGATCTTGTGTGACTTGTGTCATGATCGATATGCTGGTCATCTTCTAAGGATATGCTTAAGTGATAGTTAAGTTGATTAACTCTAGTGCCCATGTGAACTTGGTGTGCTGGTATGAATGTTGTGTTATTGCATTTCTATGTATTCATACATATGCATTGTTGCACCTCATTTAGGTACGCTAGTTGAAAAACGTGAAGGACGTGATGTGGATCCAACCCGAAGATGGAGTTGGTGGATCCATTCCGAAGATAGAAGGATCGGACAAGTGGTAGATTGGAGGTTGCTCGCCAAGTGACTTCATCTGATATACTCTAACTTGAGTCAGACCCCAGGCAAGCCCTGGAGCATTATAAGCCTCCTACCTTCAAAGCAATTAATTATATTTATGTTATAAGTATTGTTGCATTAAGTGGTAGGAGTTGGTTGAAAACCTTGCTGCATTATATCATTCCTTGTCCAGATATATGAATCCCTGAATCCTACATAACTAGGATCGAGTAGATGCTTAGCCCTGCTTTAAGCGGTAGAAGTCAGGTGATTTCCTGTCACCTGCGAGATGTAGGGATATTCATATATGGCACAGTTGGCTATATTTGCTATCGTGGAATGGAACCATGTGTTAATAAAATGAAATGAGACCGGGCGGGATGACGATAGTGAAGCAACAAGGCATGGAGGTCTTGGGTGTGGATCTATCCCCGTCTGAGTCGTTTAAGGACCGATTCGCTGTACGTCCTTGAGTCATGTTGAACGCAGTCTAACACTTAGTTGGCCGGATAAATCGTTCCGACCGCGAAGCCGAGTAATATGGTTCAGGCCGGGAATCGAATGGTAGGTTGCTTCTTGGAGGAGAGAAAGGATGTGCTTGGGGACATTGGCGTGAGACCAAGGGGGGGTTAGAGTCCCTATCACCTGGCAGAGTGTCGCCCTTGGGGTCGCGACATCATTCGGACCCGTGATTCCTGAATCATATGAAAAGGTGGCCTGTCTGACCCTGGCAGGGGTCTGCACGGTGAGTGTTAGAAATACCCCTCCAGCTGGATAGGAATTCGATTTGAATCGCCGCCGCTCCTGGTTAGTGAGCACTTGACTTGAGCAGCGGCAACGTAGATTCCATTAAATTGAACGGATGGTTAATTGGATAACGATGGAAAGGTTGCCTCAATTTATACCTGCTATGGTTAATATTGTTTGCTCCTAATAAAGTGAGTGCTCTAGTACAGGTTCTAGTATAGATGACAGGTTAATGATAATTAACTTATGCTTAAGCATTAATGATCACTTATTCATATTAAGCTTTTATGCAAAATGTTGTCAAGCTAGCCCACTTCATATCAGCCTTGCATGATCCTTGGTGTCACTTTATTTCTGGTTTCTGACGGGTAAGTCTAGCTGAGTACCTTCTTGTACTCAGGGTTTTATCCCCACTTGTTGCAGGTTGTGATGTATCATGGCGGCTGTAAGAGTTGGTTGGCTCCTGCCGTAGAGACGGAGTGTGATCACGGGCGTGATCCGTCTAAGTTATCTTCTCTCTAATGCTTTTATTGGAAGTCGACCTTGGTACTGGCATGTATTTGAAATAAGATAAATGTTAGTTTCAAATTACTTTGCTTCCGCTACTTTTCAAACTAAGTTGTAATAACTATGTTAAACTCCGATGTATATTGAATTACTTGTGAAATGGTTGTAACATGTGACTTGTTATGTTGAATCACTACGATCTTGGCTTGTATGTTGGTTGGTTTGAAATCCCTCGTGATTTTATTGGACTACCGGAGTTATATGGGCTCAAGTGCGAGAATTTGATCACTTTGGTGATTGTTTTTGTACTTATGCTCTTATAATTTGGACAGTTCTGTTACAGCTGGTATCGGAGCAAGATTCAACATTAAACTTGTCGTATGTGTATTTAAAACAAAGGTTTTGTTTTATAAAATCAGTTTTATTAACTTATAGCTATATATAGGTTTGCCAAATTTAAATTTTAAACCTATGTATGCCAGTGGTCAATTTCCTTATGCCCATATAAGGATTATTAGGTGGCTTATATAAGTACTAACTTGAGGGTTTTTCATTTATGCATCTACGCCTAGGCCAAGGTATGTATGTGTGATGACTCTCCCACACTATGCTACCCGGTGTGCCAGATTAGAGGTAGCCTTCATATATGAAATAGTCATATATGTTGCTAGTTTACTTTTATGCAACGTCGCACCTACGCTCAGGTAAGTGTGAGTTGTGAGAGCATGACCGTACAACCCGCGGTCTAGGGGAGAGCTAGTTTTGGTTACTGGATTATTTACATGTTATACACATGTATATATGAAGGTACTTAATTGTGGGTGGTTGATGATTCAGGTAGTTTTGGTGCTACATGTATATTTACGGGGGTATATGTACATGGGAGTACTTAGAATTTTACTTCCTGCTTTCAATGTGTGCTATATTGGGAAATGTTGGGCTGCAATGAAATTTTTCTGCAGGTACGCTAACCACGAATGTGTAAGTCGAATGTAGCTAACGACTAGATATATATCAAGAGAGTGTGTGTTATGCCACCGACATAGAACGTGATCGCCACCTTAAGTTGGCAGTCTTGTGAGGACGGATAGGACGAAGCATGCATTTTCATGATTGTTGCCTTATGCATAGCTATGCTCCTCTCGCCCTTGTTCTATAGTGAGTAACTTGTGATTGATGTGGTACACTATCTTTCTTGTGTGGAGTAAAACAAGAATGCCTTACTCCATTTGTTTGAGAAAAATGTGTACTTAGCCTTGCTAGAAATAGGTGTGGTTACCTGCTTGAACCTATAGAGGCCCTCTAGTTAGCTAAGTAGTGGATATGCTGTCATACAAGTTTTTGAAAATGTTTTAGACCTCACTTAAGTAAATTGGATTCTCATGAATGAATTAAACTGGTGTTGGTCTAAGGTAACAATGTTTAGAGCTACTAGGATGATATGTTTGTGTGCTCTCTTGTTAAGTAGAACAAAGGCAAGCTTTGTTTTGCTTGTTGGACGTTGGCTGCTAGAGTAGTTGTTGTTGTGGTGATGCTTTCGTGGTCATAATGGTGTTTTCTGTGGTTATGGAGAATACCAAAGTTTTAGCTAACCTACTTTTCTAGCTTGTCCTAAAATTTCATGACCCTAGGTCTTATGGTTTGAGAATTATGAATTTTAGAAGTTTACTGTCAGGTTTTGCTTATGCTCTGAATAGATCTGAATGTTTGGTTTGTTTGACCTGTGTGCATATGGAACCATGTCTTAGAGATAATAGAAGAAGTGTAGTACTTTTTCTAAGCTTTCTAAAATGTCCTATAGCACTAATTGTGGTGGTATAAATCTCTAGTTATGAGCTTGCAAAATGGAATGACAGAATCTGTTCTAAATCTGGGCAGAGATATCTTCTTTGTCTTGTTTGGCCTTGTTGGCTATAGAATCATCTTAATATGATAATGAGAAAGTTATAGACAACTTAATAAGCTTTACATAAAGTTAAGTCTCAGCCTTGTTGTGTCCCTAGAACTCCAGTTTTGCATTTTTGAAGTTCTTGTTAGTTTTCTGTCCATATTGGTATAGATCTGAAACATTAGCATTTTTGGTCATGTTAATCTATGAATTTGCTTTTGGTATGAATAACTAAAGTGTAGTCATCTTCCTAATCTTTCTAGAAAGTCTAGGATCACCTTTGTGGGATGTCTACAACCTTAGTTATGGTTGAAATAAGTAACTACTGTGCTGCTGTCCAGATTCTATGCACATGCTAAGTTGGCTCCCTTAGCTAGCGTTTGTTTAGAGCTAAACTTGTAGTTAGTCCATGCTTGAGATAAATGCTTATTTTGGGTGAGCCTTGTGCCTTGTATTGGTTGCTTAAGCCCATTCGTTTGAATTTTCTCAAATGATTGCTTGATTGTGATGTTGTATGTATACTTGTTATCTTGGTAGTGCCCTAGTTGTCACCTCGTTTATCCTCGGTGAGCATACGAGGGTCACATAGCTTTATCCTATAACAAAGTTCACATACGTAATTGTATGGTTGTTATCTTCCATTAGGTTCTCTATCTTAGGAGCCTGAGCCTGTAGACTTAGTGGTTAGTACTTGAATGTTTGTATCCATGCCTTTGCTTGGCCAAAAACCCAAAGTTTAGTTCTCCTATATGTTTGCATAAGCCGTAGATGTCTTGCAACCCTTTTTGTGAAGACCCTTGTTGACTGACCAACCAAGTTAACTTTTATCAACGCTAGCCTTTGACCATGCTTCATGTGTTGCCAGTTGTGAAGATTGTACCCAAATCCATGTTGGACCTTTCGGTTATCTCTCCCAAAGGTTAGCTAGTGTGACGCAATGTCTCTCTGCTATGGCCTCTAAATCGTGTGCTTGCAAATTCGTGCATCCACCTTATCAACTCAATCTATGACTATGTATCGGTTTTTGCCTTGAAATTTGCTTAATTCGTCTCCCACCTTCCCAAGTCTCGAGATGTTTATCAGTCTTGATCTCATGTTGTGCTCAACATGATCGAATCTCTGTTAATTAATTATCTGGTAGTTTCCTTAGTCGACGCTAGGTGTGCGTGGAATTACGCAAAAAAATCGCATGCTCAGTCGCCTTCGGCAATGAAGCTATGTTCTCTTGTGAGGTGTTTTGATCTGTGAATAGCTTCCCTGTTGATTCTAAACCTAGTAACTACCTTTGCTCACTATCCCTCCTTGTGTGGTGCTTGTTCGGACAACCCAATCTGTGTCATTTGAAATTCCTCATTGGGTGTATGTTCAATAATGGTGTTATGAGTAGCAACTAATGGTGCCGCGATGAAACCGAGAGCCTCCTGTGGGTGCACACACAAGGTTGTGCTGCTCGGCACGCGCTGATATCATGGTTTCTAATCATAATCCATTGCAGAACAACACTGATGTGATTTTCACGTGACCTTCTTCCTTGGTTGTTTTTCCATATCTTATCAAAATACCCTTATATCGAACTAAAAGTAGTGGAGTTTCCTTCTGAAGTTGCTAAGAGGTTAACCTTTAAAGAACAGGTCACCGACATAAACATTAACAGACTACAATATGTGGTAGCCCAATGACTCTATTTAGTTGCCCCCGTATTGACGAACGTCATCTAGTGAGCAACGTATCTCACCTCTGTTGGATAAAAAGGACACACAACACTTAATGTTGGACAAGTTATCTGTGGGATGAGAATCGATTGTCGCATTGTGCATATGACTGGAGCTATCCAAGTCGCAATCTTGGGTGCATAATGACCGTACAATCGAAATCAACCATCTCTAGAATAACTTCGTATTTGCTAACTTCGATAGCCACCATTTGTTCTACATCAACCACAGTTGTTGTGGTCAAGAGTGAAGATTTGGAACTTTTTAGTGTTGAGAGACAACTGATTAGTTACCAATAGGAAGGTTAATCTCCAGTTAGGTAACGACTTTTTGGTAGCTACGAAGGCTAGGTCTTACAGAGCAATAACCAACAACTTGAGAGATATTCTATCTTCTAGAGCCATTGTAATCAAGTCAATTCCGTCTTGGACAATCACATAGATAGTGCAAGGTGTTCAATCAGCTGCGGTGAAGAATTAGAAAAATGCATGCCCTAGTTCGATCAACATCCTTGTGCCCTTAGGTGCCACAAACGGTTTGTTCGTAACTTTATTGGACAAAGTGTTGAGGAATATTCGAAAGCAATCTGAGAAGTGTCAAACAACAGATTTCTCATCTTAGAGCTGCTGTTTGATCCTAAAAAGGAAGCCTCAAGGTGAAAGTTAGCCTGACAAAGTTGCTACACTGCAAGTCAACTCAACTTACAGTGCAACTAAGTCATATAGGAAAATTTTTACTCAATCGCTTGGTGGTAGACTACTCCCCGCGGTTAAGTGAATAATTACAACTTTTGTTGTCCTTAAGGCCTCGTTACATCTTTCTTTGGGAATTATTTTCCAATGATGACATATATACATGTTTTTACCAAGAGTTTGCATCTGATTCCACCCGGATAACTGTTGCATTTGGATAAGAGAATCTTCTTAGGTAACATTTGGCTGAAATATGGAGCCGATAGAGTCAGCTATCACATTCACTGACCCCTCGACAAACTTAGATAATACAGTGTTATCATCAAAGAAAGAAAACTACATGCATGGAATAGTAAGTAGTCTTCCATTAGTTGGTGTTTAAATGAATGAACATTTATGACCAACATAGACCTTGTCTATTGGTTAGTCAGTATCCTATGGCCTCAGAGAAGGTTTGTTGTCTATGATTTCACCCTTTGGAAGGTTGTACTCAAGCCATTTTGGTAGAGAATTGCTTTTCAAAACCATGTGAACATAGAGCCATTTCAACGAGTATACTTCTGAATAATTCGGTCTAGTGTCAAGTTCATATGGCCTATGTTGTGCTCATTAGAGAGTTAGATACTTGTGAGTGGTTCACTCATGGACCAAATGATCTCCGTACACTGAGAATGCAGTACGTGCTATCTGGGATTCCTCCCAAAGTAACAATGCTTCCTGGAAGTCAATGAAGGAAATTCTTCAGACAAATTTTACCATAAAGAGTAAGTATCAGAAAGTGCCTTTGACCAAATTGTTCACCGATGTTGAAGCTTTGTAGTTGAATGCTATAACAGATATTGGGAACTAGATAACGTGCCTCTCTTCCTTAAAAAGGTCTTCCATTCTGAATCTCGGGACGTGATTCTTTTAAGGGGGGAGGGCTGTAACACCCCAGGTGTTTATCACCAATTAGGCAGTGGGTTTGAGCTCAAACATGATAGATTAAGTGGAGATGAGCCTAATCTATACTTGGATGTTACACCATTGCTTTCCCTATAGGCCCCTTTTTAAGATATATGCTTGGGTGGTGTTATTGCAATATCTTCATGTGTCTCACCTTAATAACTATCTATATTGATTCCTGGAAAAGTTTCATAAAGTTTGGAATAAAAAAGTCACATGAAATGATAAGTTTCATTCCTATTGGAATTTGCCCCATTAAGTTAATGGAACTATAGATCACCAACCAAGCTTTGCAAATTTACCCAAATGACTTCAGATAAACTCTACAACACCTTAACTACACTTAGGACACTTAATGGAACAATGTTCATGTTGATCATTTTGCCTAAATGTGCTTCTAATTGATGGTTGACCATGTATGGACCCTGAAGCCATTTGGTTTGACCATTTCAAAAGTGGGACTTAGGAGCTTTGCATGACTATGCACCCTTTTACAAAGTTGTAGAGAATTTTATAAGGAGCAAACTTTGTTTAAATGTCAAGTCATGAGAATATGTGGAACATGCTCAAACAGGGCCCACGAGTTAGTTTTAGGGCTGATTTCAGCACTTGGTCATTTTTAAGCCATAATTCTGGTAACATCGACGTTGGCATCTCGCGTTCTTGAGATTTTGTTAAGTAACTCAAGCTGACCCAAAAATGAAAGTTGGAAACAATTTAGTGGAGAGCAACATGTAAAAAGTTGGGATCAAATTGACCAAGTTTGGCATTTAAAAATCCCAAAACTGAGCCCTAGCTTAACTTGTTGACACTTGTGATTTGGAGACTGATTATCTCCTAATCTGTGGGTCTTAGGACCATGGTGCTTAAATGAAATTTGTAGGGCATCACGAAATCAACAACTTTCATAATTGTCCCATGTCCAAATTCGGACCCGAGCAGGCCCGAAAATGGTCTCCAAGTCAGGCACAGCAACATGTGACACGTATTCGACGAAATGTCTGAACCGCCGACACGTGCTCTGGACGTGGCGGCCATGCTCGCACCGCGCCCCCACTCCCTGTCTGCGTGCCGATTCCTCCCCCTTCGCGTGTGGAGAACCGAAGCCAGTCGCTCCTCCACTTCCCAAGCTCGTTCCCTGCCTCCCCCTCGTTCGGCTCCGCCCTGAACGCGCGTGCCGCGACGACCACCGTGGCTGAGCTCGTGGCTGCCATTGCCGGCCAAATTGGGCTCCACGGTCGACGACCAATCCGCTCTGCCATGCCTTTCCTGTCCTAGCCTTGTACCGTGACACCTTCACCGCCATCCACCGCCCTCGACGCGCCCTTCATTTGGCTTTCCCACGCGCTGCAGACGGCCGCCGCCGGAGCTGTTCGCGCGTCGCGACCCGCTTCCATGGCCAGCCGGCCATGGGTCGCCTCAAGCTGAGCTGGGCCGTTTCTCAGTTGCACCGGGCACCACCGGTACTCGCGTGGCCATTCTCCTTGGCCCGCCGCTACCGGTGCTCGCCTGCCGCCGATGGCCGCGGCCGCAGCCGCCCGCCTCCGCGGCCAAGAGGCCATGGACCACCTCTGGCCGAGCCATGTAGCTCTGCGGGTGCGCAAGGGCATGTTGGAGCTCGTGCCGCCCTTAGTCGCCGCCGCCGGGGACCCCCCCTCGCCGGAGCCGCGAAGGCCGGCTCTCTCCTCTGCCGGCGTCGGGAGGTAGAAGAAGACCTCTGTTTTCCTCTGTGACCCTCTGTCTGACATGTGGGACCGGCTAAACGATAGGCCTCGCGTGTCAGGTTAAGTAGTAGCAGGCTCGGGTGCGTTACCGGGTACACCTAGCGAATTAAGTAGGGTTCCAGTAATTCTGTTTTTGAATTTCAGAGAATTTGTAAATCTTCTAAAAATCATATCTCATGCTAGGTAATTCCAAAAATAGTAAATAGGGACTTTTTGGAAACCTTGAGAAGAGATCTATGCAGTAGAGTCATAAAATGTTATATGTTCATATATGTTTTCTGATATCTTTATTTAAGTTTTAAAAATGCTCTAAAAATGTCTTTAAACTTAACCAGAGCAAGATCTAGAGTTTTAGAAGTCCAAAATTAGTGATTCCAATTTTGTTGGTCTTCTAGTAATATGTACTGTCTAAGAAAATATAAAACTTATAGGTTGTTTTCGGGTTTCAGGATGTTTGACCTAGATCTTGTTAAATGAAAAATAAATGCTTGTTTTCCTTGTTATTTTTATATCTTGAGTTGTGTTGCTCCAATTGATATGAAATTTTTATAGTAGGATTGTCATGCTATGTATGGTATAAATTTCATGGTCATTGCTTATTGTATGCTCAAGTTATTGATTTAACTTGTTTATAGCTTGATAAATAGCTTATAAATAATATATAAATGATAAAATAGAAAATGTTGTTCCATTACCTTAGTATGATGTTTCTCTATCATATTGATTAATAATATGGCCTTGTGTTCACAGAAAATATTGAGTGTTAAGTTTAACTTGCTCTCACATGATTATTGCAATAGCTATTTGTCTTTTTCATAGAGCTTGATATACTTGCCCAAATGGATTGAAATTTGGACAGTAGACTTTTGAGAGCATATTTAGGCCACTGTAATTTTTGTAGAATTTATTGTACACCTTTGATAGGTGTTCATAATTCCACCTAATTATCTAAATAAATTAAGAAAATGCATTAAAAGAAATTATTTAGGAATGGACACTATGTTTTCTGGTGTTCATTATTCATGTGTGACATGTTGGTAAAGTTGGTTTTGTCTAATTATATGTTTGCAACATAAGTTAATAATTATTTCTTGCAAATGAGGTTTCTGGACAGATCTGGGAACTTAGCAAAGTTCTTTATGACAATGTACTTTGTTGTGAAACTTATTTATACAAAAGTTGTAGATAATTTATGTATCTAGATGCTGTTAAAATTTGGTGGCATTTGACCATGTGGTTTAGGAGTTATAGCTGTTTAAAGTTAGAGTACAGAATTGCTTGCTCTCTGTCTTGTTAGATCAGTTGCTGTGTTTATGTAAATTCGACATGTTAAACTTTGGAATCATGCTGTGATGATTATAAATGAAATATAGATAATTTCATAAGCTTTCTAGAATATCTTGTTACAAGTCAATTGGAGTTACAGAACTCTAGTTATGTTTGATTTAACCAGCTGCTGTTCTGATCTTCGAAAAATGGTAGATTCTAAATTAAGTTGTTGCTTCACATTGCTTTGCTATGTTGATTTCTAAGAGTGATATACACCTTGTTAGTGTTAAGTGTGCTTGAGATCTTGTGTGACTTGTGTCATGATCGATATGCTGGTCATCTTCTAAGGATATGCTTAAGTGATAGTTAAGTTGATTAACTGTAGTGCCCATGTGAACTTGGTGTGCTGGTATGAATGTTGTGTTATTGCATTTCTATGTATTCATACATATGCATTGTTGCACCTCATTTAGGTACGCTAGCTGAAAAACATGAAGGACGTGATGTGGATCCAACCCGAAGATGGAGTTGGTGGATCCATTCCGAAGATAGAAGGATCGGACAAATGGTAGATTGGAGATTGCTCGCCAAGTGACTTCATCTGACATACTCTAACTTGAGTCAGATCCCAGGCAAGCCCCGGAGCATTATAAGCCTCCTACCTTTAAAGCAATTAATTATATTTATGTTATAAGTATTGTTGCATTAAGTGGTAGGAGTTGGTTGAAAACCTTACTGCATTATATCATTCCTTGTCCAGATATATGAATCCCTGAATCCTACATAACTAGGATCGAGTAGATGCTTAGCCCTGCTTTAAGCGGTAGAAGTCAGGTGATTTCCTGTCACCTGCGAGATGTAGGGATATTCATATATGGCACGGTTGGCTATATTTGCTATCGTGGAATGAAACCATGTGTTAATAAAATAAAATGAGACCGGGCGGGATGACGATAGTGAAGCAACAAGGCATGGAGGTCTTGGGTGTGGATCTATCCCCGTCTGAGTCGTTTAAGGACCGATTCGCTGTACGTCCTTGAGTCATGTTGAACGCAGTCTAACACTTAGTTGGCCGGATAAGTCGTTCCGACAGCGAAGCCGAGTAATATGGTTCAGGCCGGGAATCGAATGGTAGGTTGCTTCTTGGAGGAGAGAAAGGATATGCTTGGGGACATTGGCGTGAGACTAAGGGGGGTTAGAGTCCCTATCACCTGGCAGAGTGTCGCCCTTGGGGTCGCGACATCATTCGGACCCGCGATTCCTGAATCATATGAAAAGGTGGCCTATGCGACCCTAGCAGGGGTCTGCACGGTGAGTGTTAGAAATACCTCTCCAGCTGGATAGGAATTCGATTCGAATCGCCGTTGCTCCCGGTTAGTGAGCACTTGACTTGAGCAGCGGCAACGTAGATTCCATTAAATTAAACGGATGGTTAATTGGATAACGATAGAAAGGTTGCCTTAATTTATACCTGCTATGGTTAATATTGTTTGCTCCTAATAAAGTGAGTGCTCTAGTACAGGTTCTAGTATAGATGACAGGTTAATAATAATTAACTTATGCTTAAGCATTAATGATCACTTATTCATATTAAGCTTTTATGCAAAATGTTGTCAAGCTAGCCCACTTCATATCAGCCTTGCATGATCCTTGGTGTCACTTTATTTCTGGTTTCTGACGGGTAAGTCTAGCTGAGTACCTTCTTGTACTCAGGGTTTTATCCCCACTTGTTGCAGGTTGTGATGTATCATGGCGGCTGCAAGAGTTGGTTGGCTCCTGCCGTAGAGGCGGAGTGTGATCACGGGCGTGATCCGTCTAAGTTATCTTCTCTCTAATGCTTTTATTGGAAGTCGACCTTGGTACTGGCATGTATTTGAAATAAGATAAATGTTAGTTTCAAATTACTTTGCTTCCGCTACTTTTCAAACTAAGTTGTAATAACTATGTTAAACTCCGATGTATATTGAATTACTTGTGAAATGGTTGTAACATGTGACTTGTTATGTTGAATCACTACGATCTTGGCTTGTATGTTGGTTGGTTTGAAATCCCTCGTGATTTCACTGGACTACCGGAGTTATATGGGCTCAAGTGCAAGAATTTGATCACTTCGGTGATTGTTTTTGTACTTATGCTCTTATAATTTGGACGGTTCCGTTACACTGATGCTCAATGCCTTTCCCTTTGGGTCGGTGGGATCGAGGGGCACTAGCTTGACGTCTTCTGCGGGCTCAAAGTTGTCGGCATGGCACTTGAGGTTGGGGATCTCGTTGGCCAAACCATCGAGGTCTACCGCCAAGGTCGCCGACTCCAAGATAGCTTCTCCGTGCTCGACGCACTCCACGTCGCACTCGTAGGCGTGCTCATAGGAGGGCCCGACAGTTATGACACCGTTGGGCCTGGCATTTTGAGCTTGAGGTAGGTGTAATTGGAGACCGCCATGAACCAAGTGTAGCATGGGCGCCTAAGGATGGCGTGGTATGTTCCATGGAATCCAGCCATTTTGAAAGTGAGAGTCTCTTTCCTGAAGTTGGCGGGACTACCGAAACAGACAGGCAGGTCGACCCGCCCGACGGGCTTTGCTCGCTTCCCTGGCATGACTCCATGGAAGCCCCCGACGCTGGGTCAGATGTGCGTCCTCGTGATCCCCAGAAGATCAAGGGTCTGGGCATAGATGATGTTAAGACTGCTGCCGCCATCCATGAGCACCTTGGTGAGGTGTGTGTTGGCGATGATGGGATCGACAACAAGTGGGTAGACCCTAGGATTGGAGACATAGTCTAGATGGTCATCACAGTTGAAAGTGATGGCCATCTTGGACCAGTCAAGGAAGAGGGGGTTGCGAGTTGCACGGAGAAGACCTCTCGACGTTCCTGCTTGTGCTGCCGCGTTGAGAGGCATGTCGAGGGTCCTCCGTATATCATGAAGCAGTCATGGATCTCGGGAAACCCCTCGTCCTTGTCGTCTCCCTTGGGATCTTCCTTCTTGTCGTCCTTCTTGACGCCTATGCTTTCAAAGTATCTTTGGAGCATGTGGTAGTCCTCGAGGTTATGGTTCGTGGGCCCTTTTTGGTAGGAACACGGCTCTTTGAGCATTTTGTCAAAAATGCCCACGCCGGGGGCCCTCGAGGTTTCTTGCGATCAGCAGCAGCAACAAGGTCGTCGGTCGGGGCCTCTTGCTTGCCCTGCTGGTTCTTCTTCTTCTTCCTATTGTTCCTCTTCGAGCCCCGGCTGAAGCCCGCGGGATCCTCTTCCTTTTGCTTCCTCTTGTCCTGGTCGCTACCAAAGATGGCACCAACTGCCTCCTCGCCGGCAGCGAAGTTGGTGATAATATCCATCAAACCATTGGCAGTGATGGGAGTGTTGTGGCCCAACTCTCAGACCAACTCTTTGCAGGTGGCACCAGAGAGGAAGGCCATGATGACGTCGGAGTCAGTGATGTTGGGGAGCTCGGTGTGTTGTTTGGAGAAACACCGGATGTAATCCCAGAGGGATTCACCCAGCTTCTGTTTATAGCTTCAGAGATCCCACGAGTTGCCGGGGCGCATGTAGGTTCCTTTGAAGTTCCCCTCGAACACTCTCACAAGGTCGTTCCAGTCATGGATTTGTCGAGGTGGGAGGTCCTCGAGTCAGGCTCGAGCGATGTCCGACAGGAACAGGGGGAGTTGTCGAATGATGACCCGGTCATCGGTGGCCCCACCCAACTGACAAGCCAAGCGAAAGTCAGCGAGCCAAAGTTCAGGTTTGGTCTCGCCGTTATACTTGGTAAGAGTCATGGGGGGCGGAACCGAGCCAGGAGTATCTTTTCGCGAATGGCCTTGCTAAAGACCCGAGGACCCGGTGGCTTGGGTGAAGGGCTTCGATCTTCTGAGCTGTCGTAGCGCTCGCCTCTGTGCTCATGGTAGCCTCGAGCTGCATCGTCACCATGTTTGTGCCTCCAGCGCTCGACGATGTTGTCACAGGCATCTCGAGGTTCACGGTTGTCGATGATGCGTTCACGGACAGAGACCGCCTTGTTCCGTTGGGCATGCTCAGGATGAACCGAGGCCTCTCTCTCTCCTGTCGGGAGGGCTCCGCAGGCTACTCTAAGGCAAGCCCACGTCGCCTCGAGGCGGAACTCTCGGCCTGCTGCATGGCAGCGGTCTCGAGGAGTCCTCGGATTTCATCACGGGCTCGACGGGCCTCGGGGTTCGATGGCTCGGGCATGTTACGAAGGAGCATGGCGGCTACGACCACGTTCTGGCTGGCTCGACCGAAAACTGGGGGCTCAACTACCTGATCCTTGACGATGCGACGGTTAACGTCGCGAGCTCTCTCTCGAGCTCCTCCGTCGTGTGCGTGCGCCGCGCGCTCTTGCTCGAGGGTTTGCTGAAGTAGGCACATATTTTCTCGTTCCTCGTCGAGCCTGTCCTACAACTCGTGGATTTGCTCGAGCTGCATTCCTTGATCTGCAAGGAATTGAGCCTCATCCCGTTCAGCAGGGAGCTCGACCTGAGGTGGCATGTTTCTTCCTCCAACGGCTGCCTCATCCTCCGAATCCAACGCGATAGCTCCATCGATGTTGAAGCACTCACGAGTCGGGTCATAGGTGTCATCGGCAGAGTCAGAATCTGGAGCGTCGAAATAGTAGTACAATGGGTGCATGTGAGGCCGTGCGTCTCTAGGGTCATGATGTCAGAAAGAAGTTGCAGATCACCGTGGCCAACGGGAGCGGATGTTCGGGATCAGCCATCCAGAAAAATGGCGGGAAAACGATGTTGGCACGCAGCAGCCCATACCTGGCGCGCCAACT